>OY751393.1:3886000-5180500 GCA_963565295.1 Epirrhoe alternata
GATTATTTCTATCATCGGCTCAGTGACATTTTTGACGCCTGGGTACCTAAAAAGCGACCAAAAAAGACTGACTCTAGACAGTGTGCATTGAGGCTTACAGTGTTATGAAGTAATAAGATACATGCAAATATTTCCTACATCTCTACCTACTAATATTATAAATCTGAAAGTTTGGAGAGTTTGTGTTTCAATAACGCCTTAACCAGTAGACGGACTTGAATGAAACTTGAAACACATTACAGATTATGGATGAACTGGAATATCTGGCTTTGTAATCAAGTAGGTATTACTTGATTACTTAATTTGTTTTTCATTAGAAATTATTTCTGATTATTTAAATGAACTCTATAATAGACTACCAAATTCTGAGGTAAAACAAGGGTAATTCCGGGGGAAATCGGCAACATCTCAATCCCTAATTAACGTATCACGGAGACGGATGACACAAGTTAGTCAAGTATTAATTAATGGCTGATGGCACCCCTGTGTTATTAATTTAATTAGATTATCCGGTAAATTATGTCCATCTTTGTGAAAATAATATGGTAAAATATAATTTTCGATGAATTACCGGTAGCGGTGTTTATTTTTTATTGAGTTGATAGAGAGGAAGAAGATATTTTGTGCAGGGCAGGTAAATGACGAGGAGTTTATTCAAGGTCTATGGCAAGCTGCCATAGTGTTTTTTTCCTTTCTTTCTATCGAGAAATTAGAGAATATTTAGATCAGTGTACCTACGACACCTTCCAATTTATGCGCGTTCCATTTTATAATCAATCTGTTGTTATCAGAAGGTTGCGTGTTCAGATCACGTCGGGGTCACCAATGTAGTTATGTAGGCGAACTATTCCTACCTAACTAACTTTAGAATAATAAAATTAATTTATCGAGAAGCGATTAACTGAATGAGATAAGAATTTAGAAGAGATGAAATGAATAGTTTATTTAAAGTGTGAAAGAATGATTTTAATAGAAATAATTACAACTGAACAAGAAACAAGAAGAAATAAATTTAGATACAAAATAATGCGAAAACACAAAAGCAAAGCAGAGCGGGACGCGCGCACGCAAAGCGAGTAGAAGCCGTAGTGTCATTTCCGTGCGCAGGTAGTTACAACCCGCGCGGCGAACGCTGCGTCGATGTCGTCATCAGCTGTGTGCAATGGCGTGTGGTCCACGCGCAGGTAGCGGAAGTGTTTTAAAAAGCGTTTTGAAACTTGGGCCGCCACATGTTCCCCCTGGCCAGACCGTGCCTACGGTCGATAAAAATCTGGAAAACGCACTCTCCTGCCACTTCTAGTTCTCTTCTCTGTTGAAGATGGTACGGTTGTCGAGACAGGCTGAGGTTCACTCTCGACTATAGGAGTCGCTGAACCGGTAGTAAGTGCGTCTTTTGATGTATACGCCGGTTTCAGCCTATCGATACTGACGTTTGTTCTCTTACCGTTGAGTTCCAAGGTAAAGAACTTTGGCTCCCTTTTGACGATGAGATAGGGTCCGACGTATGGTGGTTCTAAGGAGGCTCGCACACGATCTTGGCGCATAAATACATGCGAGGTAGTTTGTAGGTCTCGTGGTACATAAAAAGGTGACGATGTGTGCCACGCAGCGGGTTTCGGCGTCAACCTCTGTATGTGGGATCGAAGGCGGGTTGCGTATTGCGTGATGTCGTCAGAGCTGAAGTCATCCCTTGGAGAAAGGAACTGTCCAGGCAACCGTAGGGGCTCGCCATAGACCAGTTCCGCAGCAGAAGTCTTTAGGTCTTCCTTCCAAGCGCTGCGCATGCCAAAAAGCACCAGCGGAAGGGCTTCAGTCCATTGTGCAGTAGTATGGCACATGATTGCGGCCTTGAGCTGCCTGTGGAGACGTTCGATGATGCCGTTTGCCTGTGGATGGTAGGCAGTGGTGCTGAAGTGGCGAGCACCGACCAGTGAGGTGAGAGACTTGAAGAGGTGACTCTCGAACTGGCGACCGCGATCAGTGGTCACGCGAGCAGGTAGCGGAAGTGTTTTAAAAAGCGTTTTGAAACTTGGGCCGCCACAGTGTCTTTAAAAACTTTTCAAGGACCATCACACTTCTTGACTCCTTGAAATTGACTTGCGATTTGCATAAATCAATGGAACTGTCATACGATGGCATAATCGTTTCGAGGACATTCCACCAACATCTAAGTGACTTGTTGAATCGGGCAGGATGTGTGCCATGTCTTGGTACACATCCTCTTCCTGATTAGGTAATCAAGTTCCTGGTGCGTAGCGCCACTTTCATAATGAATCTTAAATACCTACTACAGTTTAATTATAATAAATAATGCTGGACTTTTCACACAGCATCATCTAGCCCCAAAGTAAGCAGAGCTTGTGTTATGGGTACCTACTACATGACTGATATACCTACTACTTAAATATTTTTTGTTTGTAAATACATACATACTATACGTATAGAAAACACCCAAACCCGAGACAAATACTTATAGATCATACAAACATTTGTCCCGCGGCGGGGATCGAACCCACAACCTTCTGCGTCGCAAGCGGACCTTCGCCCACTGCGCTACAGAGGTCGTTACTAATATTAAAGTTATTATATTAGGTAATTAAATACTTAATCTTATTAATGATGCCCGATAAATAGCCTATTATGTGTATTTTTTTTATTTTTACAGTAAAAATACCTTGGGGGAAACCTTTGCCCGGCAGAAAAGTGAAGTGTTCCTAATGTCTTAAAATACTTAAAGTAGAAGCAATGTTGGTCAAAGTTTGCGTGTAAATCTTTTTCTAATCAAGCTTTCTCTGTTGACTGAGCTCAGGCATTTACATAAGTTAACAGATCAGAGATACCATGAGTGACCCTAAACAGTGCGGGGTTAAAGGGTTCTGCAAATCTCACACCTACCCTTGGCTAATGGAGCGTACTCCAGGGAGCCCGTAAATATGTCGGCGCAGCAGGTTAGACGACTGACTAAACTGTTTACCAAAGCTGCCTGAAACTGGAAAATATCTCCCAAATATTCGGGAAATTACTTTCAGTTTATCTTCTTATCTGTTAAGAAATAAAAAGTCTTATCAAAATTTTCGATTCCGGAGTCGAACCCGCGACGATCAGACGACCCTCCTAAAGCCGGAGTGCCTTCAACCGCTCGGACACGGAACCCTGACGTCAGATTTGAATTTTGCTATGCTCATATTTATCGGTTAAAAATATATGTTACTAATAAATAAGCTTCAAACTATCATAGTCAATAAAAAGATTCAGTAGTACTGTAGAAAATTCATCAGTTAAACACTGTCGTCTGTCTAATCCCGCTAAAACCGCTGACAAAACACGTTCTTGTTTAAAAACCCTTTATGCTATGTTGTTGCTCTGTTGTAATATAATAAAACTATGATGTAGCCCAGCAGTGGGACAGTGCATGCTAAAACAACATGATGATGACAATGACGATGCTTTCGAAAATAATCAATGCCATTTATGGCGACAGGCTAAGTATGTTGTACAAATAAACAGCACCTACACATACCACATTTACCTTTAGTAAAATACCTTGAGTTATCGTGCTGATTGCTGACGTGAGTACTTTGGTGTTTCAAAACAACATATAGATAACGACAAAGACATGTGCAACAAATAAATACGTCAGATAGACTACAAAGGAAAATGAACTCAGTGCAGTGTAAAGACAAGGTTAACCGTGACACATCTTGTATTGAATCGTTTTCAATGTTTCATTGAAAGTAATTAATTTTGATTAACATTGAATTAGTTATGACATGCGTCAAAAGGCACGTTGTGACGCATCTATAAAAATCTAATATTCATCATCATCTATACCCAGTGCTGGGTATAGGCCTTCTCTGTGTCCCGTGCCATCCTCATCCATTGTCGTTCAACCACGGCGACTATGTCTTCAAACCAATTGACTAAATATGTCAGAATAAATTGACTAAAATCGAAAAGTAATCACCCCCAAACTAAACTGTGTATTACAATGAACAAAGTTTACAAAATACACAAGAATCATTTGAGTCTTGTACCTAAAGATCGTTTTCAACAATCCTTAGATGGTTCAACTGATTCAGCTGACAGTTGGAAGCGTGCAATCACGATAAATGGTAATGCTGATCCGGTGAGCAACATGTCCCGGCTCTCGTCTATTTTGGACATTACAAACATAACATATTCTCTCTTTAGATACTTACTAAACAATCTCACGAATAGAAAAGAGAGGTTCCTAACTTCATAGCTCTGTTACCTAATTACCTCATACCTACTTTTGTATTTTTCTTTTTTGTACCTGTTCTCTGTATGTGTAATGTACCTGTGTCTGTGTGTTGGCAAATAAAGCTTTCTATCTATCTAAAAGATGATTAATTATGCTTTTACATGTGCGCAATATACCTAGGATGTCGCTGTGGCAATTTTTTTTTTTTTTTTTTAAATAACACCCACACAGGTTACGGGTTCGATCCCCGCCGCGGGACTATGTTTGTACGATCTACAAATATTTGTCTCAGGTACAAATATTTTCTATACTATAACATGTACAAACAAAAAGTATATAAGTAGTATATCAGTCAATTCACGTAGTACCCATAACACAAGCTCTGCTTATTTTGGGGCTAAATTTATTTAACACCCAAAAGTCAAAATCATAGTCCATAACCCACTCAAGGATTCCACTGTCGTGTTTATCAGAAACGTCTATATGGTAAGTATGTACGCAACATTTAAAATCACATTTCGAAAATAACTTATTTAAAAAAATCTGCGTGTGTCAGCTTGATAAAATTAAAGACGCAAATACAAAAGCTATTTTAGAAATGTCACATTCAAACATGCCGTTTTGTTCGAATTCGTAATGATATACTTTTTCCCCCACTAGATGGAAAAACGATCTTGTAAAGGTTGCTGGGAGTTGGGTGCAGGCTGCACAAGATCGTTCGCTGTGGAAATCGATGGGGGAGGCCTATGTTCAGCAGTGGACGCTAGATGGCTGAGATGATGATGATGATGATGATACTTTTTCGTAGTTTATAATAGGAACGTACCTACAACAGAATCGAAACCAATAATTGTTAACTAGACTATTAATAGAACATAATTTACGTACAATGATTAATAGGTAATTAATGTGCGTCAAAATATTTACTTGTGGTCATGAATGAATAGGTACGTTTGTATTTTTGTATCAATTGAATTAAAGTAGATCACACACAGCTTTGCACTCCTTTTTTAAAAGTCACATAAAGTACAGCCATGCTGCCTTTTATCCTTTTTTACACCAAGCTGCAAAACAATAGTATTAAACATGACTCATGTTGAAAAAGTGTAATGTACGTTTTGTGTTATCTATAGTACACTTTTTCATTTTAAGTTCTTTGTTTTTTGCTTCGGTAAAACGTGTTTTGAGGTCATAAGGCATTCAACTTCTCCATTGGTGTGCACGTGGGGTTAAACCCAAAGAAATGGTTCTTGGTTACACCCACCACATAAGGGTGGTCGCACAGTCCAGCCGAGCCGAACGTGCCGAACTGTCAATTCAAATGCTTCTGTCGTCAGAAGCGAGCCGCATTTTCTGACGTCATCAGCATTTTTTATATAGAAAAATGACTGTAGCACGTAAGTGTGCGATCAGGTTAAGATGACAAAAATAAATATAACCCTCAATCTGACAGTTGTACTAAGCAGTCGGCCGTGTGCCCCAGGTGTGTTTGTTCGAATCCCGCCGAGATTAATCCTGCCCGGATTGATAAGGGAAGTTAACGTGTCTCAAAGGATACGTAGTTTTTGTTCGGAGGTAAATACCACAACAATAGGTATTAGGTACCCAGATTACCCTCTGCGGCAGCGGCTTTATGTGCTTAGTATTGTAGGTATATTTACTTTTGTAGGTACGTATATTTATTTATATATTTTAACAGACAACCATAAAAGACTTTTTCATTATTCTGTGAAAAGTTTTTGAAGCTTCACAAAGTTTTCTCAAAAAATATGTTATGCGGATGTTTTATGTTTCGCAGCCTGAAGATGTAGAATATTCAAAATATTTATAACTAGCTTCTGCGCGCGGCTTCACCCGCGTGGTACCAACATTTTGAATAGCCTATATGCTATTCCAGGTCACTATCTACGCCTATTCCAAGTTTCATCCAAATCGGTTCACTGGTTTAGGCGTGATTGATACACAAACATACATACATAAAGTCACGCCTCTTTCCCAAAGGGGTAGGCAGAGACCACGGATCTCCAGTCGCTACGATCCTGACACACAACTTTCGCCTCATTCACTCTCATTACATTCTTCATACATGCTCGTCGGTTTAGGGTACTTTTGACCTGGCCCTTCTCCAAAATGTCGCCAATTTGATCCAAGAAGGTTCGCCTAGGCCTTCCCCTTCCAGCTGTCCCAAACACACTCGCCTCATACACTTGCTTTGTCAAACGACTGTCTTCCATCCTCTCTACATGCCCAAACCATCTTAACATACCTTTTTCGATCCTCAACACTACATCTTCTTTCACTCCACACTGTTCCCTTATCTCACTATTTCTCACTCTATCCTTCAACGTTACCCCACACATACTACGCAACGCTCTCATTTCAGCAGCATTCACTCTACTCTGATGTTTTTTCTGCCACACCCAACTTTCACTTCCATACATCAATGCTTTCAGCGATAAGGCCGCCCATTGTACTAATGAACTTGTAAATGTCTCTAATGTATTGTTTTCGTTGTTGTTTTGGTGTACAATAAAGTGTTCATTCATTCATTCATCAATGTCGGTACCAACACTCCTCTATGAACTGCCAGTCGTGCCTTGTTGTGGAGTGCCCCGTTCACTCGGTTTCCACAAACATCCAAATACAAATAATTTATTGGTAACTCCCTAGTTACAGGTCATATCAACACCTAATTGTTAGGTGCATGCTAAATTATAGAATTCATTTATATTATAAAAAACATTATTAAGTAACCACTTATTATATTGCCAAACATACTCACAAACTTTCAGATTTATTATATTATTAGGATAGCATGCGAGCGAAGTTAATACTTTAAACTGCATAGGCACTGTAATGTGCATTTATTTAAAAAAAACTGTAATTTTAACATGACAAATATACACTTTAGTTGTAGGTAGTACTTATTAGGTAATTTGTATACAATAGCGTCACCAGTTGTACCTACCTAAGTACCTTGATACGCAGTTGGCAAGTTTTTGCGCATTATAAATTACTCGTAGATAATATACCGGTGGGTACGACTACCTATTCTGTTTACATTGCATTGTCATCGCGATGCGAGAAGTTGATTTGTCTCTACAATTGCACAGCATTGCTTCCATTATTTTGATTAGGTACAGTCACGTGCAATAAGATGTATACACTCCATAATGTTTCAACCTATGTACAGGTCAACATGTCCAACAATGTTCTGGTATTTTTATTGATTTCGCCACTAGTACAATGTGAAATCAATTTCCGCTTTTGTTTTTAACCAACATCTATTAGTTTTGGTGTGATATTAATTTTAAAAGTATGGAGTGTATACATCTTATTGTCCGTGACTGTACCTAGATGTTCGGATAACATTATTGAAGAGTGACGCAGAAAGAAGCTACTAAATGTGAACAAAAACAGTTTTTTATCATTTTTTCACTTGCCGAAAATGGGGAAACTGGAACATTTGAACTATCTACTTATAGATCATAGCTGTCCGCCACGGTGTTACCCGCGATCCCTCGGGAAAACTTCATATCCCCGGGATAAAATATCTTCATCGGGGATAATGAAGGATTCTATTGGTGAAAGAATTTTTCAAATCGGTCAAATTTCAAACAAACAAACAAACAAATCTTTCGTCTTTATAATATTAGTATAGATTTAGGAATAATGGTAGTGTCCTTATTGATTCTTGTCTGTTTTGTTCACACGATTGTCATGACGTGGGTTTGAATCCTTTGCACCAAAGGACAAAATTTATATAGGTACCTAGTACCTACTACCAGCAAAGATGGCGCGCCGCCTCTAATTCATTCGAACTTACAAATGGATTTTTCGAGTGAGGACTTGACCTTCGAAAAGAAAGTCCAAGCACTTCCTCGGCCAGCACTGCCATTAAGTTCATAAATCATTTTATCTATATTTTCGGTGGAGCGGAGTAAGATATTTGACAGTCTCGATAGCAATTTATTTGTAACTACGAAAATTGCCAAAGACCCCGGAATAACTCCATTTGCTAGAGATCCGAAGTTTGTCCTCGAAAGGTGAACACTAGCCCTGAACTACACATAATGCCTTCTACAGCACAGTTCCTCCTCGGGTACGAAAAAACTTGAAACACAGAATACGGAGAAGCTTGAAAGGAGGTTTCGTGCAGTGGGACACTAACACTTTTCTTGTCCTGTCACTAGACAACTTTTTGAAACAGGCTCTTAATACTAATAATAAGTTAAATATTCTGAAATTTGCAGATTTAGAAATTCTCCGTCGGGAATTAATACTTATAAAAGATGTAATATCTAAGTGTTCTTTGAGGAATTTATTTTCTATGGACTTAATTGTAATTGTATGTTCCTGTAATTGTTAGCATAGGTAAAATACATTAAACGGGAATTCCTTGCGTAAAATGGAATTTAGTAATAAATAAATACATAAATAGGTATGTTTGTAAAGCGTATTATTTACACAGAAGACTTTCATCGTATACAGTAGCGCTGAAGCGTGCGATATTATGTAGCTTGAATAGGTCTTGAAACTAATTGTTTAATCAGTAGTCCGAGTCTGATTACACCTTCCACCTGAGAGCGCATCTTGAAAGGGGCTTTAATTATTCGATAACAGTGTTGCCACGTTCCATTATAGCTTTATTTTTGGAATATTCATCTAAGAACAGTTAGTGTTATGTTCTTAGTAGTGTTCTGCGTGTGACTCTCGCCCGTGGTGTCACATCATCTCAAGGCTTAGTCTGAAAAGCAGCGCTACTCCCCTTTGGGGAGCAGCACCAACGCTGAGACTAGGCCTATTTGGTGCAAACATACGCAAGGGAGGGTCTGTACTGTACTCGTATAGACCCACAGTTGTAGCAGTGGGTACTTTATAGCGTTTACGGTTGTTTTAGTTCTTCTAATTTAGTGCCTACCTACTTACCTTACTTTTTTGATTATTTGTAACCTATCTATTTTGTTCATTGTCCCTTGTCTTGTGTGTGTAAAATATAAAATATATTCTAATATTAAAGAGAAAACATTTGTTTTTATGTTTGTAACGAATAAAACCCAAAACTACAAGATCGATTAAAAAAATTCTTTCACCAATAGAATGCTACACTATCACTGATAAACATAGGCTAATTTTTATCCCGAAAAAGTGAAGAAACGAGTCTGGCGAAGCCATCTAGCGGGCCGCGCTGGCTCGAGCACTTTCGTGCGGTTCTATATAAGCGTTTCTATATCCTGTACCATTCATTGTTCATAAGGTTTATAATGGCTGGCTATAAAACTAATTGACGCGTCGCTTGCCAATTCAATGTGCATTGAGCCTAAAGCTGCGTACAGACTACGCGTTCTAGACTCCGCGTTCCAGGCTACCCGTTCACGCATTCCACAGCTCGCGTGTTTCGATGTAAAATTGTATACGATTTTGACGAGTCGGAACGTATGATCGCGTCGCCCATACAACGCTTTAGACGACGAAGCGTACTAGTTTGTTATTTTCATAGAAATCGTTATCATTATTGCTTTCTGTGTATTTCGTTTCGGTAAAAACCTTCAAGTGGCCTAAAACTCCTTCACCAGAATTTTTCTTACATGTACCTAGGTTCCTTTCTGTATTCTGTGACCTAGGTATGTGCCTTTATCGTTTTTAACTTTCCCACGATGCGAGTTTTCGTACGATTGCTAAGCTCCGCCCATTGAACGTGCCGACAAACGTCGCTCTATGACCACTCTATGACAAATCGCATACGATAACGTCTACACCTAAAAAATTACCGTGCGATACGATATCTTATGGGTTGAAATCGCATCGTGTAAATGCACCTTTAGATGGTGCAACTAATTATAAGTAGTGTATTTCGAAAAGTTATGTAAATTGTAGTTTATTTTTATATAAATAAAAGTAACTACGTTTCAATTAGGCCAACGGAGGTGAAAGGAGTGTCGGTCGTCCACCGACACCAGAATTAAATTACCATATCGTTTTCAACATTCCTTAGATGGCGCAGCTAATTATAATGTAGGTATTTTGTAAAGTTTTGCAAAATTTAAATGTACCTACGATTAAAGGTACATTTACACGATGCGATTTTTCGTACGATTTGCTAAGCCCCGCCTTTTGAACGTGCCGACGAGCGTCGCGCTTACTATGACAAATCGCATACGATGAGCGGTTAGACGTGAAAAATTGCCGTGGGTTGAAATCGCATCGTGTAAATGCAATTTAGCTTTGTCTACAGACTGTGTCGGTTGTTCGCTGACAAGAAGGATCGATGACATAGCAAAATTGGCAAGATTGGAACAGGATATGCGGAAGAGTGGCCAGTAGTGTGATATGAAGGGCTGATGAATTGTACAATGTTTTTATTTTTATTAACCGACTTCAAAAAAAGGAGGAGGTTCTATGTTCGGGTGTATGTATGTTTTTTTTTTTTTTTTTTTATATCTCCGTCAGTTATAAACCGATTTCCAAAATTTTTTTGTTGTTTGAAAGGGTATGCTCCCATAGTGGTCCCATAAAAATTTTACTCCTGAGGGATTGATAGTTTTCCCGTAATACTCAAAAAATCACCGATCTTTCCGAAAAATGTGGACCGATTTCGAAAATTTTTTTTTTTTGCTTTAAATGGTATCCATATCTAGGTGGTCCTCATACTTTTTTTTCCTGAGGGATTGATAGTTTTCCTGTAAATCTCAAAAAACCTCATTCTCACTACAAAATCTGAGTCAAACATTGAATAGTTTGACATGTTTAAATACGCTCGCGGTGATCCCATATAATTTTATTCCTGAGGGATTCTCACTGTAACTTCTTTAATCTTGACTTTTCCAATATCTAACCTAACCTGCTATATTATTTACACTAAAAATTGAAAAATAAAAATTTTTGAAAAAAAAATTGAACCGACTTCACCTAACACAAATAGACACTAAGAACCTTCTATGTACCTACACTAAAAAGAGAAAAATAAGAATATACACATGAATTATTACTTACAGTATTCAAATAATAAATTATTATGTTATATTCAAATAAATTCAAATCAAATATAAAAGTGAACATCCCGTATAGCAAATTGTTTACACCATTTCTTTTGTATTGTATGCAGCCAGTGAACGAACTACGCTCGCAGACTCAATATAAAGTCATCTCGCTCACACTGCGTGCACGAGCGCGGAGAGTGGCTGAGACAGTATACCTACACGCGTTGTTTTCGCAGTTTCTGCAGTTCCCTACCGTCATTGCAATAATGCGAGCGTGGTTAGCGAACTTTGCTGTACAGTTTTAGTGATGTGTTGCACAAATTGTTAGCTAAACACCTACCTACCTAAGCCTACCTATTAGTTAAGACGAATGTGAGTGCCTACTCAAACCTATTAAGGTTTTCAGGCACAATATTATGATAAATATGTAGTTACTCAAGTAAATAAATAAAAAAAAAAAATAAAAAAAAAAAAATATTATGTTTGAAGTCGGTGCCAAAAATTGCCGTGGGTTGAAATCGCATCGTGTAAATGCAATTTAGTTAGCTTTGTCTACAGACTGTGTCGGTTGTTCGCTGACAAGAAGGATCGATGACATAGCAAAATTGGCAAGATTGGAACAGGATATGCGGAAGAGTGGCCAGTAGTGTGATATGAAGGGCCGATGAATTGTACAATGTTTTTATTTTTATGTTTTCCGTTTATCATGTACTTGTGTACAATAAAGAGTTTATCTATCTATCTATCTATTAAAGTATGTTATATATTATTCACAAATGGCAGTTTCTATGGAACTGAATATCAACGAATAATTAGTGGAAGATGAATTTCAAACATGCCAAAAATATATGCCTCAAGCAACCCAATTCGCTGCCAAGATTTATTAACAACTGTCCGAGTTCAATCACTTGAATTCAATTTCTTCAGAATCATTCCATATCACATGCTTGATACGGAATGATTCTGAAGCATGAAGGTGATTAATGCCAATTTTGTTTCAATGCCAAAGCTATCACACCAATTAGGTACGCCTGACCTGACCGCACATTAGATCGAAAGGGTTGGTGGTCATACAAATCGAAACATGTGATAGCAGCTCCTTGTTCAAAAGCATGCAACGTCTAGCATACTTCTGAAACTTATTTAGGTTTCTACGCAGTCTAAGAAAAAATAAGACAACTAGTCAATAACCTACCTACCTCCTACCTCTTTATGTGAAAAGCCTATTTGTGGTGTTTATTGTAGGAACATCGACAGGTATACTTGGGGCTAGATGCTACAGCAGCATCTGTGTGTAATATCCAGCAAATCTATCCAGATTTACAGACTCGGATATTTGTTAGCGAAAGTGTTCTTGCAGGTGGAAACCTAGCCTAAGATTAGCCCTTGAGTAAGCCGTGGGTGGAGTGCCAAGCGAACTTTTGTTAAGGCATCCTCCTCGTTTCAGCCGTCAACGTTCATTATACCTACATACAATTTTATTGTGTGTCCATATTATGTATAATGAACTTAAGTGCTTCGAACCTAATGCCCAAAGTTGGCAAAGTTTTGGGAACGATCCTGTATAAATATCATGTCGTGGAGAAAATTAAAAAAGTTAGTTGACCGTGTATTTTGATTTTATAACAAGGTATGAACTTAGCAGGTTTTATGTAACTTACTGGGTGTAGTAAGATTACTCGCAGAACTCAAACAAAAGCTTCGAACGGAATTTCCTGATAATATCCTACAAAAAAAAACGTGTTTAAAAAGGTAAAATCATTGCTATTCATTTGCATTCGAACTATCTCAATCCGTCTTTTTTAATATCGTCCCGTTATTAAAAACAATGAAAAACGGTGAGTTTAAAAAGTGAAATATATTTTTAAAAAACTTTACATTTGATCCAATCAACAGAAGTCCGATAAAGGTATTAATTTCAGATTGGGAGCAACAAAATTATTGGTCTGGGCTTAATTATCGTCATTATAACAAGTCTTTCGTAAAGCCTTGTGTACCGTATTCGCGTTCCATTTTTCGTTCGTTTGATGAATATTCGGATGCTTCCCACCACTATTTCTGACTTCAAGTTCCAATTTTTCAATCGTTAAAACACGGTCCTAACCTAGGACCAAATATTCCAAACCTAAAAATTGGCCCTTGAAGTCATAAATCTTGGTGGGAAGCATCCAAATATTCATCAAACGAACGAAAAAAGGAACGCGAATACGGTCCCAGACTCGCGCGAGCTGTCAACATCGTATACAATATTTTGTATCTTATCGTATATTTTGACGACTCATCGACTCACGCACGTGAGCATTGGAACGCGTGAACGCGAAGTCTGTACGCAGCTTTAGATGCATTTTGGTAGTATTGTAAGTTAATAAAAATTTTTGAAAAAAAAATTGAACCGACTTCACATAACACAAATAGACACTAAGAACCTTCTATGTACCTACACTAAAAAGAGAAAAATAAGAATATACACATGCAATTATTACTTACAGTATTCAAATAATAAATTATTATGTCATATTATATTTTGAAGTCGGTGCCAACTACCTATGCATTTACATCTAAGAAGAAATTACGAGTACCTACAATAGAACTTGGGTGCAAAATTGTATGGAGTAGTTAGAGTAGAATAGTTGGCACCGACTTCAAATATAATATAACATAATAATTTATTATTTGAATACTGTAAGTAATAATTGCATGTGTATATTCTTATTTTTCTCTTTTTAGTGTAGGTACATAGAAGGTTCTTAGTGTCTATTTGTGTTATGTGAAGTCGGTTCAATTTTTTTTTCAAAAATTTTTATTTTTCAATTTTTAGTGTAAATAATATAGTAGGTTAGGTTAGATATTGGAATAGTCAAGATCAAAGAAGTTAGAGTGAGAATCCCTCAGGAATAAAATTATATGGGATCACCTCGAGCGTATTTAAACATGTCAAACTATTCAATGTTTGACTCAGATTTTGTAGTGAGAATGAGGTTTTTTGAGATTTACAGGAAAACTATCAATCCCTCAGGAAAAAAAAGTATGAGGACCACCTAGATATGTATACCCTTTCAAGCAAAAAAAAAAATTTTGGAAATCGGTCCACATTTTTCGAAAAGATCGGTGATTTTTTGAGTATTACGGGAAAACTATCAATCCCTCAGGAGTAAAATTTTTATGGGACCACTATGGTAGCATACCCTTTCAAACAAAAAAAAATTTTGGAAATCGGTTTACAACTGACGGAGATATCGATGAACATACATCCAAAAAAAAAAAAAAAAAAAAAAACATACATACACCCGAACATAGAACCTCCTCCTTTTTTTGAAGTCGGTTAAAAATACTATATTGCACGCAACCAGATAATTTGCTAGCTGACAAT
Organism: Epirrhoe alternata; assembly: GCA_963565295.1. Classification (NCBI taxonomy): domain Eukaryota; kingdom Metazoa; phylum Arthropoda; class Insecta; order Lepidoptera; family Geometridae; genus Epirrhoe; species Epirrhoe alternata. The sequence goes on from OY751393.1 coordinate 3,900,573, forward strand.
AAAGTGCAATGAGATGCGTCATTTATTTTGAGCTTATTCATTTAAATAACTTAAGTACGTTTTTTTATTTTTTTGAGTAAAAAATAATAATTCAGTATTTTGTCTACAGAAGAGGAATACATGTTGTGCCGACCCTACATTGAATGGGACAAGGGCAGGAACATGATGTCTAGAATAGTAAAAAGCAACTCTAAGAATACCTTTAACAGTGTCGGGTCTAAAAGTTCATAGCCCCGGTTAGGGACGATGGTCGTATCAGTGGAAAATATGAAACACTTCATACCAACATAAAAGGTTTAGTTATAATATTAGTAATGAAACGATTACTTAGTTTTAGGAATCTAAATCTCTAGACGCTATGAAAGTCTCTAAAATAGTTAAAATATGCTTCAATTTGTTAAGTATTTTTTACTAAAATTATGAATCGTACTGCCCGCTCATTTTTCATTTATCTCATCTTACAACAATAGTAAAATCTGAGACCGTTATTAATTCTGGGTACTTTTATGAAGACTAAACATTTTCTTTCGTACTTTTCACTTGTGAATTAGCATTTAAACCGATTTTTCTCCGTATCTCCCCTAAAGATTCGTGACGTTGATACATAATTTTCAAAGTCGTATTATTTTACGAGTTTTGAGTTTTTATGAACCCTGAGAAAAGGGAATTTATATCTTCCGATCCTTAGTCGATAGGGATGCCTGTTATAAAAAACACTTTTCACTGAATTCTTATAATTTTATGAAGGTAATAATTTTTATCCTACTAATATAATAAATCTGAAAGTTTGTGAGTATGTTTGGATGATTGTGTTTCAATCACGTCTAAATCAGTGAACCGATTTGGATGAAACTTGGAATATACCGGGTGTAAAAAGACGTCTACCGAAGCCGAAAGGGGTAGGTACAGCATCCCAACACACAACCAAATCTAAAAGGATTTTCCCAAAAAATCATTATAACCGGAGAAAACAGCGTTTGAAGTTTACTATTGCGGATGCGTTTTTTTTACGTAGATTGCTGGATTTTGAGTTTTAACTGTTTTTTTCTTTTATTAATGAAATTATTAGGTAGGTATGGTCTTATTATGTTGTAATAGTAGTAAATAACCGAAAATAACATAAAATGACGTATTAGCTAAGTCAAATTTATTTTTGCATTTTTTTTCGCTAAATATGTTTGGAATCATGGTCTGATTGCAACCCCTCAGTTTTCGGTAGTTGTCTTTTTACACCCTGTATATATAGGTGTAAATAGTTACCTTTTTTTTATTTCCTGTACATTTTCGAAAAATGATGATGCCCTCCTTGACGTGAAGGTACGTCAACAACGAATCTTGATCTAAGATTGCTGCAATGCCAGAAAGATTTAAAACCCAACTTATGGTATAACCGCATTCTTTTAAGTTTCAACTTTGTCTTAGCAAGCCATCTCTGAGCTCATGTCCAATGACATCAAGATTCAAATTATGTAAAAATTTATTTACTGTTTTTAAACACAAAAAAACTCCTTTTCGAATTAAACTGAAGAAGAAAACAAAGCTCAAATCACCGACCGTAGGTAAAGTGCTTGAAAGGCTTTTTTTACTTGTGAAATTCACGACAATTTTGCTCGAGTGCTTGAGCTTTTGAAAGCTGTCGGGAATTTCTCATGTAAAAATATCGTCAAATATACCGGCAATAGTGGGTCATTCCCGGTCGGTAACACTGTTGACGAATGGGAAATATAAAGTTCGTCCTCAATCCTCAACCTGAATGATAAAATAAATATTAATACAACTAAATGAATATTCTTTGGATGATCGGGTAGGTAATTTAAGTATATTAAATTAACTCCCGTTTTTTGAAGTGAAAACTTCTTGAGGCGCGTTATGCAGTTTTGAGATGAGAAAAAAATCTTGGATTCGCCTCTAAAAGGTCACCGACACTGGGTGATTTGTCAAGTTTAGAACCGTTCGAGTTTTCACTTCTGCTGGCACTCCTGGAGTGGCACTGTTTTTTTTTGTTAATTTCCATGTAAAAACTTAGTCATCATTTCCCTGCCCTTATCCCACTTTTATGTGGGGTCGGCACAACAGGTTTTCCTCTTCCACTCCGCTCTATCAGCCGTCATCTCAACACCTTTCTTACCCATATCATCCTTCTCACATTCCATCCATCTTTTCTTTGGTCTGCCTCTTCTGCTACATCCCTCCACATTCAAACCTAACATTCTTCTCATTCTAGACTCTCATCCCTCCTCATAACATGCCCATACCACGACAACATTTTGTCCATTCTTGTAACTCCACCCATCCATCTCACTCAACATTCGCATTTCCGCAACATGCACTCTTCATTCATCCGTCTCTTTGGTATATAGAAACTTAGTATTACGGGGTTTTAATTACTTATAATGTACTTTTACTTATAATTAATTACTTACTTACATTCTTATGTATTATTACTTACTCATAAAACTTTAATAGCGTTCTGAAAGAAAACAAATTCCGAATTTTAAAATAAGGAGGAATCCTCAGCCTTCAGATCTTTCAGCCATTGGCCCTGTTAAGTTTAAAGGGTCATTTATAAAACAAATCGCTCTTGTAAAAGCGTTAACACGGAAGTTTAGTTAGATGTGGATCTGCCCGATTGAGGAGCTGGCTTGATTTGCTAGGGTTAGCACGATTTAAGACATTTTATGTTGTAATTTTAGAACACGTACAGCTAGGTTTTTTTTACTTTGGTTTGGCATTTAAATCATAAAAATACTATGAATAAAACGCCATTTACACGATACCATTCTGGCATACCATTCTTGCTTCTTGCCACAGAATATTAGTTCTTGCTCCGTCGAATTTGAGAAAGCAAGAGGCAAGAATGGTATGCCAGAATAGTATCTTTTTGTAGCGACCTCTATCCGATATCGCCACATAAACTAGCTATACCACCTAGCTAAAAAAGTACTTACTTCAGTATCAGTATCACTAAACGGCGCTGAGATCACAGATAAGCGAATTCCCATATAAATGTCGCTAAATGTATAAAAATCCTGAATCACGCTTACGAAGTTTTCAAGCACACCTAACCTATAAAGAACTATCCAACTTCAACCGTTGGCCGTAAGGCCAGCCAGATAAGTGGGCCAGATGGGCCGACCTGGCGAGGGGAACTCTACCTCTTTGGATTTAATTGGGGGAATACCACCTACCCCCAAATTTTAACATTGTACTTTCGTAAGCCAATTAGAAGTAAATAAGGTATTTCCCTACCAATCTTACACCCTTGTGTATCCTATCTATGGTTTTGCATACTAAAAAAACAGGATCACGATTGTATCGCCAAGGCGCGTGACATTCTCTAACTTAAGGTCAAGTCACTCAAAATCGTTAGCTCTAAAGTCAGCCGTTCTATTTCTATTTCTAGCAATCATTGTTTGAACTTATTGAAACATGGCTAGGATGCGGCAATCTTACGGCCGGTTTCTCGAACGCAAATCATCTTCAAAATTAACTAATCATTGCTCAAATCTGTCATTTGACTAATGAAGACCAAGGAATCCAAGTTTAATCCGTTTGTCAATTTGAAAAGCGTTCAAGCAACCAGCTGTTAGCATAGTTTATTGCTGTATCACTTCCTAAAAAAAATTACGACTTATGTATGAAGGCGCTGTAGGTCAATATTCTCTCAGATCTTTTTGTCACTTCCAGATAACTTTACTAAAATAAATCAACTGTTTATTTACTTTCAATGTTCGGAAAATTAATTAATTACATTTATTTTTATAGCCTTTTCGTCCTCTTCGTCCTTTTACCCGGCTTACTGTCTTTCTTCTCTATGGATTTCGCCAGTTAGTAACAAACATAAAAAAATTACGACCAAGGGTGAGTCGAATGTAGCCTTAATGTAAATCAACAACAATGAGAAACAAAATGATACAAAAACAAATTGTAAATTCACGAACTGTATTGAGAGCAACAGACTCAACTTCTTAAAAACAAACAATAACGTTGGTGAAATAAATGAACAGAATGATCCAATTATTTCGATGAAATCGTTGAGACGAATAACTAAAGTTGACGTCTCATACTGTAGAAAAGACTAGATAGGTTCAACGAATCTAGGCATTCATAAAGTTAGCTATGCACAGTAGACTTTTTTCATACAGAATTGACTGCGCATCGAAACAGATCGAAATCTTCACGAATGTCTAGATTCGTTGAATTGATTCACTAACCTTTTTTGGAATCAGAAATGAGTAAGCAAAAATGAACCTAGCTCTCTGAATGATAGATTATGATTTTCAATGAAAAAGATCACATGGAAAATCTAGGTGGCCTTCATGGCTAGGTTACGTTTGTTCTCGATCAACTTGCGAGATTGTGTACGAGAAAACGAGTACATGCCGCAAGTGATTTCAACCTTAGAATTATGGTGGATAAAAAAATAATGCTGGACATTTCACACAGCGTCATCTAGCCCCAAACTAAGCAATGCTTGTACTATAGGAACCAGGTAACTGATATACTACTTAAATACTTTTTTTTGTAAACATACATATTATACATTGTAGCATGGATAATTTAAAATACGCGCGCACATCGCTCGTGCATACTCGCGATGCCTCGGGAACCGTCGGCTCTGCGCCCCACCACGGCCATCTTGCGCCGCGCGCCCGCGCAAATCGTATATAAGGCGCTCCGGCAGGCCATTTCGTTAGTTCGGTCGGCCCGAGCAGCTTCCTCCCTGGAACTCTCTAACTGATCGTACTCACTCCTCCGCGCTAGCTTTTGCCCGTGTCTGCGCTTCTCGCATGTGACTACCTCTATTATAACTGGCGCTCCAACGTAGGCTGTTAGGTACATCACTACTGCAAGGATTGACGGACAGACTGACGTAATGACTGACGTTCCCCTTAAGATGGGCCATGAACTGTACCGATGTCAGGAAGAAAATTAGTCGTCCAGGGTTGCGTGGAATGGACGATTTTATCTCTAAGGCTGGACAAGCTGATAAAATCCGTCCGAAGCAAGCGAGAAGACGTCACAGCAAAAAACACGGAAGAAGCGCAACCAGTGCAGCTACTGCCGTTTGCCTGGGCACTCGATCGATGTATGCCGAAGAAGATTGAAAGAAGAGGAGGAGGAAAATAAAGCCATCCAGATTGGATGCAAGTAATAGTCCTTGTGTGGACAAAGTGATGACGGACATCACGCTTTTGTGAGATCAGTGACATCTCAAATCGCAGATCTGATCTGCCGAATTCCAGTAAGACTTCCAACTTGGATATAGTGGAAGGTCAAACTGAAGCCTGTACGCGCTTACCACATGGATTCAAGACTGCTTCATGGACGGAGTAATGGAATTCATGTCTGGAATAGCCACACACAGAAGAGTTAAAAGTTCGACTTTACATCTCTTGAGAAGGATTGAAGTCATGAACTTGATGATACTGAACACAGCCTTGGATGCTGATAATACGCTTTCAGCGTAGCTTCAAAGTAGGGGGAGGGTGCAATCTCGCACCCTATTTTTACTTTTGCTAAACCTACTTTTGTTTTACAGATGGCATGGGACCAAGCCTACGGGACCATGTGCATCTACCTATGTACGCTCTCAACGTACCTATCCAGCCGTGATGAAGGAAGACGCTCTACCCTTCCAAATTGCGACTGCAAGAGGATCGAGACTGAGACACAACCAGACCCTTCAGCTAATCTGTCTTCCTCGTCGGGACGACTTCAGAGACAGAGGGGGAGTCTGTAGCATGGATAATTTAAAATACGCGCGCACATCGCTCGTGCATACTCGCGATGCCTCGGGAACCGTCGGCTCTGCGCCCCACCACGGCCATCTTGCGCCGCGCGCCCGCGCAAATCGTATATAAGGCGCTCCGGCAGGCCATTTCGTTAGTTCGGTCGGCCCGAGCAGCTTCCTCCCTGGAACTCTCTAACTGATCGTACTCACTCCTCCGCGCTAGCTTTTGCCCGTGTCTGCGCTTCTCGCATGTGAATACCTCTTTGTACCTATTGTGTAATTTATATTGTTCCCACCTAGTTTATTGTTTTAGTTTCTATTGATTTTATGTTAGTTTGTTTACCATCTGTTGTATGTAGTTTTCCCTGACTGACTTAATAAATAAAATTGTTACACTTTGGTTTTAGTGTTTCCCTTATTTATCTAGAACCTCTATTATAACATATAATATTTGCAGATTATACAAACATTTGTCCCGCGGCGTTAAATCTATCAAGGAAAAATTATAAGTACCTATACCTTATAAGTATGTATGCCTATGTTTGTAAGTATATTATTTTACATACACTCGAGGAACATAAAACTCCTACTGTATTTGGGTAAAACATACACAAGATTACTAAATCTAGGTTAATACGATGACATTCTACATGACTAATTAATACTTGCTCTACTAAGCGTGATGCGTTGATGGCTAACAAACAGACCGTCAGTCGGTTATCGTTTAAAAAGATAAAATGTAGGCGGACAGGCATTACATTTTATTATGTGTCATGACAACAGCTGCCCACTTATATGGTAGTGGTATTTAGGTAGGACACAATTACTTCAATTTAACAAGCAAACTGAATTCCTACTAGGTAATATTACCTCGTTCTTTCATAGATTAATATGTCAGCCTGTCTAGACGTGTCTGTCTAGCCCTTGAACTGCATGGGGCTTGCCGACAATTAAAATTCTAATTTGGTTTAAGACTCATGGAAATAAAAATCTATCGATAAAACAGTAATAAGTAAAAATCAACACTACGAGTAGAGCAGCGACTACGCTTTGCATGCTGTAGATAAATCTATACTAATATTATAATATTTGTCTCGGGTCTGGATGTTTCTATGTATAATATTTATGTATTTACAAACAAAAAGTATATAAGTAGTATATCAGTCATCTTAGTACCCATAACACAAGCTCTGCTTACTTTGGGGCTAGATGATGCTGTGTGAAAAGTACAGCATTATTTATTTATAATAAAGAGGAAAGATTTGTTTGTTTGTATGTTTGTTTGAAATGAATAGGCTCCAAAACTACTGGACCGATTTGAAAAATTCTTTCACCAATAGAATTCTACATTATTCCCGATGAACATAGGCTATATTTTATCCCGGGGAAGGGGAGTTTTCCCGAGGTATCGCGGGTAACACCGCGGCGGACAGCTAGTTATACAATATTTTTGTGGTCCGATGCACATTTGTGCACCTTTGCTTTCGAATTGCAGTGTTAGTATGCCGAGTGCTATTTGCGATACGTTATCTCAACCTGTGATTTTATTCTCATCATGTCTCTGTGATGTCTCTAATTGGTATCTACTAGCTTCCGCTCGCAGCTTCGCTCGCGTAGTCCCAAAAATTCCAATCACTGTCTACACCATATTCCAAGTATCATCCAAATCGGTTCACTGGCTAAGGCGTGATTGAACATCCAAACATACTCACAAACTTTCAGATTCATAGTAATATAGTACTTATGATTTGTACTTTCACTAAAAAGTTCGTAATATATATAACTTACACCTACGCTACGGCACAAAAGGATTTCTTTTCTCACTCTCCGTAATTAATCAGAGATATCTGACTCATTTCGGCTCAAGTATTTGCAACTTAAGTATAAATAAATCTGCACTGACGAGAATACAGCACTGGCTGTTGCCAGCTACCGTAGTGTGTGAATCAAAATATCTGCCAATATCAACCAAGACAAGCCAAAAGAAGTGAGGCTCTACCACTCTTTTCTCAAGATATTGTAATAACCAAGACTGGCCCATGCCAAGAATATATTCGAATCCCTATAGATAGATAGTAATGTAACCCGTTCCTGTGAACGGACTACTACTAGGTCAACGACATCCATGAAACCGGTCTAAGGCGCTTTGCAAAAATAACTCATCCCTGGTGAGCAAAGCATGTTATAATAGTGTGAAGATAATGCAATTATTTCTCCGCGCTAATTTTTACAATGAATGGCATCTCTCGTTTTAAGACCATTATATTTTTTATAATCTCATTACAAGCACCACAGACCAGCACGTTGCAACATTGTATGTGTTTTGCGTCGTAAACAAACATTAATCTATCACGCTACCGCAGATAACAATCTAAGAATTTATCCGCTCTTAAGTCAGTGAACTAGTACATTCCGAAGTTTGTAGTGAACGGTAGTGACGATGGGCAAACAAAGCGAGCATTGTACAGCTGCCAACTCCGAGCCATTGTTGGCAGTGATTCAGCGGTTACTTGTACAAGTTGTCAAGTTCGACTGGTCTGCCTACAATATTTATTAGGGAAAGTTCAATGACAAGCACTCGGGTTTTGGTAGGCTAACTGGGAGAGGAAGACACAAGCATCTGACTCATCTATAAGCTAAACTGTTTAACCCGAATGCGGCATACTGTATCTGGATGATCAGAGTACCTGCTCAATGCCAGAGAGAAAGCAGTTAGGGTGGCCTCATACTGGGCAAAAATGGTTTAAAATGTTGATACGAAAGCAGAAGACTGGATCAGAGAGAAAAAAACGGAGAGAATAACTACAGGCACTACAACTAGAGATGCTTTCGGGTCAACAGTGAAAGAAACTTGAAACATCGCAACAAAAATAAGCATATGAAAAATTCATTTAATTTTGTATAAGACCCATCGCAGACTACAGACTTTCTATCGGCCGATAGTTGAAACGGAATATACTTCGGCTCGTAATGAGTATGGAGAAGCATAGCCCGTCTCAACTATCGACCGATAGAAAGTCTGTAGTCTGCGAGGGGTCTAAATGTTTTAGTTAGTAACCCATTTATTTGGTAGGTCCTAAATAACATAGACGTCGTATCATAAGTCCATAGTAATGAAGATATACCCTATTTCAAGTCCCAAGCAAATAGGGTTATTACTAGCTTCTGTGCGCGGCTTCTCCCGCGTGGTGCCAACATTTTGAATAGCCTATATGCTATTCCAGATCACTATCTACGCCTATACCAAGTTTCATCCAAATCAGTTCACTGACTTAGGCGTGATTGAAACACAAACATACAAACATTCAAATATCTAAACAAACTCACAAACTTTCAGCTTTATTATATGAGTGGGATAGTTGGTATCGTTAATATCGTATCTAAACATAAAAATATATCATTACTAACTTTGCCAACTCTACTACTAATATTCATATGATTTTATATTATTTAAAAAAACTTCATCAATAACAATAACACACATCACTAAACACAGAAACAAAACCGTAGAGTTCAATTTTATTATGGTTCAGTCGAGAAAAGTTTTACTACTTAAAAACCACGTAGGTACAGTCAGCATTAGGAAACCAATTTTCATCAATAAAATAACTTTATTCTTTAAAAGTTTCAAAATTAGTCTTGCGAAATTTACGTAGTGGTTTCATAAATTTATTTCCCTGAATAAATAAAGCTTTGTTTTGATAAATGAGACTGTGGTTTAGTTTGTGACTTCTATATTTTTTACTAGAGTTGAAATTCAATAAACTAGGTCCTTACTTAAATAAATAAATATTGCTGGACTTTTCACACAGCATCATCTAGCCCCGAAGTAAGCAGAGCTTGTGTAATGGGTACTACATGCCTGATATAGGTACTACATAAATACTTTTTGTTTGTAAATACATACATAGACACACAGATCCGAGACAAATATTTGTAGATCATACAAACATTGGTCCCGCCGCGGGGATCGAACCCGCAGCCTTTTAAATAACAAAAAGGTAGAGTACCTAAGTGTGTAAAAATGTCTCCACCTTTTTACACACTAACTACTATTTTGCTTGCTTTTTGCTTGTGTCGCTATTTATTTGACTTAACGGCTACCACTATACATTTATGGTGAGCTCGAGTTTTCTAACCATAATTCGTTTTTTCTCACATTTAGATTACTTGGAACCTAACTCAGAAATCGTGTAACAAGCCCGCCATTGGAAAACGCTGTGGTCAGCTGTATATAATAAATCATAATATAACATATAATAAAACATGAACAGCACAACCATAGGAGACTGAACGCGGACTGTGGATTTCACAGACTCATGCAGATTTTTATCTATTTTTAACTAAATTCTCCCCGCGGCTAAGTATTACGAAACGAAACAGAATCACGACTGTATTCTATATACTTATATCTTACATATTTTTTCTCCAAGGCACTTCAAGGCACTAAATATCCTTTGAAGATATTACTAGAGATAATAAAAGCATGTATTTCGGAGATTTGGAAAATTCAAAAGATTTTAAAGTCGTTTTCAGAATCGGGGCAGTAGTTCCAAAGGTTATGGTCAAACATATTTTTTACTTAAATTGGAGATTTTAAATCTTCATTTTCATCATGGCAGTAGCAACTGTTTCATAGATAAATTTTTATTAACATATCTCGTCCTAACTGGACTCCCAAACTCTTCCGCATGTTCCACATTTTATAAAAGAATAGATAAAACGTAAGACTTTTTCAATGCTGACTGTAGACCAACAGCAACGGCCTGAGGATAGCTTTTGTGGTTTCCTCCATCTGTTATCAAAGTTCAGCCACTCACTGATTATTGGGTAAGCTGTGGATCCGGGTTTAGTTGCGGTTTCTTTGAAGAGGAAATCTGCATGTTTCATTAGGTAATCTCCTTATTTACTGTTCGCAAGTACATACCTACATGCTACATGGTTCAATATTGACGAGGAGGATGTTGGATTGGAGTGTGGACGGACAGACCGAAGAAAAACGTGAAAGGCAATACGGGGAAAGATGACGGGGTAGAGCAGACACATAAAAGTGAAAAAGGGACAGAACGATGATGATGATTCAAGTAGGATAAAATATAGCACACAACAGTCACACAGTCATGATCACACATTATGATTCCCCGGGGCCATAGAGACTATTTTTATAGAGTTCCATAGACCCAGAAATTTTTGAAAATATAAAATCTTCTATACTAATATTATAAAGAGGAAAGATTTGTTTGTTTGTTTGAAATGAATAGGCTCCGAAACTACTGGACCGATTTGAAAAAATCTATGAACATAGGCTATATTTTATCACGGGGAAGTGAAGTTTTCCCGAGGGATCGCGGGTAACACCGCGGCGGACAGCTAGTAAATTATAAAAAAAAAAAAAAAAAATCTCTGATGATCCTTGGGGATCATTAAAGATTTTTAAAAATCTCACCTACGCGGGATTTTAACCCACAACCTCGCTGATCCTGCATTGGTATATTGAGTATGCTTTTAGGAATGCATTTTAAAAACCTTTACGAGTACGTTACCACAACACCGAGATCCAAGAACACGTCATTTGCAGATCATGCAAACATTCTAATCCTGTGAGACAAATGTTTGCATGAACTGCAAATATTTGTCTCACAGAATTAGGATTGCAAGTTAACTTATTCTTTGGTTTGTAAACAGCTAGATACAAAATGGGCCATTGAATTACATTTGAATGTATTGAATAGGTTGAACGGTCACCTTGCAAAGTCAACCTTTATATTTGCACAACTGCTAGGTAGGTACCTCATGGATACTATACGGATGTAGACACTAAACGAAAATAAATACTACATACATACATACATACATAAAGTCACGCCTCTATCCCAAAGGGGTAGGCAGAGACCACGGATCTCCACTCGCTACGATCCTGACACACAACTTTCGCCTCATTCACTCTCATTACACTCTCATTACAAATAAATACTAATAGGTATATTTTATCCAAAAGCGAAATAGAAAAGAGTAGGTATTTTTTTTCATTGTCTATTGTTAAAAAAGCAATCGTCCTATGCAAAATTTCTTTTAGGTAGACGATCGCGCAAGCTTTGGCGTGACATGGAGGATTTAGAGTACGAACTGGTTGGAGGCTGATGCCGTCAGCGTGGGTCGTAGAAGGATATGTGGAAGACCTTTGCCCAGCTATGTGGCAGTGAAGGTTAATATAAACATACAGATAATTATTTAAAAGGTAAATGTTTATTAAGATTGTAGTAACCTGCCTAATTGTCAGTTTCAAATAAAATGGTACCTAATGGGCCTATGAATACTAATTAATAAGACACTAAATACACTAACGGGTTTTTTCACATTTGAAATGGTGTCACCGACCGACTATACCCTGCAGTCGATAATGCACTTGAATTATCTTCGCCAATGTTGTTGCTTGTATAATACGACTAGCGGTAGCCGGTGATTTCGCTCACGTGGTACCAACATTGCCTAATCACTCAGACTGTAGGTTTTCTAGCCGTGGGCGTTTTTCGTCTTTGTTTTTTGTTACCTCAGAAATGATCGCCATAAAAAGCTCTTTTTTTCGGCATTATCCTAAAAGTCCATTTGAAATCCCTATTGGTCGAATATTTTTGAAATCAAATGATCAGTTTCGGAGATTACTTTCTAGATAGGTATCTACTTAGGTAGGTATAGGTACATGCATACAAACTCTACCTCTTTAAAAATTATAATAATTCATTAGTGTAGAAGTGTAACGTAAATATTCAATACAAGTACCTAGTACCACTACAAGTACCAAGTATCTTTTTATCATAAATAAATATTATATTTAAACCAAATAACATTTTCCCTATTTTTTGTTTTTTATGTATAATACCTATGTATCTACCTACTCTATTTTAAGTTTAAAAAGAGCTTAATATGTATGACTTACATTTTAGCGGCGTTCCAAGAAGTCCAATCCACCAAAAACCACAGCAAAACACTCACAATACACAGTTTTCACACTTCGAACCTAATACCGCACTCGACATCGTAATTTCATTCACTCGCGATCGTAGCCGCGATGGACACAGAAAACACATCCGTTCACTTCGGCGATTGCCGGGGTACTGAATGTGATGTGCTCCCATGAAGCTGTAACGGGAGTTTTCCCACCCCTACGCACGCGTTTCACTTCGAACCGCTTGACGCACTGACATTTTGAGGCACTGAAACTGACGAATTTTGTTCCTTTTTTCAAAAGTTAGCGATACTCTATTACCTACATTTGGAACTTGTTTAACTACGTAGCTGCTTAGTACGTAACCTATGCGCTCCTATGTGAATTGTGTGTACAAAATCGTGCCTGACATTGATTGAGCATAGTATAGGTTTCTTTGAATTCTTTCAAAAAGTGACGTTTATACAATGGAGAATATCACTTTTCGTGTTAAATGTGGTGAATTTCAAGCGATAATTATATTCCTCCTGTATATTTCAACCAAGTCACAAATAAGACACAAAACAAAACAGGATCAAGACTGATTCAATGCATTAGTAGACATTCACTTAGACTATACTCGTAATATACGAGTTCTTTGAGATTTTTGCTAATACTCTAATAGATATTTTCCTTAATTCAGATTTTTTTACTGTAGTACAAATAAAAACAGCATAAAGAAAGGACATGTAGAAAGAAAGAGTTTTCTTCCAGCAAACCTACTTTTCCTTCACTGTTTAGAGCTCGAAATTCCCTGAAACAAAATCCATATGCACAAAAGAACAAGATTTGTTCCCACGATTAAAACAGACCCTCATAATTAAAACAAAACATAGAACCATTCACCTAAAGCACAGAATACAAATATTAATACAAAGGATGGTATGAGCAGTTAATGATGTGACAAAATATCTATCTACCTACTGCACTTTGTAAATACAGTCAAAATCCAGTTTTGTTATACCCCGCGGGTAAGGAATGTCCATAAAAAGGTAATGTAGGTACCATATCAGATACAGATAGCGGTGTCTTATAATAACATCAAATGGAATTATGCCGGTATTTTGCAGTGATATCCATGTCATATGTTCTTGTGTAATTTCTGTTGGATAATTAGGTACCTTTAGTAGGTACCTAATTATAACTGGTACCTACTAAAGGTACCGACAATTCGTCGGGTAGTTTCCAAATTCGAATACACCGACTATAACGAATCCGAAGGCTTTCCGAATAATTAAAATACCCCTTCAGGAGGGCGATTCACTCATCATTTGATACACTCTATTTGAATAACTTCTTCAGAAAGTGACGTTTCTTCGGCTTTTCTGCATTTCATGCCATGTCGGTTGGTCGGATCGAAAACTTTTGTCAAGGTAAATAGGTATACATTTTAAACAACAGCTGATGTTTCTTGGAAAGGATGACAGTCGAATGGGCTTCCGTTACGGCCACTCTACACATTCGCCGAACTATTATTCGAATAGAAGATGACAGGCGATAACAGGCGAATAGAAACTCTACACGTTTATCACCGTCGGCATTCGTATATCTTCGCCGAATATGTAGAGGGCCCACAAATTATTTGGAAGATTTGCTGAATCGTCATGCAGGTTTTATAAGTAGAATGTTATATTTATTGTAAAAACATAGGTAAGAGACAATCATGTGATATTTTTTAGTAGAACCCTAGATAATATAATAGAGTAGAACTAAAAACAGAAAGAACTACGCAAAAATAATAAAATGTAAGTGATCTTCCATGTTATATGGTGGTAAAATAAAATAGAGAAAGAAAGTAGTGTCCATCCCATTCGTAATTCGTAGAGAAGCCAAACTGCCACTCAAACGACGCTGAAGTAAACGGTTTCATACATCATACATTGTCAGTTCGTATTTCAGAAACTAATTTTATTAAATCGAACTTTACTATCATGTTACAAACTTGCGAAAACGATTTTGGTAGAGCACGTAGTAACTTACTACTTTTGCTCTACCATTTGTTAACTAAGTTGTTGTTTTACGCATGTTGTGATACCATGTCAAAGTCAAAGTCAAAGTCAAAAATTATTTATTCAGTAGGACCGCAGGGATCACTTAGAATAGTCTTAAAACTAATTTTACTCCTGTTCTTTCGCGACCAATACCTACCGTGAAGAATCAGGGCAACAAACACGGTCTGGGGCCTATCATTCTTTTAGGTCCATGGATCCATGGATCCATTGAGTTGGAGCAAGTCCCAAGCTTTTTTGTCATCCAAATAATAAGATATCTTAATAGGCTTTTTAACAGAGATGGCGTTTAATTGTATTTTTAAATTTAGTGATTGTAATTATGGGAACACTAGGGTTAAGACACTTTGTTTTTATTTTGGAATGTGAAGTGTAAACCGTGATAGGTGTCCTTTTTTAAATAAATAAGTCTCGCTTCTTGCCAGTCTTGGCCCTGTGCCCCCAGATACCTAGGTCTAATTTGACGGCTGTCATTTTGTATTGAAATTCAATAAAAAAAAGTCGTAGCACTATCCCACTCCTCAAACTCAGCTCAACTTGAAGGAAAACTGCTAAAAATACAAGCGCAAAATGAAACACTCATAAAAACGTTTGAGAAAGCTAAAGCCGCGTTTAGACGATTATCCTTCTCATTATTATTTCGCAAAATCGAGATTAGGCTTCTTTCCCGTTTAAAAAATCTCCTGTCGATGTTTATCTGCGAGGCTCTGGAATCCATTAATCTGGTAATGTTGACAAACGACCATCGAACGCTAATATTAAAACGAAAGTGCATCGTTGCGCATCAATTGAAGTTCGGGATCCTACGCATGCGAGGCCCGGCTTCAGCCTGCTTACCTAACTACCGTATCTCTACAGTAGAATGGAGTAATCATGGTAAGCAGGCAGAAAATATTCCTGCGTGTTTCCTGCACATGTCTGTTTTGATGCTAAAGATAAATTATTCACTAGGTAAGTCAATTCACAAGTTTTTCAAGCTTAGAAAGTGTATCTGGCAGTAACATAGATACATTACAGTGTTCGAATCATAAGTACATCGCTAGGTCACAATCCTGTCAAGGTCGGAGCGTCTGATATCCATTTGTCTACCGCTCGGTGTTGGGTAATTGATGATTTGATTGACCATCATCGATCACTAGTTTTCGGGCGGAGAAAGTCGCTTTTTAGAATGAGGTGCCTTTTTGGTGACCATCATTTAGGTATTTGATAAAGATTATACTTATAGTGTACCGCTCACTTAGGGATCGCATCATTTCTTTATGTGTAGGTGCAAGAACGATTACTTTTGTTTCATAACTAGGTGAATTCAAATATGACAGACTATGAGAGAGGTAGCCATATCATTAATTACAGCACGCAGAGCTATAGTCTACTGATTTACTGATGGGTTGGTACCAAGGCATTCCGCCTTCAAGATTTGCCGACCATAGCTCACTACTTCCGTCGACTTTGATTTCTTTGGCCTGACTAGCCACTAATATAATTTTTCTTCAACCTACACTGTCCCACTGTTGGGCAAAGGTCTCCCCCAATTCTTTCCAACCATTCTCTCTCGACTCCTTCGATAGTGGGTGGTGGGAGCTATCGAAGGAGTCGTGGTCACTAATAACTATTATTTAAATATGTCTTACATTTAATTTTGTAAGGCTGAAATAAATGATTTGAATTTGATCGTTTCACTTGGGAGTTAACTATAAACACCCTCGCTGCCACTCGGGAGTTAACTAAAGAATCTTTCGATGCGCTTGGGATTCAATATGGCGCCCGTGACATAATCTCTGATCGAAGGACATAATACACTGCTTTAACTCCCTGGTGAATAATCTACTATTGTCGTATCGATGCCCGATGCCCACTCGGTCAAATAAAGTTTGAAATGATAACAAAAAAAATCCAAGTAAGTAGGTTATAAGTATCTAACCCTGGGTCTGCGATGATTGGCAAACGATACGATATCATGATCTAGCTTTAGCTGTGGATCATGTTTAGGGATGATCAAATAACATCGATTCCAAGATCGACTCATATGAAAATACATTCAGGTTTTTATAAACAGATCCATTAACACATCAAGTTATGCACTATAGATCATGTATCAAATTTGTTGATACCAACTTCCGCTCACCATTAAGATTGCCATAGATACGCTTGTTTACCACTGCAGCTATTAGAAGGAATCTCTGCACCTATTGAACCGATTAAGACCCCTCGCAGACTACAGACTTTCTATCGGCCGATAGTTGAGATGGGCTATACTTCTCCATACTCATTACGAGCCGAAGTATGTTCCGTCTCAACTATTCTATGGCATGAAATGTTTATTATCCGGATCCTATTGCTGTTTGTTGCCAAATAAAGATCTATCTATCTATTTCACGTCAATTATTTTAAAGTCAATAAAAAACGGAAACGGGCGGAATATAGTCTGAGCGAAGAACTAATGATACAACAAGGAGAAGAAGTGAAGAAGAAGAGATAATGCTGGACAATTTCACACAGCATCATCTGCCCCAAACTAAGCATAGCTCGTACTATGGGAACGAGATAACTGTTATACTACTTATATACTTTTTGTTTGTAAATACATACATATTATACATAGAAACACCCAGACCCGAGATAAATATTTGCAGATCATACAAACATTTATCCCGCGGCGGGGATCGAACCCGCAACCTTCTGCGTCTCAAGCGGGCTTTTACCCGCTGCGCCACAGAGGTCGTCTTCGTCGTACCGCTAGTAAAAAAATACTAAAAAGGCTTAGTAGTACCTAAGTAAATCGATCAACACAAACTCTACCCTTGAACTAACTTTCAATTTAAGGCGCAACTTTTCCCTCTCATGAACAAAGGAATTTCCTGGATACAATAATACTTGGCAAATAATTTCAGTTCCCAAGGAGCCGTTGGCCACGAAAGTTACACTCGGTTACCCTGCGGATGGAATTCTGTGAACTCTGTTTGTTGTTGATCGAAAATACGGGCTGAACGAATGTACCTAATGTATCGTGAAAAGTAATGCTAACTATTCCGAGTCGTACACCATCGTTAGTCAAACTTAAAAAGCATAATTTATTTCATAGGACCAATGGGATAAAGTCTTACTGGAACTTGGATGGATGAATGATAGACCCCAAACCGTGTTTATTGCCCTGATTCTTCACAGTATTGGTCGCGAAATAACAGGCGTAAAATTAGTTCTAAGTGATCCCAGCGGTCCTATAATGAATCAATGCTTTTTGACTTTGATTATACTGCACCCTTATCCTTCGCGAACCAGGTCAACACACATGGTTCGGAACGGATTCAATAATTTAAATGTTAGGCAACGCTTCAATATCTCAGCCGGTGCCAGTACCTACTTAGAGTGCCACAAACATATTCAAACCGGTGGCTAAAAGAAGAAATAACGAATTTTACTAAAAAAAATATTTTCCTGCCAACACCAAATGCGACAACAGCGCCCCCCTCACCGGTTCAGATAAGTTTGTGGCACTCTACCTAGTTATAAAATATAGCCATATCGTCTCTCTCAATTGTAAAGGTGATATAATCGGTCTTAAATATCGTGTCATGAACCCACCTCAAAAAACCTTGAATTAGTGTCAAAGTGCCGGAATAAAGTTATTGACCTGCCTTTGTTCTATCCATGACTCGACATTTTCGTGAGTGTAGTGTAGGTTCCCTTTGAATCGCATAACTTATAACGCCTAATCTTGATTTGCAAAATGGCATAGAATAGCTATCTATTCTACGTAGGTAGCTTACTTTTTATTTGACAAGTACTTTTTTGGAGTGATATTCAAATAAATATATCTATCGTAAATAAGCATTAATTGTCGAGAGCCTTTGAAATGAGAATAATAATATTATGACAACAAAATGTAGGTCCTTATGCGAAACGATAGTGAACTGCTGCCTTCAAACCAATAGTAGGTACCCATTTTAGATAGACATTTCAGACAAAATAAGTAGAACTCCTACTTCCTATACTTACAATAATTTTATGATTTAGCTACTCAGAACAATATAAAGGTTTGTAAAAAATATCGTAGTCTAAGAAAAATTTTTTACCCGACTGCGACGGTATGTCTTTGATTCCTTGGAACCATGGTAGGCCTCTAGTGTGGGACGCTACTTGTGTCGATACGCTGGCGGCCTCTCACCTTGCGGCAACCTCCAGGTGCGGCGACGGCATCAGCAGAAAATCACAAAAGGTGGAAATACATATCAATCGGTGATGCGTATTTATTTCTGCCTTTTGGAGTGGAAACTTTAGGTCCATGGGGTCCAGAGCCGTGGCTCCTCTTCAGAGAATTATCCAAGACGTTGATTGACGAGACCAATGACCAAAGGGCTGGTGCTTACCTCGGACAGAGGATAAGTATAGCCATCCAACGAGGTAATGCCGCTAGCCTTTTGAGCACATTACCTGCGGTCGGTGACTTGTGCACTGTTTTTTATCTTTAGTTTAATTAAATTACCTACTTACCTATGTATTTTTATGTTTATTGTTTCGTGTAAATATTCTGTAAATAAAAGAATCATTTGAGTCATCCCGACTGCGTCAGAAGGAGAGTAATGTTAAAAAATCAAATCTCTCTGGTTCTTATCAACAAAGGGGGTGATCTATACAGGGTGTAATATTTAGAACGGTCAGTATGGGAAACCCTGAATCTATAAGACATACGAAGATCGGGACCATGTCAACGATTTTAGTAACAAGGAAAACTGCATTCATACATTTAAAAAAAACTTGCAGGTACTCAGCTCGGGAACCGAACCCGGATGTTAAAAAAATAAAACTAACATTACCTATTTCTATTTAGATATCTTTTGTGTAGGTCTTAAGCAGTAGGTAATTGTTACTATTAGACATCATGTCTAAAATAATAAAAGCATTGTTTTAATATTATTAATTTTATTAATAATACCCTGTATATTGACGAATGGAACCGCTTGTTAGCTGATAAGCAGGTATAGATTATATGAAGCTTCTACTAAACTTTACTAATGTTAGAAATCCTAAGACTGCTATACTTACATAAAAATCTGCCGGTCATCGAAAGCTGATTGGTCTGACAAAGGATGACCAAACGAAGCAGCAGGCGCAACGCAGTCTCAGCCATTTGATGAAAATAAAAACCTTTTTTGCAGCGCCTTTATTACTTTATTAAAGACTAGCTGCCCCTCGGGTAAACTTCACTTCCCCGGGATAAAATGTAGCCTATGTTCGTCAGGGATAATGTAGGATTCAATTGGTGAAGGATTTTTCAAATCGGTCCTGTAGTTTCGGAGCCTATTCATTTCAAAAAAACATACAAACAAATCTTTCCTCTTTATAATATTAGTATAGATATAGGGACTTAGGCTCAATGCACACTGAATTGGCAGCGACGAGACGTAACAAGACATTATAAACCTTATGAACAATGTTACAAGATATAGAAACGCTTGACACAATGAACGACGCGTGACTGCTCGAGCCGGCGCGAGGCTTCGCCACACCTCGTTCATTCTATACCTTGTTACAGTGTTCATAAGGTTTATAACCTTGTTGTCTTGTTACGTCTCATAGCGTCGCGTCGCTGTCAATTTAGTCTGCATTGAGCCTTATAGATATATACCTACTAACATTTGAATTCTGTTACAGCTTCTCTTCCAATAAATAAATAATGTTGGACATTTCACACAGCACCATCTAGCCCCAAACTAAGCAAAGCTTGATGGGAACCAGATAACTGATATACTAGGTACTTATATACTTTTTGTTTGTAAATACATAAGTAAACATTATACATAGAAACAGAGATAAATAAATATTTACAGATCATACAAACATTATCCCACGGCGGGGATCGAACCCGCAATCTTCTGCGTCCCAAGCAGGCTTTCACCCACTGCGCCACAGAGGTCGTCAATTATAAGACATCCGTTACAGATTTTCCAGTGGTCAATCCCATACCTTAGCAGTCTTCGTGTAAAAAGGAACTGAACCGGCTCAAATCATTGAGCCAGTTTGGTTGGCCGAGCGGCGCGCTCGAGCAGAGAGTCACGCACGTCGTCAGCCACAAACCAAAATCGTTATTCGATTCTCACGTCGAAGAGCAATGTTATGAAATGTGTGATAATCTTTAAAATCGTACAGGGTTCCCAACCTTCTCAATTTTCTAATCATATACTTCTGATGACTACATCTGAAAGTTTATCATTACTTTGAAATGAAGATATGAAACTCGCGAAGTATCTTTGTCTGTTTATTCACATTACTTAGTAAATTGTTTGAAAGGGTGCTTAGATCATTGAGCGTAATAGTCGAGCCCAGGCTCTGTCATTTGCTCTTCAGATTATACAATCGTTTAAGTTGTCTTCCTTGTTATTTCAAGACCGTAAAATCATATATTCCCAGGTCTAAAAGCCTGAGTCTATAGAAATTGGGTCAGTCTGCTTGTGGACAGCGATCACGCGCGGCGGACGTGGGCCGACGCTGCCATTATTACCAGCCACCTGACCGTCGATATTCTGTTTTACACCTAATAAAGGGTAACTCACAAGTGCTGACTTATCGACAGGTGAACGGAAGAAACATTAAACGGAAGCATGCCTTCAAGGATATGTGAATTTTGGTACAAATTCGATCATCACCCAATATTAACCCGCTGCGGGATGTTCATACCAGTCATTTCAGTCTTGTTGCTCATAGTCAAATTGTGTTCTAGACAGTCCACGTCCGAGCCGCGCATCCAAAATCTGTGGTATTTTCTGATGTCGTCAACCTTCGTCGAGTCTTCAATTCTAAATGAATTCAGAATTTTAAATGCCTGAATAGTAGAGTATAAGTAAATAATTAAATCTTGAAAATCATTTAGAAAACAGGGTAGGTATTCTATTCAAACATTTTAATGAAACCAAGAACTTTAGCGTCTATAAAAACTGCACATCGTCTGTAAAAACTCCACATCGTTCATTATTTAGTGAGCTGAGCACGGAGCAAAAAGTCGAAGCTCATAGAACCAAAAAATTACATGGATACAATGACACTAGCACCACGCTTGAGTTCACACCTCGAGATAGAAACTAGTAATTATTTCGTTAATTGAAATAGTTTTACTTAGATGGATACTACTTGTGTACTTGACCTACCCGATCAGTAAGTTTATTTGAAACTCTACTAATTCTGTGCGTCGTTCGTCGTTTTAGGTTTAGTCTGTAGAGTACCTACGCCAAAAGTCACTCAACATACTAACTAGCTCAAAGCTAGGATATTAAAACTTAAAAACAAAATCTGCTGAGGGAGTTTTACAAGCTCTCCGACATGCCTAAAAGAGTTTATCGCGAGGGCTAAGGTTTTACGCAGTCTCCTAATTGAAGGCGTTTTTTAGGGCCTAAAGTGTAACCGGTGACCCATCCATTTACGAGTAGTAGCCACGAACTTGCTGCACAATGCTAAAGGTCAAAATAATGGTCATTCTTATTCATATCACAGTTCATACAAACTTTCTGATAGCTGTATTAGATCTATTATTCTCCTCTAAATAAAACTCTCAGGAAGCACATTAAAACGATGTAAGAGCTGTTTGTATTTACACGTTTACGTCTTACCTTCATGTAGTTACTTAGCAACTTTATTCAAATTGCTAGCAGTTTACTATCAGGCAATGCATCGAAGCAAATTGTAACGGTTTTAGTAGAACTTTGAAATACACCAACTTCGATAAACTTGGTGGCGCCCGGACACGAGCTCAATTACTGAAACTTGATGATCCTTCATCACTTCATAACAGTTGATGCGTAATCTGTGATCTCAAATTGTTCCCTAATATGCCATCCTATAAATAATGTAAGAGAAAAGTTTTGATGTTTGGTTACCTGCCCAAATATTTATAACAAGATATTAAGATTGAACGCGAAGTAGGAGGAAAGTACCGTTCTATCTAGGAACAGCATTAATTGGGTAAACCAGAGTTGATAACTTATCTAATATCACCGATCCAATCCTGGATCATATAACAGTGATCTGGATCAGTTGGATCTTATAGATAATTCGCAACGATCCTTAGATGGTTAAACTGATTCAAATATGTATTCAAACAATGTTATCCAGATCAGTCAGGAGAACATAGTTTACAAAAGTACGATAATTCAATTGTACTTTTTGAAAAAAGTATATCATTTACTCTATTCTAGAGAGATAGAGTGATTATTGTAACCAGGCTGACTTGCTCCAAGGAAAGGCATTGAATATTCATGTTAGCTCCGTTTTTGTAATTTCACTTTAAAATCTTGAGACACGCGATCAAAACAAAGAATGCATCTGGAGGGTCTCCGTTCATTTTCAGCATTTTAAATTTTCATTAATAAATCAAGCTGTTTACAAAAGGCAACACGGGGAGTTTCTTAAAAGTTTTTTCTAGCGCTGTTGCGTGATAAGAAACAATTGAAGCCTATTTCGGTGATTCAGCAGAAAATAAATGTTCAACTTTGTATGTTTACTTATAGTAGTAGAGTAGTCTACCTGATTTTTTTATGCTGTTCCTATTTACAATTACTTTTTTAAGATAACTCAAGATTTTCTGAAGATGCCTAAAGAATAACCTAAAGAAAGCAAACTTATGTGTAGGTAGAGCCCGTTGATTCCCATGTAGCAATACCTACAACCTTCTTCAACGTGGTGGAACTATTGCTCCATTTAGTAAAACAAATGAAGAGCCTGAAAAATAAAAACAATCTCTGCAAACAAATGCAAAGTGTATCTCATTTATCCAAATTCGCAAAGTCCAATTTACGGAAGCACTAAAAAGCCGGCGACGTAAACAAGACAGATTGTGTAATAGGTGTCAAGTAAATATTTTAATGAGAATTAGATGCAAGCGCAGACGGGATTTGCAATGCTCCAAAGACTTCTTAGTTCTGTTGTTCATTTTTTAATGAGCTTTATGGCGGATTGTAACGAAGTTGTAGGCTTCCTTTATGGTTTAGCCGAGCACGTGCTATCGAAATATAATGTAAGTGACATACTTGCAACTACTTACATATGATCAATAACCGGGGGTAGCTTAAAAACTCACCAGAATTCACCAATAACATTTCGCACTTCCACACTTAAAAGCTTGTATGTAATGCTCGTGGCAGCCACTAATAAATTTTCAGAGCAAGTTAAATACAACATTAGTACATTACTGCGCTGAGCTTGCAAAAAGCACCGCTCGCAACTATGAGTATACAATTCTAGTCAGTGAAGCGTAGAGGGAATTCGTTATAGTTAATTCTGAATGCTCAGCGAGAATTAGGTACGCTCTACAATGTTTTGAAGATGTAGTTGGTAATTAATCATAAATATAAATGTAGGCACTAAGGTTTGAGCAGGTGTAGACACCTAAACACTTCAAGATAGTCTAGGATTCGAGGTAATACTCGTAGTTACTACAAGTACGCAATTTGTATTGTTCCGCTTCCATTTTATTAGCGTTACATTATTCCGTCTAGAGAGATATCTGTCTATAGAATAATTATCATCGGTTCAATCTTTTTGTTACCATTCTCCCGCAACACAACTAGCCTAGCTCGGAATAGGTATTACGGACATTATGATGTATACACTCCATACTTTTAAAATTAATATCACACAAAAACTAATAGATGTAGGTTAAAAACAAAAAGCGGAAATTGATTTAACATTGAACTAGTGGCGAAATAAATAAAAATACCAGAACATTGTTGGACATGTTGACCTGTACATGGGTTGAAACATTATGCAGTGTAAACATCTTATTGTCCGTGACTGTACCTAGTTATTTTTAAGATGAACTAAACATTGTTCTGATTCAAAGAAATCAGAATTATAGAAAATTTGTTGTAGGTAAGTACTTACTTACTTGTTTTTAATAAAGCTGGACTAGCAGACACATTTCTTGGAACGAGTAAAGCTGCGAGTAGAAGCTGGTTGCAAAATAAATGGGACTTCAACCAAATCGTCCGCCATATTCCGGAACACGTTTGCTCGATGTATCAGAGTTTGAGAGGTTAAAGGCGAGCGGTTAAAATATCGGTACTTTACTGCAAAACGGGAGCACGTCAGCTGAAACAATGCTGGAACTGATCACTATTCTGACTTTGGTATACGTCAGGAGCCGTCCACAGAATAATCATCAACATTTGCACTAATTTGCAGCCTGCAGCCTACAATATCCCACTGGTAGGTCCCACTGGTACGACATTCGTCGTTTCGTCAACGAATTAACGATTGAACGAAAAGTCGCTGACGTTAAATTACATAATCTTTAAAGACTAGGTGAGTCTACTCCTATTCCTTCGCGACCCATACCGCGAAGAACCATCGCAGCCAACTCATGGCTTAGAACGAAACTTACCTCGTTATTACATAACAACCATAACATGGAATGAAATTCTTTATAATTTAAGTTGGTAGCACCTCCTTGATTTATAACGTCTTCGCCGCCACCGAATTGAATTCGCTTTCTTCCGGCAGCCAGCGGAAAATTAAGGATTTATTTGGTGTTAACTTCTCATGTTTCGCTTGAAATTTTTATGGCTTTTCATCTGAGACAAAGTAAAATAAATTGGTGGCCGAGTAGCTGATTTATTTCAGGGTACGCAAATTACTCTGGCAATAAGACCCTAATTCTTTTTGGCGGGTCGTCATGTAGCTTTTTAATTTCAGATTTATCTTGTTTTTAGGACAGCAGCCTTATTGTCTAACTTGAAATCCATCCCCAGTTATCCCCAATAGAGCTGCAGGTTTTTAACAGCACAAAAAATCTTTGTACGCCCTTAGAAGCCTGAGTCTTATGCACGTCCAAATACATTTTAGCTAGACACAATTTGCAGAAATTACATCGCAGACTGCAGAATTGCAGAACACACATTACAATTTACATTGTGACAAGTTGCAAGCCTTTATTATAATACCTTCAAACTGGTTTCCTCACGATGATATTCTTGTTCTATAAAAGTACAATGTACTGAAAAAATTATAATGGATAGCTTTTCCGCATAACATAGAATCTTTCAGCTAATTTACTCTAGGAAATTAGCTTTGAACAAACTGGTCATCTTAATTCAATTAGTAAATTAGGCAAACACTAGCAAATCTAATTAAAAGTTTATGGAAACATTGGCGGTTCCCGATGGCCCGAACGATGCGGATATCCTTAAAGTTACATAGTTATGTTTTTGGTTAAACCGGTTAAAATAGTTTGTACTAGAGACGTGACTGAAATAACGGACGATGAAATACCCTATCGACCCTATAGCCTATAGCCTATCGACTGGTTCTAAATTGATTATTTTTTAGGAACCTATTCAATCAACTCATAGCTCTATGAAGATACTTCATGAACAGATGCATTTGTTCGTGATTTTCATTTGGCATCATCAACGTTTTTCAATTATTTCTTTGATAATATCGGTACTTATACGAATTCGTGGGGGTACCTCCTACTCTTTTTAGGTTTGGTTTTACAACCACATTTGTCAAAGCCTGTTCGGTCACAGCGACTGCACATCAATAATACGGATACGAAAATAAAACCTCCCTTGGGGCTCTGCCGAAGTCGAGTGGAAATAGGCCCAATATACAAAAATATCCCGATACATTTAATCGTTCAATAAAACTGACAGTTCTCTTTAGTATCACCTATGTTTGCACAGCTATAATAAGTTACAAAAGAGTCATCAGAGAACGCCATCTCAAAAAGGACCTGTCCTAGTTATTTGAAATTCCCTTTCAGTGCAGCCAAAAGACCTAGGTTCCTTTAGGACACGTTACCTTCGAATCTAGGGCTCGCTGCGGTGTCCTCGTACGTCAATAGACCCTCTTGACCCACTAAACTAACATTCACATCATTTCTCGTTTAGACCCGAGCCCGCCTCAAAGGTTTCGCCCATAAAAATTTCATGAAACGACTTTCTGTTGCGGCGTACCAACCTACATCTTTTTAAACGAAGAGTTGACTCTGCTTTCAGAATTTTCAGATCGAAATTAAAGGATATTCAACTTTATCTCTCTAATTATTGAGTCTGATATGAAAGTGTTGCTGAAGTTTATAAATAAAAGCGAGTCTTTTGAGGGAAATCGTGACGCAGTCATTCCCAGTGCTATAATTGCGGACGAAACTAGCGGTTGGATAATTTTATAATGTGCTTTTTATGTGGTGTTCTGCTGCGAGGGATTCACGAGAAATTGATATAGCTATTATTAAATTTACCTACCTACACACCTATTCATCAAGGTCATCTATCAATTAAGTAGGTAAGGGTTTTTTGAAGTGAAAACTTCTTTAGGCGTGTTTGGAAGTCTTGAGATGAGAAAATAAACCCACTCATATTAATAAAGCTGAAAGTTTGTGAGTTTGTTTAGATGTTTGTGTTTCAATCACGCCTAAACCAGTGAACCGATTTAGATGAAACTTGGAATAGGCGTAGATAGTGACCTGAAATAGCATTTAGGCTATTCAAAATTTTAGTACCACGCAGGCGAAGCCGCGCGCAGTAGCTAGTTATGAATAACACGGAGTCTCAATATTCTCATTTTGTTTATACAACCAATACCTTGGATATCAAAGAAAATCAGCTTATCTACGTTTTGTTTTATAAAGTTAGGTTCCCTTGAATATAATGCATTCATACTTTTTCTATTTGCCGCGTAAATAATTCATAACATTGGACTCTAGTACTCATTAATATACAATGGCTCTGTTTGCCTATAATTCGCCTTGTTTGTATCTCGTTACACGATCACTAGCATGCAAATACTGGTTCTAAGCCCCTGTCAATCAAGGAGGTACTTCCTTCAATATTATGAAGCTTCGTTACTCAATACTCCGTTTGAAGCGGATACAAGATAGTATAGGTACCTACTTACTAACATTTAACATAGTCATATTATAAATTAACTGCCTGCCCGCGACTTTGCTCATGTGGCAACAATATAGCGTAATGTTACTTCGGAATTAAGCTTTCTAATGGCAGAACCATAGAGACTTGAGGATTTTTATCCCTGAAGTCAATGGAAACAATTATTAAGGCTATCATTTATCCTAGTTTATCGGTTCCACTTTTAGTAGGAATTAACATACGAGTGAATCCGCGGGCCGGAGCTAGTAATAAACAACCAAAGTAAGGTACAAATACTTATAGTACGAGTACCTATCAAAATAAGAGGGAGGAGATGATAATCGAGAAATATAATATTTTTAATATTTCATTTTTTTACAGCACCAATCATTACTCATTCGCTTAAGAATCACCCTCATAAAATACCACCTGATCTTCCACCCCTATTTAGGTACTTAAGTAATATGAAATGAACACGAAGAATAACGGAATGATTGCTTAAGAGTGAGTAAGCAAAATTAACAATACCTCACCCTCGTTTGAAATTTCAATTTAAATGTGTAAGAAAGAACACTCTTTATATCTAGGCTGGTTAAAAGGGAACGTGTTAACATGAGCTTTTGCAAATTGCGCATCATTATTTTTGTAAAAACATTCTCTCGGCTGTCTACTGAGTAAATAGCGGCCTTTACACATAAAGGTCGGATCGCGGGAAATAGCACGCGCCATTCCATCCCGCAGGCCGAATGGTACGTGTAATTAGAACGACAGTTTTATCCATGTTCCAAACCGCACCTCATGGTCGTGCTTGCTTAGTCGTTCTTGATAGATCGTCGAAGTTAAGCAACGTTCGAAACGGTCTGTAAGTGGATGGGTGACCGCCAGTGGCATTTTCATCTGAGCGCTTCCGTGCTTCGTAGGGCACGTTAAATTGTCGGTCCCGGCTATTTAAGTCGTTAAGCCATGACGGAGGCCTTAAGGCGGCCTAAAAACTCCGTCACCAGAGTTGGCCACTGACTCATACGAACTTACTTACTTACCGCACAGATCCATCCGCAGTTTGGAACGCAGCAGTCCAGGGCCCGTATTCGCGTTCCTGTTTTCGTTCGTTTGATGAATATTCGGATGCTTCCCACCACTGACTTCAAGGGCCAGTTTTTTGTTTTGAAATATTTGGTCCTAAGTTAGGATCGTGGTGGGAAGCATCCGAATATTCATCAAACGAACGAAAAAAGAACGCGAATACGGCCGCTGGTGCGTAGTTCTAAACCTACTAGAAGTGTAAAGGCGTAAACACGCACAATTCGGAAAGTCTTTATTTGTTTTGTTTCAAACCGTGTTGAACACATTTTTAGCCGAATTTCGAACGAGAGTTTTATTCGCGTTAAAATCCGCGACGCGGTTTGGAACGCGGAGTGATGCGCGTTTCCGATATTTACGTGTAAAGGCCGCTATTTAGGGAAATTGGAAGGAAAACACATCAGAGAATCACGTGTAGAGGGAACTGGAGCGTCTACTTTCAATAACTTTTGAATATAAGATCAATGAGCTGTAAGACAAACAGATATTTACGATAACAAACTAGGCACCTACTGTATTCTATCTATTTAAAATTATTACGTATAAAAATATAAGTACATACGAAGAAAAAAAATGATTTACTTAAAAAGATGCAGGGGATTTTTACACCTTTTTTGGCTAAAAAATCTTCTGAGCATCTTACCCGAGTGGAGGCAGGGAATTTTTAGACGAAAAGTCTAAAAATCCCCGACGAAGAGTATTTCTATACCCTTTTTGAAAGTGGTTAATAAATTACCTAGTACTGAACAAATTGTATTATTATTTATTAAATACATTAGTTAATACAGCCATAAATTTAAATTTTATTACTAAGTCCTATTAGTTGTTTAACTTTATAAAACAACAGACGAATACTATGAAATTGCCTTGGTTTGGTCCACGGACGAATAAGCGCTCAATGTCGCTTAGGCACGCACACAAAAAGAAATCTAGGTACACAGTACACTACACACACAATTTAACAACAACCTGCCTTTGTGAGACTACCTATTTCCGGACAAAACAGGCAGGGTATAAGATAATGTACAAAAGAATCGCTTTCATTAGCACAATGTTCAATTCACATCAGTAAAACGGATCTCCTGTTTCTGTTGTTGTTTTGAGAGTTGTTCTCCTTTTTTTGGTCGTCACCAATCTACTCGTAGTAGTCAAAGGAGTAGTTGTAGGAGTTGTCGTAGTATTACTTGTAGTGGAAGTCGTTGTAGCAGTTGTTGTAGTATTAGATGTAGTGGTGTTAGTATGTTCAGTAGTGGGCTCTGTAGTTATGAAAGTCGGCGTAGAATTAACATCTGTTGAACTTGCAGTAGTGACATTACTTTCAGAGGAATCTTTAGGAACTGCAGTAGCGTCTTCAGTGCTATCATTATTTGAAGTAGATTTACTAGTTGCAGCGGAATCATTAGTTACACTTTGATTATCATTTGCTGCAGTAGTCTCATTATCTTTAATGCTCGTTTTATTAGCCTCACTGTTAGTATCATTAGATTCAGCTACAGTACTAAATTCTTTAGCAGCAGTAGTTGATTTATTAGAAACATCAGACTCTTCTTCAGCTGAAGTAGTGAGTTCATTAAAATTCTCAGTTTTCGTAGCCTCCACCCGAACAGCTGTTATGAGAGTCTCCGATTTTACATCAGCAGTCGTTGGTTTAGTTCCTGTAGTTATAACCTTTGTTACAGATTTCGTTGTTTTAACAGTAACCTTTACAGGAACAGTTGTCTTGACAGTAACCGATTTTAGATTAGCATTATTTTGTTTTGTTTCTGTAGTTTTGACCTTTGTTACAGATTTCGTTGTTTTAACTATAGTCCTTACAGGAACAGTAGTTTTTACAGTAACCGATTTTGAATCAGCAGTCTTCCGTTTCGTTTCTGTAGTTTTAACCTTTGCTACAGATTTAGTTTTTTTTACAGTAGGTGTTGATTGAGCAAATGGCTTTTTGGTTTGACTATAAAACTTTGAAGATTGCACTATGAATTTCGTTGTTTTAGCAGTGAACTTCGCTTTTGTCATAGCACTTTTCTTTTTAGTTATAATTGTTTTTACACTTTTCCATTTTGTTACAGGTTTTGCCGTCTTAATTTTGTTGATAAGCGTAACTATATTCACAATTTCATTTGTTTCTTTCGTAGTTCCAATTCCGTTGTAATTCTTTACATTTTGATCTAAATTGGCAATAGTAGGGAATATAATATTTTCATTATTCATTTGGTTATGAGTCTTCGGTCTCTTAAAAACATGCAGCTGTTTAATCTCATAAGGTTCAATGTCATCAGGGACATCATCAAGCTTAGCGTCATTACCAATATGACCATGCAATTTAGCTATCGGTCCTACTGTGGCCATTAGAGGTGTTATTCTGTACAGTTTACTAGCACGCATTTCTATGGCCTGCTTTAAAACACTCACTGGCACCCAATGGCTGGGCAAGTCAGATTCAATGGGATTGCTCACATAAACGAACTTTTCAATTTCGGGATTCGGCCATTCTCCGATAATGATCCTGCATGAAGCCATTACAAAGGTTACGAGGGATAGTATACGCACTGTGGAACATAAAGTCACATATTAAACAACCTTGCTGCAAAGGTACAAACTGCTTAAAATTACTATGTATACTCAAGTTGGTAAGATTGAATAAAACTGAGAGGATTATTATCTAGTTCTTTTATTAAGGTTTGAGATAATATAGACCTAAAAGTGAATTTAGGGAAATGTTTTAGCACCTTCCAGAAACCCTTAGGAAGTCCTAACTTACTGTCTTTAAAGTGTCACACATTTTTATCTCTCAGTGTATCCTCCTCAAATTGGTACATCATTACAATTTCATTTTGACTTTCATGAACAGTTTGATAGCAAACAAGTACTTCCATTGATTCGCTCAACATCGCAGTATTTATTATGTGTTAGATCATGCATGAAAATCGATTTTACCCTTCATTGCGTTTGGAGCTAAAAGGCATAACGAGCCAACAAGACTTCTTTTGGCAAGATATCTCAATTATAATACTCGTAGAATGCTATCTTTTGCAAAATATTGGAATGTCATTGTGTCAACAGTGCTTGGACCCTATGGCGCAAGCCCCACCTAATTGGCGTCTTTCGACGCATGGAAATAAAGCACAAATTCAATTCACAAAACAAAAGCAATCGGACGTCCGATCAACGACATACCGTGTGTCCTAATTTGTGCTTTATTTCCATGCATTTAGTATGACACTAGCTTATGCGCGAGGCTTCGCCCGTGTGGTACCAACATTTTGAATAGCCTAAATGTTATTCCAGGTCTATCTACGCCTATTCCAAGTTTCAACCAAATCGGTTCACTGGTAAAACACAAACATACAAACATCCAGGAAACATCTAAACAAACTCAAACTACGAGTGGGATTTGAATGGAATAGAAGACGCCCGACGTCCGATAAGTGGAGCCTGCGGCAGAGTTTTGAGCGTAGCGAAAAATTTTTTTTGCCTATGGTTAGGACGTGCTATGGCTACGCTTTGAGACTACACGGTTAATGACACCTTGTTTTTTTTTAAACAAAATTAATTAGTCATCTATCTTCCTACTCTTGATCTCTTGGTGTCGTAAGATGTAGGTAAATCTTGAAGTTATGGGATTGCTTCAAATAGCCCCTTACCCCTGACAATCCCAAATGTTGGAACCAAGCTTACATAGCTCCAGGCAGAAGCTAATAATAACGCATATTTTCCGACGCAATCCCCGTAAGCAAAAGCTCATTTCTTTAGCTAAATTTTATTACTAAAACCATAAAACTTCACCCAAAAGGCTTTAGGGATCTCGACGAACTTTTAAGACTTAATTAGGGTTCCGTACCCAAAGGGTAAAACGGGAACCCTAGGGAACGCTATCACTAAGACTTCGCTGTCTGTCTGTCCATCTGTCACCAGGCTGTAATCTCATAAACCGTGATAGTTAGACAGTTGAAATGTTCACAGATGATGTATTTCTGTTGCCGCTATAACAACAAATACTAAGAAACAGAATAAAATATAATAAAAATAGATACATATTATACATAGAAACACCCAGACCCGAGATACCCGCAGATCATACACACATTTATCCCGCCGCGGGGATCGAACCCGCAACCTTCTGCGTCCCAAGCGGTAATCCCAAGCAATAATGGTACGGAACCCTTCGTGCTTGGCCGGTTTTTTGCTGTAGTCATATTCACTTTTGTCAATTTAGCAGGCTTTTCACTCCATTCACAACCGACAAACAAGAGGTAGAGAATCTCTATACTGTGGTTTAATGGTACACTCTCTCCCTGTTATTAATAAACACGAACTTGGTTGGGATTAGAGCTAATCCAAAGCATAAGGCAGTAGTAGGTCAAATCTGTATTAATAAAGAAAGACCAAGGAGGAAATAAGCTAATCCGACGCTGCTCTCGGAGCAAGAGTTACGCCTAGGTGCAACCTAGTATAGAGATGAAGTAAGCATACTTTATCATGAATTTTGACATTTTACTTCATAATATTCATGTCATATCCAAAAAAGGTTGTGCAAATAGGATGGATATGTTGATGGTTTGAGGAAAAATTTAATGAGGTTGGATGGATACCAATTACGATAAATGGGGCGAGTGAAAATTTACAATATTCGTACAATTTCATTTTATGATCTCGAAGAAACTGAATTTAAAATCCAAGTAAGTATAGATTTTGAGGTAAAAAATCATTTAGCATTAGCAAGAAACAAAAAAACAGTTAAAAATGACTAAACACAGTAAATACTTTTTTTATGACTAAAAACTTTTTGGTCAATAATCACTTGACCAAAAATTTTGAGAAGAATAAAACCTCTAACCTCTTTGAATAAAACAGATTATCAAATACAAATTATTGTCTATCTCTGTCATTCATATAATTAGTGACAGAGACAGACTATATTTTGAATGATAATAATATTCGTTCATTCACTCGTTTTTATTTTAAATTTTATGGGTTGCCATAACGCACGCGCTAGTCCCGATGCAAGAAATGTATTACTGATTCGAGTTAACTACCGATTTATTAATAACCTTAAACTCATCATGTTACTCCAAGAAGTAACAGTTCTGAGAGCAGTCTCGGATTTAGCTAGAATTAGGGTTTTCTAATTAATAAGGCGGTCTAGGTATATATTAGGAACGGTACTTGCCCTACGTGTGAACAAAAAACGATAAGAGTGAGTCTCACCTTACGTATTGGTTTTGATAGTTTAGTTTTCCACTACACATTTACTTGCAGGGCCCCTAGCGGATACATTAAGAACTATAGTAAACTAACAAAACCCATAAAAATTTACTGTAGAATAGTTTTGTAGCTTGGTGTGATTGGGGGATTATGTCAACTCATAGGACTTGATAGGACAATGACATTTAGTAGCATGGATTGAGCGTAGACAGAAATATAAGAATTAGAGAATTACGTTGATTATCCTTCTGATATTGTTTGGTGCAATATGGTAAAATTAATATATAAAAATACTACAAGAAATTATTTAAATTGCACTTTATTACACTAAATAATAAAATAATTTACCTAAGCTAGTTGTCCCATTTCTTGGTCTGATCGATGTATTCTCCGTCGGGCGATTCGTATTTCTTTATTGCTGGGGTTGCTACAGGCCCCTTGATTGAATAAGGTATCAATTCTAGATCAGGCTGAAACAAATTAAATTTAATCTTAAATTCTTTTATATAAAGAACATTTTGCTTAGACTAATGGGGTAGTTGGCTTTTTTTCAATGTCATTAAGTTACTTCTTTATTATTACTGGCATAAACAAATATACCATACTAAATCCAGCATCTAGTAATTCTATCTGTTATTCAGCCTCATAACATAAGATACCATAAAGCAGCTTAGCTGGAAACAGGAAAAACAAAGCTAAAAATCGCTACTAGCATTGTGATTGGTCAGCTCAATCAGTGAAAAAGCTTTTA
The DNA here is from genome assembly GCA_963565295.1 of Epirrhoe alternata. Taxonomy (NCBI): domain Eukaryota; kingdom Metazoa; phylum Arthropoda; class Insecta; order Lepidoptera; family Geometridae; genus Epirrhoe; species Epirrhoe alternata. The sequence goes on from OY751393.1 coordinate 3,935,188, forward strand.
TTTTGCGAGTTAAAAAACATACCATAATAGCTTCATAATAAAGATCTTCAGACTCTTCGTAAAGCCTGTCTAGTGCCCGCCTTTGCGCTGCCATAATGCGGTCTATCTGCGCGACATTTGCCATGTACTCCTGACGCTTGTATCTTGACCAATCCTTCTGCAGCAATGCTCGGGATTCTGTCTCTTCTGCTGTAAGCTGCACAACTGGCCGCTTCCGTTTTCTGAGAATGAAATAAAATTCAAAAATTTGAGATTTATTTTCTTATTGAACCATCTTATAAAGAGAGATACAATGACACACACAGACAGATTTATTTAATTAAAAAAGAAACATTTGATCAATTTTGATTGTATTTTCAAGGTGCAGTAGACATAACCGGAAGCTGATCTGGGGATCTACAAGCCGACAATTGGCAGGAAACTATGTTGGACAGAAAAAAGTGGAGAGTTCTCGTATCGGTGGCCAAGACTCACTTTGGGTCACTGCGCCAAAGGAGTAAGTAGACAAGACACTCAGGCGCCTACTAATAAACCTGATATAAAGTTATTTGTGAGTGTAAACTGTCAAAATGTATGGTTACTTTTGGTTTATTCCGAGAAATAACTTATGTCACGTTTCATGGTAAGGCTATCAGTGTTTTTTATTTCAATTCTTTTCAAATTCAAATTCAAATTCAAAGCCTTTATTTCACTGAGTTAACATTTTTCTTAATTATATTATGCACACCAGTCCTACTCAGCGTGTCCTGTGGACACATAGGCCTCCTCCAACCGCTTCCACTCCGATCTGCTCCTTGTTATTCGCTGCCAGAGTGGACCCGCAACCTCTTTGATGTCGTCCGACCATCTTTTCCGCTGCCTACCTCTCTTTCTTTTTGTGTTGTACCTCGGGGTCCACTCTGTCACGATCCTTGTCCACTTCTGTGCCCTTTCTCTCATCATGTGGCCAGTCCATCTCCACTTCAATTCTTTGCATTTCGTGTTTATGTCTTCAAATTTTGTAATTTTTCTTATTTCTGAGGCCTGCTTCCTGTCTTTTCTTCTGTAGCCCAGTATACTTCTCTCCATGCTCCTCTGGCAAGTTCTTAATTTTTGGTGGAGTTTCTTGGTCATGGCCCATGTTTGGCATCCATAGTATATTACTGGTAATATGCAGGAGTTAAATAATTGTCTTTTTATTTTTATGTTGTATTTTTTGTTTTTCATGATATCTTTGAGCGCCCAATATCTCTTCCATGCGTTTGTCGTTCTTCTGTCTACTTCTTGGGCCATTTGGTCTTGAAAAGAAATTAGTTGTCCCAGATATATGTATGACTTTACATGTTCTATTTCGTCACCATCTACGTGTATGCTAGGTCCTGTTCTATTGGTCATGATCTTAGTTTTAGATTTGTTAATTGTTAGGCCAGCTTCTTTACTCTTGGTGGCAAGGTCTTGGAGCATTCTTTGTAGTGTTTCTGGGTTCTCTGTTATCAGTACTAAATCGTCTGCGAATCTGAGGTGATTGAGTTTGCAGCCATCGATATTAATTCCATAGTCGTCCCATTCCAAAGTTCGTATAATTTCTTCCAGCACAGCCGAGAAAAGTTTTGGTGACAGAGGATCACCCTGTCTTACTCCTCTTTGGATTTGGAAACTTTTTCCTTGTGTTTCCAGCCTAACCTGTGATGAGCTGTTTAGATATACTTTTTTGATTAATCTTATATATTTCAGTTCAACACCTTGGTTTTTAAGAGCTTTCCAGATGCAATGATGTTCTAAGGAGTCAAAGGCTTTTTTGTAATCTATGAAGGCCAGGTAGAGTGGATATCCATATTCCTGACATTTTTCTATTGTCTGTTTTAGGCTGTGCATGTGATCTGTGGTCGAGTAGCCTGATCTGAATCCGGCTTGTTCTATTGGTTGGTGGAAATCTAGGGTTTTAGAGATGCGGTTCAGTATGATTTTTGAAAAGACTTTATAGACATTGGACAGGAGGCATTTCAATTCTTTTAGTTACTTATTTAATAAGTTAAGACAGATATCTTACCCAACTTGATCAATCAGATCCAAGGGCACTTCCATTTCATCAATAGGTTTTAGTTGCCGAGCATTCTTCTCGAGTCTTCGAATCTGCTTCTCTATTCTCTTACGGCGACGTTCTTCACGAGCTTTGAGAATTTGAGGATCCATTTTCTTCTTTTTTTTCATTGGTTCAGCCCTAAAAGATTTTCAACAGGTAAGTAATCTTATTTCATATAATGTGGACGGATGAAAGTCACGTAACTAAAAGGGTGACGGAAATTAATGTGGATGGATACGAAGATGACGAGTGATAGGGGAGACTGGAAGAGGAGAACATGTTGTGCCAACCCCACATAAGCGGTTTATGCGCAGGCAAATGCTGAAGTAATCTTATTTCAATGATGTTTTAGCCTTTTAGGACAAAGTTTAGACAGCAGTAGGATACTACGAGAGTCTACTACACAATTTTTCGATAGAATTTTGAAAGGGGTTACCTAACTTTTAACGGTAACATAACTTTTACCATAGTTGATCCGTGATTTTGAACTGTAGAGCTGGTATCGTAGAAATAGTCCTGGAAGTTATTGATAAATTAACAGCAGGGCCTATCGCCAATCTGAAATGTAAAAAATCATCATAAACAAACGGAAAAGCTGATGAGGTTAATTTTTATCGTAAATTCTAACCTTGTAAACTGTCGCAAAACCGATATCATTTTCAATGCAGCTGTTCAACACTGCCGCTGTTTTCTTTTCTTTTGTAGTTTTATTTGATCTACATCGACAAGTAACAAAAAAATATTTTATAGAACTTCGTATCGAAACACAGCTTTTTTAGTTGATTTCACAGAATAATAGAGATAAATTGATTTATTTATTTCTTTCTCTTCGATCTGTCAATAATGTTAGTGTCAGCTTTTGACATTATTACTAGTTACTATCAAAGCCGTCAAAACGTACGGTTGCGTGGATTGGAACGTTTTGGAAATTCACCCATCTCCCAGGGAATAAACCAGCGAATATTATTTGGCATAATGTGCGCTTAAATTATGCATTATGAAGGTTCATATTTATGACCATTAAAAATAAACGTATTTGATGGATCGACGGAATCATAACATGGTAACAGCTCCGTGGGGGGACGCATAGGTAATTTGTATAACGATATTGATAGATAAATAAAATAAAAATAAAATAAAAAAAGCCTTTATTCCTATTGCTTATCTAAATTACAAATTATTGTTGCTATACTACACTTAATTACTATTTTACTGTTCTTCAGCAAAAGTCGCCTCTACGGCGTAGGCCTCTCCTAAATCTCTCCATATGTCCCTTTGTCTCGCCTTCCTCATCCATTCCGGTCCGCATAATTGGGTAAAAATGTCTCTCCATCTTCTTTTCGGTCTTCCTTGCTTGCGCTTACCATCCAGTGGAATATTGATAGATAGGTTACCTTAATTAGCTAGGTAAATACCTACCTACTACCAAAAATCTAGTTCTTTTCTAACTGTAGGCTGTAGACTACTGTAGAGGTATTTTAACTACTTAAAATTAAAATCACTTTTTTAAGCTTTTTTTGCTAGGTACCATTGTGATTTTGGTTTGGTACCTACACATTGTGTTTGTGATTACCTAACTAGGTTACCACCTACCTTTCTAAATAGCTACTAATAAAGCAGATAATAGATCTCTCTTGTTTGAGGGCTTACTTAACCCTAAGGTTCAAGGCTAAGGATATTTAAGCACATAGGTAGATCTTTATGAGTCGTCATGGCTATGTACCTACCAAAGTTTCCCTATAACGATTGATAAGTAAACCACATCACGTAAAGGAAACAAACAACCAGTTATTAACTTAATGATGTTCCGTAAATTCATGCTTATTCATTCTTGGCCAAGTATCGTAGCAGGTGACATGTGTTCCAAAAGAAAAGAAAATCTCTCAAAACTTTTGAAATTGTTAATTTGGAAAACGCATTTCAATAATAATTGATGTGATTTAGTAGCATTATCAAATGGATGTATTATTTTCAAGTGTGGACCAAAGTGAATACCTTGCTAGTTTAGGGGTGAACCAAAGTATTCTTAACATAACTGATTTCTATGAAGTTTATAGATATAAAGAAAGATCTATATTACAAACCTATAGATTCGTTGGATTCGTTTTAGGAACTGTTATTGTTTTAAGTAATTTGCCAGTGGTGGTATCCAGTGGACTTATTTTAAAAAAAGGTAGGTACATAAAGAAAGCTCCCCAAACGGTTTTCTAGGCTACTAGGCAAAGATGAACTCTAATGGTAGGTATAGTTATAATGTGGGTACCGCACATTGGATAAAATTGACAAGTACCTATTATTTTTCAGGTCAAAAACCAAGAAGCACTTACATGCTTCTCGGTAACGTGTCATTAGCGGACTCAATTGTTGGAATTTCACTTAACTGCGGTATTTTGTTGTCTGTCAAAACTCCTAGCACTCTTTGTATTATTGAAATGGGTAAGTAAAGTTTCTAACAATAATTAGTCCACTCTTAATATTCAAGTACTTAATATTAATAAATAATTAACTATAAATACTAATAAATAATTAAATAAATACTCATAAATAATTATTACTATAACTATAGTCATATTATGTAAATAAATATAGTATATTTTAGTGCCATGTTAATTTTCCAGGAAAAGTTATTTTTTTCTTAGAAATGGAAAACAAATGGCGCTGGCGTTTTAAGAAATCAGACTGATAACCGACTGTCGTTGCTGACTGTACCTACCTAATTTTTTTATATCTTTTGATGAATAGACAATCAATCATGGGTGAAATAACATTTTTAGGTATGATGGCGTGTCCAGCAATAGTGTCAATCTTCAGTGTTGGCCTAATCGCAGTCGACCGGTACATTTACATCCTTCACGGGCTTTACTACAAGAGATGGTTCAACACAACTCGAGTCAGGATCGGAATCTTATTGATATGGATTATTGGTAAGTTATTTTACTCAATGTTGAATTAGGCTGCGGTATGATCTAACATATTGCAAGATTTGGCTATCAGGGTCATTATAACTGTTCGTCATCATTTGTTGGGAAACCTTAATTAGCATATTAACTGTGATTTCGGAAACTGTATAGTCATTTGCATAATAGGTACCTATAGGAAAGTTCCTATTTTGTATATAAGGGATTATTCATTTTATTTCTATTTTATAATTTTACCTACCTAATTTTTGTAGATTTAATTCTCAGCCGATGTAATGTCAATTACAATTTCGCGATTTGCAATAGGCAGGTACCTATGTAACTACCTACATTTTCTTTAATTACTTTCAGGTATCATTCTTGGATTCATGCCAGCAACTGGATGGATTAGTGAAGAACTCTATATGACTAGATGTTTCTACATTTCACTATTTCCTGGAACTTTAATATTGTTTATTTCTTTTTTAAGCATCATACCAATCGTAGTTGTTGTAGTGCTTTACTCAATTATTTTAGTGAAAGCTCTAAAAACCGTGAAGACTATAAATGGAACTATAAAAGTCAAAGAAATGACTCCTACAAGTGAAACACCTAAGCTGACAATGAACCGTGGAACAATGGTAGATAGAATAGATAGAAGAACGAATACACAATTAGATGGACAAAAGTCTGACAAACAATTAAAAAGAAGCGCATCGTTTACTCTAGAAACATGCCCTAAAAACAGTCCCAATTACCGATCTAAAAGTGTAGACGACCTATCAGGGATTGCTAGATTTAAGATTAAAGATACGAAAAAGGCAAATGGTCGATCTGATACAAATTTTAGCGTTTATACTGTTGAATCAATAGCTTCCTATAATCTATCGGTAGATTATAGGATCCGAAGACCAAAAGAGCCAAACAAATGGCGTGCAATAACAGTCGTTTTACTGACAACTGGGGCATTTATAATCACGTGGATTCCGTTTTTTATAACAGTTATATTTTTTGTTTATTGTGAAGAAAAACTGACAAACGCTAAATGTATCAGGCTTAGGTTTCTTTTAGGCGGGCCATTTCCATTTTTGGCCTTCACAAATAGTTTAGTAAATCCACTTATTTATGCTTGGTGGCATAAAGGCTTTAAAAAATCAGTTAAATTGTATTATAAACGATATCTTCTCAAGTATTTTTGCCGTGGCGTTTTATCACGCTAGCTAAATCTAATAATATGGATGAAAGTTCGTGAAATTAACTTGTGTTCGTTGTTATTATTATTACTACAGCCATCTAGAAAGAATTTACCCATAACTAGGAAACCTTTATAATGGAGTGGTGTCACACATTCACCTAAAACTTATCACCTACCAACTTGAGTAGGTAGGTACCTATCTCTAATGCCCAGATATTGACTGTTATGTCAAGAGTAATTCTATGCCTAGATCAACTTGATGAGATGGCTATTTAGAAAAATAATAAATTTTAATACAATAAGAACGAGGAAGCTGGGTTATTATAGTTGCGGAAGTTTAAAAATTTGCACCAGTGGCACCAGTTGATGAAATGTCAAGGACGAGTGAGAGTATGACGCAAAGCGACAAGAGTTAATTGAGGGATAATTATGGGTGGAAGGATATCGAAAGCGTACCTGTCCACATTCTTTAGCATAAAGGTGAAATAGGTAGGTGGGCTGAAGGCCTAGATGTTAATGATGATGAGAACCTAAGTACAATCAGCAATAAAAGTCGATTAACAAATAGATTTTTTTAAAACACCATTTGTTTTCGATTTCTAAGAAATATTTATTTAAGTATAACTTTTCCTGGGAAATAACAATGGACTGAAAATAATGTAGATTTGTGAAACATCTTATATCGACTTTCGTTACTGACTGTACCAATTAGTTAGCACTTTAATATTGAACACGGTGTACCTACCAAACTTTAATAATTGATTACATAAAATCATTGTGTATCTGTATTAAGTAGGTAGGTAAGTATCGATTTGTAGGTAATAGTGACTTAGGATCTAGTTATCTTTAAGTATTAAGGTAGGTATAATATATTACCGATATTAAGTACGCACTTATCTACCTTACTTAACTATCTGATACTGTGTATAAGATATTTACCACTAAAGTAAGTAAGATACCCACTGTCTACTGCGACTTTCCTTTTTTATAATTAGTTTCCTGTAGCTTAAAATAATCTGCACGAACGTAAAAAAAATCCTTGGAGGCGCTGTTGCTGTTGTATGTAATCTTTTCACACTTAATGAAAAAATTACTCAGTTGCAAGAATAATTATGAATAATATAATATATACGCGTAGTAGGTATGATTAAGAGGATCGATATTCTAGAAAGAGTAACTAACCAATAAATATAAGTTGATAAATACTATAAGGATATTTTGTCAAGCACAATATCAACTCCAAATCATTATGGTCATAAATGTAAGTATTATTATCGAAGCTAATAACCGCGATAAAAATACTTTTAACAGATACTTACTTATGTTATGCAAAACACTAAATAAATCAACTTAATAACGATTACACAGTTTTAAAACTGGTTCTGCGTGTTTTTTTGTTATCACCTAATATATTACGTCTTATAGTTTTTACTATTATTTCATATTATCAGAAAGCCAATAGTTAGCTACCTATACCTACCTACCTACCGTTTATTGATAAGATGGTATCGGTATCATGGGTTTGCGCATAAGATGTAATCTAAGGGCGATTCTTAACCAAAACAAAATGTTGTTAACACGTTAAGTGCGAAGCGAGGCCTAAATCACCCCTGATGCAACTTCCCTGTGGTGCGACAAGCAAAAAAGTGAATTTCTCTGTCGTGCGAATGGCATAGCTTTGGTTTGGTCCAGTGTAGGAAAGAGATAAATATATATTTGAGATCACTAATGGTTCCGGACTCGGTGGTGTACCTACCTTGGTACCGGATGTCTTAGGCCTCGTGCCGCACTGAATTAATATAATTTTAATGCAGTGCGGAACGAGGCTAAAACGTCCCATATCCCCCCTGACCTCGTACCGCACTCAACGCGAGCTTCCCGCGACCAGTGTTGTGCATCACGTCGATTGGAGAGCACGTCCTTTTACAGCGCCGAACATGTCTAAACGATGTCGGAAGAAGTTAATTTTAATGGTATAGAATGGAACGCTTCGTGCGCGAGTCCGACTCGCACTTGGCCGGTTTTTTTTTCTTTATGGCGCCTTCAAGCACAATTTAGATTATTTAAAAAAAAATGTATCCTTTGATAGCTTTGTGTTGTTTTGCCAGGTTTTGCCCTTAAAAAGATCTAATGAGATATAATTGATCAAAATCGGTCAAGTCGTTGCGTAGTTAAGACAGTTTAAAAACGTAGATATTATTTTTCCCATCACTAATCGCAGCGAAAATTTGCCCTATTTCAGTGCGTTACGAGGTGTATGAGATCCCATATTTTGTTTTGCTAATAATTCCTAAACTAGCCATCAGATCCCGGGGCGACGGTGGATTAGGGTTCATCAATTCACTGTCTATATCAATAAGGACCAAAATTCTCATTTATCTTTGATTTCGCGCCAGAAAATGGATTTTAGTCTGTAAAAGGAGGTGGGGTCTAATAGACCGCGTGTCGCCCTAACGTCTGGTCACGGTACGGGCCGATTATACCTCGTGCCGCAGGAACGGAAAGTATGCAAAAATTGGTGCCGCAGCTAACGTGTAGGTTATTCTAAATAGCTAAGCTAGGTAAAATAATAATAAACACAACTAAAAACCTGGAGACATTATTCAGAAAATACAGTAAAACATTGTATTTGATGAATAATTACTTACCTACTACGAACTTTTATTTTCTTCTGTTGGGATAGGTCAGGAAGCATGCTTGCTCCATTTAGAGTTTTCGAAGGTTTTCCCATACGCACTATAATTTATGGATTAGTTAGATAACAACATTTTGCCTAGTTTCGAATTCCTTTAGTTATAGGTAGCTCTAGATTACACGATAATATAAATCTATGGGATTAAGGCAATCCTTATTCCGTATAATTAATAAAGCGTTTTTGTTTGTTTGTCTTTTTTTTCACACTCAAAATAGCTTAGCTATGAAGACTGGAGACATACCAGAAAATGTAATGGTTTAATTCGATGATGTATAGGTAAGCTTATATTTCGCCTTTGTGTAGTTACTGGTTTGGCTGAAGGTCTTGCAAAAAATGCCTCGCCAACAGAAAAAAGTCAATAGACAAGTCTATGCAAGATACTAGATAGAAATTTCAAGTCCAAGAGCTGCAAGCAGGATGGTGACGTGAGTTTAAATTGCCAAGCATATCTGAATCAAATTGTTTTATGTGCTAGGTACTTGTGCTCCACCCCATGCAACGTTACACTTTAAACCTTTGGTTCAGACAGATCTGGTAGGTGGAATCGCGGGCGATAATCAATTTAATTTGAATACTTATCATAAAATAAAAACCTACCTACTTATAAAGCACCTTACTTAGGTCATAGCGATAGTCGATTAATGAAGTCAACATGCCACGGTTGATTTTGTCTGTGTTGGTGCTTATTGCTTTGGCTCAAGCCCGACACGAGAAATATGAGGGGTGAGTTTATAATTATCAATTTCCAACTTTAAAGCATACATTGAAAAAAAACTATACCTACCTAAATAAGTAGGCACTTAATAATAATGTAACTAACAGGCATGAGCTGTACCGGGTAGCTGGATCTGCTGAGGAGCTACAAGAGCTAGAAGCTCATTTAGATGTTCTGTCAGCAACGCCCGCCTCCAGATCCACAAGTGGTCAATTGGAAGTTATACTGAGGTTGGCACCAGAAGAGAAAGAACAATGGTTACAACACTTCGAAGGTCACAACATGCCTTACAGATTGATTGCTGATAATCTCGCCACGTAAGACCTACTTAAGATATTTCCATTTTCCAGTCGTTATTATCATGATTTTGTGCTTATAGACAGCTAATTTTGTTTATTTTTATAGTCTCTTTAGAGTTGAAGAAGAACAGATTAAGAGTAAAAAGCTGGCAGCTGCGAGGAGTGGCAAAACCATAAGCTGGGACACTTACTACAGGCATGATGAGGTGAGCTCGATCATTCTTCTAAAGGCTCGTTTACGCCGAGTCAACAACGTGCGACAGTGCCGCATGCTACATATTGAGGCATGCAATACCTTGTGGTATGCTACAAATAGAAAGCATTTGCGGCATTAGTGGCATGCGGCAGCCTATTTTACGCCGAGGCAACATCGTGCTTGGGTAATTTCCAAAGCATCATGTTATTTATGAAGTGTTTTTAGTCTACCTACTTGATTGATCGAGGGGATACACCATATAATATGACTGATCAAGTCACTTTAGCAGCAGCTTATTTAGTTTGTAGCCATGCAGCTAGACAACGGAAGAAGAAACGTTGGTGGAAAAGAAGTTTACTTCAGAATGGCCCACGGACTAGTTTACTAGCAAAAATGAAAGCAGACGATGGTGCCTTATTTAAAAACTTTACCAGAATGTCAACTGAGGACTTTGAACATATACTACAACTTATTACACCATATATTCAAAGAGAGGACACCAACTACCATGATAGCATTTTACCGAGAATGCGCCTGCTTATCACATTAAGATTTTTTGCCACCGGTGATTCATACAGGTCTCTAATGTACTTATTTCAAGTATCATTTTCTACAATTTCTCTCATTGTACCAGAAGTATGCGTGGCTATTTCAAAAGTATTGGAAGATCAATAAAGGTAAGAAAAGAAATAGATACATGTACCGTGGACATCAGTTGTAAATAAAAAAAAAACCTGTTTAATCAGCATAGGTATTTAATGTGTACAAACTGAGGTAGTACCAATTTAAGTATAATAGTCTGTTTCACATAGGAATGGTTCCGAGGCAGAGTCCTTTTTGTTAATTTCCGAAATTTTTAAAAAGGATAATATAGTCAAAATCCTTTTTATTTGAAGTTGTATTTTTAGTATTATTACTATTTTTCATTTATCTCAAAATTTTTCATTGCTGTACAGCGTGAAACGAAGAAATTTTATGTGTCAGGCATACATTCCTATGTGAAAAATACTATAGTACTTACAATTTATGTTATTTCATTTTCCTTAAAAATTAAATATTGTTGGAGACTTCCTGATGATTCATCAAGGTATTCCAACATAACAGATTGACTCTCATTATCATCTATTTCCTCATGTTGAGACTGATTATTATTATGAAGATCAATATCTGGTGTCGATATTATTGTTGTTGGTGTCGATGATATTGATGCCTCTTGTGTATTATGTGTAACCTGTTGAGAGTCGTATATTCCCAAGGCTGCTTTAAATAATACATTATTAATCATCTGTTTGACATATATCTGAGATTTAGATGAAAGCTTTCTGAGTTCATTGCCAACATATTCTCCATATGTACTGCAATCATCCCTTTTAATAGAATTTTTCATTATATTGTATGCTTCTTCAGCCCTTCTTTCATTTTCTGTTTGAGGTACTGTATTTAAAGACCTTTTTTCTTTTTTCTTGTTTGATCTCCGTAGCCCTCCTAGCACTTCTTCATCAACGTCTCAAGATGGTATATCATCTTGAGACGTTGATGAAGAAGTGCTAGGTGGCTGTATATTCGTTCTGCTAGGTGGCATATCTGCTTCAATGTTTTGGGATAGATTTCCTTGTAGACTCAAAAATGAATGCTGATCTATATCAATATTTTCTGTTACCTCAATATTGGTGTCATTCTGAAACAAAATTGCTAATTTTATTTTTAGGTACCAAAGGATGAAGAAGAATGGAAAACAGTGGCCAGAAATTTTGAAATAAAGTGGAATTTTCCTCATTGTATTGGATCCGTTGATGGAAAACATGTACTGATCATATGCCCGTCCAATACTGGAACTGAATATTTCAACTACAAGAAAACATTTAGTATTGTTCTTATGGCAGTTGTGGATGCCAACTACTGTTTTCAATATGTACATATTGGGTGTCAGTGTCGTATATCAAATGGCGGCGTGTACAAGAACACTTCATTTTACAAAGAACTACAAAAAAACAGATTTAAAATACCTTACCCGGAACCACTACCTGGTAGGGAAAAGTGTACTCCATATGTTTTAGTAGCTGATGATGCATTTGCACTAACTACTAACTGCATGAAGCCATATGCTGGCCAACTCTCTCAATCACCAGAAAGAATATTTAACTATCGACTTTCAAGAGCAAGAAGAGTTGTAGAAAATGCATTCGGAATAATGACTTCTGTTTTTAGGGTTTTTGGAAAACCGATGCAATTAAAAGTGGAAAATGTCGAAAAGGTTACTAAGGCATGTACATATCTACACAACTATTTAAGAAAAAGTAGAACTTCAAGACCACTTTACACTCCTCCGGGAAGTTTTGATACAGAGGACTTAGAAAATGGAGTTATAGCTAATGGGACTTGGAGATCCATTACTAGCAATGACACAGGATTAACAGATTTACAAAGAGTTCCTCGAAGACCTCCGACTGACGCTAAGCTTGTTCGAGAAGAATTTAAGGAATATTTTATGACACCACAAGGAAAAGTGGAATGGCAGGACATGTATCAGTAAAGTTATTAAAAAGTTAATAAATAAAGTTTTGTTTTCTCCTAGCAATGCTTTTTAAGATGTAGTTTATCATGAAACTAGTACAACTTACAATTGTACTGGCTGTTCCTGGACGAGGTTCAGTCACATCGAGTATAAACTGCAATGATTCGTAGGCAAACCATTTTTTACCTTCTTTGGTAGATCCAGAACCACTTTTTTTATTGGTGAGACGATTGTGTTCCCTGTGGAATGCGCTTCTGAGGTTCTTTATTTTCTTTTTGATACTCTCTTCATCTAAATTATATTTTTGTGCAAGACCAACTAGAACGTTTCACTCTATTATTTTTATAATTTGAATCATTGAGTTATAATAGTACATTATAACTCGATGATTTGAATTGCGGACATCCCTTAACACTTCACTCTTTCTATAATCTTCAATAAAGTCTAAATATTTTTCATTACACCACTCCATGACCGATAATTCCACTTTCCAAAACAAATACAAACAAAAACATAACCTAGAAACTGTTTTGACGCACGAATAATGTCGCATGGAATCCATTGTGCTCGGATACAAGCTTTCACAGTCTGCCACATGACGCAAGGTGTTGTCATGTCGCACGGTTCTTGCCACAATGTGCGACATTTTTTATTCTACAGAATAAAAAATGTCGCACATGCGGCATGCCACAAGGCCGCATGCTACAGCATGCGGCCTTGTGGCATGCCGCAATATCGCACGTTCTTGACTCGGCGTAAACGAGCCATAAGATCTATCCAATTGTGTCAAATGGGAATGAGTACCAACACCATACTTTTTTCAGATTAACGATCATTTGGACGAGCTGGCAGCTCAGTACCCAAACTTGGTGACAGTCATAAATGCGGGATTGAGCTACGAAGGACGCCAGATTAAATATGTCAGAATCTCCACCACCCGTTTTGAAGATCCCTTAAAGCCAGTTATCATCATAGATGCTGCTGTGCACGCTAGGGAATGGGTCACACCTCCCGTAGCCCTCTACAGTATTAACCAATTAGTCGTCGATATTGCTGATAATAACCTTACTGATTTGATTGACTGGGTCATCATTCCGGTGGCCAACCCTGATGGATATGAATACTCATTTGATGAGGTAAACATTTTATATTTCAATTGGCTGTATCATATTTGACCTATGATACGGCATGATTGTAATAGTAAAGAGATCTACTTTGATATTCCTTGGAGGATCCTCCTAATTGGAGACCTTGTGAGGAATGAGACCTTATGATTTTTTTGGTAGTTTATATTCGAGTCAACACAATAGGTAGGTACATCAGTGAAACGTAAGGTCACTACAATGATGCGACCTACCCTACACTAAGATTTTGATTGTGGTTTGCCTTAGGTATTCAACAATTTATTATTAGGCATTTATTGCACAACATGAGCCAAAATGCAAATAATTATTACTCGAATCAAAATATTAGACGTAGGTTATAAAATTATTTTACTTGTCTAGGACCGTTTGTGGCGCAAGACCCGTTCAAGATCCCATCAGAATTCTGATAGGTGTCCTGGAGTCGACGGAAACCGTAATTATGAGCATTATTGGGGCACCGACACGCAAGCCGGCAATCCCTGTGCCCTCACCTACGAAGGACCCTCAGCGTTCTCAGAGCCTGAAACCAGAGTCATCAGGGATGCAGTCTTACAACATATCGACCGAGCTGCTATGTACATCTCACTACACAGCTATGGAAACATGTTCCTCTACTCTTGGGGCAACAACGGTACGTGACTTATAAATAGGTAATGATTTCTATCAACTGTTTATGAATCATCATTGCTAACAAACGAATGTAAATATTGACTCCATTGCTCAACTAGTTGGATGGAAGTAAGGCCAGTTTAGCGTTCTTCTTAGCAAGAACAACCTAAGCTACCAATTTTGACGATCAGCTACTTAATCAACCATCAACCAACGATTTGAACAAGGTGTCGTTGTACAAACTGAAACCGACATTACATTTTTAACCTTAAAAAAGTATTTCTTATTCATCAATATCACAGTGGATATATAACCTATAGAAAAAATCTTGTACCTGTCTAGGTATTTCCCAAAGTATGTGGTTTTATGTGAATCAATTATCACACAATTACCACTTTTATAAGATATTGTACCTACTACCCAACTATAATTGGTGGAACTTCAATGTGCTGTGTAAAATGAAGAAGCTGACTAGGTACTTGTTTTTTTAGACCAAATAGACGCAGCGTTTCTGGGGATTACCCGTAGACTGTATAATAACCCTACACAAACACACTCGTTTTAATTGTGAGGTAGGTAATTAACGGTACGTTTAATGTTTTTCACAGCTACTCTTCCCAGCAACGGAATAAATCTCCATATGGCTGGAATTCAAATGGCCACAGCTATTGATGCGTTGGCTTTGGACAAAGCAGATCGCTACGTGGTCGGTAATGCGGCTGTCGTGCTGTACCGCAGTACGGGTACATCTCGTGACTGGACCCGCGCTGTTGGCGTGCCCCTCACTTACACTTTGGAATTACCTGGATATGAATACAACTTCGAAGTGCCCTCGAGCTACGTGGAGCAGATCGTCACCGAAACTTGGGCTGGTATAGCTGAAGGTGCACGATATGTATTGCGTTATCGTTAACTTACTTGTAATAAATCGCTAAGTATTACCTCAACGATTGATTTTTTTCCGATTCACTTGCACTCACACCACATACCTAATTGTTTTAAAAATTATTTAAGTGATAATGAAATTATGTACCTAATTTGTTTGCTTATGTTAAACTAATGATACTTAACTTACCTAATTAGTAAACTTAAACTTGAATTTGAGAAAGAGTGGTGTAGACTGGCAAATTTTGAAATACACGAATAATGAATTTTCAAAATTCATTATTCGAAAAATTTAAACACACATTAGTTGGTGGAATAGCTACTAAAGCAAATTATAGAAAGGTCAAATTATATGAAAAATGGCTTATTGCATCACTCACCATTTCTCAGTACCTACCTATATTCTGGTAAGTTACCTACTAGGTAGGCAGACCAACAATTTATTATTCAGACTAAAATGCTAGGGCTCAACGACTGTCAATGGTATATGTAATAAGTGTCTTTATAACCTTACTAGGTAAGTACCTGATCTAGTTGACAAAACATGCCATTGTTAGTTCAAGACCTATGATGTTAAGTCTATTTGTAGGTAGGTACATGAGTGAGTAAGGTAAAGGTAGGTTAGATTAGAACATCTTGTTTGTCTTGCACCAACTTAACCTCAAGTTGAGTCGAGTCAATATTTGAAAAAGGAATTATTTTCAATGCTCTTAAAATATATTACGTTGAGCATGATTTTCGTGTTGTTTAATAGTTCTTTTGGTTCTGGAGTAAAAATGAGAAGGACTCTCCAGGGGGTGGGAGAGTGGTATTACAAAATGTTATTGTCCCTTGGAACGTGCAAAGGTATGCTCACAGTGAATAAGCTTAGTATATTTAGGCATGACTTACCTTCCTAAATAAAAGTGATAAAGTACTTAGGTACCTACAAATTTACAGGTCAGCTCATATTCTCCGAACAACGAATCTGGGGGAGGGTCCGAATGAATCGGATTTTTGATATTTATTATGAAAGTGGAAATGGTAAGTCAGTAAAAGTATCACTATTTTGTAGGTAGGTCTTGTATCACCTACTTAGAACGCCATTAACTACACTGTACCCACATAGACACTGTAGGTATGTTTTCAAAATTATTTAATAAATGTTGTGTACAATGTTTCAGAAAGTGTTACAGTCTCAAGAGTTGAAATCAGATTAATTATCAACGAATCCGACGTAATGGGCTTTTCAGAAGAAGGCGTAGGCCGAGCCCAGTTTTCCGCCACTGTGTATCTGCCTCTTGATACATTCGTTATTTTTTACAGTCTAAAAATATTTACTTGTGTTTCTCCAAAAAATGAGGAGAAGGCTGGTAGTATCCATGGTCACAGAACTGTCCATGGTCAATCAAGTTCTCGTTTTTAATTAATAAATATCTCAATACCAGTAGTAGGTAGGTACCTACCTTCTGTGTTTTTATTTCACCATCACCATCATCATCAAATTTAAGAGCTCAGCTCTTGTCTGTCGGTGCAATGATGCAACTTACTCACCATATATTACAGTTGTAACACTAATTTACGTCAATTTTATACGAATTTGTTTTGCTCGTAAATTGAAATCAGGCGTAGGTACGTAAATCTTTGCGCATGCTGCGCGTTTTCATTTCGCATAATTCGTATTATTTGGCATAATGGAAATGCTTGCGACGTTGCAAGTCCTAAAAAAATTGTGCATGTTTTATATTATTATTAAATTGAGTTACAAAATGCACACTTCAGAAATAACTCAGTCTCATCTGTGGTCTCATCGTTAAAAGAACATAATACCCCATACTACGAAATACTTGAACGTATTAAATACGAACTCCGAAAGGACAAAATCAAGTTCTACGTTCAACGAAACGTACGATCGTCTGACATTTCTGACAGCTCGTCAGCCGTTCTTGACAGCTCTCTCACAACTTGCGTGAAAAGGAACGCAGTGTTTATTTACGTTCGCAAGTCAATCGCACGCAAATCACAATAGTCATTACGCACAAAATCAAAAATTCTCAAGTGTGATGCTAATTGAAATGAACTGAAAATGTTGTGGTATCTGCCGTGGTCTGAGAGCATCAAAAAGCGAGCCTGCAGGTACCTGCTACAGCGTTATCTCGGCAACTTTCTGAAGGAAAAACTTACTTTGGATCAGCTGAGTGTGGACCTATACAATGGAACTGGTACCGTTTGCGATGTCAGCCTTGACTGCGAAGTGAGTTAATACGTTAATTTACTTCCTATTACGTTTTTGTGAAGCTGGGTTTCGTATATGAAGCCTCAATTGCGTTTATTTGCTTTGTAACGCTTGCCAATACTATGTGCGCATTACAGCGATATAAACACGTGCTTATTCATGAGTTCAAACAAAGAAAAACATGTCTTATTACTTTATTTTATCACCACGCTTGTACTTAATAAAGTCATGACATTTCTGAATGATATCCTCTGCTCAATTAACCTATTCATATATTTTCAATTGTTGACACCCTCTATTTATAAATAAACATCCCCATTTTAATGTGGTCAAGGTTACAAGAGTAATGTTAAACTGATAATAATATACCTAACTACACACAATGTACTCTTTTGAATTAAATGAATTAAAAACTTGGTAGAGCACAATTACTTAGAGCATTAAGTTTATTCTATTATTAGGCTAATAAAAAGATATCATTATCCCACTAATATAATAAAGCTGAAAGTTTGTTTAGATGTTTGTATTTCAAACATGCCAAAACCAGTAAACCGATTTGGATGAAACTTGGAAAAGTTGTATATAGTGACCTTAAAAATTTTGGTAAAATGCGGGCGAAGCTGCGCACAGTAGCTGGTTAGTTATAAATGGACAATTATATTTATAACAAATGAAATAAATACAGGTGTAACAAAGCTCAAACTTCAACATCAGCAATGTTGTTTACTTAACTTTTAAATCACAATTGAAGATCTAAACACATAGGTAATCAATCTTGAACACCTAATAACACATAATAATGATTGTCCTGTACTTAAGATTTTACTAGTCTAAGATACACCTGAAATCTAGTCAGTACTTACTTACCTATAATATTTTTGAATTTTTTAAACTGTTAAACCACACTGAGAAATGAAAAGTCTTACCTTTTCGATTCCAATGCGAATTTTTTTGATAAGACTTCTCATTTGACAATGAGCATGAGTTCACTGAGTGAAACGTTTAGATGGGGGTTACCGGTGCTTAACCAATAAATATGAGCTTATCAAAAATTACGATTGCGACGTTAAGGATTCCGTGGCCGAGCGGTATAAAGCGCTCCGCCTTTAGGAAGATCGTCTGATCGTTGCGGGTTCGAATGCCCTTCGGAATCGTATAAGACTTTTCATTTCTCAAAGTAGTACCTATATTAGGGAGGAACGCAACACAAATGAATTCGATATTATTGCAAAGGCCAGTACTCCTTGATTTCACTTTATCCATTTGATCTCAAACTTGTTATTGAGGTTATTGATCCTTGACTTTTATTTTGAAGTTTCAATATATTTTTGTTGTATAGCAAGTTCAGTAGAGGTATAATGAATTTATTATGCATCAATCAGCTATAAGGCTTGTATTGAATTAATAATAATAATAATATTTCTTTCCAAAGAAAGTCTTTACAATCATGTTTTAAGTGACTTAAACTAAAAAGATTAAGTAGGTACATTTAAGAAAGATACACTTTAATTTGGCAAAATCAACAAAAGAATCGTAATTAATTATTGAACTGTAATAAATAGTGATGTACATAGTTTCTTCAATATGATATACTAGCTACTGCGCGCTATATTGGTAACTCGCCCACGTAATACCAATATTTTGAATAACCTATATGCTATTCCAGGTCACTATCTACGCCTGTTCCAAGTTTCATCCAAATCGGTTCACTGGTTTAGGCGTGATTAAAACACAAACATTCAAATATACAAACTCACAAACTTTATTATATTAGTGGGATCTGTAGATCATGCAAACAAACATTTTTACCATCTCAAAAACGAACCTAGCACTCCTACTTTTTGC
The DNA here is from genome assembly GCA_963565295.1 of Epirrhoe alternata. Lineage (NCBI taxonomy): Eukaryota > Metazoa > Arthropoda > Insecta > Lepidoptera > Geometridae > Epirrhoe > Epirrhoe alternata. Next base: position 3,954,461 of record OY751393.1, read on the forward strand.
AACTAAATAATATTTTGGTTTAAGTATTAATTTCAACTTTGTCTTGTAGGCTCTCAATGAACTGGGGGATGCCCAAAACTGGCCATTAGAGATAGTGGATGGTCGCATGCATGAGATCACCGTGACCATTCCGTGGTCCACTCTGCTGAAAGATGATTCCATTGTTGAAATCAATGGCCTTTCTCTCACAGTGCAGCCGAAGGTGCGGCCAGAGCCAGGTATGTTATATTGCTATATTATTACTAAGAAGGAACAATGTACTCTTTGTTATTGAAGACAAAATGTATGGTCAATAATAATAACTGATACTTCTCCGCTTCAGAGGACATGTTATTATTGGTTTTGACTTAAATTTGGTGAATTTTTGATACTGGAAATATCATTAGGCTTAAAACCTATGTCACTAGACTTAGAACTCGTCAGAATAAGTGTACATTTTGGATTCGGGTTATTTAATTACAAGATTTTAAATATCTAGGCCAAAAACGAATCTATCTATGTCCTTTTCTCTCAAGTGTAAAACAATAGTTAACCATCCCGCTCGGATCTTTAATGCGGTCTTAAGAATAGGTACTCTTGTTTTAGTATCCTCAATGCTGGAATCTATGTGGTCTTCCATGTCGTCATCCATGCAGCTGGCTGCTGAGTGTCTTCGGGAGGAAGATGGACCACAGGAGTCACATCCCGTTGAAGGCATTGAGATGTTTGCCCATGCTATTGACTCAAGTAAGCCATTAAACTTATTTATTTGTGCTTATAGATAAGAGCAGCCTATAAGCTATTCCAGGTCACTATCTACGCCTATTCCAAATTTCATCCAAATCGATTCACTGGTTAAGGCGTGATTAAAACACAAACATCCAAACATCTAAACAGACTCACAAACTTTCAGCTTTATTTTATGAGTGGGATTATCTTAATATGCCAATAATATAAATGTAAATTATAATAGGGGAAGGCTTAGGCGAACGTTGGATCAAATTGGCGACATTTTGGAGAAGGGCCAGGTCAAAAGTACCCTAAACCGACGAGCATGTATGAAGAATGTAATGAGAGTGAATGAGACGAAAGTTGTGTGTGAGGATCGTAGCGACTGGAGATCCGTGGTCTCTGCCTACCCCTTTGGGAAACAGGCGTGACTTTATGTATGTATGTATGTAAATTAGAAACCTTAAGTCGCTTACTTGTAAAAAGGGTGGAATAAAACAACACAGAAAATGGTAAAAAAGTGATGGTCACATATGGAATGCTATCTTCTACAATATGCAGGCATGTGTCTTTGCTCGTGTCATTCGTTTTCTTGAGTAAAAGACTCATGTTTTTGATAATGACGTGACTATGGGCCTTAAAGCTGAACATATTTATTTTGTTACAGTTTTGAGTCGAGTGAAAGTAAAATTCGTAAACACAAAAATACGAATAGAACATGTACCCAAAAACGGTGACAGAGGCATTGCTCTTGAGATCCATATCAAAAAGTAAGTACAAACATTAATTGTGTATGTTACAGTATGTTTTTTTTTTAACCTGTGGGATGGTTGGAAGGATATGGGGGAGACCTTTGCCCAGCAGTGGGAAAATGTAGGTTAAAAAAAAAACAGTATGATTGTAAACGCAAAAAAAAACCTATAGGAGGATAGTTATGAAAATAATCATACGGTGGTTATATCCAATGTTATTGACTGTGGATGATGATGATCATGTTTTGTTAGATTTGATGCGCTATTTTATTTTTAGAACATAAACTTCCTTGTGACCTCAGTACAGCTGATTAAAATATCTTAATCTTTCAATGGCCTTGATGAAACGAATTTTAATGAACCATACACTCTGTAGACCATCATTTTAAATTGGCAAATATTGCATTAAGGATATCATCCATGTTTCGGTGCTACAGCTTTGGTGCCAACAAATGCTAAGGCCGACGTTTTCTATCTGAATCCAGCACTTTCTTTTTGGCCGAAACTCTTGGATTTTGGACCAAAATGGATGATGTCCTTTGCACCCTTCGACATCTTCAAAGGAACTTAAATGTAGCAAATTAATGCGTTGTTACAAATTCCAGCATCGATTACTTTGACGAAGCTGGCACGGAACCCACTCCAGACATGACAGACCCCGAGAAATCGAAAACCTACGTTGTGGCCACATACACAAACAAAAGAATCAAATTCGAGGGTGTAACATTATACACGGACGAGTTCCCTTCAAAACTGAGGACCATGTCCCGAAGTCTTATTATGGAGAAGTCCGTATCATCGCAGGTGGATAAAACAGAAAGCAGCAACACTGATCCCGATATAAACTACTCCAGTACAATATCAGATGTGTTCTATGAGACTCGTAGCGTTATATCGACGATTGAGCCCGATCCGATCAAGGAAATCATTGCTGAAGAGAAAAGCCAGACTGAGTCCCGGGAATTGACCCCGGACAGGTCAACGCACCCTGATCCAATACTTTTCGCTAAGTTAGTTGGACAGCAGGAACTAGCTTTGAAGATCAAGCATACAGAAGAAGTAGAAGGACCTAAAGTGGAGATTACGGTTATACTGGGATCGTTCATAGTTTTCCTGTCGCCGAGGCAGCTGCATACATTGATTGAGCTGGTTGATGCTCTGAATCAACCTGATTTGGAAGACACAAGGTAATTTAACTCTTTTTACAATTATGATATAGTTTAAATTACTAGCCAGATCAAAAGAAACAAATTGTCGTAAAAGTATACCTACCATCAAATCTTGTCACATTTTGACTTTAGTTTCTTCTCCCTGAAATTCCGAAATAAATAAATAAAAAACCAGACTTCAGTGGAATGGTTCAGGTCAACCGACCGCAACCAATCACAGTGCAAGAAACGTCAGTTTTGGATCAATTCCTGCACTGTGATTGATTGCCGCCAGATATCCTTAAAACAAATGAATCTTACGTCAGAAACACAAATTTCGCATTTACAGCAATATACCGATGAGGCCCAGTGGTATGAACATCCACTGCAAGCCGATGAAACAAGCCGACTTCCAGCTGATAGAAGCGCAACTCCTTGGCAACTTGGAGCAGACTGCGAAGCCTACTGGGAAGTACGGATGGTCTGGGCCTAGTTTTGGTAAGACAATCTTACGAACAATCATTCCTTTAAGAAATGAAAAGTCTTATCAAAATGTTCGATTCTGACGATTCGAACCCGAGATGATCCTCCTAAAGCCGGAGTGCCTTCGACCGTTCAGCCACAGAACCACTTACGTCGGATTCGAAATTCTTGATAAGCTCATATTTATCGGTTAAGCACCGGTATCGTCCGATCATCGCGGGTTCGAATCCCGTGAGAATCGAAAATTATGATAATACTTTTCATTTCTTAATGAAATACCAAGTGTGGATAAACACTATAAAAAAATTACAAAAAAAAAATTACTTTGCACTTATGAAGCGGTAATGGTGCAGATTGCTTAGTCGTTCTTGATAGATCGTTGAAGTTCAGCAACGTTCTGAACGGTCAAGTGGATGGGTGACCGCTCGTGCTAGTGGCATTATCAACTGAGAGTTTCGATCAACAATATTATAGATATAGCTTGACGTACAAAATCAAAGCTAAATTCTGTCCGCGTGACAAAATCCTCTAAACATTATAATAAAATTACGATTATTTATGTCACGAATTATAATATCTTGGCAATAGTCGTAATCTAATTTTCTTTTTACATTTTCAACAGATGACAGCGATGTGGAGAGCGAAAGGTTCCACCCGATGATATCGAATAACCAGATGACGGAGAGTTTCACATCATCCGTCAGTTCTATGAGCACCAGTATGACATCCAGCGTCAACCTGCCTTCAGCACAGCCTAGGATAAAGCGGAATAAGAAAGGTAACTATTAAAATAAATGCTACCCAAAAATTGCACGCGGGACTGGAACCCGCGACGCTCTTCCAACCGAGCCAAGTCGACGCGATGCCGATGGATGAGTTGTTTGAGCGTAAAAATATAAAACGTAAACTGGGTCACGACTGTATCCTCAAGGCGCAGTAGACATTCTCTCAGATCTTTTGAAGATGTCTAAGGGGGTAGTCAGAGTCATGTCCAAATACATCTTTGATACATGCCCACATCTCGTTAGTATTCGCAGAAGTTAGTATACGTGACAGGTTACAAGACCATCGCCGCCTATAAGAATACTAACTGGTTTCCTAACGGGCTTATTCATGCACGGCCGGGATTCGAACCCACGACCTTGGGATTGAAAGTAGAAGTACAACCACATTCGGCCAGCACGGGAACAAAAATATAATCTACACATTTTAAACTTTCGCGACTCGAAGACATTTTAAATTTTATAACGGGACTTAATCGCAGCTGGTAGCTGTAACGCTACTGAAACGTCGAGGTAAATAAACAAATGTTATACCTACGCGATTAAGTCCCGTTATAAAATTTAAAAATATAATCTGTAAGGTAATCAGAGAACATTCAATTATTGAAATGTGTTTTATTAATTATTACTGGCTTCGTATCATCATTTTTGTGTTCTTTGGCTCACCTATAACAATTTGTATTTCAGTTCCGCATATCGATGGAGACCCAACTGCGGAAGTATCGCACGTCAGTCTACGGATACAGTCATTATCTTGCGTGCTGTTACACAAGGTATAACTAATATTCTTCCGTTCTTAGTCTGTTCCACTATGTTGGGTATGTTCCATTCATCATCGCTATTGAGTGAGCGCTCAAGTCGAAATCTTGTAATGTGTTAATAATGTGCGACAAACGCAAACAAACTTGAACTGTCTACTGTCTAGCATTCTCATTGGCGTCATCGTTCCTTTTGTAATAGGTTAATTTCCTGTGTAACTCAAATTACTTTATTCAGAATAAATAATAGTACTTGTACCACAAGAGAGGAAAATTCGTTTTTGTTGCGAGTGCTGAGTTTGAATCCACAAGTGAAGGATTCTATAATTGAAACACGAGCATAGCGAGTGATTCTAACTTAGAATCCTGAGTGTAGTGAGGGATTCAAAATCACAAGCAACAAATTATTTTACTCTCGTGTAGTACTTAAGTAGAGTTTTGCTCACTGTTTTTACGCGGCAAAAGCGCCCTCTTTGAGTTAGTGAGATGAAAAGAATAAATATTATTCTTCTTAGTCTCATTAGTTCTTTCAAACCAGTGTGAACTTTTGAAGTACCTCACGAGCCTAAACTAGACATTAATGCCACCGCGTGGCAGTTGTTGGGGGCAGACGGTAATAATTCCTTACTTTGACGAGTCTTACTTTGTTCGAATAGTTCTTTGACGATTTCGTTTTAAGGTGGATCACTTAAAAGAAAAGCCTTTTATAGCGCTTATTCGAAGCATATGTTACAGGATGTCCTTATAGGATCTTCAATCGGCTCCGACTGTATATCTCCGAACAGCGCGCTTCGGATGCACGACGCGGCGTCGCAGTTCTTCGAGCGTTTGACGTCGCTGTACGTCACGGATGGTGACGTCTTTAGTGTCGTCAACGACGCTATCGACAATGCTGCGGAGTCGAACCATTTGAGGTATTATTCAAACAAACACACATCCTGAAGGAGCGGTAGACATATTATTCATGTAAATGTAATTATGAAGTGTGTTAAAACAAAAGAAATATATCTTTTTCTGTTAAGTTCGATGAGATGGAACTATTATATTTATAAGCCGTTACTCACATAGTCTAGAACAGTCGCTATTTATTATTTTTTAACACCCTTGCTCGTAAAGCTGATGTAATTCCACCGGTTTTAGATATGTAAAGCGGGTCATAACAAACGCGTGTGTTATCAAAGCAAATAGTTATGTTATAGTCCATACAAATTCCATAACAGCATTATTTGCCGTTTCAAATATGGAACTGATCGCCGCCGAGCTGGAGTCGTGCCTCCAGCTAGTGAGCAGCGCGCTGTTGCTATTCAAAGGAGAACTAATCGCCGCGCGGCGCCAGTAGGTAGCGCTAGTGCGCTGTTAAAATGGCGGGAAAGCAACAGTGTGCATTCACAGATTGAGTTTATTTCAATGTTTTTTTTTTTCTGTTTCCTCGCAAATGTGTTAAAAAACGTCGTACGATATACGTGCGTTTTGGTTATAACATGCTCGGCTCAATTACGCCCTCGCCTGCGGCTCGGGCTGAAATTCCGCCTCGCATGTTATAACCATCTTTACGCACTAATATCGTAATGTACTATTTTAACACCCTTGCTCGTAAAGCTGATATAATTCCACCGGTTTTAGATATGTAAAGCGGGTCATAACAAACGCGTGTGTTATCAAAGCAAATAGTTATGTTATAGTCCATACAATAGTACATTACGATATTAGTGCGTAAAGATGGTTATAACATGCGAGGCGGAATTTCAGCCCGAGCCGCAGGCGAGGGCGTAATTGAGCCGAGCATGTTATAACCAATACGCACGTATATCGTACGACGTTTTTTAACACATTTGCGAGGAAACAGAAAAAAAAACATTTAAATAAACTCAATCTGTGAATGCACACTGTTGCTTTCCCGCCATTTTAACAGCGCGCTAACGCCGCCTACTGGCGCCGCGCGGCGATTAGTTCTCCTTTGAACAGCAACAGCGCGCTGCTCACTAGCTGGAGGCACGACTCCAGCTCGGCGACGATCAGTTCCATATTTGAAATGGCAAATAATGCTGTTATGGAATTTGTATGGACTATAACATAACTATTTGCTTTGATAACACACGCGTTTGTTATGACCCGCTTTACATATTTAAAACCGGTGGAATAACATCAGCTTTACGAGCAAGGGTGTTAAAAATTCCATAACAGCATTATTTGCCATTTCAAATATGGAACTGATCGCCGCCGAGCTGGAGTCGTGCCTCCAGCTAGTGAGCAGCGCGCTGTTGCTATTCAAAGGAGAACTAATCGCCGCACGGCGCCACTCAGTAGGCAGCGCTAGCGCGCTGTTAAAATGGCGGGAAAGCAACAGTGTGCATTCACAGATTGAGTTTATTTAAATGTTTTTTTTTTCTGTTTCATCGCAAATGTGTTAAAAAATGTCGTACGATATTCGTGCGTATTGGTTATAACCATCTTTACGCACTAATATCATAATGTACTATTATTTAACAGGTTGCTGACATCCGATATAACACTAGACGGCAGTGAGAAGGTGACGTCACACGGCAGTCAGACAGTTTGCGAAGCGGCCGTCAGGCACTTACTAGTGAGGGAGTGCCTTTATACGCCCGAGGAGAAGTCTCAGAGCTTCGATCTTATACGCTTTGAGCATAAATGTAAGTTGTTTTGTTATAGAGTTCATTTATGTAACGCCAGACAGTGAAGAGGTAACGGCACACGGCAGTCAGACAGTCAGTAGAATACATAGTAGAAGCCATAATTATCGTATAATTCCAGAAAAAAACATTGAGATCAAGATAAAGATAAAGATAATTTATTTGCTCAAAACATTGTGTAGATTACATGCAAGATCAAAAGTTTTTAGAAATTGTCACAACATGCTTTACCGAAAATTATCGGTGTGCAAATTAATTGAACAGAGGCGCGTCAAAATTAAAATTAAAATTTGTCATCTAAAAATTCATTAATATCATAGTAACATTTGTCAATTAACATTTTCTTAAATCTAATTTTAAATAAACCAATATTCAAAAATCAATCCTGGCAAGACGTCTGTCGTGTCTAAAAGCCAAGCGCAAAGTGAGGGCGCGCTGCCCTGCTCGCTATTTTTATGCACTGGCCCACGTGGTCGTTGTTACGTCACCAGGATGTCTCTAACAATATATTATCAAACCCAAGTTTGTTCAATAGCTGAAGATGATGACGACACGTCAAGTCGACGAGGTTCGTCGGCTTCCAAAGCAAACATTCGAATCAACTTCAAGCAAACTTCGAAGTTCGTTCGAGTTGCGGGAGAGAAAAAACTCGTGTATCCAACTACTGATGTTGTGTAAGTCAATCAATTTCAATTTATTCATAAAACTTAATACATAAAATTACAATTATTATAAATAATTTACATCGAACCCCGCACTAGGCTAGGCCTGTATCGCGGCAGTTCGAGTGTAATTATTAAATAAACATATTTATAATAAATACCTTAAGATACATATAAAATATATATATAGATTATAATAAACTAAAATTATCACTACCTACGTAAGTATCTTTTTAGTTTATAGAGTTTAGGGAGATTTAACTAAAATTGCAGTGCACATTTTTTTTTTTCATATTATACTGCCAGTTTCAAATGGATGGTTCTTAAAATTGGTTAGAAAGTATTCTTAATAAGTGTACAGAGGTTTTAAAATTCATTTTATTTTATGAACAGGCTAAAATGTACGCCATTCTACGTGGATGTAGAATTGACAATAATAGAGAGAATGTCAGCGTTGTTCTTCGGCGGGGTGGCAAGTTCTACTCCGAGTACAACGACACCCGTCACGGCGCAGAATCAACTCAACTTCTCGTTGCAATGCCCCAATCTCAACGCTATACTCAGGTAATTACAAAAATGTGGTCCTTCGAGCCGCATACTATACAATTTTGCATAGTTTGAAAAAAAAACAATTATTTGAGAGTCATTTACACGCAATGCAATAAAACATTGTTTTGTTAAATCAAAATTTTGAATTAAAATGTATGTGAAACGAAATAAGGTATTTTACAGGTTCCCTATAGCAGATCTTCGTCCTGGCTTAAGCCGGGAAACGCGTCGCGTTCGCCCAGACTATCTGATGTTCAAATTCACCAATGCAACAATAAGCTCTCAACAATCGCCGAGCGTTCGTCCAATACCTACAACGGTCACTTTGAAAGCAACAGCCCTTGATCTGTATTATCATGTAAGTGGACTTTAGCGCTCTGAACTTACGGTTTAATATTCCTTGCATTATCCAAAACCTGACCACTGCTGGGTATATTGAAGCCTCACTTCAATTATGTCTTTCTGCACGATCCTATGCTAACCATCCAGATGAGAAAATGCATGTTTAATCCTCCTTGCATTGAACTTTTTATATATTTTGTTTCTTTTTTAGGAAAATGACACGTTGCCTGGAACTCACATAGCAAATACAACAATGGACAATAACTCGAGTGAAGGGAACATTTTGAGTGGCAATGTACCACCTACGTTACTTCCCACGTGAGTATCTAGTTTCAAAAATAAAATCTCTTTCTAGACGTCTTCATATGAGCTTAATAGTCGGTAGATCTTAAACCGTGTCTCCTGGGACTAAAAATAACAAAACATTCTAACAAAACATGTTTTCCGGCCGCCTTGGATAACATTATTGCTTGCAAACAGTTAGGCCACGCCCATATTTTGTTCGATGTTTGATGTTAGGTGCGACGAGTGATGAGTATGAAGGTGGATGGACATACCGGTAGGGGTAGGCCTAAGAAAAGATGGATGAACTGTGTGAATGCGGATATGTTAGTGAAAGGAGTGAGTTCTGATATGACGAGTGATAGAGGGAAATGGAAGAAATAAATATGTTGTGCCGACCCCACTTAGTGGGATAAGGGCAGGAAGAAGAAGAAGAAGAGAGTTTGATGTTAGGTGTTAAAAAACACAAAAACAGTGTCGCAGGAGAGCTGGCTTTAGATATTGTTCTACCAAACCTGGACCTAAAAAAAACCTTTGTTTGGTATATTTTTCATATTTCGATACGGTTTTGAATGGCCCTAATATTTACTTATAATCGTTTCAAATTCAATTTACTTCTTTATTATGGACTTACCTTTAAACATTCCTTTACAGAATATCCTTAACATTCAAGCCCAAAAACCCGAACAAGGGTCCTTTCGACAGTCTTCACGAAGATACGTGCTTCGCCCCTACGTCCGTGAATCCTATGACAACATCCATGTATATAATGACAACTCTACGCAGCACACAGCCCAGTCCTTTTAGTGGCAAGAAATGTGCTCACCAAAGTGTCACGAAACACGAAAGCAGCCCTCATCAAAGTAAGTTTTTGTCTGGAGCATTATTTATTTATTTATCAATTTATTTCAGACAACATGATCCATAATAATTTCTTAAATTAACATTTTAAAATTTTAACAAAAGAGCACACAAAAGTTTACGCTACCTACTTACCTATGAACTGTGCATGTACCATACTACAGTGATTAATGTACTCACAGTCGAAACGGTTATGTAGTCCAAATGGCATTTTCAGAATTAGTAGTGACTATAAGATGTCATAATAGTCACTGGCTGTTTTTATACCAAAGTAGGTTTATTCAGTGGTGTTTAGTACTCCAAATGGCTGTGAGTTAGATAGCTACCGCTGACCGTAAAATTATCATAATTTCTATTTTTAGTCACTTAATTTAGGCATGCATAGCATTTTGTATTATTCTTATGTGACGAATTCATTTTAAAATGTATTCTTGTCTGCTGGGGACCGTGATGCCTGGAGGGAGTGGGGGGAGGCATTTGCCCCCATTTTGCATTTGGGTCGTTAACGGCTGAAAATAATAATAATAAATACATAACACTATTTACAAAAAAAAATTTAGTAAAAGTTTGCAGGATTATTTGTACATTTAGTATCCCAAAAGAAACTCAAAGTACTCGTAGCAGAATAATAATCTATTTTTGTTTTGTTTTCAGGTTCGGAAGAAGAACTTATTGTACCAGGCAACGATGAAGAAATGGCTGAATTCACAAGCAGTTCTATTGAACTCTCTTCGATACATCTTGAGTTCAACCTGCCCATTCTTAGTTTACAACTTGAGTAAGTATTTTGATGACTTGAAATCAAAATGAATTAATTACTTTGTAGTAATCTATATCTATTTTTTTTTTTTTGGATTCATCAGTCGGAATTTAAATTGCCAAAATAATTAATGAACCTATAGAGTGGCGTTGCTTTCCGGGCAGAACGATGTCTGCCGGGACCGCTAGTACTACATAAGGAGATAAATACCTGGATGAGAACAGCACAAGGCCGATTCAAGTGGCGTTTGTGGAAGGAAGCTTATGTCCAGCTCGGCTTTTTGAGCGGCCAATGATGATGAAGGATACTAAATATTATTGATATTTTCAGGTCAAAACAGCTTTACGAGATAATCTACAATAGGATAAACTCGGACTTGCTTTTGTGGGAGCCCCAGATTACAGATCCGTTTGAAATAAGCCCTCTAGCTTGTGCCTCCATCAACCCCGCCTTTGGCATGTGTAAAGCGAAAGGATACGGTACGTTTCTCTGACTCAATTTAAAACTATTTAGAAAAAGTTGTTCTTCTTCTTCTTTTCGGGTCAACAGCTCTACAAAAATCAAATTTTATCCGCGAAAAACTCAGCTACGGCTATGGCATTATGCGTGGCTGCATTCAGGTCTTCCCTTGTGCAGTTGTTCGGGCACAGAGGGCAATCTAGAAGGTGACTCATCGTCTGGCTTGGTTCACCGCAGACGCACGCTGTAAGGGTTGGTTCTCTGAACCCCCATCTGCTCATATTGAATCTACAGCGGCCAACCTGGGTGCGAAGTCGGTTTAAGGACTTCCACACTATCCACGGTAGATCGTGTCCCGGTGGTAGGAGTTCTTGTGGTTTGACGAAATTCGGGGGTGGGGGGTGCAGGTTTTGCCATAAGCTACATCGAGTAGTAGATGCAAGGTCATCGCTTGTGGCATGTGTGGTGCGTTGAAAACTCTTGCAACTTTTGAGGCGGGCTCGTGGTATTTAAAAATAGCGCTACTTTCACAGATTCCGACTCAGATAGTTCGTCTTCAGAGGAAGAGAACCTATACTATTCAACATACGACAACAAACTCAAGAAAGGGCTCGGAACGCACAGACCCCCCGCAGAAAAGATTGATACACACAACTTCTGTCTTACCTTCAAAGTTGGAAAAGGTCTTTTAACTATCTACGCTCCTGTTAGGGTAAGAATGAGTAATATTGTAATAACTACTTAAGTATAGCTGCCCTTTTAAATAATTTGTGCAGTTATGAGTGATGACACACACATTAAAAATCGCAAATAATAGTTAATTTTATGATGAATATTGACTGCAATAATTGTACAGGATAACGTTTGTTGTTACTTTTCCATTTTATTACAAATCATTCAGGGTTATTTGTAAAACACCGGTAACCTCTCAGGCAGGACTATGTTACTAATATCATAATCAACAACTTTTGTTCTATGACTTTTAAAAATTCATCATATTTTAGTTTATCAGATTTTCATATAAAATAAAAATATTTTTATTGAACGCTCAGCTTTAATTGAAGGCCGGCAGGGATGCTTGAACTTAACCTATTTAATACAGATTTGAAATGTGTTAGAAATGGCAACGAAATCTTGAAGGTTTATTTTTGGTAAATGTATTATGTTTTGTAAAAAGTCATAGAACAAAAGTTGTTGTTTATGATGTTATTACCCCAGTAATACAGTCCTGAGAGGTTACCGGTGTTTTACAAATAACCCTGTATAGTTTGTCTACCATCCAAATAAACTAATTGTCAAACAAAGTATACCAAAACACTACATATACTACTATAAATAAATATATTCGGCGATAAAATAAAATTATTATTACCCATCACAGGATAGCAATAAGCGGGTAGTACCAGGACAGATGGGCGAGTTAGTTCTCGAAGCTCACAAACTGTCGATGTGTGAAGTGAGTGGACTAAATGGACGGCCCAAGACGGCTCAGCTCTGCTTACGAGCTGGAAAAGTCACGCTTTATCATGACTGTAAGTATTTCAATGCTGTTACGTCACACTAACTATGATTATTTTTGAAAAAATAGCCATTCCTAGGATGATATTTATATCCATGTAAAATTTTACCAAAATCTGTTCAAGAGTATTGGCGTCAAATGGTATCACACATACAGAGTTACTCTAAGAAATCTAGCACATACCCAATAGAGTGGCAATGTGGTCCATTAAATTCCGAAATACATCAGTGATTTGTCACTAATAAATACTTAGTCTCGCTCGCTCGAATGTTCGAGAGTGAGCGAGAGAGCACATATCAAGTAAGCAGTAATTTGGCGGAAAAAATAAATGACATTTCTTCTCTATTGGGTATGTGCTCGATTCTCTAAGATTTATAATATTAGTATGGACGTGTGATGTTTACAGACGATTACACATCATAATTCACATTCTGAAAACGAATCAGGATAAAGAGTGTCTTCCCAAACATTCCCTCCGATCGCTTAAGATCTTCTAAACATGAAAACATTCCGCATTTCATTTAAACCAATACATTTTTAGCACTTCTATCTATACCAACGGACAAGCCACCATTACGGACGTACGGTACCTCTCTACCTTTAAACCTCAAAAGCACAATATTCCCATCCGGCAAAGGAGTGATGGTGAAAGAACGACTGGCGCAGAAAGATATGTTCACGATGGCACTCAAAGTTGATCCCGACTCTGAGACACCTAATTTGAAGGTTAGTATTTGAAATTGTGTGACTGATCGATTGCCACAATCGTTTGATCAAACCTTAATATTCGATTTCTCTCATGCGAACTTAGCATGAGTTATGGACCAACTCTGGTGACGGAGTTTTTAGGCCTCCGTCATGGTCAAAGGCAAAGTCAAAAAGCATTTATTCAGTAGGAGCGCTGGGATCACTTAGAATAGTCTTAAAACTAATTTTCAGACTATTCCGTGAAGAATCAGGGCAACAAAGACGGTTTGGGCCTATCATTCTTTTAGGTGATCCATCATAAAACTAAAAGTCAAGCTCCAGTGGGGAGCTAGTCAAAGAGAATTGAGGCTCGTCCAAGTAAATTTAGATGCTCATAAAATACAAAAAGCTAACGCCGCAACAAAGTACTTTGCCTGGCATCACACGGCATGGCTTAATGATTTCCCGTACTGGTAAACAGATACCACAGATTTCCACTTGATTTGCCACTCCAGGCTTGTGTCTGGACTTCGGACTCTCTTCGGTTGAACTTTGACTAAGTCCATCGCGAAGTATCACCAATTATATCAAGTTTGTTCTCCTAGTCCTTTTCACACTATGCTCAAATCATCAAAGTATGATCACTATTATCTTCTTTCACTCAACATCTTATCAAAGTATTTATTTTCACGGACGATATGCATCGCCCTTCATTATAGCATGCCACCATCTACATCGTCTTTCACTACTACAACAAACACACAGTACAGGTACAATAAAGAATTCTCATTCATTCATTCATACTATCAAAATATTGTTTTCCACAGACCATATGCATAGCTCTCGGTATAGAGCAAGCTACTCTGCGACACAGAGGGGATAAGGGAATCGCTTGGCTCACGCAGCTAATGGACGTCTTAGATGTATTGGACTACCCTGTGCCGGGGTACACACCGTCTACCGTACTCTCGGAGTTACATGTGCATGTTCAAGACGCACATGTAGATTATAGGTTGGTAATACATTTATTAAAATAAAAATATACATACCTAAACGGTTTGGAGTTATAGTAAACGGAGGACTCATTAATGTTGGTTGCTCATTTTAATATTAACTCCATTAAGAAACTGATGGCTGAGTGGAATAGTGCCTCGACTTTCTGATCGGAATTCAAGCCCCCTCGGCTCTTTAATAACTCGAACTTTTAGAATAGCATCGTGTGAAACACAGTTTTCATTTGCAGTCTAATTGGCAGAAATGTAATTATAACCTATCTGATATTATTTCCCAATAAGATCTGAAATAATGTCAAGCCATATGTAAAATTGATTGAGGCGTGATTGTAGGAATTCACTCATATTTAAAAGAACAATAAAGCCATTCACTATTCTAATTATGCACCCCAAGTAAACAATCTTCTTACAGGCCGCTCTACTTACCAATCCGGACAGTCCTATCTCTCGGTAACTTCAGCGTATCCAGCAATCTTATCGCAGCTACAAATACCTCATGTCTCCGTTTCCTGGCCCAAGAGTGTATGCTGTTCCTCTGCCACCTTCAAGGCGTTAAGTCAAATGTCGCCGTACCACAAGATGATGACAAACAACCGGATTTGAACAAGGATTATGTTTGTGTTATGGATTTGGGACTGTTTGAGCTGTCTTTGAGGATGGAGGATAAAGTTAATGGGGTGAGTTTCAAAAATGTCTAATCTTGTATGAACAAAATTTTAGACAAATCAAGATTGTATATTTTTCTCTTATTACTAGTATTTTTCCTGGCAATTTAACAGTTTGTTTCTTTAACCGACTTGAAAAAAAAAATCTTTGATGAATACAGGAGTTAAAGAAAACCTAAGTAAGTAGAGTAGTGAGTGTCCTACTCTAAGTAAGTAGTGTCCTAGTCTACTTACTTAGGTTTTTACTTAGGTTTTAAGTAAGTAGAGTAGGACACTACTCTACTTACTTAGAATTTCTTTAACTCCAGAAACAAAATTGTCGTTCCATTTTAACATAACTGGGAGTCTTGGCTCTTAGGAGGGTCTTTTTGGCAATATTTTCGGATGAATACGTCTCTAATAAATATAACACCTTATTTTAATTCAGGCCAACGACCAACCTCAAGTGGACCTCAGTGCGTCAAACAACATGGTGAATCTGTACACTTGTTGGGACTCCGCATCAGCACTATGTCGTCTCTTAACTTACGCAGCATCAGATGGCGATTCACAAACGCCCTTCGATCCTTCGTCACGGCATACTAGTATATGCTCTGATCATCCTTTGGAACCTTTAGTGGGTAAGAAAGCATCTCAAATATGACTTTTGTGCATGTTGTGAATTATCAACAGAAATGGACCTAACGTAATGCCTTGTGGTACTCCATGCTTTGTAAAGTTAATTATATAAGTATTTCTAATTGAATTGCTATAGGAAGTTGTAATGAATACATGAAATCTTCTAACAAATACATGTCTTTCAGGCTTAGAAGAAAGACCTATTGAAGAAATAAGGGAATTATCTCCCAGTGAAATCCAACAAGTGAACGATCTCATGGCAGAAGCGATGAAAGAAAGTCCAAACACAACTCGTAAGTTTCCATTTGAAAGTAAGCAATTTGTTTTATATTTTTCATAAATAATGTTATACATTGGATTGATTGAAAAAAAAACAGGTTTAAAAGATATTCAATTTTTAAATATAGATTGATGTTTTTTGCATTATTATTTCTCAAAGTAGATGAAGATGAACTGAACAGCTCAACTGAAAAAGAAGGCGTAGAAATATTCTTCTTTCCCGACGAATCGAGTATCAAACGTCAACTTATTGACGCAACAGATCCAGAGGAACCCAGGTCTATAGAGTTCGAAGAGAATGTGATGGAAACTAGTCAAGATGGTAAACCAATGAACGTACAAGTGGCTAAGGATTTAGGAGATCCTAATACGCCTAAATCTACTCCGAAGAAGGTTAAACGGAAAAAGGTTAGTCAAGCAATTTGAATTGAATTGAAATATAGATTAGTAAATAACTTTAGGGAATTAATTATATCATCCCTAGATATAAACTGATAAATACATTCAAATTTGAACAAGTATTTGATTTGGTTACTTAACTTATTAACAATTTGAACTACCAAGACCAATAAAGCACCTAAACGGACATTATGAATTTCATCGAATGCCTTTTGGACTAAAATTTGCTTCCAGATGAAATCTACTGGCGACGGCAGCAATACAGACGACGAATACTGTATCATAGAAACTTCTCGTAACCAAGGACAAGACAATGAAATGGACGAGCCTATCGTGAACTGGATAGGACCGGGACCTGTTTATATGTGCGATAACCACTTTACCGTACCAGCAGCTAGGAGCGATGTTTTGAAAGCTCCAAAGAGCTTCCCACTACCTGTGCTAAGGTAATATAATTTTTACACTGTTTTATTAGAGTTCATAATGCAAAGTCTGGTTCACACTTTTGACACTACATTAAAGATACAACTTTGCTTGTCTCTTCTTTGGTTGTTCTTTCGTAGATAAATAAAGCTAGAGTTTATTTACTTTTAAGATGATGGATCACCGAAAATAAAGCTAAGCCCTAAACAGTTTTTGCCCTGGTTCATCACCCTATTGGTTGCGAAGGAACAGTAGTAGTCATCTAGCTTCTTTTAACTCATCTAATTAAGCAAGTTAAAAAGTAATATTTCAGGTACACTCTTCACGAAATGAGTGTGACTTGGAACATGTATGGCGGCAATGATTTCCGCTCCGCTACCGACCCGGCGCCGGTCAAGAAATCCGTCACCATTGAGGAGAGGAAACAGAGTCCACCCACTGCCAAGTAAGAAAACTTTGTATAAAATATATTCTGTTCAAAATAACTAATCTAAATGATATACTGCAGCCTTATTGTCTCGTTATTATCCCAATTGAGCTCAACCAACCACACAATACGAAAATGACGAGTTTTGTCATTTTCATGTTATGTGATTGGTTGAGCTCAATTAGAATAATAACTGGGAATGGATTTCAAGTTAGACAATAAGGCTGCTGGAGTTCATGACCCCCCCCCCCCCCCCCAAATCTTACACGTCTCATAGGTAGTAAAATCTTGTGTATTGTGCAATAAAGTCTAATTTTAGTGTAGTGACCCCCCCAAAATTTCAGTAGTGACCCCCCAAAAGTTCAGGCTGCGACCGCGCCTGTCTCACAGTGCGCACGGACGCACAGCGTCCCAAAAATCTACTGATGTTGGGACCCTGTGCGTCCGCGCGCACTTGGAAACGTCAAAGTAATGTTTGTGAATAACGGCATAAAGAATCTTTTAAAGTTTTATAACTGCCAGTTTCGCATTCGCATTATATACAAGCTCTGCTAACTTTGGAGCTAGATGATGCTGTGTGAAATATCCAATATTATTTGTTTTTCTCATAGGAACAAAGAATACGAGCCATACGAAAGCGGGCGCGCCTTAGCCGCGGCGTATCGCTCGGGGGGAGTTAGTTGGGTGCCGGGCGCGGAACGGGTGCGAGCGAGACAGATGCCCGCGCGACGCGAGTTGCGTACCCGCGGAGGGGTGCATAGGGATCATCATACGAAGGTCAAACTGTGCCTCTCTAAGGTAAATCAAACATCGTAATTTTCTGTCCTTGGTATTAAAAACTTATATTTCCTGGCAGTTCTTGAACTGCATTACAATTTCGTAAAGAGAAATGAAACAGAAATAGACGGAACTACTGTAGTACTAGTGTGCAAGCGAGAGAATATGATAAGCGCCGCCATTTTTTTAATGACCCGGGTTATATGAAATTGCATTGCAGTTTAAAAACTAGCAGGAAATTAAGAGTTCATATTAACCCCACAAAATTGGAGTATTTACAACTCGTCTATCTCTTGACGACTACTGTGGCGCAGTGGGTGAAAGCCTGCTTATGATGCAGAAGGTTGTCGGTTCGATCCCCGCCGCGGGATAAATGTTTGTATGATCTGCAAATATTTTTAAGTGTTTCTATATATATGTATTTACAAACAAAAAGGATATAAGTAGTGTATCAGTTATTTGGTTCCCATAGTACAAGCTTAGCTTAGTTTGGAGCTAGATGATGTTGTGTGAAATGTCCAGCTATTATTTATTTATTTATCCTTCCGTTTTCTATTACTCGTCTCAGAACTCACTTACACACATTCACACAGTTCATCCATCTTGTAGGCCTATCCCTACAGTCACTGGCGCCACTTTCAAACTTCCATTGAGAAACTCATTATAATCAAAATTATTTCGCAGGTAAAATTCCAATACGAAGTGTATCCACCCGGCGGTACGCACGCCAGTCGACAAACGTTAGCCATCAGCAAGATAGAGGTCATTGACCAGCTCGTTTGCAGCGATATCAACAAACTGCTGAGTCAGTATAAACTGAAGGATGAGCCGGAGAGACAGAACGCTCATATGGTGAGTGCATAAAGATTAAGTGATAAGTGCATGTTATGGTTTAGTACGTAGGTAACTTCGTTAACGAACAAGATTAAAAAACGTCGTAATAAATATACGTTACTTACTTATTTTATAATATTGCATAAAATTCGTTAGTTGTTTCATAAAATTCGTTTCGCAGATCCGATATCGGATCTGCGAAACGAATGATGATAACGTCAATAATTTAAAGAATATTTATGTAAAGAAAGTTGTGTGTCAGGATCGTAGCGAGTGGAGATCCGTGGTATCTGCCTACCCCTTTGGGAAAGAGGCGTGATTTTTTGTATTTATGTATAATTTAATGTAAATCTCACAGTTAATAGTAAAAGCCGTGCACATGCGACCAGAACCGGCACTTTCGGCTCAGGAATGCTGCTTGAAGATATCGTTACTGCCGCTGTGGTTCAACCTCGATCAGGATACTTTGGCTTTTCTCGTCAGCTACTTCTCCAAGCTCGGCACTGATGAGACTTATGGTAAGATTATTTTTCAACTTGTGAATAAAGCGGGTTGTTCTTAATTGTGTGTTCCATAAAATGTTAGAGTAGACGTCTTAATATTATTTGTACAAAGTTTCTTACCATCAAGATTCCAACCTCATTTTAAAACAGTCCTACTATCGTCCAACGGACGATAGTGGATCCGACGATCCGGACGTAGTGGATAGTTGAGACGGGCGGGCTATACTTCTCCATACTCATTACGTCTCAAAGTATATTCCGTCTCAACTATCGGCCGATAGAAAGTCTGCAGTCTGCGAGGAGGCTTAGGTGACAATGAGCTAACTAAATGATGGAGACAAGAGCTGTTCAACGGAACATAAGATTTATTTACATCATATAAATACATAGAAGTACCTATATTTTCATTTAGTTAGCTCTAAGTTCCTTCTTATTTAATTCAGATGACGACACAAAAAGTTTAAGCGGCCTATCAACCGACTCCAGCGGGTCTCGACAAACGACACCTACACACCGACCGCCAGTTATGAGTATAGCGAGCCATTTGAAGGATCCGCCACCAACGCCTACGTCTTTAGGTGATGCTGATTCTCTATCTCTCAATGAAACTGGTAAGTCAGAGGAAAATGAACTGTATTGACTTCGATTTAAAGTCGAACGATCGCCAGTAAGAACTCATTTGTCTTGCTTTGGCGACTGTTTGAATGGCTTTCAAGTTTAAGTTTATGACAAAATCTCTTTTTCTTCAAAAAACTTTACCTTGACATCATAGATGTATGTATTTCAAAAGAAGTATTCATGTATGATTTCTTATTAAATTGAATCAAGTATGAAACAACATCAATGAAACCTAACCTTATTTTTATAAACTTAAAACCTAAATTGCAGTGATACGCGACGACGAGCCACTGATGGAGACGTACGAAGCTGAGAGACTGGTTTCCGAAAACCTGATCCAGCTTGAAGAGGACTTCAATAAGCTGGGCATTGGGCAGGAGAAGCCGGCGGCTAAGCTGCCTGTGGATAGCGAACCTATCGATGACTCTCCGATATACTTCAGGTACAACTGTCTCTCTCTATAAAACAGGCTCTTCACTCCTCGTGGTCGTGCTTGCTTAGTCGTTCCTGATAGATCGTCGAAGTTAAGCAATGTTCTAAACGGTCTGTAAATGGATGGGTGACCGCCAGTGGCATTTTCATCTGAGCGCTTCCGTGCTTCGGAGGGCACGTTAAATTGTCGGTCCCGGCTATTTAAGTCGTTAAGCCATGACGGAGGCTTTAAGGCGGCCTAAAAACTCCGTCACCAGGGTTGGCCACTGACTCATACGAACTTACTCGCACTCGTGAAGTTACATGACGAAGTATTATTATTATTATTATTTAAATACTTTATTGCACAAAATTTACATAAAATTTGCATAAAATTAAGTACTCGTCGAAACTCAGAAAAAACCAACGAAGTCGTCTGAGGCGAGCCGAGGTTATACGAAGCGAAACGAAGCCCTTCTACACGTCGTTTTTATTTTATTTATTTCTCTATAAAACCAAGCCGATCAATTCCAAGGTCGAGAGCTTTCACTGCCGTGCACCAGTAGATTTTTCATTCCGGAAAAAGGCGTAAGAATGACCATGCAAAATGTGGGTATGTGCCCAAACACATTAATATTTGTGGATCTGACTAAGCTGCGGATTTTTTCACGATGTTTTCCTACACCGTTTAGAGCTCGTGTTATAGGGCATATATAATTAATAGGTAGTTGTATCATTATTTAAACTTAATTTTTTTTTGTACTTTAGCTTTTGTTTTGTTAATTTCTAAAAAGTCCACAATTACTCTGTAACGATGACTTAGTTCGTAAAGGTACTCTCATGTCTGTACAACTCGGTTTCCTGCGACACAGGTTTACACCTCGTGCGGGGACCAACAGTAAGTTAAATGTATCTAGTATAGGTTCGTTGGAAAATAAAGTTATGTGTATTTGTTTGTTTTGTATATTTTTACGAAACGAAAAATCAATTTATGCACGGCTGGAATTCGAATTGATTTACTTAATTGGTTACAGGCGCGTTGTATTCTCACCGCAAGTGCCAATAAGACTGGACTACGTCGGCAAACGGGTGGATCTATCGGCCGGGCCGGTCGCAGGGCTTTTAATGGGGCTGGGGCAGTTAAACTGCTCTGAACTTACACTTAAACGTCTGGATTATAAGTAAGTATTCTGATAGCTATTATAAACTTTTTGATTATGTGGTTATAAACTTTTTGATTATGTGGTCGATAGTTATTAGGATGTCCTGATTTGGAACAAGATAAATTATCAGTACAAAGTGGCGCTCTATAGTCCTTTTATTAGGCACGCCCGTGGCTTCAGTAAGGTAGTACAGATGTTTTTTTTCTTTTTACCCCTAAAGGGGTAAAAATGGGTAAAAAAGGTAGTATTTCCAGAATTCTTACCTCCGTCATAAAAGGAATGTATCCACTCTCAAAGTTTCGATTTTGAGATTGATTTTGATTTTGAGTTGAAATAGGTACCTACTTAATTTTCTTTTTTAATTCGTATGATAATAATAATAAATAATGCTGGACTATTCACACAGCATCATCTAGCCCCAAAGTAAGCAGAGCTTGTGTTATGGGTACTAAGATGACTGATATATTACTTATACATATACTTTTTGTTTGTAAATACATACATTTTATACATAGAAACGCCCAAACCCGAGACAAATATTTGTATATCATACAAACATTGTCCCGCCGCGGGGATCGAACCCGCAACCTTTTGCGTCGCAGGTTCGATGATGTCATAAGGGTCTATGCTGTATTGGGATACAGCAGAGACCGTTGGAAGAGTATGGGGAGACCTTTGCCCAGCAGTGAGACGAGATTAAAATTACCTAATCACCCACCCTGGTGACAGAATTTAAAGAAAGGGATACTAAAAATATAAATAAATAAATAATGCTGGACATTTCACACAACATCATCTAGCCCCAAACTAAGCAAAGCTTGTACTATGGGAACCAGATAACGGATATACTACTTATATACTTTTTGTTTGTAAATACATACATATTATACATAGAAACACCCAGACCCGAGATAAATATTTGCAGATCATACAAACATTTATCCCGCCGCGGAGATCGAACCCGCAACCTACTGCGTCCAAAGCGGGCTTTCACCCACTGTGCCACAGATATGGTGATATAATTCGCTTTGTTTTCAGATTGGGACTCCTAGGACTTGAGAAGCTAGTCCAGTGGGCTTTACACGAGTGGCTATCTGACATCAAACGGCACCAACTACCCGGCCTGCTTAGTGGGATCGGCCCTATGCACTCTCTCTTGCAACTGAGTAAGTTTAACTAACAATCTGAAGTATTCCATAAACCTCTACTAAATGGTTCGTAACTTGTGTCATCATTATTGTTCTTAGGTTTTTCTTTTTCGTGCATTCACCCAGCAATGGGTCAAACTGTGTTAAGAGCTAATGAATCGAAACATTACCTATCTTAAGGCACATTTGTCAATTGTTTTAAACTAAACTAATTACATAATTTGCTGTCCTAACTTTATTATAAGAGAGAAAGAGGATTGACGCATTCGAGATGTGGTGCTGGAGGCGAATGATGCGAATACCGCGGACGGCCAAACGCACAAATGCGTCAATCCTCACAAACCTCAACATCGAAGAGCGGCTATCTACAATATGTCATCGCCGCATACTATCATATTTCGGCCACATTGCGAGACGTGGAGCCGACAACCTCGAAAAGTTGGTCATCGTTGGCCACGTGGAGGGAAAACGATCCCGTGGGAGATCACCGACCAGATGGACTGACCAACTTAGAGACCGAGTGACGTCGTTCTACAGTGTGGTACAGATGGCGACAAACCGGAGTCGCTGGAGACAAGCCGTCTGTCTATACTTGCAGAACGACACATGGTGATCACGATCTTCAGAAATGATGTATCGACCAAGAAGAAAAGCTTCCGTCATGGCTTAACGACTTAATAGCCGGGACAGAGAAATAAACATGCTCCAAAAGTCCAAAGCAAGACTGCTCAGTTGATAATGCCACTAAGGTCACCTCTTTGTGACCGCACAAAACGTTGCTTCACTTCGTCTATCAGGAACGAGCAACATTACGATTGATTGTTACAGTAACCGGTATCCGCGACCTGGTATGGCTACCGGTAGAACAATGGCGTCGCGACGGCCGCCTGGTGCACGGCCTGAGGCGCGGCGCCGCTTCCTTCACCGCGCGCACCGCCGTCGCAGCCCTCGACATCACCACCCGCCTGTTACAACTCATCCAGGCTAGTATTACCTGCAGAGCACTGTGCTCTATTGGCTTTCCGATCCTAAGATATACCTATACACCCCTATTTTGTAATTACCAAAAAAATTTTAAACATGGTCTCTGTGTCTGTTACTGATCACATTTATGTAGTTAAAACTCAAAAAAGGAGAAAAAAAAATTATAACCTCAAAAGGAGACGAGACGAGTCAGACATGGATTTATGATAGCTACTGCGGTTTTACTGATTGGGGATGATACGAGAACATGGTTCGAATGAGAGTCTGTACGTGATTGTTGTCTATAGTACTTATTTGTACAGTTTTCATAAAATTTTGTTCGGTTTTGGTTGACTGCAATCCTCGATAGCTTTGTCATAGTTCAATATAAAAAAGTTCTGACCATGCCGTTATCATTTTCTGCATCTGCTGCAACTGTCCTTAATTTTTTTTTGGTAGTCATAAAATATCGGTGTATAGAATAGTACATTGTACTACAAGAGAGCAAAATTCGTTTTTGTTGCGAGTGCTGAGTTTGAATCTCGAACAAACGAAGGATTCTATTAGCGAGTGATTCTATGTTAGAATCCTGAGTGTAGTGAGAGATTCAAAAGCATAAGCAACAAAATATTTTGCTCTTGTGTGATACATACAACTTTTCACCTTACTAGCGAAAAAATACAAGATATTTTTTTTTTAATTTTATAGTGCTAATCCACACTTGGTATTTATTCCATTAAGAAAATGAAAAGTCTTATCAAAATTTTGGATTCCGACGGGATTCGAACCCGCATCGATCAGACGATTGTCCTAGAGTCGGAGTGCCTTACCGCTCGGCCACAAAATCCCAGTTGCCAGTATCCAAATTTTTGATAAGCTTATATTTTTCGGTTGAGCACCGATTATCGCCATCTACACGTTCACTAGTGAACTCATGCTCATTGTCTGAAATTACATTCAGAATCAAATGACTAAGAGAAGTCGCTTTAGCTAAATCTATAATTTTTTGTAATTTTATAGTGCTAATCCACACTTGGTATTCCATTAAAATTTTGATAAGACTTTTCATTTTCTTAATAAAATACAAGATGTAAGGAAAACCAACTCAGGCAGACTACAGTCCTGCCACCAGACCCCCCTGGCCGCCGCCGCCTGGCCGGGCGCACGCTGCGGTCTGTAATATTCGATTCTCATTGGTTGCTTGCAGCATTCTAAATTCAAATCACTTTTCCTCATAGTGTGAGCAAAGTAGTTTTGCTCACTGTTTTTACGCGGCAAAAGCGCCCTTTTTTAGCTTAATACTTTTTCACCTTACTAGCTCAAAAAGGGCGCTTTTGCCGCGTAAAAACATTGAGCAAAACTCTACTTTGCTCACACTATGAGGAACAGTGATTTGAATTTAGAATGCTGCAAGCAACCAATGAGAATCGAATATTACAGGCCGCAGCGTGCACCCGGCCAGTCGGCGGCGGCCGAGGTGGTCTGATAGCAGGTCTTTAGCCTGCCACTTGAGGGGCAAAAAAATAATAATGGCGGGAATCGGTTTTCCTTACATCTTGTATTTTTTCGCTAGTAAGGTGAAAAGTTGTATGTATCACACGAGAGCAAAATATTTTGTTGCTTGTGCTTTTGAATCCCTCACTACACTCACTTAGAATCACTCGCTACGCTCGTGATTCAAATATAGAATCCCTCGTTTGTTCGGGATTCAAACTCTGCACTCGCAACAAAAACGAATTTTGCTCTCTTGTGGTACAATGTACTATTTAATACAGTTGCTCAAAAAGTGGCGTATTGCAGGGACGTATAGCGTTCGGGATGTGGGCTATTACACACTCGTGCTTTTTTTTTACCTTTCCCGGACTCGTGCGTTTTCTTTCCCAACTGTCACGGCAAAGGAAAACATCCTGAGTAAAACCAGTTGATAGTGATCAAAGATAAATAATGTACTAGATAGAACCATAGAGTAATTTGAGTGTCTCCACTTTTCAATCCATTCATAGACAACTATAGATATGTTTTTAAGGTGGAATAGTGTTGTGCATTTCTTATCGATAATTACATGAAAAAGGATTTAATGAATTTTTAGAATTGTCTATTCTTTAAAGGTATTATTTTATTGCTGTAGAACGAATTATTCTATTACTGTAGAACGAAATAAAATTGTAGTTGCCTTATTATTCATCATTCATTGGCCTGCCCGGAACAAAATGTTCTCTGTCTCAACTCTCCTCTATCACTCGTCATCTCCATATCCACTCCTTTTTTACCCATATCTTCTTTCACACAATTCATCCATCTTTTCTTAGGTCTACCTCTAGTCTACTCACATATCCATCATTCATTTCCGTCACCCTTTTAGTTACATGAGTTTCATCCCTCCGCATTAAGTGCTAACCTATTACTCCTCATCTTTTCAGTCACCGGCGCTACTTTCAGACTTCTTTAGTTACCTTATTATTAAAATAAAACAATATCAAATTCAAAACATGTAATTCCAGTTAAAGTCCTCAAAATAAAACAAGTACTAATATACGTGTTATCTGTTAATTATTGGTTAAATAGTATTAACCAATAATTAACAGACTGCTTAGATAGTTTTCCTCGATATCTAAAGCAGTAGATGAAGACGCCCCATAGCCAGAATGTCTAGCTACGAGCTTTCGTTTTCTGGGTAATTTCAGAAAATAAAGAATACGTTATTGAGGGTAGGATCCGTATTCCGTAGCTACCTTCAAACGAACCATTGAATTGTACCGGGCACGAGACTCGTGCAGTGAATCCAAAGATTTATCCCTATCTCAAAAATTCCCAGAGCGCCTAAAGAAGTTTTCACGTCAAAAAATGAGTTGACATTTTCTTCGTTCTTACAGGTTTGCACGACAAAAGTTGGTTTGGAAATATTGTTGGCTGGCACTGCATAAGAATGCAAAATTTTTCATCCGTATACCATAATTTTTCAAAGTGGAACATATTCTTGTAGTTGTGTAGGACTCCATTCTTCGCCTTTCTCGAGCTGGAATCCAGAATGTAAAATAGACCAAGTTAATAGTTATGTTCGTACCTACCTAGTATCTACACAAAAAAATGCATTAAATATCGATAAATATGTCGATACAACTACAACACTATTGCGCAGCGATGGAGTACAAGAAATGCCAAAAATGGAATGTAAATTTCGCTCGAATGAAAATTCTAAATGAGATTACCCAAATACACGCATGAAATCGAAGTAAAACGATGTTAAATGATGCAATGATTAACTTTTTATAAAATAGCTTCCGTAACTCTAAACATAAACGTATTTTTCACTGGTATGACTTACCGATAAAAAGAAATATTTGTTTCATTCTCCGTAAGCATACCGATTCTGCTTGGAAATTGTGAAACAGCACAGGACATAATTGCCAAACCAGCACCTTATCACAAACATAGTCCAAAAAAGCCATTTAAATAAGAGAAAATTCGTAATTTTACATCTCGAACTTGCACATCAGCTGGTGTGTAAACAAAAAATCTATGGTGTAGAGGTGGCGCGCTACGTCACAGGCCGGTACGCAAGTGTCATTGCGACCTCTCTTTCTAACACAGGCAAAATGGGCCATAGAGTGACAAATACGACGGAAAATTTCCTAGTTCAACTTGAAATGCGGAATCCAGTGTACCAAAAAGGTTCAATGCTAAATCCATGATAGTGATGATGACAGATAGGAGCGCGCCGCCACCTGGCGCGGAGCAGGCGAACCATTCACTAATGATATTTGATTTTTAATACAATTTCAATGTATATGTGAATTATAACTTTTATAAGAAATAAATGTTAAGTTAGTTGAGTTTATTGTGTTTTTATTATTTTATTAAATTGCTTCCTTTTTTCGCAGCTGTATTAAAAATAGTCGTTCAGTACACGTGCGGAACCGTCATTGCAACTTGTTCCGACTGTCAACCCTCGCCTTCGGCTGCGCCTCGGCTCGGGTAGACATTGTCGGAACTCTTTGCAATGACAGCCTTTCCGCACTTGTAATGAAATATACTATTCTTGTACACCACATGGTCAAACAAAGATGCAAGAAAATATTTAAAACGAAGTATGGGCGGTCTTATCGCTGCGAGCGATTTCTTCCTAAGGTCGTGGGATCGAATCCAGTCGTGCACCAAAGTGTTTTTTTGCCGAAAAATTGATGTGCATAGTGCACATACCTTTTTGCCAGGTACTCTCAACCGGTGAAGGAAAACATCGTGAGGAAACCGGCATCTCGTAGAACCTAAAAAATTCGAAAACATGTCAAGTTTACGAAGGAGACATTTAGATGCGCACTTATAATATAATCCTTTCACCATACTGGTGGAACTGGTTACACGACAAGAATACCTCGTTTATTAATGGCTAGTCTTTATTTTATTATACTATCTTTATAGTACAAGCTTTGCTTAGTTTGGGGCTAGATGATGCTGTGTGAAATGTCCAGCATTATTTATTTATTAGACTGATATATTTCCACTTGGTATTATGAACATATACACACTTCCAGGCGACAGCAGAAACAGCATTCGACATGCTAACCCCGGGACCAACATTACAACTACAAGATGCGTACAACCGCCGAGAGAGGCGCCGCCGTCGCCGCGCCGATCCTAGCCGACATCCCACGGACATTCGCGAAGGGGTCGCACAGGCTTACACTACTGTTAAAGAGGTAAAACCACGCAATTAAAAACATACAAGAAAGATTTGATCCTGGGGGGTCTTTACTAAAAAAACATTGATACAATAACATGTCGCTTTTTACTAAGTACCCTATTTTAGGGGTTAAAAGACTTACACATACAGTTCCCTCTATGTCACGCGCTCTTCTGTCGTTAGAACACAATCAAGAACTTTAAAGTAAAGTAAAGTAAAAGTTTATTTTGCTAAATTTAATTTTAACTTTAGCGTCACTTTTACCTAGTACTAGTACCCCTTAATAGGGTCCTAAATATTTCCGTTTCACACATCTATGTTGAAGTGGACTACTTGTTCTACCATTTGAACACAATCATGAACTCTAGGGGCAAATCTCTTAAGATACGGAGCGAGCAGTGTCTTACTTACTTTTCTAAGATCTCTGACATTGAACAAAAGTTGGTGCTCATGAGTGGCCCCGCTCCTTGATTACGAATCTCATGACAGGCGTAATCTCGCAGTCACCGCTGTCAACTTGTGTTAAATAGACGTAGTTAAGCGTGAAGGAACCAATTCACACTCATGTCGAGTTTGAATTATATTTAACTCAATTCGGGGGCCGGTTTTATTAAACGATGTTTTACAGGGTTTCGCGGACACAGCAGCAACTATGGCGCTAGCGGCACGTTGCCACAGCGGAGTTGGCGTGCTGCGACAGTTGCCGGGCGCCGCCGTGGCGCCACTGGCGCTGGCCGCCGCTGGTGCTGCCGATGTACTGGGCGGAGTTAGAGCGCATCTCGCGCCTTCTACCAGCCGGGATACACGTCATAAGTGGCGTCGGCATCATGCGCCAGGTAACCAAGACTTGAATTATTTCACCTATGGGTCACAGGTCATCATCCCCAATTAAGCCATAAGGACTCTTGCGCCTTCTAGAAAATACTTCTAGAAATGTAAACAAAAATATAGAGAATTTTGCAGCTAAAATCACGGGCGGAAATTAACGAAGCCGCGGGCGGCCCGCTAGTATATTAATAGACATGTTTACCACGGACCAGGTAACACACACGAGCACACACGTTCGGTTACACAATTACCCCAAAATAGGGTAAATTATTTTAGTTGTGAAAATTACCGAGCTACCCTAAATAATAGGGGGTAAACTAGTCAAGGTATGTGTTAATCCAGGGCGTTGAGCTATCAACAAGTCTCATTATTGACAATCACTTAGCTCATAACATACTTTTTAAAAACATTATCCCACTTCTGGTGCAAATATTTGACACGCTAAATTTGATTTGTTTCAGATTCACCCTCATATAATTAGCTGTATCCAATTAACGACTATTTGATCTCTACGATCCAATACGACTCGGGATAAGGTCAGACTTACCCATCTTAACCCCTTAGGCGCCTACTAATAAACCTGATAACAAGTTATTCCTGAGTGTAAACTGTCAAAATGTACGGTTATTCTTGGTTTATTCCAAGAAATAACTTTATATCACGTTTTATGATAAGGCTGTTAATATTTACGAATATTGCTCAGGAAATCATAACTGCCATGTTTAACGTAATATGCTGTACATTGTGTACCAATCACAGACGAACTTAGGCTAATTCGTCTGTGGTACCAATTTAGTCTACAAAAGGAATGATTTCTACAAAAGGAGTTTGCATTTGCCCACACTACGTTTACTTATACACAAAATTTCGCGTACCTATTTGTGGTACAAAGTATTTTTTGTTATGATCTGGCAAGGCAGCGTTTCAAAGTTAAAACGTTCAAGAAAATAAAAGATAATGTTATGTTTCATTCCTTTTAGATTAAAATTGAATGCTGATGGAACACTCTGTATAACAAAAACATTTTGAAGTAAGGGTTAGATGCAATATCGGCAGACATATTTGAAGATTTCTACTTACTATTAAATATTGTTAATATAAAATATAAAAAAAAAAACCTAAAGAAGCTTTCTACGGAGTGGTTTTGCACATTGTGGTCTTCTTCTTCGTTCGTATCAATGTTTTAAACCATTTTTTGCCAGTATGAGGCCACCCCAACTGCATTCTCTCTGGCGTTGAGCAGATCCTCTTGGGTGCAGGTTGTAGGGCACAGAGGACATGAGAGCAAGGTTCCATGTCTTGAACGGGAGCCCTACAATTATTGTGGTAAAAAAATAAATTCATTTTTAACTTTGTAGCAGGAGAAAGATATTAAGTTTATCCCTATTCTTTTATTCATAAAGCAATGCAAGATAAACTTGTTTTTTTAATCAGAATTATGTGCTTTGCCGCTCTTATATTAGAATATTTTAAAATAATGTACCTAAGTTAGATATTTTGCCTGCGATTGACAGGACTTTATCAAGTGATATAAAAATATTTTTAAACAATTAGTAGTAATATTAACCAAATGTGATGTATTTTTATATGGAGAGTCAGAAATACAAAATTTTAGAGCGTTCGAAACATCCACCCTTTTGTAACAGAGGCCTACACGATCTACTGTTTCCCTGCATTCACTATGTATATCTGTTGTCTACTATTCCTATAACACTTCTGCATCTATCATTATAATGTTAACAGTAGGTATAGCAATATTTTAGTTATCTATTGCCTAGGATAATATATTTTATACTCAAAAGTTATCCTAAAGTTCATGGATATTTTTTTTCTCAAAAACTTAAGTCTTGCTTGATTCTGTAAATAAAGCGGATAAAAACTATCGATGTGCATTATCCTTAAGACTGTGGTGCTTGTTTGTGAATGGTCCTTAGCATTTTAGAGCATTTAGTGGCTTACTTATATTTTACTCCACAAAATATGCAAGAAGGTATTTTCGCAATGTGATATTTTTATTTTCATAATTAAATTGTGTAAATATGTTATTAGGTAGATACTTTTTTTTTAATTGTGGATGGGTGCCATGGCAGAATTGAAAAATATTTAATTTAAACATTTCCTACATGAAAACGACTATTTTAGTTTTATTCTATAATCGGTACTTGTGTTATGTCCCAATATTTACTCTTTCAATAGTTATAAAGAAACAGTTTGGTTTGTTTTTAAAAAGGGATATTATTTTCTTATGATATAATAACAATCATATCGAAATAAAGAATTGAAATCAAGATTTATGCATTATTTTTTCTAAATCTCTAGTTCCTAACCTATCATAAATCGGTTAAAGTTAGAGGTACATTAAGACAAAGAAATGGCTAACAATAATATTTATTACACTATTCTATAAATTACAAGCAACCTAAGCTTCCTTTTCCGCTGTCTCCTCAGGATATTTAAGAGATAGGAAACTCTTTATCTCTCCATACTCCACTTTCAAATCTTTCCTTATCTTTTCATGGTTCCTATACTTTTCGTATTTCTTCAAAAAGATCTTGTAATGTGGCTTAGTTTCGTAGAATCTGGGAAACTTTTTCTTTCTAAGTATTACTCTATCGTTCATCACATAGTTGGTGAAGTCCAGGGTCTCTCCTTTGGGTATTTCTTCCTTAGTTCTTACTTCACTAGGGCTTGCTACCACTTTGGGGTACAGCGCATTTTCAACTCTGTATTCTACAAGATGGAGTTTCTTCTCCTCTGCTAGTTGTTGATGAGTTCTCTGTAAAATAAAATTTATGCTTTAATAGGTTCAGGCTTTGTTCACCAACACTTTGCCTGTATAAAGAAAGTTACCATTCAGATATTAGAATTGATGACCTAATCTTATAAGCTGTAAAAAACGGCTCTAGCAGTCACTAGGCATTAGGGTTTTAGTCAAGTAACTGGCAAGTAAACATGACAAGTATACCACTAACCTGTTGCAGCAGACCAATGAAGAATGCCTTCACAATATGCTGCAAGTTGTTGGACCCCTCAATCTTTGCCCTCAAGTCCTTGATGCCAATAGCCTGACAGATCTCTTTTATCGCTCTGTGGCAGCTCAGACCGTAGCCTTCGTTCTTCTTTTGCACGAAGATTTTAGTCTTTCCGAAAGCAGTATAGAAGTCGTGGAAAACTGGAAGAAATGTGATTTTTAATGCACACATTATGGTTTGGGCATGTAGAGAGGATGGATGACAGTCGTTTGACAAAGCAAGTGTATGAGGCGAGTGTGTATGGGACAGCTGGAAGGGGAAGGCCTAGGCGAACCTTCTTGGATCAAATTGGCGACATTTTGGAGAAGGGCCAGGTAAAAAGTACCCTAAACCGACGAGCATGTATGAAGAATGTAATGAGAGTGAATGAGGCGAAAGTTGTGTGTCAGGATCGTAGCGAGTGGAGATCCGTGGTCTCTGCCTACCCCTTTGGGAAAGAGGCGTGATTTTATGTATGTATGTATGTACATACATAAAAATACTTTACTTTACTTTACTTTACTTTACTTTACTTTACATTGTTATGATCATTTTTGTTGTGATACCATCACTAGAGTTCACGATTAAAATTATGTATTATGTATTTTTACATAATACATAATGTTTGGGAGAGGCCCTTGCCCAGCAGTGAGATCCCTACGGGCTACAAAAAAAAAAAAAAAAAAAAAAAAAGTATTTTTACAAATCCTCTCATCACGAACCAGTGTGATGAGAGGATTTGTAAAAATACATAATTACGTAATTTAATAGATAGGTAAACATATCACTCACTTGTGTGACCATTGTAAACCTCGAAATTCATAAGCTTCTGTCCAGCTCGGTTCTTGGCTTTTCTTAGAGCAGCTGGGGCTTCTTTGGCCTTTCCAAAACCAAATCCTGCAAGTCCTTGTCCATTGCCAGTTACCACCTGTAATTTAATTATAGTAATTTAGTTATACTATCATTTGATATTTCATGTTTAGACAGAGTCAGGGTAGGGATACGCCTATACTAAACAGCTAAATGTCTACCGCGCCTTGGGGATACAGTCGTGACCCCCTGTTTAAACAGTTTGCTGTATCATGCTTTGTGCCTCAGACATTGTTTGAGATGAATAGGTTCACCCAAAACATATGGTCACACGGAAAAGGTATGGTCGATTCAATATTTATGTGGCTGGCTATGTTGTAGGTTAGACAACCACTTACCATAGCTTGGTAATTCCTTGTGCGCCCAAGACTTCCTTTCATGATAAGAAGAGATCTAAGTTGCAATACTTTTGTGTCAAATCCAGTGAATTCATCTGCAAATTAAATATTCTGTTAACCACAGAACAGACTTAGCTCACTTAACAACCAAGCTTTTGCACTTCAAAGTTTACAAAAATAGATTTTTTGGTATGTTCTGCTCAAAACCGGCCATGTATTAGTCCATTTTCCTTTTAATAATAAATAAATAATAATAAAATCATTTAATTCAGGCAACATTAGTTAAGTACAAGATGTACTACTTAAAACTACAGCCCATATTTATAATATAGTTATACCATAATCTAATATACATAAATAAACTTATTTACTAGCATGTAGTGTCTTTTGAATCAATAGTAAAAGTAGACATCATAAGGAAACAAGATAACATTGTATTTCCAATCACAAATCACACCAACAAAATAACATTCACAAAATAGTAGACCTCTTTTTACCTTCTCCAATAGCATCAGGAGGTCCAATACTACGACCAGGCATGCGGGCACCAGACCAACCCCTTTCAATAGGACTTAACTTCAATCTTCGGAACTTTGTCATTGAATCTCTGATCTTTATCAACTTTTCCATCCTGAAATTCATTTACACTTCATTATTATAAAAATTTGTACTAAATAATAGGTTTTTTGGAATTTAAAGGCCACCAGCATACATGGAAGCACAGAGATATTATAATATATTTACTAGCTTCTGCGCGCGGCTTCGCGTGGTACCAACTTTTTGAATAGCCTTTATGCTATTTCAGGTCATTATCTATGCCTATTCCAAGTTTCATCCAAATCGGTTCACTGGTTTAGGCGTGATTGTTACACAAACATACAAACATCCAAACATACTCACAAACTTTCAGATTTATTATATTATTAGGATATTAGGATAATTCAGGCTATTCAATGTGAATGTGATAGACACAATTTTTTTCAATAGCAAAATAATTAATCCACACCTTTCAGGATCATCAGGTAAGCGCTGCTGTTTCAATAGTTCCCTGCCTCTTATAACAGGGGCAGAAAGACCAGGCCACAGCATGTTGATACGCCCTACACCTATCATTTGTCCCCGATTCAGGTCACGTATCCTGATCCGACCTGCACCTTTACCACGACCTTTCTTCGCGCCAGCATTACTGACTGATGTCACAGATTTCCAAAGCTTTTCTGCAGGTACTGAGGGATAAAATTTAGTTAGAAATATTCCTATAAAAAACTGGTAAGTATATTATCTTGTAAAATAAAAATGATATGTATACTGGGATAGCTAGCTGGGAAAAAGACATAGCAATAGGTAGTGTAGCTTTTTGGGTAATATGTTGCTATTTACTTACATTTGTTGAAGAAGTTTATACAAGCAATAGAAGAAGTGCTGAAACTAGCGTTGAGGTTAGGAGCACCATTATTTTGCTTCAATACAACACTCAGCGGTTTATGTAAAAGTTTCCCAAGGGATAACAATTTGAAAGTCATTATATAATTAAGCAGAGAAATACTCTGCCTGCTATTTATTTTATATAATTTTATTTATTTTGTTTTGGTTTATTTTTATTTTATCACCCCACAGAGTAAGTATATCTCTACCTAATCTGTGCAAGAATCTCATACATTCGTTCGTTAATCATTCACGTGAAGGTAGTAAACTAGAGTTGTTCACTTCAGTGCAAAAAAAACCGGTAAAATTATCCGCCCGATGAATGACTGATTACATGATGAATGATCGCAAGTATCGCAACTTAACAATGTCAATTGTCAACATCAAGACCATCAAGTCAGTCAAAAAAACTATCAACAAAATCGAATGAATGACGTGACTGTGGAGTGAGGATTTACGTGGCCTCCGTCTTGTTTGTCTTCATTTGATGTAAAATTTAGTATTTTCCGTAGATTATTGGGCGGCAGTAATCCGGTATTTTATGTACTAATAATATACTTTCTCACAAATCATCACAATGGGGCTTTGCAAATGCCCAAAGCGGCGTGTTACAAACCAATTTTGTTTCGAGCACAGAGTTAATGTTTGTGAATATTGTATGGTGATGAACCACCCAAAGGTAACTTTCTAATGCTTCTATAAACTGTTACATACTGTAGAATATTTGCCGGTAATGCATTCATTTTAAATGTGTTCATTTCAGTGCATCATTCAATCGTATCTGCAGTGGCTGCAAGACAGTGATTACAATCCCATCTGTGAGATTTGCACGAAAAGTTTGAGTGAAGGCGAATGCATCAGGCTTACATGCTATCGTGAGTATTTCCACCTGTTATCAATACGCGAAAACATCGAGAATTTTGTATTTCGATAGTGATTTCACTTACTTTATTTTTCAGATGTGTTCCACTGGTCATGTGCTGAATCTCGCTATCGAGCACTGCCTCGCACAACTGCACCTGCCGGCTACCAATGCCCTTCCTGTGCTACCCCTGTATTCCCACCTACCAACCTGGTATCACCTGTAGCTGATGTTTTGAGAGAGAAACTGGCTGGAGTCAACTGGGCTAGGGCTGGATTGGGCTTACCATTGGTATGTTTTCAGTGATATCCTATGATAAACATGAGATCTCAATCTTAACACATTGCAAACTTGATAATTTGAAGGAGTGTTCATTATATTATGTAGAAAGAATTTGTGGTCCATTTAATGAATAAGTTCTTGTTCAAAAATGTTATGATTCCCCAAACATCATTCATAAACAGCATAATCAAAATTATTACCTTTATTTTACAGCTCTCCGAAGATCAGGATATGAAAGGTGCAAGTGGCAGACGGAGCCAGTCACCCATAGATCCATCCCAGTACTTTAATTCCATAGATAACCAGCGAGGCACTCCTGTTGGCGCCAGCGATGATGAATCAACCAGCCATGCTAATGGAACACCACATTCTGTTGTCCAGATGTCAGATGAAACCATCTCTATCAATGACAACACTTATTTGAAGAGGAGTGATAGTTTACAAGGTATTTAAATTGGGAAACTAAGGTATTTAAATTGAGATGTTTTCTTTCACCTTGAATTTAATTCTTACTGATTTTGAAATTCTAATAAGATTTGGCCCTATTTTAATCCAACTAATTATAACCTTATAAGTTTTTGTTATTGGATTAGTAACATTCAATAGGCACACCACAAGATTATAGCATTTCTCTTTTTATAGAAATAATGTTGCAAAATATTAATATGTATGATATCCATCTACACTAATATTATAAAGAGGAAAGATTCGTTTGTTGGAATTGAATAGGCTCCGAAACTAATGGACCAATTTGAAAAATTCTTTCACCATCACATGAACATAGGCTATATTTTATCCTGGGAAAGTGATGTTTTACCAAGGGACCGCAGGTAACACCGCAACGGACAGCCTCCTAATATATTGACTTTACTACTTACTTAACTTATCTACTGAACTTCTACGTATCTATATAGTTTTTTTCTGTTAACTGATTGATAAGTGCTGAAAAAATGTTACATTATTAAACTTTTTACAGGACAAGCAGCTAGAAAAATCAGTAAAACTGTTGATAACTCTAAATTGAATGCGGTCTTCGATCATGATGAAAACAAGTACAAACAGAAGTCTACTTTTGCATGGATCAGCAGATGGTGGAAGTGAGTAAATCTAGTTTTTTAGATCTTTTTCTTCTTTGAGTTTAGGACAGACCTTGTCTAGTGGACACTATGTATAAAGTACTATATTATAAACTAGCGGAACACCCGTGACTTCATCCACATGGTACAAAATATACATAGGTATAAACCTTCCACTTGAATCACTATCTATTGCTGAAAACTGCATTAAAATCCGTTGAGTAGTTTAAAAGATATAATTGAACAGACAGAAGAAGTGACTTCATTTTATACTATGTATATACTATGTAAAGACGATAAAGATAATAGATTAACTTATTAGGAGTGCTAAAGTATGCTGTTAAAAATGTATGTATTTTGCAGGAACTCCCTTCCCACTTCCCGTGTAAGACGGACTGGAGGAATCTTCAGGAGGTACTGGATGCTTATTTTTGTGGTGGTGGCTCTACTCACTCTCATTTTACTCTTGAGCCACAGAGGAGCTGATGATGAGAATCCTTTCGGAGTAATACAAGATGAAGACGGCAGAATACTTCAGAAAAACTGAAACTTCTGTATAGTATGTATTTTAAAAAAATCAAGCAATTTTAAAAGTAATTTGTAAATTAATTTATCATTGTATAATTCCATGCTTTATTATGTTAATATTAATCTGATAAATTAAAATATAACCAACAGTTTGTGACAACATTTTATTTAATGAATTCATAAAACAAAATTAACAGGCCATAGAAAGCACCATGATTATGAAAGCTTAGCTCAATATTTACCTATAAAATAATTGTGACTACAAAACTTTGGTGCAGGTGGCTACTTCTTTATCCAGAAACATGACAGAGAAAATGTCATTGTAAAAGTCGGGATAGTATTCGCAGGCGCGGCGGCAATCTGGCATCCAGTTTAGCTCTAGAAGCAATGGTTGCATCACTGTTTGAGGGCCTTCCTTCTGCCAGGTCAGCATGATATCTGCAGCATACAGAGCCCTGGATTGGGGACTTTTTGCAAACCCTGCTGGAGGATCTCTTGATGTAGCTGCTGTAAATAGCTCGGAAAACATTTGGTATATAGACTTTTCGACATCGTCCCATTCATAATCTCCATACTGTTTAGCCCACTCTGTCTTGAATTCTTCACACAGCATTCTATGAAGTGTGGCACCCTCGGCGTAGTTCATCACAGTGAAATGTT
Source organism: Epirrhoe alternata (assembly GCA_963565295.1). Taxonomy (NCBI): domain Eukaryota; kingdom Metazoa; phylum Arthropoda; class Insecta; order Lepidoptera; family Geometridae; genus Epirrhoe; species Epirrhoe alternata. Next base: position 3,992,669 of record OY751393.1, read on the forward strand.
TCTCATAGTCATCAAAGTTTTTCAATTCAAAGGCTTTATTAGCAAACCTCAAGAAGAAGTTATTGTAAATATAAACAGTAGTTGGTCTTACTGATTTGAGTATGACTACATAACGGATATCAAACTTGACTAAACCAACATCTGGTCTCTCAAATAATACTGGGTTTTCAATGTACTTTTGGGCAATCTTTGGACCACTTAATGGCAAGCGGCAGAGAAAATCTAAATTATCTGTGATATAAGTGTCTAAACCTCTTGCAAGATTATAGGGCTTGCAAATCCAATGATTATTTAGCCCCAACTTCTTTCTTCTCATGTAATATGCAACTAATTTTGACAATTCAGTCTTCATGTTGAATGTAGTGGGGAGCCAAAGAGGGCTAGTCTCGAGGTCCCGAGTAATACCATCTCCACACCTCCTAGCCACAATAGCTAAGAGATCTTTAATAGTGACAACATATTCAAAGGGAAATTGGTTCACAAACTTATGAGGAGTGTTAACACTAAGCTCCTCATAATTTAGGAAATGTTTTGTGTACCAGAGAATATCAGCATCATTTTCATTGTGCACTATCTGGAATTCAGGAGCAGTGAGATGCTCATTGATAAATCTGTATTCTGAAAATACTTTCAGCTTATCAGTACTGTTATGCTTATCAACTAGTGCCTCCAAATTAGGGAGAGTCTCCAACATGTGTCCTTCAAGGAAATAGTTTGAATCAGGTTCCTGCTGAGCATAATCTTTATCAAAATGTTCATAATACTTCCAAGGTATAAGCATAGCATCCCTTTCCACATTGTCTGGGTAGTGTCCTTCAATAAAATTCCTTCTCACTATTTCACCCTCCTCAATGTTCTCTATAGGGAACAACAACGTATAGGTCATTTGATCAGGCACATGAATGAAAGGCACAGCTCTAAAATTAGGGTTCTCCGAGTGGTTTATCCCAGAGCCTAGTTCATCTAGGACATACCAGACTGGCACTCGGTCCTCAACTGAGAAGTCATTTCCTCCAATAGCATAACAGTTAGCATACTTCCACACAGTCTGTGAGACATTTTCAATTTTCTCATCAGTTGTATCTCCACTTACTTGCATAAGGTTGCACATCCTTTCTAGTAGACCTGGGACATTCCTGAGGCTGCTTCTAATGCTATTGGGTTTGAAAGTCCAAGCATGATCCACTAGGAAAATATTAGTAGGGTTTGAACTATTTATATCTCTAATTGTGATCACAGTCCATACGGGATCGTAAGGAGACTTCTCTTCATCTTCGTAATCGATTTTTACTAGCTGAAATGTTAGCCCAGAGTCGAAAATTTGGTCTCGAATCTTTTTACATAGTGTCTGCCAAAAATGTTCAGGAACTCCGGATAAAACTAACTGAGGTTTGTGAAGAGCTAAGAAGCTGTTGTAGTTTGAAATCCCGTCCATCTTGACTGGCTGGCTACATTAAGCTTGTGATTGAGCTACAACGAAATCAAGTAAAGAAAGAATAGAATGGCCGGGCTCAATTAGTTATATAGTATTACGGAATGCGGAATGGAGAGGAGAGGAGAGAATGAATGAATGAGGATTGAGGATTGGTTGGATTGATTGAGGCCCGCCAGGGCCACGTGAAGAAAATCGGGCAGCATGCGTCACAGTATGTCAATAGTCAGTCAGTGTCAACAGTAGACAGCTGTTTTTGGTGTTTGAAAACCTCGGACGAACTATAAAGGGGACGTCTGATTGAAGGAAGTCCTCATACAAAATTTTCTGTCAATTTTTGCGGGGGACGAGGTAGCACACTAACGCATTTTACACACACATACGCATTTCGTTTTTGTATCGCTACACAAGCACACTACATAAAAAATACAACACACTCTCATTTTTACACACACTATTGCAAATTTCGTATAAACATAATGTAGCGACGTAAAACAGAAAGTAGCACACATCAAGAAAATTAGGGAAGGGAACGTCAATAATATTATCGTTATCGATTATATGCGTGAATGAGTGAATGATGACAAATTATTTCTTCCATTTCTCAGTTTCTATTAATCGTATATTTTGCATTGTGAATAAAATTAACTTAACAATGCTTTACAATGTAGTAGATAAGTTAATAACAAGTAAAAATCGGTTAGACCGTAAAATTTAATTGTACAGTGCCACCAAAATATCGAATTTCGAAACTATTAATGTGTGTAAGCTATCGGTCTATTGATGTCGTCCCACTAGTTCTTTCGAACCAGTGTGGCGAAAGGATTTCAAGTGCGCCCCAAAGAGGCGTCTTTATACGTTGACGATGACGAGTTTACATAGGTAGGAACTTATATTTACTGAATACTTAGGTACTGTAAAACTAGTTTATTTAAATCTAATAGCCTTGAACCTTCATTAAATTATAGCTACTTCTGCCATATGTAAGTATATACAGGATGTCATAGGAACGACAGTCAAGCGGAAGTCCAGTGATGCAGGACCACTGTTGCTTCAATGTCACAAAAACATGAATAACTTCTAAACTACAAAAAATCGTTGAACATACATGGGGGTGATTTGGGTAGCCCTTGGGGTGTTGCATCACTAGACTTTTGCTTGACAGTCGTTTCTGTAGGGATGTTTGTTGCTTTTGTAGTACTTAAACCTCAAATGGTCCCATAGGCTTTTTCGATCCTTACATGAAACTGAATCGATTTTAGTACAAAAAGTATAGGAAAAGTTTTGGACAATTTCTGAATTTTCTAGTACTCAAACGACCCCATAAAGTCTTTTGATGTTTACCTGAAACTGAATATATTGGAATCAATTTTTTTTTCCTTTTGCCATTTTTGTCGCTGTCTGTACATTTTTTCAAAATCTGCGAATGCAGTTTAAAATATCTCAAAAAGATAGGGAAGGTCTTCTAAGAGCGTTTTCTTGTAGCTACAATGGTTAAGGTACCTGCCCTCCATGGCCCATCTCAAAAATCCACCTGTATAGTCCGAGTAGGCGTCCAGGATGGATGTCTATTGCATGCTTGTTTCCATTTTTCTTTAATAATCTCTTGGGAACATAAAATCAACAAGCAAAGAAAAGTAGGTACATACAAAACTTTTAAAAATGTTCATCTTCCGTTCATTCATTTAAATCATCGATATCAATACCACTGCACTATAGAACATTTCAACTAGTCAAGTTAGGGTTGTCATCAATTTGAAATAATTATTACTATGTTTTAAAATAAATTACCTATAATTATTTTGCGTGGTTTCATTTTATTTTTAATTCACAATATATTCATAGTTATTATGTCGGATTGGGGGAGGGGGGATCAAAGTTCCCACTTTTGGGCTTTTCGCTTATATTCCGATAGCGGTGCGTCGTATGATAAAAAGTTTGTAAATTAAATGAAAGATCATATAATTCTCTATGACTTTTGTAATATACTATTCCGAATTTTCATCAGGTTTTGCGGTTTTGAGACACACGCTCCGGAAAAAGGCAAGCTACACGCTCCGGAAGAATAAAAGGAAGCTACATTCCTTTTCAGCTTTATAACTTCAGAACCAGTCATGTTAAGCTACAAAGGTTAAAAAAACCTAACTTAAAGATAAAAAAGAAAAATTTTACGGAGCTTGAAAACGGTTGGAAATTCTGGAAAAGGGTATGGAGTTGAACAAAATTTTATGATCTTTCATTTAGCATAAGTAAATTAATTTGGCATAATAATTGCATTGAAACGCACCGTTTTTGATAAATTAGTCAACTCCCTCCCACCCCGGCTCACCTCCTAGACATCAGTACTTTTAGTATGTTCACTTCCTAAGCACCCAGAACAAGTTTCTTAAGGAACCGCATATATACCAGCTCACGCATTCTACAACTCTCTTTTAATAACTGAACTGTTGGCAGTTTATTAAATGTTAAAAATTATGGAACACATTATAGAAACGCAATTAAAATGTAACTAGATTAAAATAAACGTGTTTTGATTTTGAAAAAACTTAGTGACATCCCTGACTTGCTACATAGATTATTACATAGTATTGTAGTCACGTGAATAGACTTATTCATTCATTCTTATGGCGGAAAATTCAAATTACTCAAATATAAATATCATTAATTCATAAGGAAATTAATAGTTATGTTACAAATTAAATACTCACAAATGAAAAGAGATGCCGTCGCTTTTGAAATTTGATGTTGCCGACTTGTTTCGATAACAAAATACAGCACAAATAGGCATTTTATGGCAGCTCTGTTCTCGCTCAGGTTCAGAAGTATTGTGTCAAAATGGCTACCGAAGTAGTTTTTATAAACTGAAACGACTCGGAGTCGTGTACATTTGACAGAGGGGAAATACAAGGTAGGGCGCATCCCTACCTTAATGATCGAAGTTGAAAACCTGTGTTGAAAACTCGGACGAAATATAAAGTATATACCTTAATTACCTTATATACCTTAATGATCGAAGGTTGAAAAGAGGTTGAAAACCATGGATTTAGCATGGGGCATGGTCTCGGACCAAGAATCATACGATGATCATTGATCATGATTACGTATGATCATTGGTCCTAGGGCATGGTACCTTTTTTATCTTAGCTGAGGCTCGGACAAATTACTAAGGATCGAAGAACTACTGAGGTGCCAAAGGTACTAGCTTAAGCTCTGAGGTCGATAGTTAGAATTACTCTGAGGAGGTACCACGATAAATTTAAGGGCTTAACTGTCGTGAAGGGTTTTTTGACGTATCTATCAAAAGACCGTTCAAGAGGTTCCACAGATTTATTCAGTTAATTATTCACTATAAATTATCATTACAGATTCATTTTAAATCTAATGCGATAATCTAGATGAGATCATACATATCCTTATGAGAGGTTCAAAGATTTTTTTTCAATTCAATAGTATACAATTCACTGGATTTTTAAGACTACCCATGAACCGAGAGAAGAATCTCTCTCTAAAATCTAGGATAGAATAGGTGGGTTTTAAAATTTTTTTCGCGCGCGTCTGCGCATGTCGAGCTTGTAAGAATTGAAATAGTTTATTCAGAACAATCAGAGTAACAAAGTTTAAAACTGCCTAAATTATGGGTTACGCAATGATTTTTTTTTTTGGGATGCATATTCAATGAAAGGGCAGGAAAAAGCACTTGAAATGAAAATAGTTTTAAAAGTCAAGTTTCTTAGAGAATGGGGATAATAAAAGAAATATTTTATTTCTGAATCATATTATATTGTTCAATATCAACTTAGTTACACTCATCCAAACTAGGATAGATCATAATTCTTACAATACTAAAATTATAAATGACGATTAATCACATACAGGTGACCTACCCACATTGATAATGAATGATAAGATCTACAGAAAGCACAAAATCATACGCACTGCGACACAAACCAACTTACAAGTGATATAAAAACTTCAATGATCTACATAGTTTGTTTACATAGATTGATGTTTTTAGGATATTGCATAGTTTAATGTTGACACTACCTGTAAACTGTTAACAAACTATTTATATACAAATATTTATAGAAAATGGTAGAAGTTCGAATTAGTTGACACTACAGAGTAAAACTATGCCTCACGTAAATACAAAAAAAAAAAAGATCAATTGATACATACATTCATGCCTGAACTATTAACATTACTATAATAACAGATGTTACTTGTGCTGCAGGCAGTGTTAATTTCATATCCAGCTGATGACCTATGAGATCTTTTCCTAAACTTTTTAATTAATAATAATATCTTGATAACTAAAACTTTTATGCCTACTGCTTTACACTTATGTTATAATTATAAATCATAAGATAATGACAATTCTAATAGCCATGTGAACAATCAAGCAACTATAGTAATGCCTTTGATGAATGCTCATGGCTACATATTTCTATACATTTATATTTATCACAGTACAAGAAAATTATTTACCACAAAGTCTTAAAACATTTAGAGTGTAATAAAACGAATCTTAATAATAATAGTTGAAGTCACAGTCAAGAGTTCAGTCCGAACCCGTTCAGTTATCAGTTCCATTGGAGTCAGATTCTGTGTCGGAGCCCATGCGATTTCTATAATTTCTGCGGGCTTTTTTAACCCGCGACCAAGTAGCTGCAGCATGTTTAACTACTTGGTACGCTGGATCGTCTGATACATCATCTATGGGTACATTGTTTCGCGTACTGCTACCAGCGACGGTTCCTACACCGCTGTCAGAATGCTCCGGCGTTCTTTGCTCCCGTGAGCTAGCCCAAATGCATTGAGCGGGGCTGTCTTCACTACTTTCCCCGATTTCACTCTCATTAGTTTCATTCATGAATCTCGCTTGGTACGGAGATAACCGGTCATTAGACGTGCTAGGTTCTTGAACTGGGGTTGTGTCTATAGACTGACTGGACCGTTGAAAACTGAGTCTTCCATTTCGTCTGTTGCGCCTTGTTCTTCTTTCCGGTGGTGTTTCGACTGCTAATGTATCGCCGAGTGAATCACGCGAGCCGTTGATCGGTGTAGGTATGATACTGACGAGGTTGTTGGGAATGTTATTGGTTGTGTTCCGCGGTGAGGCTGGGATGCTGCTCGTTGATTGGTCGTCAGCGTCGTCGGAATCAGCTTCAGCTATCCGGAACAGTCCTGCTGTCGGTTGACCTCTATAACCTGTGGATTAAAGTCGTATTTAGTATGACAGCGCTGCTCAAATAAAATTATAAGAAGTCGTATATATCACTAGCTGTCCGTCGCGGTGTTACCCGCGGTTCCTCAGGAAAACTTCACTTTCCCGGGATAAAATATAGCCTATGTTCATCGGGGATAATGTAAGATTCTATTGGTGAAATTCAAATCGGTCCAGTAGTTTCGGAGCCTATTCATTTCAAACAAACAAACAAATCTTTCCTCTTTATAATATTAGTATAGATGACAAATCTGCACTGATTAAATATATATACTGATTAAATGATTACTAGATGAAGTGCAAATTACCTGAGCTAGTGCTTGGTTGAGCATTGTCCACAAAATTATTGTCAAAGTTTGTAAAATTGTTATCACTACTGTCTTGTGCGTTTCCTGCAAAAAAAAAACACATTATATTTTCTTTTATTACCATAGCTATATTTGAAATGGATTATGACATCAGTCATGCTCACCATTAACTCGTAAATTCATGGGTGGTTTCCTATATATACCGCCTTTGTTTTTCCTTTTGTTGGCTGTGCGTGTCATATTTATGCGGCGGCGTAGATGTCTGATTATCTACAAGAAAAAAAAAAATGACTGACCAATTTCTTAAGACCCTTTATCGTGTTGAATCAGAATCATACAAGATATAATTTAGTCCTTGTCCCATCAAATACAGGTGGCAATTCAGAAATAGATAATTCAACTTACCCTGCCAGTGTTTATATGAGGTCCCTGCACATCATCAGAATCATTCCGTTCACTAGAGGGCGCCGATATTCGCGACTGACTCTGCCCCATCACCGGTCTACTTTCCAACAACTCTAGCTGTTCCAAATTTGTATGTGCACCTTGCCTTTCGCTCCTATTTCTATAAAGCGCATCATCAGAATCTGTTCTCTCGCTCGATATTGGTCTGTGTCGGTTTCGTCTGAGTAACGGACGAGTTTCGCCTACGCCGAGAGGGTCTAGCAAATGATCCATGGATTGTATGAAGTTGTGTCGTGAGTAGTTGTTGGTGATAGTCATAGTTCTAGGGGCGGGACGGCGTGGTCCGCGCGTTCTTCGCGCAGGTGTGCGCTTGCCTTTAGTACTGGTACCGCTTACGGTTTTGGCCTTTGATTTGCCAAGAAGAGTGTTGGTACGGGAGTGTTTGCTGCGACGGCTGAAATTAAAGTTTTCACGTTGAGATGATGATAGATATAAAATAGAAATATTTTTATTGAACATAATAATTAATCATCATCATCATCATCATCATCCGCAGCCTTTTTCATCCCACTGCTGGGCATAGGCCTCTCTTCGCTCTTGCCAACCTTCCCTATCTTGCGCTAAATTATAATAATTTATTATAATTTACTATTAATAATAATTAATAGTAAATTATAATTAATAATTAATTATACCTGCTTCCGCTTGAACCTCGCTTCTGTTTTGAGTAGCGCTGCGCTACCAAATGCGCCAGTCGGTTGGGGCAGCGCTGGCTACGAGTACCTACAAATAAAAAACTATGATAATTATCGCTTATCTGTGAAAACTGCGACAATATAAATCAATTGATTTTGGAAATGCGGAAATTACCTGATGGAGCAAGGATAGTTTTAAGAATTAACATTTTTTAGCGCAGCCGGTAAGGATAGTTTGCAGACAATTCACATGGTTTTTATGTGAAAAGTATACTTATATATGTAGATATTCTATGTGATCGTAAATGTAACTGGATTTCTTCAAGAAAAATAAGAATATTTTAGCATAACATTGTTCACCTCTTTTAGGCATTCTGAGATAATCCGCTACAATCTGATCCCCGTCCGACGAGTCAGAGTCATTCCCTTGTTCAGAGCCACCACCAGTGCTTGACCCGTCAAGCGAATCAGTTTCACCCGCGAGGCATTCCAGCTCACGCTGGACGAGTGAGTCGAAGAATGCCATCATACGCGGGTCTTCGCTTGTCGACTGCTCTGCGTAGTTGTGAGATATGTACTGAAAAATTTCCACAAGTGAAAGTCAATTTATTCAGTAAAGACCCCTGCGCTGGGATCGCATAGAAAAGTCTTCAAACTAGGTGATTCTACTCCTGTCCCTTTGCGACCAATACCATGAAGAACCAGGGCAAGAAAAAGAGGCAGTAGATAACAATAGTTTTCACTGATAGCTCCTACACAGAAGAACTTGAAACAAAATGGGTCCTCTACATATTCGGCGAAGATAGACGAATGCCAACGGTGACGAACGTGTAGAGGGTCTATTCGCCTGTCATCGCCCGTCATCTTCTATCCAAATGATAGTTCGGCAAGTGGCCGTTATGACTTGAAGCATTTTTGTAGAATGAATAAGCTATATTGTTAAATAAAACTATTTGTAATAAGTATAAATGTCAAGAATTTAATAATAGTCATGCATTCATATAATTATTAATTTAATCAACATATCCTAATAATCCTAATTCCTAATATTCCTAATATCCTAATCCTTCCTAATATCTTTCCTAATAAATAATATAATATAATAAATCTGAAAGTTTGTGAGTATGTTTGTATGTTTGTGTATAAATCACGCCTAAACCAGTGAACCGATTTGGATGAAACTTGGTATAGGCATAGATAGTGACCTGGAATAGCATAGAGGCTATTCAAAATGTTGGTACCACGCGGGCGAAGCCGCGCGCAGAAGCTAGTTCATTAATAAAATCAACCTTGTCTCATTCTACATCCACATAATTAACATGTCATTAACAAAAATTGTCATTAAACCAGCTGATATTTTGGCGCAGCTATTAGGATATTTACCTGTCCACTATGATGCACGAGTGATACATACTCCTCGTGGCTGTAAATCTCGCGCGGATTATCGGAGCCCTGGGCTTCTTCAAGGAGAGTACCTCGCATTCTTGGGAATTCTACTGCTGACCAGATCTGAAAGAGAATTGTTATTTTAATGACATGCTACAAAAAAGAAAAGCAAAAATAAAGAAACTGACGTTTTTATTTGTTTTATGCTGTTGCGTGTGTATATTGCTTTGAGTTAGTGCATGAGTAATATTATGTATTGTAATAAATCTATCGCACTAGTTTATGTATTTTACCTTGATGATTTTTTCAACTCCAGAGGAGGCAATCAGGCAATACTGAGGGTTATAGCGAACTTGATTCACTATGGACCTGTGTCCATAGAGCACCATATGGGGTAAAAGTGATGGCAAGTCCGATTTTTCTGAAAACACACAGGAAAATAAGTTTAGATGCACATTTTTTAGGGTTCAATGCAGCATTTTGGATGGCCACTGATATGTAAAACAATAATAGTAAAGGTAGCTAAATTGGCAGCAGGCCAAGTAAACTCGCAACACGCTTCCACAACGTCAGTTACTTTTACACAAACTTGACCTTTCACACGACACCATTAGGTTCAATATCGCTCACCTCTCTCTGGCTCAACATTGGTTATTTTCCACATATAAAGGTTAAAGTCATCTGATCCAGAAAGTACGAATTGATCTTCTTCGCCGGCGAAGCAACAGCTCTTCATTGTGCACGAATTGTAGTAATCTTGATGGTAGAGTTCTGCCACAGGCTCTGGTGACTAAAAACACCAACATGAATCACTATTCATAACTAGTTATTACTATAGTTACATCTATGAAAAAAATGCGGCTGGGAATCGAGGAAAGTAACACAGTTAAATTGTGCAACTTTGAAATATTTAAATATATTCTTTTTTGATTTTCGGTCATAACAGTTACATTAAGCTTTATTTGGCGCAGCCGGAGGGCTGATTTTTCAAATATTATATCCCAGACATTAACTAGTAAGTTGTTTATACATACGCGAATATTATAAAACACTGGCGATTGCCGTCGTCGCAACGCTAGTATGTGGGACCCAGTGGAGTTAAAACGAACGCTCATGCTGTGGTAATGGCAGTTCCCGTTTGCTGCCGCGTAGCGAATCAATGGACTGTTGAGAAAAGAAGACTTAGTCATAGTTTTTCCTTCTCACAAAGGTTGGATCTTAGATGCACATGCATATTGTTTCTGGGTGTGTAAGCTCGGGAATGCCCCATGAGCGAAAGATCTTTTAGCTTCGCTTACGCACAGAGATTAGTCCCCTAAAACAATGAAATCGAAATCAAAATCGTTCATCCAGTATAAACTTACTGTTTTGGCGATCGCAAATCCCAGAGGGCGACACCGTCGCGGGCGTTAGCTGACACAACTAGCCCTGACTGCTGCGGATGGAACATCACTCCATGGAACGGTTTGCGACTGCGAGATATCACTAGTGATTCTGGAAAATTAGGCTGATTTGACGATCATGGTGATGTAGTCAAATAAAATAAATAAATAACTTTATTGAGGAACCATTTACATACCTTAGCGATAGACTTAGGTGCTAGGTTTAGATAGGGATAGGTCCTGCAATCGGCGGTCTTATCGCTCGAGGCGATATCTTCCAGACAACCGTTAAATTAAAGATTCTGGTTGAAAAATATGAACGTTTTTAATATGAACCCTTAAAAACACTCATAGTTATTCTTCTTGACTATGTTCTTCTATGTTTGACAAACATCATTAAACACAGTCGTGATCCTCTTTTTTTTTTGTTTAGTTTTTACATTCAGAATGCCTATACATATACATGTATTAGGTTTAATAAATGAACAGGCCGTAGGAAGTAAGGAAACACAAATAGGTACTCAAACTCACCATGTACAGATTGTCTAGTGTCAAACAACAATAGGCGGCCATCATTTCCAGCAGTGGCCACCACTTGCTGGTTGAACGGGTCTATACTGAGGCTGCAGATTGCTCTCTGATGCTGAAGTACTTCTAGAGGAGTCTTGCTTTCTGTATCATGAACTATCACCTGTTCAGATGAGAATAATTCAAGGTTAAACCAAATTGCTGATACATTTAGAACATATTATGAAAAGAGAACAACAGAAAATAACAGAAATAACAGTGATCAGTTTGAGTGGTTTGCAGTGGGATGTCGCTCCGAGGGCAATATGCGTCACGTAACATCCAAAACTCAGCTGTTCCGTAAGAGCGTGTTTTGCATGGCACCAACCATTTACAATAAAATACCTAAATCTGTTCGTACCCTATCGATTGGTGAATTCAAGAATTGCCTAAATCAGATTTTAGTAAATAAAGCTTATTATACTCTGAAAGAATATCTTGACGACCGTAATATTATTTAATTGTACCTACTAATAGTTAATTTAATTATATTACTAATAATAACTTGACCATAATGCTAATTTAATTTTTCTAATCATTTATAATTTGACATATTTTAGTTTAGTAGGTAAGTAATTAATGACTTTTATATTAAAATGTTTGTATGCTAATCAGCAGGATCTAGAGATTCCTAGTTTTAAGCATTAACATCAGCTACTACCTGCTAAGCCTGTAACCTAGGTCCACGAGCAATAAATAAATGAAATGAAATGAGATATTCCATTACAATCAGATTATGCAAGGAAGTTGATTGGTGCAATAATCCACCCAATAGCATTGCTTCATTTTTCTATGCTGCTTAAAGCAGTTTCATTATTTAAACACCGGGCTGCTGGGACCTAGCTGGAATGGTAATAAATAGATTAATATAAATAAATACTTGCGGTAGGTGATTATTTTTACCTGTCCGTCTAATCGTAAGGCGGGTAGGTTTGAATAACCACCTACATCGTAAGTTGCATTAATGGCAAACTGTACTTAATATACATATATTTTCCTATTTATGTATAACTTTATGCCAAATGTGTGGCAACACGCTGCAACTGTCGGCACAAGACAAACCTTGTATGGTTTAATGTGTCGTATTATGTAAGATTATAAATAAGTTTTTGATAAATAAAGAAATACAATACAATACTTACAATATCATCATTTCCACCAGAGAAGATCTTCTGATTGTCACTTGTGATGCCAAGACTGAATATGTTTGATTGATGTGTGGCTCTCATGGGCACTGGAGCGCCATAGTCTAAGACAGCCTGGCCAAGCTGCCATAGCATCACCCTTCTGTCATCTCCTCCTATTAAGTAAAAAACAGCAAATGTTACCTACATTTCCTTACTGCAAATGTTTTGAATAATTTGCCTGTTCAAATGATCTCTAAAATGTATGAATAAATGCATAAGTAGGTAGCTACTAAATTGTAAAGCTAAAGCTATTGAATTGTAAACAAAACAAACTGCGATACTTTAACTATATGCTTCCATACAAAAAAAAATATCACAACACAATAGCTATTTGTATTCTGTGACATGACAATAGGTATGTTTATAGCAGCACACACATACTGTTATTTTATCAATACAGTAATATTTACTTAGCGTATCTAGTAATGTGATGTATTAGGTTCGTTAATAAACGAAAAGTAGTTAAATTACACACCTGATACCAGTAATTCGCCATTGTTGGAAAACTCGATAGCATTTACACAGCCAAAATGGCACGATAAATCCTTTCGATACAAATTCCTAGCAGCGTGTAGACGGTTATTAAAAAACTGTGATCTAACTGTAGGAATGAGCCCATATTCTCTTTTATTGATGTACGGCAAAGGGCTCACAATATTCGCCATATTTACAGAAAAACCACCATAGTCAGACAATTATTGTAATGGAAATAAACTTCTCTTCTCTTTGCTGTGTTGATTGAATCCGCTCGGTCGATCAGCTGTATTTTTTATTTTTGACTTTTGACATTCAATGTAAATAACGTTTCAACTAACGCATGAACCGTGCTGAACTAGGACCAAGTATCATACTGAACTAAAGTACGTAACTGAACTATTACTCCGTGGAACTATCTGATGATCCGCTAGCTTATAAGGGCGCGTTCTACCTCAGAACTGTTTCTACTCTGGATCATAACTATAAAAGTATTGAACCAATATTATTGAAAAAAATATATATTATAGTTGAGGATATAAACTGTTGCTCCATTGTAGTGAAAACACGATTACTAAATATTTTCTCGATAGAAAATAATCACAAACTTCCCTCTGAATTTTACTTAAAAACAAAAGTACTCAATAAATACTTTAGCTAGACTAGTAAAACTTCGTATCTAAACTCAGCTTAGTACACTACGTGGTCCCATTGTTCCGAATTTTGATCTTTTTTTGTTTTTGTACTTTTAATTAGCTAAAAAGTGTTTTAGCTCCATAAATAGCGCTGCGCATCCATAGCTCTGTACTCCTCACACGCCGAACAAATCACACTCGCTGTCCCGCTTACAAAATGTTGGCGTATTATAGGCCCTTAAGGCTTTTATCTATTTATCTCTTTCATAAAATATAGTTTGCGGCAGAAAGAAGTAAGGGATTTGCTATACCATTAGATCCAATTTCTTTGGGCTCAAACACAGGGGCTCAAATAAATAAAAAAATAATCATTGGCTGTCATAACGATTGATTCTTGACATTGACATTTAAGAAAGCATGGTCTTCACGCCGTGTCGCCCTGCTGGCTGAGTCTCTCTCTGGGATTTTCTGTTGTTTTTCTACTTAAAATCAAGTTTAAAGTTACGTTACACAATAATACAAGCATGGTAGTAGCAGACACAATGAGCAAAGCAACATTGAAAATGTCTGGTAAGTATTTCTATGTAACAAATCTTAGTCAAACTAAAAGAAAACAACTGTCCTATTGTATCTGTATCGTTTTTGCTTTTTAGTGTCCGATTCCGACTCCTCGAGTCTAGAAGAGTCTGATGCTGAAAATGAAATGGATTCTGGTGAGGAAGACATTGAAGCGGACGCCGAGAGTGTTGAATCTGATGATGAAAATGAAAAAAGTATATTGATGACAAATGAAGGTTGGGGCGACTCAGTAGCTAAAATTCTCGGATCCAAAAAGCCTAAAAACAAAAAAACTTTAGTCTTATCCAGAGCTAAAAAACACTCTGAAATTGTAAAAGTAGAAACTGATGAGAAACCATCATTTGAAGTTATTGGCGACAGTAAAGAAAAGAAACCAGATGTTAAAACATTAAAAATAGAGAAATCTGTCGAACCACCAGCCAAGAAAGTTGTAAGTTATATTACCTACCAAGGTACCATAATCTCCTGGCATCACATATTCACACATCAAATAATAATTCCCTTTTCATTTGATTCCAGAAACATGATAAAGCATCAATAAGACAGAAACCAAATATCCTAGAAAAAGATAGAGAAAGATTACTCACTAAAATAGCAACTAAGGGTGTAGTACAACTATTCAATGCAGTAAGAAATCAACAGAAAACAATGGAAAAAGAATTAGATAGGAATGACATTTCAGAAGTGAAGAAAGATAGAATATTGAAGAAGTTTGACAAGAGGACATTCTTGGACACATTAATGGGAAAGAGCAAATCTATAGTAGTAGATGATTCTAAATCCAGCTTGAAGGATGAAGTCAAAGATGAGGAGAAACCAAGATGGAATGCACTTAGGCATGTTTTTATTCACCAGTATTATTCTTTAATTTCACAGATAAAACAGCCTGTTCTTATCATATTAGTAGAATTGTTTCAGGGATTAAAATTTTACAGAAAATTAAGTAACACAAAAAAAAACAGGGCCACGACTGTATCCCCAAGGCGCCGGAGATATTCTCTCAGATCTGTTATGTATTCCAGATCCTTTGAAAATGTCTAAGGGTAATTAAGTAACAAAACATGAAAACCAACATTACCTTGTTATAATACAGGTGTTTGGCCTGTTAGAAACCATTGAAAATGTATCTGGTTTGCTTCTAAACAGATTTATTTTGTTTCAGGGATGATTTCATGACTGGTGCCAAACTGAAGGATTGGGACAAAGAATCAGACGATGAGTGAATATTGTTTAATAAAAATGTAAATATTATACACAATCTCTTACAATTATTTAATTTTGTACAAATTATATCTCATTTTAACTTAAAAACCTCTATCTACATAGTCAAATAATATATAGAAAAGAAAGAACAATTATGTATCTATGAAACTAAGTAGGTTTAAAAAATACCTATGTACTGCTGCCTACGATTATTTTTCTATAATTTCTCTAGCTATACATACACCACAATATACATAGAATTATGTGCTACCTCCACACAATTTATTTACAGTTATTTGATAAACATGGTGTAGGCATCGTTGCCTACAGAGTGTTGTGTAATCTGCTTGGGCAATGTCGAATAGATTTTCACAGGCAGATTCCAGACCATAGTCTCAATCGGTACATTCAGAGGAGCATTCCAAACCTCTTCACTGTTGGGAATAATTTTTTCATTTGTTGTCACAAACTCAAAGTGGAGGCGCCATTTTAGAGACACTGAAAAACAAACAAACAAATTAACAAATATTTTTATAATAAAATAAAAGGTGGCAGACATTTCAGTTTTTGGCAATACTAAAAATAAATAAATCGAAACATGCTTAATTTATGTAGGGCAGACCTTGTTCAACATCAAAAGCTGGTGTAATATGCAGTGGTATAGGCAGAATCAGCTGTGAATGGGTCAGCCCAAGCGTTACTTCATGGTACCGAGCGACTGTCATTGATCTGCTACTTGTGTCCTTGCTGACATTCTTTGCAGGGGACTTGGATTTGACTATTTCTTCTGGTTGTAGCGATACAGAGACCTGGAAAAAGATGTATTTGATCCATCTCAGCTGGTTTAGTTGTATGCACGGCATTATTGCCTTGATGTGTAACATTTCAGTAGTTGTTAGTGTAAGATGATTGATCTTATGTATTTCACAGGGTTTTAAGTAAATCATTACTCAAAAAGCAAGTAATGGATGCCTTCATACAGCCTAAAACTCCAGATAATACCTTTTAGAATATCTGCCATGTCTTGGAAATACAATCTGTAAATGGGAGTTGACTTACTTGCATACAAGTTACAGTGCCAACAGAAAAATCGAATGTTCCCACAATGTCCTCTCCCAACTTGTAAGCGGATTTGAACAGACAGAACCTGCCCACTTTCCCTCTTGTGTTTGTTATCATATAAGAGTTTGGACTTCTTCTTGCTGTGAGATTCTGTAACAAATTAAAAATAAAATAGCAGACAAAATAGCAACCACTATCAGCATACTGGAAATAGGGATTACATGTGAGATATTACTAGCTAGACAATCATAAAAATACAACAATCATTCTACCAAGAGTAGAAGATACAATGAGTTCAACTTTATAAGTGGTAAAAATATTACAAAACCATTTTTTTTTATTTACCTGTAAAACTTGCAAAGCCATAGTCAAGGGAGTTTCAACCTTCCTTTCCTCAGAAAAGGGGTTAGTTGGCTGCAATTCTTCAGTAGTTTCATTTCCACACAATGCTGCTAGATCCTGCATGTTCATTATTGGACTGATGGGCAGCACTCTGAAAGGTATCCGGGCCATTTTGATGTGCGAGCCAACTTTCTGTGTGGCAATTGTTATCTTGTAGGAATATTTTACTGATGTGCCTCTGTATGATGGTGGAGCTTCTATTGGTAAGGATTCTCTGTACCAAACTGAAAGAACAATAAGCACAATAAGTAATTGTTTTAGCATCAAGATTATAGAGCTAAGTATTATAGTGTTCTGTTGAGGGTAGGCAAAGGTTATCCAGCAGGACAATTCACACATTCATCTGAATTGAATGCATTCAAATGAAGTGGAAGTCACTCAACTGTTATATAAATATCTAGATCCATTGTGTAGGATGTCTAGATCAGTATAGGCTCCATGTTGTATGAGACTGAGGTAGTATGGTTGTGGCAGGGCATGTTGAAGAAGTGTATTATTTATGATCTATTTTATATCAGAAGATAATGTTCTACTAAACAAATTGGAAAAAATAAGACTTACAAGTTTTAGTCTCTCCAAGAGGAATAGTGAGATCACAGAATAGTATCTTAGGTTTTGTATGGAAGACAACATCTCCAATATCACAGTTATTGACCTCCAGTGAAGTTGTCCTTCCAACTGTTGGTGTCTTGTCGCCTGAGTTTCCCGATGTTGAGTAAAAGCAATGTATTTGTGCAGAGGCCCATGCTAAGTTTTCTAAAGCATCACTGAAATGCCAAAAAAATTACTAGCTATAGAAAAAATAGGTAGGGGAACCTACATAATTGAAAACATCAGTAGAAGATAGAAGAGATGTAAATGTAGGTAATAATCGTACCAGTGACTTTGGGAGTTCCTGTGCTCTGGCTGTGTAGTGTAGCAGAAGGTTATGCAGCATTCTAATGCTTCTCCAGCTAAATACACCGTGCCAGTGGTGAGTTTTGCTGAAAGTTCTATCATATTGACTATGTAGGTGCCTGCCTATGCTCTGCCGCTCAATTACAAACACACTCAAATCACTGGTGATGTGTACACCTAACTATTCAATCTATTCATTTGCCATCGCGGAGACTCATAAATATATATCACTGATGGAGACAAGAAAAGAATAGAATCATGCAGCAGAAGAATCTGAAGAAAATGCTGTTGTGTTGTGTTGTCGATTTGTTTGTTTCATATTCATGTACACATTTCAAGCAGAGTTTCTTCATTCTTGCTCTTGCTTTTTAGGTCAATTTTAGGTAGAAAAGAAGATTATGTTAAAAATATCTAGCATGAGATTTGGAACAAACTGAATTTGAAACTACAGACTTCGTTCTTAAAATCGGGAACCGAATCGAGTACTTATTTTCACCGGTTTTCACAATCTTGAACGAAATGTTGACGTTCCTTTTTAATCAATTTGAAAAGAATGCATAGGTCATTGAAAGAATGGTACTCCTCACATGTCAATGTCACGTATGAAAATTGTAACGAAACGTAGAAAAATAACGAATGGTGGAATTTGAAAAGTTGCGAATTGGGTTTTCTTTCTGAATACAAATGCTCAAATAAACAAAATGCTCATAACAGATGGAATAAATCACGGAAGACTGCAATCTATAATCGTCGGAGAACTGAAAAAAGCTGGTTTGAAGCATCGTCTAAAGAAAATAATTTTGAAAAATGTAAAAGTAAGTGGAAGCGCGATTCCGGTGTAAGTATTTATTTCATCAATAGGATTTGAAAACATTATTTGAGATTTTTTTCAGGATCACAAAACGGTGTTTGGAGCGCCCCTTGTAAAAGTGCCTTCGTGCAGTGTTATTTGTTGTGGTAGTACGTTGAGTGTACCTATGGTTGTTACTGAAATGTCCTCAGTGCTCAGAACAAATGCTCATGTTGAAGGACTCTTCCGCAAAGCAGGCTCACAGAACCGCCAAAAAGATATTAAGGTTAGTATCTAGAATTCGCGATAATTTACTGTTTCAAGTATCTCATGTTGTGTGTGTGACAGACAACAGGCACCAAATATAATATTTCTTTAATTTCATTGTGTCCTCACACAGCAACAACAATTACAGATCTATATAACTATTTATTTATTAGGCAACACCAATAGCATACATAATATACATTTTGTAGGAACATTTTAAATCAGTCACTCTATAGAATGTACACCCATTACTGATCCTATTTAACAACAAATATTTTCCTATTTCACAGAGATTACTAGATGCAGGAGGCTGTGTATCGGAAGGCCACCATCCAATAGATGTTGCGAGTGTACTCAAACTGTACTTGCGTTGTTTACCTGAGCCCCTGATCAGTGCTGAAGTCCAGGACTTACTCCTGCGATGTAGGATCACAGCTGGGGAAGATGCGCTGAAGCCTATACTGCATACTTTGTTGTTGCTGCCTGTTCTACATGTCCATTTGTTGCATTATATTATGGAGGTGAGGTGTTTTTGTTGTCAGTCTTTTATGCCGTGCGAATGGATATTTCTCACTTATAGGTATTAATTACAGTGCTCTGATGGCATCCACCCTTATCTAACATCCTGCTTACTAACCCTTACAGAGTACACCAACATTGTTATCAGTAGAAGTGCAGTGCCCTTTTGAGATTTACATTGCTAGGGCAAATTTTCAATGATAAAGTTCACAAGCAGATTACGAAATTGAGTGCCATAGGGCTCAGATTTGGGAACAATTATTTTGGTCAATAGGAAAAACAGGATGCAAGGCACATCCTCATTGGTACTTAATCTCATTTAGAAATTGTATGCCATAAGGCTTGCATTTGTTACCCATTCTTAGTGGTTAACTTAGATTAGGTACCCCCGGCTGAGTTCAGGCCTCTTTTTATGCCACTTAGGCAGTTGTCCCACTGCGGGCATAGGGCGTTCAGCGTTGAAGCGCGTTTATTTCTATCTCAAGGCCATGAGAAGTTCAAGGATCAGCATGAATTTTGATACAAAGTTCAACATTTTTTAATGCCATGGGAGTAACGCTGAGCGAGAAAATTTTGATAGTTTTATCGCCGCGATAAAACTAGTTATCGTCGGCAGTGTGAACAGCCGGTGTTAAACTATTATTATATTTGTCTCTGATCACAGAATCAATATCTTTTCTTTTTGTTGGTTTCTTGAGCGATAAAATAGTTGATCACTTATCGCTCACTCACTTGTGTTCGGTCAAATGCCTTATGGTCCTGCATAATCCGTGTTTAATATCTATTAATATTATTATTTCAGCTGTTAAACTACATTGCGTCCCGACATAAAGACAACCGAATGGACTCTTCAAATCTGGCGATTGTTCTCGCGCCCAGTGTCATGCCTCTACCAGCTGCTGCATCCACACAAAGACTAGAGCACCATGTCGCACTCGTCAAGGTTTGTATTTTATCACGTTCATAGGTAGATCAGTAGCAGCCAGTGTATAATTATACATAAACTTTTGTTTATGGCAGTATTCCCGATTTGCGGTGGAAATTAAATTCTCTTTATTCAGATGCATTGTTGTGCTACTTCTTAGTTAGTAGTATTACTGTTTGCGTATTTCAAAACCTCGCTAAACATTATTTCTTGTTACAGATGTTCATAGAGAATGCACAACACATAGGACTGCTGACGGATGACCTTATGAGGCAGTTGGATGATGATTCCGATGTGCATCGCGCGAGGCGGAAGAAACGGCGCAGTGGCTCACTCAATCGTAAGTCCTCTTGTCGCGTCTTTCTTGCAATAGATACTAATTTATAAGTCCTACACGAATATTCATATTACGTAAGTCACTGGGTTAAGAGGATTATAAAAACATTGATTTCATGAACATACCTATGGCACTACGATGTATACCTATATGTAGTTCTGTTGCCAAACATTTGTAAATAAAAAGGGCAAAGAATTTGTGCCTAATAAGTTTGAAATAAATTATTCTTTATTCTTATTCCTTATATTTGGACTTGTCTCTGACTACCCCGCGTAGACTTCAAAAGGATCTTGAGTTATTTAATTCATCTCAGAGAATGTGTGAAAAAAAGTTTTTTACGTTTTTACGTAGAAGCTTTGCTTAGTTTGGGGTTAGATGACGCTTTGTGTGAAATGTCCAGCATTATTTATTTAATGTCTACCATGCCTTCGGGAAACGTTGTGTTGTCTGACCTCTTCATTTTTACCACAGGAATGCTGAGCGGCTTGCGTAAGATGGTGTCTGGCTCAGTGAACACGCCAGCCACAGTACGGGAGAACGGAAGAACTCCTGTGCTCAGCAAATCCGCCAAACGCAAGTTCGATACCTACGAAGGACTTTCTGCTAAAACTAAGTAGGTATTCCTTAAAACTTTGTCCTATTCATCTTGAGTAGATGATAAATACAATTTACAGCGTTAGGAATAAGTCTATATATAAATGGATAGAGGAATTCCTATCAGGGAGAACCTTTAGAGTTCGGGTTGGTGAAGCTCAATCAGAACCTCATGAAGTAAGCAGTGGGGTACCACAAGGATCTGTACTGGGACCAATCCTTTTTGGGGTATATCTGATAGACCTAGATCAGCACATTGAATCTCGGCAATCACTCTTTGCTGATGACACCAAAATCATGGGAAACCCACTCCTCACTCATAACATAATTCAGAGAGACTTGGACAGAATACACCAGTGGACCCAAGACTGGCTTATAACCCTAAATGAAAAGAAATGCACAGTGTTACACATAGGAAACAAAATCCCAAAATTAGACTACTCAGTAAATGGAAGTTTGCTTGAAACGGTAGACAGACAAAGAGATCTTGGAGTTACAATCACAACTAACCTTAAATGGGATGTACATATTGTAGAGATTGTAAAAAGAGCCAATTCTATAATCTATATTGTAACGTTGTTATTCCAACTATTACAGAAACATCATAATTGACCAGTGCTCAGAGTGGAAGCGATCTGTCTTGCTTGACGTTCAAGTGACAGTAGCATTTTTGACAGCCAGGCATCTGAAGTTTGATTTGTTTGACAGTTTTTCTTAACCTCAATTTCTGCAAAAGAAGAAGACGTCACTTTCTTCCCGGCGTTCTAATCGAATGCTTTTCTTGTATTTTAAATCTCAATTTATTTGATCGATTTGGTGTTCATCTAAACAATGGTTTGCTGATTTTGGGTCTATAATCGCCTAAAGGCGATAGACTATTTAGATTTTGGAGCGATGCTTTATTGGTGAGTGAATTTTTCGATGACATGCAAACATGTCGTGTTTGTGTGGAAAATGGCGGATTCAAATAGTTTGTTTTTTTCGTTAACAGAAGCTTGAGTCGGATGCAATACTGATTGGAGCTGTTTTAAAAGTCTGGCCCGGGTAAGTTATCTCAACATCTTTCAGTTAGGGGCAAATAAATTGGTTTCCACTTTTGTATTCTGAACGGAGTTTGTTTGTTTCAGACAAACGGGTGTTTATTTTACTTTGGAATTAATTTTGGGTTAAAATTTATGGAATTTAAAATTATGGAGACACTTCCGACGCAGCAGAATTTGTTCGACCTATGTTGAATTATAAAATTTGAATAAAAATAAATTTAATTAGGCCGTCTTAAACGGATAACCTTTCCTTTAAAATTTTACAAGATTGCAATAGCTTCAGCTTCAGCTTCAGGTTAGTTTTTCTTTTAAATGTAATTTCAGTTCTGTTTTACTTTTAGATATAATTTCAGTATAATTAAATTGATATAATTATTGCCATCCCCCTGAACATATCATAAAATCTATGGAACTATCTATGCATTAAAAGACTCGTACAATAACAACATCAGATTGTATCATTTCCCCCGCCCTAAGATTAGAAGTTCATCTGGCGCAGAGCTTTATCCAGGTATTCTTATTTTTATTTCTATTTATTTATATATTATCGGTCTGGTGTCTGGCGCCCGAGAGTTTTTGTTCCTTTAGCTTTTTTAGAATTTGTGACACCAACCGACCTATTTAAATTGGTTCAGTTAAACACTTTTTAGTATATTTACATTTTTATTTATCCGTATTATAGTAACATTCACACATATTATTATTATTATAAATTTTTTTATTTTTTTATATTACAATTTGTCGCCAGCGTTCAGGGACTTGAAATGGATTCTATGTGTTATTCAGGGGAACTGTAAGTTATTGCAACCTTATATTTGTTAGACCTAAGTACAGTTTTGTTTACAACTTTTGTAACTTTGGTCCGGAACTTTTTTGAATCCTTGTGACTTTCATCACAGGAGGTTAATTTTCTTGACAAACGAATAACAATACAGTGTCTTAGTGTATTGTGCACTCATTTATGGATATTTGTGGAAAACTTATTTTGAAAAACAATTTAATATGTTGTAGTGATAATTTAGTTTAGATAAAACTTTTGTGAAGCAGTTTATTCCATGCCAACATGTGTAAAACTTGTGTAACCTTGAAAACATCTTATACATTAATCGTTTAACCTTTGATTTTTGTGAACTTGAAAATAACTTATTGTACATGGGTTCATTGTTGAACGGGTAACCTAAAAGTTTTCAAGTAACTTTTTTATTAGAACACTTTGTATTTGGAATTTACTTGTAATATTTTGTCGTTTAAAAATTAACATAAACATAATTAGTTCTTTTAACTTTGTAAACTAAAACTAACTTTTATGAATTTAAAATTAACTTGTGTAAATTTAAAAGTAGTTCAACTTATAAATTATTTAACTTTCAATGATAGTGAACTTAATGAATGTTTCACACACTTCTTTTTGAAGGTTCAAACTTTGACCAGGTAAGAATATTTTTGTGAGTGGTTATTGCAATCTCGGTTAGAAACCTTAACGAACACCTGACTTTGATAACATTTTGAATCGAAACTTTTGAACTTAAACCTTTTTCAGAATTATTTGCGGAATTGTATGGGAATTATTTTAGGAATTATTTTGGGAATTTTTGGGAATTATTTTAGGAATTTCTTCGGAATTATTTTGGGAATTTTTGGGAATTACTTTAGGAATTTCTTCGGAATTATTTTAGGGAATTGTTTCGGAATTTTTGAAAACTTTTGAGGGTTTTGCTTCGAAGTCTTGAACTTTTGTTTGCGGTTGTTTTTGGTTGGTTCTCATTATGGATAAGGGAGTTCAATTTCCACCTGCTCCTATTGAAAAGGAAGATGACGCTTCTGCGGTTGAACCTGAGGAAACCCATAGTGCAGTTCTTAATTTAACGAATGTTGGTGACCCATTTTCTGCCGTTCACACTTCTTCAGCTTGTGCGCCTACCTTGTTGCATTCTTTTAACACAATGAACGAGCAGATTAGAAAGAATTTGCCTTCAGCTAATTCTAAGCTTCCTGATTTGAAGAAGAGCAAGATTGTTTTTGAAGGGAAAACTTGTGTTAGGGAATTCATTCTTCAGGTGGAGGAGTATTTCTTATTCAAGAACTTTGATGAAAATTTGTTGGTTGGTTCCTTCTCGGATCTGCTTGCTGGGTCTGCCGCCAAATGGTTTCGCGCCGTGCGTATTGGCATTGCTTCTTGGCAAGAGCTTAAGGTTGCTTTACTGAAACGTTTTGATAAGCTTGAGTTTGACTACTTTTTGGAGTATGATCTTCGTACTCGGAAGCAAAAGCTGAGTGAATCTCTCCCGGATTTCATCACGGAGTTGATGGATATGGCTAGCCGTCTCGCCGCTCCTTTGAGTGAGTCAGTCTTGATCACTATTGTTAAGCACAATATGTTGTCAATCTACACACCTTATGTGTTGGGTAAACAAATTAACTCCTTGGATTCTTTCATGAACTTGGGAAAGGAATTGGAAATTTTTGTTAGTAGGAAATCTCTTAAAGAACCTACTAAACCATTCAAAATTGATAAGATTCAGTCTAACGCCGTTTCGTCAGACGACATCACTTGTTTGAAGTGTAAATCAGCTGGACACACTTATAAGCATTGTCCTTCGATACCGGGTATGATTTGTTTCAAGTGTAAGAAGTTAGGCGTCATCACCAAATTCTGTGATGTGTGCAATTTGGCAAAAAATAACTCTACTGAGTCAAAAAACTGATTAGGTCCCATCGAGTACCGGTTTCTGAGCAAACTAAGGTTATCTCGATGTGTAAAAAAGTTAGTCACATTAATAAGCCTGACGACGCAACTTGTAGGAAAGAATTTTCGGATTGGTTAGGATATTTAAAAACTTTCTTTAGTGTCTATAAAGCGGCCCCGGTTTTGTTTGTTAAAAATAATGACTCTAGACCATTTTTGGAATTTTTTGTAGGAAAAAATAAATTTTCAGGTTTATTAGATAGTGGGTCAAACAGTTGTATCATTGGTGCTAATTATCATAAACAATTTTTGGATTGGGGTTTTAAAATCGATAAGGTACCCAACTACATTTCTAATTGTGCTTACGCTGCTAATGGCTCTGCTTCTCAAGTCATAGGATCCATTGATTTGCCAGTAACTTGTGATGACTTAACGAAGAATATTACTTTCATGATAATTCCTTCTTTTGATCTTCCATTTATATTAGGATTTGACTTTTGGATTAAATTTGAACTTGCTAAAGAACTTTGGAAAAATGTAACTTTTGTCAAAGATAATGATATTAGATCTTTTGCGGTAACTTGTGCCACAGATCTCACTCCTTCAGAGAAATCAAAATTAGATAAAATCATTTCACTTTTTGAAGACATCTCTTATGAAAAGAAAGGGTTAGGTCTTACTCATCTTGTTCAACATAAGATTAATGTTACTAGTGAGCCTTTTAAGCAAAGATTGGCCTTTGAGTCCTGCTAAACAGAAGGAGCTTTTTGATGAAGTTGAAGTTTTACTTAAGGAAAATATTATAGAACCTTCTAAATCTCCTTGGAGTTCACCTGTTTTGGCAGTAGAAAAGAAAGATGGTAGTACTAGATTATGTTTAGATTCGCGACGTTTGAATTCAATTACAATTAGAGATTCATATCCTCTTCCTTATCCTTCTCGAATATTGGACAACCTTCGAGATGCGCGCTTTATCACGACTATTGACCTGTCTAAGGCTTTTCTACAGATTGCGCTTGAGGAATCCTCTCGTGAGAAAACAGCTTTTGTGGTCCCGGGAAAAGGACTTTTTCAATTTATTAGGATGCCTTTTGGATTAACTAATGCCCCGGCAGAGTTGCAGAGACTAGTAGACAAACTTTTTGGACCTGAATTTGATAATGTGCTATTTTGTTACCTTGATGATTTAATTTTAGTCAACAACAACTTTGGAGATCATATTGATTACTTGCACAAAATTTATAAAGTACTAAAAGAAGCTGGTTTGACTGTTAATTTAAAGAAATGTGAATTTTGTAAGGATCGACTTCGCTACCTTGGTTACATTGTGGACAGTAGGGGCTTGCACACTGATCCATCTAAGTTAGAGGCTATTGAGAACTTTCCCCGTCCTGAAACGGTTAAACAACTGAGAAGCTTTCTTGGCTTGTGTTCTTATTATCGTAGATTCATTTATAAATTCGCTGATATTGCTTCGCCACTTACTAAGTTAACTGCTGGTAGTAAAAACTCGAAGAAATCTCTTGTTTGGAACGATGATGCAGAAATTGCTTTTCAAAATCTTAAAGAAGTTTTAATTTCTTCGCCTGTTTTGAGTTGCCCTGATTTTAGTAAACCTTTCTTTCTACATTGTGATGCTAGTTCTGTTGGAATTGGTAGTGTTTTGAGTCAAGAGGATGATAATAGTGAACAACATCCTATCGCATTTTATTCTAGATCTCTTAATAAATGTGAACAAAACTATAGTACCACAGAACGAGAATTGTTAGCAATTTTAGATTCAATAGAACATTTTAGACCTTATGTGGAGGGAATGGAATTTACTGTTATTACAGATCATGCGTGTTTGAAATGGCTTTTGAAATTAAATAATCCTAGTGGACGCCTTGCTAGATGGGCTGCTAGAATTTCTCAGTTTACTTTTCATATAATTCATAAAAAGGGTTCTTTACATTTAGTTCCTGATGCTTTGTCAAGGATTTCGGTTGCCACAATCTTAGTTTCTTCTATTCAAATCGTTTCACCGGATGATGATATTGATGATCCTTGGTATAAGAAGATATTTGTTAATTGTCAAAAGTTTCCTTGTAGATATAAAAATTACAGAGTTGATGATAAAACTTTATACAAATTCTGTAAGAATAAATTCAATCCTGATAGTAGATTAAATTGGAAAATTGTTATTCCTAAAGAACATATTTTGGATACAATTGGGTCAAACCATGATGATATTAATTCAGGTCATCTTGGAATTCACAAAACTTTGAAAAAATTAAAACAACATTATGTTTGGAACGGAATGTTTAATGATGTTCAAAATTATATTAAGTCTTGTGACATTTGTAAAGCTTACAAACACTCGACATCTCCACCTTTTGGTTTAATGATTAATCCTAAAAAAGTAGATCGGCCCATGGTTATGTTATCGGTGGATATAATTGGAATTTTGCCTAAAAGTTATTCTGGTCATAAATACATTCTTTCGGTTGTGGACGTTTTCACTAAGTATTGTTGGATATTTCCTATGATAAAAGCAACAACTTTAACTATTTGTAGATTATTCGAAAAAGAGATATTTCTTAAATTTGGTTGTCCTAAAATTATAGTTTGTGATAATGGTACTCAATTTACTGCCAAATATTTTGTAGATTTCATGAAAAGTTATAATATAACCAAAATATTTTATAATACATTGTATACTCCACAAAATAATCCTGTTGAGAGGTACAATAAAACTGTAGAAACTTGTATTTCATGTTTTGTCATGAACGATCAACGAACTTGGTCTAAATTTTTGCCCCATGTTCAATTAGCTTTAAATAATAGTGAAAATCTTGCTACAGATTTCACACCTAATTTTCTCATGTTTGGGAGAGAATTAATTTTTGATGCTTCTTTACACCGTTTTAGTAATTCGTTGGATAATTTAAGTCAACTTGGTTTTGGTGAAAGAAATTCGTTTGCATTTTCTCTTAAATCACTTAGTTGTGCAAAACACATAAAGAGTAGAATATTTGGTAGAACAGAATTTATTCACACTTTTTACTTTTACATTCTTTTTACTACTACTTAGTATTTACTACTAGATGGCGCTACTTGGCCACAGAGCATAAATTTTCTACAGATAAAATATTAAATCTATTGTTTGTATTAAACATATTGCCCAGGCCAAAATTATAACCTGGTGCCCTTATACAAATAATGTTCATAAATTTTAATTTTACAATGTGAAACTTACTTAGAAACTACATTATACCTACTTCAAAACAATAGGTTACCTTAATTAATTATTTTCAAGCGGCAGAGGGCACACTTTCATTACACTAGTGGTTAAAATGAAACCTTTTGCAGTTTTTACATTTAGTGCACGCACTTTGCCATCTCGACCCGGCATTACTTCAACAATTCTGCCCATAGGCCATTGCAAAGGAGATACATTATCGTTCTTTATAATAACCAATGTGCCCACTTGCAAGTTTGGTTGCATTCCTTTCCATTTGGGTCTGTTTTGCAACGTAACTAAATATTGCTTGTGCCATTGATCCCAAAAGGATTGTTGCATTTGCACACATTGTTTCCAAAATGAAAGTTTTCCAACATTTTCGCCAACCAAATTTAATTCTGGATAAGAGGTCAAAGTAGAACCCGTCAAAAAATGTGCAGGTGTCAGGTAAGACATGTCTTCAGGATCAGCTGACATAGGTGTCAAAGGTCTAGAATTTAAAATTCCTTCAATCTGAACCAGAACTGTATTCAGCTCTTCATAAGTAAGGACAGCCTGACCGATTACACGTTTTATGTGGTATTTAACGCTCTTAATACCAGCCTCCCACAAGCCGCCAAATACTGGTGAATACGACGGAATGAAATTAAAAGATATTCTCTCTGTATTGCAGAAATCATTCACCGTATTTTGATGGCTCGCAGAATTCTGTAAATCATACAACTCATTAAGTGTGTTATTTGCTCCTTTATAGTAAGCTGCATTATCACAATGTATTTTAGTAGGTTTATTTCTACGAGATATAAACCGTTTTAAACAAGCTAGAAATGTGTTTGTTGTCATATCTGAAGCTAATTCAATATGTATTGCCTTAGTGACAAAACATACAAATATTACAATATATGCCTTTGTAATAACTGGTTTTCTTATTCTAGATTGCTTTACATTAAAAGGCCCTCCATAATCTGTACCGACTATTTGAAACGGCCGCGAAACATTCACACGGTCCGTTGGGAGAGAACCC
This sequence comes from Epirrhoe alternata, assembly GCA_963565295.1. NCBI lineage: Eukaryota > Metazoa > Arthropoda > Insecta > Lepidoptera > Geometridae > Epirrhoe > Epirrhoe alternata. The sequence goes on from OY751393.1 coordinate 4,021,915, forward strand.
ATGAGCTGTGTGGCAGCCCTAGCCTTAAGTTTAAAACAAATTATACATTTGTGTATAACTGATCTTATTTCTCTACTGCCATTTATGATCCAATATTGTTCATTTAAGCTACTTGAAATTAACTTCTGTCCTGCATGCTTGAGCCGTAAATGTTCATTGTGAATAATTAATTTTGTAATATTCGAACCTTTTGACAATATTAATGGATGTTTTTGTGAATATGAGACGCTGGCGTTCTGCAATCGCCCACCGACTCGCAGCATGGACCTGGAATCAAGGAATGGGGCCAAACCACTCAAGCCAGTTTTTAATCCGGACAAATCACCCCGTTGTTGAAGACAACCTATTTCCTCACTAAAATATCTTTCCTGGTCAATTTTTATTATAACATGCAAGGCAGCTGTCAATTCTTTTGGACACAATTTTCCTGTCTTTTTAATGGCATTATCTTTTTTACAATTATAGATAAATCTTTTTACATAAGAAATTATTCTTGTTAGCTTTTCAATACTAGAATATTTATCCAGTACTGAAGTAAGGTCATTTACCTTTTTACATGCATTACATGCTTTAATTACAGGTTTCAATTCAGGAATGTTATTAATTTTAATTTCATCCTTAGCCTTAGGATGTATGTACATTGCACTTTGTAAATATTTAGGTCCATGGAACCACAACCTACCTACCTCTGTCTCCAATAATTTTGGGGACAGTCCACGTGACAAACAATCGGCTGGATTTTCACTAGATTTCACATAGTTCCATTCAAATTGTGCTGACAATTCCTTAATTATCTGGACCCTATTAGCTACATACACAGTCAGCCGCACAGGCGCAATATTTAACCAACAAAGCACAATTTGTGAATCCAGGTACAAAAATACCTTTACTGCATATTTCAAGGAGAGTGTGTCATGAACCCTTTTAGCCAACATGGCTAATAGCAAAGCGCTGTTAAGCTCAAGGCGTGGTGTGGTTAATTGTTTATTTTTTGGGTTAATTCTTGACCTAGAACATAAGAGATTTACCTGACAAACATTATCTGCATTAACTGACCTTAAGTATAAACAACAGCCATAAGCAATGTTTGAAGCATCCGCATAACCAACAATCTCTAATGAGTTGGACGATTGAGCATTGATATTTCTAGGAATTGAAATACACTCCATTTGAACTAATTCGTTGGCAAACTCAACCCATTGCTTATTGAGATTATCAGGCAAAGTATCATCCCATTTCAGCTCTGCAAACCACACCTGTTGCATCAAATACTTAGCTTGGACTAGCAATGGACCTACCAGTCCTAAAGGATCAAAGAATTTACTTATAAAGCTCAGCATTTGCCTTTTAGTGTAAACATTCCGCACTTGCTTTTCAGGACATTGCATATTCAACGTATCACAACCCACGTTATAGGTCAAGCCTAGTGTTTTCATGAACATGCTGTTTTTATCAAAATCTACATTTTCAAAACATTGTAAATTCGAAGGGATATCTTTTAAAATACCTTTATTATTTGCACACCACTTGTGTAGCGTGAAACTAGCTTCTTTCATTATTTCAATTAATTCTAATTTTGTAGCTATTAACTCATTTAAATCATTGCTACCACATTGGATATCATCAACATATGTGGAATGTTTAATAACTGATGCAGCCAGGGGATATTTATCACCATGTAGCTTAGCAAGCTCCAACAAGCATCGAGTTGCTAGAAAAGCTGAACTTTTGACGCCATATGTGACCGTTTGCAATTGCAAGCACTTCACTGAATCGTGAGTCGAGTCCCGCCACAGTATGTTTTGCAAGCAGCAAAATTCGTCATTTACTAAAATTCCCCGGTACATAGCCTTTATGTCACAAAGAAGGACAAACTTATATGTTCGAAAAAGCGTTAGTATATCAAACAGTTCACCTTGTACAACCGGACCGTTCAGCAACATATCATTCAAGCATAAACCGTTTTTTGTTTTCATGCTCGCGTCAAATACCGCACGCACTGGCGTGGTTTTACTATTCGGGTTAAACACCGGGTGATGTGGAAGAAAATATACTTGACCACTATCTAAATTATAATATTGAATATCGAAATACTTAGCATGCCCTTGATCAATGTAGTCATGAATGAAGTTTTTGTATTTTTGAGAGAGTAACTCATCCTTAGCAAAACGCTTTTCAAGGTTATAGAACCTCTGCAGTGCATAGGAGAAAGAATCTCCTAGCTGCACATTTTCCAACTCAAGCTTTAACGGTAAGCCTACAGAAAACTTTTTATTTTCTAATTTGACCGAGGATTGAAAATATTCTTCAGCTAAGTGATGCTCACTAGCGCCCTCTTTATATACAGTAGGTACCTTTTCACATTCCCATAATTTAGAAATGGAGTCCCTAATTTCGTGCAGCTCGGGATCATCATCCTTCACATTGTGTGCAATATTATGAAAGTTGGTACCTTGAACATGGAGGCATAAGTTAGATGTGTAAACCTGGCCAGCTGAGACAGGTAGACTCCCCGCAATGATGTATCCAAGTGCAGTGTTGATCAGGTATGGGCCGGACGGCGTAACGGGCAACGATTCACGCTGCAGCACCTGGAAGAATATGTCGCAACCCAATAAGAGATCTATCTTCCCTGATACATTGAAGTTTTTATCTGCCATCTTGATGTGTGGAGGGATGTTGAATTTAGATATGTCAAAGCTTTGCTGAGGCAGGTTACATGTTATCTCTTTGACTACACAGCATGAAACTTTTGTGGAATAGTTTGTCACTAAAGAAGAGAAGGACAATTTGGTACATTTTGTGACTTTATGAGCTCCATCCAATATTCCCCGAATATTCTGGGTTGAATCTATTAGACTACAATCGATGGTATTTGCCAAGTCTTCGGTTACAAAAGATATTTGTGACCCACTGTCAAGCAACGCCCGAGCATTTATGAGTTCACCATTTTTACCTTTGATTTGGACAATTGCCGTTGGCAACAGGACATCTTTTGAGTGTGCAGTGTTTGTCATATTGACCACCGCATGTTCTACATTTTCAGTATTGCTGGATAAGGATCCTGCATTATTTTTATCAATAGATGACAATTGATGCAGAAGTGTGTTATGTTTTCCTTGGCACACATTACATTTAATTCGCAGCATGCATTTACCACGGTGTTCATTCATGCATATTATGCAATGATTTTCTTTCTTTATGAAATCACACCTCTCTTTTTCTGGAGCCATTTTAAATTTCTGACATTCATATAATTTATGATTATTAGAGATGCAATACTTACAATTTTTCTTGGTCTTAGTTGCTACTACTGCGCTGACCGGTGCCTTTTTTACCCTCGTTGCATATGATGCTTGTTCTTCTTCTCCGGAGCATTCTTGAGCAATGGCTCTTTTTTCTAGGAAAGAAAGATATTCAAGTAATGTTGGAACTTCCTTAGAATTTCTCTCAAGATGAAAGCCTCTATTTGTGTAGTTGTCCACCTTTTTTGCAAGAACATTGATTAGCAAAGTATCCCAATGCTGCACAGGCTGTTTAAGATTTTTCAGTGCTGCTAAATGCATGTTTACATTGCCAATAAGTGAGCGCAAGTTTTTAGCTGTGCATTTTGAGAAGGCGGGTAACTCCAGAATGTTATTAATGTGAAAGTTTACAATTTTGGAAGTATTTGCATATCTAGCTTCAAGAAGTGTTAGAGCTTCTGAATAGCTTGCATCACTTAGGGTTAAGTTTTTAATTATATCCAAGGCCTCACCACTAAGCAGCGAGCGCAAGTAATAAAGCTTCTCGCAAGAACTTAATTTTTTATCTGAGTGGATTACCGAAGTAAATAAGTTTATAAATGGATAGTAATCCACCTCATTTTTTCCATCAAAACCTTGAATGGTAATTTTAGGCAATCTTTTAAACTCACCAGTAGGAATAGTATCCTTACGGTCCTCAAACTCAACTGATTTCTCCTGCACAACAGGCCTTAGGTGTCCATCCAGCACTGCAACACTTTGGTAATATTTTTCTTCAACCTCAGAGTAATTTTCCTTGTCTGCTGGCTCCAGCATGAGAATTGCCATATTCCGCTGCTCATAGTCGTTGAATGCACTAACCAGCCGGCCTCGCTTCTCTTTCAAAAGCTCTTGAGAACATTCTGTCAAATCCGACTCGCAAAAATTTGCGATTCGGGTGATAGTGCCTTTGATGTAACCGCGCTTGGCCACCAATTCCGCAAGCTCAGTCATGGTGGAAGCCTTAAAAGCAAATGCCGAATGCAAAGTTAGTACGAGAAACGAAATAAATGCATGACAAGAAAATTCGTGCAACAGGTGGAGTTAGAAGATTTAGCTTTCCCTTCTTACTTTATAAGTTAAAGAGACCTTTTTTATTTAGGTACACACACCGTCCTTAAAATATGCAGTAAGCTTAGACGCAGTATGTATGTACAATGTTATTGGCGTAAATAGCCTAAATTATTAATTTTACAATCTTACAAAATAGAACGCTTACACCACAAAATGGCGATTTTACGAAAACGACAACAACTTTTACAATTACGATTTTCCAATAAAATCAACTTTGCGATTTACCAGTGTCCAATGAGAGAACAGACTTTAAATGTCAAACAAACGCACACCGCACTGTGATTGGCCGAAACTCCTTGTAGAACACTATTGTCTATGGCTCGCCTACGCGAGATTACGTTCCGTTTTACGCCTAGGTAGATCTTGTTGTCACACGCGGGGCTTGACTATTGCTGTCCTTTTCTTACTCATTGAAATGGATGAAGTTGCTGAATATGCTGTCTCGTTCGCACCTTACACAGGACCGCTCTAAGATTTATTTTATGACCTAGGAAGATGGATTTTTAGGTTATGACTTCAACTTCTAGGTTTTTTCTGGATTAGTCGGAGCTCCACGTAGATGGGTTGTAGATCCAAGCTGAAGTACCGCGTGTGTGAGATAGCTGCACACAACGTAAGGGGTAATATTTCTTCAGGGACGATGCCACCAATATGCTACTAGAAAGACTCACGACCGCTGCTCCTTCGCAGATATTTCCAGGTTTTATGGTTGTAGGTATCGTAGGTAACGCCTCCTCCGTAATTAGGTATTGGAACACGCTCTTCGAAATACCTATTTTTCAATTTTTTCTTGCTTCGCCGTCAGCTCCGAGTAAAGATGGCGGGCCGTGCAAAAGAAGCAAGAAGTTCACCCCGGGAAGGAAGTAATGCAGGAGAATATTATGTACGCTGCACGAAGAAATATACTTCACCCTCACTTCACCGAGAGGCTGATTCACTCTTTTAAACTCGAAGGACCATTTCTTTATGTGCAAAACACATAAAGAGTAGAATATTTGGTAGAACAGAATTTATTCACACTTTTTACTTTTACATTCTTTTTACTACTACTTAGTATTTACTACTAGATGGCGCTACTTGGCCACAGAGCATAAATTTTCTACAGATAAAATATTAAATCTATTGTTTGTATTAAACAATAATAATCTATTGTTTGTATTTTATAATACATTGTATACTCCACAAAATAATCCTGTTGAGAGGTACAATAAAACTGTAGAAACTTGTATTTCATGTTTTGTCATGAACGATCAACGAACTTGGTCTAAATTTTTGCCCCATGTTCAATTAGCTTTAAATAATAGTGAAAATCTTGCTACAGATTTCACACCTAATTTTCTCATGTTTGGGAGAGAATTAATTTTTGATGCTTCTTTACACCGTTTTAGTAATTCGTTGGATAATTTAAGTCAACTTGGTTTTGGTGAAAGAAATTCGTTTGCATTTTCTCTTAAATCACTTAGTGATATTTTTGTTAAAGTTCAAGCTAACTTATTAAAAGCTTATAAGCGTAACGCTCGGTATTATAATATAGGGAGGAAAGTCATTTCTTTTGGTGTAGGTGATATAGTTTGGAGGAGAAGTTTTGTTCAGTCTAATGCTCCTTTATATTTTTCGGCAAAATTTGCGCCTAAGTTTGTTAAATGCGAAATTATTGAAAAAATTTCTAATAATGTTTACCTTTTGAAAGACCTCAATAAAAACACCTCTGGTCGTTATCACATTAAAGATATTATTAAATATTAAAATTTCAACTTTTTGGCCTTTAAACTTTTTTACTTGGTTTTGATGTGTTTGTTTGATTTAGCATTTGTAGAAGACGATTGTAGATTGATGTATGTTTGGATATTGCTATTTGTGTGAGGATGAATGAGAGGAAATTCTTATGAATATATCAAACTTTGCAATTAAGTTTCAAAAAATAACTTAGGTAATTTTTGGTTTAAATAACTTTTAGCTTCATTCATTATTGTCAACATCGAAAGATCTTATTGTATATTTTGTATATTCTGTATATTTTGTATATTTTTAGAGAACTTTGTTCGGTTGTTCTCAAACTAATTTTAGATGAGTCTGTTTGACTTATATTTGTTAGGATAGTTTTTGTCGTTTGTTTGTGATAGTCTGAATTTTAGATTAGTTTTCTCGGACTTGACATTTTGATATAACCCTGATTAGACATTTTTTGGAATAATATTCCATAACATTTTTGGACACGGTTCTCAGATTTTTCCCTCTGGTTCTGTCTATTTTGCGTGTTATTGTGCCCGGAAAATTGGTAGGGTTGAGCCGATCACAATATTCACAATCAATTTTTCCCAAGTGCTGCTGTGCCCGGAATGTTGGTAGAGTTGAGCCGATCACAGTACTCTTGTTGTTTTTTTGGCGTGTTCATTCTTTTCCGTTTGAATACCGCAACCTTTTGTTGTATTGTGCCCGGAAAATTGGTAGAGTTGAGCCGATCACAATACACAAATTTTTTCGAGTTTGCACACTTTCGTGTGTCGGACAAAAAATTTTGAAATCACATTTTTCCCATGTGAGAATTTACTGACTTTGGTTTGGTAATTTGGTAACTTTCTGTACCGAGTCGGTGACGTAGGTGTCCAACCGCACTTCATATTATGGTCAGAATGTAATTTTATTTATTTTGCATGTTTTGGTTTAAATTTAAATTAAATGAATTGTATCACTTTAAGTCGGTGACTAGGAAGTCTAACCGCACTTTAAGATTCTTTTGGGATCATTTGTTGCAATTTAATTTTTGTGACCTTTACATTAAAATTGTCCGAGTCGACGACAAAGTTGTCTAGTCGCACTTTTGAAACGTTTTGTTGTGATTGTCAGTTTAGGTTTGAAATTCTTTGATAGAGTTTTCTACTGGTTGCATGTGTTTAAGAGTTTTGTCTTTCTAGCTAGTTTAGATTTGATAAGATTTGGTGTTTTTGGAATCTTCTGTGTTCTTGTCTCTCTAGCACTTCCTTGTTCAGAGCGTGCAAGTCCACATTAGTAGAGTTTTTAGTATAGTTTTGTAGAGTCATTTGTAGAGTTTTTGATAGGGTTTTGTAGAGTTTTTGATAGAGTTTTGTAGAGTTTTTGACAAAGTTTTGTAGAGTCATTTGTAGAGTTTTTGATAGAGTTTTGTAGAGTTTTTGACAAAGTTTTGTAGAGTCATTTAGAGAGTTTTTTTATAGTCTTTTTTGTAGAGTTTTGTAGAATCTTTTATGAGTCTTTTTGGCATAAAAGAAAGTAGTCCTTTCTTTTATTTTTTTTGGGATGGTATGTAATGTAACGTTGTTATTCCAACTATTACAGAAACATCATAATTGACCAGTGCTCAGAGTGGAAGCGATCTGTCTTGCTTGACGTTCAAGTGACAGTAGCATTTTTGACAGCCAGGCATCTGAAGTTTGATTTGTTTGACAGTTTTTCTTAACCTCAATTTCTGCAAAAGAAGAAGACGTCACTTTCTTCCCGGCGTTCTAATCGAATGCTTTTCTTGTATTTTAAATCTCAATTTATTTGATCGATTTGGTGTTCATCTAAACAATGGTTTGCTGATTTTGGGTCTATAATCGCCTAAAGGCGATAGACTATTTAGATTTTGGAGCGATGCTTTATTGGTGAGTGAATTTTTCGATGACATGCAAACATGTCGTGTTTGTGTGGAAAATGGCGGATTCAAATAGTTTGTTTTTTTCGTTAACAGAAGCTTGAGTCGGATGCAATACTGATTGGAGCTGTTTTAAAAGTCTGGCCCGGGTAAGTTATCTCAACATCTTTCAGTTAGGGGCAAATAAATTGGTTTCCACTTTTGTATTCTGAACGGAGTTTGTTTGTTTCAGACAAACGGGTGTTTATTTTACTTTGGAATTAATTTTGGGTTAAAATTTATGGAATTTAAAATTATGGAGACACTTCCGACGCAGCAGAATTTGTTCGACCTATGTTGAATTATAAAATTTGAATAAAAATAAATTTAATTAGGCCGTCTTAAACGGATAACCTTTCCTTTAAAATTTTACAAGATTGCAATAGCTTCAGCTTCAGCTTCAGGTTAGTTTTTCTTTTAAATGTAATTTCAGTTCTGTTTTACTTTTAGATATAATTTCAGTATAATTAAATTGATATAATTATTGCCATCCCCCTGAACATATCATAAAATCTATGGAACTATCTATGCATTAAAAGACTCGTACAATAACAACATCAGATTGTATCATTTCCCCCGCCCTAAGATTAGAAGTTCATCTGGCGCAGAGCTTTATCCAGGTATTCTTATTTTTATTTCTATTTATTTATATATTATCGGTCTGGTGTCTGGCGCCCGAGAGTTTTTGTTCCTTTAGCTTTTTTAGAATTTGTGACACCAACCGACCTATTTAAATTGGTTCAGTTAAACACTTTTTAGTATATTTACATTTTTATTTATCCGTATTATAGTAACATTCACACATATTATTATTATTATAATTTTTTTATTTTTTTATATTACAATATTATAAGAAAGGCTTTCACTTACATTAACAAGGATCTCTTCCTAAAACTGTATAAGACATACTTGAGGCCGTTGTTGGAGTACGCATTCCAGGTTTGGAGTCCATACTTTAAGAAAGATATCGACCTTATCGAGCGTGTACAACGAAGAGCTACGAAAATGGTACCTATTCTCAAAACACTGACTTATGAGGAACGACTTCAGGAACTTGGACTAGATACCCTTCAGCAACGTAGAGAGCGCGGAGATCTTATAGAGACATATAAAATCCTAAACAACCATTATACTGTACCAAATTTATCAGAGACACTATATACCATGAACAGAAATGAAAGGTTGAGAGGACACTCACTAAAGCTGCATCGTGGGCCAAGTACCAGCAATCCCAGAGAGCACATATTGCCCAATCGCGTCGTGCACAACTGGAACCGGTTACCAGAGTCAGTGATAAGTGCCCCCTCAGTGAACTCTTTCAAGAATAGACTGGACAAATATTTAAAGCGCACTGACAAGGACTAAGATATACACGCATCAGCTCTGAGAGCTGCCTGTGTATTATAAATAATAATAATAATAATAATAATATTCAACGAGACGCGCTAGTGCCTGGGGCAGTAAGCACCTAGTTGAGATTATAGTTAGTATTTCGTTTCTTTTATAGTATTTTAGGCATGAAAAATTTCTTTTTATTATTACAGGAAAGAAATCACGAAGGATCTAGCACAGAAGGAGATCAACTACACTCCAATGAAAATGTATGTTTATTTTATAAGTATCCTTTTAAATTAATTTCAAGCGAAAGAGAAATAAAGGCTATTTTAATTTATTATCCTGTAGGATATCTGTGCCTTTCTTGGCTGTCCTGGTACCTTAACTTATTATTGTTTTCTTTTATTTTCAGGGGTATCGAACGAAAGCGCTTACGGCTAAGCCTAATGGATGCACGAAGCACTCCAGTAATCAACAAAGACTTTAGCTCTCACAAGAACTCCGAAACCAGTATTAGTAGTGAAGACATGCTGACGTCCTCAGAACAATTGTTCAGCGCACATGACACAATAGATCTCTCTCCAGACATGAAACAACAAGACTACGTCAGAATTTCCAAGCAAGAATACGAGGAGATCAAAAGTAGAGTATCAGCTATAGAAAATAGACTGTCAAGAGAATTCACTGATGTCATACCCAAAATACAACCTCTACAGCAGGTACAAAATGTCCAAAATGTCTACGAACAAACGTTGGAGGACGTCGCTATGTATAACAACTGCCCGAACTCAGACCACCTGGCGCGACGGTTGAGCAAGGAGTTGAAGATACGGCCGACCACCGACGCGAAAATCATTAGGTCACCCAGCGCTAGGAAAATAGGGTCGATCCGACGCCGATCTAAAGAAAACCTCACTAAAATAGTCAGACACAAGTCATGGAATGTGTCATCACAGTCGCAAGCTAGTCAAATTGCGAGTAGGTTTTACCCGTATATTGGATTGGGACGTCGCGAGAGAACCAGCACCGCGAAGCCCGATCTGGCGCCGCCAAAGATGGAAACGTCCAACGATTGGGATGTTTCGATGTCGGAATCACTTAACAACTCCGAAACAAGTCAAAAGTATCAATTACGAAAACGAACTAGTCTTATATCGTATTTTAGCCCTGACAAAGCAATGAACAGACTGCCAGCGAGGAGATCTCTAAACTTAACCATCAATAACAGCTGGGAGAACACAGCTTCCGAAACTTCGTTGAACAACACTCTAAATTCTACAGGAAAGTCGAATAAATTGAATCAAATGACTCGGAACGATTATCTAGTCAGTAAAAATTCCAAACTTCCTAAACCGAGTCCCTCACAATCGCAGCAGAAGTGGCGCAGTGCCGCGGCTTTCTTCATGGACAAGACAGGTGAACTAGATGGCTCGGGACAGTCCGGCAGGCCTTCGGTCAACAAACTGAGGAAAAACGCCGGCGCCGTACTAGCTAAAGCAAAGCTATTCGAATCTAGCTCCGATAGGTCATCAGAGAGAACTGAAAAGACTGCTAACACGGGATTCGCAAGAAAACCCAGAGTCAGCGGGCAATATCTGTCAAATCCGCAGAAAACTTATATCAAACCTAAGGAACAAAGTTTGAATGAGAATCCTTCGCGTAGTATTCCTGTACCGACGTCGAGGAGCGATGCCACGAACAGCCATGTTCCTAAATCGAGCAGATTGAGTGGTCAGAGAAACGAGCTAGAATGGCGGATAAATAGGAAGGTTACCCCACCCTCCAAGAAAGTCGTCTTACCCCAAACAAACAATGTAACTTTGAGGTCTCCTCAGATTCCCACAATGAGAAAGCCTTTGGTTACTCCTAAAAGCTCACGGCCGATCACGTTCTCGAGTGATACAAGAAGGACTAACACGCCTTTAAAAGCCGTTCATGTATCTCCCAGAAGGCGGTCTCCTAGACAGAAATATCACCGAGCGAATAATTAATCAAAGAATCATATTTTTTCAGTATTTTATTACCTACAGAGTGCCTTGAATTTAATCAAATTAAAACACTCGATTAGGTATGACAAGTTTTAATAATCAAGTGGCCATTTGTGTAAATATAAGTTAATTGTATTTAATTTAATAAAAATATTATAAATCATGATAAGTAAGTTTTTTTACTAATCTAAGATCTCTGTCTGGACAAGATTAGGGAATCAATTAATATTACACAATAAATGGAGTGACAGTACAGGACAGTGGAACTGCAGTATAGCGGAATTCGCCTAAAAGTGACGTTTCCTGCAGTTGAACAGCCGATGCGTTCCACTGGCCAGATGGTTTGATGATATTGTGGCAGTAGCAGGAAGGCAATGGATTCGACTGGCGCAGGATCCCTTCTTTCCCGTGGTTCACCTATTTTGTCCACCTGGTGGACCACGGGTAAACATATTCTTCCGTGGTCCACCTGATAATCGCGTAAATTATTTTTATTGAAATATATTGCCTATTGTCCACCTCTTTTCATTGGCTAGATTAAATCTATGCAACATTGATCCCGACAAATTAAAAAGTACAACACATCCGTCAGATTCCGCTTTCGTCAGATCACTTTTTTTTGCCGTATAGGTCAGAATTTACATAAATTTATGGTGTTGCCATAACAGGCTGACAGACCTGTAGAATAGGTTGCGAGGAGCGTAGCGACGAGCATGGTATCAATAGTGACCAAACCATGCACGAGCCGAGCGAAGCGTGCCGCGGTAGCGGCCGGCGAGTGCCAGAACCGACTTCTTCCTACCGTATAAATTTATAAGCGAAAAATATGATAGGAAATAAAAAAGCGTGAGAAATTATAAGCTGGTGAATTGTCAAACGATAAAGAAACAATACGTTGTAAGTTCTTGAAAAAGAGGTGCACTTGAAAAGATTCAATTACAGTGAAGCACGTCAACGAAAGACCAAAAAGATTGTGTGCTCAAAGGTGGACCACGGTTATATAATAATTTCCTATGGTTCACCTTAGTTCACCTGGTGGACCACGGAAGAATATGTTTACCCGTGGTCCACCAGGTGGACAAAATAGGTGAACCACGGGAACACTCTCCGCAGGATCGGAAAGAGTGGCGTGAAAATAAGGAGGCCTATACTCAGCAGTGGGTAGGTGTAGGCTGATTAGATATATAGATAGCGTTCCACTGAAGTATGAATCGCAGTGCAGATTCCATTCCGTTATTTTCCTCCTACATGTAGTCGTTCAACGAATCTTTGTCCCTCTGAAGCTAACTTCAAACAATAACCGATTGCGCATGTGTTCATCTTAGATGGGTTCTGAAAAATGATGCGTTGCGACTAATTAACATGCTTTGTGGTAGTTAGGTTAATTAAGTTCAGCCAATCAATTACACAACGTAAGTAATCCAACCCTAATTAACTCTTCTCTTGTTCATAATGAACAGTACCTCCTTGTTACACTTCTACACCAAGAAGAGGTACCTGATGTGGTGATAATGTAGGGAATGAAAGTTTAGGTAAATAAAATTCTAATGTATAATATTATATGATGTATTATCACGGCTTTTACAGTGGTATTTTCGTGTATAAACAAAATATCCAGATTTGAATTCAATAAATTAAGAACATTCTGACAATTCAATAAATAACAATTTCCACGTTCAATTTAATACATAATAATATAAAAGCATCGGCGCTATATAATTTTGATGAAATAATACAATGATAATTCACAATAATTCTGAACATGGGGTTTCAAACTAAAATATTTTTCACTTACACATTTAGCGATGATCACAGATTTGAGGATTATAAAAAAGCAGATTCAGAACATACCGTGCTATGGAAAGACGATTTAAACTTGCAATAGTGATTACTGAGTAATTTAGATTTCATATAGCTTAATTGCTAGACTTACACTATCAGCACTCTGGCCGTACGCATACGCACGGCGCAACCTTTCCTAACATTGCTTCTCAATCGATATCAATACCAAAATTTAAATTAACAATATAATAAAATATCAATTGTACCTAAGATCTGTTCCAAGTAAATACGCACATTCCATCCTAATATACAGTGGTGACAGTTTCATATCTCCGACTAACTACTGGCTCACAGCGACACGTGCTTGCATGCAAGCCGGGGCCGGCGGCGCGGGCGGCGCGCGCGGCCCTTTCTGCATTACGTACGTACTTTCAATTAAACATACACATTGCGATCAATAATAAAAATATAATGATACAAATACATTTATAACTAAGTTTTCGATTATTGTGTGACATAGATATTTACAAAGCGCATCAGGAGCGCCAGTGTTTAGGCGAGGCGGCTCCAGACAGAGATTAGTATCGCGCGCCAGCTCTCCCGCACCAGCGTGAGCGGCGGCCGGCCCGACTCCGCGTCTCCTTTCATGTACAAATATCTTTATTAACCTCTCAGACGCCGGACCTCGTAGACAATTGCACCCATCGTGTGCCGCCATATTGCGTAATCAGAGAGCGCACTAGAAAGGGTTCGGAATTTATTGAATATTTTCAATAAATTGTTTGGAGGACATGTAACTAATGATTTTATTTTGAAGTAAGATACTTACTGTACCTTATCATGTAATGTTTTACTGCTAAAACATTATTACGCTCTTATTTTTCACAGGTTATTGAACCCAACATCGAATTTACACACCAACTGTAGAAATAATGATATTTTAATAAATTCTGTAAATATTTTTTGATTTCATTCATAACCCATCTTAGTTCAATATCAAAGCAATCTTTTGATATGAAAAACACAATCTTGATAGTTAAAATTCACTTAGAAATACTATGTTGAAAATCATAATTCACACCGAAAAATTTGCCATTGCACATTTGATCAAACCAAACATTTATTAGTCCCCAATAACATTCTAGGTAAAGTTTCATGAAAGCAAGTACGCATTTTAGTAAAAAATATATTATTTTCTAATTAGAACGTGCTAAAAGTACATGTATTACAATAACAATACAGTTTTTCGATAAATAACCAAAATAGGTAGGTGACTTGTCAACGCAGTTTTCATAAACAAATTCACGTTGTTCTAAATCTCAATGCTCTATGGAAATTATTGTGAGTTATAGTAGATAAAATGAGCTGTTCATAGATAATAAACACTAGTAAGGGTCCAATAAAAAAATATTTAGAATAATGTGGTAACAAATGAGGCATGGATTTCGATCATCGTTCGATTATTGTTTACATGTGTGCGTGTACAGCGTAGGTGATAACTGCCGGAGCATTGATCAGCGCTCGTATAGCGATCCGTCAACTGCCTAAAAACTGATCAGGAACACTATACAGGTTGTTTATTTTGGTCACAGTCAATCAAAAAATATCGTATTTTACATTATTATGATATTTAAAACCTACATAGAAATACCTAGAACACACAGAACAAATATTGGAACATTATTCAAATATTTTTCCCGAAGCGGGAATCGAACCCGCAACTTCCTGCGTTGGTCTATCGGTCGACGATATCTTCTTACGAAAAAAGAAAGTGTTAGGTTCGTGTAGGATCGTTAAAAAACGAACTGCAGGATCCTAAAGTCAACGCAGACAAAGTCGCAGGCAACAGCTAGTATATAATAAAAAATATGTAGGTATGTACTCTTTATATCTGTACCTATCTGGTACCCATAACACAAGCTCTGCTTACTTTGGGGCTAGATGAAGCTGTGTGAAATATCTAATATGATATTTATTTATTTATTGTTAAGAAATCAAAATAAAGAGGGTAAATAAATAAATCGTAAAAACGCTGTGTCAAATGTTCATAGAACAGGAAAAAATAACACATGCTGTATAACGTCACTGGCGACTTCGTATAAGTACACATTACATCGCCATTTTGCGCTGTGTATGTGTGCGTGTATTTTTCTCAAGTGCATAATAAATAACGATTTTGTACAATTATTTTACATTTATAAATGATTTTAGATGTAATGATTTATTCTCACTGAAATGATCATCTGAATAATACATCTATTTCAACAAAAACACTACGCGAAATGTATGAAATCATCAAATGAATAAGTTACGTACAGCCGTTACAAAGGGTCAGTACATTTGACGAAAGATATTTCAAAACTGGTTACATTTGATAACTATATTCATATAGATTTCAGTTCTAAAATAGGTAAAGAATAATAAAATGTAGCCAAAGCTTCCCTTTTTATAAGGTTTTCCCACAAAAAAACACTTTTTGACGCACAACGAATCAACCACACTTGCCTGCCGATGTTCAAATTTGAACTGTTTGTAATAACGGTTCTATGAATTTCACTGATTGAGTGAAATTATTTTGGGTTCGTTCATTTCAGAGGTAAACAATTAAAACAATTTAGACTGTATTACACTGTGTTTAAATACCAAAAACGAATAAATTGTATGGTTGGTGCTTAGAACACTGATCAGAGGTTAGGCACACAAAGGTAGTAGACGCTGATCAGTGGTTAGGCATATGAAAGGTTAACTAAAACATCTCAACAATAGCCTTATTGTCAGGAGAGCTAACGAATAAATGCCCCAAAATAATAATGAATCTTGTCAAATCGTTAAAATTGTAGAAAGGATATAATTAGATATAAGTATTACAATAAGAGCTATCCTGACCGTCACAGTCGCTGGATCAACTAGAACTAAATATAATTATTCATCCAATATTTTTTTTGAAGAAACAAAAATATAACTTCCTCATGATTATGAAACTATGAGATATAACATTATACGCTCCTACCGGTACATCTTACAAAATGAATAACATTACTCTAATGTCAAAGTGATCTCGATTTAACCGTACGATTACAATTTGGGAATGCATGATACTACGCGACGAATTACAATTATTATTAAGTACCAATGATTTAAAAAATTCCCTACGTAAACAGATAGCGTAACAATGACCGAAATACGATTTTTTCGTCAACTATAATGTACAAAGATGAAAATACAATAATCAAATCGGTTACATGATGCGACGAGGTGGCCGCTATAACGGCTGAAAATCTGCGACTCGCGATTACATATATAACGAAGTTTTAGATAATAAAAATAATCGAACTAGAATCTTAGACGAGAGGCGTGTCGCGTTATCGACGGCGTCTCGCCGAGAGATGGCGCTCGGGGCGCGCGGGCGGAGACTAACCGACTGCCTGCGAGCCGGCGGCGCGCGGCGACACCACCCGAGCCTTTATGGCAATGTTTACTGTTACAGCGGCTCGGAGTGGTGTCCACCAGTATACGCTACGGCTGATGAGGCAGCACGTGACTCCACCCGCATTGGCAGTCTTGATACATGAGTGGGTACCCGACCAGAACATAGCAATACTGACGCGATTATTACCAAGAATATCGGCTGCGTTTACAAAATGCGACGCCGCCAACGTTCCCCGCGATAATGGCATTATCAATTAGACTATTTGAGACAGTTTTAACAATGTATAAACATGTAAAACAATTAACAGCAGTCTGCAGATGAAAACAACTGGACTTCGAAAAGTATAAAATATATTAAGCTATTTCATGGAAGAAATGATAAATGTATGGATGTCATAAGCATTTATCGATAGCTTACGTTACAAAAAATACCTACAGTTAACACAACCAATACATTTTATCAATCAGTATCTAACATGCCAATGGAGGCGCGGAAGAAAATATTCACGATTTTGGATCTCTCTTAATAATCATTAACCTAAGATTGTGCTCTGCAAATGGAGCTGGCAGCGTTCAAATTGACGGGGGATACCACATCCCATAAGTTTTATCCTACCCATTATTTCTAGTAGCTGGATCGTTTCGAGTGATGCGGTACGATACGAGACGGAGCGACCGAGGCTCAGCGTCCAAAACTAGGGGACAACGCACTGTGTGACGTCAGTCGATTGCCCCGCAAGTCATCACTCGAAAGCGTTCCGTTCTGGTGGGGTACTCGATCGCGTCACGGCGAGTTAACATCTAAAAATAAATAACGAGGATAGGGTGTAGAATACTGTTAGAGGCGGCGCTCAGTTGACCATCAGCGTGTGGGACTCCATGGGCGCCGCCGAGTCGTACAGCGTGTCCGTGTCCTGCGTGGGCTCGCCTTGCAGCTGGCACTGGTTCGACAGAGTGCCCGCACCGCAGTCGCAGAAAAATCTGAAAATAGCTCGCCTTTAGTCAGGATTCAATAACAATCTAGTGTTTATGGGGCAACTGAAAATGGAAAGCCTGAACATACTTGGACCAAATTGTTGATATTATAGAGGGCCCCAGGTCAAAAGTACCCTAAACAAAAGCTTGTATGAAGAATGTAGAGTGAGTATGGCGATAAATATGTGTCACGACTCGTAGCAGGTATAAATCTGTGGTGTCTGCCTACGGGAAAGAGGCGTCAGTTTGTTCTGAACGCATCTTTTGAAAATTATTTTTACCAATTAAATGACAATTAAAATGACAGTGGCTAAATCAACCAGTCTGTAAGTGCAGTAACCTGGTAAATTTCAAGATCCTACAAAGTTTTTTGTTCCCAAAGATTGTTTTATTGTATACAAAGATGCTTTACCTGTCATGGCGAATGAATTCTACATCGTGACCAGAGTGGCATGTCTTGATGCAATTGACGCAGATTGCGTTGCGGTCTGTCGTATTGCAAGTCTGGCACCTGGAAACAAACATTTAACTATAAACAATGGGTCTAAGAAACACGTTATAATGATAGCCATTCATAATTCTAGGTTCCTTTAGTTATTGTAAAAAATTAAATCAATACAAAGAAGAATAATCATGCAGAAGTTAACGGCTATGAATCATTTTGAAACAGACTTTACCTGTAGAAGTCGTGCATTGGGAAGCTAGTGTAGGAAGATATTTTGTAGAGACATTGTCCGCCGCCAACCGCTTTCTCCACCGCGTCTTGGTTGCTGAAGATCTTGTTGCCTCGCACTAGCGGAGAAACCCCCGATGCTAAGCATAAACCTGTAAAAATACATAATTACAAATCCAACCCACATCGCACTAAAGATTTTGGAATCGAAGTTTGTAAGTGTTAAATTTTTTTTCCTATTGATGCATCATCATTTGCCTGCCCTTATCCCGCTTATGCAAGGTCGTCACAACATGTTCTCTTCTTCCATTCTCCCCTATCACTCGTCATCTTCGTATCCACTCCCTTCTTACCCATATCTTCTTTCACACAATCTATGCATCTTTTCTTTGGTCTACCTCTACTCACATATCCATCAACATTCAGTTCTATTACCCTTTTAGTTACGTGCCTTTCATCCCTCCGCATTACATGCCCAATATGCCCATACCACGCTAACCTATTGCTCCTTAACTTTTCAGTCACTGGCGCCACTTTCAGACTAATATATTGATTCCGCACCTTATCCATTCGCGTCACTCCGCACATCCATCTCATCATTCGCATCACTGTCGCATGCACTTTTAATCCGTCGCTTGCGTAGCCCAGCACTAGATCCATATAGCACGACACGTCTAATGACCGTCTTGTAGATTTTCCACTTAAGTTCGGTTTAAAGATGAAGAAAAAGTTTAAGGGGCATACAAGGGACACAAGTTGTTCCCGAGACCTGTCGCCGTTTCATCCATCCCGCATTCATTTTATTTTTGACGTCTCGGTCTATCCTCCATCATCTTGGATCAATGATCCGAGGTATCGAAAATCGGAGCAGACTGGGAGGGATACACTACACCATCTAAGACGATAGGAGAGAAGCTGGAAGAACCTCCAAAATTACAAAACAGGTGTTCAGTTTTGGTTCTTTTAGTTTTTTTCTATTGATGCATGGGTAAAAAATATGGGAACTGATTAAAAATACAGATTGGGTATCATTAAAAATAAGCTACAATAAATACTTACTAAAAATATTTACTTCAAGTAAAAAACTTTCATGAGAAATTATAGTTTACAATCAGATAAGCCAAGTGTGCCAGATCACTTTAACACGTTCACTGTCCAGCCAAAATTCCGAAATTAACTGTCAAGTCCAATTTACTTTTTCATTCCTATGTACTGAGGTACTTGCCTTCATGCCACCTCAGGTCCATAAATGCTATAAAAAGGGGGAGGGAACCCTGTAACCCCCATTTTTAGAATGACCCACATGTATGTCACGAACGTACAAGCTAAAAATTCCATGGATTTAGCATTGAACCTTTGAAAAATTCAGTGACCCACTCGTATGTCATGGACGTAGGAGGTAAAAATTATAAAAAAAATGCGTTATCTGTGGGTAGAAAAGGATTTACGGCCAGATTTACCACTCATTAGCCACCCAGAAAAAAAGTTTTGTTTGTTTTGATTACAATAACCCTACTTTTTTGCAAACTTTGTTTTTGGCAAAATCTATAGAAAGAGGTGCGCTGGTTGCTACAAAAAACTGAAAGAAAGTCGTTCAGTTGCTGATGCACGTACAAAATCAAAAAAGACTGACACACAATGCCAATTCTGCAAAAAACCTATGTGTCTTGCATGATTTAATGAAACTCATTAGACTAATATTACTCTTAATTGGTTATTTTTAAGTTCAATGTTCAAAGTTATGTCAATCCTAAATAAATAAAAAAACTCGTTGGCTCATTGGATTTATATTTTACCTATACAATCATACATACGTCTAAGTAGAATACTAGTAAGTTTCTGTTACGTCCACGAAGTAAGAGCCCATTATGTTCGAAGTGAGCAGTGACCCACAGTTATGGCACGGACGTCTCGTTCAAACCCAAAATGACCCACATGTGGGGCATGGACAGTGAACGTGTTAACTTGATTGATGTCCAAATAACGCAAGTCAATTGTAAAATTGCTCCAACATGCATCAAATTGATAAATTGTACAGAGATTGTGACATACAAATGGTTATTTTCAAAGCAAACAATAGGCTATGATTATAAAACGTATTGACTGGTATTTTAGTAGTAATTCCTTTTCAACACACCATATCGAAATTGTTCATCATGAATTGCTGTGTGATGGAATGAATGGAAGTCTCAACTTGCTTAACGTTTCTGAACCTAAATTCCTTACATTACAAACTCACGCCTATAGGAACAAAAGTTAGGAGTTATCGCGTCACAAGTTGCTAGACAAACGAAACATATTTTGTGTATGTCTTTGGCTTGTACTTACGTTAGCTGCGCTACGCGGTATTTCTAAATTTTCTATAAGCTACCTCCATAACTAATTTCATCAGAATCCGATCCATCTTACTACCTACATTCTCACCGCTCATTATCCAGTGAAAATCAAAGCCTATTTACGAATTTTGCAAGTATTAACATGAAGGTCTTACCTCCAAATCTATTGTTGAAAATCTGGTTGTGCTCCAAGGTAGCGGTCGCGTTGTTTGTGATCTCGACACCGGCCGCCAGCCCGTCGAATATGCGGTTACGTCGCAGCACGGGGTGACTCTGTGTTGATATCAACACGCCGGCTTGCGCGTTGCGGAATATATCGTTCTCTTCTAACACTCCCTGTCAAGTTTTTTGAGGATTAGCAACAGGATTCATAAAAGAGTAGAGTTGCTGATTTAATGAACCTCGTTTTACTGAATACTTTTAGGCTCTGACAATTTATGATAAGAATTAGCATAGGTAAAAATATATTTAGGTAAGTACTGACCTTTCCTCCATTAAAAATACAGATACCCCCATCACGCCCATCAAAAATCTTATTTCTCTTGAGCGTTGGGTTGGAGTCAGTCTTTATCCACACCCCGGCCATGGCATTATCAAATATTTCATTTTGTTCCAGAAGCCCTAGGCCTCCGTTGTAGACTAGTACACCGCCATTCTGCCCACCCCAAATTTTGTTACCCCTTATAACGGGGTTGCTGCCAGTTCTGATTTGGACGCCAGAGTATAAGTGGTTGAATATATCGTTGTCTTCGAGTTTACCATGGCCGTTATCGTAGAAATACACGCCGACCTGAAAATAATGTAATCTTAGGTTTCACTTAACACATTGAATCATTTAGGGTCAGTTCCAACGTGTGTTGTTGATAAATTGACTCCTATCAATTCCAACATGTTAGCATTTTGGGCTTTCAACTTGTCACGTAAGAAGTGCTCACTTCTGCAAATGCGAGCATATGCCTGATACGTATTTGGATTTTGGATATACCTCTTGAGTGCCCCCCTTTTAGAAATCATAAAATGATCTGGGATACACAAATATCTAAGAGAATATCCACCTAAAGAATGTCTACCGTGCCTTGGGGATACAGTCAAAATGTTTACTTTTTTCATTAGTTACCTGTTTCCCCGAATGTATGCGGTTTCGACGCAGCACCGGTGTCGACCCAGTGGTTATCCAAACCCCGGCGAGCGTGTTAGCATACACTTCGTTTTCTTCAATGAGACCCTGGCCCTTCTCATGCACATAGATGCCTCCATGTTGGCCATGGTGGATTTTGTTGTGCCTTACTATTGGGTCGCTGTTGGTGCGAATCTGTGTAAATAAATAAATTCATTTGACTATGATTGGCAAACTGAGGCTTTGGACTGGCGGGAATATAAGCAAAGGTAGGCCTTTGCCCAGCAGTGGGATCCAATGGGTTAATTAGATTCGATGATAGTACTTGACAACAATAAGACCAATGAAATCTAGATAGATCATAATAATATGGGTAAGGTAGATTAGATAGAAAATACTTTATTGCACACCATAAAAATATAAAACTAAACAAAAAAAAAATTAGCTATGGTATGCAATCGGCGGTCTTATCGCTAAAAAGCGATTTCTATCATCTAAGGTAGATAGGTCGTTAGTGAAATAGGACAAGCAAGTTTAGCAAACAAAACAAAAGTAACATACCTGTATCCCAGCCAAAGCGTTCCCATAAATATTATTGTGCTCAATAAGTCCGCGGCCTTCTCCGAATATGTACACGCCTCCTTGATGTCCATTATAAATCTCATTGCGCCGAATAGTCGGGTTACTGTTTGATGTGATCCATACGCCCGCAAAGTTATTGGAGTGTATCTTATTGTCTATGAACTGTCCTAGGCCCGATTCATGGACGTAGATTCCACCTGTTTGTCCATGGTGGATCTCGCAATGTACGACGGTGGGGTTGGCGCCGGCTTTGACTTCGAAACCGGCGATTCTGTTGTTGTGGATGTCATTCGCTTCGAAGTAACCCTGTGGAGGTGTTGATAGTTGAGTATTGAGAATAAGTGTTGCAGGAATGCAGGGTCCAAACTACTTGTAGTCTATCTAACAATGGATATTAGTTTGAGTAGTATGGTTCCGATTCTTAGATTCAAGTTCAAAACGATCTTCCCATAGCTCAAAGAGCTGCTAAATCAACAATCTTGCAATTACATGACATGCAATGAGAATTATGAATATTTTGATGCTAAATTGACAGGTTTTATGACATAAATTTTTACAGTATTCATTCTATATAACAAATACTAACCAATCCATTCTCAAACGTGAATATACCGACGTCGCGTCCATGGTGTATATGATTGCGACGCATAATCGGATTGGCGAAGTTCTTCACCCATATCCCGGCGAGAGCGTTGCGGGAGATTTCATTGTCCTGATACGCGCCTTGAGCGTAGTCTGTGACGTACAGACCGACGTTCTCACAGTCACTGATGTCGCAGTGTTTGATTACTGGGTTAGCGCCGGCGCCGCTCACACAGACCGCGGCACCCACTGTGAAATGTTATGAGTTATTAACTTGATGAACTTGCAACTAAAACCTCCTCTAGCTCTAAGAACCAATTTTAGTTTTTTGTAGAACTACTCCTATAAAACTGGACTAGACTAGACTTAGACTAAGCTTTGAATGAATGCTAAATCACTAGCCCTGTTATTAATAAACACGAACTTGGGTGGGATTAGAGCTAATCCAAAGCATAAGGCAGTAGTAGGTCAAATCTGTATTAATAAATAAAGACCAAGGAGGAAATAAGCTAATCCGACTCTGCTCTCGGAGCAAGAGTTACGCCAAGGTGCAACCTAGTATAGGGATGGAGTAAGCATACTCTATCATGAATTTTGACATTTTACTTCATCAGGATGGATATGATGATGGTTTGAGGAAAAATTTAATGAGGTTGGATGGATACCAATTAGGTACGATAAATGGGGCGAGTGAAAATTTACAATATTCGTAAAATTTCATTTTATGATCTCGAAGAAACTGAATGTAAAATCCAATTAAATATAGATTTTGAGGTGAAAAATCATTTAGCATTAGCAAGAAACAAAAAAAATAGTTATAAATGACTAAACACAGTCAATACTTTTTTATGACTAAAAACTTTTTGGTCATTATTCACTTGACCAAAAATTTTGAGAAGAATAAAACCTCTAACCTCTTTGAATAAAACAGATTGTCAAATACAAATTATTGTCTATCTCTGTCATTCATATAATTAGTGACAGAAACAGACAATATTTTGAATGATAATATTATTCGTTCATTCACTCGTTTTTATTTTAAATTTTATGGGTTAATGCACACGCTAATCCCGATGCAAGTATGTTTTACTGATTCGAGATAACTATAGTCGGTCCATTTTAATAAGCCACATTTGACATTTCATCAAAATTTAACAACGTAACTTTGTACCGGCGGGCATAAAATACTACTATTTTATCGAAGTTAGTACTGCACAATTGCTTAACTTTTTTTCAATTCCGGTTAAATAATTTATTTGTCTTAACGACAAAAGAAGGTAATTTTATGATTTATTTCCTTATTACACCATCCAAACATATTATGTTTCAGAACAATTTCTGTTTTAGAGAGAACTGAACGTTGTTACAATGTTGCGTCAGTAAACCCTTGTTCTCTTTTGACACTAGGTATGTTACCCAAAATAATCGAAATTTGAGAGTTGGAATCGAATGAAATGATTTCTCGTAAGGGAATATTTCACCTTTAATGATGATGATGGCGCATTAAATACTTATTGTTTTTTTTTAAATAAACTTAGGTATTTATCCCGAAAAACGTTACTAAATACCAAAAAGTACTTTTGTAAAAGGACAACGGGAATATCGCATAAAAACTTTTTTTCTCTGTTTGACATGACAACCATAAACTTTTGAACAATTTTTATCAAAATAAATAAGTAATGGGGTTGTGACACAGTCTTGATCGTTGTGCAAAGTGACTTTGCGTTCTTGGTGTGCTATTTTTTTCAGTCCCGGTTTTTTTTAACTGATCTTACCTACTCTTAGTTTACGGTTTACCTGGCGATAAATTTTAATTCATGTGAATGAATCGATACGGACTTCGAACATAATCGAAGTTTTTAAGAAGGTCACCTCACTAGAAAGCTCAAACTGACAAACGTCAAATGTGGCCTATTAAGTTGGACCGACTATACCGATTTATTAATAACCTTGAACTCATCATGTTTCTCCAAGAAGTAACAGTTCTGAGAGCAGTCTCGGATTTAGCTGGAATTAGGGTTTTCTAATTAATAAAGCGGTAGGAGATTCTAAACATAGACTTCAATATTTCCACAATGAACTAGAATGTGATGTATGAAGCTCTTTCACTCCTTCTCTGCACCCAAATCTTTACCCTTTTCTACTGTAGAGATTGGTCATTCATCAGCCACCAGTACTCTTAGTACTGGTGGCTTAGCATGAACTCATATTTCCTGTCAGTTTTTGAACTGCCCTGGAAATTTTGACAAGAGACTAATCTGAAATGGCGGCGCTTATCATGCTCTCTCGCACTTGCACATTAGTGACTGTACTAGTGTGCAAGCGAGAGAACATGATAAGTTGCGACGGTTATAATGACACGGATTATTTGAAATTGACATTTAGTTTGAAAACTGCCAGGAAATACGAGATCATGTTTACCCATGATAATGTTAAAATAAATAAATAAACCCAATAATGAGGAATAATGAGGCAATGATAATGTAATACTGACCGACACTGGCGCTGCGTATAATGCAGTGGTCTATAGTCGGTGAGCAGTTGTCTGAGACCTCGAGACAGTAGTGCTTGTGATGCTGCATTGTGCTAGTCGCGTCCGGAGAGAACTTGAGCGTCATATGGCCGGCGTAGGCACGGCTTGCGCCTTCCGCGAATGTGAGAGTTGATTCTGCCTCGCGTTCTAGCACTACTGACTCGGCTACGTTGCCGTGGGCACAGCCTGAGGAATGACATAATATTAGGAGTTTATGGTTACAAGTAACATTCGTTTTAGGGGTAACATTAGAATGAATTAATGAATGGAAAACTCTTTATTGTACACAATAATTACAAAACATACACATATGAACCAATAGAACCCAACGAGACAATGTACAATGGACGGTCTTATCGCTTAGAAACGATTTCTTCCAGACAACCCAGATTAGAATTATTATTGAGGCAAATTCTTCCAATACAATATTGATTTGAGAACAAAATGTATTCTCTTGCGATAGTTCACTAATCAGGCGCATACTACATTCTATTATACTTATTTAAAAATGCTTTCATAGGTAGGACCAAGAAAACTGTTTTTTTAATAGAAAATCGTCCAGTTGGCAAATAACTAGCTTGATGTTTAAGCGATGATGCCGAGGATGAAGGTTGTAGATTTATAAGAGACTATCATAGTGAAGAACGCCTCGAATCTAGTTCTCAAGAAATAAGGAAGGCGGCAGAGTTTCATTCAGAGCAGTACGAATCATGAATGTGGATATTATTTTGTCGCTTGGATACAATAATGAGTGAACTCACCGATAAGCTGCACATCAGTGTCTATAGCGAGACACTCCTCTTGATAAAGGCCAGCGTGCACAAACAGCAGCGCGGGCTGAGCGGCGACGCTGCGTCGGCAGGTGCAAGGCCCCGTGCATGTGCAAGCGGCGGCGGCAGTAGTCGCGCCGCTCGCCGCCCCGCTTGCCGCCCCGCCACCCGCCGTGCTCGCCGCTGCGCCCCCGCTGCGTTCCTCCACGTAATCGAGTGCCGCCTGGAGATAATCAGTAGCTGAGTTTTCTCAAGCTGAGAATTTATTAGTAGTTTGTGTAGTAAAATGTGGTATACCATTGGTTTAAATAACTAGAAGTAAATTAGGCCCATTTCAGTGTTGATTCAGTTTTTATGAATGGAAGAACTTGTTTCCTTTGGTATGACAAGTTCCAAACAACGTCGCAATTTACTGTTATAAACCAATGGAAAAAAGAGAAAAGACTGCTATGGCAAACTATTTCTGTTAGATCATCAACAAAAGTTAGTCTGTTCAATAATTGTTTACGATTTAAAGTGTTTTTTAACCGACTTTAAAAAAGGCGGAGGTTCTCAATTCGTCTGTATGTTTTTTTGTATCTTGTTACGCGATTATTCCGCCAATTGTGGATGGATTTAAAAAATTCTTTTTTTGTTTGAAAGGGTATCCTCCCGAGGTGGTCCCATATAAATTTTATTCTGATAGTTTCTCCGTTAAACTCAATAAACCTCACATTCACTCGACGCCCTGTGTGTGCCACACCGCGCCAACATTGAAGTCGGTTTTCTTTTTAGTTTTTAAAACGTAATTATCTTAATTCATCTCCAGGAATTTCTAATGTCATGCAAGACCTCTAATTCTATCATATATCAGAATTATTGTCATTTGTCTGACATGCACTTACTCTAATAGTATTGAAGTGTTTGACACGAGTGTCCTTCTTAGCGCGATGGTTGGCACGGACATGGATTCCGTAGTAAAGCTGCCTGAAGCTCTCCTTCCAAGGATTATCTGCATCGCATTCATCAGGCGCGACGAACTCAAACTGGCACGGCGCTGGATGCATCAGTGGAGTATCGTATTCGAACACTGATTGGTAGAGGCTCTTCCTGTTGACACAGCACAACTATGTAATATTTACTAAGCGGTGCTAAGCTCCGTTCGCGCGGAAAGAGTTATCGAACTAGTTTATTTGATAGATTGTTGTGTAACGTATTGAATCGTTAACGGATGGTTCAATAAATGCAAAACATTTGCTTTTTGTGTCGACATTACTCAAAGCAAGAGCATGCAAGCGAAGAAGAAAATTGGAAGAATGGGGCAAGCTAAGATTGCACAGGATATGAAATTGTCCTAGTCTCACTACAGTTTTATGACGAATGGCTAGCAGTCTTTAAGACGATGTTTGATGCGTTTACAATACAGAGATTACCTGATTGTAAGTTTTACCCGGCAGTGTGGCTCCGTAAAATCTGTTCAATCTCACCATAGCTCCGTATCGTTGGCGATAGTGTTGAACCGCTTGCAGACTTGTGCTACGCGGCAGAGGTCGCGCTCGGCGAGATGAGACAGGATGCACAGCAGCACCTCGTCAGGCAATTCGTATTGCAAGTACTGAGATACGTTGCATACATCCACGCCTTGCGACAGCGATCTGGAATTCAGACGAGTGTGAAAAATTGCAAACAGTTTGATAATGATTTGTCCAAATCGTTGTTTAGACAATAAGTCTCACACGAAAATAAGCCTATCTTACCGTTCATCCGATCCGAATTATGGAGTATCGATTGGCATCTTACCAAAATCGGATTAAGTAGTTCAGGCCTTACGATAGAACATACGTAAAACTACGCCCCAACAGTCAAACATATTCCTGAACCGGTTTCCAGTGTCGTATTAAGATACGAGGACCATGGTACTACAATCACCCAGACCAGAAACATTGCAGTACAGCATTCGAACCCTCGGATGAGATTGTCAACATATTGTGTGATGTATGTACCATAGTTTGCTTAAAATAAAATCCTTCGTTATGGCTTGGCCTATGTTTTTTTTCAGGTAAAAGTAGCTATCCTATCCATCATTAGGATATTGTGTTGCATAAAAGTTGAACCTTGCTATTTACAGCGATTCGGCAAACTATGCGTGACAAGTTCAATGTAATGACTCATCATAAGACAGAATAACACGATTTGTACAAAATAGTTCTCAGGTTAAATAAAAGCTTATTCAATCTCTCTGCTAGTAAGGTGAATCGGGATTCGGTACTATACGCGTCGCGTGACTAGTCTTTTTATGATTCATCACAGGACAGACAAAGACAACGAACCTGCGCAGAACCCCGATCATAAAGCCCCAGGATTAGGGATAACTTTTATGGATAAACAATGACAACCTTTAGACAACCGACCGAATTGATCTGCAAACAGTCGAGGTCAATGTCACTCCAGGGGATGAATCAAGCGATGAATTCGAAATTTCGCTGTTTATTCGCATGTTTCCTACTACGAGGTACATTGTATTCGGTCGGTAAGATCAATCTAGAAACTCGGTCCTAACCTAGGACTAAATATTCCAAACCAATATTCCAAATTGGTCCTTGAAGCTAGAAATCGCAACTTAGGTCGTTTTTATTCTGGCAAGAACATTCCGATTCGGACATGAGAGTAACTTACTCTTTGCGTGGAATCAGTTATTACATACTATCTAGGCGATTTGTGTCTAATGAGTCAAAGGTTTAAGTACCACATTCGAAAGACGCCTTTGATATTTAAACAACTTTTCGCAAAGCCACGCCCAATGTTTGGTTCGGATAGTAATGAAGTAAAGATTTACGCAAACTACGCACTGCTAGACTGGAGAACTAAGAGCACGATAGCCTCAACCTAAAAAAATAGACAACAGATAGGGTTTTTCCTGATGTCTAAGAGCCACTTAGCTATTCCAGATCACGAAATAAATCGTATTGTAAGTTGAACCGTTCAGTCGCAGAAGCGTGATCTAACGAACCTTTTAAACTTTCGTATTACTGATCCTACATCTGTCAGTCATCAGTGATCACAGCCATAGGGCATGGGGGCACGTGCCCCCCCCCCCCCCCCAGACGATATTTTTATGTACCTACTAACTACGAAAAATGAATAAATCGTGAAATTTTTGTCAGTTTTTGTTTCTTGTGCTCCCCACAGAAAAAAAACCTGGATCCGCCCATGATCACAGCTGCAATCAATGGAATCGGCAAATAATTAGTTTTATGACATGGTATCCTTACGAAAAACAATAAAAATTAGTAGAACACGCCATGTAATAAAGATGCTCGTAAGTATTTCGTCATTGATTTGAACATTTTGACATTGTGTTTTCAAGCACCGTTTCTTCTATTCAATTGATGACAAAACATGCTATACCAGTGCAATCAAGTTTTACATAAAACTCATTGCCGCTCGCGTGCTTCCAACATAGCCCGGCATTCAGGGATAATGCAGTTTTTCACCATAATAAGTGTAGTTACTTCAAAAAGAAAAATTTGGAACACTTTTCATTGAATTTGATTGATTTAAAAAAAAATGAAAATTTTGTTGAATGAGATGAAAGTTTCATGTTATACCTAATATTCAATGAATTTCGATGTGATCGTTTTTTCGATACTAAGGTATGTAACATAATAGATGTAAATTTTGCTATTGCATTGATGCAAATTCCAGCCAGTATGTAAACAGTAAAACGTCAATATATGCCGTGTCTTATTAGGAGTTGGATAATCTAGCATCTAGGGAAAGTGAAAGTCACAAACGTTAACTTGCACACAAGAAATGGCATTCATTAGTACCTACCACATTTAACTAACTACTGTAACGATACAAATGATAATTTGGAATAAGTTATGCAAAATGCAGCAGGTGTGATGTAGATTTTGGATGATTTTCTCTTCAATTTCAATTTATCCAACTAGGTGCTGTGAAATGTAACCTTATATTGCACCCAAAAAAATACAATGGTAGGCAACTTTTAAATAAGTACACGTATAACATACAAACCACACACACTTAAAATCACGCCCATTTACTCTCATTACATTCTTAATTGGTTTATTTTTAACGCGACTTTAGCCAAAATGTTGTCTAAGATTTATTATAGTTCTTCCCCTTCTTATCCCATTTACCTCAAAGTTGAAGATTTGATATTAACTATTATTGCAAATCATATGAATCATTGGGCAATGAAATTTTCTGAGAAGTATCAGACTGATTTTGAATTAGCATAAACAAACATTTAGAGGAAAAATATTTACTTGAAGTCAAATGGGCCCTACTGTATAAAAACATTGCACATTATACCTAATCACATATTAATGTCCCAAATAAGTCGATAATAAACTAATTTTACTAAGACTTTGCTGTCTGTCTGTCACCAGGCTATCTCATGAATCGTGATAGTTAAGACAGTTTAAATTTCACAGATTATGATGTATTGC
Organism: Epirrhoe alternata; assembly: GCA_963565295.1. Taxonomy (NCBI): domain Eukaryota; kingdom Metazoa; phylum Arthropoda; class Insecta; order Lepidoptera; family Geometridae; genus Epirrhoe; species Epirrhoe alternata. The sequence goes on from OY751393.1 coordinate 4,052,481, forward strand.
TTTTGCCGCTATCACAATAAATACTAAAAAACACAATAAAATAAATATTGAAGGGGCTCCCATACAACAAACATGATTTTTTTGCCTTTTTATAGATGACTAGCTTCTGCGCGCGGCTTCGGCCGCGTGGTACCAACATTTTGAATAGCCTATATGCTATTCCAGGTCACTTTTCAGGTTCAATTAAGACAATATGCTTCGGTTAATAAGTTAGTCTTGTATAAGCGTATTAAAAACGAGATTGAAAATGAGAAATGACTCTTATGATCCATGGTTATCTTCTAAACTCCATTTAGATTTTTTTACATAAGATCTTTTCTGATAAAAGTACCACAGGGTACCCACAGTCGGCCAGGACAAGGTTATGTCAATCAAGATGCCCCATGGTTTTAGCTGTTTATAAAAATGTTGTTACTTAGTTTTGTTCTGCCACAGACGAAAAAAGCCTATGTGTTAATTCAGGGTAAGGCTATGTCCAATCCTAAATCGCAATACTTTTCTTCGTTTCAGCAGGAAAAGTAACAAATATACATCCAGATTCACCTTCATTAACATTCAAGGAGCATTTAACATGATGCAATTTTTGGCTCGTTTTGCTAATCCAATACCAGTAACCGAGCAAGAAGATCACCATTAACATGTAAAAAGCTACAGTACAAATCAATATTGTATAATTTTTTGTAACTTTTATATTGCTCATCCACACTTGGTATTTCTTTAAGAAATGAAAAGTCTTATCAAAATTCCGACGGGATTCAAACCGGCATCAATCAGACGATCCTCCTAAAGCCGGAGTGCCTTATATCCGTGGCCTTACCCCTCGGCCACAAAATCTTAGTTGTCGGTATCCAAATCTTTGTTATGCTCATATTTATCGGTTAAGCACCGATTAGCGCCATCTACGCGTTTCACTTGTGAACTCATGCTCATTGTCCGAAGTTACATTCAGAATCAAATGACTAAGATCGGTCGCAAAATTTTGATAAGACTTTATTTCTTAATATTGTATCAGAATTAATTCTTCCATGCAAATGCTCTTTCTCGTCTGCATAGTAGTGTGTATTGGTAGCGAAGGAACAGAAGTAGAATCCCCTAGTATGAAGACTATTCTAGATGATCCCAGCGGTCTTACTAAATAAATAGTTTTTTACTATGTACTTACGTCCTAGGCCTCTTTCTAGCTGGTAGAGAGCAGCTGCCAGAGGGTCCTGGTTCATGATACGCCGGCGGTGACTTCCGACGCAGGTCATACGGGCTGTGATGTCCGGCGGTGGTAGCCGGAGCGGCAGCCGGCACGGGTGGAGATCCGCCGCCTCCGCCGCTGCCGCTGGGCCCGGCGCATGCAGCTGTGGCCGCCATTGCACTACCGGGTACGTTGTTGGGGCACGGCACTTCACATGGCTCGCCTGGAAACAATATGCAGATGCTCAAGGACACTTCAGAAGGCTCGTATGAGGAATGAAACTAAACAAGATGACGATAATATCCTCAGGCCGCGGTAGATATTCAAGATCTGTTGAAAATCTATCTAAAAGCTTTTTGTAAGTTACTGAGTATTAAAGATCTATGGACTAAATATTGTCTTTAACAACCATTGAAGTCAACATATTATTTTAATGCCGACTGTATTTAAATGAACTCGGAACAGTGTAGGTCTAGAAAAAGACACTACGAAAATTAAAGCACAATTATAAGAGTGCGGATGAGGAGCCTCATATAATTTGGAAATGCCTGCATGTTGATGACAATGAATATAATTACAATGTTTAGTTCTTAGTAAGAGCTAGATCTTGTATCATTGATGGATCATGTTTCAACACATCGTACACCTAACAAAATAAATACTCATCATCAACAAAATAACTATATTCCAAGATAGTAAATGCCCTAATTAAAGTTGAACATCTGGTATTTAAAACATAGAGGTTTGACATCAAAACAAATCATAGGAAAAATCTTTGTATAATAACTGCATACACAACTAAACTCAATTTAATACTTTCATCACCAACTTCAATGATTTTTTATTGTGTCTACAAGAATTTGTCATTGGTATTTTTAGTAATTTCCCTGACACTACCATATTATTTTCACCCATTTTATTAGGAACACACATGTCACACTGCTCTTCAATATTGAACCTTATTGTGTAAATAATAAGATTGTTTCATAAAGCACTTAGATTCAGAATCTACTTAGCAATAACAGATTATACTTTTGATTTGTTGCCAAAATATCTGACCTGTTTTAAAACAAATTTAGCGTTTCCTCTAAAATTGATGATTTTATTAACTGTTACACATTTTTATACAAAGGAAATACTTTTTAAGTCTGCTTTTAATAGATCTTCTAGCCTGCCTGTGGCTTGGACTGCTACTAAATGGTTGGTTGGATATATACTGTTTTTCTGATTATTTAGGATGACGAAGTACTGAAGAGAACATGAAATATGTTTAAATTAAATACCTACTGCATCATACTGATATTTTTCAGCGATTACATTCATAAAGTTGTGAAACCTAAATAATTTGCCAAGTTTACTAGGTTTGGACCGAAACAAAACAGTGGAATATTGAAAGTGGGTTGTTTATTTATTTATTTCTTGTATGAAGACCATCACCACATAAAAGTACAATAGAAACTAATCAATGAGTTATAATTTGTTTTGTGAGAGATTACAATGAGTTATAGTCACACTGGTGACATTATGAAGGCAGATTTATAGTCATCTGTGAATCAAAAATTATCCAGAAATTACCTGCATAATCATAATAAATTCATTCTCATTTGTATAGAGGTTAGTTTTATTTCTAAACAATGTTTATTCATGGTAGCACAGATGTTTCAAAAATATGTATCTACCTAATTATCCACACTAAAGAACACCTTGTAAACATATCATGTGAGAATATCAGAAACATTGTGCACTTCAATTGAAAAGTATGTTTCGTAATTGCATACGATTAGGCATCAATCGGAAGTTCGAGTGCTAAAACAGCTGTTTCATCACTCCATACAAAATAGGTTTTCATCTTGTAAATCAATACTGGATATTGCGCAAAATGTCACGAAATGCGCTACTCAATACTGCCATGAGACGTGGAATGTATGAAACAAGAATTTGCATGCCAATCAACGTACGAGGAACAATGATGAACGATACGACAGCCTTGCAAGCTCGTTTTTTTTTCTCTGCCAAGAAAATGATTTTGACATAGTCAATAGACACCCATTGAACCATTTACATTGCAGAAATAAGAAGACATTGTAAATGTATGAACTCCAAGCCCGACTTTTATGGGAATCAATACAGACATGGATAAAAATGATTGGGACGACTTCGGCCGACCCGGATTACTTACTCGATTGTGTCCTAGAAGGTAATGGTATTCGGTGTCCGCCTTTTCTTCGCGATCTACGGACGTAAGAACGCGAAGAGGAAAACGAGGCACTAGGCATTATTTCTTTTAGCACTTATTTTCACTAGAATTCAGCCCTAAACAAAGGAGACACCCGCACCAACACCGTCGGCCATTTTCTGTTTAGATTAGATTGGGAAGACGAAACGGGAAACTGAGATATAGCTGCATCAGTGAGTGCCAATTATCAATTCTATAGTTCTCGAGATCTTACACATAACACATACACTAATTATATGCAAGTTAACTTATAAAATCCATGATTTGATAGGTTTTCTAATAAAATTCACACAACACTCGAGCAATGGGCGACTCTCACAGCAAAATATGGCGGATGAAACATGGCGGCGGGCGACAGAACTACCAGAGCGCCACCTATACGAAACATATTGAAGTTAATTTGATTCAAAAAAGTTTTCACTGGTGTCCGTTGTCTTCGAGCGTCATTTTTATGTTTATTTTTCTATTTTCATGTTAGAATTCAACACTGATTTTAGGAAGCAGCGTAACTAACTAAGTTTCTTAGTTTAGTTAACTAAGTGTAACTAAGTTTCTTCATTCTGTAACAAACACAATAAAAAACCGATAAGTTAACGATGAATAAATAAACTATTGGCTCAACTCTATTTTTCGTAAGACGTTCTTTCATTCGCCTGAAGTTAGCGGCACGTGAACATTGACATCATACTGACAGCTGAGGTTGACAGAAGAAGGGAAGGAAAAAAAAATGACATTTTGCATTCATCTCAACTTGGTTTGATTTGATTTGAAAAAATATTTTCGGAAGCAAAACATGGATTTTATCAGAGGGTTTATACCTGAAAATGAATGTACTTCTTCAGTTTTAGCTTGTGTATTCCTTACTGTGTCTTACGTGGCCAGTCTGTACGTATGGAGGACAAAATTAAGCAGGTATTTTACACATCTGTTTTCAATGAAAATCTAAAGGATTTTCTTAGAAATTGCTACAATATTATCAATAATTTCAGGGACCACCCGTCCACAATCAAGCGAAGATTTTTCAGTGTTTCATGTATGATGGTGCTCACTCCATTCTTTTGTCAATACATGCTCTCTGAATATACTCTCGCTAAGGCCAATATATTTGAGCACCTGGGACTTCGTTTATCAGGAATTTTACAAGCCATTATTATACCTCTATTCATTACTGCTACACTTTTCTTGGGGCCATTGACTATGCAATTTATGTCAGGAATATGGAAGTTATACACAGGTGCGTTCTCTGTAATTTTCTTAAATGTTACACATCTCATTTGTCAGTATTATTTTATAATCCATACTAATATTATAAATGTGAAAGTAACTCTGTCTGTCTGTCTGTCTATCTGTCTGTCTGTCTGTCTGTCTGTTTGTTACCTTTTCACACCCAAACCACTGAACAGATTAGGCTGAAAATTGGCATGGATAAAGGTTGTATCCCAGGGACGGACATAGGCTACTTTTTATCCCGAAAAATTCCCGAGGGACCGCGGGTTACACCGCGGGAGCGCAGCTAGTTATAATTAAATAATAATGCTGGACATTTTCACATCATCTAGCCCCAAACTAAGCAAAGCTTGTACTGTGGGAACCAGTTATCTGATATACTACTTATATTTTTTTTTGTTTGTAAATACATACATATTATACATAGAAACACCCAGACCCGAGATAAATATTTGCAGATCATACAAACATTTTATCCCACGGCGAGGATCGAATCCGCAACCTTCTGCGTCACAAGCGGGCTTTCACCCACTGCGCCGAAGAGATTGTCAGATTATCATATGTATTATGCAAATATTTTACATTCTAATTACAGAACCAATTTACTGGGTGCAGAGCTGGCAAGATTTGCTATGGGTCCGAAATCATATAATGGCACCGTTAAGTGAGGAGTGGGTATTCCGAGCCTGTATGCTGCCTGTGTTACTGCAGTGTTTGAAGCCCATGTCTGCTGTCTTTGTTGGACCCTTGCTCTTTGGCATAGGTAAATACATATTCATTCATCCATTTCATGGCATATCACTTCAATAAGAAATGTTTTTTCCTATACTAATATTATAAAGAGGAAAGGTTTGTTTGTTTGTTTGAAATGAATAGGCTCCGAAACTACTGGACCGATTTGACAAATTCTTTCGCCATTAATAAATAAATAAATAATGCTGTACATTTCACACAGCATCATCTAACCCCAAACTAAGCAAAGCTTGTACTATGGGAACCAGATGACTGATATACTACTTATATACTTTTTTTTTTGTTTTTTGTAAATACATACATAATATACATAGTAACACCCAGACCCGAGATAACTATTTGCAGATCATACAAACATTTATCCCGCCGCGGGGATCGAACCCGCAACCTTCTGCGTCCCAAGCGGGCTTTCACCCACTGCGCCACAGAGGTCGTCGTCGATTAGAATCCTTCATTATCCCTGATGAACATAGGCTATATTTTATCCCTGGAAAGTGATGTTTTCCCGAGGGAACGCGGTTAGCACTGCGATGGACAGCTAGTTTATTATAAATTTAGGTTTATGATTTTTTAAATTTCTTTCAGCTCATTTTCATCACATGGTCGAGCAGATCAGAACTGGTGTCCCAATCTTGACGGCGTCACTGATATCTAGTAAGTTTTTATTAATGACTTGCCTCACTTCAGTAGGAATAACTATTCCTTTTGCTCTAAAGCTGGTGGATTTGATTTCCATTCTGGAAAAATATTTGTGTGATGAACATCAAGATGGTTGTCCTGTCTCTTCGTGTTCTATTTAAGTATAAGTTATTTGTATTATACTATGTATTTTTAGATAATCTATGAATCTTTTTTTCAGCATTTCAGTTTTTGTACACAAGCATGTTTGGCGCATACTCTGCTTATCTGTTTTTGAGAACAGGTATGTGAATAAGCTAACAAGCTTAGGCATAATTTTATTGGAATTGAAAACTATTTTAAGTTTAAAAAAATTATCAATTTGAAAACTAATAAAATAATTTACTGTTGAGGCCCAATATCATTGAACCACAATCTCACTAATAAAATAAAGCTGAAAGTTTGTGAGTACGTTTAGTATAGATGATTGTGTTTCAAATTCAATCATGCCTAAACCCGTGAACCGATTTTGATGAAACTTGGAATAGGCGTAGATATGCTTTATAGGCTATTCAAAATGTTGGTACCACCCAGCTAGTAATATATATTATCCATAAAGTCGCCTCTTTCCCATCATACAGATTTCCACTTGCGACAATCCTGACACATATTTGGTCTCCTTCACTCTTGCATTCGTCATACAAGCTTGCCGGTCCACTAAAAAGTATTGCGTAAGGAGGTTTTACAATCTGTGTCCTAAGTATTGCAAACCTTTCCAGGTCACTTTGCGGCGCCACTTATAGCCCACATGTTCTGCAACCACATGGGTTTTCCAAACTTCGGCGAGGTGTTCCAGTATCCAGCTCTGCAGAGAGTTATCATAATATTCAATTTCATCTTAGGCTTCACTCTCTGGTGCCTTATACTAGAACCACTTACTAACCCACAGATTTATGATAACAGATTATATTGGGAAACTTGAATGCATCATATAATAAATAAGTTTTTGTGTTTGTTAAGTACGTAAATATGACTTATATTAAAAATCAATGTCAACTTTATACCAAAAATGTTGGTACTTACATAATTTATTATTTTTGCGTTTTTTTTAATTAGTTAGGTACCAATTTTACTGTTGTAACACTGAAGAATCAGGCAACTTTACAGTTTATATTGCGTTTCATACCTTAATTGGAAAGTTTGTTGTATGGTATAGGTAGGCGCTAGGTTTTTCACTGTTTTAAGTTTTTACGGTAATTAACTTTAGGTTAGATATTAACTTTGTGCCATAAATTAATCAAGCAACTAATACTTGTCGCCCAACTTTGTCCGGCCACTATTTGGGACCTTCAGTGTTTAACCCAACATTTGTTTTAAGTGTACATTTAATGTTTTCAATGTTTCCATATTACCTAGATAAATCAATGTAATTAGGTAAGTGTAGCGACAAAGTAGCCGAAGGTTCGGGGCCGAAAGTTCAGCAGCTAATAAATTTTGGTAGTAATTTCGAACGCGAAAACTCGACGTTATTTTCGGCTGATGTGTCCTATAGGAAATTTGAAAAACATTGCGAGCGTATTCAACCGAACGATCGGCGCCGTACGTTCTACAGATGTCGCTACACTAACACACCTCCACTGCCGTATTATATTTGTCTCTGATTAACTGGCGCAGGGGGCAGGATCAGATAATGATAAAGGTATTAAGTGTTTTACTTAATTATGTTTATTATATGTTATGTTATACAATTTTAATAATTATATGGTGTGATGTTTTAACAACTATAATTATGACAGTAAGTAGTGAAAGTAATTACATAGTCTAGTGAAAACAGGGTTTCAAAGTAACTCACTAGTCAGTAATGTACGAAAGGAGCCTCTTTGAGGCGCACTTGTAATCCTTTCATCACACTGGTTCGAAAGAACTGGTGACACGATAAGAAGAAAAAGTCAATAATGTATGATATTTTTCATATACTTACCTAAGTATTATAAATTTTGTTTTGCTAATACATTGTTTCTGGTTAATTTGTTCATTATTATATTTTCTCATTCAACGCAAAAGCTGATAAAAACAAAGGATTTTATACTGTGTGTACTATACACACAGTATTTCCAACACAGTTTTATCAGCTTTTGCGCTTTAAGTAAACACAGCTGTTTATCTGCAAGTTTACTTGGCGCAGCCGGATGGATATTAATGCTAGTTACATTGACTGAAGTAGATATCAAAAACTACACTAAAACAGTGCAGAGGAAAAATTACACTATGTTTTCTACTCAAAAAGCCGTAGTAGCAGGCGCTATGAGATGAAGTGGAGGCCTATTTGCATGATAATTAACAAGGTCGAAGTATTATGTTGTTTTACTAATTCAGTCTGGAAGACGCTTCTGACATTAAAATTCATAGGTTAAGTTAGATTGTAATTTTATTGTGATCACTTTTTTTGGAATAAACATTTTTACCAGAAAATGTGTATTTTTTACTTAATTGTAATAATTACTTACTATTTAATAAGATCACAAGGCAGTGACAGAATGGTCGGTTCTTCCACGTAGTCAAAATCGACCTAGGGGCAGACCACCAGCCCGTTGCACAGTGTGGCCTCTCCATACAAACTACTTGACAAAATTATATTTCGTCTTTTTTCTATTCCTAATGATTGGAAATGATAATAAATGTTGAAAAATACGTATTAGAGTTTAATTTGGGGGGGGGGGGGGGGTCACGGGGGACAAGACCCCCCCCCCCCCCCCAAATCGTACACGTCCAATAGTAAAATCTTGTGTATTGTGCAATAAAGTCTAATATTAGTGTAGTGACCCCCCAAAATTTCAGTAGTGACCCCCCCCAAATTTCAGGCTGCGACCGCGCCTGTCAGTGGCTAGGTTAATGATGATGATGAAATAAAATCAACTTCATTGTAAGTAAATATAATTTTATTCATCTCGTATGTACAGTCATAACCTTGATTTGAAGCTAATAGTTTCATCAATTAATACAATGCTAAATTCATATTCAATTATTTTTCTATAAATAAATTCATGTCACATAGAGCACAATGATACGTTTTATACATTCTAACCGAAATGTTGGACATACAAATTCGGGATACAATTTTTAGGTCATACAAACATACAGCTAAATTAACTACTTACCTACCTATTTATAAAAATCCCTTCAAAGTAGAAAATTAATAATCATTTTAAAATAATAACTGTTAAAAGAAGCCTCTATTTATTCTATAAAATTCTAGATTTGATATGGTTAGGTAATTTTAAACAATTCTACACTTTTTTAAATATTTCTATGGTAGTGAATTATTTATACAATTACCTACTTGAATTTATTTTAGTGCAATTGGATTGTGGTGAATGTGGATGTGATAGAAGTCTTATACGCGTGCCCTAGCAAAATTAAATATAAATAAAATAAATATCCCTAATTTATATGTTTCTTTTTGAATTCATGATTGAGCTTGTAAAAGAAATTCAGTCTTCTGCCAAAACTAGCGCGGCAGTATTTGCTTACACTAAAAAAAAAGATTTCAATGTTCCTCCCTTTTTAAAAGTTTGAGATGCGTTAAATTTTTTGATGGCGTACCCTACGTACAATACTATTTTTTTTTACCCTAACATAAGTATTATTATTGTTAAAAGCTTTGCTACGCCTCTAAACGCTTGGCGAGAATACGTACAGAAAACTATGTCAATCTACGCTGTTAGTTTTTCCATGGCTAACCAGCCTTGTAAATATACTTTAGGGTTCAAAAAGAGGTATAGTTTTCATATAGCTTGTGTTGATCAATCAAAGTGTAGATTCGACAGCACGCGGCTTAAGGCTTGTCTTCACGTACCGAGCTAGTAATGGCCTGGCCACATGCTAGTGTTCGACGATGAAAGTATATATTCGACACAGCACGCGGCATAAGGCCTGGCCTCATGGTTGTATAGGCCGGTTGGGAGAAGGCGGCGCGGGGGTGGCGTCGAGATCGCAAGCTGTCAGAAGCCGGACGAGTTCGTCTGGAGTCGGCCCGCCTTCGGGAACTGATGTGTCTTCTCCCTCTGTGAAAAAAAACGACAATTCAAGTGCGCGTGATGTCAATGTCCCGGTATCAATCTATAATTAGGCTTCAGCCTAACCTGCGGAGGTGGCAACAACGTGAAACTAAACGGAAGAAACGAGAGGCCGAAGCCATTGCAGTTTCTGCTGCGATGTTATAAGCCGATCGCACGATCCACACGCGGCGAATTTAAATTGTAGGTATAGAAAATGCTGCTAACGTCATAAAATGCGGCGCGGTCAGCGCGGGTGGATAGTGTGAGCCTTCATACCAGTTCATACAAAGAATTAAAAATTGGTAACAAAACTCAATGTTATTGGGTCGTTCTTATCAGCAGTTTTTGACAGTGACATTGGTGCTAGATGGCGCTAGTTACCTGCGGCGCCGGCTCCGGGCGGCAGAGGGCGCGCGGCGCGGTCGATGGGCGCGGTTAGGTCCCACATCTGCGCGGCTCCGGAACGATGCCCGCACAGCAGCAATCGTCGTGGACGTAAGGCGCCTTCACATTCCGCTACCACGAAGCAGGATACCGCGGAACCGTCTACAGACCGGATTGTGCATACTCTGCAGCAATGTTATAAAAATACTATTTTGGTGACTGCATGACATGTCAACCCATATTCTAAACCATAAGTCCATTATGAAACTTGGAGGGTAATCCTTTTTGATGTAGGGGAGCACTAAGAAAGGATTTTTTGAAATTGTAGTGGATTGAAAATGTTGGTATCACCAGAGCGAAGCCGCGGGTGTGCCGCTAGTAATAGCTTTTTTTGTAGCGCGCCAATAGTGAAACCTTGAAAGCTTCAATCCGCAATAAGCAGGACGTTTTAGACAGATTATTATGATTTAGTGAGAGTATTTAATCTAAGCCGTTCTAATTGAATAAATAGGAATAAGATTTTAGACAAGTTCGAGGTGAATTATATTTACAGTAACAATGAAAATAATAGCTCAGTTTTACCTTTTCCCGTTGGAAGCGAGCCGCACGTATAAAGTGTCCGTATCGGGCACGACTTTCTGTATAAATATTTGTTCTTCATCTTGCTCGCCGTATGGACCTGAAAAAAAAACAAAAATCAAACCAATCAAATTTAGTCTATATTAACTTTGGCTTAATTCAAATTCGTTTATTGCTTCATGTTATTTACAAGGTCGTAAAATATAGGTAGGCGTTTCATAACATGGACCCTGCTGGGGCACTGCAACACTTGGTTGGTATTTCTACACTAATATTAAAAAGATGAAAGATTTGTTTGTTTGAATTGAATAGGCTTCGCAACTACTGGACCGATATGAAAAATTCTTTCACCATTAGAATCCTGAATTATCCCTGATGAACATAGGCTATATTTTATCCCGGGAAGGTGAAGTTTTCTCGAGGGACTGCGGGTAACACCGCGACGGACAGCTAGTAACTTATAAACTAACTCAAGCTATCTGATGTAAGAACAAGAAACAGAAATCTGTAAAACTAAATAACGAAGCGGATGTACTGAATTTGAGGTGTTATATTCTACCTCATAGTGCCTAGACATTAGGTCCTATTCATGTCAAAAAACAAAAGTGTCTGACGTTATAATGTCAAAATTATATTTACAACCATAGCATGGTACCTTTTTTTTTACAACAATAAGGACTAACCGCAATCATTATGAGCCTGCGCCGTCGGTGCCTCTAACGCCAGTACATTGAAAGCTGCCTTGGGCGTGGTACCAGGTTGGGTTGAGATCATCCCTCGGAAACGGGTTACTCGCCACGACCTCACATGGTTGTATTCGCTGCATACTGATATTAGGTAGTTTTCTGATAATGACACCTGGAACAATTTTTCATTTGTTTTTAGGGCTATTCAAACATCAACAAAAAATAAGTTATAAGGAGTCAAGTCATATGCCAGCAATGTGAACAGATTGAAAAAAGATCAACAAAAGATGGTCTGTTTTATAAAAACATGTCGATTCAGCAAATCTTTAGATGAAGACGGTTCCAGAGTGGTTCTGATGGCAATAAATTGAGCAGTTTAAACAATTTCATATTGCTCAAATCAGAATTGGCTACTTTAGGTTATACGAAATTACTTCTTGTATTCAATACCAAAATTTAGGTAAAAGTCAGAGGAAACGAGGGCCCTCAAATCTTGGACACATTATCTGAAACAACGTAATCAAAAGTAAACCGTATTACCTTAGAAATAGGGCTCTGATGGACAGTGAAAGTCTGGAAGAGCTGCGGCCCGTGGCCAACTGTTTCCGGATGTTGAACGATAACCCGCACCGCACCGCTTCGAGTGCCGTAAGCTATCTCTATCCAGTTGCCGCAGAGATCTGTAAACCGTATGAATAAAAAGTAGCAGCTTCAAAAACTTCGACCAGTCGCCTGATGATGAAAAATTTGCTATCAATTGCTGATCGCTCATTGTTTGTTACTAGCGGAACTAGCACCACTACGATAAAGTAGCAATCAGCGGAACTAAAGTGGAAATGTGAAACCTAGAGCCTGTGTGTGCTCCAGGCAAAAATTGTGTGATTTTTGCTATCGCTGTTACCTAATTGGACATCTTATACGACTTGACAGCTTTATTAAGAACATCATAGAAAAAAAAGTGGAAGAAAGACGAGGAAGAGGAAGGCCTAGAATCAATTTCATGAGTCAGATAAAAGGGAAGATCGCCGTCATGTCGTATAAAGAAGTAAAGGAATCCGCAATGGAAAGGGAGAGGTGGAGGAAGCTGCATCATTGCACCGACAAGAGCTGAGCTCTTAAATTTCATGATGATGTTACCTAATAATCCGGCGGGTCAATAAATAAATAAATATTGAACATATATGTGTTTATTTTGTATCTACATTTTAAAATCCATACTAATATTATAAATGTGAAAGTAACTCTGTCTGTCTGTCTGTCTGTTTGTTACCTTTTCACGCCCAAACCACTGAACAGATTAGGCTGAAAATTGGCATGGATAAAGGTTGTATCCCAGGGACGGACATGGGCTACTTTTTATCCCGAAAAAATCCCGAGGGGCCGCGGGTTACACCGCGGGGGCGCAGCTAGTATTGCATAAGAGATATAAAGTTGTAAGAGTAAGAGATAAGACTTACTCGTTTTAGGAGTCAGGTATACAGAAATAGCTGTGATTGGCTCTTGCGTGGGATCTTTATACAGCTGTGTGACTAGCAGATCGTTGTCTTTCATACGTAGAGGAAATTTCTGCATATCTGGAATAAGAACAGTTTTAAGCACTAAGTTCTACAGTTATGATTTTGATAAAATGTTGCTACGTCTTGCGTTTGTCAGTACTGAGTGCTAGTGTGCCAGTTAGTAACTTACCGATGTAGTTGATAGCGCCAGTAGCTGTGCCCAGTAGGAGGAAGGAGCCGGCAGTGTCGTAGGTAGTGAGGTGAGCGACGTCTTGTGTTTGCCAATGTTGGGTGCTAGTGTGCCAAACTCCTGCTTTACTTCTGCTGCCGGCTCCTGATAATGCTACTAGTTGCGGTCCAACGAATAATAGGTGTTCTACACGAACACCTAGGTTAAATGTTCCTAGAATTTTAAATAAAAATTAATGATAAGAAAAATTACGTCTCAGGAAATCAAAAAATGTGTAAAACGGCCCCAGGTAGGTAAGTTAGATATCCGTTCATATCTACTGTCGGTAAAAGTCCTATTATGATGTCAAGGGAAGTAGCTCTCATTAATTATTTTTTTGAACACACGCGCATTTTGCTAATATCGACTCCATGCGACATAGGTACATGCTCACTTTCCCATATAGGTAAGCAGAGATCACTGATTTTCGCTATGATCTTGACATACATAAATAAATGTATCTTTCTAAACGAAGATACTTAAAAATATTTAAATAAACATTGTTAATAATAAACGTTGTTTCCTTTGGGTCTTGAATTATAAACTCACCAATCAGAGTCCGTCTAACCGGCTCACTGTGTGTAGAAAATGCCCACAACCTAACCAGTGGCCCACTGGCAACTCCCAACATAACGTCAGTGCCGGTCGCGTTGGTCCCACTAGAACTGCCGCCTCCAGTCTTGGCGTTTAGAGCTATCCTTTCAATGACCGCCTCTTGGACTGGAGATTGGAACACAACGTACCATCCGCATGAGTCTGTCAATCTGTAATTGTATTGATTTCTTGAGTATCGGGTTGGGTTAAAATCACAGAACTATGTTAAAATTAAGAAATAGGTACGAAAGCTTAATGTTAGAGGAATGTTTTGAGCTTAGAGGAATGTTGTTCGTATGAGTCAGTGGCAAACTCAGGTGACGGAGTTTTTAAGCCGCCTTAAGGCCTCCGTTATGGCTCAACGACTTGATATACCGGGATAGCCGGGACCGACAATTTAACGTGCCCGCCGAAGCACGGAAGCGCTCAGATGAAAATGCTGATGAAAATTCGATCTAATAAAATACGAAACTAAACTAATCAGTATCACGATTGTATCCCCAAGGCACTCTACACTTTCACCAGATTATTTAGATAATTCAAGATTAGAGAGGCATGTACATATTTGGCACATACAAAGAAGTTCCTAACATTTATTTCGTTAAGTACATACCTATATCCAGTAACAAAATGCGTGTACGCAACAGCAATCCAGTTATGATGCGCCTTAATAATTTGAACTTTGAATGAAGTAGCTGTAACAGAAAGTACTTTTTACAAAATATTAATGGGGGATACAGACAAGTATTGAATATAATACGCACTCTCCGGCGGTCGGACTCCTTTGCTGTGGCAATCTGGATTGCCCAGTGAAGCTGCTCTTGAATGTCCTCTACCACATCGACTGAAAAAATAAAGAAATGATTAAGTACCTCCCTACTTATATATAATTTTTAAATCCAACGGTTTCTGCATAGCTATTCATACTTCAACGGAACGCATCCGCGACGATACCGGTCAGCTGTTCAACCGACCGCAACCAATCGCAGTGCAGGAAACGTCAGTTTTGGATCAATTCCCCAGAACAGTTTCTGACTGGCTGGAAGGATTTTAATGACATGAGTACCTTAGCTGATCTTGCGAAGGTATCCTGCCAACAGTTCTGAGATCAAGGGATGAGTTTCTCGAATGCGTCCTATTTGATGACACATCAGAGTTTGAAGCTGTGGAGTTTTTTCTAGAACAGCTATTGCCATTCCTTCCATTGTTGCTATTTGGTACACTCACTGGAAGAAGAGAAAATCATTTATATATATAAAATATATTACTTATTCACAAAACAGATAACATTTACCCAGTGAGTTAACAATTTAAATAATTTAGGAAGTCATACACACATAACAGTCAGAAAGATGAGTGAAACTATCAAAATGACTACATACTATCATGTTACATAAAAACAGTCTTTACAGTCTACATTTCCTTGTTGCTTAAGTTTACTTGTTGTTTGTCAGGCTTAAACAATTTTAAGTAAAAGGTTAATGAACTAAACAAAAGTGATAGGTCTAATTATCTACTGCTATCAAATCCACATGTAAATCAAAATTACAAGTTTATTACAATTAAAGAATTGATAATATGAGATAAGATATACAAAAAATCTATTAGATTATTGTTTCTTTGATAAAATACAAAACAAAACATGAAAAAAATTGTCCTATTTGTAGAATCAAATTCAGACTCTTCGAGCGAGGCACTTAAGGTGCCACTGAGGTTATCAAAACTGGTAATTAAATTAGCTGTTGGTTTATTAAAAAGTACTTAAAAAAATATACTATCCAAGTATCTCACCAGTCATAAAACTTTCCATGTATAGGTAGCACTGTTCATTTTGCCAGTAACCTATTATAAGAAAACTTTGTTAAATTTCGCGATCTTTATGCCTATAAAGTTCCAACTACTATACTATATGTATTATTTATTTTACATTTTTGTGCGTCAGTATGAGTAGGGACTTTTTTTATTATAATTTGCATGTTATTTCTTCATAATCAATGGAGAAACTCAAGAGATATAGCTAGTAATCTACATCTACACTAATATTATAAAGAGGAAAGATTTGTTTGAATAGGCTCCGAAACCACTGGACCGATATGAAAATTCTTTCCCCATTAGAATCCTACATTATCCCTGACGAACATAGATTATATTTTATACTGGAAAGTGAAGTTTTCCTGTGGGACTGTGTGTAACACCGCGACGGACAGGTATAGAAATAGAGTAAAAGATTTAATTTAAATAAGACAGCAAAGGATCTAACAACACACATCAATTTGCAGATATTACCCACATTGTTTGGTTACACTTACATGGAGGTGGTAAATATCCATAAAACAGTACATCACCACAGGAGGAGTGGTTCATCTCATCACACAAAGCCAGTCTTCTGCTCAATGGAGTAATGCCAAAATAGTCACATTCATGTTTCAATGCCTTAATATTCACATTATTCAGATCTATATCCCTTGTGCGTAGAAAATTCAGAATAAGCCCAAATAGCTTTGGGTCCCTGTCTATAAATATAGCTCCCGTCTCATCTCTCACTGTGGGTATTCTGCCGCTAAGTAGGGCTGTGAAAAATGTGTCTGGAACCCAGGTCAGAGTGTGCCATGATGTAGCGAATCTGTAAAGTTATCGGCATTAGTCATTAAGTGTGTTTGTAGGTATTGAGTTCAATTACAATAACTCCTACTCAATTCATGAAATACACTGAGGATGTACTTAGTTATTTTATAGTTTTGATATACAAATATACAAATGCAAGAATTATCATGAATATGAATTTATCGAGCTATCTGAAGCTTAGATTACGATGTTTGGACATTTCTATGAGTGAAATGCACTTGCAATCGGCCGATATTATGGTAAATAAAATAGATAACACACAATTCCCAAGGTGTTTTGAGCGCATTTACCTTGTGCCACCAACATTTAAATTTACGATTTCCTGGTAGTTAGTCATTTAATAGAAATGTTTTAGATAAATATCGAATTTTGTTTATTTTCTCACAAAAAATAAAACTTCCATTCCAACCAAGCGAATACTAAAATGTCAACGTCAACAAAATAAATACAGCTGACTGACACGCTGTCATGTCAACGGCAAGACCTCAGGCAAGACGGCAACCTAAAGAAAATGTATACTAGGGATGTCGTCTCTAGGAAAAACCGGTGTAATCCGTGAAACAGATTGCGGTAACAAAATATAAATTTTTACTGGCAACAACTTTGAGAGAGACGTGTCCGTCTGTCGATCGTCCGTCAAATCAGTAGGTATTCTGAAAAGTCAATCAATTCACCTCGAAATTGGTTTGTTGGATCGGAACTGATGTATGAAAATAAAGTTACTGTGAATTATTAGGGGAGCCAGATAAATTACTAGGTTCCATGATGCCCGCCACCGCGTCTGCGAGGCCAAGCGAAGGGCGTAAAAGGGGGATATTCAATAACACGGCCGGCTTCAGTACCCTTATCACTGTGACCGTGCTAACGTTGGCTTGGCTGGCCGGCTTCGCGTCCCGGCTCTTCGCTGTAATACGTTTTGAGAGTATTATTCACGAGTTTGATCCATGGTAAGCAACAAGGATCGATTTAACATACATAACCTATCGTTGTTCAAATGTTTTCGCGCATCATATCTATTGCTTGTTATAGGTTCAACTACCGTTCTACGGCCTACATGGTCGAGCATGGATTTTACAATTTCCTCAACTGGTTCGACGAGCGGGCTTGGTATCCCCTAGGCCGCATTGTTGGAGGCACTGTATACCCAGGCCTGATGATCACATCAGGCACCATTCACTGGATACTGCACTCACTTCACATTCCTATACACATTAGGGATATTTGTGTGTTTCTAGCCCCAGTGTTCAGGTACAATTTTGATACAATACAATGAATGGTTGGATTGTGTGAGATAGGATATGAAAATTAAAGGAGTGGATGAACAGTTGATGAGTGATAGGAGTGAATGGCAGAAGAATATATGCTGTGCCGACCCCACTTAGCGTGGGATAAGGGCAAGGGAATGATGATGACAATATTTCAATGACCTCTATTAGCATACATTTACCATCACAAAATTATAAACATGTACATGTGCTTTCAGTGGTCTAACAGCTATATCTACATACTTGCTGACATCTGAGATATGGTCCAGAGGAGCGGGTCTGTTTGCAGCATGTTTCATTGCCATGGTCCCGGGCTACAGTAGTAGGTCTGTGGCTGGCAGTTATGACAATGAAGGCATTGCCATCTTTGCCCTACAATTTACCTACTATTTGTGGCTAAAGAGTGTCAAGACTGGATCAGTTTTCTGGTCAATTTGTACTGCCCTGTCATATTTCTACATGGTAAGATTATTAATTAAAATATTAATTAAAGGACTGCAAATTACTAATTAAAGGACATGAGATTTCTTTTTGGAAAGCCATTAAATGGTGGAGCCACTTTAGTTTAAGAAGTATATTGAAATATGCCTCTGACTATTATTATATCACCTCTGCTTCTCAAAATATCTTATATCAAAATAAGAGAAGACTATATCTGTTAGAATACGATTTTTCATTCTGAGAAAGTGAAATATTCTATGTAATGGTAAACATGCCAATACATAGAAACATGCCATACAATTATGGTGTGCAGCTAGTTTAGATATTAAAAGCCAAAGTTGTACAGAAAAATGGCAACTAATCTCAATCTTAATATTGTTTGTTGTAGGTATCAGCATGGGGTGGCTATGTGTTCATTATCAATTTGATCCCGCTCCATGTATTTGCTCTGCTCATCATGGGAAGATTCTCCCAACGCCTGTTTGTGAGCTACTCGGTGTTCTACATTGTTGGACTTTTGATGTCTATGCAGATACCATTTGTCGGTTTCCAACCAATCAGGACCAGCGAACATATGGCTGCATCTGGTAAGAATACATGACCTACCTATTATGTTACAGGGCTTGATATGTCTGAGTCCTGGAAAGCCTTGTATGGCAAGCATTCCTGTGCCTAGCATTTCTGTGTATGCATAGTCGGTTATGACAAGAATGCTAATCTGTACCTGCAGTTTTTTAATTTGCTACAGGTACGGACTAGGCATATCTGTGCAGGTACGCACTATGCGTACACAGGAACGGCTAGTCAAGTACAAGGTTATAGAAAACTGAAATGCCATCAACTCAGTAGTAAATAATACTCATTGATTGATTTGACGACCTCTGTGGCGCAGTGGGTGAAAGCCCGCTTGAAACCCAGAAGGTTGCGGGTTCGATCCCCGCCGCGGGATAAATGTTTGTATGATCTGCAAATATTTATCTCGGGTCTGGGTGTTTCTATGTATAATATGTATGTATTTACAAAGAAAAAGTATATAAAGTAGTGTATCAGTTATCTGGTTCCCATAGTACAAGCTATGCTTAGTTTGGGGCTAGATGATGCTGTGTGAAAAATGTCCAGCATTATTTATTTATTTACTCTTGCTCAGAAAAATCATCACTTAGTACAGTGTATAACTAGTTAATTACAAGTTTTTATTGTAAAAAAAAATCAAGTCTTGATAAGAAAATGTATAGTGCAAGTTTGTCGGCAATTCATATTGTGTCGTAAATTTGAGCCTATAACGCTAAGCAAGTTAGTTTACTAACTAGGTACACCATGTTTCTAATTTCATCAATAATTGGTTTGATAAAGTGAACATGTTCATTAAAATGCTGTATAACTGTATGAAACCAATGTAGGCATTGACAATAATGCTGGCTTTATAGCAATAAGGCTCATTATCGTTTTTATCTTCCATGAAATACCAGCATGTTATCTGTAAACAAATTCAAGGCTCCAAGAATGAGCGAATGAAGATGGAATTTATTTTATAAACCACATGCTGGACTGGAAATATGCATTCTCAAGGCAATGGTCGATGTTGGTGATGGGCATTCCTTATGTGACAATCGACGACTTATAACTTCTGTAAAATATGGGCATGAACCATATACGTATTTGGACATGCTTCCGATCCCTTCAATATTTTCAAAGTATCTTGAATACATTAAATATCTGAGATTGTATAACATTCCCTGGGCAATACAGACTTCTGGTTAAATTCGATCGCACGATCCAGCCGAGAACGCGCCGAATTTAAGTTGTATAGAAAAATGCTACTCACGTCATAAAATGCGACGCGTTCCGCGCGGGTGGATAGTGCGAGCTTTCATACGGTTTCCTATAGAATAGTTTATTAGCAAAGAAATAAAAGTACGGCCCGGAAATTCTGTGCCTTTAATGTAACTTCTATCTTTTAACAGGTGTGTTCGCTCTCATAATGGCAGTAGGAGCCCTAAAATACTTGCACAGCTTGAACCCTAAGGGGCAATGGAAACAACTCCTGATCCTGTGTGGTATCGCCGCCGCAGGTCTGGTGTTCCTAATGGTAGTACTGCTTACGTATATGGGAGTCATCGCTCCTTGGAGTGGACGGTTAGTATATTGCTATGATGACACATTTGTGATATGTGACTCTTTCGATAATTCATTGAAATTTTATCCTGGTTACTAGCTGCGCTTTGCGGTGTTTCCCACGCACTCAAAGCACTTGTGACACGTTCAATTGTCGGTCCCGGCTATTAAGTCTTTAATCCATGACGGAGGCCTTATGGCGGCCTAAAAACTCTGTCACCAGTGCTGGTTACTAACTCATACGAACTTGCTTACGGTCTCTCGGGAACTTCACATTTCCGGGATAAAAAGTAGCCTATTTTTTTTTTTTTTTTTTTTATCTATTTTTTTTTTTTTTTTTTTTAGGGACCTTGATCGATTGTCGAGCATGCCGGTCCCATAGGTCTCTCATTACAAACTTATTCCACCAAGAGCCTGAGGGTCTGTCGGTAGAGCATGATGGCCGCATCAGATGTCTGAGCGGCCAGCACACTCTGCCACACACCCACATCCAGCCAGTTAATCCTACTTATGTTAGACAAAGAATTTCTCATAGAGATACTCCGCACACATTCCATAAGAAAATGGTATACATCCTCTTTAACCTGACATATTTCACAGTTGGGGCTGTCCACTTTCTTCATTAAATATTTAAACCCATTAAGTGGCATATGTCCAGAGCGAAGTCTGTGCGCTGTGACGATTAGTTCTCTACTTAATTTAGTATTCGCGAACCACGGCACATGAGGCGGCTCGCTTTGTATTGTTCTGTACCATATACCCTTTTCCCGAGAGACGATATCAAAATATTCCTTCCATTTACCTCTTAAAATTATTTTATACCTGTGTAACACTTCAGCGAATTCTGGCTTGAGGTAAACTTCAGGACCATCAGATACCGCCTCACGGGCCAGAACATCTACAACTTCATTGCCACGCACGCCTACATGTGAAGGGATCCACTGGATTCTCAGAGACGTTCCCGCGGCTGTCAACTCCGAAACCTTCCTAATTATTTTGTAGGCAATCGATGCACCTCTGAGACCAGAGGCGCATCGAGCCACATGCTGTAAGGCACTTCTGCTGTCTGACAGAATAACAACCTTCTTGAATTTGGTATTGACAACGTGCGACAACGCCTCCGATATCGCAAAAAGTTCTATGGACATGATACAATTTGAATTATTTACAATTTTAAAACTTTCCTTAATATTAAGTACTGGATCATAATAGGCTGCACCATTACCATCGCCAGTTTTTGATCCATCAGTGAATATTTTATGCCATCCATCATATTTATTATTTAACATATGGAGGGTATTATGTCTTAAAATTCTACTATCGTATCTATGCTTAGGCTCTACTATATCATCAACATAAGTCTTTATGAAATCAGTGTTTACATTGGACATCCAGGTACCCAAGGTAAACATGTTTAAAGGGTTACAGGTATTAATAATTTCCATTTTTGTATTGCTGAAAACAGAGGAGAGTAAGGGAATTTTGTTTCTATTTCTACTAAAGTACGGTGATCCCGCCATAATTGATAATTCCTTAATTAAATCAATCGTTAAATTGTTAGACCAAGATTGTGCTTTTAAGCAGTACTTAGTTGCGAGATACTCTCTTCTTATATGTAGTGGAGGTAAACATAACTCACATTCCATTACGTGAATAGGGGTGGTTTTAATAAACCCCCCTATTACACGTAGTGCAACATTTTGAACTCTATCTAATTTCACCAAATGGGTTTTAGCAGCACTGTCATAAATAAAGCTAGCATAATCAATTCTGCTTCTTATGAGTGAAATATAGATCCTACGAAGATGTTTAGGATGTAACCCCCAGGATGCGCCAGCTAAGATTTTAATAATATTAATCATCTTAATCGTTTTTTCTTGCGTTTCCTTAATGTGTCTGCTCCATCGAAGCGACCTATCAAGCCAAGTACCTAGATATTTAATGCATTCAACAACTGGCAATCTCTGACCATCAACTACGATATCCACAATTTGTCTTCTTCGTTTTCTGCTGAATAAACATAAATTTGTTTTTGCGAGAGACATTTCTAAACCTATTTCCTGAAGTGCTAATGAGACGGATATAATACTATTTTGCATACTACTAATACTGCTCATTATATTAGGACTATGTACATAGAAGGTATAATCGTCAGCGTATTGCAACGTTCTAACTTCGCCGTCCACGGACTGACTTATTCCCGCCGTTACAATATTAAAAAGTATAGGGGAAATAGGGTCGCCCTGCGCTAGGCCTCTACCGGTCCATCTTACAAATGATTTGGCCTCATTTTCGTCCATAATTCTTAAACACCTTCTTTTTAGAAATTCATATAAATAATTACAAATTGTAGTCCCTACTTTGAGTTTATCTAAAGCTAGAGCTAGTTGCTCTACCAAAACATTATTATATGCACCATCTATATCCAAAAAGCATGCCAACGTAGGCACATCTCTCGCAAATCCGATCTGTATTTCTGAGACCAATCTAACGACACAGTCAACGCTAGATTGACCTCTACGAAAGCCGGATGTGGTCTGTTCCAAAATTCCATTTTTTTCTACGTACCATTCTAAACGTCTAGTTAACATTGTATGAAAAGTTTTACATAAGCATGAAATAAGTGAAATTGGTCTAAATTTGGGTAGATTATTATCAGTATTAGGTTTAGGTATTGGTATTATCTTAATATTTCGCCACTGTTCTGGAATTATTGCATGTTTGAAAATGAGATTATACATTTTTAGTAAAAAGATTTTACCCTCTACTGGAAGATGATATATCATTGAGTATGTAATATCATCCTCACCAGGTGCTGTATCTTTATTCTTTAAGCAGTTGTAGAGCTCTTGTGGTGAGAATTCACTTTCCAATTGTACGTTCTGAGAACTGAAAACCGGCTTAGGAGGTTGCACACAGTCGGGTGCAAGAGAGCGCAAAAGTCGCTCTTTCTCCTCGTCTGCGGCATGCACTCTATTACTCCTGACACCTTTCATCCATCGCATTTTTTGCCACATCTCTGGCGAACTAGTTGTTTCATCAATTCCTCCACAAAAACTCTTCCAACTACTTGACACAGCTCGTCTTAATATTCTCTGAGCCTCAGCAACTTTGCTATTCAAAATATCTAAATTAGTAGGCGTTGGATTTTTTCTGAAATTCTTTAAAGCTAGGCGGCGCTTAGCAATGGCATGGGATACAGATAGGGTCCAATAATGTTTAGGTCTAAACGATTGAGATGGATTATTACAGATTCTTATGAGTGGTATACTTTGCTTGGCTGCATCATTCAAAGTTTTTATCAAGAATGAGTACATAGAATTTATGTTTCCATCGAACTCAAGCTCAGTACTGTCTGAAAAAATACCAGCGCATGTGTCATGGTATAACTTCCAATCAGCTAATTTAATATTTCGACGTTTTATACGTGGGAGTGAGTCGTAGTATTCTAAGCAAAATTTAACAAATAAGTGATCACTTCCTAAATTTTCTCTAGTAACACACCATGATTTGAAGTACACTGAAATATCAGTTGTAACAAAGGATATATCAGGTGTACTCTTTTGCAAGATGTTGTTAACCAGTTTGATTCTAGATGATTCTCCATTATTTAAGCTAACAAAATTATTTTCTAAGCTCGAGTCAAGCAATTGCATACCTCTATAATCCTGTTTATTGGACCAATTCGAATGGTGCCCATTGAAATCTCCAGCCACTATAGCTTTTTCGTTAAATTTTGAGAAGAGCTCATCCCAATCAAGCTGTGATGTTCTAACTGACCCTGGACAGTAGACTGACGCTATAAACTCAATATACTTAACATTTAATATTTTTAAACAAATTATTTCAATTCCTGAGTTTCTAATACTTAAAGGGTGTACTTGAGCTTTGATTGAATGATGTACCAGAATGGCTACACCACCATAACCATCATCTCTATCGTTTCTGTACATACTATAACCACTAAACCTTAAGTCTATTTCACAGGTAAGCCAGGTTTCACTAATTATACATATACCTATTTTCTCTTGGTTCAATAATAACTCAAACTCGCGTTTTTTCGGAGCCAGGCTCTGAGAGTTCCACTGCCCAATATTTAGGTATTGAGCAGTAGAACTCCCCGAGCCCGGCGGAATGCGGTTTATTGTAATGTTGCTATCCATCATGAAAGATATTCATGAATTTTCGTAGAATATCTCCATTACTGACAGCCCCCACAATAAAGTTCATAACCTCTTCTACAAGTAACTTTAAAACCAACTTAAACTTTTCTTCTAAGCTTTCCTCGCCAACAAAAATTATATTTTTGAGACTATTTAAGATATATCTAAACTTAGCTTTCGCCCCTCCTGATCCTTCTCCGTCCGTTTTCTTTCTTTCTTCATCTGTTGATCTTTTTGGTTTGTTCTGTGAGTTTTCTTTTTTCTTTTCTTCTGTTGGGTGTTGGCTGGCAGATCTGTTCTTTTGAGCTTCAGGTTTCTTCTTCTTTTTCTTTTGTTGTGTTTGTGTTCCACTTATGGGATCCTTTTCATCGCTGCGTATAACATCACTATCAACTTGACATTCAGACTCGATGTTTGTCACTGTAGGAGTACACATTTCCTTGGGACCTGTCTCCGGACTATTTGCTGTTGTATTTTCCCATCTTCTTGCTGGAACATAAGAGGCATCGCTGGCACTCTCATCATTTTGGTCCATGTTTTTCTTAGTCTTCTTATTTCCCTCCAAGAATTTAAATAGTGCCATTTTATATGTGCAATTTTCTTTGCACATAATTTGTCTCACTGTCTTTTCTTTCAGAAAAACAGGGCATTTCTTGTTGAAAGCCATATGATAACCCCTTACAATTGATGCATCTGTATTCAGTAACTTCACAATTGGCATGGCTGCCGGTGCACTTGGGACATATAATTTTTGCAGGGCACATTCGGGCAATGTGGCCAAACTTCCAACACACAGAACATTGTGTCACTGGAAAAGTGTATGGCTCCACTTGAAAACGGCAATCAAATCCGTAGATATATTGAGGCAAGGTTGCACTTTTGAAGCAAAAACGTACTGTCTCGCTGTCACTCCAACCACCCGAGTCATCCATACGTTTCAATCTTTTGATAGAAGCGATTTCTACCTCACATTTAAACGATTTCATCAATTCTTCTTCTTTCATCTCTAGTTCAATGTATTTTACCACTCCGTAACTGAGACTCACTTCATTGGTAAGTCTACATCTAAATCCCATCTCCAAGAATTTTGCATTAGTCGTTAGTAACATTGCATCTACCCTATTTTCAAACTTCAACAAAACTTTATATGGAGACTTGTATTTTATTTCAGAGACATTGGGGATGTTTTCAGCTTTTAGTAGTCTTGCTAATCCAATTTGTTTAGGCAATGCTACACTCGAACTCACACATACTTCAATGTCATTTATATTTGATGCTCTTCCCCGATCTTCAACATCATTCTTTTTACGTCTGTTTATCACTTTTCTCTTTTTCATCTGTCTCCTCACTACAGTAAAACCATCATTTTCATCATTTTCTTCTGCATTTATCTCATCACTAGTTTCTCTGCATCTTTTATCAGCCCTTATAAAATCACTCATATTGTTATGCACCATCTTCTCATGAGACTCAAACTCCTCCAAACTACATTCCACACTGTTTCCTAGCATCTCTTCTTCACTCATATCACTAGGATTGGATCGAGGTCTAGTGACCTCGTCCATTTTAGAATCGCACAAAATGGGGGTACTAATGAAAAAAGTTCTCGCGAAAATAATAGGCTTCTCGCAATACGTGCGCTCACTGCGAACAAGCGCGCGCGACTTGAAGTAGCCTATTTGCTAACCGTTACCTACCTAAGTAGGTACTAAGAACAGAATGCTTCTATGTGGGTAGGTATGTATGTATACCTACATTTGCTTAGTTAGGTAGGTACCCACAGAGCACCTACTAGTTGGATTTGATATGTCCTGTCCAACCAGCTTACAAAACTTTCTGTTTTAGGTTCTACTCGCTCTGGGATACAGCGTACGCTAAGATTCACATTCCCATCATTGCGTCAGTGTCGGAACATCAGCCCACAACTTGGTCATCATTCTTCTTCGACCTTCACATACTAGTCTGCACTTTCCCTGTGGGCCTCTGGTACTGCATCAAGAATATCAATGATGAAAGGGTTTTCGGTAATTACCTACTTAATATGTTTATGTGACTTAAGATTGTAATTCAAAAATGTGTCATCGTATTTTTTTATGATATCGCTAGAAACTTTTAACCGGATTTTTACTATGCTTGTGCTATGAAACCTTTCCTCATGAAAATTGTGTATGTATAAACGGCCGTTTTTGATCGCGTCGACATAGAAGTTAGATTTTTTCACAGTTTCAAAGGATTGCATGCAGAACTGAATTTTCAATATTAATTTCTACTTGATAGCTCATATATGACAAAAAGGATCTTGACACTTGATAGCCACGGAAAACAAAGAGATCCTATAGGAGCTCCTTTCTTTTGGAGACATTGAAACCATCGAGAAACTAAGGGTATATCTATTTCACAGTGGCCCTATACGCAATAAGCGCGGTATACTTCGCGGGAGTCATGGTGCGTCTCATGTTAACACTGACGCCAGTAGTATGCGTGCTTGCCGGCATCGCCTTCTCCATTCTTTTGGAGCTTGTGTTGAAAGAGGACGACCTGCCGTCTCTGGAGGATGATTCCAAGAATCTTTATGACAAGGTACCATAATAATTTTTGTATCATTTCGGTTATTGAATTTTAGGGGATGAGTTCATGAGCATGTTGTCTTTGAATTCTCTTACACAGTTAGAAGAAAACAGGCCAAATAAGTCTGTTTAATCAGAAGTGACTTTTCTGTTCGTCAAAGTGTCACTTTAATTGACGGTTCCCTTGTTATGCCTTGATGGAGGGCTTAAGGTGGCCTATAAATTCCGATACCAGAGTTATTACCACTGAAACTATGAATTTCTAGAAGGATCAGTACTTTTACGGAATCCCAACACACATATTCGCAAACTCAATGGATGTTTGATTTGGTATTCCTTTCTCGTAGTCTGGCAAGCCTAAAAAGCGCGTGGTCACCGCTACCGACTCGCCGACAAACACCGCGGCACCAGACAACGGACTCGGTATGAACATCCGCTCCATCACTCTCATCATCTGTATGATCCTACTGATGCTCTTCTGCGTACATTGCACCTGGGCTACTTCGAATGCTTATTCCAGTCCCAGTATTGTGCTGGCTAGCTACGGGAATGACGGGTAAGTTAATTTATCCATTAAATTTTAGTAATAAACTTCTTTCATGAGCATTTCGCTTGCTTGTATTTGAATAAAAATATGCACTTGTTATTTTATTTAAAACTATGCAGCCATAGTACGTGAATGAGTTACAAACTTCTAAACTCTTCTATGATATTCCTACTCCTATAAATTTAGTTTGCAACACAAAATTTATTATTAACAATATATTTTTAGGACTCGTAAAATTCTCGATGACTTCCGTGAGGCTTATGGATGGCTATCGCAGAACACTGCCGAAGATGCGAGGGTTATGTCATGGTGGGATTATGGATACCAGGTACATACAACTTATTACCAGTAGAATTGTTTGATGAAATATTTTCGGTGTAGTTTTTTATTAGCCGTAAATTAAAATGTAATTTTGTATCCGGCGTAACGCAAGAATCTTTTTTCGGGCCTCTTCTTTTTTTACTATTTAAAATTGAAAGTTTCTCGAGTCTTTGGTTATTTGGCCTTTCATACAATAGTTTTAACATTTCAGATAGCAGGAATGGGCAATAGAACAACACTGGTCGACAATAATACATGGAACAACTCCCATATCGCACTTGTTGGTAAAGCCATGGCTAGTAACGAAACTGCAGCTTATGAAATAATGACCATGTTGGATGTAGATTATGTCCTGGTTATATTTGGTGGAGCTATTGGTTACTCTGGTGACGATATTAACAAGTTTATTTGGATGGTGAGAATCGCAGAGGGAGAGCATCCTAAGGATATTCATGTGAGTACTAAGAACCTTTACCTAACCTACCCCAGATGGGTCCTATATTTCTTATTCTAATATTTTGACAAATTATATTGTCTATTACCTAATAGACAATCTATACTATAATATTATAAAGAGGAAAGATTTGTTTGTATGTTTGTTTGTTTGAAATGAATAGGCTTCGAAACTACTGGACCCATTCGAAAAATTCTTTCACCAATACAATCCGACATTATCCCCGATGAACATAGGCTATATTTTATCCCGGGGAAGTGAAGTTTTCCTGAGGGATCGCGGGTAACACCGCGGCGGACAGCTAGTATAATATAATTTAAATAAAATAAAATATTAACCAAGTCTGATTTAAATGTTTGACATTTGTAATTTGTGATTTTTCAGGAAGCCGATTACTTCACTGAACGAGGCGAATATAGAGTCGACAACGAAGCTTCCAAAACTATGTTGAATTGTCTAATGTATAAGCTATCCTATTATCGGTAAGTTTTAATACTACTTACAGTTCATATTTTATAAAATTATCAATTGTAACTTTTAATAAGAAAAACCATCAGCTAAGGATAGCATAATCTAGTTAACATAAAGTCTAAAAACCATATCAATTTAAGGTGAAATTGTTTATTTTTTATTGTTACTCATATTTCCATGAAGAGACTGTAATAATTTGCAGCTATTTACCATTACATTTTAATGTATTTTATTCTGTCGTTGATCCTCATTCGAGCAGCAAAATTCTTGCTGATTTTTCTTATAATTGTATTTATTTGTAGATACGACAGCGGTGGCAGCCCGCCAGGATATGACAGAACGCGAGGCGCATTGCCCGGAAACAGAGGGTTCAAACTCACTTATTTAGAAGAGGCCTACACTACGGAGCATTGGCTTGTTAGAATATACAGGTAGGAACAACAATTTAGTAATGTAAGATGTAGAGATCACAACAAAAACTATACAAGATTTTGCGGCTGTTTTGTGTCATAATAATTGTAACTAGACGCATATGTGTTTCCCCTTTTGTTTATTACTTTTCATTGTTGTAAGGATTCAACCTTCCTTGGGATTCCGAAACCGTAGTATTAAAACAGTCTGGGTTTAAATACAATGTAAAATGGTTAATTGAAGACTTATGCTATAATGATATTCTGTTTCTCAGGGTGAAAAAACCAGATGAATTCAACCGTCCGCGCTTGCCGCTCGCAAAACGCATAGTATCTACAAGCAGTACTATTTCTAAGAAGGTCAGTACTTTTCACTGTTTTTTTTTGTACTCGTAGTATTTCCATTGATCTTACTAACCTGCCAGTGGTTACAACTGCTCTAGATATATCTAACAAATAAAACAACTAACGGTATATTAATAAACATGGAATACATCAAGTTAAGACAGGTATAACTTAAGAATAAGAATACAAATTAGCTTATACCGGTCATAGCTTACCACATACATTAGTAAGACCGTCTAACATCCTTATTATTTTGTAATGCTAAGCTAACCCAAATTAAAACTAATTATTAGCTATTCTGTCTGTTATAAGCGTAGGTGGTTTTGTATCGCTAGTAAAATTAACACAAGCCGTTATTTTCAGACAGCACTAGAAGAAGGATCGATGGTATAGTAAATATGTATTTATTAGTGTCATGCATGTTTTGTCGTTGCTATCTGTCCTTTGTGATGTTATGTACAGTCAGCATCACCGATTGGTAACCCCCTTAGTAAGACGGTTTGTACTGCAGGGGGATACCAGTTGGTGACGCTGACTGTACGGTGGGCACAACCAATCTTTAGCTCTCTGAAGTTAGGTGCACTAAACGACGCAGGTTTGCGCGTGTAGTACATTGCGTATGTAGAGTAGGCGAGATAGGACGATGCAACAAACTAAGCGAGTGAGCGAGACAGCTATACAACGCTGTCTTCGTTTTTAGGCGTCATCAAAAATGGGTTCTGCGTAGCTACTTCAGAGCGCTAAAGATTCGATGTGACTACTGTATGTCGTTGTAATGTTGCTATTCAAAGATTTACTATTCATATTCAGTAGACTGTTACGAAGGGTCAACAAATAAAAAAAAACATTTTGCAGTTTGAGTCAGACTTATTTTACTGTAATAATTTTAGTACAAAGATCACTCTATCACCTGACGCTGGCGGTAACCGTTTCAGCAAAATCTTACATATTTAGAAACAAGTTGTTTATGTAATGTGTTTTTGTCAATAGTTGAATTTAGTGTAATGTACGTCTTGCATGTTTCCCAAACATGGCATGTAAATCATACCGCAATGAGTGAACAGAGAGCTTTTGGAGACTGCTGACTTAATATCGGCCGACAGTATGATAATATAATGAGTGTATTCAATTCAAGTGCGCACATTACGATTTGCTATCGGCACTGAGTACCTAGTACTCCACAAAACGCCCAACCCGACAAAACTATCGGCCGATAGAAAGTAGTTTGCGAAGGCTATACTCTGAGAGCCGCTGGTTTAATTTGCATGTGTATTCGCACATAAGCCCATAATTTTCTAGTATAAATCATACCACATTAAAATAAAGTGTCATTTAAATGTATTCGAAAAAATTTAGCTTTGTATCAGTTAAAACAGTGAACATTTTCTAATAGACATTGTATTTACAGACGTCCAGAAGAAGAAAAGGCATGCTAAAGAACAAGCCGACAGTCGTGAAAGGGAAGAAGGTCAGTCGACTGGAGTGACGGCCTATACTCTACAACATGACGTGTGTGCGTGGGACACGTCGATATAGATGAATGATTTGTGTCGGTGGTGGAATTGCAGTGTATGTATTGTATCTTCTTCATTAGTAACTAGAAATATTGCTAGCGTAGTTGCAATTGTATCATCGACTCGCTCCCGCCGCAAAAACGTCACAAGTGCTAATATATCTATTCCAAAAGCATTTAGAATTGCCTAGTTTCAGATATCTCATGGCCCCTCTACACATTCGCCGAATTATTTAATGGATAGACAATGATCGACGAATACAGGCGAAGAGACCCTCTACACGTTCGTGAGCGCGGGTTTTCGTCTATCATCGGCGAATATGTAGAGGGCCCATCAGATTTTTATTATTCTCACTTGTAACGTTCCTGCGCCAGCGATTTACAAAAGAATGACTGACACCAATTCTGTACGTATTAGTCCATTAGATAAAGGTTTTAATGATAAAAGAAATTTTGTTTGAATAATCGGTTTTAGAACGCGGTGTACATGAGTTGACTTCTAATATAAATCTGATATTTATTGTTTGAAACGTGACACCAATATCTGATGAAAGGACAATAACTTCACATTTGAGATGAGAATTATCACAGGTTTTGTAGAGATAATGTAATGTCAATTTATTTGGGTAATATTTTAATTAAGTTGAGTATAATGTTCATTCTAGAAATAAAACTATGTTCTACAATATATCAGCAGAGTCGTAAGGCGCGCATTTTTGTATAAAAAAAGCTAAAATATCAAAAATAATAATCCCGCACAATAATCTTAATTTCTCCTTCCTTTTAGTTCTAACTTTCTCCAATCTATGTTTTCATTCCTTCACAAACAAAAATAACAAAAGCACTTAAACCATCTCGTGTTGAATCTTTACTGAATAATGTTTCCTTTATAGAAAGTCGCAATCGAAATGTTAAAACAATATCATAATATTTCGACGATTCAATGAATTATTTATCTATTGTCATTTAGCGTTATTAAGTGTCCTTTTCTAAGGGATCCAATTATACCGCGTTATCAACGTCCATTAATTGTTATTCTTAGAATTATATATTTGTCAATCGCACTTCATAAACCAGATACTTCAACCTCATAATAATATTTTGAGTGCAATACAGGGACAGCATTATCAGGATTCAGCGAATCGTGTTGTTGTCTCTTTCTAACGTATGACGAATCATATAGTTGTACTAGTCACACGAATAGTTCGCCCAATCCAGATAATAGCCTCAATAAGAAATCCTCATGTTCTAAAGATGTGTATTTTATTCGTATAAAATAAGTGACAGTGTACTTGTGAGGCAAATGCATGTCCATTAATAATGTGACTTATTATAACGTGTTACAGTCTAGTTTAATGATTTGATTTGTCGGTTTTGTTTCTTCACCGTCGAATACTTTGGTTTGCCTCTCACGTTGATTCCACTTGATAGTTTTGTACCTTTGTAAAAAGGGTATCTTGTCCCAAATTATCACTGCCTTGCATCCTAGTGACTAGAGTTCATCTCATAGATGTACCTACTTAGGTTTATGCCACCAGAGATGTGCCTATGCAAAGCTATGTGTGAGAATTAATAGAATCGCTCCATATATCTAGTATTTTTCTTTGCTTTATTATATATATAAATGTATGTAACATAGCTGTATTATATATTATATACAACACAATCCTATAAATGCAGCGGTCGCTATGACATAAATAAATAATGATTGACAACTGACCGATTGGCCATGTTGCACATTTCTGGAGAAAAAGTACTATCAAGTGGAACTGCATTAGCGAGGATTGGCCGACTCGTACGAGTCGTTTTTTGAATA
The DNA here is from genome assembly GCA_963565295.1 of Epirrhoe alternata. Taxonomy (NCBI): domain Eukaryota; kingdom Metazoa; phylum Arthropoda; class Insecta; order Lepidoptera; family Geometridae; genus Epirrhoe; species Epirrhoe alternata. The sequence goes on from OY751393.1 coordinate 4,085,577, forward strand.
GGTACAGTCCGGTGAGTGAATTGTGTTACGGTGTTTTAATTTAATTGTTGTACGCACTTTATTGTTTTCGTGTTGTAACAGAGTTTTATCGATCTGTTGTTGAGGCATTGGTCTGCAATGTTCTTAATAAACGGATGGAGATTACATATAGTTTCATTTTACTTTATAATAGTTATCCTTTACTTTTATATCAGTTGGGTTATTGGGCAGAGGGCAGGAATTAAAATAAAAACAAATTGACAAAACCTTCACCATATGTTTATTAATAAAGACAATCTAAAAGATCACTTAAAAGTCATCATCTTAAAAAATTAGTTACCCTAATAAATTTATCAATATACATTTTAATAGATTTATAACTTATTGTTGAAGGATATGCTAAGAGTGCGCCCACGGGCCGGAAAGGAAAGGGCAGAGTTAGTCGTTGTATGACGTCATCACATTCATTGAACAGATACCAACTTTATGCAACACTTTCCACAATTAACTACTCCAATGTTTAATTTAATCTAAATGCTTAATAAATTTTGCCTAATGTGTCTACGCGAAGAATTGTGCTAATCTATAAAGATTCTACAAGTTTTTTTGTAATTTACAGAACATTCAAAATCACAACACAGAGTGTAATATCAATTATCGTGCAGGTTTGGCACGTTTACACGTCTACAATGTTACAATACGTATCAATTAGGTACGAGTACTGTCCAGGACAATAGAAAAAGCATTGTGCTACTCTTTTGTTCTTGACTGTACAGAGAAAGAAAGAGGGCGAAACGCCCATACCTTAATGAGTACTCGATACAAAATTAGAAGAATATAATATCCATTTAGACTTATAAAATATTAATACTATAGTATTTTTACGTGTTGACACAAATACTGAAATAACATTTATGCTGGTTACACAAAGTGCCACCGTTGGACATACACGTCTTCGACCGACGTAAAAAATGGACAATGCACGGGACTGTGTACGGTCTTTCGAGCTCTTTCTAACACTTGCTATAACAAAGAGACAACTACACTTTGATTATAAAAAAGTTATTATACATAAGGTTTCAAAAGACTGGGTTTTAATCGTCCATTAGTATTCGGTCGAAGGATAGAATATTTTTACAAGTAAATATAAATAAGTTATATTGTAATATAATCTTCACTTAGGTAAGCAAACGTAACGGGGACAAATCGTAGACATTTATTTGGTAAATAACAGCACTGTGTTTAGTTAAATTTATATTTTAGATAACTAATTTCTTGTGATGTACTCTTCAGAATTGACCTCGTAGGTTTATTTATTTGTAGATTCTCTTGATTATAAAAATAATTATGATTGAAAGTTTGTTAAAAACATAAAAAAAATCACGCACTTCTAAGTATTTACTTGTATAATACCAATGAATTGGTTCATGGCATAGAGTGGATACTTTTATAATTATAATTTATTGCGTGAAATAATATTTTGAGAATTTCTAATTCAATTTCTATATCTTAGTGATATCATTATCAAAAATAAATAACAAAACATAACTAGATCCATCTTTAGCTCTGTTCCTGCAGAGGTCAGCAGATCTTAATAAATGCAATATCGAGTGTTTTGAACTAAACAGATTAGTAAACAAAACATTTCGTATAAAAATTAAATTGTAAGGCACTTCTATACCTATTTAACTTTGAATTACTTTTCAATTCTAGTCGCTACTTAGCGATTTTGTGCATTCCTAGTGGCGAGTCTATTTGACGCATGAACGCACTAAACACAGAGCTTCTACAAATAGCTAGGTTTAAGGTAAATAAAATGGGCACTCAATCACTAGGGACCCTGACTAGTACAACAGCTGGCACGTGGAATGGGTTAATGACAACGTGATTATCTAACACTAAACGTTTACAATAATGAAAGGACACCTATAACAAAAGTACAGGGTGCCCCAGGAAAATCTGTCAATACAGAGATGCTAAACGAAATGTAAATCGAAACATTGATGGGAGTTAATATCTTAGGCTCACGAACAATGCCTCGCAGTTTCGACTTGACCGTTGGTCCCGGGACACCATGTATAAGTAACTAGAACATTGCAACCAGATTTTGACTACAATTTACAAACAACCATGTTTTAACTAAGTATACACTACATAGATCTACGACAACCAAGTTTCAGAAGTGTAACAACCAATTTTCCGATTTTGCTTCAATCGGCAAGTAAATAACCAAATCACCTTCAGTCTTACAGCTAGCGAATCGATGACAATTGCATCTGGAGGGACTTTATTATATTTTTGACTATTTTCAATTACCGTAAATTTATTATGAAAATATGCATCGGATAATTTCAGTATTTAAGAAATGTCCAGAAATCATACTTTACTCGTAAACTAACATTTCGCTGTATCGTTTAATTAAAATTTTGGCACTTTAGGCAAGCTTATTGTAATAGATAAATCGTGTAAAAGGGGCTTTAGCCTCTAGAGAGCGCTTAGTTATTTGGCATTAAAATATAGAGCTAATAATTTTATAAGTTTAGCTAAAGAAAAAATTTGGCATGACTTTGGCACTGATTTTCTTAAATTAAAAAAAATTAAGCTAAGTTGTGATAAACACAACGAAATACAGTCTAAGTAAATTAGGCCCTTAAAATAAGTTATACCGAATATCAAATTGTGTAGATACAACCTTTTGAATATACATGGTACTCTATTCATTCGTTATTATGATGACTTTAGGACATTTTGTGCTGTAATACTGTGAGCTTACGTAATTCTGTTAATATTAGTAACTATGGTTAGTGATAGAAACAAAGCCTAGAGTTAATATGTCTTTTACGAGGAATTCTGCCCCAAAATTAGTTAATATAGTTAGGAAGACAAAAATGATTAGAGACATCACAACCACATAATCGTTATTCGAAAGGGCAGCACTTTCACTCAGGGGCAGCGAAGTAACTTCTCCCTAGAACGGATTATCTCATAATATAACATTGAGCAACTTACTGCCCTTTGTACCAAATAATATACAGATCATCGAATAAAACACGCACAACTACTTATCACAAGGTACACGTAGAAACATCCAAGTAGAAGGTAACTTTACAAACTAAAAGAACATTTTAGCACTAAATAATAGAACAAGGAACTAGACAATAATATTATCAACATAAAATATAGAACATTTGAGCATTAAATTTATCTAATATTTATGTATAAAAATATTATCCCTCCATTTCGTTATTTTTGTGTCTGTGAATGGTTTGGAATCAAGAGAATATTTTTTAACGTCTTTATCTATGAATCTTTGAAGTCCTTTAGGTTTAGGTATTTCTTTGTATTATTATTTGAGTGATAATACCTGTTTGGTGGGTTGACGATCCTGTTGATTCCAAAATCCATAACTATGGTATGATATCGATATGTAACTATTAGGTAGGTGCGGATGCTGATTTAATGTTCATTTATCCATTTATTTATTTGATGAACGGTCGAAATTCTTGCAACAAAAACGTCATTACGACTACAAAAATAAATAAGTTAAAAATGGATGAGCAAATAAGCAAAATAAATAACATCGAGCTGTGCTCAGAATAAACGAAAACAATAGAATAGAAACGAGGTAGTGTAGTTACTACACAATTTTATGTATCACACGTAATATAGGTAAGTACATAAATACATCAATAACCCGAGTGAGCTCGCGGTCCGATAGTAGCTATAACAACACCTAATGTTTCTTATTTACAACATCACACTGGCAAGACACATCAAGAAATTTTCTTTTTGTATCAAAACCTGACAAATAACTACTTAAGTATCAATCGTTATACAAAATATCTTTAGCCATCTCTTCAAGCTTACTGTTTTTAATGTAATTTTTTCCGGTTTTCCCGAAAACTTACTCTCTCTAGCGACTATTCTATACTTCGTTTTGTCTAGGTCACTTTTAAACTACGTCTATGTTGCAATAGTAAATGCTTAGAGGGGTATATTTCAGAGTGGGCATTGGGCAAATGACCTGTTATCGCGCGGGGTTGTAGTGCGCGCGGACAGCGGGCACGCGACTACGAGTGATTGCGGTCATTAGTGAGCAAGGGCGGAATGAGTGAGGGTTACTGAGCTGATGGCAGTTTGTTTTGGTATTCAGCTGTCGCGTGTGTTCTGTCGTCAGATCTCTCGACCTTTTCATAAGGCTTTTCGAGTTTTGGCCTTTTCGGCTCGGCGTCGAGTGGCCGGTGCGACTTCATGTGCGCGCTACGACTTTTTACTTTGTTAAATACTCTGAAACATAACAGGGTACACTTTTAAAAACAGCAAAACAAGATCAAACCATGTGTCATACATAATGGAAACAAAGAGCAGAAGGCGATAAAGCAAAGCATCATGAGTTAGTACCCTTGAAAACATTTACACACAATTAATACACAAAACCTTAAAATGTTAATTACGTAATAACTAGTCTAAATAGATAAGTAAATAAATATTTTATTTCAGATAAAGTTTTTATGTAATGGACACAAATTACTGTCGTATAATATCCAATAAAAATATCAATTATTCATAAAGTATTTACAACGTCGATGTTTTAAGTAATAAAAGTTAAACTTCACCTCAACGTAGCTTAAGTACATTCAAAGCTATAAAAATTGTAGAAAGAAATATATATCTGTATTTTACACGAAAAGTCACAGGTTTGTTCATTGAAAAGTTACAGTGTTTTGAAACATTCCTCATTCGTTAACTGAGTTATATTTCAACTAATCTTTCTTGATCATATCTCACTTAAAATATCATAGACATCAAAAATGTCTGCATGGCAGCAATTATGTTGAATTATATGTAGAACGAAGTTATAACAAAATAATGATGATTTCGATAGATTCCGTTTACAAATTACTTGACTGACATGCAATAAACATCAACACCAACACAACAGGCACTGGTCAAAATAAAGAGCGATATCTTCAAATTTTACATTTCTGCATATAAAAATAAGGCTATTATTTTGACTAGCACCAGTAGTTTATGCTTAAACGTAATTCCCTTCCACCAAATTAGTGATCATTACCAGCCGTATTATATCTGACTTTTACATGCACATAAGGCAATTTAAGTGAAACCTAAACCCTCGAAAGCATCAGCGTCACTAACATTTTAAAGACAGGTACATAAATGTTCCACGTAAATTGCGTATGCGCGTCGCGTATGAACTCTGACGTTCTAAGCGGCAATATGCGTGCTCCCGTCTTGCACTTACTTCCCGCATATCCTGCATGGAAACTCCTCATTGTCAAACGAACTCGACGAAGACGCACTTAAGGTGACGGCCGTCGTCTGCCCTACCGAACCCTGGATGAAGACATTAAGAACTAGTTAACAATCCTCAAGTTTGAAGACAAAGTGCTGCAGCGCTTGACTAACGATGCTTACTTGTGACTGATCCATGCTCCAGCTCCGTAAGTAGTGTGTTTTGTAGTCTTTTGTTACTTTCTTCCAGAAGTAATAGAACTGGACACATTGCATCGAATCTTTTGTTTGTACCTGTTGAGATAAAACATAAGAGTCCCTGAGTATTGTATATAGTAATGTAAGTGTGTATAGTAATGTGCACATTGTGATAAAGAGCAAAACTATTTAAGTATGCTTACCATCTTGGAAATTTTGTAAAAGTCCTTATCGTAATGTGCAAGTCCATTCAAGAAGGCTTCTACTTCCTCTGGAGTCCAGCGGGACTCGAAGGTAGGGGTCGCCGCAGGTCGCGACATAAGTTTGAAGGTCGCAGCACGCACGTCACCGCCGCATTCCCCGAGGATCTGCAGGGCGGCCTCCCTGGTATGCCCGCCAACAGGCATTGCCGCGCACATTGCTAGCTCCATGAACATTCTCACTGAAACAATACATTTATCGATCACATTTCAAATCTCTGCAATGTCAAACAAATACTTTGTTTTATATAGTCATTTTATGTGGCAATGTCCTTTGAAAGTCTTCCATCATTAGATGTCAGAAGCGCACAAGTCTGTGGTTGAATTATTAAAGATTCTGACCTTCATTTTCATTAAGGATTTCATTTATGCCAGGGTCCCATAACAGCTGTTCCGGAGCCATATGGAGATCAATTCGGTTGGTACAAATTTCTGGCAAGTCAGCCTGAAAGTCTTGGCCGACGTTAATATGTGGTTGTTGAGGCTCTTCTAGCTGAGCCAATATGTCTGTTTCAGTTGCTGCAACGCCTGGAAGCATAAAAACCATGTCTCATCTTGCCAAATGCAAACTAGTTGATGAAAATCTAGTCAGTTCAATCTAATATTTAGTTATCATCAGAATCAAGAGTTGTTATTTACCAGCAGTAAGCTCAATGAAGAGTCCTGAGCCATCTCGGTCTGGTGGGAGGATGGGCTGCGGAGTATAGTGTTGGCATGGTCTGCGCATACGCGAACGGTAAGGCCCAGCAGGCGAGCCTCGCCGCTTTCTGCGCGGCGACGCTGGCACACTGTTGGGGCTAAGGAACACTGCTGGCACGGTATCTCGACCTTCTACGCACACCTGGAATAGTTTTTTTTTTAGTTTTTGTTCTTAACCAGCTGAGAATTCTGTCCATACAATTAGTAGGTACCTATATTTTTTTTAAATCATCATCATCAAAACCATCATCATAAATAATAAATCATCTGTTATAGATGGATAAAGAGAGGTCAATGATGATGATGATATTTTTTTTTAAAATTTTTTATAGTGCTAATCCACACTTGGTATTTCATTAAAAAATGAAAAGTCTTATTAAAATTTTGGATTCCGACGGTAGTAGGTACCTAAACCTACTTATAGAACATCAAAGTAGAGTGTTAATGCAAAGGATCCAAAGATATAACAGGTATCTAATATTGTAAAAATTGTTAGATTATAAAAGGTCTACCTGAAGAGAAGAGTTATCATTCTGCCACTGCAATTGGCTTCCCATTGACGATGATCCTAAGCGGTTTCGTCGCAAGGGTCTTTGGTGCGAAAAGTCACGAGGACTGCTGGATAGCATGGGATCTTCAGAATTAAGCATTATACGACGGGCAGTCGGTTCTAAGGCATAGGCATCTAGTGATCTACATTCTTCAGGCAGTACTTCTTCTAAGGCTTCCTCTACCTGAAATGTATTTAGATTATTTATCCTTATTCCATGAACATTCCAGAAATCTTCACACAAAAATTAAGAAATTACCTCTTCCTGGCTTGACATAGTAGCAGTGAAGAAGGCAGCGGATAGTGGTGATGATGCACGTGGTATGGTATGAGCTGGTGAATGCGCGTCGTGAGATGCTGGTGGCGTCGGGAAAGCCAATCCGGGCGATGGCTCAGGCTGGTTAGAATAGCCTCCGCTCGGTGAAGCGGCCGCATATAGCCCCGGTGAATCTCCTGTAGTGTAAGATAATCCTGGCGAGTTTGCGGTAAAACCAATCCCCGGTGAGGGGACCGGTGATCCTCCATGACAAGCCCCAAAGTCTGCAAGAGATTCGGGCAGCGGAGAGTTTAGGACCGCGGCAAGCTGTCGGTTGGACGGAAATGTGACCGGTGATCGCTCTCCTATTGAAGCCGCAACGGTTGCGTAATCCTCCAATGCAAATTCGTCTAACTGTTCTGGTGTTGTTGTAAACTGGAAGGTATCTTCGTTTAAAGCAGGGGAGAAATAACCGTCATCAGAGTTGAATGAAACTCCAAAAAGTTCTGGTCGGAAACTAAAGTCTTGCTGAGGTGAATTTCCTGGGTCGGACGCTGAACGCTTCACGGCTCCCTACAAACAAAATAAATAAATTGAACGTTTTGGTTCTGAGATTGACTTACGCGAATATTTAAATATAAATCACCTTTGAATTTCCCTTTTTCAATAGTTCAATAAGGGTGGAGTCCCTCTGCGTGGTGGTTATGTTCGTGGAAACATTTGTGGTGACAGTGACGATGGATGGCGCGCGCGGTGACGCGAATTGCGTCGTGGAGGATGGAGCGGGTGAAGCCGTAGATCGGATCGACGATAGCGGCGGTGGCGCCGGTGTGGCGAATCGAGCGGCTGTCTCAGTGGCAAGTTGACCTATTTACAAACAAATCTTAATTCCCAACTTGATCTCTTTTCTCAATACCTTTATTCACAAATATTTCCGCAGTATTACCTGATTTAGCCGTTGAAGAAGCTGTAGCCACCCGTCGGCTTATGATTTTCTCTTCGATCAATGCTCTTACTGACACTGAAGCAGTTTGTAATGGTGGTCCAGTTGATTCCTTTTTATCCAGTTTCTTGTTGTCAGAGTCCTGTCAAATCAATTTCATATCAAATACGTAAATTCAGATTGATTTATGAAGCGACGAGAGATGTTGAAAGTCCTTTTACCTTTTTGAAATATCCGCCATGTAGTCTCATGTGGCCATTAAGAGCAGGTATGTTCTTGAACTTTCGATGGCAGAGGTTGCACTCAACTTGCTTGACATCAGCGGAGCGGGTCGCGGCCGTCGCCGAGTTTGCTGCATTACTCGCTACTCCGCTGCCACTCGCACCACTCCCGTTTTTTTGACTCCCCTGCTGCGTCTGTGAAATTCACGATGACTTCACAAAAGTTCAAAAGACTTGGGGAACCTATTACGTACTTCGTAATTTTAAGGTACAAACTTTCGATTTACGGGCGGCTCGTTAATATTCCAAGTTAATTAATGGATTTTGATGGACTTTGCGTAATCCGCGCCCCATTTTAAGAGTAAATCGGTAATTATAGGTTAATCCGAGTCCTAGTCTGAGCAGCTCGTGAAAAGCACGATGTTTATTCTGTATTTCAAAAGTAAACATTCACCTACCTACGATAGCCGTTGGCTTTATAAAGCTATTTTGTAATACACAAATTTTACCTAGAGGCGCAGTGCAGTTATTTATTCACGTAGAATTTTAATTAGTTGCGGATTTCCACAGAACCGCGATGTAACCGAGGTCACAGCAAGACTACGCGTAGGTAAATTACATTATTTTGATGCTAAAGTATGAAATTCTTCATTTTCTGTTGGTTAAGTAGGTACACGTTTCCAACAAGTAAATTAAAACTACATTATTTTCCCTTTTAGTACACAATAAATAAAAATACAACATCATCGCTGAAAATTAATACCTTTCGCCGTATATAAGTACCGACAATTTTGGAACACAGCAGGGAATAAGCATCGTAACCGGCGGGCCAGGGCTCACACCCGAAAGTTTTGCGGGAATGTGTACCATTGTCATCTTGCAAACAATATTACTTGAATGATGCCCTCGACACAGTTTGAGCAGGTGAACAGGGGAGGCAGTTAAACGCCTTTATTGCTCAGGCTGTTAGCCGTGTAGTTTTGAGTTCTTGTTTGCCCTTTGCAGAATGAAAAAGGCCTCTGTAAGAATGTTAACTGTTTGCAAGATATGATAAAGATCTGAACTCATTATGAAATAACTCTAATTTGTGAACAAAACAATTAATCTCGATATCTTATACATTGCTACAAAGCTGTATTTAAAATAGCATTTAAGTTAAATCGAAAGTCGTAAATTAACTTTCTTAGCGGAAAAACGTCCTGAAAAAAATAAAAACACCGTTCCGAACAATTTATTTTGTGCTGGAATGGATGAAATAAAAATTAAAGTACAAATAGTTGGTCGTAAAGGCAACACCAGGGTTGGCTCTGTTAGTGCTAAAGTTTTATTGAATCGCTTAGCTCATTATTATGAGTGAAGATCCAGACACTCTTGTGCTTAACTGTTGAGTAAGTACTTAGCTTAAAACTTGTTTATTTTATAATTTTGCTAAAAATTATGAAATCATCTTTATAAAAGAGGAAAAAAGAGGATACAAAAAAATAAAAATGCGTAGTCAATTAAAGCGTAGGCGTTTCCGTAGGCATTTCTGTAGCAGCGTAGCACACGCGTAGCAGCTTTTTAATTTCGAGATAAAACAAGAATTAGTCACTCGCATCGTATGTACCCCAGCTCAACAAAACAGTTTGTTATTAATCCATCAACCTCCCAAACTCCTGCAGGGCTACAAAAACAAGCGTATCACTACGTTATGTCTTCATTTGTCGAGATAACCGTGTTTTGTCAGTAGGCTGATACGGGAGACACATGTTGTAAAACTGGGTCGGGGGCGCGTAGGTAATTTATTTGTTTTTTTTTCTGTGCGGCAACCCTAACGTGTGCCATTAGGGCAGCTCGTTAGGTTAATGCGCGGTAGGTGTGAGCAGATGTTCCTAGCCGGCGCAAGCGAATCGCGGTTTTTGCAATACATCATCCATGTGCCGCTTAACCCTAGTATTGTTTTGGGGTGCCTAGACACTGGTTTCATTGTTTTGCTGTAATAATCGAATAATGTACCTACCTACTGGCTTACGAGACATAGCGCTCTTGCATGGATCATCTACCCTACCAGTTACAAACCTTCACAAGCATAGCTTACCGGAGGTTTCACACAGAACCTATCGTTTTAAATTAAAAATTTTTACTTGACTAACACGCTTACCACATACAGAAGGTACCTTTTAAAAAAAAGTTTTGTACGGTCAGCGTCACTAACTAGTAAACACCTTGCAGTTCGAACGCTTATTTGGGGGTTACCAATTGGTAACGCTGACTGTACGTTGTGGTTTTAATTAAAGATATCAAATAAAAAATCACTTGTAAACCGCGTTATATCTCCTATGTTTAATAGGAGTTTACAAAAACAACAACACTCCTACCTTCGCTCTGGTGTTCCCGGGTGGCTGAAAAAGCTCCGATATCCAATCCATTTCTGAACAGCACACATCTAACTAAATGCACTTATAACGGTGTTCATCTCACGGCATTCACATAGCGAATGATGACTGTGTGGGAAAGATAGCGAAAAGATGACCCCTCGATTTAAAGCTCGCGAATCGAGATGAAATGACCAGTTGCCGAACAAAAGCAATAGTTGTGCGGAGAATGATTTGCATATACTTAATAGGTGCTCTCTATTCGATCTAAAAGATTCTTATGTGAATATTAATTTTATTAAAAAATAAACTTTTGTGTTTTGTGAGAACTGCTAGATGAATAGACGAGTCGAATTTATTTGTATTGTTTATCTTGTAAGCAAGCGACAGCAATAGGTAAACAAAATATGTTCTTATTCTTAAGTTTTACTTTTTGTTACTATGGATTCTGGAAGCCGGTGTTCGGAAAAGGCTCTAGGTATTGGAATATAAACTGAAACTATGTAAGGTAAATTAATAATTCTCGGAGCTTGCTTTAAACTGAAGCTGAGAACTGATGAGATCAGATTTATCCAAACTATCCGTGTTATTGTAAAATTTGTTTCTTAAATTTATTGCAGCGATAGCGCTTACCTAGCGTTTGCATTGCAGTTCGCAGGCATTCTGCCAACCTGCAGTAAGCTGGATCAGCATAAATCATAAATCTAGTCATATTAGCTCTTGAAAAATCTTATTTTAATATTTCGATTGTTTTAGCATTATCGGACTATCATGCCAAAGAATGAAATGATCCAAGAAGCCTAATTTATTCGTAGTTCGTTGGCACTTCGTTGGTCATCTGACGGTGCGTGGCACAAATGCAGAAATCGTGTGAAAAATGTAGAATTATGTAGATTTTCTTCAGTAAACAAATGAGGGTCACGCACGTAGTATTAGACGTTAGAGGTGGGGTGTGAGGCCACGTGGCGAGGTCACAGGTCAGCCCCACACAAAAGGTCAAGATTACTTTTAAAATTAAAATGGGGTGCGTTTCAATTTGCTCGTTCATTACGTATAATTGAGAACGCTAATGCTTAGGTAAGTAAAACTGGTAAAACTGTAGAGACTAATGATCAATTTATTTTACTTAAAAAGGTTGTTAATGTACTCGTACCTATCATTTGAATAATATGATTTCTGTACATTGGTCGCAATAGGTCTAGGCGGTCGAGTTTTAGGCAAGCTTTTACCTATTTAGATTAATGCACGTATTTTATTTTATCACATCGAACCACGTATTCAGTATAAATTACACATAGCGCCTCATAATTTCGGGGTTTCAGGTAAACCATACATAACCCTCTAATACACCTAGGTGTATTAGAAAATAATCCATTAGGTGTCTACTCGGGTGCCGACTACACTAGCCTAGAATAGATTACTAACCGAAGATTTTTGTTAAATTTCTCTGTGTATCTGTTATGATACGCTACGGTTATGTTTGACCGTTCGTTTTTGTGGTGAAATCGGTCTTAGGTGAGCGTGACGGTAGGCACACGCCTTCAATTATGCATCAGCGTTTATCGGCGAGGCGCGCACCTGCTACGGTGTCACCCTGCATTATTAATGGATGCTGCGTACAGGGCTGATGTGTTGTAGAGTGGAGAAGAATGGATTAGTAATCGACTATTAAGGCGGGAATGTATCATTTTCTATTTTGCTTTAGGGGTCCTTCGACCCTGCTAGATATTTGAGAGTTGAAAAGGGCACTAGACGACGGTGTTTTAATGCTTTTATCATATGCGACAGCTTCACCAATGACGAACCTACATGTGACATGGCATAAATATAGGTAAGACGATTACGTTTAAAGATCCAGTTCCCAAATATTAAGACGGAAACTTTGCCAAAGATGATTGCGAAACTCTTAAGACCAAATTGGCCTTCCTTGCCCTCTAAAACGAGTAACATGAACTTAACCCGGATATCTGCGATGCACTTAACAGCGGTGGAGTAGGTAGATAAGAAACTGTATGGGAAACTAGAGAGGAACGAGAAAGTAATACAATCTACATTTTCTGAAACAACAAAAACCCTATTCAAATTGAAATACATAAATCTGAGAACAAAAAGTTCTTATTCAAATGAAAATAGACTGCCAAGTGCCAGCCCTAAACAAGAGCGTGTGAAGAAGAGGTAGACGGCGCGTCGCTGTCGGCCTAAAACAATGACGGCGTCGCGTCTTTATAAACGATCCCTTTCCAGCTCAAACTTATGAATTCGGGGAAAAACGTCACTCACATTCGCTAACTTTAAATTAAAGCCCGAATTTTCGAACTAAGCTTCCATACTTCGAGGTTTAAGTAACCCTAAACTTTATTTCAAAGTCAAAGTCAAAGTCAAAAAGCATTTATTCAGTAGGACCGCTGGGATCACTTTGAAACGTCTTAAAACTAGGTGATTTTACTCCTGTTCCTTCGCGACCAATACCGTGAAGAATCAGGGCAACAAACACGGTTTGGGGCCTAGCTTTCTTTTAGGTGATCCATCTTAAATCTAAACTTATGATAACTTAGGTGGTACCTACCTACCTACCAATTGCTTAAATTATATAATACAAGATAGCAGACATTGAGGACACATCAGCCGTCGAGGGGCAGAGCGACATCAGGCCACGCGAATTTATCATTAATATAATCCTTAAGTGAATAATAAGCTTTTTTTACAAGAGTATTTTTTATGTAAGTTTTAAATCTTCGAATAGGCAGTTTAGTCGCGTTTTCAGGAAGTTTATTATAAAAAAGTATCGTATTTCCCATAAAAGAACCTTTTACTTTTTCTAATCTAAATTTAGGCAAATAAAGTTTATTCTTATTTCTTGTGTTAATGCTATGCACATCACTTTTTTTCCTAAAGTTATTTATATTTTTATGAGTATACAAAATGTTTTCATAAATGTACTGAGAAAAAACTGTTAGAATATTTATTTCTTTAAAACGTTGTCTCAGTGAGTCCCGTGGTTTCAATTTGTAAATCGCACGGACAGCTCGCTTTTGCAAAACAAATATATCTTGAATATCGGCTGCTTTACCCCAGAGAAATATACCGTATGACATCACACTATGGAAGTAACTATAATATACTATCTTAGCTGTCTCTTCGTCAGCCAATCTCCTAATCGTACGAACTGCATATGCGGCGGAGCTCAGTCTACCTGCAAGTCTTTCAATGTGAGCCCCCCACTGCAAATTGGAATCAACAGTTAGCCCCAAGAAAATAGCGGTATCGACCAGATTGAGTGCTTCCCCATTTAATTCAATTTTTGTTGCTTTGTGAACCACGTTAGGCAAAGTAAATTTAATACATTTAGTTTTCTTGGCATTAAGTAAGAGATTATTAGCCGTAAACCAGTTTAAAATTAGAGACAGAGACGCATTAACATCATCGTACTCTTCTTTATATCTATCAACTTTAAAAACCAAAGAGGTATAATCAGCAAACAGAACAATGTCACACATGTCTTTTACAAAAGAAGGGAGGTCATTTATATACACTAGAAACAAGAACGGGCCCAATATCGAGCCTTGTGGTACACCCATGTCAATAATTGACCCTGAAGACCTTTCGCCACCTACATCGACCTTAAGGACTCTATTGGAGAGATATGATTGGACAAGGTCTATAGCTTTATTTTGAACGCACACAATCGAATGCTTTGGACAGATCACAGAATACTCCGATCACGTCTTGTGAGTTTTCAAAGGCTTCATAGATGTGCTTTAGAAGCAAAGTACCCGCGTCAGTTGTTGAACGACCTTTGGTGAATCCAAATTGATAATTATGCAGTAGTCCATGGAGATTAAAATGAGCTAGCAATTGATTCAAAATAACTTTTTCAAATATTTTACTTAATGCAGGCAGAATCGAAATTGGTCTATAGTTAGCAGGGTCGCTTTCATTGCCAGATTTGAATAAAGGAATAAGTTTGCTAAACTTCATAAGGTCAGGAAAAACACCCTCGTCAACACATCTGTTAAAGACATAAGCTAGACATGGTGCAATATCAATGACAATAGTAGCTAGTATCTTCGTTGATATTCCCCATAAATCCTCAGTATTTTTGATATTCAAAGTCTTAAATGTTTTGACAATATGATCTGCGCTCACATAACTGAACTCAAACTCACTGTTAATCTGAGTAACACCAGTTTATAGATAGGCGAGTGCGCTAGAAGCTGAGGAATTGAGTGACCGGGTCGCAACCTGGGCTACATTAGAGAAAAAACTATCAAACGCGTTAGCTATTTCAGTGTTATTGGTTAAAAGAGTATTATTAACTTTTAAATTTATCTGTTTAAAACCATGTTTTGATTCACCTGATTCATTATTTATTAATTTCCAAGTGGCTTTAATTTTATTCGAAGAAGATTCTATTTTATTTCTCAAATGCATTGATTTAGCTGCTTGACATACTTTTTTAAATATTTTAGAATAGTTCTTAATGTATAAGATATGTGATGGGTTGTGAAGCATTAGTTCTCTAGTAGCATAAAGATCATACAGTCTATTCCTACTTCGATAAATACCTGGCGTTGCCCAGTCTACAAAGCTCACACAAGCTTTAGTTAAGCAGGTCTTTAATTTAAATATTTCCGTATGCTCCTCAATAATAAGATTTGACAAACTGGCAAATAGGTCATTTGGGTTTTCTACACAAGGTAAAAGTGACATTTTGAGTTCTATATTTCTTTGAAACTTTATAATACGACTCACTGTGATGGGCCGATATGAGAACTTTACAGGTTCATTTAATGTGAAATTAGGAAAAACGACACTTTGGCCATAGTGATCGGACTCAAAATTTTTTACTAAAGATTTACTAATCGGTACACAGTTACAGAAGACATTGTCCAGACATGTGGCCGTTTCTGATGTCACCCTAGTTGGCTCATAAAAGAGATGTTTTAAATTAAAACATTTAAATAAATTAGTTAATCTGTCAGTGTCTACCAATATATCAATATTAAAATCGCCGCAGATTATTAGGTTTTTGTTACATTCAAAAATTTTAAGTAAGACTTCTTCCATAGTGGACTCATATATCCTATGATCAGCACTGGGGGGACGGTAGATACTTACAACGATATGTCGCTCTAGCTCAACGCACGACAGCTCAATAGTCCTCTCGATAGAGAGGTTAACAATATCTTTACGTTCCTTGCATTTCAAGTTATTTTTAATAATAATTAGAGAGCCGCCTCTTATGGCGCTCTTGCGTTTATATGAACTTATTACATTGTAATGGTTAAGATAAGGGAGCAACTCATTTTCTCTAATCCAGTGTTCTGTGACACACATAACATCTACATTGAATTTATTTAAAAACAACTCTAATTCTATTTTTTTGCTGGGGAGACCTTGCATGTTCTAATGTACAACATGAAAGGTGCCTGTCTTACCCATTGTCGAAGTGGTCAGTTTAAATGTTGACCCACAGTCCCTATTTTTTTAATACCCTGATTAGTAATATTACTAACCCCCGGCTCGTCAGTTAATTGTGTTATACTACTTATAACACCATCAAAAATATTATATGCTAACAATTTCTAAAAATAATGAACTTTCTTTAGTTTATTATTTTTGGTTTTACTCGTAATATTTATAAGTAATGTGTTTGTGTATTGCTTCGAAAGAAAAGAAAGTTCTTTAGTTTGTCAACAAAAACTTACCAACCATTATTTTTTTCCGATAAGTAGGTACAGAAAATAAAGATATTATGATGGTAGGTAAGTATTTTTTTTTCTTATAAGTTTGCTTCTCGGGCATTTATTAAATTGACTGACAATATAAAAGTTCGTAAGTTCCCCTGCTGGCTATGCTATCATCATGTTCGGTATTCTATATTACGAGTAGAAGATGTAATCTTGCGAACTTTGACTTATTTCCTGGAGAGGGCAAAAATATGAAATACTAGCTGCGCCCCGCGGTTTCACCCGCGTAAGTCCCGTTCCCGCGGGAATATCGGGATAAAAAGTAGCCTATGTGTTAATCCAGGGTATCACCTATCTACATACCAAATTTCAACCAAATCGGTCCAGCCGTTTTTGCGTGAAAGAGTAACAAACATCCATACATCCATACATCCATACTTACAAACTTTCGCCTTTATAATATTTATAGGATTCACCGCTTTACTGACAGACGAAACGAATCGAATTTGTAGAGTTCGACGTATCTACGAATATTACCCTCATTTTATATATTTACATGAATACGTACACATAAAATCTGGCATTCGCAACTTCTTATGAATCATGCAACCAATAAGGGGTGTTAAAGATGTAGCTACAATATTCAATTCAATAAAGCATTCACGCATGGAGTTAATTTTTTACATGAATAAGTAGGTACCTACTTAAATTGGCAACTAGTAACTTACCACTTCTTGATATTTAAAAAAATTTAACCACGAAAGTGCCAACAAGGGAAACGACCTCAATTTGCACAGCATAATGAAGAACTTCAGCCAGTATATCAGATCTCGTTCCCCATATTTCCTCCTTATGCCTCCGGTGCGGAGTGCGGCGCCAGCGGGCGGCCATGCGAGGCGGCAAATGCAATTTGTGGCCGCGGCAGAAATTGCAGTTTCAAGTCTTGACTCGACCGGCCCAATCTTCACTTATTGGACACTGAACATCGAACCGGGGGCCACCTGGGACGCTCTAAACATGTATTACGAACCTGTCCACGCGAAAATTGGTTTCCATTCAAAATTAGTTACGCTTTTATTGGGTTTGTATGTTTGGAAGATGATTTTCTTTTTTATTATTACTACTATTTCTTAGAAAGAAGTTCGATCTTATAGTTAAATGTTTATCTTTAGGATGCCAAGGACAATATCTGTTAATTTTCTTTGTAGACGAATATTTAAACGGTTGCACGTAATAGGTACTGTCTATTCAATGTATTTGGCAGCTCTACGTTGGCACAAAGTAAATGAACACTCTCATAGAGATTGCACTGAACATTCACAAAAGTGGTTTTAAATTTTAGATTGACCTTTTACGGTTGAATGTAACTACACTTTTGGGTCCTTACAAAAGAATTTGGGTACTGGATCCATTGTTCTTGGGTTTGGTAGCTTTTGTATTAAGTTTTCCGACATGTTTCACTCTATGTACCTAACCCCCGTCGCAAGAAAGGGGTGTTATGACTTTGACGTGTAGGTACTTATCTGTCTGTGGCATCGTAATTTCCAAACGAATGAACGATCAAAAGTCTCTTACTTAGCCATGATTGATTAAAAAATCTTTCCATACTGAAAATGACAGGGTTGTTTGGATTTTTAATTACACGCTTGTTGACTTTTTGTAAATTTTTGCAAAATACATTTGATGTTCACCTTGATCCAGATCCTAAAAGGTTGACCTCTTAGAAATAAAATAAATTGTTTCTTCTATTAATGGATGTAGCGGGGAAAATAATTAAATTTATTTGCGGGACTTTCTCCAAAGAAACCGGAAAAGGTAACATCAAACGAACAAAAACATGTTACTATATTATTAGACATAATATAATACTTAGACTAATTAGCTAATTAATATGATCTGGTTACCAGATTGTCGAATTGGTGGTTCTGGAGGCTTGTTCGCCGTGAGCGTGTTATTATAATTGTGTATAACCTTCTATACATTACTCGTGTTTATGTACAGTCGTATGCGATGAGAAGTATACTTACCGTAGACTTCAGAGCAAAAAAATCCTAGCGTCTATGATACTTGCACTACTTATATAAGTAGTATATCAGTCATCTTAGTACCCATAACACAAGCTCTGCTTACTTTGGGGCTAGATGATGCTGTGTTAAAAGTCCAGCATTATTTATTTATTTATAATTTAGATGTTGGTTGAAAACAAAAACTGAAAAACTATTTTACCTTAACGGAAATTCTGTTAATTATATTTTTTTGAAATGTACACGAGTCTAAAAATTTTTCTAAATAAA
This sequence comes from Epirrhoe alternata, assembly GCA_963565295.1. Classification (NCBI taxonomy): domain Eukaryota; kingdom Metazoa; phylum Arthropoda; class Insecta; order Lepidoptera; family Geometridae; genus Epirrhoe; species Epirrhoe alternata. Next base: position 4,104,274 of record OY751393.1, read on the forward strand.
TTGAGGATGGGTCACATAAAAGTAAGCTAGTCCGCAACAGTGTAATAGACACAATAATTAATAAGCTCCAGTTTAGGTCCAATTGAACAAGCTTGCACCTATGTCATCTGAGACCAAAAAAGCCACATACGAACTCGATAATTTTAAGCCAGGTCCGCTCTTGTCTGTTCCGACAAGTAGGTCGATAAAGGTACTTGGCTCTATAGAAACCACGTGCAAGTTTCTGAACTAAAATTTGCGTTGCTTTTACGTTATGTAATTGGCCTTTATTGTATTGATATCAAGGCTTGGATCAGCTTTCTGAAAACGCCTCCATTCCCTTCGTCGAACTAATTAGCCTAATAAACCTTTGATAACGGTATCTAATTAGGCGTATTCGCTTGGTAGACAATTGATGCCAGCATATAAATAGAGCTATGTATTGAACAGTTAAGTAATATTATCTCTAATTGTATTAATACTCCATTGTAAATATTTACTTCAATATCAGCTGACAGAGTGAGGGCTTAGAATATATTTTGGAAGTAAATACACAAAAGCCAAGTTTATGATACGGTTATTACCAATCAATAGAGCCGTCATTAAAAAACCCTTTGATTACTAAGTAAGTAAATATTTAGAACAAAATACATAAGTAAAGTTATGAATATTGATAGTAGTGTATATCGGCAGCAATCAAACAACTATTCGTATCATCGTTGGTTTGGTTCGTTTAAGCTACGACTAAATTTCCCCATAATAATCGAAATGAATTCTCCGCATAGCGCACATTGGCCAAAGCATACCGTATTACATGTATTTACAAGCTGCGGCTCCAATACAAATAATGAAGTCGCAAAACGGCGATTTGTCAAAGGCATGCCGATGTCAATACGAACACAACAATGTCCAGGGGAGCGTAATTATGAGCCTGTGTTTGTGCTACCCTTTATTACTTCCTGGCCTTCCTGCAGGTGACACCGGCTGCGATCAAAGCGAACGCTTTTAATAAAGTCACCAACGCATTCTCGACCGACGAACGTAGCCCTTTCTCTCAGCCATCTCACTTCGCAAATTAATGCTTGATAAAATGATGGAAAGGTCTTCCATAGCCTGGCCAGCCGCCCCAATAGGTAGCTGGTTTTAATATGACGCGATATTACGATTCTATGTTAGGTCAAAAGTAATATTTATTTTCTTCATTAATTCATTATTTTTGCGTCACCTTTGTGTAATCAAAATAACGTTATAATAAAAAAATACTTGTCATTATGAATTCAAAATGAACTCTGTGGGAAAAAGCGCTAGCTGCAAATGAAATCCTGATTTTGTATTTTAATTTGGTCCAGTTAACCAACATTAATACCCGATCGAAATTAAAAACAGATGCTACTGCAGAATTTGAACAAGTCATTTCTAAAGAACTCGTTATACAAGTGTAGCTAAGCTCTCCCCTATTCAAGATTAGCTAATGAACTTTATGTTGTGGGTAGTAAGGGGTGATTTCCCTCGTGTTGTGCAAAGTATTAGGGTACCAAAGAACAGGTGTAGTTCGGATCCCACGATGCAGGACCGCAATTCGCGACTCCCCTCACTATAATTCTCTTTTGATAAACGATATTGACCTACATTCTTTATTATACCGTACCTAGCTATATTTTACGAAGCGATATTGAACACATAAATACGCTTGTAGGCTTATTAAGCTGTAGGGATTTGTGGTTTAGGTGGTTGCACTTGGAAACTCGTTTTTTATTGTGAAAATGGACTTTGTTTCTTCATCTTTGATAAACTCATTTATTTTCTTTTTACACATGAAAAACGGAAACCAAAGCACATGTAAGTGACCTATACCTTTGAATGTAATTAACAAAAATGTAGTGTAAAACTGTGAAATTTAAACCCGCACAAAAAAACGCAAAGAAGCGGTAAATAATGCATGTTCCAAACGGATAAATATAACATAAACAAAACGTATGAAATCAGGCCACTTAAACCCAAACACGGCCCGACCCATATTCAAATGTCGCTGTAGTCCAAGGGTCCGCCGCAGCTAAATTATTAAACACGCACAAAGGCTGATGAATGGCCGATTTAATCCAGTGGACGTTTCGCACCGATCCGCGATCTATCGGTATTAGCATAAGAATTCGAACCGGCCTTTCCCACGGTACCTACGAGTAGGCACACATCTCTATGATTCTATAGACACGGGCAAATTCTCTGCGGTAGATAATAATAGGCAATTAACCTTTACCGAGAGTTTTTGAGTGCATGGTTGATTGTAGCAACTGAGATGCGCTTGTTATTTGTACCGCTATCCGAATTGTGATTGGACTTGGTGCCGTAAAACGAAATACCCTGCCGGTCTGTTAGTGGTTATTGTGTAAGCCTGCAACTTACCATAATTTGTAGGATTTGGTTGCTCATACGAAACCCTCAGCTTGGAATATTATTCAATAGCATACAGACTTAACCAAGCTCTAACTTTGAAGTTCATCAGTTTAAGTCAACTCGAGTGATCCTTGCTCAACAATACACAATGTAGACCAAACAGTTGAAGTTCAACATTTGGAGATTTAGTGCTACGCCAGCAATAAAACTTTGTAGGAGCTTGCTACGGGACGCTACGAAGCGTAGCACTGAGTTATCCGTAGCTCCAACGTAGGTGGTTTGGTGAGACGAATGACATTTTTGACCCACATCACATTGATCCGACCGCTTTTTGTGTAAATTTGGAAAAATCACCTTTATCTTCTGCATCTGAAGGTCGGATGTCGGTCGTGTCGATTTTGAATTGAAATTCATAACGAGTACCTTCAATGAATGGTAGACTTTTTCAAACTAAAATAAATTGTGTCTCGCTCGATAGCATTCGTTTTTGCTTTCAGTTTTTACCCAAAATAAAAGTTAGATTTGATTCGGTTGTTCTAAAAACATTCAGTACCGCGTGACGCTGCAAATTACAACCGGACGCGACTTAGTTATAGTTGTCGATATCAATCCAAAATCACCATACTTAATGTTGAAATGTACATTTAATTGACGTCGAAAGTTACAGGCCATAATGGTTTTTCAGATTTGTTTCTAACTTGTATGAACTTACCGTGCTTGATTGTTTCGGTTTGCTGCTGGACTTGCTTTTGGATGGCTTAGTTGGAGGAGTGGGAGGCGCGGGCGGTGTTCGCGGAGGACTGCTGTCGCTCCCGCTGCCGCTACCGCTTCCGCTCCCGCTACCGCTCGTACTCGCGGATCTTCTCTCCGAGCCCGAGTTGCTCGACTGCAAAGGCGCCAACTTGATTTATCGTATTGAATAAGTTCCTTTCGACTCGCAAGTCTCGCTATTGCGGTCTCGAACTTTGGAACTTTACGGGAATCGCGAGATATATCGTGCCAATGAGAGGGCTAACTGCTCTCGCGGTTACATAAACTGTATTGACACTATGATGTATTGCATTGGTATGACCTACTTTCGCTATTTCTTTCGTAAACAGAATCGATGCTATTCTCGCAACTGAAAATGTGCAACAGAAACGAGTGAAGTTGGATTTTTTAAGTTGGTAACAAAATTGAAGTAGGTACACGTGTTGGCGATGGAAATAATCTTTACGACGAAGGCTTTCCAGACAGTGTGAAAACCCTGTTGATCCGAGCGATGTTTGAGGGTCAAAATAAATTAATTGAGATAAACACAGTGTCTGGTCGCCGAACTTTTTTTGGCGGAACCTTTAATGGTCGCGCGAAATTAAAAAGCACACACAACGCGGATTTAGGCTAATTGGTTAATTAATAAGGGTTGTCGGGGTTGAATTTTACATGTGCGGCCAACTGGAAGTGTGCCAGAATTACTTAAGTATAAAAAGCTAGATTAATGAGAGCTTCGCACTTACAATTACTGATCCTGAAATATGTGTGGGATTGATAATACTAGTTTCATTTGAACCATTTCTGCGCGTATTATTGTTAATTTATATGACTTTGTGGATCTACTTGCATAAATAGGTAATATTGTGAAACAGTAATTGATACTAGCTCATTCATCAAAATGTTTCGAACTGTTAAATCATTCATCCTAGCCCACTGCTGGGCATAGGCCTCCCTTTGTTTTTGCTATCCAACACGATCCTCTAATCCCATCCATCCACAGCCCACGACACTGGTAATATCATCTGCCCATCTTGCGTTAAGGAATCCATTGTTATTTTACCTCTGAGTGTGGCTGGTTGCGGCGCGGCGTGGGCGGCGACGCCACCCGATGCGAGTCGCGGTCGCTTCCTCCCGGCTGGCCGCTCCTGCTTGAGCCAGTACTTGGTGAACCTGAAACAAGATAAGTTATGCATAAAAGTATTCAACTACCGACGTTTGGAACTTCTGACTGTGTACTACTAATTATTCGTATATATTTCGAATGACAAGAGAAGCATTTTGAAGCATATTGTAATTATAGGTACGTACTTATGAGGTTTAATGTGAAGTGTACTAGTTTAGTTTTTTTTTTTTAATCCACCTATACTTCCCACTGCTGGGCTAAGGTATCCCCCAGTTGCTTCCATCTGTCACGGTCCCCTGACGCGTCCCACCAGTCCTCTTGAAAGGCATCCAGTCTTGATAATATTTCGTGAAAAATGAAAACTTTGTAACGACTTTTATCAAAATGTCACAGATATTAAAAAACAACCGCCTTGATCATAATTATAAAGAAGAGCTGCATCGAGACGACAAAAAAATTATAGGGCCCTTCATTTGAATTTGATTTGTTAGTATTAAAAGCAGCACCTGCAATTGCTCCTTTATCGTCCTGATTACACCTTGATTATTCGCTTTGTGCCTTCCTCGAGTGCGGCAATAACTTAAGCATACGTGTAAAGCCATGCATTCACCAGCTAAAACCCTAACACATTCAGATAACAAGTTATCCGTTATCATATCACACACACATTGGTCTCCATCCAATGGACATAGTCATTGAGTCTCAAGTTTCCGAAGTATTCCTTAGATACGCTGCAAGACCAATTTAGGCATATTTTCTATACACTTATTTAATTTTCATAAACTTTTTGTGTCTTATATGTAAATTACCTTGAGCCAGTTTAGGTAGTTTTACGCTTATTTCGCAAAAACTTATTGAGTTGCGTCCATTAAAATAAAAGCTCGCTAGTGAATATCAAGCTTCACTTGCACATGTGCACTAAGACTAGATTATAATTATATTTGAATCTGTTGTAGGATTAATATGAAGATCTTAGCATGAACGGATTTACAACGTCTTGTCTAGCTTTAGTTGAATTGAATTGTAGAATATGAGAGAAATTGTAATGCGGTGTGCTTTGATATGAATAATGCACCAATCACGGCAAATAGATCTAGTTTGCGTCGAAATGTGGTTAACATTTTACCCTTGAAACAATTTTACATAAAATGTTTTTGGTGGGCTAAGATTTTACCGTTAAAACTTTGAGTACCTACAGGTACGCATATCCTTAAATTCCCAAAGCACTATCTATATCTTCAAGAGACATTTGGAATGGGTCTTGCGGTGTATTTTATCTTAGATATAGGCACTATTAGAAAGCGTAGTTTATCATAATTTATAGCAATAAATTCTATTGTACCCTTTCTAAGACAGCAGCGGTACTCAAGTACTCATAAGTCATAGATATCTGTCACACGGCCGGTGGTTCGGGCAATAAATCAAAGATTATAATACTTTGCTAAAGCTCTCTAGCTTATAAGTCCTGGCAAGAGGAAGATATTTGACATCACTTTATCGTTTATCAGATCTAGAGTTCTTAGTCAAATGTCTGTTGAAATATCGAGTGGCGCTTACCAACTACTTTACAATGAAGATATAATAAGTTGTTCAGTACTACCAGTTCGACATGAGTCTACAAGGAATAGCAAAATTTCTTAAAATGATAGAGAAGGCAACATACTGCTATCCCCAGCGGGCTGATGGTGGTTCTCTGTGTGTCTGCGCAACGATCGAGCGTCGCAGTACGACTTGCCGCATCCATCTGCTTTACATTCGTACGGCTTCTTGTTCCGATGTGTTAGCATGTGGCCATTTCTGAAAAAAATAGAATGAATCAGCTAAATATTTGAAAATATTTGGGTTTGAATACAGGCTATACAAAACATCAAGCAAAGGTAGATTTAAGTATTTAGTACACTGTTTAAACAACAAGCGTAATTACAGCAATCATGTACCTACAGTAACATAACAAGTTGCAAACCGTAGATTACGCTATCATTATACCAATTTGTTTTTTAACATCAAAATCCGATGGTCACATAAAACAGTCGTAAAATCTCACACTCTGTCGTTACAGCCACATTGCTAATAACATTTATTAAATGCGGATGACTATTGCTACGCCAAAGTGTACCTTACGGCGCGACAACTCGTCAACACTCTCCCATTAAACTGACGAGAATTGGAGGCTTTGCAGGCCAGTTGAACACGTTTAATTATCGGCTTAACTGGGCCAGATTCAGCATGTTCACTGTTCAGTCAATACATAAGCATTATGGCCAGCTCGCATTAATATTCATAGGGTAAGCTGAGGCGATTAGGCGACACCTTGTGACCAGAACATGTGCCGTAGTTACAAACTTTGATGTCGAACGATAACTAGAAAATCTGGGATTATTTTAGGCAATCAGAGGTTTGCGTTCCAAAGAGCGCGTCGTTAGATAATCCGTAGAGACCAATGGCCATATACAAATGTTAAAACTACACTCTCACAGACATATTTTAAGTTTTACTGAACACTTACAAGTGGTCTTGTCTTTTAAAAGCTTTCGCGCATGTTATGCACACGTATTTCCTTTCGTCACTGTGAGTGAGCTTGTGTTTCGCCAGCGCCGATGCATTGCCGAATATTTTGTTGCACACCTGAAACAATATTTCGATTGATTTATTTGTTTAATATTCGTTTGGATTACGATCGTTAGTATTTAATACTGATACCTAGTTCTTAAATACAATTTTCATAATAAGTTTGCTAGAGAAAACGCAATCTGTAATACTAAGATCTGGTAGCAAGAAAAAAACAATTCTCATATAATTTATAATTATCATGGTAAATATTCCGCTTTTAGCGTTAAAATTCTCAGGACTACCGAAAATAGTGCATAATTACATTATAAGGGAGGCAACTCAATATTCCGTGGGCTGTAATAACACGACAATGGGAAATCTCCCCGGACGAGGCCGAGTAGAGATGGGATCTTTGTAGTCCATTTACTCAGCAGAATCAAAATCGAATCGGCAATGATTTTAAAAGGGTAGGATTTTTAAAGGGTTGACAACGCGCGAGTGATACGTATTGCAAGCGCCGTGGGGTATCAGGCCGGATGTTGGTACGTTTCCTTTGCCTATTAGAAGTATCATAAATGGCCTTTTTATAATAGGTTAGGTTAGGTTAGGTTAAACCTGCTTGAAAACCAATTTTGACAAAAATTTACAATGTATTTACTTCAGCGTCAATGAACCAGTACGTCATTTTGAATAGTTATTTAAAACTAAAAGCCCCAGTAGGTATAGCAGTGTAAAATATTTTGATCTTAACGGACTCCACTAGAAGCTCTACCATCCCTACCGTAGTACTGACCCTAATCTGAAGTTTGTTTCTCGTCTAATTAGGGGCCTTTCGTCTCCTTATTATCCTGTTTTTATTCCCAGCCCTCTTGGGTATACTTATCTATGCTATTTACGCCTAAGGTAAAATCGAAAAGCAACTGAAGTTCAGATATTATTACTTCTATCTAAATGACTTCTCAGCTTTTTAGAACAATCAATCGCGAATTTGTAGCTGGTCAAGTGGATCGAATCTGCAATGGATAAAACAAAGACAAAGCCACGGTTTAAAATGAGAACATCGTACGAGTATGACAAGAATGAGATGTCTTCATCTAGATTATTTATAGTAACGGGTTAAACACCAAATATGTAAGTACCTGAACCCTGGCCTTTGTCTGCGTTATAATACCCAACATTTGAATATTTTACGGCTGACCCGGGCGCCTGCTAACGTGTTTTTTGCCGACTTACGTACAGTTGAAGAAGTGGCCGCCCAATTTACGCCTTTATTCCCAGGTGTTAGAATTCAAAAGTGTTAGGACACTTTTTTACTTTTACAGGCTCTCCGTGGATATTATTGTAAGAATAAAAAGGTACAAAGTGGGTCGTCGCATTGTTCGGCGTGGGAGGGTGTACACATACCTATTTTATTAGAGTTTGGGGTTAGCAAAACAAGGAACCTTTCGAGAAAAAGTTGTTGACGATAGCAGTTCTTTCTGAACCAAACAATCTTCCAACTGGAATTACAGAGATTCCGGGTGGTACTTCCTGATGTCTCTTTTGCCGGTTGTTTTAAAAGTGGCACACTTACAAAGCATTTTTCTTATGAAGAAAGTCCTACCTCTAACACCTTCTCAACCTTGCACGTTTACTAAAACGCTGTTTAGTCATTTTCACCATACATACATTAGTTATGTGTCAACAATAAATCACGTTGCCAGCAGCCCGATGCGATGTTATCGGAAGCTGAAAGGTCGCACAAAGGTTCCCAAGCACAAAGGTTGCTATTGTCCTACTCCCTTGGGTCGACACATCAGATTCTACGTATATAACTGTCGCTGGATATACTCAACTTAAATCAAAATTACATAAAATCCTTGTAGAGCAGAAATTGTTGTAAACAACATTTAGCCAACCAAGTAAAAGTCGAAAAACAATTCTGCGCAAAATAATCTTGGTAACTCTATCGAGCTCTACCAAACGATGTGCCTTATCGTAAACCCACCAATTTATACCAAATCCGATTCGCATTAGACCAAAAATCGGCGTAACTCACGTGGAAGCCATCACTGTAAGTTTATAACTCAATAAAACCATATTTGGGCCCATAAACATAGATTCGTCCCTATATCTCCGCGGCCGGTACGGAAACCATTACACATTTCAGACGACGTCTCTTTTATTCTATAAGAGCGGTCGGTTGTAGATTGTGCTAACACACATCGTATATATTGTAAGTATAGATGAAGTATTTCATAAAAACTGCAGTAACTAAACACCTTTCCCGATACCAAACATTTAGAATTCCACGCGGCAAGACTTCTCCATAAAACGAAAACACAATGATGCGAGTGTAAAACTCAAATGACTTATTGTTTCCTTTTAATTTTTTGGTGCAGGTCATAACGACCGAGCCTTATCGATTATTACTCATTTCCTACCGTCTTCCGCTATAATTCTCTGTATTTTATTGAATTCTTTCATGGCGCCTTTATGCTCAGTTGATTTTGAATAGGTATTGTGCGGCTATCTGAAAAAGCTCTTGTGAAATTTCTTGTGATATTGGGATTTTAGCGGAAGATTCAATATATTGCAAATTGCAACCGGTATCGTTAGTTTTTGCAACGTTCTTTTTTGCTTGTACTGTGATCACGAATACCATTAAGCTAAAAACATTGCAATATAAGGTAGATTTTAGATTCCAATAGAAATTAGAATAAATTGAAAAGAACGCCAGACAAATTAGTATTTGGTGGCACTGTGAATGCGCTTTGTGCTGGCGACCTACTTCGGAGCGGGAGCCCGTGACCCACATTGTAACGTGAATGAAAAATCGGGTCGAGATGCGTAATCACGACACTTTTAAATGTATTAAAGTTTCAGGAGGAAAGCTTTTTAAGCTTTTTATAAGAGTTACAGAGTATTTTCATTTTGAAAACGCGGTAATATTTATATATTAATGTATTTTACTGCAACTACAAGTGACTAAAATATCTAGAGCTGACTAAAATAACATGAAATAGACTAAAACTTCTATTTTTTTTGCACCTGCTGCGTGCTTCTCATCCATAAAAATTATCTTACTTCAATCATAAGCCAACGAAACGCATCAATCGCTAACTCTTATTAGTAATTTGGAAGCTCTAGCGGTAAAATAAACCGACATACATATGCGCTTAAAAACCAAACTTTACATAGACCAAAATAAACCTAAAACCAATTACTAGTAAACAACTAACCCCACATAAATGAAACAAAGTTTGAGTATAAAATTAACTGGAATTTAACATCAATTAGGATACCAAAAGCTCCTTTTCACAAGTCAATTATAAACTACCTCCCAATCTGTTGGAACAAGCTGCTAAGCCTCCCCGAAAAACCTCTAGAGCCGTTTTTTTCGACACATCATCTGGGGTGAGGTGAATCTCAGCTAAGCTTTCGGGGTAGGCAGGGCGCACGCATCAAATTTTTCGATGACTTAATCTTTTGGATTTGTTTCGCCCTGCTTGGCGTGAGGTGGGTTGGGATGGGAGAGTCGGGGTTGACACGCTTGTGTTCGCTAAGCTTTTTTATTCCATGAACAAAGTTTGTTTGCCTCGCACGCGGGGTCTTAAAGGCTATAGTGAAAAGTAGAAGACGAAAATAATTTAAACCGTAACAAAACACAATGTGACACGAATTATTGCATCTTTCAATCATTATTTTAGACTCGCTAAGCAATTTAACCTTGAAACCCAAACGCGCTACAGTTTGTAAATGTATTCGTAGTTGCTTCACTTTTCCGCGAACAGGATCTATGGACTGGATAGGGATCATCTCTTTGCAAGCTCTATTTAATCTCTTTTATAAAATAGCTCTTTGTAGATTCATTCTTACACGTTATTAAAATAACAGTAAATAATTTGCTTTCTTGTCAAAGGTTATAGAATATAGAATAAAACCAAGTAGAATCGAGTAAACAAAACACTACATAGCACTCGGAAAACCAATTCACCATATTGGTTTTTCCGTTTGTTAGGTTTCATAAACTCAAACGTTCATTGAATCTTCTATTTTGGTATAAATTTATATGGGACTAGTAATAATCTGTAGAACACGAACAATCTAGCCAAATCAGTCTCCCTTCTAGTAAGTCGTACGTGATATTAGCTAGACAACTTCGATGAAAAAGTTTTAGGCCACCTGATGTCGAAAAATCTAATATTCCTTCATCCGTATAACTCTACGTTTTATTACATATTACGAGTACCTATATGTACTTATAATTATAAATAACCACGTTTAACTATGGTTCTACAGCTAGCTTCAACCACAAGCGTATTGGATGACATGCCAAAGCCTGATTGCTAGACGGCGTCGGTTTCACTACGTACGCTAATTGGACCCCACATATGGATCATCATCAACAAGATCAGCTTACTAACCATTGATATGCCATGTGCACCATTTTATACTGGAGTTTCTTCTAAAAATATCAATGATTAACCTCAATGAGATTAGAGAAAAGTGGTGGAAACAGGACACAATAAACAGATTATGGTGTAAGTTTCACTGACACCTCACTCGTCATACGATGCACGGTGGTTGTACTACGCCCTGAGTGATAAACCAGTTAGATTAATTCTGAAACACTTAAATCAAAACATTTGTAGCTTTCAGGAGAGAAATTTAGTAAATAATCAAAATGAAGCAACACTTTCATATCGGTGACGAGTCGTGTCCGCGCTACGTTCACTGAATGCCAATCGTTCCCAAACGTAATGATTAAAAGTAATTCATTCAACAAATGCACGATTTCGTCCTTTTGGGGCCTTTGCTAAAGTAAAACAGTCACGTTCCTCGTATTCGGCAAGCATAACTATGTGGGCTGCGTAGCTTTTTCAGTCAAATGCCTCGGGGGCCAGTCCGGACTGTGGTTAAAGGCTTGCTTCGCTTATCTACAATCTATAGTGTTTTTATATACGACGGTAATAAAATACTAACATAGACATGATAATTCAGTGAACAGTAAATTCCTTCTTTGTGTGATCCGAGTTGCCTATTACATCTTACTGCAAGTTGAAGGCCTATAAGATGACGCAACTAAATCATATAAAAAGTTTAAAGTTTTGATTTCGTACTGTAATTAAGACCTAGTAAAAAAAATTCTTTTATGAGATAGACCACAATTGTCATTGTATAAACATCGGTGAAGTCATATAAAGCCATAAAAATACATGGTATCGGTTAGTAGGTAGTAGCAAAATACTGTTCCAAATTTTCCTTTTATATTTCGTTGGAAAACTGGCGAAACAGTCTATTGTTGGTTCGGTATGGATTGTATTTTGTATCCTGTTTTGTTGTTTTGTTTAGAAAGCCGCATCGCATGAAGGTATTATTGGTTATTTGTGATTAGGTACTTATTTTGAATGTAGGTAGGTAGGTAGGTAAGTATCTAAATAAAAGGATATCGTTAGTAGGTATAAACAACTTTATGGTTCTAGTATACAAAGAACATTGAACGAAGATTTTGAGAAAATGATCACGGAGTGGAACATATGTTTGTGGCATTCAATAACGTCTATTCTTGTCAGACTTTCGGCTGAGCTTCCTTGTAATTTCCGCTTTCCAAGCATTCAAAAGTGATATAGGTAAGCTTTTATGTATGTCTCCAATGTGCTCACACAAGTACCGACATGTTAGATTCCGCTGTGTGAGTAAATTGGAGACTAGGGGAGGGTGAGCAATCTTAAATGACAAGGCTCGTCTTGCACCAAAAACATGTACGAAATTATACGTTCGGAATTGTTAAGTTCTTTTAAGATAATTTCCTTTTAAAATCAATGGCAAAATAATTGAGTAAAAATTAATTGGAAATGCGCTGTTGGTATACCCCTGCACTTCAGCAGGAGAGGTGACGCAACGCTGTCTGTGCTTTCAGGAAAACGTCCCGACCATTGTGTCAATTTAACTAAGTTATTCGAGCAAAATGCCTTTCTCCTGGCACGACTGTTATTTCTATATTTTTCACCGGCAAATTCATTTTTAATAAAAAGCGATACCAAGATGTATTTTTTATTACGAAACGACAATTTTCTTTGTTTAACTAACCGTCGCACATTCTTCTCGGTAATAAAATTGACCTTTTTCCGGTGGCACGCGCGAATATAATGTGAATTTGTCAAGTAAATCCAACACCTCGTGCAGTGTAGGTTTACCTTTAAGGTAAACAACGGCGTCCCTTGGGTTGTCGGGATTACATCTACTGGAACTGTGCTCACGTGCTCCCCAAATCTGGGATAAATCGCGAAGCTTAGCAATAAAACGCCGATCCATTATGAAAAGTTTACCGCAAAGTGTCCTTTTACTCCGAAGTCGTGAAATTTATTTCTGGCTCCATCAATCACGTAGTGTATTAAATAAGTCCGCAGGTGATTTCATCACTGTTAAATCGCATCACAGCATTTTGACGTGACGAAGGTCTATACATTTTTAGCCCATCCCGGCAATTTATCTTATTTTGGCTTATCTTACGTTGGTCTAGAAGGTACCTACGAGTAACAACTTTGTATTAGTATTTACTTATGTTGTACGTTGCAAAGCATCGTGAGGGAATTTAGTTTATAACAGGATGTGCCTCTAACTGCAAGACATTTTTCATGCCTAAATATTTATATTCAGAATATGCTGAATATTTAGAACCTAAACCTGGGGATACAGTAAAGCACGAGTGTTCATAACATCTGAGTATCATTGAACTGCCAGAAGAGTAGTAAGTGGTCGTAATTGTGCGGCACGGGTAGGTATAAGCCGTTAGGTGCAGTAAATTTCAGCCGCAATTGGTGAGCATGAGGCGTGTGGTCGCGGCGCTCACCTGAAGTGGTTTGGCAGACATCCAGCTACCCGCGGGACGCTCTTTAACGTGGATCGCCGATATGTAGCACTGAACACAGGATCCGAATGGATTTACCGCCCTCCAATCTAGCGATGCTCACAAAGTGATATTGGATTTATGACAAACATTACGCCCGCTTTATGCTCAAAAGGATCGCCTCCCGAAAGGCGCGTGTTTATCTGAGAGATTAAACTTTAGATATAATTTCCGGGAGCAAAGCCTCCTTTGTTATTTTATCTGGACCTAGCGTTTGGCCGCTACTGAGTTTGCGTATCCTTTTAACTGTTCCCTCGTGATGAATCTGTGAAGATTACACCACGATTGAGTCCTTGACGCTGCGAGTCCGAGGCTATCTCCAAACTTTATGCTTCCGTAGGTACGCGAACTTATTCACATGAACTCACAATCAACAATCGAGATGCGAAATCTCTGGAATCTACAACTAATAAGTAATAACCCAAACTCGTACCTGTTCCATTCAGATATAAACTTGGGTAACGACGCAACTTTACAAATAAGACTAAGTTGCTCACATTTCTTAGACGTGATTAAATAAGAAATATGTATGTAATGTTGTGTGTTCGCTTATCGTGGCCTGGCAGGCACCCAACACCGGTTGGCGGAGCTGAACCCTGGCTTTAGTCTAACCACAGTTTTGGGTCGCCAACTAATACCCTGAGGTACTTCAAGGACGCTGGCATGCGACCTATTAAGCCGATAAAATAAATGCATAGTAGGTGAATGCGAGCCCATATTCCTTTTACTTTAAACTATGCTTATGATACCAGACGTAAACTAAAACTGCATGCGACTTGGAAAAAATCTAATTCTCAAGAAACGTACAAGCTTTTCTCCGACCTTCGTGCTGACTTAAAGTTGCGAATAGCATCCTCGTACCTAAATCACACAAGAAGCATTGAAAACAATATTAAGCGGGATCCTCGGAAATTCTGGAAACATATTTCTGACCTGCGATCTAAAGGTGGATTTGAACCCACCGTATCCTACCTGGGTGAAACCTTTTCAGGACCCGAGGCTGCTAAGGCCTTTGCAAAATATTTTGCCAGTGTTTTCTTGCTAGAGGTACCTAAGCTAGACGCTTCCAGTGCTCTCTCTCTTGATAAAACCACCAATAGTAACATAGTCAACATTCCGAGATTCACTAATGATGACGTCTATTGGGGTATTAAGAGATTGAAATTAAGTACTGCTACGGGTCCAGACTGCATACCATCTGCCATTGTCAAAGGGGCGGCTGACCTGTTCTGCGACCCTCTTTGTCATATCTTCAACCTGGGGTTAAAGTCTGGAGTTTACCCTCCGCAGTGGAAGCTCTCCAGAGTGATTCCTATTCCTAAAAGCTCCAATAAGTCTTTGGTTGAGGAGTACCGCCCAATAGCGATTCTCTCTTCCCCCGCGAAAATCTTTGAGAACATCCTTCACAGATATATTTATGCGCAGGTCAACAAGTTCTTGTGCAACGAACAACACGGCTTTAGAAGCAAGCGATCTGTTAACACAAACTTGTTGACACTCGTAGATTTTATCTCTTCCTGTATGGATCGTGGCCGCCAGGTCGATGTTCTCTATTTTGACTTTCGGAAGGCGTTTGATAGGGTAAATAACGACATCCTGCTTTCTAAACTAACTGCCATAGGCTTCGCTCCAGATCTCCTCCGCCTTCTTGCGGATTATCTCCGAGATCGACAACAATTTGTTAGACTTGGCCTTTATGAATCACAACCTTATCACACGCGTTCTGGGGTCAGCCAGGGATCAATTCTTGGCCCTCTGTTATTTTTATTGATGATAAATGACCTCCCGGCGGTGGTGTCCCATTCCGCGTGCCTGCTGTACGCTGATGATCTAAAACTCTACAAGGAGGTTAGGTCTGAGGCTGACTGTCGGGCACTGCAGTGGGATGTTGATGCTATCTATGAGTGGAGTGTTCTAAACAAAATGGACTTCAATGCAGACAAATGCAATGTGATGACTTTTGGTCGAGTGTGGCATCCTCTTAAAAATGACTATAGAATCGGTAATGCCACCATAAAAAGAGTGATCGTCATGAAGGACCTGGGCGTCACTTTCGACCAGAAGCTCACTTTTCACGATCACATGTATCTGTTGGCAAAAGAGTCATTCAGGCGACTTGGATTCGTTATCCGAAATGCCCATGATTTTGAGAATGAGCATGTCATTCGCCTAATCTTTTCGGCACTTGTTAGAAGTAAATTAGAAAGCAGTGCTTGTGTGTGGAACCCGCATGAGGTCACTTACACGCTCATGCTGGAAAAAGTACAGAAAGCTTTTCTTCGGTATCTTTATAAGCGGCGCTACGGGTACTATCCGTTCCTTTATCCCACTAAATTTCTTTTGGGATGCCTAGGGTATAACTCACTCGAGGTGCGCCGCTCCTATGACCAGTTGACAACAGCCTGCAAAATCATCCACAGCAAAATTGACGCATTGGATCTGAGTGATGTGCTGTGTCGACTATACGCTCCTAACAATTATTGCCGGAGTCGGAAGCATAAGTTGTTTGCAGTGCCGTTCTGCCGCACGGTGGCTCGAGCCAATTCCCCCGTCCCGCGCGCTCTCACTGCACTCAACGCTCTTCTCGACTCCAACCCTGACTGCGACCTATTCGCTGATAGCTTGTCCAAAATATTGATTGCATGTTTTTATTTCTGTGAGTGTCTTTCTTAATTAATTGTGATACTTACCTTAAATTGTGTGTTTTATATGATACTGAAGTGACTTTAATTTATTTTAATTCTGATTTATTTAAGCAATGTTATGATTATTTTTCAATATTTTTTCTATCTGTTCTCTTTAATTAATGTAATTGGGTCTTCCGTGTTAATTAAAGTAAATAAATAAATAAAAAAATGACATTATTGTGTCAAGGAGTAGGTACATATTCGTATACTTACTCTAATAGTGAACTCACTGGGCTTAAAACTTATTGAACGCAACCTTATCAATCCTGTCTCTATAAAAATTATCTTAAGATATAATTTCACAATTACCTGCTTTGTAGATATTAAATATCCAAGTAATAAAACATCGTCCCCTTAACATTGTTCTCTTAAAGGAAACGAGTTTGTTTATTACTTCCTACTTCATAACAATTTTATTACACGTAGAGATTTAATTTATGTAAAACGTCGCAGAACTTTCCGGAGTATGAATGAAGCTTTCGAATTATTATTTCGCCGAAGCCTCGAGCAACATAAACAGCTGTTACCGGCACATCCTACGGCCTACGCGATAAGTAATTGAACGTGGAACCGCACCACAAAGGTTGACTGATGATGAAAGGCAAATATTGTAAGAAAGGTCAAAACATCAATATTATTGGTACCATTTATCAATTTGTACAATAATATTATCACTGACAATATTTCAAAACAATGTTTATCTAGAGTAGATAAGTATAAAAAAACCGGACAAGTGCGATTCGGACTCGCCTACGAGGGTTCCGTACCAAGGACTAAGTAAGTACGTACGTATAACAGTGCAAACTGTTCATAGGTATACCAAAGTTATTACGTAGGTATACATAAGAAGGGATTTTTTTTCATCATACATCGTAAACATCATAAAAAAAAATTAAAATTCTTTTAAGCTTAGTGCTAATGAAACCTTTTCTTAAGATGACCCCACATGACACGGTTTACTCACTTCAAAATTTCGGCTCCCATTCCTTGAATTAGGCTGTTTTTTTGTGATTTAACTAAAAATATACGGTTTTCAGATTTTTGCTTATACTTGTAGTCTAGAACGATAGGTACTACTTGACTTTCATAGTTCTAGGTCAACGGGATGTAGTACCCTATGAATTTTTTATTAATTTAGTGTCGAAATATACGTTTTTGCGGCATACACGGCCGTATCTTTTTTTTGCATTAACTTGATTTTTTCACAGCTGAAAGGGGCCTTAGACCTGAGTACCTATATGGTTTTAATTTCAACTCGATACCTCCACGCGTTCCCGAGATAAAGGGTCTTGACTATGGTCTTCACAGACAGACAGACGGACAATCAGTTTTTTCCTTCTGAGGTACGGAACCCTAAAAATCGTCTAAGTTTTGATAGAATTAACATTGTACCTACTGTAAATTAAACAAACATTATTGTATTTACTATAATTATATTTGGAAACGTTTTAATATATATGATGTGGTATACTAATAAATAAATAAATAAACATAACCAGTCCTGAAGGCGCAAAACAAAATAAGAGTCCATCATAATTCAAGCATGACGCGACTGTTGGATTTTTAGAAAATTGGTTCGTAATGGAAGCCGTCCCGCGGGCATTCGCTAATTAATTCGCCGTGATTCTGTTTCAATGGACGCGCCCGTTCAGTCGAAATCATTCGATTCCATTTGTTGTATCACTTGTAATGCACTTTGTATTGTAAATATCCTCGAATAAACTACATTTTTCTTTATTTAGATAGTTATTTGTATTACTTACGTTTAGTAAATAGGTTATGGTTCCATTCCACTAGCGATCTTTTGCATAATTTTCTTCAAAGAATAAAAATTACCTACATTTTGTTAGTGTCGGTGCCGTGCGTTGATTTTCATTCTTGATTGCTTTTATGTTCTCTTTGTAAAATGATCGTGATAAATGCATGGATTCTGTTGTACGCATTTAGGATCTGTACTGGGTTTACGGCTTCAGTTCCTAGAGGTTTACAGGTGGGCACAAGAATGCAACCTTGTGTTCTGTATAATTTACGATGAAATAGTTTCAATATTTACCTTTAGATTCAGATGGAGTATATTTCGAATGAAAACTCGAGCAGAATTATTTATTGGACCGTAATGTAATTTGTTAAACATGGCATCCATCGGGAATCTGCGGAATGCTCAGATATCCGATCCCCGCCGTACCTACCGGTCTAATAAGATTTGTACCGATGAAATTATTACGTAAATATCAGCCGTTTTGCGGATTTTCTTAATTGCTTGATTAATTATTAGCAGAGGGTTAAAACGAGACGAGGGTCGACCCGAAGATCTACAGTGAACGACATCAATAAGGTTAAATTGGCATCGGCCATCGGAGCTATTAGCTCGCTGGTTCAATTAGAGATATCAGACCGAATCTCGATTTGGCAAACTAGCTGCCTCTATTGCTATATTCTTATTGAGTTTGTTCGACAAAAAACTGAAGTACCTACCTACTTACCTAGTAATTGTCAACGCCTCTATCAACAAGCGCAATACACACTGAGCCCGCCGGGCCGCCGACAAAGCCCGGCGACACAACCCGGCCTGTATGAAAAGAATCATGTCGGCAACATGTGCGCGCGTGTTACCCGCCGACATGTTGGCGGCTTGGGTTGCCTGCGCTCAGATGCCCGGCGGGCATAAATTTTATGACACAACCACACAACTCATCTCAAGCCACCGATATGCCGCCGACAAAATTTTCCGACTTGTAATAAGTGAAGCCGCTAACATATGTCGCCGACAAAATGTTGCCGACATATTATGGCGGCGGCCCGGCGGGCTCAGTGTGTATTGCGCATAAGGTTTCACTTCACAGAATTGATCTGAGCAATCTCCATACATTGTTCGACATTCTGCACGAGTTTTGATCGTAGCTTTGTTTAACTCGTAATCGATTCACCTCCCCAATATCTGCCTTCAGAAGGCATTTTGCGGACCAATCCTATAGCTCGTGGCAATAGCTCTGACCGGCTTTGTGAAGTGAAATTTAAGTATTGCTGACATTACTTTTGTGTTGCAATGCGGTAAGTTGTACATAGATACTTCCCGGTTCATATTATATCCCGCTGGCATTTATGTCTCTCACACTCTCAAGACATTTATACGAGCTTGTCTTATCTCTGACCTGTAGGAGTTTAGATCTTGTAGATTAGAATATTTCTCTTCTAGTTTTTAACTCTTTTAAAATATGTTGCAATTCATTCATTTTATCAGCGCAATTAATGTGGGTAAAAGTCCCAGTTCATTTTCGCTTACAACGTCTGCAGGGGTGCACGGTAAGAAATGGCGGGCTTAGTCCGGGGTGGCGGCCCCTATGTGGGATCTCCCTTTGTTGATATTCGGCTGACCTACAAACACACTTTCGATCGGTGTTCGCTGTCTGAGTAACGACAACTTTATCTGCTGACAAATATAGTGCAATTGACGGAATATTTTTGCTATTTATTTCAGAAAATTGAAGTTGATGACTTATTTAAACCTAGAAGCCTTATTATCATATTAATTGTACTCGTATCAATGAATCGCTAATTTGAAAAGTGTTTTTAAGTAAGTATGTATAACTTGTTTTGTCTATTAGAATAAAGTTGAACTAAACACTCGTACAACATTGCTTTTTGTAAAGTCCACAAACATTAATTTATTTACGTAAAACATGTCTTTGTTGTATGTATACGAGTGTTTGAAATCCTCAAGTTTCTTCTTATCGTTATTATGGCTACGATGAAAACTTAGAAAAAAAAATCAAAAAGCTTCACTATTCGATTCTAAAGAAGTTTTATCAAAGAACACGAGCTTGAATATTCGTTTTATTTCGTCCCATCACATTTCAGCGGTTCTGCGATAGCATGGCAATAGAGATTTCCCGGAAACGAAACACTCGCTGCTTTTAGTATCTGTTACCTACAATTTGTCGAGTTTTTAAAAGAAAGCTGATGTTTTCAAATGGTTTATTTTGATCTGTTTGTTTTGTGAAGCAAAGTTTTATGTTAGGTTGGGATATAATTGATATTACTTTGTAACTATTAGATTTATCGAAATCAGTATTTTTAGTTTCGTTGATTTATGTATTAGGCAAGGAACTGTGTTTTTTAAATCTTGGAAACCTTTTTTCAAATTACTTACTAGGTATTCATTAATAAAAAATGAAGTTCTTACTTAATATTGAGTACACGCCCACAGGTACACTTTGGAGTATAAAGGTCGAAGGTTCCAATATATATGTATTAAAATACTACATCAATCAAAATGAAAAAGACTCACACTTGTTTATTTTCTTACTTTTTATGGTTCCCTGAGGTCGCATGCTGGCAAATGGAGTTGAGTTCTTGTTATGAAGTCAGTGGTTAAACGGGAAAGAAGATGATTTGGCGAGGTATTAAAATATTATAGTTGGCGTGACCTAAATGTTAAGTCAGATCATCGACACTATACAGGTAATATTACCTTTTTAGGTAAGTACTCTAAAAAGCTCAAAATTGGTGTGTGTATTGAAAAGAGAAGGTTTTTTGAATTAAAGTTGAAAAAACAATTAACTAGGTTCTCAAATAATGAAGATGCTTTTACTATTAATTCTGTGATGTACTATCTATGTGTGTGTAAATAAATAAATAAATACGAGGTTCAAGTTTTGAAAGGTGTAATTGAAAGCTCCCGAATCGTCCGATTAGTTTCGGGCCCAGCGCTGTAAGTACCAATTAGAAGTGTTTACCAAGCTTCAATGGTAAATATTTAGCGAGTTGTTCCCCAACTACGTGCAAACGATCCCCTTTCAATAATAAAACTCACTGGAATATTCTCAACGAAAGAATAATTTGTTTTATTATTTTTTGGGCGAGTGAATATTGACGTTTCGTCAATATGGAGGATTATATTTGAAAATTAGAAATTATCTACATAAAACTTTTGTTGAAGGTTTATTTGTGAAGGAATTATTGTTCAAGCGTATTTCGCTGTAAAAATGTCTGGAGCTTTTTATAGCTGAACAATATCACCATAAATAAGACCAATGAACGGGCAATGATGCGGCTCGGGAAAAATACTGCCTGAACTTGAAAGTGAAGCTTTCTTTGTTGTAAAGTTGCTTGTCGAGCTGTAGGTATTATGTACTCGCCTTTATGTATGATATATTATTTATTCATTGCCGCTAACACCAAAGCACACGTGCGTGCATTACCTTTTCATTACAGCACCCACTTATCAATGTACAAACATTTCCCATTCATAATGCCAGCCCCCGCTGTCAAAGGCTTCAAATTATCTAAACGCCTCGTAACCTCCACATCCATAACGTTAAACAATATATTTGTACGAGTCCCTTCCTTCATATTTGTGTATGTGTGTTATTATGTCTATTCGTGTCGAATAGCGTTCATGTGTGCGTCATCCTTTGTACCGTCAGAAGACAAATAGAGGCAATCGTCACGGTCCATCGGTCGTTATGAAGCGGAAACTAACCGGAACACCAATACTCCATGACGTGCCTAAGTTCACTCCCAACCCTGTCCTTGGACCTTTCTTGTTTGCGCTACTTGTTTGCTTTGCTATAAATCTTAGTTTGAAAGTGGGATCGATATCGCCTTTTGCTTATTTATAAGGAGACGTTGGAAATGGGTTGAGTAGTAGCAGTCTACTGGGAACTGACCTGCCTTTCTAGCGAACAAAAACTTTCTTGCAGCCATTATTTACTTGACCCATTACATTTTATTTCCCAATGAGAGCAAAATACTTATTTTTTTGAGACTGCTTATAGAATTAAGAAACAATCGTTGGTAAATTAAGAAATTGTGCACAATAAGAAAATCCCAGTAAGTAAAAACGGTGTCAAAATCATTCCTAATATTATGTAAAACAATGAAAATGAAAATTACAAAGTGATAATAATTTTGACTAGTTTTCAGTAATTTTTTCGACTAACTTGACACTGCTGTGGGCCCTGCCGATTCGGCGAGGCTGGCTTCGGACGGACCCTCTTGGTGGTGATCACCGGCCGAGTCTCGATGCCTCGCACCGCCACCGACACCGTCGTGATGCCCCGGATCATGCTGCTTGTCGACCGGGTACAGTCTATAACAATACATACTTATGTTATAAAAAAAACAAGTAACTTTCAAAGAATAGCTTCATAAAATTAACGTCTAAGTATGGATAGATAGCCAACTAACTATTATGGTTCAGATTCGATTATTCAAAATTAAGAATGAAAATCATTATGCCTATGTCATGATACCCATAAAAGTTATATCAGTAACCGCTGTGCCTGTGTGCGTAATAGGTATTAAGCGTATACATAAATTATATAAGAGAACTCTAGTGTCAAGATAAACCTAATATAGGATTTAAGGGTCGATTCACATCTGACCGAAGATCCGTCGCGGATTATCGGTCGCGGAACGCCAGAACTGACAAATGTATAGAAAAACACTCGACCGTTCACACTCGACGGACTAACGTATCATCGGTTGAGTGTGAACGGTCGAGTGTTTTTCTATACATTTGTCAGTTCTGGCGTTCCGCGACCGATAATCCGCGACGGATCTTCGGTCAGATGTGAATCGACCCTAAGACACTAATAACCAGAACAAATGTAATCATTTTAACAATAAACACTATCTATCTATCTATCTATACCTACTGGTACTCAATTTGAAGTATCACTGGAATTTCTCAATCAACATGAGTATCATGAACATAAAGAGTTGATATGAAACCAATACCATAGACTTAGTAGTAAAACGTAAACAGAAATTCTAGAATAAAATAACACAAGTGAAATGTAATTTTATACATGTAGAGAGAGGACTACAAAGAACTCTACAAACTCGCAAAGCGGAATTTGATACGCAATAATGTGCAGAGTAGGAAACAATTTAATCACAAGAGCTTTTCTCACAAACATTCTCATCGTTAGTTCTCGTTGCAGCTTAGTTATTGTTGGTACTGTACTGTCACAGACTGCAGTACTCTTTCATTACTTAAGTAATAGGTACTCTGGAGCATATTGTATGCATCCCCACTGAGAGCTACTTTAACTTGTTCAGATTTAAATGTTTCACGATCTGAATCCATACTTCCATACTCCATACTTATATACAAATACTAATATACTTATCCATCCATACTATCCATACTTCCATATCCATATCCATACTAATATTATAAATGTGAAAGTAACTCTGTCTGTCTGTCTGTCTGTTTGTTACCTTTTCACGCCCAAACCGCTGAACCGATTAAGCTGAAATTTGGCATGGATAAAGAGTATACTCCAGGGATGGACATAGGCTACTTTTTTTTGTCAATTACCTTAAGGGGGCGTGAAAATAAGGGTTGGAAGTTTGTATGGGGAAAAAAGTTAAGCAACCCTGGGCGCGGTCATAAAAAGGATGGGTGACCGCCGGAGCCACACTTTTTGCACTCTAGATTTTTTTTTTTTTTTTTTGTATTTTGCATAATAAATTATTTTAAAATTAATGATAAACATGCAACATGTGTATACCCATCAATATATCCGAACTCCGAAGTTATGATTTTTTGATATTAAAATATTTTTTCCTTGGCTATAGTTAGAACGCCATCTATATCACCGAAGTCAAAACTTACTTTATACTTTTTCTCCTAGGTGGCGTTTCTACTATAGCGGAGATCGATCGAGTATAATTTTCTTTGATTTTGAATTTTGAAAAGTTAATGGAGATTTTTGCTTAGAGATTTCGATATTTTTATATTGCTGACGAAGTCGCGGGTAGGTAATATTAGTTAATCGTTTTATTTCGAAATTAAAAACCATACAATACTTGCTATTCAAAAAAAATTACGTTTCGAGTCAATTTCTTCAAAAAAAGTTTTCGATATTTTATACTAGCTGACCCGCGCAACTTCGTCTGCGCATTATTAGAACAAAGTAGAGGAGTTTTGAGTGAATTGAGAGTAGGTATATACAAAATATAAAACTCCGTCGCTTGATATAATAATAATATTTTTTTTATATTTATGTTTCTCTCAAGAATCCCATAATAGATAGAGGTAGGGAAAATCTTACCCAGATCTTGCAATGCGGGTAGGTAATATTAGTTAATCGTTTTATTTCGAAATTCAACACCATACAGTACTTGCTATTCAAAATAAATTACGTTTCGAGTCAATTTCTTCAAAAAAATAGCCGCTCGCTTCAGCGATTCTATACCAATTACCGTATTCGTTTTGTTCTTAGCATTGCAAGATCTGGGTAAGATTTTCCCTACCTCTATCTATTATGGGATTCTTGAGAGAAACATAAATATAAAAAAAATATTATTATTATATCAAGCGACGGAGTTTTATATTTTGTATATCCCATCTCTCGATTCACTCAAAACTCCTCTACTTTGTTCTAATAATGCGCAGACGAAGTTGCGCGGGTCAGCTGGTACTATATATATATTTTTTTTTAATTTATTTATTTACTTGAGTAACTACATATTTATCATAATATTGTGCCTGAAAACCTTAATAGGTTTGAGTAGGCACTCACATTCGTCTTAACTAATAGGTAGGCTTAAGTAGGTAGGTGTTTAGCTAACAATTTGTGCAACACATCACTAAAACTGTACAGCAAAGTTCGCTAACCACTATGATATAATATTATAAATATGAAAGTAACTCTGTCTGTCTGTCTGTTTGTTACCTTTTTACGCCCAAACCGCTGAACAGATTAGGCGGATAATTGGCATGGATAAAGGTTGTATCCCAGGGAAGGACATAGGATACTTTTTATCCCGAATAAATGAAAAAATCCCGAGGGACCGCGGCTCACTCCGCGGCAGTACATTTTTCTCAGATCTTTTAGGCATTTCTCTAAATTATTTATCAAAAATCGTCCTTTATAAATGTACTCTTTTGAATTCTCTAGAATAAATTGTATCCTAGAATATCTTATTTTTAATCACAGTAAGTATTCTTCTCTAAGAACGAGCACTTGTGCGATTCAAGCAAAAATATTCCCGATTCATGAATAAAACAACTCATCAGCCGCCATACAATACAGTCAGCATTATTGGAACATAATTTTGCTGTCCCTAATTTCCAGCGTTCGATATTAATTTAGATGGAGAGTGCAAATAGCCTATATCAAAATGTACGCAGAATTCGAGTTATTCTTCCTTCCCGAGCGCGGTAACTGTTGAAATAAGCGAAAAGCAAAGCTTTTTGGGTAAAGGATCAATTTGGTTAAATTGGAAATTTGAGTTGTTTTGGACAATCCAATATAGCTGGAGTAGGAAGCTTAGCTTGTTAGTAATCGAATATTGAGATTATTTAAGCTTGGCGTTTAGAAAAAGTAAAACCATCCAATCTTTTGAATTCCAATAAGAAAATTATTTTGTCCAAAAATAAAACTGTCAACGAAATAGCTTTCCAATTATTATTATTAGGTACTCGTATTTACCCCTCGTTAATAGGACTTTTACGAAATAAGAAAGCAAACTCTGATTAAATTCAAGTATCATTTATTCATCATACAATAAATCAATACTATGTAGCAACTAATAACAGTTCTCTGCTCAAGCAGTTCCAGCGACTAAATCACAAACACTCCGATTCCTGTATCTATGAATTTGGACTTGGTATTAATTGCCAGTTCAGCGAACGTCGAAATTGGTTAGGTCGACACGCCAAGGTGGCCGGCTCTGCAAACAATGCCGATATCGTGTTGCTCAGAGCCTGATTGGTGTAAAACGATACTGGACAGTGCTATTGGCTGTCAGTAATTGATAGCCCAACAAAATGATTTGTACTCGTATTATACCTATTTTAGGATAGAGTTGATTTTAACCTCCAAGTGTAAAACAAAAACAGATTACATGACTAATAGAATTAGACTACCCCAATAGTGTCAATAAAGTTATGTTACATTTTTTTTAGCGCCTCAGCGTTTGCAATATTTGGTTAGAAAGTTAGGTATTCATACCATTATGAAATGTGATGTGAACGATTCTAAGGATATAGGTAAAGGTATAGGTGGCGAATGGTGATCTTAAAAGAATATAAGTAAACAAATATTATATTATTTGTAATAAGAAATAATAATGGAAATAGAATAAAAGGTCAAAATTATGACCAACAACCGTTGATCTCCAATACAATGTTATTAAAATAAACATGTTTCAATTTCATAAAATAAAGTTTATAAAAATCCAAATGTTTTTCCAGTGTAACCCCAACGTTCCAATCAAAAGGCGGATCTAAATCCATAAAGGCCTTTATTGATTCGAGGTCTCCGTACCGTGATGGGCCGTTCTTTGTCACTGGATGGATACCATTAGTTTGTTTATGTTTGTGGACCGCATATCCGTCTTCGCTGACCGATGCCCACTAATGGACTTCGAGAAAAATGATGCTCGTATCCAAGGAAGGAGCTAAAATATTTATAGTTAGAGAGCCAAAGCAGCTTCTCAGATAAAATCCAAAAACGGAAATCTTTGTACAAAGTTTGAGAATGAGAGTTAGTTAACTAGGCGTGTAGCGCTACGAGATGGTGTGAAAAAATTTTAGCTACAAAACGCTACGTTTCGAGCTTGTAGAAAAATCTTGATTATGTTAGACAGTATTAAACCATTTTTAATAAAGAAAGGATTTTCTCGGTGGACTATTTAGGTCAACGTAAAAACTTAGATGCTATCTCCCAGACTACAAGAAACAAAGTGGCCGCTTTTCAGCGCTCCGCGTGATTAATAGGTAATGTTCGGAAGATGTTGCAGTCCGCAGACCGTCCCTGGGGCGAGTCGGCCCGATTTAATTATGTTAGCTTTTATGCCCACGCAATCGTGTTCGAAATATTCTTTTCCTTCTATTTAAATCAACTTTTTCTGGGCCTGATTTTCGCTGGAGGCGTACCCTTTTGATATTAATATCCTAACTTTAATATGCTTAAGTCCATGAAGTCTTCTTAAACATGCCTGGGGCGCTCTTCCATCTGTCGTCGAAGTGAACCAGCTCGAACGGTATCAGAGCGAATAGGCCCCTTGAAACTATCATTAGCTTAGAAATGCGCGCATTATGCAAATACTTCAAGCCCGCGTTCAGTTATGGGTTGTACATTAATTACAACAAAATGTGAGACAACAGAAGTAGGTCCGTAGGTCACAATGTACTAAAAAAAAATCAAGCAATGTCTCACGGTTTTCCAATGAATTTGTTCAGCGTCTAGCTGTCTCGTTTTATCGTAGGGGTCTATTTCATTGTTATGCGAAGGGCGGTGTTTGGAGCGAATCTCTTCAAGACTCAGAGCTAATACTATTTTATTTTATTACTCAGTAAAGTGACTATACGGTCTTTGTTTTCATGTAAAACGAATTATCTTGTTTTTGTTGCAAGATTAAGGTCTACAAACGCTAGAGTGAGATAAAAACGTGCGTCTTATTGCATTAAACCCGGTATTCTAAATGCATTCCGAATATTCTCAATTGTTTTCATCCTCTCTAACTCTAACCCTTTCAATAAGTACTCTGCCCAAGTACTGAAGACTTTGTAGCCACTTGTATCCCTATACTTTACTGCCCGGTTTAGTTCCATGGACAAGTTTCCTATTCAGTTATTTTATGAGCCTGAAGTTGGCTGAGTTAATAAGAGGCCCTGAGACCTCCGTTTAGGACGCATGGTTGAGTCCCTCACGACTTCGACTCTTCAAGATTAAAGCACCCTTCTAGTTTATGCCTCGGTTCGTATGTTCAGAATGTATTTTTTAGTACCATTTAGGTAGATTAGTGTGCTGTAAAATAATGTTAGCAAAATACTCATATACCCATATTTTTTGCGCTGCAGCAGCTGTAAATAATTGTTGATTTATTTCATTTGGTAAAGGTATTTGAAGTATTTAGGGTGAAAAATAGATTACTGTTTTATGCGATGGCTGTTAAGTCGCACAGTCATTTTATTTGGAGAGAAAGGATGCCTCTGTGCCCTCGTTATAAGTACCTACTACCCAAAACGCAGAGTATAGGGCTAAGTGTTTCGTTTTCGAGTACCTATCGGAAAGTTAGGTAATAAGAACGCAAGTCTGACCTGTTATAAACATAACGTAGGTTGTTTCTTTATTTGTTAGCACGCCATTTATACCTTTCCAACCACACGTTGGTTAGCAGGTAGAAAATGCCTTCGGCATTATGCTCGCCAATTGTGCAAATTTTATGTAAATTTTGTGCAATAAAGTATTTAAATAAATAAATTATCCCTTACCGGAAAAAAGCTAGTCAAACAATACATACTCCGATATCGAAGTACTAAAACTTAATAACCTCGTTGTTTCAATGAGCTGGTTTATACATTACGTATGTATAATCTTATAAGCCCTGTATAGTTAGATACTGTGCAAAACAAACTTTGATCCACGGATTATTGTTTGATAAACAAGCAAGTCACTGCTCATACATTTCGAACTTGGCCTTGCAAGTAAGCTACAAAAGCCGGCCTTGTTCGTTAAATTGATTTATACGAAGGGCTGATCGACCTTTATGAACGTGTAGCTATTTATCTAGCTATGTTCAGTAAACAATCATATTAGATATCTGATAGAGTAATTGTAAAATTAAATTATCGTAAAAAGCTTGTTATTGCTCTCTTTGAAGAGAAAAGATCGAACCATAGAAAGGAACTCAGCCAAAATATGGTCCGCTAAATATATAGAGAGATATTTTTTGTTAAAAACTGATTTAAATACTTAAATATTTTATGAAGAGTTTATACGCATAAATAATACCTCTAAAACAATCAAGCATAGAATCAATTGCAACTCGCGTGATGCCACGCGGTCAATCATTATCATTATTACAAGTAAAATTTGGTATTTACCTACACCAGACAACAGAACCAAACCGAACATACTGCCTGTTTCGCATTTGGGCGTAAATCCGTGTACATTTATATAAGCCCGAACTCAATATGCTATTGTATTTCAGAACATAATTACAATGCGCGTGAATGATACCGAAACGTTAACAGCTTCGAACGCATTCAGTCGGGGCCAGGCGAGCTGAATTGTGAATACCCTGGACAGACAATGTCGTACAGACACACTCGACATATGAATTGTATATGCGTTTATTTGTATTTCAGAATGTTTTGATCACTAAACTGTGGATGTAACATGTGTAAACGTCGTGTGTGGAGTATTGTATGTTGGTAGACTGTATTAGTTGTAATTAAGTTTCATTATTTATTTATTTTTTCCCTAAGCTTGCCGTCGACATCCAAAGGTTGCCAGGAAGAAATCGCTTTCAGCGATAAGGCCGCCCATTGCTATACCTAAGTTTTGTATTTTCTGTTTTTCTTTATTTCTCTTTGTATATTGCTGTTATTAGTTATTTTTCAATAAAGATATTCTATTCTTTTCTAAACTTATGTCTACCTACTCATACGTAAAACAAAAGTTATGCAACAATGATACCGATTCTGATTACTTTATGTTATTTTTTTAGTAAAGATGATAAATTTAAATTGGTTACCTTAAGTAGGTAACCAACCAGTATAAGAAAATACTGTGTGCAGTTTATAAACGGGAGTTGACGTGGGAAGCTATTTAAAATAACACCAATTAATGAATAGGCAACTCAATTATACCTACCGCCGGCAATTTTAATCATTGACTGAAAGGACGTTCGTGCTAACCAATCAATGTATGGATCAAAGTCTTTACAAAATCTATATCGATATAGGACGTATAGTTTTCATCAATTTTATATTGACGTCGGATAGATTAAAAAATATACCAAACTATGTCACGCTCGGAAATAACGCAATACTGAATACCAAATATTTTGCGCATAAAATTGATTCATACAAAATGTCATTTTGCAAGTTTTATGCATTTTCGTTTATAAATCCGGATGTTATGGATCTGTGTCGAGCTGGAACGAACCAGCATCCTGGGGGTTTATTCCCGTTCATTTTTTCGTTCGTTTAATGAATATTCGGATGTTTTTTACTAAGTTAAAGCTACATTGTAGGTGTTTGGTCTATAAGATCAACGTTAATGTTACGCGGTCCTAACCTAGGACCAAATATAAACATTGGCCCTTGAAGTCAAAACTCGTAGTAAGAAATATCCGAATATTCATCAAACGAACGAAACAAAGAACGGGAATACGGCCCCTGTTATACGATCTTATTCTCCAGAACAAACCAAAAAATACTAAAAGTATCACAACTTTATCCACAAGTCACGGTAGACATAGGTACAAAATCTTTTAAATAAGTCTAAGAGCGTAGTCATATGCAAGACCAAAACACAAATTTGCAGAAGTTACCGCGCCTATTATACCTAATACCTCATGATGTTTTCCTGCATTCAACGTTTAAAGGCTAAGATTAGAGCCCTCATAAATTAGTGCATAAATTCTGATGCATAAAACCGATTACAAAATAACATTAAACTGATGAGTCCATCACAAGTTTCTCAAAGGCAGTTAGCGAAATGGGAATTTTAATCAAATTAGTGACCAGTTGACTACGCTTGTGCGTTATGTCATTGCGCTAGAGTTTAATTTTGCACGACAGGAAATATTCTAAACCAACTGGTTTGAAAACCAGAAACATGCGAGTATACAAGTTGCAAAATTTTGGTTAAATGTAGTGCAGCTGTGACGTGAGTAATTTTAATTTTAGTAATTTATTCAGACTGTGTACCCACTTCATGAAAGTGAGATTAGCTGAACTAAAATAGCAAAAAACTATGGTGACCTAAATGCAACGTCAAAGGCGTTAAGTTTCTGGCAAATAAAATTTTAATTGTAGAGCAAATAACTCGAGAAGTAGAAGATGGAGAATATCCTCACACAAACACCTAGTAAAATACAATTTTTCTACCAGAGTTCCATCTTTGTGGGTATATTAGTAACTTCGAATGCCATGGTAACACAAAATTCATACATGGCAAAAATATACCTACAAGGAATCGAACTCGCACATCTTGCGTCTCAGTTAATTACTAATAGAAAGGCTCATGTCGCGTTCTCCGGCTCGGTCTCTTGTCTCGGTTGGATACTTCAAACTCTTCGTACCTAATTTTAACAGTTTTGAATTGTGAGTTCAACATTTTCATTATCCAATTAAGAAGATCGATATTTCTGTAACTGACAAGTTGATGGTCTTTGCAGAGAAAGCGATAATAATTGAACAGTGATGAATCTTCTAAAAGATAAAGAGTGTAGGTACATAGTTGCCCGATTTGGAAAAGGAGTAGATGTGATTTTAATATTGGTAGGTACCATGCGAGTAAAGCCGTAATATTAGGTAATGTAGTTTGACTCACTTGGCAAGGTCGGACGAAGCCCAACAAAACAAGTCAATCATTTACTATTCATTAAACTATTCAGCAATATTGAAGTGCAATTTCGAGTTTCAGTTTAATTTTGATCCCGCACCGAGCCAACAATTGATTTGGAACAAAATACTCCACTTTCGCAACTCCTATAATTATAATTGAAATATCTGGTTACATGAACATTGGTTTTAGGAAAATTCTATTATTATTTATTTAAACTCGCCAAACTACGGATTCTACTATTACAATAAATGTAAAGTTAAATGAGTTAGGTATTTACCATGTTTGCTAATGTAACATCATTACTACTGAGCCCATTTAAAAAAACGTAGGTATAACCTATACCTACGTTACTTAATATTATAAATTGGAAAGTTTATGTAAATGATGTAGTGACCTGGAATAGCATACTATTCGTGGTAACACGCGAGCGAACCCGCGAGTGGAAGCTAGTAAAAAATGAAACAATGTTGAGACCGCTGGCGCCGAGAGCCAGTAACGTACAAAATGACTTCTACAACTCCTCCGCCTGGTACTTGCTCTGTCCTCGGGTGATATTAGGAGTTTTGATGTACCTACAATAATAAAGAGTCTTTGTACTAGCGCTGGGAACTTTTAAGGTTTCGACGGTTCGACATAAAAAATGACATTTTCTCCTAACAACGGCGCTCTCCTCTGAAGTTGTTGGAATTATTAAACAACAGGCAACCTTTTAACATTTTTGACGAGACTCATCGATTATTTCAGTGATAACATTTTAGAGGATTCAGGAATCTTATTGAAAATATCTATATTCTTTTTTGCCCCTGATGCGCCGCGTCAGGGGCGGTACCAGTAGCTATCTGAAACTTATAGCTGGAAGGCTGGACACGGACTGCGCTTTCATGAAGCACTGGACGCGCACACATAGTGCCATGCGCTCCGGTAGTTTTATGTAATATTAATTTATGATGTTTTTAATTGTATCTATGGCTGTACTTGTGTATCATTATGTATGTACGAGTATTATGCTGAAATAAATAAATTGAATTGAATTGAATTTGCTTTTGTTTATTCTTTGTAAAAATTTTAAGAATGGTATTTTCTTGGCATACCTACTAACTGAAATATTTGTATAAGTCTGCTATAACAAAATATGGATTGATTAGAATGTTTAAAATGGAAGTATGAATGTGTCTCAATTAGGCCGCGAGCACAAACACGGGTTGAAGCTATCATTATAATTTACATCGTTGTACAGAATTCTGATATCCTTGTAATATAAAACAATGACTACTAAAATAGCTTGTAAGTATTATGAACGGTTAGATTTGTCGTTGAGAACGGTCTACTTGTAAGACTTTTGTTGAGTTGAGTCCATATTATAGCATGCTGTGGCATCCTATAACTGGGGAAACACTAGATATAAGTAGTGCTTTTGTGATTTTTCCGTTGGATGTCCTTAAATAAATAAATAAGACTTTTATATATTTACTAGTACCTACTTATGTAATTTTACTTTTAAGTCGTTACCACAAGGGTGCTATGATAGATTGTCCTCCTGATACGAGCCGCTGTAAACATTTCGTGTAGATAGAAAGCACGTGAAGACGACCATGAATATGTGCGTGTTCAAGAATATGTAGAATTGTCATGCCTTCGGCAACCGAGGCACATCCCGCGCTAATCACCCGACAGCGAACATGGGGATACAAATTAATAACGGGAATGTGTTGCTTGTCGCGATTATTGTGTTATTACGTCACACACCATGTTTGCTGATCTTTAAGTTTTCGTTTCTTGTAGGTTTTTAGAACGTTTGGCAATAACCAGAACAACTTTAAGCAACACTATTGATAAGTATATAACTACAGAAACCTAGGGTACCGACCCTAGGTTTCTGTAGGTATCTAACTTGATTCATTAGAGAAGAGCGAAATCCCATAACAACAGATATCTATACATATACTTAAAAGGGGGTTTTCTAAGTTAAAAAACATTATAATTATGTTAATCTATGCATATAGTTAACGAAATAAACAAATAAACTAAAATAGAATTAGACTTCTTCTTCTTCCTGCCCTTATCCCACTAAGTGGGGTCGGCACAATATGTTTCTTTCTTCCATTTCCCTCTATCACTCGTCATATCAGGACTCACTCCTTTCACTAACATATCCGCATTCACACAGTTCATCCATCTTTTCTTAGGCCTACCCCTACCGGTATATCCATCCACATTCATACTCATCACTCGTCGTGTTATATGACTTTCATCCCTCCTCATGACATGCCCATACTACGCCAACTAAAATAGAATTAGACGATTAATATAAATTAGGCTTGGTAAAGTAATCTAAGTATTATATTCTTAAATAGTAGTCTTGGATTAATTGCTTTCGTTAAGGTTCATATTTTTACACTGACTTTTATCTTTGTACGAACGAATGCTGTTAATGGTTCAACTCTTTGTCTGTTTTCCGTTGCTTAAACTGCTCTAACTTAACGAAATGTGGCAGGCTCTATAAAAACTAAAGGCAGCTTGTGGACTAAAGTGGGATAACTTTAAAAGTTCAGCAAGTTTCCGCTTTAGCTATTAATTATACCAATATTTAACCTCTTAAAAAGGTCTAAGTTTTTGGCGTAGGAAGCCAACAGGCCGGCGAAGTTCTGCAGTAATTTGCTTAAAGATAAAAAAGTCTGTGAAGCACTTGATTGCTTTGCGACAGTTATAAAATTAATGGTACTTTTTGAGAAATCCTATATCCTATAAATATTATAAAGGCGAAAGTTTGTAAGTATGGATGTATGGATGTATGGATGTTTGTTACTCTTTCACGCAAAAACGGCTGGACCGATTTGGTTGAAATTTGGTATGTAGATAGGTGATACCCTGGATTAACACATAGGCTACTTTTTATCCCGATATTCCCGCGGGAACGGGACTTACGCGGGTGAAACCGCGGGGCGCAGCTAGTATTTACATAAAAGCTTGTATTGCTCACCAACTAAAAATACAACCTTCACACCCAAACATTTTTGTGGTCTAGAGATATTTTCAATAGTAAAAAGGAGCAACAGTATTTTATATAGGCGAGCTTTTTATACAGGACTAGTTCAATTTTCTTCTAAAAGTGATAATTATTATTATAGCTAGAAACTGATGAAACTAACCCAGAGAATCTATGAAACAACCTAACCAGTACGGTCAAATTAGTTAGTTATCTAAGTTACAAATAGGTATCCAAGTCTCAAGTCTTACGCCTAACTTCTCCAATTTCAGAATGTTCCATCGTGTTGGTTTGTTCCAAACAAATAAATTCAATGTCTATTCTACTGTACCCACATAATTAACGGTAGATGGAAAAGAGCATTCATGTTCTCAGGAAAGAGCTTTTTGAAATGCAAATTAATTATGTGACAATAGTACTGTCTGGAGAAAGCTTTTTATTTTATACTATGGATGATTGTTTAGGTTTTATATCTTCTATGTTCTATAATAAAATACCATACCTTTTGTGAGAGAGTTTTGTTAAAACAACCATGAAACAACCATAAAATTGCAATTAAATGGCAGCGCAGGATCAGAATTTTAAAATCGGGAAAACCTGCGTCTTTTTATACGCTATAACAGAAAACTACTTAAGTTTGAGTTCTGTCTCAAGCATTAAAATTTTACTGTTCTCAAAGGAAAGTTAGAAAATGGATACTTTCCGAACTATCCCAATAGAGTAATCCAGTTTCCATCAAAACGTTCTAGCATGTCGGTCTTAGACTTTCTTACTATCGTTAATTAACAAGAGATAAATGCAGCGTGGTACAGAAAGCGCGCTTGCTAGGTTGTTTATCAAGCCTGTCACGTGTATAAGCGAATTTATCGCGATTTCCAA
Organism: Epirrhoe alternata; assembly: GCA_963565295.1. Taxonomy (NCBI): domain Eukaryota; kingdom Metazoa; phylum Arthropoda; class Insecta; order Lepidoptera; family Geometridae; genus Epirrhoe; species Epirrhoe alternata. Next base: position 4,139,837 of record OY751393.1, read on the forward strand.
CTTGGCTGACTCGACACGACAGACGAGATTCACCCGTATAAACCGAGCAAGCAAGGTTTAATGTTCATACGTCAAATAAATCTGCTAATACAAGGCTCCAGTCAAGTTAAGCCACGGTTTTCGATAAACGAGATAACAGACTAATTTTAGATTCAACATTTCACTGTAAATGGTGATACGATGTAAAGAACATAATAGGTATGTAGACTCGGCACGAAATGATATATTTTTTTATTTTTTTTGTCCCACATTTTGCGAGTTAGGTGCAACATGTATTCTTATTTAGCAGCCGTCATCTTAGCACTAAGTCTAAGCGCGCATTATTTACTTTTTATCACATATACAGACATAGAAACTCATACGTTATATTTCTGCGACAAAAATATCGCGCTATTGAAAATCGTAATGCGCGATAAGCCCTCCGTTCTTCATGTCATCTTTCACAAAATTCATCTATTTTTCTGAAATCATCCAAAATTCTGGTTAAAATTAGTCAGCTTCCAAACCTGGGACCCAAGTATTTTTGTCACCTATCTCAACCATCTGGTACCTGAGAAATTTACGAGCACCTTTGCCACTTTTGCCATTTATAAACTTCTTCGGATATAAGGTTTTCAGAGATTTGCATTCCTTAGAGGTTTTATGACTCAGCCGTTGTAAACCCTGAGTCTAAAACTGTGTACATTTATGAAAACAAGAATGAAATGAAAACACTTTTTTTAGTGCCGTATCCTTTGAAGATGATCCCCAATGACTTGTTTAATGCTTATCTAAAGGAGAATGGGCATTCCCGCCCAAATCAAAAAACTATCGCCCGCAGAGTAGGCGTATGGTGGAATGGGTAGACCTTCAAAAACACTCCATTTCATTGTATGACAGCTAAAAAATCCATCCTACAGAAATCGAGATATTTGCAGTTAAAGGTGGTGACTCTTACCATCATGTTTTTTGACTTACAGGCTTCCCGCAGATAAGCCACTATGGGTAATCGATAGAACTTTAAAAGCATTACATTTCATTGTATGACAGCGAAAAAATCCATCCTGCAGAAATCGAGATATTTGCAGTTAAAGGTGGTGACATTTACCATCATCTTTTTTAACTTACAGCCTTCCCGCAGATAAGCCACTATAGGCATTCGATATAACTTTAAAAGCACTACATTTCATTGTATGACAGCTAAAAAATCCATCCTGCAGAAATCGAGATTTTTGCAGTTAAAGGTGGTGACTTTTACCATCATGTTTTTTGACTTACAGGCTTCCCGCAGACAAGCCACTATGGGCATTCGATAGAACTTTAGAAGCAGTACATTTCATTGTATGACAGCTAAAAAATCCATCCTGCAGAAATCGAGATATTTGCAGATAAAAGTGGTGACTTTTACCATCATCTTTTTTAACTTACAGCCTTCCCGCAGATAAGCCATTATAGGCAATCGATAGAACTTTAGAAGCACTACATTTCATTGTATGACAGCTAAAAAATTCATCCTGCAGAAATCGAGATATTTGCAGTTAAAGGTGGTGACTTTTACCATCATGTTTTTTGACTTACACAGCCTTTCCGCAGACAAGCCACTATGGGCATTCGATAGAACTTTAGAAGCACTACATTTCATTGTACGACAGCGAAAAAATCCATCTTGCAGAAATCGAGATATTTGCAGTTAAAGGTGGTGACTTTAACCATCAATGTTTTTTGACTTACAGGCTTCCCGCAGACAAGCCACTATGGGCATTCGATAGAACTTTAGAAGCACTACATTTCATTGTATGACAGCTAAAAAATCTGAATTTGAATATGTTACTTAGGGAGCTATAAAAAGAGGTTTCCCAAGCGGGCAGACACCTGCGATGGTTCCTTCATCATGTCGGTCAGCCTCAAAGTATGGAAAATTACGAGTCAACTTTCGTCATTTTACCAGGGCTGAATCCATACTAATATTATAAATGTGAAAGTAACTCTGTCTGTCTGTCTGTCTGTTTGTTACCTTTTCACGCCCAAACCACTGAACAGATTAGGCTGAAAATTGGAATGGATAAAGGTTGTATCCCAGGGACGGACATAGGCTACTTTTTATCCCGAAAAATTCCCGAGGGACCGCGGGTTACACCGCGGGAGCGCAGCTAGTCCTATAAATATTATAAAGGCGAAAGTTTGTAAGTATGGATGTATGGATGTATGGATGTTTGTTACTCTTTCACGCAAAAACGGCTGGACCGATTTGGTTGAAATTTGGTATGTAGATAGGTGATACCCTGGATTAACACATAGGCTACTTTTTATCCCGATATTCCCGCGGGAACGGGACTTACGCGGGTGAAACCGCGGGGCGCAGCTAGTTTTATATAAACGGTAAACCAAAGTTTACCGTTTATACTTTTTGTTTTATACTTGTTGCATACATATTTTATACTTGTTGCATACTTGTTTGATACATGTTGCATACATGTTGCATACATGTTTTTTACTTGTTGCATACATGTTTTATACTTGTTGCATACATGTTTTATACTTGTTGCATACATGTTTTATACTTGTTGCATACATGTTTGATACTTGTTGCATACATGTTTGATACTTGTTGCATACATGTTTGATACTTGTTGCATACATGTTTTATACTTGTTGCATACATGTTTTATACTTGTTGCATACATGTTTTATACTTGTTACATACATGTTTGATACTTGTTTTATACTTGTTGCATACATGTTTGATACTTGTTTTATACTTGTTACATACATGTTGCATACATGTTTTATACTTGTTGCATACATGTTTTATACTTGTTGCATACATGTTTTATACTTGTTGCATACATGTTTTATACTTGTTGCATACATGTTTGATACTTGTTGCATACATGTTTTATACTTGTTGCATACATGTTTTATACTTGTTGCATACTTTTTTGATACATGTTGCATACATATTTGATACTTGTTGCATACTTGTTGCATACATGTTTTATACTTGTTACATACATGTTTGATACTTGTTTTATACATGTTTTATACTTGTTGCATACTTGTTGCCTACATGTTGCCTTCATGTTTTATACTTGTTGCATACATGTTTGATACTTGTTTTATACTTGTTGCATACATGTTTTATACCTGTTGCATACATGTTGCATACATGTTTTATACTTGTTGCATACATGTTTTATACTTGTTGCATACATGTTTTATACTTGTTGCATACTTGTTTGATACTTGTTGCATACATGTTTTATACTTGTTGCATACATGTTTTATACTTGTTGCATACTTGTTTGCTACATGTTGCATACATGTTTTATACTTGTTGCATACATGTTTTATACTTGTTGCATACATGTTTTATACTTGTTGCATACATGTTTTATACTTGTTGCATACTTGTTTGATACTTGTTGCATACATGTTTTATACTTGTTGCATACATGTTTTATACTTGTTGCATACTTGTTTGCTACATGTTGCATACATGTTTTATACTTGTTGCATACATGTTGCATACATGTTTTATACTTGTTTTATACGGCAGACTTTGAGGCTGATCGACATGATGAAGGAACCACCGCAGGTGTCTGCCTGCTTGGCAAACATCTTATTATAGCTCCTCAAGTAACATACACAAAGTTCATACGCTTTCGTAGTAGTATAAAACCAGTAGCCACCGCAGAAACCACCGAAGAAGGAACCACCGCAGGTGTCTGCCCGCTTGGGAAACCTCTTTTAATAGCTCCCTAAGTAACATTATAAAATTCAGCCTTGGTAAAATGACGAATCTTGGGTGTTATTTTGGGCACCTTTGATGCCTCATATCTCCCAAAGCCACCCGGACCCAAACTTCATATTTGGGGATCGTACATAACCATACTTTATAAAATGACGAAGGTCTGCCGGTCGCTGGCTCTCACCCTATAAGTCAAAAAACATGATGGTTAAAGTCACCACCTTTAACTGCAAATATCTCGATTTCTGCAGGATAGATTTTTTAGCTGTCATACAATGAAATGTAGTGCTTCTAAAGTTCTATCGAATGCCCATAGTGGCTTGTCTGCGGGAAGGCTATAAGTCAAAAAACATTGATGGTAAAAGTCACCACATTTAACTGCAAATATCTTGATTTCTGCAGGATGGATTTTTTAGCTGTGATACAATGAAATGTAGTGCTTCTAAAGTTCTATCGAATGCCCATAGTGGCTTGTCTGCGGGAAGCCTGTAAGTCAAAAAACATGATGGTAAAAGTCACCACCTTTAACTGCAAATATCTCGACTTCTGCAGGATGGATTTTTTAGCTGTCAAACAATGAAATGTAGTGCTTCTAAAGTTCTATCGATTGCCCATAGTGGCTTATCTGCGGAAAGGCTGTAAGTCAAAAAACATGATGGTAAAAGTCACCACCTTGAACTGCAAATATCTTGATTTCTGCAGGATGGATTTTTTAGCTGTCATACAATGAAATGTAGTGCTTCTAAAGTTCTATCGAATGCCCATAGTGGCTTGTCTGCGGGAAGCCTGTAAGTCAAAAAACATGATGGTAAAAGTCACCACCTTTAACTGCAAATATCTCGACTTCTGCAGGATGGATTTTTTAGCTGTCATACAATGAAATGTAGTGCTTCTAAAGTTCTATCGATTGCCCATAGTGGCTTATCTGCGGAAAGGCTGTAAGTCAAAAAACATGATGGTAAAAGTCACCACCTTGAACTGCAAATATCTTGATTTCTGCAGGATGGATTTTTTAGCTGTCATACAATGAAATGTAGTGCTTCTAAAGTTCTATCGAATGCCCATAGTGGCTTGTCTGCGGGAAGCCTGTTAGTCAAAAAACATGATGGTAAAAGTCACCACCTTTAACTGCAAATATCTCGGTTTCTGTAGGATGGATTTTTTTGCTGTCATACAATCAAATGTAGTGCTTCTAAAGTTCTATCGATTGCCCATAGTGGCTTATCTGCGGAAAGGCTGTAAGTCAAAAAACATGATGGTAAAAGTCACCACCTTGAACTGCAAATATCTTGATTTCTGCAGGATGGATTTTTTAGCTGTCATACAATGAAATGTAGTGCTTCTAAAGTTCTATCGAATGCCCATAGTGGCTTGTCTGCGGGAAGCCTGTTAGTCAAAAAACATGATGGTAAAAGTCACCACCTTTAACTGCAAATATCTCGGTTTCTGTAGGATGGATTTTTTTGCTGTCATACAATCAAATGTAGTGTTTTAGAAGGTCTACCCATTCCACTATACGTCCACTCTGCGGGCGATCGTTTTATGACTTGGGCGGCGCTTCATACATGCCTGCCCGTTCTCCTTTCCTCATCATTTTCCAGGAACAAGATTGCACTCCTAAATGTAACGTCATATGCGTCATCATACGACATTTTATGTAATGTAATGTTTCACCGTGTAAGTGGTGGGATAGATACGTCTACCTAACAAACATTATAACTCGGCGCCGTAAATGTATTCATTTTATCATCATTACGTAAATTGAGTGTAAAAAAGCCATTTTGTCGTGTTAGCTACACACTGAAACTGTAAATTTATTGTTTGGAGTGCTCACATTGAGATAAAATATTGTGTAGGCTATTTTATGAATTATCTGAATCTTCTAATGTAAAAAGAGCTGTGTTTGCCCCGTGGGAGGGATTATCGACTTTGAACCCGAAAGTTGCGTTTTCGTTCGAAATCCATCAGTGCATCAATTGCTTCTTCACGCTATAAAAATCATCAGTAAATATGTTGAAAGGCCTACGTTTGTCTAATCATTGAGTTATATCGTTCATAGGCGAATAGTAAACTAGCTTCGTACCTAATATTAAACTCCTAAACTACCTCATTGCATCCACAATTTAGTTGCTCTACCACTTTCTGCAGCGTGGAATATTTTCAAAGCATCATAGGTAGTACCTACCAACTACACTTCGCCGTTCACATCGAATCACGTATTCAAATATACATCTCCCAGGAAGATGTACTAAATGCATTAGTCAATGAGCATACTCCACCGATGCGTTTTCGATTCGACGAAGTACAGTCGTAGTAATAAGATTATTATTGAATCACATGTCTATATAAGGGATAGTAAGTATAAGTAGGTACATAAATATTTAGCTTTTTGCTTGAACCTGTATCTTTTTAGCTTTTTTCTGACAGTATTTTAAAAGTATAGAGGTATTCCTGCTTCTTCTTGATGACTGTACAGACGAGACTGCCACAATGATAACGAACAGAAATTAGCTATTCTGAACAGATGCATACGAACACATGCAGCTGAATTTGAAAACGTTCGCTTTGCATGCGATTCTACATAATTGAAACATGAAACTATCGGAAGCAATGACTACGTTTCAGCATTTCAAAAATTGCGCCCGTGCGAGATTTGAACCACAATATTGTTGATCCAGCAACAAAAGTTATCTGTAGCTTATTTTTCTCCAAATATCACCCATGTAGGTCAACAGAAAAGGTTTTGATTTGCCTGCAAATGTTAAAATACCTACTACATAAGCTTGTTTCTAGGGTGGAAAAGGGTTACAGACAGACCAAAAGTCAGTTAACCTACTGATACTACAAGGATCCCGTTTTAACCTTTGTTAGGAACGTTAAAATTGAGAAGTTCCCCTAAGCACCAACCCGATGTTCGTCTAGCTGCAAAGTTTATCAACCACATTTCCTATTCCGAAAAGTCAGACAACAACTTTATACTTTTGTGTAGTATCTGTATCAGCAATAGTGCCCTCGGGCCTGACTGTTGACAGTCGCTGATGGATCGCGGTCTTCCTGTTCGCAGTTCTCTTCTTCTCAAACAAATGGCCAACGAAAATGCGAATAAACGATTGCTCGACGCTCACACACTTTGTTCCAGAAGTATGAAATTCGTAGAATTTACTAGCACGTATAGGAGCGTTTTTGCCACTTGTTTAGGATTGCTGTTCGCAACTCACTTCATTATTCATTACGTGGCCTTCGCTTTCGTAAAGTTTGTTCGTTTCGGGACTTACTTTGGGACATTTTGGTGGATGGATGTGGTGTAGGTGTTTAACGGCCAAAAAACTATATGAGATTACTAAGATATTTTGTGGATTTGGGAAAGATTTTAAATATTATTTTATTTTACCATTATCATCAAACTAGAGCAACCTAAACTAACCAATACACTTCTATGATCAAAATAGAAAGAAAAAGGAAGACTCATGATTTTCTTTACGTGACAAAAGCGACTTGTGAGTCAGCCCCTTACGATTAGAGAACGTCACGTTTCCAGTAGGTCGTTAGTTTTCCTTCTCTTGAGTGCCAGAGTTCACGTTTACTAAATTCTGGTTTGCTTCTCTTATACATTTAAACATACCCACGCTTATCTCAAAGGATAGTAAACATCCAGGTTTAAAGAAGAGTACTAGAGTTTAAGAAGAGGGTAGTCAAATGCACGCCTATTTTATATTTACCACATGCCACACAACGACCAACAATCTGTACTAAAATACCGATTCGAATTATGAATACGCATATCGTATCTATTCAGTTATGAAAAACCCATTTATACGCGGCTAGGAATTTATTGAACAATTATTTGTTCAATAAATGTATTTATATACATGCGAATATTTTATCTTCAATTAATAAAACATTCCACTCTAAATAGTACTTATCAGATTTTTATCTGATGTAGTTACAGTTTCTCAATTGCGATTCATACGAGAAGGACGTGGTACTTATCTGGAGTGCTCCCACACGATCTTAAAATATACCTCACAATATTTCTCTACCTCTTGAGACTCACTGAGCATAGTTCTCATGCCATTGTATCGAAACAAATCTGTTTCGAATGAACCCGAAGATAACAGCATTAAGAAATACCTACAATGTCAAAACTATAGTGAGTTGTTTTCTTAGTTTATCATAACGTGTATTACGGGACATCAGGCAGGTTATTAGGGACTCTCCTGCGTTTCATTTGCTCGATTACATGCATACATTCATCAAATGCGGTTACACTTATGTCCATCTGGAATACATATACCTTACGTAAGGATTTTTTGATTTTGCACATAACTTTTTTATAACATCAGTGTAGATATTTCTTAATCTTACGTCACAGGCGATATATCAAAAGCATTTCCTAAAGCCTAAGGCACCACATTATTTTTTCTGTCTGTCTTTGGGCGACATTTCCTCTATAATTTATCAAAGTACTTATCTCCTCGATTTCACACAGTTTTGACGGTCAAGTGAGTGGTAGAAATATCCATTAGTTGTAATGGATTGTCACGATGGGCGGTATTGCACCGTCAATCACGGCTCTGCTCCGACGGTTAATTTGCGCCCACAATGAGAGGGAATTAGTCTTAGTATGGGGAAAATGGATTCCTTTTATGTTAGTTATAGGGCAATATTTTTATTCTTCTGCTTATTTCTTTGGGTATTGTTAGAAATGAAATGCTGATTTCCATGTAAAAAGGGTAACTGTAATACGAAACACACTAAAGCTTTCTTGGTTTAACAATAAATAGGTTGTTTATTGCCCTTATCAATAAGGGCAATAAACTTTTTTAACCTTTTTAATAAAACAATGGAGGGAGTGGGGGGAGGCCTTTGCCCAGCAGTGGGACTCTCATGGCTGATAATAATAATAATAAAACAATGGTCTGAGGAAATTATTAATTAAATTTACTACGAGTAGATGGAAAACCAATATGTACCTAATTAATACTGTCGGTCTATCCTACCTAAGTCGCATTGCGCTGAAACAAAGTACTGAAAGATGTTGATGAAGCCTTTTGTGATAGCTTCGACACTTTCAAGGTTGCCAGACGAAATCGCTTTCAGCGATAAGGCCACCCATTGTACTTGTAAATGTTTTGTTTTTTATTAATTTCTTGGTGTACAATAAAGTATTCATTCATTCATTCTTTCATGCCGCAAGCAGAGCCCAGTTTTTTTATAAAAAACGTATCGTTATATCCTCCGTTTTTCTTTCCTATAATGTTACTGAAAGCAATTAGATAATTACACAGCGTTCCAGAACTTTCATATTTTTCTATTTCGCATGCCGAGTATTTTTAGTTATTTAATTTCGTATATAAATTCTTGAAAGCTTGTGAGATACCAACATATTCGAAATATGGAATATGTATGGATATATGGGACGATATATTAGTGTAGGACGACCGCGAATGCCTCTGCGAAGTTTTCAACATTCGCACATGATTCGCATAATGAAGATTTGGTCAAAGATCAACATTCAACAGAATGTAATATATCAACAACACTCGATTCTCACCAAGGACCATCTTCGTTGCTTTTACATATAAAAAAACATTGCTACAGCAAAAGAAGGATTCGTAGTCGAAACTGGTAGTATGCAGGGGCTGGCATGACGTGCGTTGCTGAGTGCCCTGTACATTACCCGGCAGCGCTCGGCGCTGGCGGCGACCCGGTGCGCGTGACGTTGACGACCTGATGCCGAGGGAATTTCATGGAAATTGTTTCGCTCTAGAAGCACGTGACTCTTGCAGAGTCATTCTGCTTATTTTTAAATTTTAGTTAATTTTTGAAGAATATTTTATACCTACATGTTTTGGGAATATCAAAGTAAAAAGACCTGAATGTACTACACTGCATTTACATACGTTTTGTCATACGTATTGATTGGTTTTCAGTTTTCAGAATCCTAGTTTTGAGATCCAACCATTCACTTCATAATGTGCCTTTGTCACTGAGATGGTCAAGCAATATGTGTTATTTGATAAATAAAACGCAATCACTATCACTTAGGATAGAACACTAATTGTTCTAAGTGATATTTATAAGTTGATCTTAAAAGCAGTCCCTGCAAGCAGATAATGTTTTTTTAAATTTTAATCCTGTTCCACTTTCCGTAAGTAGAGATAAAGTTTGGCTCGGACTGCCAACTAAAATTAAATCGTAACATGTCGGATAAACAGTATAAATAGACCACTTAGAGCAAGTGGAAATCCTCACATCCTTTAACGTAACATGCTCTAAATAAACTCCCTTTGAGATTAGATGTAGATGACAAACATGCAAAGGTTGAGCTACCCTTGAGATTACATATGTTTTAGGTGAACACTGAACCAGTGAGATTGTAAGAATGTAATGAGAGTGTGAATCGTAGAAGTAGAAATCTGTGTTCTCTGACTACAGAAGATTCGTGGTGTATAGGAACTACCTATGTGTGAGTCAAACGCAACTACACAAGGTAAAGAGACAAAGAACATCATTGAATTGAACGTAACTTTGGCACTGAGTTAATACAGACGCTTGCATACAAAGCTGCCTTAGAACTCAGGGCAAGGATCAAGCACTTAGCAAATTGCTTATTTGATCATTGTTCCACTCTGACTGTATTCGTGTAATCAATATGGTATATTGGTGCGCAATCAATTAATTCATCTCGCCCTTTGAAGATTACAGGCTATGGATTTACTTGTTCATGGGAATTTACTTTTGTTCTAAGGCATACAACTCAGCTGTATTATACTATTATTCAAAGCATTATCACCATGGTGATAAGATCTAGTTTTGGTTAAAAGATAGTTTTATGAAACAAAACTATATAATTATCGTGTAAGTGTATTGCTGCAAGAAAATGCGATCACGTCATGTTACTTCGTCTTCGTGATTCTCATTCATAATAAAAGCGTCTCCTAACATAAAATAGATCCCAAACACACTCAGTGCTTGAGTCTTCGACATTAATTTATAACTTCACTTGTAGAAGGCCGTTATAAGAGGATATAACTGCTGTTTTAAGAAGTTTTCATTCGTTATTACGCTATAAATCTAAGGCTGTTACGAAAATATTCTTCTCCACGAGATTTATCTCAAAGTTCCCAAACAGAACGTAATAGGTAACATACGTAAAATATAATATCTCATATTACACTCGTAAACTGTAAATTCGTCCTTATTCAGCCAGACTGTTTCGCACTTGGGGACTCGACTGTAATAGGTACATTTAAAAATATGTGTTTTAAAGAAAGACATATAATAATAACATGTCATATATCCCGATCTTTGTCTTTATATCGTGGTGATATTATCTCAGTTACAAAAAGTGATGAACCGGTTTAACATAGCATAACTATGTAGACTATAGGTATTGCTGTTGTACTCAGACAGTCAGATTGTCTGAAATAATCCATACCGTAAAATAACACATCCTAAAATTAAGGTTTTTTAATGTCAAAAATATCGTCTACGATTGTCTACTAGACATGTCTGTGCCTTGAGTTATGAAAACGCTTCAACCGCTTCAACCCAAACGAGGAGTACTTCAGATGTCATTTCGCGAAACACATCAATCTCCCAAAGTTCCTTGAGGTGGGAAGTGGAGCAGCCGCCGTCTATTCATCTTAATATTTTAAAGCCGCATTCATCAATCTACGCGAAACCAAAAGCCGCTCATTAGTATTACCTATTGCGAAGTACATAACTAAAAGGTCCTAGAAGGAACACAAAACCCCTCCCTTCGTTCCAACTTGACAAGCACAGAAAATATGTTTTGAAAGAATTCCCCAGAGCCTCGTTTGAGTTGACTGTACTTAATAGAATTTCGCAAACGGTATTCACATTTATTTTGCGTTTTGTACAATCTTTTTGAATTGCATTGTTTACAAAAGGGTTTTTATTTTTTGTAAAAAGTTTCAAAGAATGGAGTTTAATGGTTGGAGGAAAAGTTGTTCTGTAAAAGCTTTTTTAGGAAATAATAAATAAATAATAAATAAATAATGCTGGACTTTTCACACAGCATCATCTAGCCCCAAAGTAAGCAGAGCTTGTGTTATTGGTACTAAGATGACTGATTTACTACTTACATACATATTATACATAGAAACACCCAGACCCGAAACAAATATTTGTAGATCATACAAACATTGGTCCCGCCGCGGGGATCGAACCCGCAACCTTTTGCGTCGCAGGCGGGCATTCACCCACTGCGCTACAGAGGTCGTCAAATGGACATTTATAACAGCTTATTTTTTTAACTGCTTGCATGGTTAGGTATGGCTCTCAGTGGGTACCTACAATTTAAAATATCTTCATTAGCTACATTGATTACCTAGCTGCTGCCTGTAGATAATTAATCTGTGATTTCTATGTCGCTCTACCTCAGCATTTGAATTTCTGTATCATTCATTCACTTACAACGTCATTTGCTTTAATTTTATACAAGCCATGTCAAAGCTAAGCACTGAGCGTTCTGAGTACTTAGTTCTATTCAGTCCTTTTGAGACTTGTACTAGGTACTTACCTAGTACATTCTGGTGCGCTTTGTATAAATACATAATAACATTTCCTGGGACGTCTCTCGCTTCGATGTGATTTGCATTATGTAATGTACGAGTCTATTTGAAATGGCGACAGAGCAAACAAGCATATCGAATTTTATGCAAATTACATCTACTTTGCTATTTGAAGATGGGAAAATGCTTTGTATTTCATCTGCAACTGTGACTGTAAGCCTAGCTCATGAACTTGATGTAAAAGAAGCATTACCTAGTATAAAATTTGATAGAGTAATTTGTCGATCCCATGCCTAAAAGATTTTTTTTTTATTAAATAGGTCAGCATTTGACTTCACTCTGCCTGATGTTAAGCAGTAGTGAAGTCTAAGATGGAGCATGCTTACCTAGAAGGAACCTATTTACTCTTGATTTAAAGACCCCTATATTGTACTTTTCGGGAAATACAGAGTCCGGCAAGGAGTTCCACAATTTGGCAGTGCGTATGAAAAATGTGGACTCAAAACGCTTTGTTCGAACTCTGGGAATGTCGACCATGTACAAATGGCGTGTTTTTCGGGAACCTGTTGACCCGATAGAAGAACGGGGATGGCGGATGGAATTTGTTATGTCATCGATCTGATTCGAACCCACTAACATAGGATCGGAGGGATCCGCTTCCCCTAGAGTGCTTATAATTTGATGATATCACTGATGAAACAAAACATAATCGTAAAAAGTGCGTACATTTAAAACAACTGAGGAAAATAAAATAAATGGACCAGAAACAAACCAGGAAACAAAGGCATTGTCATATTCTGTGTAAAAAAAACAAACAGAAGAGTAGAAGAGAAAACATGCGGAATCAAGTGTAAATTGTCTATACCATTATTTCTCGGGCTTTCTTTAATGTGGGCGTTATAATAATAGATACAAAACAATGTTATTATCTCAGAAATGTTTCATATTATTTCCAGATAATCAAACACTTCATTCCCATGTTCTTGGAATTTTGTTATTAAGAAATATTTATTTTCTATATATAGGACTGGTGTGGTTGGTATAATGGAAGTTACCTCGTCTTTCAAACGTTTAATCGTGGGATTGAATCTAGTTTTGCAACAGTTAATTTTAATATTCAAAAAAGTATGTGCACTTCTCTAAAACGGTGATGAAAATGATGATCGAGCCGGCTTGTCAATGGACCTTAAAACATTGTGTCAAACACGAAAGGTTTTGGCATACATTCCTAAGACTGGTTAGAAAGAATAAGTTAAAAAATGTTTTTTTTTAAACAAACCTTTTGATATTTTGTTGCATAGTTTGCATGTTGTTGCATAGTCTAGTGACACATCAGGAAATTATGTTACTTTGCAAAAAGTACACTGTAATACAAATGCTGCTCTAGTCAGTGTTGTCTGTTATTAAAAAGAGTACGTCTCTCTTGTAATTACTCGGCTACGGTGTAGTGAGTTAAAAATATATAAGAATTCGCAGTCATACATGCACGTAGTTCTGAATTCAGAATAAGGTTTTCGGGTTAGTATCAGTAACAAAGACTTTATGAACCTAAAACTGCCGAAATAGAAGCCATTAATCGTTTGAAAATCCCTTTTAGAACAATTAATATAATTAAGTTTATGACTAAAGAAAAATAGAGCAAAACAAAGCAACAAATTACTTGTATAAAAGTCAACATTTTGGTCAAAAATACGGGTTCCGCATATAGAACATTTAAAAACCATTTCATGATCTCTCATCATCACTGATCGTACTGAAAATCAGAAAGGATGTCACGAGAAAAATTTTTGAAGCTACTTAAAAAAGATACAAATGTTCGCGGAACTACTCAAAGCCGTTCCCGTTAGACTGTTTTAAAGTGTTTTCCTTATTTTATTGCAGACTTACCGCTGTCGTGGTCTGGCAATGGCAGGCTGTCGGAGGCGTCGGAGGCGAGCGCCAAATCCGGAGAGGCGGCGCCCAACAACGCACTAAGTCCGTCGTGATCGCCATCTGAAAACGGAAACTTGCTTAGAGTGAGGCTAAAGGAGCGTAATGTTTTGAGTTGTCAGTTCCGAAAATGAGACATCACGTTCAACAAAAACAGTGGACTTGCCTCGGTTGCCGTGTGGCCCAAACTATTTTCTATCCTTTGTATGAATTTGAATGCAGCGTAAAAAGACTCGCAACATAAAAAAATGAGTACGTTTGGCCTCTTTGTTTTCGATTGCTTATGCACTAAGCAGCAACCGCACTCTGTGGTTGTAATACGCTTGCAGTGTTTGAAAGCTACTTTGAGCATAAGTAATGGTAATCGTCAAATCGTCTTCTCTGTACAGTGGGGTTTAATATGCGAATACTAGCTGACGATTATTATTATGTGGTTGATTTTAGAGGGTATTATTAGGTACCTACGAAAGTTAAAAAAAAATATTTTTGACTAGATAAGTATGATACGGCTCAACGGACTTTAATATAACTGTTGCAGTCATTATTGCTTGGTGGCTAGAAAAAATATTTATTTGCAACAATAATACCAAAAAAAAAACAGAAAAAACACAAAAAAACTAAAGAAAATTAACTTAGAAACAAAAACGTAAATCAAAAAAAAGATAAAGAGTGTCTCGCAATCGTCCAAGTGTGCAATACTATTCTTAAGGTTAAAATACTTTATTAATTCAACTATTTTATCCATCTCCTAGCAGGAGTTGAACCCAACTTCTATTAAGAGATTAGAGTAATCAACAATATTAAATACCTAAATTAAATTAGGCCTCAGGCTCCGAGTTGATGAAATACTCAAGTTTTGAAACTTCGTCGTCATTTATCAAATGGATAATTTTCCGAAATATAGCGATGAAATATTATAAGGGCCTCTTTGGTCCCTGGTGAGGGACGCGAGTGGTCGCTTGAGGAACGTGCGGCTAGCTCAGATCCCCACATCATATTACATAGGTATTTGTTTACGTCTAGATTTCGGACTGTAACCAACACATGTTCTCATATTAGGGTCTGTGATTACAAGCAAGCTGATTTTGTGAACGAGATTTTAACGACATTTTTTTCTCACTACTAGCTACGCTCTGCGGAATTACCCACGGTTCCTCGAGAATGTGCTAAATCTCATCCAAATCCATCCTGTAGTTTTATCGTGAAAGAGTAACAAACATTCAAACATCCTCACAAAATGTTGCATCTATGATAGTTGGTTATCTGATTGCTCTTGTTGTGCTTTTAGCTTCTCTCAATTTTTACAACAAAACATGCGCGTGGATTAATGAATACCTAGAATCGATGTTTACACATGTCTAATTGGTACTGAACAAGGCGCAACTTGACGAATAATCAAGTCGAATGGGAAACCTTTCAAAGCTATTCGTTGAAAAGGCGTCGCTCAAGCAGCTTTGCTTACTAATTGCTCGCTGTTGCAACTAATCCTACTTATATAAGGTTGTATATTAATCAAATAGTGATTTATATTTTTATCTATACTAATATTATATAGAGGAAATATTTGTTTGTTTCTTTGTTTGAATTTAATACTACTGGAACGATTTGAAAAATTCTTTCACCATTACAATCCTACACTATCCCTGATGAACATAGGCTATATTTTATCCCGGGAAAGTGATATTTTCCCTAGGGACCACGGGTAATACCGCGACGGACTGCTAGTGAATTATAAAATAGCCATCCGCTTTAGTACATCAAGTGCTATTTTTAATTAGTTAATAATTATAATGTTAAGAATCAGATATAAATTGTTTTAATTAAAAAAAAAAGCATAAAAAGAGATGTTTGGCGCGCTTAAAACCTTTCACCACACAGCTTAAAAGGACCAGACAATGACAAGAAGTATGAAACATGTTACTACACATTCTCAACTCTATATTCTCTATAGCACACCCTTACTATCTGCGACAATAATTCCGGCAAGACGCTGAAGAGCACTCAAAACTTGGGCAGCTTCGAAGCCCTATAAATTATTTATGACAGTCGGTAATTTCCTTATTTTGTTATAGCGAGCGCAAGTAGTACCGTAGGTATTCATATTTATAACCGACTTCAAAAAAGAGAAGGTTCCATGTTTAGCTGTATTTATAACTGTTTTTTTATGAATCTGAGTTATATCTGTGAATAAATACACACTTCAAAAGTATAGTATTGATCAATTTCATGTTTTGCAGCCATTTGTCGTGTTCTTATCGTTCGTTGATAATTCCTTGCCTAATTATATCGCTAATTATATACAGTACAACCTCCCCTAATAATGTTAGATCTGAGTACCTCTTCAATGTGTTTCGTGAACCTTGAATGGCTATCAACGAGCCTAATTAAATTAAGCCTTAATATCCCTGAATTCATAAATTTATCTTGTTCTTGAGTGCCCGCTTGTATTTAATTTAATTTTAATAATTTGGCTTGAGAACACGGTAACAGCAGTTTGCGCAAATATTAGGGCTTAGACGTAACTGTCTTATTTTATGCGTAGGTGGTAGTACCCTTTTGATAAACAAGATTATCATCAAAACATTTTCCTATTTAGAAGAAGAAATCTCTGAGATTCGCAGAAAAACTAAATCGGTCGCTATCGCTCAATTAATCGTGAGTCTTTTGCTGAATTAATAGGAGAATTTATCGGTGTATTTCATAACCAGTCAGAATCGCGATAAAGTATCGATTCTACAGTTATTATGACATTATATCTAGGAACTATAACTTGTTATGAAACACACCGATCTGTATAAATATACTAATACAAGTATAAACATTAAAACTGAGAAGTCTAGCTTGTTTGGATGTTCTAGATAGACCGTCAAAGTTAGCGACATGCACAGTCATAAAATGAATGGGTGAGTACTCGTACTAGCGACAATAACTGAGAGCTTAAGTGTACAGTGGGCACATTAAACGGTCCAGGCTATAAACTCATTAAGCCATGACGAAGGCTTTCACCACTCAACACTACTGATTAGATTCTGAACTATTACTACTAAGAACTGCTACTATCCATGCCTAGGTCCTATGTGTAATGTGAGTGAAAGCGCAGAAAGCCTTAAACTAATTAGGCCAAGGACAGATTTTAAAGCGATTAAATGACAAAACGTAACAGGATCACGACTATATCCCCAAACAATTTACAGCGTTTTATGCAGTGTAGGTAAGACTTAGGTGCATTTACACGATGCGATTTTTCGTACGATTTGCTAAGCCCCCCCATTGAACGTGCCGACGAGCGTCGCGCTGACTATGACAAATCGCATACGTGAAAAATTGCCGTGCGATACGATATCGTATTGGTTGATATCGCATCGTGTAAGTGTACCTTAAGCTTATTAAATTAACTTAGATTTACACAATACATATATTTAGAATAGATGTGAAAGTCCGACATTTAAATCAAATCAAATCAAACTAATTACAATTCCCACTCGTTCTTCGTTCTCCATTGTCCTAGTATTTAAGATAGGTACTAACCTAGGTAGGTTAGTACTACGCAGCGCCCTTTTATGGTTAGGTTAGGTTAGGTCGTCTCCTGACGTTGTGTAAATCATCTAGTAAAGATATAAAAGTGCCTAAGTTTTTACGCCCCCACCATCACCATGAAAACAGCAAAAGCCTTCTGCAGCAGAATTACGTAAAGGGCATCGTTAATTAAATAAAATGTCAGCGTTTTATTTGAAGAATACGATGATGAAAATGTTACAAGAGACACCTTGCTTTTTCTTATTCGCTTGAGTAAATATCCCTTACTACGAGATTTTTTGAACTTATAATATAAAGTCTAACAAAACATGTTGTTTTTGTAAGCAATCTTTGTTGTATCTACTTATTTATATAAAACACAGAAAATGTAAAATAATAGTGATGATTCTATCAATGTGGTATCAATATCTCAGCAGCAAGTTTCCATGGTAGGGGCTCAGGACAAAGAACTGCGGCGTTCTTTCGAGATAATAATTTTAAGAAAACTGCCTCAAGTTTTTTCTTTCATAACACTGCGGGAAGAGCGGAACGAGCCAAAGGGATGCGCGGTTCCATAAAGTTGTAAATGAAGTAATACCACGGCCTGAAGTAATACACGATACCATTCTTGCATACCAGCCTTACCTCTTGCTTTCTCAAACTCGACGGAGTAAACGCTCATATTCTGTGGCAAGAAGCAAGAATGGTATGAGAAAATGATATCCTGTAAATGACATTTTACCGATGAAAGCTTACTCGAAATTCTCCAAAACTGCTTTCAGTCGCATTCAACCACAATAGACCGTTGCCGATTTGCACTCGGTATTTACTTTGAGTCATTTAATTAAGCTGAACAAAGTGGGAGTGGTCCGAACTTGCTGTCCCAGTTTGTAATTAATATTGACTATTCCGAAATATCCTGACCAGCCGGACAGCCATGGCCAGTAGAACTATTGTAAGCGGGCTTCATTCGATTTATTGAAATGCCTGTATATCAAATCTAATTGCGGTTTGGACATTTTATTTGGATGACCTGGAAAGCCTTTTGTTTACTTTGTAGGATGTAATAAGTCATCGTCTGAATTTACAGCGACAAATATAGGGTCTTTCATTTTAAACTAACCATATTTAGGAATTGGGTTCAGAAAATAAATTAAAAAATATTTATGTCATGTTTTTTTTTGTTTTGTTATGAAAATCTCGAGAAAATCTCATCTTTAGTCCATTCGAGCGTGCGACGTGATGCTGCACTGCTATTGGTCAATGTCTGTTCTCCTTGAAAATGTTATGCAACATGTCATAAAAAATCAATAAAAGATACTTTTTGACGTGAAAACTAAAATCGGCTTAGGAATTAAATTGATACGGTCAAACGTCTATTTACAACCCAAAAATGAAGCCCTGTCAGTTTGTGTAGTTTAAAATGAAAAACCCTGTATAATATCGTTAGAGCTTTTAGTGGCATATGATGATGGCGTTTTTTCTCATTCTTAAGAAATTACGACAGTTAAAAGAATTAAAGAACATTTATTTACAAACCAAATAAGTCATGCCTACATCATAATAATATGAGAATAATATTTCTTAAAAATAATCTCATCAAATGTGTATAATAAGACTTGTACGAGATGAACTGTGTCTAAAAAGAATAAATGAAACGAAAGTATTCTAAGAAAGGCGTCTCAGATACTACTTCGAAATATAAGGTTTTCTTGAATAATATTCTGCGACTTGTCGTCAAATATCCTTCGGTTTTTATGAATGTTTATGGCAACCCACCCACAGCAATAGATATTTTATTACCCCATATTTGGCAACGCATAAACAAGATGATAACTGAAAACGTAGCCCTGTTTTTGGGAAGTTTTTATTGCTACAGACGGTACTTCTGGAAGTGTGATTGATTGTTGCAAAGTATTCCCTTTATTATTTTGTTTGGTGAATAGGGGTGTCGCGCATGTCTTGATAACGTCAAGTGTGAGTTTACGAGGGCTCCTTAGAAGCTTGAGCACCGCGTATTCATAAAATATTACTCAATTTTCACACATTGATTGTTTGATGCTTTTGATCCATTGAAGAAAGTGTACGATCTTCTTCGTGTACCTACCTACTAGTCTACTACTAGATTATCGGTCCTGGCTATTAAGGCGTTAAACCATGCCCGAGGCCTTTCAGTCACCACTAACTCGTAAGACCTTAGCTTATGTACATACATAATTACTGTTTTTTCATACTGGTGTTGTGAAAAAAAAAGTTTGTGCGCCTCAAAGAGGCTCATTTTTGGCACGTTGTCGGCGATCAAAAATCAGTATCAAGCCTCATTACGCAAACAATTCTGAGATGAAGAAAATCCCGTTATTAACGAGCATTTGACTGAGAAGAATGAATACAAAGTCGAATTGAGGTTAAGTAAACGCGGGTCCTTGTCGCTCTAGGCTCGTCTCAGATTCCGAAGGACAACTCTGACATCTGATATCGCTTTGAACTTCTTACAAGAGTTTAATGCGAGTAGGTAAGTGATTACTGTAATGACTTTATAGGCTAAGGAGATTACTTCAAGCACCTCGGAATGACGGTACGTTATTATTAAAAAAAAATATATAGATGGGGAGGAAAAATAGATTTGCAGCTACATGTTGATAAATTACTTTAGGCACAAAAAACACAACAGATTACAAATTTAATACTTATGTAGTTATGTGAAAAAACTTTTCAAATTAAAAACTTTATCAGAAGTCTTAGAATCTATTGCGAGAAATAAGTATCGTATGTTAATAGATGGGCGCAAAGGTGAGCAGACATTGCCGTAAGCCTGCACGTGGACAGCGGATCTGACAGGCTTTTATCTCTCACGGCTTTGAGCCCCGCTCCAAATATAAATAGCCCGTGGAGCGTTTGAACAAAATACAGGTACTGTAAATATCAAAAAAAGATGAAGCACAAACTGCGACATACGAGAAATGTAATAACATACTATAGTACAGTCTATTGAATTGTATTTAGACACGACATAATCGATTGAATTATGAAAGACGTAGAGGAAACTGCTACAAAATCTCTCGACTGGTACAAAGTAATCACTTTATTTCCATAGCACTATGCTACGACGTAACTTTCTACGAACTTGCTACGCTCTACTCTCTCTACTTGCTATTAGACACAAATGTACTATTTAGACTAAGCTTGGTTTACGACGATAGTGTTTATTATTTACATAATTCAGAAGACACTAAAATAGTTTTGCAAAGCGGTCGCTTAGTGGAGCAACTAGCGTTCACCGCCGATATATTAACCTTTATTAACAAAGTTATGAAAGCCCATGCCTGTCGTAAAATTTAATAGAAACAGTCTTCCGCGAATTTATGCGGGCCCAATTGTGAGTCGTATACACTAATCACATTGGGTATTTGATATTTTCGTGCAAAAACACGCTGTAAACCACAGTTATGATTTCATTTGGACAGCCATACGTTTGGACAATGGCGGTCAGCTTTCATGTGAAATCTATTGTTCTTTAAAATCATTTTGTGTGTTATTGTGTAAAATGTAGTACGGTATACCGTATGAAGAATCTCACAAACAAACTTACAAATGAATGAGTGAATTTTCTAAAAACTTTTTTACATTATTTTCTTTCTAAGTCAATTTTAAGTATTTCAAGATTTGGAGATTTTGTCATGAATGATCAAATAACAAGTTTAGTGGAAACTGCACGAAAGAGAAGCAAATGAAAATCTCTTCTGTTTTTTGATTATTCTATTTTCCAGGCAATGAGTTTCATTTGAAAGGAACGTACTTATCGCCCGATTTACCAAATATAAGAATTACATTTAGGAGAAGCTCTCTTTTACATTATTATCTTATTTTTTCCTTTCACTTTCAGCAACAGGAAGCAATAAAGAGAAACAACGCAAACTAAACAATCTAAAACGCAAGAGCTTTACATATTTCATGCGCGTTGGGTGAAACCGGCACTTAGAAAGATGAATTGTCACTCCGGAGAATTACTTGAGCGGCACCTGGCGTCTTGCTGGCAATACTTGACAGTGATATCATAAACTTTTGTTATATATGGATTCAAGTCAATGATATTAGGGTATGGCTGTTGTGGAATAATAGTAAATTACAAAGACTTGCGTTGAAAACTATCGTTCTTTGAGAATGCGAAAAAAATAAGTATTTCATGCGCTAATTTCCAACATCATTATCATCAATCATTAAAATGCAACAAGCTTAACTCAAATAGTTCGCAAAAATAAAGGAATGCCTTCAACCGAAAGCCGAAAACTATAAATTATGTCTATTTGATTCACCCAAATTACTGTATGTCTGTCATCACAAAGTTCCCGACCCTCCGGTCAAGCTGTCCGTCCGTAGTTGTCTCGTGACAGAGGACTGTTGGGTCTTTCATCCGACACTTTAAAGGATATCCCAAAATCTGGAAACTTTATGAGTAGTGAAGTTAACCGGACGTGACGTGTAATTTGTGGGTTTCCTAACATCTGCTATGTTCGACAAATGAGCGTGCGTAAACAAATGCAATAACTTAGTGATAAATAAAAGCTGAAAACACGAAATACTTATAGTTTGATAGTTTGTTAAACTTATAAGAACAAGGTATTTAATGTTGTTGTATCCTAATAATTAAAACATGAAATAGCTTAAAATTATACTTACTAAACTAGCCAAAAGGGTAAAAGTTGTAGATTGTCAGTTATTACTTATTACAAAGAGATATGAACTAGTTATTGAACATGTTTACAGTATTTTAATTAAATACTCCTCACGGATTAATTTAATTATATTATTTACCTACAGGCTATGGACAGGTGGAAATAACACAATGACGTACTGCCAACATACGGCTGTCTATTTCTATAAATATAATAATATCAAATACTAGTGCGCTGTGTTTGGCATTCATAATTATCATCATCATCATCATCATTAGCAGCTCAAATGATAGCCCACTGCTGGACATAAGCCTCCTCCCTCAGACGCCACTCCATTCATAATTATAATAAAAATATATTAAATCGTAATTTTATAATGTAACGTTAGGCTTCTTGGTGAGCAAAGAGGATGGTGGTGAGAGAAGACTCACTTTCGTTCAGTTTCAGCATGGCATATTAATATTCTTGTATGTTTAAGCAGCTTACTGCCAGCAAAGCTAATTCAAATGTCAAAACCACTGAACCCAAAATGCGGCTAACTAGGCGCTTGGCTAATGAGTGTTTCCGATACGACGAGTATTGATTCAATGACCACTAATTAGTCGACACACAAATGCGCTGTGA
Organism: Epirrhoe alternata; assembly: GCA_963565295.1. Lineage (NCBI taxonomy): Eukaryota > Metazoa > Arthropoda > Insecta > Lepidoptera > Geometridae > Epirrhoe > Epirrhoe alternata. Next base: position 4,162,846 of record OY751393.1, read on the forward strand.
GGGATTATTGCGTGACGTAGCTCATCGTAGCTCAATGCAGCTCATTGAATTTAATGAAGCGATGTTTTGAATGGCAGAATGTTATGAAATGAATTTTTGTATTAGTAGCACAAAAAGACGCAATTTATATATATAAAACTTCCACTGACTGTGTTATCTGTTTGTTTCATTTCTTCAGAACAAACTTTTGAAACAGTCCGTGAAATATTGAAACTGAAGAAATTCATCTTTGTTCCATTTCAATGAACGAACTGTCAAAGCTACAACCTTAAAATTAAATAACAACTTCTAAATTGAAATGCGCAGCAGTTAGATCCTTTCCAATTTACGTTTTCTATTATAAATATAAGAGAAAATTTCATCGTTGGCTTAAGAAGATCTAATTCAATTACGAGCGTCGGTGCTCGTTTGCATGACTTTGCATTTTTAAGCAACATCGAGACGTTTTGGAGTGAATTTTGACAAGTTGACGTCCGCTGACTCTACAGATGCTAATGAAGAGCCAATGCACTGGGGTTCAGAGTGTGCTCGACATTTACAATTTTCATGACAGTGATGTTATAAGGCAAATCTTGGGATCTTGATGTCATCATTTTCCAGCCCTTTCTCTACTAAATTGGGCCGGCACATGTTGACCTTGTTGAGTAAGATCATTAGCTAAGGGCTGCAAAGCTTCTAAAATTATTACGGTATGAATACTTGATTTAAGAACATCTATATTATATCGATAATTTTCGCAATGATCATTAGAAGACACTGATCCTAGTGTATTTAGTAAAAAATCTATACTTTCACTCTAAGGGACGCGCAGTGCCAGAAACATTTTTTTTTAAAAATATGTAAATATCTGATAGTTTAATGTACACTTGTATCATTGTGAACAATATCTAGTGAAAAAGTATGTGACACGAATAGTTCGAACGTTAAAAGACAAAGAGCTATGACCGCAGTCCGGCAGCGCAAGCGATGCTTGAAGGCAGTTTCAAATGCAAAATTCAATATTTGAAATTCAAAATAGCGAACATGGCGAAGGCTGGCAAGTCGCGGGTATCTCATGATTCTTCTCCCAGCAGTGAAATAAAATAAGTTGAATGTGGTTGCGACATCTGAATGCCAATTTTGTTGACTGTAGTTTAGCTCTTGATATTGGAATATCATTCGCATTCTCTCTGAATATTTTAATAAAGCATTTTCACGCCTTGGCTGTTATCGTAACTCACTCAAATATTAAACGGACATGCAGAGGATTCGTTATGTTTGTGAATGTGACCTATTTTCGTGTCGCATAGGATTTGAAGGCTTTATCGGTGTAGAGGAAAGAATCATCCTATGTGTTTTTGATTAATCATCGATGGAACGAAATATGTTTTTTCAGATTCAGACAACAAAGTGTTTCTTGTAACTGGCATTATCCTACTAAAATATAATAAAACCGAAAGTTTGTGAGTATTTTTGTTTTTTAATCACGCCTAAATCAGTAAACCGATTTGGATAAAACTTGGAATAGGTGTAGATAGCCTGGAATAGCATAATGTTGGTACCACGCGGACAAAGCCGCGCGCAGTAGCTAGTTGTACCTATTTTGGAGCAAATATTTTTCTATTTTGGAAGTGAAAACGTCTTTAGGTGCGTTTGGCAGTTTTAAGATGAGAAGAAATTCTTGGAGTCGCCTAGAAAAGATCACCGACACCGGGTTATTTGTCATGTATCAAGCAGTGGCACTCCTGGAGTGCCACTGCTTTTTTGTACTTATTTTGTGGAATCAGGTGTGTGGCTTTTACTTATAAAGCTAAGTAGGTCTTGAAAAAAAGATGCAACTAACGAAATTTCCTAGATGAGTACATATCACTTATGTGTGTGTAGGAAATTTCTTTAGTGATTCTTATTACTTTTTGATAACACTGACCAATATCAACGCTTGCGTGCAGCAAGTCAGCGAGGAGTTCAGGCTGGTGGCAAGTAATGGCTAGTCGTTCATCTAGCTCGCCGGGCTTGGCTTCCCGCAGTTGGAGCGCAACAGCGCCCTCTCCACCAACCGCTGCGCTGTACATAAGCACTGCGTGCGGGGAGAATGTAGGCAGCGGCAGCCGCGTGGATGCCACCTAGAACCAAAAAAAATAAATGTCAAGAAGCATTTTTTCAATGAGAATGTGAGAAACTGAGTTAGCTCAAGAATTAGGGAAACATGCACTTTACGGAGCCTGGCTTTAAAAATACGCTGGTTTTTTATTTATTTTATAATAAACCAGATCTGATAATAAGCAAAGTATTTACCACCAGTGAATAAGGCTAGATTAACCTGATATTATGGTTTACCTAAATATTAAGCCAAATCTATCTCAAACCATGTCCCAGGCCCTACAATAACAATGACACTCAATGTGTTGTAGGCTGCCTCCTGGCGATGTATAAATCATCTAGTTAATAAGGCCCAAGCATCACCCGTCTAATTCGAAGCTGATATATTACATTTCCAACAAAACTGTCATCACTCGAGAAGCAATTTACGTATGAGAACAATATCAATACTCATTAACAGCTGAAGCATACGAGCCATCATCGCACGTCACACGCATACCTCGCAAGAATACAGGCATAGTATACTCGTCTGCAGAACAACATTTTATTAGTATTGTACTGAAGCCCGAAAGATTCATAGATTTGATTTGCTCTATTCCACTGTTTCTCTTGGAAAAAAAATACAGCCTTGGGTACTGAACGGAAAACGACATCGCGGTTGTCCTAGACTGAGATGGCGGGACGAGATGGACTCTTTTGCAAAGGTCCCACTATAGCACTACATAGTGAATAGTGGAAGATAGGGAGGCCTTTGTTCTACAGTGGCATGACTCAGGCTGTAGGTAAATATAAATAATAATTTGTGTTTACATTTGCTTGAAATAAGGAATCCAAGTATTTATACGTTGGATTACTGCTCATAGCATTATTGTTGATGAGAAGCGAGTAATGTTATTCTCGTGTAATTACCGGCGAGCATAGTTCGAGTAACGAGAAGCAGATATTATAATTACTCGCCCACGATACGTTCGCGAAGGCAAGACTCATCATCATTTCATCATTTTCTGCCCTCGCACTTCTATCTCTCCCATTATTTGAGACTACGAGTATTATCTGTCATCTTCGCATGGAAAAAAAACCAATCGTCGATACGTCATTTGAAATATGATTCCTCAAATGATTAGTGACACTTTTTGATCCACTTTGTACTATTTGAGGCAGTTTTGCTCGATTATTATATCCACTTATAAAAAAAAAATCTAAAGATTAGTACTTACCTACTTATTAGCCACAAAAAAAAAACAGTGGCACTCCATGAGTGCCGACAGAAGTAAAAACTTTAACGAGTTTTCGGTAATGGTTCTAAACTATCAAAAAAAGTACAAAAAAAAGTACAAAAGTTACTGTCTTACTGGGATTTGACCATTCTGACGAAAAATGTGGGACGAAATTATGTTATAGTGAGAGATGGTGACTATAGCAGTCACGTGACTTGCAACTCGAGTTTGATGGTTTTTGGCCATCTCAAAAATGACCGACACACCTAAAGAAACTTTCACTTAAAAAACTAAATTCTTCTTATAATTATTGCAAATGTATAAACTCCTTTCGAAAAGCGCTATAATAGCGAGATGTAGCTATGCCTAAATATTTGATCTCTTTGTAATAGTTAGCGGGGCCATTGAGTAGAAATTCTATTTAAATTAGCTCACGCGTACGTTTTTACCCGAGAAAAGCACGTACGCTTTAACTTTTGTGGGGATTTCCACCTAAACCTGCCAAACACGATAATTTAGTTATAAGTTAGCTCTACAGCTCTCTCATTTAGTTACGTGAGAGAAGTTATTCATTACTGCGAACACATCTAATCTCTCTCTAATGCTTTGGATCCTCAAATTGATACAGGAATTGAAATCCATAAAGCTCTTCTGGTGCAATTAAACTTTGCCAAAGCTCTAGCAACTATCAAATCATCTGTATCCTTCCATTCCCCAAACTATTTGCTTTACCGATTGTGTAATAACCTCCATTTATTTTATAAAGCGTAATATTCAATATGGCTTTAATATTTTATGACTTTAACTCAAATTGAAAATTGAATAATTGTGAAATATAAGGCAGTTATCACACTGATCCGTGCAAACGCTGTTACGCGTTTTTAACGTTGAACTAAACTTCATAAAGATACTTTCCTCAGTATGTATAGATGCACGCGCAAAAAATAATTTTGTAATAGAAGATAACATAAACGATACAGGTTTGAAAAAAAAATAATAAAAATTCTGTGTTTGTTCATTCTACGTTTGTTTTTCAAACTTTGTGTAGATTCCGACCAAGAAGCAGTTTTAAAGATCCAGTCAGAAACTTACAACACTTATTAAGCTTACAATGGTCTTATTACGAGCACAGTCTGCATAATAGGGGTCGAAATGCTGGGTTTTTCTATAGGCACGGTTAGAGTCAGTTATCAGTAGCGAAGCGGGTCCCACGGGCGCGTCTGATTACCGCGCAATCACCCCCGGCCGCCCGGTAAATAAACACGTTGGGAATCGCCTATTTGGCTGAATTATTTGCTAAATGTACCAACAATTCCAGTTGTATTTTAGTTGGAATAGCCAGCTTCTGATGTCTGAAAATGGAAAAGGAAAATGTAATATGATTTAAACAGAAATTAACCTATTGATTACTATTAAAATCTGCAATGTGTTTTCGGTTTTTTGTAGCTTGATTTTCGATATGCGTGTTGAATTTTTTACTAGGATGTATTGACTAAATATAATATTGATTGGTAGGTATTCAAGTTTGAATTCACTTTGTATTGATTGCTGTATTGTTTTTTTTTCTGTGTATTGAGGTGTATGTGTGCTTATGCAGTAAATAAACGAATGTCTATGTCTATGTCTAGTACAGCTAGAATTTATTTCCAAGGTATTTAGAAACTCAATATTCATTCAACAAACTATGTGTGGTAATAATACATTTAACGCGAACTCAGTTTATTAGTTTATAATCAAAGTTATGCTTGTTTATTACAGTATGTTTGTAATTATTGAGTCTGTAATATTGGTGTCTGGTTTGATTTAATTGAAAGGGAAATAGAGGAATAATCACAATACACCAGCTTCTATTCATGTACATGAATAGTGTAAAGATGCCTTTATGTTATTTCTAAGCATGGAGTTACGTGTTTGAAGTTTATTTCCAATCTGTTGTCTCGTATTTGTATTACACAAAATGAACAAATAAACACGTTAATATACTTTCAGCTGTTTGGATACCTGCGACTTTTTGTTGCGCTTTAAGACGCGCGCGAGTCGACGTCTAAATGTATACGCGTTGCTTGCTGCAGGCTCCGCGTAGCTTGGAACGCGCCTGGAACGCGTAACTTAAGATTTTGTGGCACTAAACAAAATGTAGTGTAGATATACGAACCTAGTAACATTTTTCTTAGTTCTTCAGTCATAAAGCGCTCTAAGGTTAGTTCTAAAGGTGTCTGAGGGAAAAATTTGGACCACGTTTAAATTCATTCGGTAAATACCTAGCCATCATTTGTAGCAAGTAATCAATACGTGATAGGTCGCGCTTATTGCTGCCAATTTGAATACCAAATGGTTCTATCAACGTTAGAGCGCGTGCCCATATTTTTCTCTGAAACCATAAAGGCTAAACGGTACCAAATACATAATAATATCGAAGTCCAAATTATACAGATATACTTTCAAAGCCCTTCGGAGATTTTAATGCCATTCTCTTGACACAGTTGCAATAAACTCCAAGTTTTCTTATATTTTTCCAAGCATTTACAAGGTTTATGCGCTGTAGCACCATAAAAACGCTCCAAATACCTGGTATTTTATTTTCGCAAATAAAATTAACCGTCTTTTACAATCGAACGGGCAGCGGAGCAAAAAGCGGGGTTAATGCCGGCCCCACTCACTCAGGATTTACAATTTTTCTTTTACTGAGGGAGAGCTAATACGAAAATAATAAAACCTGTTTTATAATATAGAGGTGAATCTCTGTTGAACAATGTTGATGGCGATAATTTGCTACGAGGTAGATAGATACACAATGTTGTAATCACACAAGGAGTTTTTTATAAATTGCGCTTCTATAAACCCGCATTTCTTCTTATTTTATAGCAATAACCAATGTTTCGACCCCATAGGTTCATAATAAATCTCCCGAGTTCCATGGAAACCGTACTTGAAAGGATATAATTTATCCAGAAATCAGGTCAAGAGCGAGTACTAATCTCTGTTAATGCGAAATATTCGCGTTTTTGCGAGTATTACGGTAGACTTTCCTCATTTATTTGTGTTACGTGAACGTTATAATGAGTAGTGTTCACTTGAGATTTGCTACAAGTAATTTTCAGCCTAAGTAGCTTCAAAATTAAAGTGGTTGGTTAAGTAAGTAAATGGTTGGGAGATTGAATATTAGAAATTATCAGCTTTGCTGATGCAGGTGAATATACTTGGACCAAATTGGTTACAAAGAGAATGGTCCATCCAGCCAAAAAATGTTACAGCTTTAACAATTTAGGTACAATAAAATATACTTTATATTTTATTATATTCTATAAAAACGTTCCCGGTGAGCACTGTCCGTTACAAGGCATGATATTACAGATCGCGTGAGTGATTAAGCCTGTATTGTGCGAAAATTGTTTCTAGTAAATCTCACCACAATGAAACCCACCCAACGTTTTTATGCTTCTTTCGATATCGTTAGAGGAAAATTATTCATTGACCTTGTTTATCATAAATTACACTTCTTTGTTTTAATATTACTTGGTGATTTGTGTTATAGTTTCACACACACAAACACGTCGAAAAGAAGAATCAGATGCTGACTAACACAAACTAAAGAACAGGATCACGAATATTCTCAGATTATATTCTCTCAGATTTTTAGGTATTTAATATCCTTTGCAATATTTCAACAAAGTCAAACAGCATTTATTCAGTAGGACCGCTGGGATCACTTTGAATCGTCTTAATGAATAGAATAGAATACAACTTTATTGTACATCATAAAAATAACATAAATTAAAAACAAACATGTAAAAATATGAAAAAAAGCTAGGTGATTTTACCCTGTTTCTTCAACAACAAGTAGTTTTACAAGTAGGTACTATCAAATACACAATTTAGTCATAACCGTATTTTGCAGACTAGCATTCCAAACGTAGCAGGCTGCTAGCCTATCTTAAATGATTAAATGAATGAAATATTTTAGAAATAAACAAACTTAACACTGTAATTGAATCCCACCGCAGTTCTGTGTTTATACTCGTAGTTGGAGCTATAGCTCTCGGCTTCAGATAGCTATTTATGAATAACTAAAATCCATTATCAAAGATAAAAGCTCCGTGTGTCGTAAGCGCCAAGTCTCGCCGAAGCGGCTTTGCGTAGTACCTTACCTACGCCGATTAATTGAAGCTTACTATATTGATTTTGTATTAGAGTAAGCTGCTAAAACTTACCGATATTACTGCAGAAACTGCTCATTTATTCAAACTGTTCTACACGAAAACACGTGTTTGGTTTGTCGTAGTCAAAGCGAATTTTAGTTCCTTGCGCTAGTCTTATGCATACTTTGAACAGTTTAAATGTGAAATTAATAATGAACACATTTTTATAATTTGATTCAAGGTAAAAACTAAGCTCAAAACTGTTTTGTTTGCCATGGTTCTTTACGGTTTTTGGTCGCAAAGTAAAAAGAGTAGATGGAATTATTTCAAGGCTTACGTGCTCGCAGTGGTTCTACTGAATAAATGCTTTCTAGTTTTGACTAAAAAAAGTATTAGCACAGACTGGGAAGGTCAACATTTTTCTGCTTCCAAGAATCAAATTGAAACAAAAGAACTAATTTTCTCTACAATTTTGTTTTTCCTCAATCAGGCTTAGAGAGAATTTATTTTCTCTTTTGTACACTAGGAACAAAAAGAACCTCTAGTTGAATTTATGATTTTTGAAAAACAGAGCCACTGAGCAATTTTGTTAGAGCCACTGAGAAATTAAGAAAGCCGGAATAGTTAGACTAGAAATTTTAGGAATACCAAACCGAATGGGAAAGATAGCCTGACTTCAAGAAACATGATCTATTTAACATATGTATATATTTTTTTTTTCTGTTTTTACAGGACATGTGGATTTGTGAATTCACCTTCCTTTGGATTTGCATCCACATGTCCTTGCAAACCCTGTCTAGAAAATGTGAGTTGAGGTACTAAAAGACAAAAGCGAATGGTGTCAAAGGATGGTGCATTTTGCACTGTCTTTGATTAAATTTTGTAGCCCTGTGAAAAGTCAAAGCCCAAAATAATATCAGGTTACCTTAAAACTGCAGTATTTTCATAGTTTTTTATATTAAGTTAAACATTTTAATAAGTATCTTAGAACTGACCTCAGATTATTGACGAACAGGAATTTCACCTACACACCGAGAAAAAAAATCACATTACAGCATCCCTGAATCATCTGAACAATGTTTGTGACAGTTATGGCTGCGTTCTACTGAGTTATTGTGTTCCAGACTCAAATTTACTGTGATTTAATGTCTGCTGGTCGCTATTTTTCTTACCATTTTCCTTATGGCTCGCGAGTGCTTAACCCCTGAGGTATCGTTACAATGTGTAATTTAGATGCCGCAACACGTTTTGAATATTTTAATAGATAAAAAATCCGATTAAAATTGCCAATTATTTCTTTACAGTCTTTGCAGACTACGTGGTAACGCCACATAGTGTGTAGCAGAAAGAATAACAAAGCGATTATTAGAATAACTGCTATGCAAGAATAAACTACCAGTTATGAGGAGGTTACCAGGATACCAGATATCAGTTTGATAAAAATCTTATTTTCAAATCAAATGGTCACATACAAAATAAAGCACAAAAATTAGAGAGGCGAACAATTAAGCTGGAATTTCCGTTCGCACGGGCCATTTAACCCAATAAATTTAGCCCATTACCCATGTCCGAGGTCCGGCTATAAAGATCGCCGAGCGCCGGTGTCGTTTTGAAAACTCATTACGTTTTTACCGAAGACATCAATGAAATTAATTTTGGAAAGGGGGCCATTTTTGGTTAAGTTTTACATAAATAGAGTAATGTCATGGTTTTAGTTGTTTTTAACTCTAGCTTAGAGTATTATTTTAAGCTTTTAAAACTTTTTATTGGATTTTCAGCCGACTATTATATGCAAAACATGTGATGTGAATGTGGAATCTGGACTTGTGATACGTGACTGTTGGATGATGATTGCACCAATATTTTTTCTAAAATATACCTTAATTCAGTTGCTTGTCTATCCAAGGTCATTGAACTACTTTCATAGTAAATAGTGGTATCACCTTTCCCGTATCTAACAGTAAGGCATAGGGTAGATAGCACTAAATCGGACAGGAATTGAATCAAACGGCTCTCCTGACGGGCTTTCAGCGATAATGGCCGATTTATGTCCTGCATTGTCCCTGATACCCACCTGAGTTGAGTAACTGCCTGGTGCTTGAAATTTTAATCATTTTGTAATTGCTTTACTGCTTTATAATGATTTTACTTTGTAGCTGAATTATCAAAGGAAAACCCTGACGCTTATTGAAAGTAGTCGCACTAAATAACGTGAAATGTCGCGTTGGCTATATCATTTAACTATTTAAAGAGAAAACCATAAAATGAACCGTTACTATTTTTCACTCCAAATCCTTCTGGGCCCGAAAAAATTGATAAATGGAACCATCGACACGACGAAGAAGAGGACTCCAAATCTGTAGATTTTTACACACCCAAACAGAAAATGTTTACTACTTCTACATAAATAGTTCACTGAAATGCATTGTGACTTAAAAACACATTTAAAGCCTATTCGATAATCGAAATAGGTGTTAAAACACAAATAGCTAACTTTATTGACATTGAATACGTATTTAAAACGCATGTAATAAAAAATAATTCATATCAAGAAATTCAAGAAGTAAGCCAATGCACAGATGAGTTACGTCTAGTATAGACGTATTACTAGGCCAAAGTCACCATGTAACGTGTCACGGTCATCTGGTAAATGTGATTTCAACTGATTGGTACTCTAGAGTCCTAAGAGATTGATGACTGGGATTAGACTTTTTGGTCAAACTAGGGTTTTTAAAACTAATTGCTCTAGATAAAATCTAACATGAAGGAACCTCAAATTGTCGACATGAAATTGGGTGCGAAATATGTTTGTACCTGTTGTATTACTATAATTATATACAGAAACTAAGCTACTACAATATGTACATCAAATTACAAAATACAATAGAATCAGTCAAGCTATCTAAGGATCGTCGTAAAAACGATCTATAGATAGCTGTATGATTACTACACTAATAATATAATATTATAAAGATGAAAGATTTGTTTGTTTGTTTGTTTGAATTGAATAGGCTCTGAAATATTTTATCCCGGGAAAGTGAAGTTTTCCCAAGGAACCGCGGGTAACACCGCGACGGACAGCTAGTCTTATGTATTTTTAACCGACTTCAAAAAAAGGAGGAGGTTCTATGTTCGGGTGTATGTATGTTTTTTTTTTTTTTTTTTTTTTTATGTATGTTCACCGATATCTCCGTCAGTTGTGAACCGATTTCCAAAATTATTTTTTTGTTTGAAAGGGTATGTTACCATAGTGGTCCCATAAAAATTTTACTCCTGAGGGATTGATAGTTTACCCGTAAATCAAAAAAAATCACCGATCTTTCCGAAAAATGTGGACCGATTTCCAAAATTTTTTTTTGCTTGAAAGGGTATCTATATCTCGAGGTGGTCCTCATACTTTTTTTTCCTGAGGGATTGATATTTTTCCTGTAAAACTCAAAAAACCTCATTCTCACTACACAATCTGAGTCAAACGTTGAATAGTTTGACATGTTTATACTCTCGAGGTGGTCCCATATAAATTTTATTCCTGAGGGATTGATAGTTTTCCCGTAAAACTCAAAAAACCTCATTCTCACTCTAACTTCTTTAATCTTGACTATTTCAATATCTAACCTAACCTACTATATTATTTACACTTACACTTTATTTACACTACACACAGTGTTTATTTACACTAAAAATTTAAAAATAAAAATTTTTGAAAAAAAAATTGAACCGACTTCACATAGCACATACAGACACTAAGAACCTTCTATGTACCTACACTAAAAAGAGAAAAATAAGAATATACACATGCAAGTATTATTTACAGTATTCAATTAATAAATTATTATGTTATATTATGTATTTGAAGTCGGTGCCAACTATTCTACTCCAACTACTCGATACAATTTTGCACCCAAGTTCTATTGTACTCGTAATTTCTTCTTAGATGTAAATGCATAGTTGGCACCGACTTCAAATACATAATATAACATAATAATTTATTAATTGAATACTGTAAATAATACTTGCATGTGTATATTCTTATTTTTCTCTTTTTAGTGTAGGTACATAGAAGGTTCTTAGTGTCTGTATGTGCTATGTGAAGTCGGTTCAATTTTTTTTTCAAAAATTTTTATTATATCATTAATTAAAATGTTCTTGAAAGTTTTTAAGCAGCTTTCGCCAAAGAGCTCTAAAAACATCTTTTAATTATTAAGTCGTATTTTTCAACGAGCGGAAAAATCAAGATTTTTGATAATGAAGCACTTAACGATGTTTCGGAGCTTCGGCCTCATTAAATTTATTCACCATCTTAATTAACATCTTTGATACAGTAAGAACTTGAGGGACTTTACATTCTTAAAGAGCGTGTAAAAAATGTAGCCCTGATTTTTTGCTCATTTTCATATAGTTTAAAAAGACGAAAACCTTGTATCGAGTAGTTAAGCTGATTGTTTCAAGACTTTTTGATTCAATATTTCAACAAATAATTAGCTTTCTAATTTCCTTTTGCACTTTGTACAAATACTTACGTTATTTTTTTCCTCTAATATTTTGTCTCTACTTCTCTCTACCTCAAAACGGGTTTCTTCAATGTTTCGATACGATTCCAATGTGGAAACCCCTTTGAAGCCACCGCATTTAAACAAACTAGATTCCTTCTTCGTCACTTTCTCTATCTATCCAAATGCGATTCGAAAGGTTTATTACGTCAAAGTGAAATAAATGCGGGCAAATTCGGGAAACGACGGAATAAATTTGGGAAAACCTATCGGGAAAAGAATAGTGCGCCTAAATTTACGGGCCAAAGGAGGGCAGTAAAGCCTCGTTATATTGAACTATGTTCCGACTGAAAGCATATTACCCACTCGTATATCCTACCTTTGCTGCATGCTGTGACGATAATAAGTTTCAGCTTTAAAATGGGTTTTAGTAAAATAATTTTATACCTGTGTTCATAACCTTTAGCTTGGGTAAAAATAAGTTTTTTGTTGTGAAACAATATTGGGGAAAATGTAATCCCCACATGCACGGCTTGAACAATAGCGCATGAAATAACTTATTTTGGTCACATAACATTTCCGTAGATCAATTTTAATGTCAATTGTATCTAATTACGGGACGGGACGGGACGTCTCAATACATTTCTTTAAAAGGTATGAGTTGAAACTATAACACCAAAATGTTCGATGTACGTTCATATATTTTATGAACATTGAACAAGAGGTGAGCTTCACTCATTTCAGAATCATAAAAAAGCATAGGATAAATAAATACTTAAAATGTAAAATAAACAAATTTGAAATTTGAAAATCAATAATAATTTTGTAAATTATTATTGATTTTCATTTAATGTATTGTTGATTCAAGCTCAAGGAAAATATTAAATGTTGTCAAATTGTGTTCTAGACCATCCAAGACCGACCCTTGATTTCGCTCGTCTTTCAACTAGATAATAATGCGTCTATCATCTTGCCAATTGCAATTCAGCTGGCAATTCGCCAGGGTTCTATCGTTATAAATTACAAGACCATCAGCATTTACATGTAGATTATCAAAAATCCATTACTTCTTGTTAATTTTGGCGGAAATACCATTATTATGATAAATATATATATTAAAATACATAAATAGTACTGGTTACTATTTATGTGTATTTCATAAGTTAGTTCGTATTAGCTAGTGGCCGAATGTGATGACTCTTAAAACGAAATAATATAAATATTGGAGTAATAATTACACTTATGTACTTATTTCATGTAACGTGTACAAGTTTAATTATAGGAAAGCTATGTATAAAGGTAGACAATTACGTGCTAATTACATACCTGCCAACCCAGTCTTCGTTACCAATCTTGCCAAATTGATTGGTTCTAGATCTGTGTACTGTAAATGCGATGACAAGTATAATTTGCTGATTGTAATAAGAGACATTGGAAGCATATTGCTTCCAATGTCTTGAAAACCAACAAATGTATATGAACTTGACGACCTCTGTGGCGCAGTGGGTGAAAACCCGCTTGGGACGCAGAAGGTTGCGGGTTCGTCCCCGACGCGTGATAAATCCTATAATAATAATAATAATAATAAATATTATAAAGGCGAAAGTTTGTAAGTATGGATGTATGGATGTATGGATGTTTGTTACTCTTTCACGCAAAAACGGCTGGACCGATTTGGTTGAAATTTGGTATGTAGATAGGTGATACCCTGGATTAACACATAGGCTACTTTTTATCCCGATATTCCCGCGGGAACGGGACTTACGCGGGTGAAACCGCGGGGCGCAGCTAGTGTTTGTATAATCTCCAAATATTTATCGCGGGTCTGGGTGTTTCTATGTATAATATGCATGTATGTACAAAAAGTATGCATATAAGTAGTATAACAGATATCTGGTTCCCATAGTAAAAGCTTTGCTTAGTTTGGGGCTAGATGATGCTGTGTAAATTGTCCAACAATATTTATTTATGAATTTTATCAAATTATGTTGCCTATTATAAAACTGTAATGGGGCTATCTTCAAAAGTGAAAGGCTCAGGACATATCACATTTTGAGATTTAATTAGCTGGTAATAGTAAACTATCAAATAAAATGATTATAGGGTTTAAAATAACATGATAAATATTATTGTGTGTTTTGTGGGGATGTTATGCTATGACTTAGTAATAAGTCTTGCCTATTTTTATTTTTATTTTTTATTTTTTTATTTTAGTTAGTTTCGAGGTCAAGCCGACCCATTCATCATAAAGAAAGAGTAACATGCCAAGCAACAAATAGATAAATATCCCCGAAATTCGAATGAACAGCAATGGTCAATGGTCTTTTTTTTGAAATTCGACGCCTGGTAAATTCTCACAAGTCAAAGTGGTTTACAGACCAAAAGTAGGTTCATGTCCCACGAGCGAGGACACAAAGAGCGCTGATTTTTCTCCATCGACGCTCTTTGTGTCATTCTTTGTGTTTCGATGTAGCGGATGAATTCCAGGTTCTACGAAATATGTGTACTTACTAAAAGATGCTACGAATGCTATAGATATTGCAATTCACGAAGTCGACCGGACTTTACTTGTGGTAAAGCCGTATTTGTATACGTGCCCAAGTGTGCGTGCGAGCGGGTACAGTTAGCATAAAAAATAAATGGTCAAAAAATATTACACAACATAATTTTTTTTTCAGTCTTTTAAAATAATAAAACCCATTTTTAAAAATATTATTATAATATGTAATTCTTATTCACTAACATTGTGTACTTAATCTTCTTCATATAAACTGTCATTGTCACTTTCAGACTCATTGGTATCGCTGTCACTTGATTCGCCTACATTGATAATAAATCACATCTATCAGTATTATTCGCTTTCATAAAATTATATTCTTCTTGAAGAAAATGAAAGACTTTGGCGATAATTGCTCGTCCCTACAAACAAGAAAATGTCAGATTAAATATCAAAAACAATAAACCATATAAGCTATAAATAAAGTAACAATTGTTATTTTAACAAATTACACTATAAAATAATTTACTTACCTCGCTATGAATAACTTTCCGCTTTGGCATGCTGACAGTACTTCGTGGCAGTTTCGGACGCGAAGACAATAAGCACGTGTTACCCGAGCGACGGTGCGCTCGCAACTGATCGCTCCGTCCGACACGCACACTACCGCAATGTGTATTTACATGTTCAACCACAAGTAAGGCCCGGTCGACTTCGTGAATTGCATTAACTGTATCTATCTGTATTATGTAGTACTCGAAATAAAATAGCGTGTGTTGTTAAAAGAACGTAAAGGGATTGGTTGTGTTAAAATATTGAAGGCCCAGAAAATAAAAAATAAAAATAAAAAATTGATTTAAATGCTTATTATTCAATTATTATTTTACCATTAAGACCTATTTTTAAACATAATTTTAAAAGCACTTAATTTTTTCCAACAAAGATATATACTTAAAATCAAATAGGGTTTCAACAAGATGAATTTTTGATGGCTCTCGTCGTGAAACATTCAACAGGATTATTCACAGTGTCACCAATAAACACTATGTAAAGTTTTTCTTTAGTTCAACTTAAGAATAAGCAAAATGGCTACCAATAAACCATTTCGAAAGTTCCACCTTGCATAACTTTGACATTTCTTTCATACAAACGCTATTCCGAAGTTCCACCAGCTAGCACCCTTGTTTAAATTTAGTGTAACCACAGAATACATATTAGTAGGTACTGTAAAAATATTTTCATAGGTACCACCAAAGAGTTCGTATATATTTTACTCGTACATACCAAGGAGTTTTTGTTTAAGTTCTTCCAGATAAATTTACAGGAGAAAAAAATAACTTTATCTGGAACAAATCTTACATTCCAATAGAAGAGGTAGCATGGCGAGAAGGTTTTATAAAATAAAAATCGTAATTTGATAATAAAAACGAGCGCGGAAATCAAAAATGATTTTGTAATAAAAAAATTACATGTAAAATATTGGCGAATGCACAAAAAGTGCGAAGCCATTATGAGAAAAAAAAACAAGAATGACAAACAAAATGACCAATTCAGTCAGCTTTCATAGACAAAATGATACTTATTTTGAGGTTTCTCGTTGGATGCGATGTTGCCGATCTGTGCATCTTCACGTAACAGAAGGACAGTTACCTCAGAGTTCCACCTTGTTTATTGGTCAGAATTTTTTTCTGACTTATTCTGAATTAACGCAAGGTACAGCTATGCGATGTGTAAATTTGATAGAACTTCGGAATAACTAGTTTTTATTGGTGAGACGGTAAAGGTCCATCTTTTTGCTAGGCATTTTATGGTCTTTTTTATTTATTATTTGGGAAACCAACAGCGATACAAGAGATACTTAAAATAGATTTTAGATGCTAGAAGTAAGGCCAATTACAGGTTTTCACTTTGGCTAAAAATGTAATGAAAAAAAAAGTAAGCGGAACAAAAGCGGCAGTAGGTACCTAGTATAAATTAAATTAACTTAATTTTTAATTAATTTTATTTTAGTGCTTTGAAAATTCTAGATAATTTACCTATCAGTATTTTTCAAATATCATGTATCATATTCTTAAATAGATTCGCTAAAGATATGAGTACCTTAAAGCAGAAGGACAAAAAAGAGACAAGCGACTCTCCTTATAGTAAGTATTTAACCTCCTACGAGTTTAAGAATTCACGTAGACTTCACGTAGATAGCATTTCAGCTTGGTCCGCCCTATTTTTGTTACCTAATTCTTCGAAGCATAACATTAAGAAACGTCTCAAGTCCTTCGAACATAACAGACGTTTATTGTGTAAAGTTATGCAAAATATGCAATAGATAAGTTTCTGTAAATAAATGTATTCGCAACTTGAATGGCTTCATTTAAAGCTCTAGTGCTTGTGAGAAGAGGTCGAGATCGCTAGAAATATTTTATTCAGCATTTATAAATGTTGGGTTAAAGTTTTTTTAAATCATTATAGTAAAAACTGAAAAAAATATTGATAAAAAAGATCTGCGAGAATGTATACCGCGCTTTTGGGACACAGTCGTGATCCTGTTTTTTTACTTTTAAGTGTAGGTTAAGAGTACCTCCTGTCGATGTATGATATCTAATAAAGATGAAATACAACTGTACTTAAAAGCCACAGCTCTCCGGCATTCCCTTAAAATAGTAGGAAACTCTCCAAAGTTGTTATTTTGCCCACTTCGCAACATTTTCATAGATATTCAATACTTTTCATAACCTACTCTCAACATGTCAATAACATGGCCCGAGTATGTTTGAGAACTCCCTGGGGGACGCCGGGGAATATTTTGCTATGCGAATGTTCGCATTTTTGTCGAAAGCCAGTTCGATACTACAATAGGGTAGAGTTTTCTACAACATTTATTGTGTTCTGAGTATAGGTTTGCTTGTTTTTTTATCCAGTTGTTGACGTGTGATGCTTGTTCTGATGAGATAATTAAAAAAAATATGACGTCATCATGAAGATTATCACTGTTGGATATTTGCCTACGATTGTTTGTCCTATCTAATACGATACGATCTAGTTGTGTCCATTTACGATACAAAGCTTTGGTTGCATTATGTTTTTTATATACATAGATAGTACATATTATTATAACTGTGGAACGTATTGTATGAAATAGCGAATTAAGAATTCATTCATTATGGAATCCAAAGATGAACATGTCTCTCTGATAAAAATTGTAACATCCATTTGTCTGATTTTTCCTAGTTTTGCCAACTAGGTAACTGGATTTGGTTACACTTCATATTCTCCGTTGTCATTTTATGTAATTTCTACTCGTATAATTATAATAAATAATTCTTTTCTACAAAAAAACTAAAGCTTAAAAATACCCTCGAGGCATTCCCACAATATAGGAAAATGTATTAATGCTACACAAAGTTTAAACATGTTTTCCTTCAATGTCGCGGTACATGTTTACGTAATTACGCCAGCGTTTTCAGCTACAATAGAGGCATTCGTACTTAACTTAATTTGAGAATTCCACAACGTCCCGAGGCCAATCTCGTAGTTTCGTATGTGAATCAGGTGATGTGGGCCGAATGCGATGAGCTGTAGGTACATACAAGTTTAATTTAGGTAATGCCAACAGAAACGTTGACTTTACCTAACCTGTTTGTAACTTAAAAATAGGTTTTATAAAAAATCAAGCAAGCAAGGATTGTTCTGTGTTGGAAAGTGTTTTCTAGCTTTTACATTTATGCTTTAAATTAATAGTCAAATATTCGGAAAATTCTTGAAAATTATTTCTTAACATGTTATGGAATATGATTAATTGGAATAATAAAGTGTAAATACATTTAATATTATCTAGTTTTCCCCTACACATCTGAAATTCATCCATAATAGGAACTAAAAACCCTTACGTCAAGCATCCATTATTTTTATGTATACTATAATGATGTCTTGTTCATCAAAATATTAAATTATTTAAGACATAAATAAAGAACGTGTAACCACGTAAGTAATTCTATTAATATTCCGAAACTATTTTTGAATGTTAGACACAAACTATTTCGTCACTACAATAATTTTATTATTTTATCACTGTGGCTGGAATCCAGCGAATTTTTACACATTTGTGATTTGCTGGAAGTAGTCCAACAAACTTGGGACGTAAACATGAAAGTGTCCTTTGCAGTCCAGTAAAGTGAACAACAAAGGAATGACAAACTGACAAGAAAGGCATTATATCACTTTAAATACTCTAAAGTGAAATAAACTAGTTTATGTAACAAGGTGAGCGTACACTTGCAACTTTGGTTTTGATTTATTAAACGTCTCTAGATTAGAACACAATTTGAGCTTTCCAATAAATTCACATCGCAGACGTTTATGTATCGAATCAATCGAAGTCAAGTCTACCTCGATCGATTGTCTGTCTAATCTAATAGTATCCACAGTAGACCGTTGAATTAGTTTTGACAGTTATTTTATAGAAACCCGGCCAGAAACATGTAATTAAATAATTATAATAAAACTAGGTGTATGAATAATTATTTGATTTTAACTATAGTAATTTACAGCTATCGATCTTGTGCAGCCTGCACCCAAAGGCTCCCAGCAACCTTTACCAGATTGTCTTTCCATCTAGTATGGGGCCGTCCTCTACTGCGATTTCCGGTGCTGTGGAAATAGATGGGGGAGGCCTATGTTCAGCAGTGGACGCTAAATGGCTGAGATGATGATCATGATGATAGCAATCCATATAACTACAATGAAGATAAATCATTTTTAACCGTGGGCGAGTGCTTGACTGAGACTATAAATTTCATGTTAGGAATACCTATCTCAAAGTAATTTTCTTCTGAAATTAAATCTCATGTTCTGGATCTACTTGTTAAAATGTTAGCTTACTGTGAGCAGCTAACTGTTTGCCTCCCTATATATTTTATATGGAGAGTTCATACAACGCATACGCGACGTCTGCTTGCCGACTCACTCAGTCAGCGGCTGAGTCATAGCGAACAATGTTTGCGGTCGGCGTTCACTCACTACGCCCGCGCCGCGCGGCGCGCGTTCTGTCAGTTGGAGAGAACAGTCAGCCGCTCTCAGTTTCACGTTGGGTCCACGGCCTTATGATAGAGTGAATAAATACTACTGTCTGAAATACCTCATTTGTATACGAGTATACTGTTTACGTAATTACAAGCAAATTACGCTTCCTACCGGAATCTGACCTGGATCAGTGTATCTACAGATCATTTTTAACGATAACGCAACTGATTCCGTATTTTTAAGTTAAGTAAATATTATTGTAGTAAAATAAATGATATAATCATACATGCCCAATATACATTGCTTCATGAAATATTTGTATGGGTATACAAAGGTTTGCCCACGTTTCGATTTCAGAAAATGAAGTTTAGGAAAAGACAAATATTAGATATCGCCGAGACAGAAACCTTTTTGTGAAAATGCGGATCACTCACTCGAGATCCCGAAATCAATAACAATTTCCTCTAGAACAAAGGATTGGTTATAACAAGAAAACAAAAACATGTAAAGTGACGATATTTACCTACTCATATTCAACCCGCATATAAAATATTTCGGATTTTAACATTAACTTTACGGAGTAGATTACAATTAAATAAATAAAACCAAGATTAATTCAGATTTAATGATTTTGATGTTAATACTTAGGTACATTCAAATTCTCATTGAGTTACATACCATTTTTATTTAGGTAAAACTATAGTCTAGTTTTTTCCATTGTCGTGTTTGTCCTACCTGCATCAATATGATGATAAGCCCACTCCACGTCACAGTAAATCCCTCCCAACACAAAGAAACCCTTTTTGTTTGCTATCTCGCTTTGTTTACGAGTGTCGTTTTTGCTGAAGCTTATTTTTTAACGATTTTATTGTTACTGTTTTGCTTGGCGTAGATAGGTATTAGAACTATTTTTATATGTCAATGACCAGAAGATACGAGTACTTACTCAAAAGGTAGTACTTATTCCTCTACAGCAGGCATATATTAGCTTATTTATATAACGTGCAGAAGGATCCATCTTAATACCAGGGCCATCATTTAGTGGGAGTAGTTTGGCTAGTACCTTCAGCTTAGTCAGCCTTATTCAAAGAAGTGGTCTATAGTATGGAGCTGCCTTAAGCTATGGGTTTTTTCTCGTTTGTTCTATTGATGTCTAGCCCTTTAGAACTTATGTGGGCATTAGTTATCTGATAAAGAAAAAAGCTTACGTTTTTCTTTTAAAAGTAAGGAAGGCTAAAATAATTGGACCTACAATAATTGGATCGGCAGTTGAGGTACATCCCACTAGACCAACCCGGCTCAAAGTAGAGAGTAAATAGATCAAAAAATAGGTCAATCTCAGAAAGATTGGGGGTTTTCCCAGTACTAAACTAAGTAAAGATTGGATAAAATTAAGGATAACGGTTCGCTCCCCAAATATCGATCGCTCAGGCACTCTTCACCCCGCGCCGCCGCTAGGTAGACTACGATTCTTTTTTCATAAAAATAATTCGATTCTACCGTGTAATTTGTCACTTAGGACCGTGACAAGGCCGCCGTCAAAACTTCAGAACAAGACGGGATCACAGGGAAACCTTATAAATAATTAAATGCATCAGGGGCACAAAGTTTTTTTATTATACGCCTACTAGTAGAGGTCATTTCTAAGAGACAGTAAAAAGAAAACAAGGAAAATCACTCAGATTATTCTTTCAAGCGTTGGCAAATTGTTTCTGAAGCTTCTTTACACATGATATAGCAAAAACCAGACTAACGTGCTTACAAAATATATTCGTATATTTTCAATGTGTTTCAGAGAGGCAAAGTATTAATATCCATAATCGTTCTCTCACTACTGAGGATAGTAACTCCTTTTTATTTGGTCAACCAGTTGTCTCCATCGGTTGCGTTCCGTTGCTTGGTGTAGTGCGGCACAAAGTAATAATACGGACGAAAAAAAATACATTTTCAATAAAATGTGTTCAGTGTAGGTGTGAAATGTTCCTTGTCTAATAAATAAACAATGCGTTTTGTAGGACATGTTGCGGTTCACCTTTGTTTCGACTTCAGCTTGGCTTCCACTAATATCAAAAGTTTGAGAACCATTAGGGTTACAGCGCTTTACAAAGCTACATATTACGAAGTTCGGATGCAAAACCAAACATTGAAATAATGGGTTGCTGGAACAATGCTGATGTGAGGTCCGTCGGCTTGTTAATAAATACAGGATATTATGTGGTTTTAGTTTCAATCATTTCTAAACGTTAACTAGGCTTATATGTGTATTGTGGTCATTATAGTTGCAAACTGGAGATTAAATACTTCAGATATTTCAAGATAAAGAGCGAAATATTACACAGATAATAAGTTGTAATACATTTTTTAACACAAATATGCCTTTGCCCAGCAGTGGGCTGGCAGTGGCTCATAGTAATAATAATCTCAATAGTTCTGCACAAACCGGAGGCTGTTCCTCAATGCATTTCTATAGTGTTGATGGGATAGTAGCAGGTGTGTGTCGTGTCTCCATTACATAAGGTCAAAATTGTCAAAAAGGCCTCGGTGTGTTGGCCTCGGCCCCATGCATGCCTGTCAAAGGTTCGGGACTCCTTAGTCCCGAGATGTTGAACATTGACAAACAAACTAATATCAATAACACAAATATGATGATAATGTTACTTAACACAAATGTGATAAGACAAACAAATTAGAAATGTTAATATTGTAGGTAATAATCATTTATTTACAGAAACTAAGCTACCTATCTATGTTTTTTTTTTCAATAAGTGTGTCTGTGTATCCGTGCCAATAAAGTTGTTATCTATCTATCTACTACAAAGAAAATAATTAAAAAAGGTAATAATTGCAAATCCGAGATTGCTGCTTGTTTGGGAAACTACGTGTTCTTATAAGTAGGTATTTAAAAAAAAACATAGGTACAACGTTGAGTCAAATTCAGTTGAAATTCAGATCAGAAAAAGATGTATAAAAACTAAAGCTCACTTTAAGTCCGTCAAAAAAGCATGAATAATGATGGAGACAACGAAGGTCACGGTAGAGCCTTCCCTTCTCAAAACTTAAGTAAAATATTAAACACTGCTCGCCGCTCGACAACTTGCTTAATAACTTAAAATTTTTAGGGTGTTTGCTGTCCTTAATAATTCGATTGTTTAAACTGTTACTTGTAGAGCTTCAAGACGTCGTAATGATTCAATAACATAGATTCTGCCAGCGGCTTTGCTAGTGTGGGACCAGTATTTTACGTAGCTTTTAAGCTATTATGATAAATCTGTCTGCTTGTTGATGCGTGATTGAAACCAACATACTCAAAAAGAAAAATAATAAAAGTAGGTTATGATAACCGTTCCCAGCCACTCTCTTCATAACCTCAAGTGCGGCATTCATAATGGAATAGCCAAAATCAACTTAATAAATTGATAAAAATGTTTTTAAACAATATTTTTTAATATTGTTCTCAGAAGGACAGAGCCCGTGCTTCAATATAGGTACATTTTCATTTCATGTAACTTACATGAAATAGCTTGGTAATATTACCATCTTAGCGTTGCATAAAAGAATAGCTCACATGAGATTAGATACATAGAGCTCTTTGAACGATGCTGAAGCGTCTTTTTAATCTCATTTCAAATAGCGCTCCTCTATGCTTTCATCGGAATTTGCTTATAACTTTTTATTTATACATTTTATTGGAAATCGTGGTATTGACGTTCACAATTTAATGATGGAGGTATAGAATGTCTTACAAAGCATACAATATTCGTCACAACTACAGTGCCACAAACTTATTTGATCCGGTGAGAGAGGCGCTGCTATCGCATTTGGTGTTGGCAGAAATATAAATTCCCATATTAAATTCGTTAGTTCCACTTTTGGTCACCGGTCCAGATATGTTTGTGGCACTCTACTAAGATATTTCACAACAAAACGTCATGACCGACGTTGGCATTCTAGTGGATTTTAAGATAATTGGTTTTATTTTGATTTCTAAATGAACACACATAATATATTCAAACTATATTATTACTACCTACTCGCTATCGATATCACGAAAGCTAGTTGTAATAAAAATAAAAAACAACAGCTTCTGAACAATAGGATCTATTAATAGCTCAGTTTATCAACAAAAAATATAATAATTATTAAACATAAAGCATTAATTAAGAGCTTTGAGACCGAAACCATGTGGCTTCACTCGTGTCTGTTTAATTAAAAACGAAGCGCCATCCCCAGAGCTTAAATAACCTCAAAAAATTAATTAAAAGCTCGTTTTAACCTACGCGAAACTAGAGCGCGAAAACTGATTTCATTAGCGCGGTATCGATCCTTTTATAACCCGTGTTGATTAATTGAAATAGTTTATAGTTTAAACGTAGCACTTTACCTGTATCTAAAATGAATGCTAAGCAACTGTTTTAATACACAGATATTATGAGTTGCAATTAAGTCTTTTGTATTTATTTGAAAGGAATCAGAGTGAGGAAACAGTACTATGTTTTTAATCATGACGTAATTTTTTGGTTAGGTATTCATACAATATGCACATTCTCCTAATTTTAATATGATCTATTAGAGAAATCCCGTAAAATTTTTGTGTAAAATTTTTATAATTTCAACAATGTTCAATCTCAAATAAAGTTTGCAACAGTTCCTAAATGGAGTTTGAAAGTGGGCCAAGTACTGCCTATGTCGACTTGAAACTGTTATCCTGAGCCAATACAACTGGCTAAGTATACCCTCTTCGTAGATACTAGAAACTGAGTGGTAGGATCTTCAGGAACTTAGCGTAATTGAGACGTTCATGCTACTTACTTTAATAGAACATAAACAGGCTCGATCTAGCCCCAAGGAGAGTAGATATCCACTCAAAGATCTTAGGGGAGAGAGGGGGACTCAGAGACAAGTCCATATACATATTTGCCAAGGAAAAGCAACAAAGCTTGCTAATCCTAATGATATAACAAAACATATTCAAATTTTTGCAAGCATAGGTATGTGATGCATCCATGTTGAGTAATATTGCTTTGCAAGTCTAAACTGTCCGTTTATGCATGTTCTCCACAATTATTTGGAACGCCATTGTATTTAAAATTCAGGAGTCAAATTGTGTAAATTAAATACGGATAAAAATGGAATTATTAAGAAAATGAAAAGTCTTATCAAAATTTTGGATTCCGACGGGATTCGAACCCGCAACGATCAGACGATCGTCCTTAAGCTGGAGTGCCTTAGTGTTAAATGGAATTATGTTTGTAAAACGGTTTTAATAATTATTTCGAACTGGAAACAGAATTAAGTTAAACATAAATAGCAAACTAGATTCCCCAACGCGTTCTTCAAAATGTTCCTGCTGAAAATAAGTGTCTTGAAAGTAAGGCAGACAGACAAACAACTAATGGATCCTAAAAGGGTCCTTCTTTTTTTATATTGTTTTTTTATTTAGCTACGAATCAAGATAAAATAATTGTATTTTATATTATGTAAACTAGCACAACTTTATACGTGGGAAACATAATGTTTAACAAAATTGAATTAAACATTGAAAATATGAACAGATAGAAAGGGCCAGTTAGATTGATGGAGCGACGTCCTCAACAACAACCGGCCAGATAATTGATATTCAGTAAATATTGGCGGATAAAATAATCCCAAAATTGAGTTTCCAAAAGCGGCCTAAATTAATTTGCAACTTCATAACAGCTTCGTGTCGACGTAAAATTTTTATTAAAAGCAAATCCCAGGCTTCGCTCCATTTTGTTTGCTACGCACACAGTTACACTGGGGTAAATAGTGGTTGGTGGTTTATTTGATTGTAAATAAATTATAAATAAATAATGCAGCACTTTTTCATACAGCATCATCTAGCCCCAAAGTAAGCAGAACTTGTGCTATGGATACTCACATACTGATATACTACTTAAATACTTCTTGTTTGTAAATACATACATATTATATATAGAAAACACCCAGACCCGTTGCAGATCATACAAACATTTGCCCTGAGGCGGGGATCGAACCCGCAACCTTCTGCGTCGCAAGCGGACCTTCACCCACTGCGCTACAGAGGTCGTCAAGTAACAGTACACTACTAATTATAGACCTCATTAGCATTTCACTGACATAATGGAACGTTAAACTTTCGGCCTCTGCTAAATCGTAAAGACATATCGGGGGCCTATCAGCAGCCTATAAAATCTGTAAACTGAGTTGGCACTAACTCATATGAAATACGAATTTACTGAGTATTCATAGTCCTCAAGAAATTATTGATTAGATAAAAAAAATATAAGATGGCATACTTTTTTATCTTAACTGAAATCTTGCGAGTAAAATAAAGCGTTTCAATGTGTGAAAACCGTTTAAATTCAGCTTGCTATCTTAGAAAACTTAGGACACAGCCAACATCGCACGATTTCAATAGTAACTGGCAAGTTGCCCGCGTAAAGTTCCGCTGTCCTGAACAACCGGACTCAAGTTATGGGACGTGGTATCACAATGCACGTCGTTTGAGACGAGTCTTTGCTAGAACCTAGCTTCCGGTCGCAACTCGCAACTCTCGCAAGGTACCAACATTTACTT
The DNA here is from genome assembly GCA_963565295.1 of Epirrhoe alternata. Classification (NCBI taxonomy): domain Eukaryota; kingdom Metazoa; phylum Arthropoda; class Insecta; order Lepidoptera; family Geometridae; genus Epirrhoe; species Epirrhoe alternata. The sequence goes on from OY751393.1 coordinate 4,188,860, forward strand.
ACAACTGACTGAATTATAGATTTGGTGATAGGTAAATTTTATTTTGAAATGACAAAAATAATATAACTTTTGCAACATTAAATTGTATTCTATTCTTAGTAACCTGTTTACTCGGATTATTAAAGAGTAGATACGTTTAATATGAAGAAGCAAGTGTTGCCAGCTCGGCCCGCGTATATTTCACCAAAATGCAATCTCCGTGGCTTCCGACTTGCGGGCTGGTCTTAAGTGCTCTTTCCGTTGAAATCTTAAAGCGCAGTGGTCTAGATGGAGCGCCACTGTTTTAGGAGGTGCTCGAGAAAATTCCAAACTTACTTCGAAATTATGATTATCCAAACATATTGTACGAGAGAAAAACTTGTTAGAAAAGAATCGTTCTTCGTTGTGAATGCAGATATGAATAGATAATTTTTGATAGAAAAGAAGTACCAGTTATAAAGGTTTTGATTTTACTTTATTCTAAGAACTAAATACTCCGTGCAGCAAGTATAATAATTGTGGTACTGGTATAGAAAGGTTTGTGGTACGTGAAACGCCTACACGCAAAATAAAGCAAGTGCTACGAAGACCAACTTGCTACGAAAGGTCTACGTGCTACGAGAATAAACAGTCTACGTCTGCGTAGCTCTGTCATTGTAACATTGTCTATGTAACACTTTAGTAGGAAATCGTGAAATTAGTAAAGCTTCCTAGAAAAAAATTTGTGTAGTTTTAGAGGTTACCTTTACAAAAAATATTATTTACTTCATTCCATTATAATGTTTCAACAAGGATCATTATAAAATAAATGTTAGTTGGTTTAGTGCATTTAAAAATCTTTGAATTGTTTATTTATTTATTAAATAAGGCATTTGTTCGGTTATAGATACATGCATAAAGAAATCCTTATTACTCAGTGACCACCTCATACCACGACTGATCCTCTCATCTGAAAGTTTGCGATAAGGCACCTTTAATGCAAGTAGTTAAATGAGTTCGCATTTACCGAAGCTCATCTTAACCTAGTTACGATTTTCGTTTCTCAAATTAGTTAGTGTCGTGAGCACGTGCGGCGGTAACTGTTGAACTTGGTTTTATATAAAACCTTGGGGTTAAAATATCTATAATTTTACTATGTACGCTCCGCATTGTTACTAGCGGTCCCTCGGGAGTAGGTACTTCACTTTTCCGGGATAAAAAGTAGCCATCCAACGGCATTAGAAGGTCAAAAAAAGCATTAATTTAAACTGTGCATAATTTTTAGGTGAATAATCGTATTAGTCTAGTTCACAATTTTGATACCTTATTTCTTGCAGACATGTTCTATAGAAATTGGAGATTTATTCTACTAGACAATCGCACTCGCATTCGTCTCAATTACACAGACAGGCCATCTGTCAATCACGGCCCCGAAGGAGTGATTCGTTACCAATTTTATTGGGAGTAAAGGTATCAGGTCTTTGTACGTAGGCAATACTGGAGCTGGCATATATTAGGTAAATTCCAAATTGCTATAAACTCTGGCAATTTGACCAGCGTCTTAGGTGTTTTTCGCCCAATCGTCATGAACCGTGGCATTACAACCAGCGCCTTGGGTGTGTCTTTGGTTTAGTTTAACTTTACTGTGTTCGTTTGTAATGATCTGGCGATGATCCAACTTTATGTGCGTTGTGCAAAAAAGGTACATGTCTAAAGTTGGTAACGTTATGTAGAGTACCACAAACTCATCTGAACCGGTGGCTAAAAGAGGAACTAACGAATTTTACTTTAAAATGTATTTTTCTGCCAACACCATATGCGATAACAGCGCCCCCTTACCGGTTCAGATAAGTTTGTGGCACTCTACCTCTTTTGTAACACTTATGCATGTGACTTCTAATGTTCAAATAAATAAATGTCTATGTCTATGTTCATCATAACTCTTTTTAATGAATTCCTAAGGAATAGGAAACATGCTATACTAATATTTATTGCCAGAATAAATAAATTTTGTTGCTGTAATTTGATGTTTTATTCAAAAAGTTAAAGTAATTTCTCTGTTCCACCAATAGAAGCGTTCAAGAAACAGATACCAAAAGAGGGTTGTTAACTTGAATCTCATTATAATGACAAGGTTTACATTAAGGCAACGCTACACGTTGCGGTGAAATTGTAGCAGCCTCTTATCTGAAAATACGACGTATTCACGTAATAAGGTAACACATTTTTGAATGTTTTGTTATCCAAATAGTTTTTATTGATGTAATAGACTGAATGGATATTATTATGATTGGACATTTTTATGAATGGACATTTTTAGACTATTTGTTTTTCATAATTGGATTTTAGTCGTGCAAAGGTTCTATTATAGGTAAATCGGTAATAAAAATCATCTCTAGTATTTATTTTGATTGTGATTACCTAGGTACTAACTCAAAATGAAATCTTACCCATCAAAATAAGTCCCCGAACTGCACCGCACATAAACATCCTTATTTTAACTTGTTTACAAACGATTTCAACAATAATATATAGATAATTATTTTAACTTGTTTACAAACGATTTCAACATGATTAATGTATATTTCATATCGGCCCGATAAATAATGTACGACAGTTGGCGATGGTGAAAAACTGGGCGAGCGCGAGTGTCCATAACTCACAAAATTTAATCATGAGCCAAGTTGGCCAAGTTCAGAACTTCATCGAGTTACAAAAACATCGTCTATTGAAGTTTGCAGTACGCACTTTGGGTTGTGGTGTTTTCTTTAAAAAGAAAATGTACTATAAAAATATAGGTAAACTTACACTTTTACGTAACTTCCACCCTACATATTCGCCGAACTATTATTTCGATAGAAGATGATAGGCGAATACAGGCGATGAGGACCTCTACACGTTCGTGACCGTCGGCATTCGTCTATCATCGGCGAATATGTAGAGAGCCCATAAATAAGCATTCACTAAAAATATTTGTTTTATAGCATAAAATTAAAATGTGATAGTTTTAACAACGTTAATTGAATTCTAGCACAATTTGAATTCCAAAAGTTGGAATAAACAGCTACATCTGAACAAAAATCTCGTTGTGACAGAAATGGCGCATAAATTGCGTGTTTGCTACGTGACCGGTCGTCCGCCGACTCGTCACGTCGCCAATGTAAGCTAAAGGCTTAGCACAGAACGCCTACTTATTAGAAGTGGGACTACATCGATATCATTGGCGAGAATATATTTCAGAGAGCGCTATGATGAGATGGTGAAAATGTATTGTATTTACATGAGATTAAGGTGTCTGTGAAAATTTCAACTGTACCTTGAAAATAGTAAGGCAATCAGAGGCAATACCTAACTAGCTAGAGTCCCATGTGATCTTGATTTTGTATTGTCAATTGAATTCAATTTATAAATAAAAACATTGCACACATATTACAATTATTATGTACCTACTCTAAATTTTTATGAAACACATCGTTAGTCTAAAAGGAACACCAAATTTGCAGCTGCAGCTCAAGCTTAAACTATACGTGTCTATTCTTGTTTATCACATACCACGTGTGTTTATACCCTGTCTTCATTAATAATACAAGCCAGTTCTTAAGTACCAGATACGAGCTATAACACTGGAGCAGTAAAAACGAAGCAACGGTTTACGTAACGATTGCTGTCGTAATACCGAAGGGGTGAATCCGGGCTTTGAAACAAATACCTACTCAAGATAGCATTATTATCGATGTCCTTAAGTACAAGAATGGAGAAGTTTTATAAAATCCTTTAAAAAGCAGTAAAATCATCAAAACTATCGACTAAACTTATTACGATTATGATTTTGACTCTAAAATGCTGTGGTCCGCGCGTGATCTATCTAATTTATCTAATAAACATGTATAATATATTTTATACACCGCTATTTTATGACTACCAAAAAAAATTTAAGGACAGTTGCAGCAGATGCAGAAAATTATAATGGCATGGTCAGAACTTTTTTTTATTTAACTATCACAAAGTTATCGAGGATTGTAGTCAACCAAAACCGAACAAAATTTTATGAAAACTGTACAAATAAGTACTATAGACAACAATCGCGTACAGACTCTCATTCGAACCAAGCTCTCGTATCATCCCCAGTCAGTAAAACCGCAGTAGCTATCATAAATCTATGTCTGACTCGTCTCGTCCCCTTTTGAGGTTAGATTTTTTTTTTCTATTTTTTTGAGTTTTAACTACAGAAATGTGATCAGTAACAGACACCGAGACCATGTTTAAAATTTTTTTGGTAATTAAAAATAGGGGTGTATATGTCTGTGTGTGTTAACTCTAGTTGTTAGTCGTAATTTTGTGTGTAGATTTGTTTGTGTGGGTAAGCGATATTGAGCGCTTATTTGTCCATGATGCGTTCCCTAGCTTACGTACACAGAAGCAACTTGCACATGCTTCATTCAGGTCCTTAATTGTTGTATCTACAAACTAGGGGTAAAAGAAGAACTGCAGTAATCACAGTTAACACACAAAGCATAAAAACTAAGTTTTCCGATACAAGCAGCTCTATGAAAATGTTCTTCGCGGGCACTCCTCCAAACTTATCGCATAAAGGAATGGTGATGTGTTGTGATATTTCTTCGATAACAAGCGAAGTTTTGTCCTTCAGTAGCTAATATTATTACTTGTTTATCCGCGAATCTGCTTACTACCATGTGCTTGTATTTTTAATGACAAAATAAAAGCTTTCAGATTCTAGTCATCATAGGCATTTAATTTTAGTTCAGTTATTTCCTGACAGAAGCTAGACACTTGATAAGACAATTATTAACTATCTTATAAAAAGTTACATTTCATATAATGTACCATAGATTATAGATACTATAAGTAATCAAGATATTACATCAACTACAACTTTGTATACGATAGGATTGACCAATAGCTTTTAAATAGATTAAATAACAATTTCTTTTTTTTTTTTCAAGAATACTTGGCTTCAGTTTCAAAGCAAAAATAAGTGCGGGGGAGACTCTAGTCATCCAAATAAACAACTTATTCCTTTTTATCTATTTCTGTGTCATGTTTACGTGTCGACAAATAATATTTAATTAAACTTGAAAATTAAGCTTGAAGCCGGCGACGGGGCTCCGTCAAATTGCGCTAGATTAATTTTGATTCATTTTGTGTAGCTTCCACCTGTTTGAGATTTAATTAAGTCAGAGTTTGTTCGATAAGTAGCTATCTTGTTTCACATGAAACTGTTTCGCGATGTTTTGTAAGAAGCTCGAAGTTAAAACAGTAATACATTTTCTCGTTGGTGGCTATGCTTGTTGCACTCATGCTAACTTCTACAAACTATGGACAGTATCAAATATGTACTTTGATGTGCCTCTTGGATACCTTTATATATCTTCAAATGAAGTGCCATAACTAATACAACATCAGTTTTCATTTTTTCCATAGCTAGGTTTTAAATCAAATATTTTTTAAATCTTTTAAATACGAGTAGGTACCTACCATCGTTTACATAAACGGCTTTACTGATTCTATTTTCCGTAAATTAATGTCCCTAGATATTATTCAGATGCACTTATTGGTTGACTGTAAATATCATGTACCTATGCAGATGCATAGGGCACAAAGGGCTTAACATGCATACATAGATATGTATGCATGTTAAGCCCTTTGTGGTAAACATTAAACAGCCGATCAAAGGTAAAACCCAAATACAAACCGAATCCTTTGACTGCCCAATCATGGGTAAAGCCAATAGTGGCTACTCGACTTTATTAGTGTACTTTACTGCAAAATATTTGGCAAAATGCCATATTACTTTACTGGCGATACCAGCTCATATATAAACGTAGAAAGACTTTTGAACTATTTCTACAATTTTGTCTTTTGTCGTACTATTGTTTAGGCTTTTATTATTTGCTGTTGAAAATGATAATAAATGAGACCGAATTCATTTAAAAATAATTTGATTTTACACTTAAATTCAGAAAAGAAATAGAAGATTACATTTATAGAGGGGATAACGTACAACCGACGCGTACAACCGTACCGTAACCATTTCCTGTGACCATAAACTGAATTGTTCCATAAAATTGATTTGAGCTACATTTAAGTAGTGGCATAAAAGTGGTCATAAAAAAATCCAAATTTAGATGAAATTATGAGCTTCTTATGGGTAAGGAGTGACTTGCAAGTAGTGTTATATGCATAGTTCACGATTAACAGAAACATTAAATAATTTCTCCGTATCCGTACGGCACAAAAAAGCTTATGTATAATACCATGTACGAGTATATGACTTGTTTTACGCGATTCACAACTTAAAACTTACCCTTGTTTGGCCTTACTATTTTTTATAAATGAGATTTCAAGTTCTCAATCTGACAAGACAAGTATTCGTTAGTACTACTCTTTGATAAATAAGAGGCAATTACACAGAACCCGAGCGCAAATTCCACGCGAGGTGTCTCGAGACTTCATTATAATTAAACAGCGTCAGATATTCATCGACTATGATGTTATTTAGCCCGCGGTATATTTCATTTCATGCCGTTTGATTGGCTCGACAAACATTTGAGTCGAATTGTTCACGTTCTTGTTCAATATTGGAATTGTGAACTCTGTAAGATTTCAAAGTTTGCATGGAGGCGACCAATCTTGAAAGCACTTCTTTGTGGGCCGCATTTTCAACGGGTGGCTTTGATTCAATGATCTTAGTGGCAAAGACAAATCCGGAAACCTGAAAAGCAATCCATTTGAACCAATAGTAACGTTTTAAGCTGATCACACATAAGTCCGCGTCGTACGAGTTGCAGTCATTTTTCTATAGAAAAAATACTGATGACGTCTCAAAATGCGGCCAGCTTCTGACATCTCAGCATTGCCTCCATTGAATCGACAGTTCGGCGCGTTCGGCGCGGATGGATGGGTTAAACATCTTAAATGGGCTACCCACCTTTAGTCACAACTTCTGTTTTAATTAAGTTGAGTAAACTGTTTAAAAAAATATATATTATTCTCATTTCATCTGAAAGACTCTATTTCATTTCAATTTAAATTTCAATTAAAGACAATTAGTTCTTTAACAAGCGATTACTTTTTCAACTGTTAGACAATAGCACCTAACAAAGATACAGTAAATACTCGTACATAAAACGTGTTTAGAGTTTACATAAAATGTCGAGTGCAAGTCGCAAAGTTTTTAAATTATTCTTGTAGAAATTGTAAATTGAATTTGGAATGCTGCCTAAAATCAACCTTTCTAGACGTTTCAATAAAACCCTTCACGATCTAACCATGTGGCATCAAGGAGTCAGCTGAAAGGAGTTCAACCTATTCTGGACCACAAAACCGGCAAATTTCTCCGCCATTCACATGGAAGGGTGGTCCCCAGTCTTATTGGAAATAAGCGAATTCTGCTGGAGACGGAAGTAGGTCGCTATGTTTTATGAGTGTCTACAATGGGAGCTTCTACCTGTTTTTGTGTTAGCTCTGGTATCGGCAGATTACAGGTACCTTTATTTTAAGAAGCACTTTATAAAAACTTTCATTCGGACTAGGCCTAGTGCGTCCACTGTAAATTGTTTGACCTATACTATTATTTATTTTGTTCTGTGTAATTTTATCTCATCTTAGTTTGTAGTTTACTGCTTTATCAAGTTTGCATCTACTTTATTTTATTCGTAAATGGTAGACTCAAGTACCAAGAAAATTCTTTCTCAAACTTGAGTACTATCATAATATCCCGAGCTCCATAACTTGTAAATGTTTAATGAGACCGTCATGCTCTGACCTTGTTTGCCTCCAGTTAAACAAAACAAAGGCTCCAATTTCCACATTATACAAGTAACATGACGCTTGCCGCATACGGAATGAACTGTAACCAACAAACCGTAATGTTAGGTAAATTGAAATTTTATGCTCCTAAAAAAATACTGATGGGAACTAGTGGATCTGTCCGTGTAGTGTACTAGGAGTAACTTTAAATACCGCGCATCTTCAAAATTAAACATATCACACACAATAGTTTGGTCATTGTAGAGCCTGCTACGCCGTAGCGCCTACGAAGGCTACGAAACTGGCAAAATTACAATATTACTTTGCTTGTGCTTAACTGTTCCCGCAGCTAAAAGTAAAATTGCTCACTTATTCTCGGAAAGTAAGAAGGCGATTTGGTCCAGCAGTTCCGGCGTCCGACACAATGATGTATTAATGGCTGGTAACAACTTCAGCTCACGAAAACCTTTAAAAAACTGCCAACAAACTTGAAGAATTGAATGGAAGGTGAAAGTTTTTTATTTACGGGCTAAGGTTGGTTTAAATGGATGTTATATGTTATTATTAGGACATAAAGTAAAAAAATTATAGGATTTGGCATCGAATATAAATTGTAAAATAAATGCTGTACAAAAATTATAATTTCATGATTTATTTATGTTAATTAGGTAATGATGAAATTGAATGTCTAAATGCTTTAATTTATTTAGTCGTAGTCGGTATTACACATGACTATCACTGAATATTCGCTTTGAATATTATTTTGTATCAGATTTTAGACAAAACCAATACTATGATTACTAATTTCTATAAATTATAACTATACCTACGATATGCTCTGTCTGTAGTCTTTTACTGCAGAATTGAATTTGATCAACTTCGATAACAGCTTTATTTATTAATTTCTTGCTGAACTCTAACGTAGAACAGAAAGCGCCGCGCAACGTGCGCTATTGTATCAACACGACAATCGCTTAGAGACACAATGGAGGAAATTTTAAAGAAAATAAACGCGCGACTGAAAAATAAGAAACGATGTCACGAACACACTAGTTCGAGACGTTATGAGCACCTTGTAGGACAGATTAAAAACAAAAACGGTTCGGAACACGCTTCTTTAAGCATCTATCTTAATTTGTTTTGTCTTATTGATTTGTTTTAGCCTCCTCGCAAACTGCAGACTTTCTATCGGCCGATAAAGTAAAAAAAAAAATTATACTTCGGCTCGTAATGAGTATGGAGAAGTATATCCCGTCTTAACTATCAGCCGATAGAAAGTCTGTAGTCTGCGAGGGGTCTTAAAGTAAATAAAGTCACTAAAATGTCTTGATCTTTTGTCTATGTACAACAGAAAATAAAAATACCGAGGACACTATGATCTATACCTAGATAGAAAGCCAGCTTTTTATTTGAGTTGTATTGAAATTGGAACAGAGACAAAGCTTGTCCCAGAAATCCGGCGTGTGTTCGTTGGCGGCACTAATAAAATGGCGGTTCCGAGCCATTTAACCCGCGGCCACCCTTCGGAACTCTTTGTTTCTATTATGCGCGGGACGTAAATTACCTGCACGCGGTGTAGTTTTACAACTATTTCTATTAGAATGCTTTGATGGCAGACAAAATAAGTTCTATCTAGCTTAATTTGCAAGTGCTGAATTATATGTGAATGTAGGTAAGTAGGTAAATAAATGATATTGATATTATTGATATTGTGTATGTCTTCTTTTCTAGTTATTCTACTACTTGTAATTAAAATAGTTAAGTTGTTTTTGTTACTTAAACTAATGACCATTCGTCTCCTTGAATGGAACTAATATAGGTAATTCCGGATGAGGGCGTTGGTGCCTGCGACACAGTTTTACAAAAACTTCTGCAGGTATCATCGTTCCACTGTATCAATAACCACTGTTACTGTTCCTAAATAAACTTGATTTGAAATATTTATTTTAAATAATTAAATAAATAATCATTATATAATTTTTTTATGGAATGAGGATTAAACTGTATGTAATTTTTTATGACCTATGACATTAGAGGCCTAATCTCAGTCAAACTACAGAATTCCTCTTTCAACATTTTCTGCCGGTTTTTGCGGGGGACGAGATAACACAGGAACGCGTTTTACACACACTTATGCATAAAAAATGATAATACACCCTCATTTTTACGCACACTTTTGCAAATTTCATATATGACGTACGTAATAATACCTATAAGACGCACATGATTTGGAATCGTGTACCTACATTTTGGCAGAGGGGAAATACAAGGTAAGGCGCATCCCGTAATAAACGTGCTAAATGTTTAATGAATAAAATCAGTCACAATCATCTCGAGAGTTAATAGTAATTCTGAAACATGCTAGTCATGTAGATAGTTATTTGTAAAATTGCACTCAGAAATTGTACGAAGTAGAATAATTACAAAAAATCACGTTTTTGCTTTTTGAAATTTAAAATCATTCATCCGTTCCAAATTTTTTAAAATGAATGTTTCATGAAATACCTCTTTTATTCTCGTTTATATTTATTTTTACAGTTGGGAAATCAAATAGTACATGGCGTATCGACCACCCGATCTTTACGATAGGTAAAATGTAGTAAAATGACATTTCATTTAAATAAAAATTAAGTTTAGTTGTTTTTTTATTAAAATATTTAGCCATGACGAAAGCTTTGAGGCGGCCAAAAGACTCATCTGAGTTTGCCACTCACTCATACGAACTTTATATTTATAGAGTTAAAATAGTGCTCAAAAAAGGAATAACTAAAATACACTACATTTAGTGATAGAAACCAGTAATACAATTGTACTTGATACGGAACACTAGAGCGGGCGGTAATTAGAAGTCAAGCAAACGATGTTAACGAGCATTGAGCATTGTTATTGCTTCGCTCTTGAATTATGAGATCCATTGAAAGCACCTATTATTAGATGTACAGTGAAGTTTAGACTGTAACTTGTAATTCATCATTTATCTTAGGAATTTCATAACTTTCCAATTAAGAAACCAACGACTTTTCTGAGTTTTCCAGAATATCAGAGCTCCGAGAAAAACGACAAAATATATGTGGGCCCGATAGTGGCAATAATAACTAAGCTCTTCCATGCTTTAGGCACAGTAAATTGTCGATTCCGGATTTATAGTCGTTAAGTCAAGACGAAGGCATTCAGGTGGCCTATTTCCATCACCGGATTCTTTTTCTTATTCAAACTTAAGAAGTATGCAAACTGAGCAAATTCGATTAAGGCTACTAGTGAATTACAATTTCGATGTAATTTTACCTATAGTACAATATTCCGAAAATGGAAACATTTCATTTGCTTTTTATTCACAAACAACCATTCCGAAATCCCTTTCATTTCGAAATGAATCACACATTCCACTCGAATTTCATGCGACGAGTTGTGTATTTGATGTGTTGTATGTTGATAATATGTATGTAAATGTGAAATCAACAATACTTGGCTTAGAGGCTTATCGAGGCAGGGTCGTGCGTCTGACAAAACATCGATGCCGCTTGATTAGGCTGCTCCGGGGGTCGACTCAGATTCAATCATTCAATATACCGGTACCGAAATGTTTGCCAACATCTGAGAAATTGTAAATACAGAGCTGAGATTGTTAGTTTGTTTCTCTTTGATTGTAGGTTTAGTCGCACTTGTTACTCCATGTAAAGTAAATTAGAGTTCGATCAATATTAACGGCTTCTTTTTACAATTTAATCAATACTAAGTATAATGACTGGAAATTGCGTATTTTTTATTGTAACTCAAACAACCTCAAAAAACATACCTACATTTAGATAATAAATAAATAATTATAAATAATGCTGGACAATTTCACACAGCATCATCTAGCCTCAAACTAAGCATAGCTTTTACTATGGGTACCAGATACACTACTTACTTTTTGTTTGTAAATACATACATATTATACATAGAAACACCCAGACCCAAGATCAATATTTGCAGTTCATACAAACATTTATCCCGCGGCGGGGATCGAACCCGCAACCTTCTGCGTCTCAAGCGGACTTTCACCCACTGCGCCACAGATATTGTTATAGTTAGATATTCAAACAATTCAACAAGCTCGAACAGATCAAAATAAAGTAAGTAAAGTATCTCAGTACAAAGGGCGAAAGGGAATTATTAGGACTTAATGTAAGCCCTCCGACAAAACAGTCAAATCTTATAAAAAGTATCAAATCCTCTGGCAAACGTTGCAATTTTCATTTATAAATATTTTTAATGGAAACGTGAAGTTGAGCTCTACCTACTAGGCCCACGTCTAATGACTAGGTAGGTAGAGGTCAACTTTCAATCAGATAGTCGTGGGTTCGAATTAGTTTTGTTTACATTAATTTAACCATTATAGCAAAAATACATAGATATGCATACATCAAAACACAGGAGTTTATGAAGTGTTTTTTCAATAAATCTGTGTAAATTTACCTACCAATGGTGGTCAAACGAAACTAAAACAAATATTACAAACGTCAAAGCGATATCGTGTTTGCAATATCGAGCTACACACCGTGATGAACGCTCCACTATACACCGATAATAATAAATTCAGAATACGCGGATTGCTACCACCAATATTTGACGAGAATATATATGAGATACGTGTATTTTTCGAATAATTAATAATATCGGCTAAAGTTAATTAACTAGGTACCTACGTATACGGGGTGAGTTATTCAGAGCGCTCCCGGAAGAAAAATGTTGTTAGATCATCGGATCAGAAGATAGGAATTAAATAATTTTTGTCGCATTTTTGGATGCTTTATCTCTCTCTCTGATAACAAACAAATACTCCAAAATAACTATGGGTCCAATCTATCTATCTATCTAATCAGCCTACATCCACCCACTGCTGAGGATAGGCCTCCTCATTTTCACGCCACTCTTTCCGATCCTGCTAGAATGGGTCCGATATTGCTAGAAAATTAAAAAATCCTACATTTTAGTTATGTATGGAAATGTAACTTTGAACACCCTCGCTGACGCTCGGGAGTTATCTCAAGAATCCTTCGATGCACTTGGGATTCATTAAGGCGCCCATGACATAACACTGCTTAATCCCCTTGGATTATCCCCTTTATCCTATACTATTGCCCAGCTATGGGATATGATAGGTTTAGGATAAAACTGATTACATTCTTATGTATCTGTGTCAGGCTGTAGCATCATAATATCAATATTGTGTGCATTCTTGGACCTGGAAACAAAATAAATATAATGAATACAAGTAATTAAAAAAAAGTAAGTAAGTTCGTATGAGTCAGCGGCCAACTCTGGTGACTGAAATAGAATAATAGATGATCGCATCACTGAAAAACAAATGCATAATCTTTTTTTTTTTTTAAGTTATTTGTTGTTGATCGTATTGTTTAAAACCTGTCAATGTCTTGAAATGAAATCCCTTAGCAAATTGCCCATGAACTTAGTACCTAAGGTTACAAACTTTACCATCGGCTCACCTCTAATTCAGTTTACTTTTCCACGGCGTTTTCTTTAGAAATTGTTTTTGTATTTAATCTCGTTCCAGGTTGCGGGACGTTGCCTGGCGATTAAACACGTCTTTAGAAGATCGATGGACTACCCCAAACTGTTTACTCTTGTTGTTTCTTTGTGTTCTCCGATGAAAACGAAAGATACGACAGAATATCTTCCTTTGAATGTTTGGATTCGGCAATGAAAATGATAAGAATCCGAATACAAAAATGTTTACATCACTCAAATAAACTGCTAGGTTTTTTCTACGTTGTTGATTCTATAAGGTCAACTTTTGCTGTTTAAATATTCTGTATTTCGAATGTAAATTCTTTTAACTAGGGACAACATCAAAAAGAAATTAAAACGAAATATTTACAGAAATCAACTCTGTACAACTGAACCGACATTGTAAAAAGACAATAAAGTACTTGAAAATCGAACTCATACGTCGAAAAACTGTAAATAAACTAGCGGACGTTGAAAGTTGTCCAGTGCAGTAAACAACATCCTTGTTTATTTTTACGAAACTCGTGTTGAAACTGAAAAACTGAAAATCTGTTTTAGTTTCAAATGACGTGTTCTTTTTCTAGATTGCTGACTCAAATGAAAAATAATGCCATTGATTGGGCGTTTTAGTATAGGTATAATTGCGATCTGTAAAATAAGAAAAGCTTACCTACTTTGATTAGTTTTCTTGTATATCTATTTATATTATTTTTTTTTGTTATAATAATTATAAGTCTTATGGTTATATCTTTTTTCAGTAGGTAAGTGATTTTGTAGTAGGGTTCAAATAAATGTTTATTTTGTAATGGAATAAAATAGGTCAACACTCAAAGAAGGATTTTTAGTAAAACTCGTAAAACTAGTTGGTTGTCTACCTGTCCAATGTATTCGGAATGTAGCAAAACTCGAAACACTCCATTTTAATTACTCGGAGTCGAACTGGAAACGTACGAGTAATTCCAACTGCATAAAACTCAACACAAACAGCTAATTTATTTGTCTGACATCTTTTATAGCTATGCAAACTTCATCCATGGGACTTGCTTTTGAAACCAGCAGTGTGGTATTGGTAGATCGCGTTACGAGATTATCATTCAATTAGCTTTATGTAAACCGCATTAGACATGTTCGAATGTCTTTGTACATTGCGGAATTTGCTTTAGCAAAGCCGCGGGGCAAACAGGCGATGCGCCGAACTAAAGCGAATTTGCATGTTGACACACAAGTGCCGTGTTTACACTGTTGTTGCTTCATTGAAATAAGTTTCACAAATACGATGGTATGTACAAATATTAGCCGTATCAGACTTGCGGTGCTTCGTAAGCATGAATAAGAAACGTGACGAACTATAGTCTGCGTGACACAGATTGTTTGCGAATAATATCGGACGTAAGCGCTGATCCAAGGAAATCTGATTGAACTTCAGGAAGTATGCATGGGTTTGTTAGCATAATCTTCTTTGAACTTTTGTTTTGAATTTTGAATATTTTACTGAGGAATATTGGGGTTAAAATGTACCCGATTGTTGTAAAATAGCAAATACAAAATCAATAATGCCTGGAGGCAATGTAGTACAAAGACATCTCTCGGATCAATCTTTCTGAGAGCAAACGGCATTCATCTAGTTAAATTGTGTTTATTTAAGGCGCTGTCGGTCTTTGAGGTTGTTCGCCCACATGCCACATGTCTCAGAGCAACTTTGTCAAATTGTGGACGTGTCTACAGCGTTCCGACTCCTAGGTATTGTTGTGCTAAACTAGTACAGGACGTGACATGCCGCAATGCAACACAACTCAAGAATTATCCTAGATAAATCTAAGAACATTTCATACAGGGTCTTTCGTCTTAAACTTACTTAATTCACGAATCGGATTCAAAAAAAATTAAAAAAAATTCTATAATTTTTTTTTTATTTTGATATGAAAATCCTGAGAAAATCGATACTATCCTCTCAATTGATTGTTGCTTCTTGTATAACTTAGTCCATTCAAGCGTGCATGTGTGTGCATGTGTGTGTGCTCGGATGTAGCTGCGCTGAGATTGGTGGAACGTCTGTTCTCCTTAAAAATCATTATGCAACATGACTTAAAAAATCAATAAAAGATAAATTGCGAATATAAATAAAGTGAAAACTTAAATTGGCTTAGGAATGAAATTGATACGGTAAAACGTCTGTTCACAACCCAAAAATGAGGCCTTGTCAGTTTGTGTACATTAAAATAAAAGACCCTGAGGTGTATAATACTATGTTTTTATTTTCATGCCTTTTAGTAAGTATAGTTTTTTTGTTTCTAAGGATATGCAGTCTAATTACTTTACTTTTGACACCGACATATTCTCGGCTGGTCGTGAGTGTTCTGTTCTTTAAGTAACTTTGAAGCAGCTGGAATTTCGAGTTTCTTAGTAAGTTCATTAGATAAAGTTTGTAGGTGAGCGTCAAAAACATGGCGGCCTTTTCTCAAGTCTTCAAGTACTCCCAGCACTTGTCCATGATCTTAGAGTACTTGAAACTATGTAGCTTAGATACTGAATAAGTTTCCATAAGAAAAATAAGTTAGGGATCAAACTGATTTTACATAGATAAGGTAAAAATAAAATCATCAAAGCAAAAAAACTATAATTGAGTAAAATTTCTGTATATTTTTCAGTGAGTGAGGCGAGAAAAAGGTTCAATCTACGAGTGTAAATAGACTACGTAAGGTTCTGTTAGTTTATTTTACATTTTATTTTTTGCATTTTAATAAGCTTTCACTAGAATAATTTGAGAGCTTTTGCGTAATTGTATTTAAGTTCTTCAACGCCTAAAATGGCAGGTATGGTAGGACATAAGCTTGCGGCGACGAATGATATTTTGTACGGAATTCTAAAACGTATCAAAACACAAACATCTGCTTGTTCCCGGTACCACAAAGAAAAACAAAATTCCACAACATAATACCACAAAAAGAATCAATGATTTTTTTACGGAAACTGAATAGAATATGTCCCAATACATTTGGCTATCAGTTCCAGCCGAGTAATCAGGCTCAATGTCCTTTCAATTACAACAGGAGGTAAGTAAATATAAAGCGGGCTGGTTTTGAGACGGTCCCACGGGGCCGAGAGACCCTTCTGCTCCGACGACATCTCGGCCCATTCTATAGATGATGGAATATCCATGTACTTAGTACCTATTGGGAATTATTTAGCTATGTTTTGGACAGAAATAGGGCAAGTTAAATTTACCGCGCAACTTTTCCGTAAAGGGATGTAGTGTTTTAGGTATAATGGGAACGGTTGGCTAAGTGGTCGTTGAGTTTTAGGTGGGAGCCGACCTTTAAACAAAGGACGTCGTTTTAGAAAAGTTGATGTGCCTCTTTAGGAAATAACCTTTGACCTGTTACAAGGAAGGTTCAACTCGTATTCATTTTAACTAAGTATCCACTTGGTGTCTGTTAACGTTTTATTTTGTGCAGGTTTATTATTCTTTAAAATATTTTTTGTTTCTTGCTCTAATTTATTCTTTGAAATAATAAAAAAATGTTTAGTGCTCTTCAAAAAAAGCATGCATTTATGTAGTACATGTTTAAAATATATACTGCGAATCAAATTCGCAAATCGAATAATAAAAAAAATTAAGTATGGGTTTTTTATTTTTCTAAAAGAACTGAAAAAAGACAAAAAACAGATTACTCAACAGGACATAATCTGTAAAAGTCCAAACTGTCATACAACCCTTTGTTCTCAGGTTCTCAGTAGCCGTCACATTGAATGTTTGCGCTGTAAAAGTTCACATTACTCATCCAAAGTTTAGACAATGAGTCGCCATGTTTATCACAGAACTTGGGCAATAACGACACAACTTGCAAGCATCTGTGCCATGCCGAGATTAAATTTGGGTCAAACTGCACTATTTTATGATCTTACTAACATAGATCCATGTGTAAAGAGCAAGATATCAGAGATAAGTAGCAATAACGCTCAAACCGATGTTCTGCGAGTTCACAAAGATGGGTGACCCTTTTTGTAATCTAAGAATACTTGCACGAAAAGGACTCATAAATTATTGTTACATACATCATAACGTGAATGTTATGGCTTAACGCAATTTTCAATGAATAAATCGAATATTTTGTAAGAGATTGAACATCTAATTAAAAGTTATGTGAAAGTTCCAATAAAATATAAAAAATCGTGTCAGATGTTTTGGTTCGATTCGATTTGACGATGCCAGTAATCGTAAAACTAAGTCGTTTTCGATTGCTGAAACTTTGTAAGGAATAAAAGTGATCGTAAACTGAGAACATTATTTATAGGCGCAGTTGGAGATCCTGTGTGCGCAGTGGGTACCTTATAAAATGAGCACTTGTACTTTTTATGAGCTTTTGTTTCACCAGCTATAATCTCACTGATATATAAAAACGCAATTTTGTCGGTTAGTGTGTTTATTCTTAATAACGTTACGCAAAACCAACAGAGAACTTTGAGCTTTTATATAATTTTGATAAGTTCGTGTTGATTTTAGAAAAAGCCACAGCAGAAAGGTGTCTCTAAAAATATTGACTTCCCCTAACTCCAAAAGCTCCATTGATCCAAACAATCAATTTCCATAAAACACGAAAGCCCGCCGAAACCGCCAGGAGATCCTGGCTAAGTCGTCGTACGCACGTCCCAAATTATCCAGCCATGTCTTGGGGAGACGCGGATTTCCTCGCAAGATTTCCTTCCGCTGGGAATGTTGCGAATATACAGTCAATGTAGCCTTCAATATTTTCCGCCTTTTCTATCTGTGGTGGAGAATACAAGCTTGGTTTGGGTAAGCGTTTCGTTTGATTGATCATGCAGAACATCAGATAAACATTGGAGTATTTTTCAATAATACTAATGATTCGATTACGCCAGCTCACTTCTTTTTTCTTTGAAACTCTACCCTGTACAAATTCTATCTTCTTTGATTTTAGCACGTATGATTTTTTTATGGTAACTAGGATAACTTTAGCAATTTTAAGACGCATACTGCAGGTGTTTTTTTTTTTTTTGGGTGCATGCCAGGTTTATACCTGGCACATAAAATGCTTCGAACTTTCATACAAGTAGGTTATACTCGTAATATGGTACAATCTTAGCTGCTACGCATATAAAGAGTGCTCAATTTTGTAACCGTGCTAGTCCAAAAAAAATAGATGCAGAATTTTAATAAGCTGTTTCTATATGAACAAGGAGTTCCTTCAAACAGTTTAGTGACTTTATGATAATTTGAAATAATAATGCAATGATATAATTATGATACAGTCTTTTGTTGACAAATCGAATGCAGTTTGGTAGGGATTTGCTCGACTAGGTGCTTGGAAACGCTTTGATGGAAAAAAAGAATGTTGCCTAGGATTATAAAGTGTGGAGGCATTTGCCCGTGGGATATTAACGGCTAAAATTATTTTATTATATAAAATCGTATAATAAAATAATCGTATCAACTAAAGCTTGTTTAAAAGTATCCCCATCAGATTAGAACCATTCAGCGTGCGCTGAACCTAGTTATAAAAGGTGTAGCAATTTCTGCGGAATTCTTTGTTTCCGTAACAAGTTGGTACGGTCTACGGGTAGTTAGTTCGCTTCAATTGAAAGTTCCGCTGGTCCGCAATTTCCGTCAGCGCCATTGAAATTAAGACAGCTTGCGTTTCTTAGTTTATTTTTTTCTTTTTTTGGTAGAGTTTGTTGTGGCACCTGAAAAGACTTTAATTAAATACGTTTTTGTTGATAAAATATATTTCAAAATATATTTTGTTAAGTAACAAGTTGGCAATGCCTTGTTTCAGTAGGTTGTAGGTATTGATCCAAGATCTAAGTCTCATCTATGTTGGCTATTTGTGCTTAATATTGTTATGCTTTTTTACATAAGTACATAAATAATAATAAATAAATAATGCTGGACTTTCACACAGCATCATCTAGCCCCAAAGTAAGCAGAGCTTGTGTTATGGGTACTAAGATGACTGATATACTACTTAAATACTTTTTTGTTTGTAAATATATACATATTATACATAGAAACACCCCAGACCCGAGACAAATATTTGTAGATCATACAAACATTGGTCTCGCCGCGCGATCCAACCCGCAACCTTCGGCGTCGCAGGCGGGCCTTCGCCCACTGCTGATATTTTTTTTTTTTTTCCATACCAGCCGTGCTTACCTTTTGGAGCTGTGTCAAAAAACACGAATTGTAGGTATCCAAATTAATGGATGTTTCCCAACACAGATGACATTCATTCCTGGCCCTCTTCTGATAAAAGGTACGATTTCAAGTACTAATGACAAAATTCGAGCTCAGCCCATGCCATTAGTGGAATGGCTCAGCGTCGGATTCTTTTATCGTTAACGTTTTACGGAAAAAAGGCGAGTGCACGACTCGCGCCATGGATTCCGTATCTTTATTTGCATTAGGTGATTTAAACTTTTTAAACTTTCGTGATTTGGTGACATAATTATTATTTTTAAACCGGGTATTTATCACGTACCTATTGTTATTATTTCTTTTTTCCGACGTTTCGGACGCATTGCAGCGCCCGTGGTCACGGATGCAGTTCATCCGTGACCACGGGCGCTGCAATGCGTCCGAAACGTCGGAAAAAAGAAATAATAACAATAGGTACGTGATAAATACCCGGTTTAAAAATAATAATTAGGTGATTATACCTTTGTTTGGTATTTCTTAATGAAAATAAAAAAAAAATCTATTCTATTTGATGTAACATTAATTTATAATGATTATAAGTATAATCAACGAATGTGAACGCCATGGTTATCGGGCTGTGATACAATGATGGTAGTGTTGTAATAGTACCTACCTTACCCTAAAATGTAAAAAAAACGAAAGCTTTCAGAAAAGTTGCGCCATTTTAGTAAATCCAGCATTAATTAATTTGAATAATAAATCGGATACGCCTACGAGTTAGATCGTTTACACAAAGCACATTATGCTTTGTTCGATGTTCGGTTTTAATGATGTGAAAAATCAACAAAGTTATACTCAGAAGTTTCATCTTACACATGTAAACACTAATAGACCTATAATATTGAAAGGTACCTATATCTAACCTTACACATTGAAGTTTAGCTTCGAGTCTCTCGTTGAATATTAACATAACATACATTTATACATCACGCCTCTTTCTCACTGGGTTAGGCAGAGGCTTGTTTTTCTTATTTCAGTATCGTAAATGAATATAAACATACGTAGTGCTTGTCAACAGATTTTTCAAGTAAACAAAAACAATAAAATTGAAATCCTAAATGGATAAACTGTGTAAATCTCATTTACATTCAGCGTCACCAACTGTTAAGCAGTTTGTACCTGCGCGCCTCGTACGAGGGGATTACCAGTTGGTGACTGAACAACAGTTATGCAATAAAATTATTTTGATTCATGCAAGTTAAAGAGTTATTAAAACTATTACAGATGACTATCTTATCTTGTCTTTTCCTGAAAAGTCGAACCTTATACAAGTGAATCGCAGGAATCTTTTCAATTCCTCTCTGAACATTTTCACTAAAAGAAATTCGAATAATATACATTGGAAATTCGCGAGACAAACGAAATTGCAAGCCAGTTGTCTGAATAATCCGTACATAAGCTAGATATCCTGTTATCCAGTGGGACAGTACGCTGGCGCCCATCCAACCCTGCCTATATCGCGGCCCGTCAATGCCGGAATCCATATCGCTACTTTGCTAGTAAGGTAAGCACGACTTGCCATCTGTATATGGATAACTAAATAACTTTAAGATATAAAAGTGATGTGTGTAGAATAAACACTGAAAAATTAATAATCTTGGTGTGCCTTTTAGATTAGAAAAAGTAATTAAATGTTTTCTATGAGGTACCCTTCTATAAAACTTTATACTAAATTTTTTTGGAATAATCAATGCCATATACTTATATACAAGTTATACTAATCCGCGGATTGGATTCTACGCGCATATGCATTGTTTTAGTACATATTTGTTTATTTGTTTTCTTTTGTGACTCCTCCCTAGGGTTCATGAACTTCGAAGGTAAGAGCTCAAACTATAACTCAAACGTATGACTGGACGAATTACACTCGCAGCCTCTCGTATGACTTCCCTTTCCTATAAATCTTCAAATCCATTTATCTCCATTTATTTCGATGTTGTCGCTTGAAATTGCATGAGATTTATATTAAATGCAATCCGCTTGCTCACATCTAATTTCGTACTAATGTCGTCATAGATGATGCTATGTTAATTTGGTTTTTAAATGATTTTAATATTGAAACTTAAATTCTTCTTCTTCTTGTCGTGTCGTGTGGGTTGAACGTAAACAATTTTTCTTAAAACTTTGCGATCATAATATTTTGGGGTGTAACCAGACATCACAATAGACTGATACAGTTCAACTTTGATTCTATGAGCGGAGCTTGTACAGAGCTACAAAACCTAGTTTGCATACCTATTACCTACCCAGGTAAAAACGAGTGTATAAGTCGATATAGGTACCTATAGCTTTCGATTTTTTCACTGTGATGGCTGAGCAAAATATAATACTTATAAATAAATGTTAAAACTTTGAAATGTCGGAAGCTAGCAAAGATTTATTTGATCGGCAAATGTTTTTTAATACTTTACACGCTGGGCTACAAGAAAATCTACAAGAGAGTTGGTAGAAGAAAAGGAAAGCTTCCTTGTGAGACGAGACGACGACAATGATAAATCGATCGAACTAATCTGAAGCTTTCAAGAAGAATTCATTATGTTTTCGGTAGTAGTCTTATTATCCTGTGTATCTAATTATTTCAGCATAGCAACTCTAATCTCAATTAAAGTTATTCAAACAGACATTTCAATCCGACCTGGGGCTATCCCATCCCCGTGCGTTTGGGTAATTCAACCCACCCGGCCCGCGGTTATGTTTGTAAAGGTTATATTGTACTTGTACGTGTTTTTAGATTCTGTTTCTGATAGCTGGATATTTATTTTAATTCTACAACTAAAAAACTCTCAGTAAAATAATATAATGAAATAAAACTCCGCAATGTATTAAATGAAGAGCAAAAAATAATGTGGAGGGGTTCGCGGATTCTCATTCCTTTTTTCGTTCGTTTGATGAATATTCGGATGCTTCCCACCACTATTTCTGACTTCAAGGGCCAATTTTTCAAACGTTAAAACACGGTCCTAACCTCGGACCAAATATTCCAATCCGAAAAATTGGGCCTTGAAGTCAGCAAACGAACGAAAAAAGGAACGCGAATACGGCCCAAGGTATGTCTGATATGTCGCTGTGTTTGTATAGCTTTCTAAAATACACTAGAATCATAAAATGTTTCAGCCGAAACAAAACGAAATAGAAAGAGCTTGACGCTCTTTCTATTTCGCACTTTCAATTTATTTTATCGATCATCAAAAACCGGCTCCGATCCTGCGTTCAATGTGTTGCCAGTCACGACCCATTAGGTATTTTGGCGTCAAAAGATTATACAAAAACAGCATTAAACGGCAGATAGCAAGATTTATGCCCGAGGGACCAATAGCCACTTATTATCAGCAACATACTGCGGGTTCTGTTGGGTACACCCAACAATGTCCGATAAAAAACGCTTTATCTATAATGTCTCGAATCATTATTTACTACGGAACGCATCTCTGTTCAGCGTTCAGCATACCAGACGTGGGAATTTAATGATTACCGCCTGCGGCTTCGCTCGCATGGTACATACCAACTCATAAAATAGCCTATTATGCTTTAATATAACTTTTTGTTGTGTGTGTTTTGAAACACAAGCATACAAAATATATTAATATATTTGTCGGCCTCTGTGGCGCAGTTGGTGAAAGCCCGCTTGGGACGCAGAAGGTTGCGGGTTCGATCCCCGCCGCGGGATAAAAGTTTGTATGATCTACAAATATTTATCTCGGTCTGGGTTTTGATATGTATAATATGTATGTAATTGTAGGTATTTACAAACAAAAAGTATAGAAGTAGTTTAACAGTCATCGGGTCCCATAGTACAAGCTTTGCTTAGTTTGAGGCTAGATGATGCTGTGTGAAATATCCAGCATTATTTATTTATTATTTATTCTTACATAAGTACTCATATTTTCCCATTTATAATATTAGTAAAATTTAATTTATAGTATCTTGCAATCAAGTGCTGTTTGTAAGTTTGTAATTGATATTTATTATGAATTTGCATTTAAACGCAGCTTGATCCTCGTTTCCTGGTAGAGAAATCGCTTGGGATTCTTGCAGTGTAACTGTTACTAGAGCTTCATTATCCTTTACGAAGTTTGAGTCCCACTTAGAACTCTTGAAAAGAACTTAATCGCGTTGATACCAAGTAGGTAATACTAAGAATCATCTTTTTTTTATCCTATCTTGTTTCCTGATTTATTGTTTTTGTAAATACGTCGTCATCATTAAGAACTTTGACTAATACTCCCTCAAAAGTTATGAGATAATTTTTACCTTGCTTTGGATATAGTTGCGATACAGATTTTTTGTAAAAAACATTGGGAAGAAATAAAATATTTAGGCAATATGAATGATACAATTCACTTCCACCTCAACAAAAATGAACGAGTTGATTTCATTAGCCGAATCAGAACAACACTCGACTACCATTCAGATTAACAAGATGGCCCTCTAAATGGGCAATCGACCGAAAACAATAACATTTCGCTTGTCGTATTTTTAATTAAATTGAAATATTCGTTCGTACTCAGACATTCATCTGAGGACAAAATTCCGAGCAACAAAGGGACCCCAGATTAAATTTCCGGCGAGGTCCACTTCTGCCCTAAAATGCTCTTTAGTACCCCATTACAAAAGGATTCGTTGTAGCTCTAGAATATTAGAATACCTCTCATTTATTTGCTCGATGAGCACTTTTGTTGTCCACTTCGGCATTTCAGGGGATGTCTTCTCCACATGTCGGAGAGAACGGAAGGCTCCACTTCAATGGCTCGGAACGACTTCTGATAAACACACCGCAACCGGTATTTATAGAGATGTAACTAGACTTGGGTGAGCGGCGTGTTTTTCTGTATTTGGGATGATAATTTTCTTGCAATTTCGTTGATCATATAAGATATAAAATGATAATTAATAACTACCTTCAACCGAAAGTTACATACCTACATAGTCTGCTGGACCCTTTTATTGTGAGCATCAGAACCTACGAATAAATCGCCGCAATACTAAATCACTGACTCATAAAAAATATTTGCAAATATTTGTCTTTTCACGAGAATCAAACTAGCATAATATCTTGCGTCTCAGCCAAGATATTGCCTACCACGCCACTAAGGTATCCCACCCTCTTTTTTGACCGCACAGCAAACTATCAAAAACATGAAGAACAAAATGCTCTGCTTTTTACCTATATTTCAACTGAAATGCGACGGATCATTATTACCGTATATTGCTTTGTATTAATAGCATCCATCTCAGTTCGAGTTAGACTAATCGAAACCAACAAACTAATAAGAGAGGCAATATCCCCGCATTAGACACGGCCCGCAAGTCGGGACTTATGCTCAGCGAAAATTCAATTGGACCGTTTGCAACTTTCGTGGGCCTATCTCACTGCGGCCCTTTTATTGCGCAAGCAATATCCTCCTTGGAACGAGGGTGTTACACATAACAGTGTTATTTGGGCTCACTAGCGCTTCCTTAACTGCCACTAAACACTTTTAGTCAAGCATAGAGCGTCTTCTCTTACATTTACTGATCTGCGACGCTTCGCGAAATAACCTGTCTACAGCTGAAAAACAAGGTAGAGATGAAAAAATATACATGTTCACTTAGGTTCTAATACCATGTTACCTACCATGAAATATATCAAACACCACCATTTTTAATGTAGTTTAAAAATCCACACTCAAATCGAACATAAATAAATAAATAATCCCTTCTCACATGCCCATACTACGAAATTATATCAAACAAAATATGTTATGTATATGATAATCGCAAGCTGTAGGAATAAATATTATGATATCTCATAAGAAAATAACCGTGAGCTCTCTACTGTTTTCAGTCTCACAACACTTTATTTTAAACTGGTTCTAAGTATGTTATAATTTGAATAAATACCAAAATTTTGAAACTATTACTATGAGATTATCTTGAGTGTATGGTGTTCGTTGGGTGCACCACTACACATGACTTAATCCATATCTTGTTTGTTATGACTTAAATCTCTTTATTTGGCCCATATTCATTTGGTATGATTGCTGCCATTTGAAGATGGAACAGGGAAGGGGACGATTTAGTTTTATTATAATCTCTCTAACCTCATACATAACTATTAAGTTTTATATCTCTAATGTAAACTTTAAAGTAATTTTAAGCTGTTATTGCAGTAACTATTTTGTTATGAGGCAAAAGATTAAGTTCCATTTTTCATTTCGTCAATTTTGTATTTTAACTAAAAGGTTTATTCAATTTTTATCTTTAATTTTATCTATCGAAACTAAGGTTATTTCACCTATTTCGGTTCCAAAGACAAAGCCATGTGATGGAACTCACGTAAAGTCTAAAGCGGGTTTCAGACTACGCTATAATATAATAGCTCATAGCACAACAATATCGTGCACCATACATTTATTATGGACACGTTCACACTGTACTGTATATTTAAATAAGATCAATGAATGTAACCTAAAACTTCTAGAATATACGATTATGAGTAGGTACCGTACTATTATATTACTGGCTTACCTATAAAAAATGTATGGTGCGCGATATGTATTGCTATGAAGTACTATAATAATATATTATATATATTATACACCCCTATTTTTTAATTACCAAAAAAAAATTTAAACATGGTCTCGGTGTCTGTTACTGATCACATTTCTGTGGTTAAAACTAAAAAAAAGAGAAAAAAAAATTATAACCTCAAAAGGAGACGAGACGAGTCAGACATGGATTTATAATAGCTACTGCGGTTTTACTGACTGGCGATGATGTGAGAGCATAGTTCGATTAAGAGTCTGTACGCGATTGTTGTCGTTTTTGGTTGACTACAATCCTCGATAACATTGTGATAGTTAAATAAAAAAATGTTCTGACCGTGCCATTATCATTTTCTGCATCTGCTGCAACTGTCCTTAAATTTTTTTTGGTAGTCATAAAATAGCGGTGTATATACTAGGTATATATTATAGCGTAGTCTAAAATGCGCTTTAGTGCCTCTCCTTGGGTAAGAAACCCAAAAGATAATTATAATTATGTAGGTACCTAAATCGTAATTAAAAACAAAAAAGTTCTAACCCTTATTGTAATGAAAATGTCGTTACGGAATTACAACAGGGCATTAAGGCAGGCTAAGCAGGGCGCCCAAGTAGTATTTATAAACAAACGCCCGCCCCTCATTATCCTAATCCTGTTCGATGGATTCCGACAAACTCAGATTAAGAGGAACTTCCATTTTTCCTCCTCGAAGCTTTTCCAATGTTTTAAAACGTTGTTTGATCGCTGATAAGTTGTAAAACATTGGAAGAGCTCTTTGTTTTTCGACTGGTTCTTTGTTATTGTATGGATTCTCTAATCAAAAACCAATGGGATCTGTAGATATTATAATTAGATATTAATATTGCCGCCAGTATTTTGGGCTTCCGACTGGCAGCCACCTGGATCAGTTGAGCTATCTATAGATCGTTTTTACACCGATCCTTAGATAACTTGACTGATTCTATTGTATTTTGTAATTTCATGTAGGTACATATTGTAGTAGCTTAGTTTCTGTAAATAAAATTAATATCTCTTTGGATTTAACAATTTGTGTTTAATGTTTTTATCGTTTCATAAAGTTCACCCTCTTATAAGCGGCTTGACTGATTTTGATGTTATTTTTGTGATTATATTTTGTTTTTTCCTAGCTACTTAGCAATGAATAGTTGATACAGGAGCTGTTGTTGAGACTTTTATTTTTCAAACTCATTAAAAAAAGCATGTAATCCTGTAGGCTTCCATAATACTGACTCATGTATTGAAACTGTTTTTGCTACTACAGACCTCAAACCCGCAACGTTCTGCGTTGGACGCGAGTCTTTCGGCACAAAGATCATCAAATAAAAGATAGATTTGTACTGGTACTTAAGACTGAGTACCGAAATAAACAATTTTTGATTTGTTCCGATCTAGGTGAGTACCTACTCATCTTCTTTTATCTGAAGTAATTGGTTCTTCAAATTACCCACAGAAAACTTGCCTGTAAATTTGCTATAAAATGTTTATTTTCACAGTGCTATGCAGAAAACAAACAGATTCAAATAACATTTTAGTGTTCCGTACGACGTAAAATTAAACGGTTCGTGTGGAGTTCCCGTCATCGATTCAGAGTCGTCTCGACTGAAAACTAATGCGATAAAAGAGAAAAGCCAATTCGTGGGGTTTGGGATGAAGTTACGTGAGGTTAGCTTATTCGAAAGTTGGGAGTAGGAATGGATTCTAGCTAATTTTGGTGCGTATTTGTATTGAACAAAGAATTTTAGAATTTAGAACGACATCGTATTTTTATGTGGAAGAGGTATAAGGCAAAATAATACTCTAATTTTAGTCTATATACCCCATTTAGGCATATACAGGGTGTAAAAAGACGTCTACCGAAGCCGAAAGGGGTAGGTACAGCATCCCAACACACAACCAAATCCAAAAGGATTTCCGGAAATATCATTATATCCGGAGAAAACAGCGTTTGAAGAGTACTGTTTGCGTATGTTCTGGGCGCGTTATTTTACGTAGATCGCTGGATTTTGAGTTTTAACTGTTGTTTTCTTTTATAAATGAAATTATTAGGTAGGTATGGTCTTATTATGTTGTAAATAACCGAAAGTATGATAGTATGACAAAGCTAAGTAAAAAATTTTTTTGCGTTTTTTTTCGCTAAATATGTTTAGAGTCATGGTGTGATTGCAACCCCTCAGTTTTCGGTAGCAGTATTTTTACACCCTGTATGTGTTGGCCTAATCCATACTAATATTATAAAAGTGATAGTAACTCTGTCTGTCTATCTGTCTCTCAGTCTGTTTGTCTGTTTTTTACCTTTTCACGCCGAAACCACTGTACAGATTAGGCTAAAAATTCGCATGGATAAAGGTTGTACCCCAGGGAAGGACATATGCTACTTTTATCCCGAATATCGGGTTACACCATAGGAGTGCAGTAACCTATAAGCTACTTAAAGTTTCTGCCTCGATGCTTGAAAAAAACAGAGATATTCAAAGTTATATTATTAGTAGGATTACCCCTACACAACATTACCCCATTTATCCTATTAGGGTACCCCAAGGCGAATCAGAATGCGCATTCGCGTAATTTTAACCCTGTTGATGTTGATCGAAAAGAGAAAACGGCGCATTCTATTTAAATTCACGCATCCCCTGAAAGTGGCAAAAGAGTTGTTATTTTCAATAGGCACACTTCCAATGTAGGTTGCACGATTAGTTCTGGCCCCGATGACCTTGCCCTAATGTTAGTTAACTTAAATATGTGGGGTGTAATGTATTCCCATTGCCCTTCGGGAATCCACTCATCTAAGCTGGAAATAGAATATACACAATTTCGTTAATGAGGTCATGTTTTAGAGTTGGATTATCTTGATCCATTTGAGACTTAAGTTTGGTAGTGTTAGTGGTGTGTGTGGGATCAAGTAGGTTTTACATGAAATAAAACGACTTTTATTTTAAAACTATTTTTACTTCTATATTTTTATCTGTAGTTACTTCTCGTTAACAGATTCAGAATTGAAATGAAGTAGGCACCTACTTGTTTGTATTGATTTTTGGTGTCATGTTTATTTTTTATTTCGTTCAGATAGCGTTAAAACTCTTAAACAACAATATGACGATTTTCCACTTAAAAGATCCCTGATAATAAAATACATTCGAAAATATACGATCACAGCTGACTACGTTTTATCTAGGAGAGCAGTAAACGATCAGTATTCAAAGTGACTTTTACGAGCTCAGCTTCCGAAACATTTTATATTGAGTCTCAAAATTGTCTCTTATACTATGTGATGTTCCGTGGACTCTTCCCAATAGAGTATATCTGTATATCTGTAAGATTTAAATATTTTTAAAAGTCCTAAAATTCCAGGGTTCGTAGTTTCTAGCCTACGAGTGAATCTCATATGTAGGTAGCAAATAACGGATGAGTTTGTAAGTATTATTTTTTTATGACTATTATTTTGAATCGTTAGTTTATTTATTAGTTGCATCAACAAGGTGCACACACAATCCATTTATTAAACACAAAAACATAACGAATTACTAAGCGTCACCTCAATATTACAGACGCAAACAACAATGCAATCATGTACACACAGCAGAAAATCCTAATATCCTATCCTATTCTAATCCTAATAATATAATAAATCTGAAAGTTTGTGAGTATGTTTGGATATTTGGATGTTTGTATGTTTGTATGTTTGTGTAACAATCACGCCTAAACCAGCGAACCGATTAGGATGAAACTTGGAATAGGCATAGATGGAATAGCATATAGGCTATTCAAAATGTTGGTACCACGCGGGCGAAGCCGCGCGCAAAAGCTAGTTAGTAATATTTTTTTATTACATATCTATTATTTACAATGTCAGTAGAATATGATTTATTAGGTATTTGCAATATGATTCAAAAACTTGACCGTGTTCGAAATACTGGCTTACTCTAACTGAAAGTACTTCTTAAACTATTCTGAGTCTGTTTTTTCAATTGTAACTTGTTTTACTAACCTACTCATTGAGAAATTCAAAATGCACTATAAAAATATGGATAGGATGAAATAAAACGAAGGTACAGAGAAATTCATAACACGTTCACAAAAGATTATTCCGAAATAGATAAAAGTCATTAACGGGCTATTGCCGAACTGCACTCCCTATTCAAATGCGATGTGATTTGGAAGGCGTCCATGGAGAACCGTCCGTAGCTAACCCCATTATGCTTCAACCAGCTTACTTTGACACCCCTGACTCTTTCCACTCCCAAAAAATGCCTCTGAAACGATGCTGGTACCTAACAGTGCGGGGTCTAGGTAGTCTGGGCGCGTTACCTGCGAGAGAACAGTGATGAGCCAACTCGCAGTAACGTAGCTCAATAGCTGGTTGTTAAGCTGACAACGAGGCCTTAAATATAGCAGATACAATAAATAGAAAGGTTACGGCTGCACTTTGTGATAAAATATAAAAACCTTTTTACCTATCATATAAAATGTTTCCACTTATGTCATGACATGACAGTAATTTTCTCAGAACTACTCTAATCTACAATTTTTTTAATACTTTATGTGTTCCGTTGTTGAGTTCCATAAAAATAACTACTTACTCATTGATATAAAAAAGCCGATAGTACAAATATTTAATAGAGATAATAGCGACAGCCTTCACTAAACTTAAATTCAGTGCTGAGGATTTGATAAGGTAATGTTACTTTGACAATAAAAATAGTTTTCTTGTTCTTTTCTGTATTTCTGCTGAGCTACGATCCTGTGGTTAAAAACCACAGGGTCGTAGCTTAGCGGGAGAAGGGAGTTAGGTAATAGGCACCTTCTGGGTAGGCTCGCTCCATCGTAGACCTCATTCTTGTCATTGTAAGTCTCCAGGTCAAGAGTCGACCCATTCATCATAAAAAAAATATCATCTTAAACACGGATTTTTTTATTCGCACCATATCTAGAAACCGTATAAAATTTGTTCGATAGAGAGAAGACCTACCAGTTAAGAGATACTCTCTATATTTAGCGTGAATATTCAAACATGTAATTAAAACAAGACATCCAACATTTTCTCTTGAGTCACGTCTCAAAGATCACGTTCTATGACAATCGAAAATTCGTCAATTAAGGTGCTGAATAGGCACTGTCTGTCTGCCAATTAACAGCAGGTACTGACAACGCCATTAGTCAATTGACATCTTGAATCTTAAGTTAATAATTGGTTAGTATCTAAATATCTAGCTCGATTTATACTATCATGATATTTAAGGATTGCGGGCAGACCGTCTTGGTAATTTTGTTAAAAAAGTTACATATACACTAAATATAATTTTAATTGTATATATTATATACAATCAAATACAGGGTGTAATAAGACAACAACCGAAAACTGATTGCAATCAGACAATGATTCTAAACAGACTTAGCGAAAAAAAAACGCAAAAAATTTTTTTGCTTAGCTTAGTCTTTTTATGTTATTTTCGGTTATTTACTACTAGTACAACGTAATAAGACTATACCTACCTGACAACTTCATTTATAAAAGAAATAAAAACATTTAAAACTTAAAATCCAGCATTCTACGTAAAACAACGCGCCCAGAACAAACAGTAATTTCAAACGCTGTTTTCTCCGGATATAATGATTTTTTCGGAAAATCCTTTTGGATTTGGTTGTGTGTTGGGATGCTGTACCTACCCCTTTCGGCTTCAGTAGACGTCTTTTTATGAATACAGCTGGTAATCATCGTACTCAATACTTAGATAGGTAAAGATATCCCTTGAAGAAATGCACATTGAAAGTGAACATAGATTGAAAATCTAAAATGTTCAGTAACTTGTGAGGCTGCCTGTATCTTTCGTGGAGATTGAATCGTGTTAATGAGAAATATAGGTGATAATAACATTGAAATATGATATTCATACTAAGTCTACATTTGAAGAGATGTTCCCCTCCTCATCAACTTATTTTGGTAGCTCATAAGCTTATGATTAAGTCGATGTTACTTGTAGCATGATTTTAATGTATACTTACGTTTAAAATGTATATTAAGACGATCGGATAAAAGATAATGTATACGGTATAATAAATGGCGAGTGCATTTTGTAAGTTTTTTTAACAATCGCCAGATTTACTACATCTTTGAAAAAATCTCTATCATATCACCAGTGGATGATATTTGTACGTAGTTCTGTAACTTACCGAATTAACAGCGGCCATAGCGACTCCGCGTCGCCAAGCTCTCTGCTACCCAGCCATCCTGAAAACAGCCACAAATCAATTAATTACATATAACAAGATAGCGCAATAAAAACGCTCAGAAAACATCCTTATTCAAAGTAAAGACGATGCCGGACATTTATGTCAATCGTAAAATTAGTCAAAGAGACCATCGTCACTTAGCTTGAGTAATAAATTAGTCTAAAAGCAATATCGTTAATGCCTGAAATCGGGTCGGTCTTGTTGACATCTTGCTTATGCTCTGACTCAATGCAGTCTCACGGCTAGCCCACTCAAACGCGTTGTAGACGAAGAGATAGTCTGCATTAACCATATTATATCATTAAGATATCTAGTTATAGTGTAATTCAAAGTCATAGATATAGCAACAAAACAAAATGAACACGACTGGTTTATCTTATTTGCCTTGAAAACAGAGACCATGTTAATATAGCAACAATACAAGTACAACTAACTTTAGAACTAATTGTCACCAATGAACTTCGTGTTTGACGATCGGCTCTCAATCTAAACGTTACGTGTTGGCAACTGAATGTGCGTACAAGCCAATATGCACCCAATCCCCGAATCTTTAGATACGAATTTCATTATCGAATGCCGAAACGAGATATGTTTCGAATAGAATACTCGGCGTTGTTCACAGTCAGTGGGGCAAACGTCCAAGTCCATTAATAAAATTGAATCAGACGGACATTCCGAAGCACAATATATATACACGTGTGGGAATAAATAAAGACTTGAAAAACGAGTGGTAGCCTAATAGGAGCCGGCTCCAATCTGCCCCTTAGCATTGGTCTGCAATTTATTTTGTTTAAACTAAACCTTGTATCATCGTCTCTAAATGCCAGGATATAACTACATGTAATATTATGACGGTGTAGTACGGTTGACCAAAAAATTGGTTACCATTCTAAGGTTGAATGACCTCATATTTCAGATAGGTGCCTACCTGAAATATGAGTTTAAAGGACAAAAATGTAACATTTGCTGCCCAAATGACTCATACTCTACTAAAACGCCAATGAAATAGAGTCGGTTTTTGTAAATAAATTATTATATTTATCTCATAAAAATAACTCTGACTGCTAAGTAGGTTCTTATACAACTTCATAAATCTACGAATGTAATATCATTATCTCTAACATGTAGGTAAGAGGCACGCCCGAAGTCAAGTAATTCTTCCCAAAAGCAAACTGCTCTACCAAACTAAAGCCGTACAGTAAATAAAATACGTAGTTTAGTCACGTTTAGTGGGGCGCCAGTGAAAT
The DNA here is from genome assembly GCA_963565295.1 of Epirrhoe alternata. NCBI lineage: Eukaryota > Metazoa > Arthropoda > Insecta > Lepidoptera > Geometridae > Epirrhoe > Epirrhoe alternata. The sequence goes on from OY751393.1 coordinate 4,222,331, forward strand.
CGTTGTTTTATGCTTAAAGTTGAGGTAGTTCTATGAAGACTCTAGAAAACTATTCAGAACAGAAACTGTAAAGCCCAGTCCATGATAGAAACAGTTTGTAGAAGAACAATTTGAGGTTTTTGGATTATAACTTTCAAATAAGACATATGGTTTTTGGTGAAGAAATATATGTTGACTTTCGTTTTTGACTTTCCATTAGCCGCGTACCTGAGATTGGGTGTTTGTCTGTCGGTCAGTCTGAATGTTCTTGCCCGCAAGTCGCATTTTTTAACCTATTTTTGCGAAAATGGGCACATAAAGGGCTGAGACTAAAGTATGCAATAATATTGATTAGGAGCGAGTTCATCCTCCGACTCGCACTTAGCCATTTTTGGGTGGCTATGCCCACAACCTTTTTTGAGGGCCGGATCACTCAGTCAGTACGCGGCTATTTGATATTGCACATAGACATTAGCTACTAATATATTATAAAAAAACTTTCTTTATTCGCAAATTCCATCATAATTATGATGTTCCATCGGCTCGAAAGACGAACAATGAGTGACGGGGGGGTTAAAATTCATTTATTATCATTTTGTAAGCCGCTGCCAAGTGCTGGACGATATGATTGATGTACTGTCACGGGTCGGCTTGCGAGTTACGATATTACTCAGGCAGCATGCGTAACGTTCTAGGAATAGAAGAAAGATTAGATATTTACATGAAAGTTTCAAAGTTAGGTATATTTTCTATTTATAATATGTATGTATTTACAAACAAAACTATATCAGTACTTATGTAGTATATCTGTCATCTAGTACCCATAACACAAGCTACACTTACTTTGTGGTTAGATGATGCTGTGAGAAAAAGTTCAGCATTATTTATTTATTATTTTTCTAATGTTATCAGCGTCACCAACGCGATCTGGTGATGCTGGCGACCTTATTTGCATTGGTGACGTTATAGATGCCATGTTTGTGACAGTATCTTCAAAATTAAGATAGAACAATAAACTGAATAGAAAAATATAGTATATTTTACTAACATATTTATTTACAGAAACTAAGCTACTACAATATGTACATAAAATTACAAAATACAATAGAATCAGTCAAAAAATAAAACAATGTTTTCTCATATAAAAATATGCGAAATTATATCATGGAGAATTGTCATTTATCACAACAAAATAAGACAACGCTTAGCCGTTATGAAGACGCCTTCATTTTTATCACTTTGCATGAAAACTTTAATAAAGTAGGGACACTGCGTTCCGGCAGGTAAGTTATTACATTTTTAAGTATGGCTCGTTCTTAATTTTGCCTCGTACCAACTACACCCTACACGGGAGAAAGATTTACAAAATTAAAAACCAACAAAAAATAAAATGCCACAACATGAAAACGTATTTTCAAAGGACACAAATAGAAAGTAAGTCATTATTTTGATGATTATGGGTCGCTTTGTGCAAAGGTCTTTGGGTTTGGTGATAGGACATTTTTTACGACACCATTCAAAGTCTTGAAATAAGTTCACGCATTGCAATGTTTCCATAATATTAGAATGTGACATCAAATATCGTTGGTAATAGACCAGGAACTTTCAAGAATTTTAATCTAGGTCAAGAAAATCTACTACCTGTCTAGTCAGGGGTTTACAATCGAGCATTTTTATGTTATTGTAAGTACCTACATAACTGTGACACATATCAGGAACAATAACATTAATAAATAATGGTACCATTACACTTAGGCTTAGAGGCAAATATCTGCTGATCATGCAAGCTCGCCCACGCTGCCAAGGTCGGTAGCATTTCGCGTATTTCAGTAAGGTACCTTCACGTCACCTTTCATTACTTAATTGAATATTGACGAACAAAAAGCCTTACTAATGCACCGAAGCAGAAAGCTCAGGCCATTAATAAAATTGAGTCAACGGCTGTATTGGATGACAATACCACTTTAGGATCCGATACAAAGCAACGCAATCCACGAACTCTTTCAGGAATGCAAACGGGTTCCTTTAAATAAAAACGTATCAAAATAATTTCATTATACGAACAGAAATAACTGTTCTAATCTACCTATATGAACGCAAATGAGGCAAAGACTAGTATTATTATGTAGTAAAAAGTCATCATCATCATTCCCTTGCCCTTATCCCAAGCTAAGGCTGCGTTTCCACCAGAGATGTGTGAGGATGTGTTGCGAGGGATCTGTTTGTTAAGAACCAATAGAATCACTGAGCTGAGTGAAGCTAGTTAAATGAAGTGATTCTATTAGTTCTTAACAAACACATCCCTCGCAACACATCCTCGCACATTTCTAGTGGAAACGCAGCATAAGTAGGGTCACACAATTAATACCTACGTAGTAAAAGTATCACTCATCATTCAGTCAAAATAATATCAAATTTATATCTACCAATTATTGGAATCCGTGCTCGGATTAACCATTTTCACGTGATACTGAAAACCTAGCACACAAGCCGACCACTTAAAACTTTAGGGTTTTCTACGGACCCCTAACAGCCTTAAAAAGATTATTCCGGATAACGTACGTGCTCGCATAAAGTAAAAGGGATGTTTTGTTTGTCAAAAGCTAACGTAGTACTCGATGTAGGATTATAAAAATCTGGCTTTGATGGTAAAAGAGCAGCTAGGTTTTGTTTAGTGTCTCTTCTGTTGCTAATGCCGTTCCCAATGCGCTTTTATTTACTTTGTATCCTTTGACGCTTGTTTGATTGAATAAATCTTTTAAAATAATCATGTGATAGTCTGAACATAGGGGATTCCTAATGTTAATCTAGCGCTATCTATACTTTTACTTGTTTGTTTATAAGTAGTGTGATATTTTTTGACATGTATGTATTTATACATTATTGTATACTTACAAATAGTGTCTAAAATTGTAGAGCTATAAATGGCATTAGATGCAAAAAATTATACCAACTTTATAATTTTTTGCATTTTTTATTTTATTTTTACAAGCTTGCACGTTTTTAAAAGTGTTTTCCAGTGTTGACCGTTCAACGCCTTAGATATGGGTTTGGTATTTCATTTCGTTACAATTTGAGTCACAAATTACACTAGCTCTATTTTCCCAGTAGTAAACGAGCATTCACACTATAAAAGTACCCGGCTAAGGTCAGGCTCGCGTCAATGGCAGTCTACTGCCGTGTTTACTCACAATAAAACACTACTTTACGACAAACGCTGAACTTTACCGCGCGAGGCATGATGCCTACACTTGTTATTTCTTGCAGACAGATAAAATATCCTTTTAACACGTTTTTAAGGTACCTATGAACCCTGAAACGTTACAAAAACACTACTACTTTTTATAGACTTTATTCAAGCTTATAGTCATAATTTTTTTTGAATTTTCTACATCAAATGGTTTTTAAAAGTGACATTACGTTTCTTCGCAAACACTAAACACCGTTTTAAGACTAACTTTTTGGTGATCCATTTTCTAAAAGTCATGTTATAGTGGTAAAACTGGGTAAAACAATCGAAATAAAGTGAGGTTTCTCCAATTAACTTTTACTGGCTTCGTGAAACGTGATAATAAATGAATGCCTTTCAGCGCTTTGACGTACACCCAAAAATGTTCGATGACGCGTACCTAGCGAAAACCATATTTTACTCGTGAAATGAAAATCACGCATGTGGTTTAAATGCTCAATGTCGATTCACGTCACAATGACGTACATTGATATAATACATAGACGGTATGTATGGAAGAAAGCTAATATTTTTGTAAATCTTTTCACGTGGGAGTGGTCTATGACATATTTTAAACTAAATCGTCATAATAAAGGTAAGAGTGATAAGATAACTGTTTTTATTTGACACTAGGCACACCACAAAAAAACAATAGGTTTGTAAGTATGAGGCAATCTCCTATAATTCTCATGCGGTTTAAAAAAATATTTTGTCCTAAACGATGCCGGCGCTCATCAGGAAAGTTAAGCTGACGGAAGCTTATATTTGTTGTGTTTATTTAGAAGTTCTAGTCATACATTAGGTACTTACTACTAGGTACATCAATGAATCCAGCCTACGAGTACAACTGTTTACAACTTCAAAGTTCTGTTGGCCTTTCTTCAATGCAGTGTTTGCGGTGTTTACGTCAGTAATGAGCTAATTCATCTCTCACTGACGTTTCTGCGTCACTCTATTGAAGTTCATATGCACCTCAGTTTGGCAGAATCAGAATTATTCACATAGTTCAGGCACTTATTAAACAAATGAGGAGGGACATATTAAGAGTTATATATTATTGAAATGAATTATTCTTTGACTGGTATTGAATTATTTCAGTTGCTAATTATAATTTTTTGCATGTGATTTATTATGATGACTCTATTGTGTTAGGTCATACCTAAGAATACTCGTAGATGTAATGTTTAAAAAAAATACAAATACAAATTTTGCTTTCGTCGCAGTCGCATTAACTTAATAAGTTACAATAATAAGAATAATTCTTTGCATTTTGCTAGCTGCAGAAACTAATGGCTATGGCCATTTAAATTATAACTATTATTGGCGCGAGGTAATGTTTATGAAAATACTCACGAAGAGCATCTTTATGTAGCTTCATACTTAATACCAGCAAAGGTCATTAAAATTAACAACACAGTTATTTCCGTAAGTATGGCTACTTTATGGCTCTATCGAATTCCTCCACAGCTATTTGCGACCCAAGATGCATTATTATTACGAGAAGAGCCACATGGATGTCGTAAATTTTATGTTAATTTTGTTGTAAGTATGAATACTAAGGAATCCACGAGGCGAGATGTCATGTCGTAACGTTTTATAACACAACGCTTTGGTATTCTCGAAATATGAACATTACAAGTAAGCACATTTCGGCATTTATTATGCAAACAGTCAAGCTGTGGCACCCTTTTTAGCAGTGCATATGAAACAAGGGGAAATTTAAACGTCTTTGAGTAAATAAGGGTTATTTTTCCACTTTATTCGTACATTTGAATAAATGAAGGTTATCATTCAGTTGCGGCTTGGCACAAAGAAACAAGACAGCTAAAAAAAATGCCGTACTATAGTTTACGTAAGTACTCGTAAGCTATCGTCAGACCGATGATAGCAAAAAGTTTATTGGAGCAAGGACGGGGATAGAGGGCGGAGGATTGACCTGATAAATGTTACGTCTGGAGGTTAAGCTAAAGGATCCTAGGCACTCACTAGGCTTTACTTTGTTTTTGATCAAATATATAAGTTTCGACGACTACCCAATTATTTCATACCGTGAAATTACGAATGAAGGTCAAAAGCTTTAAAATAATATTATTAATATCACACATAATTTCACGGACTAAAAATATCAGGACATCCCACACACCAAATTAGTAATCGCGGATGGAAACTCGTCTCTACATAGATAGGTTTTTCTTATTTTATACCCCACTAAGACCCCTTGCAGACTTTCTATCGGCCGATAGTTGAGACGGGCTATACTTCTCCATACTCATTACGAGCCGAAGTATGTTCCGTCTCAACTATCGGAAAGTCTGCAGTCTGCGAGGAGGCTAAATCTGCATACGGACTACGCGCTCCAAGCTACGTGTTCACGCATTCTAACTGCAGCAACGCGTATACATTTTGTCATTTGACATCGACTCGCACTCGCACGAGACTGGAACCAATGAACGCGTAGCTGGAACGCTTAGTATGCTATTCCAAGTTTCATCCAAATCGGTTTAGGCGTGATTGAAACACAAACTCACAAACTTTTAGCGTTAATATATTAGTGGGATAGTAGGATAGAAAAGTATGATAGTGGGATAGAATAGTATGATTTCTTCGTTCAATAACATTTAAAATTAGATACAGATGAGAATAGACCAGTTGTTAGACGAGAAAAAATTCCATCCCTCGCAGTTTCTCACATTGACATATGAGCAAGTTCTAATCCATCCACATTAATATTGTCTTAACACGCTCACGTATAGAGACAATAGTTATTTTCGTTGATGATGTCACATGCTCTACATTCCGAAGCAACATTAGCGACGCACTATTTGCGAAAAATTATTTTAACTCCGACTTATTTCAATTCCGCTTTCACACCCACAGCCAGTGACATTGGAGCTGTCACTTTTCGTTTGGGTAATAGCAAGTTAGTCTAAGAGCTGGAAGCAGCTAGTGGTATATTTTATATATTCATAAAAAAATATCACGTCTCTTTCCCGTAGGTGTAAGCAGAAACTATGGCCCTTACTTATAAACTTGACATAAATTTATGTCATAACATACTTTATGTCAAGTTTATTAGTAAGGGCCTATGTATTTTCACTTTGCTTGATCAATATGACACTTATTTCCCATCATTTACACACATTACATCCCACAACTAGACTTGGGTACACTTTGAGGACCCTTATCCAAAGTCCCCCATTTGGTAAAATTATATTTGACTATTTCAAAATTTATTCTATGACATGACGACATGAGAAAACTCACATACCCTACACTCGCAAAAATGTGTGACTAACTGTTTGATGTCTAGGTTTTAAAACGGGAACAGTAAAAATAACCTCGGTTATGAAAATATATTGAAATACAACGATGCAGTCTCTATAATACGTGTGCTTACGTCAAATCAATGAAAACACATGTTTTGAAATATGCCCATAAAGTCCAACAGCTTCTCTCCCTACACACGTCATAAATCGACCATTATTCCTTTAGTTACGTTGTTTTTCGGCTACGTATCTCCAAGCCGAGCCAAGAATGTAATCCATTTAATGGAATCGTAAGCGATGTATCAACACGCACAGAAGATTTCTCTTTTATTTGTTTGTTTGTGCAAATAACTTGTGTATGTAGTAGTAAACCAGCCGTGCTGTTTTGTTCGGTAAAGGATAGAAGTCTTCATAGCTAGGTAAATTAAGAAGATCTCCGTCATTTGGTTCAATGAAACCCTTCGTCATGTATTATGCTCTCATCCGTACAGACTACAGCTCCCAAAATTAAACAGGCGATGATTCCTTAAATCATGTAGAATTAAGTTATGATATCGTCACAAGTCCAAAATGAATTTGTTTGTGTATTCCAATATTGGTTGGTTTCTTTAGCTGCGAAATACATTTATATCTCGTTGCGTACATTTAATTAAATAATATGAAATACTTGTTACAAAATGTTTTACGCGATGTGGACAGAAGATATCTGCATATTTGATCTGCTGGATAATATAAATTACACATTGAAGTGAACATTAATTTTACGATTGTCAATATTTCCTGCGTTAGTGATGCTCAATAAACAATAATGCGACCAATCAGCTAATTTTAATTATTCTAAATATAATCGCATTTTCGATTTCTGTGAGAAAAAGTTCTAAAACAGTCTTCTTTTTGTCGAGCTTAATCAATTTCCTATTCAATGTTCAGATTTATGATGTGTTAGATCTTTGCCAAGCAGGGACATAAAAAATAATTAATTTTCCGGAAAATGAGCCAAACATTACCCAATTCATAGACAAACATGACATAACTATGAAATATATCCGAAACATCTGTTGATGGACGATATTTGGTTATTGCTTCCATGAGTTATATCTAGCCTCCCTTTGAGATATTGAGAACATTATCTGTCTAACGATAATTAATGTATCTACATCCGATACAGAAACTATATCGAACTTACGTGAAACAGGATCACTAGTGTATTCCCACAGACGTCCTCATATCTTCAGGCAATATAAATACGGTGTCATAGAAGACTTATAGGTGCATTTACACGATGCGATTTTTCAAAATTGCTTAGCCCCGCCCATTGAACGTACCGACGAGTGTCGCGCTATGACAAATCGCATACGATGAGCGTTACACGTGAAAAATTGCCGTGCGATACGATATCGCAAGGCAAATTTTTCGCGGAAATCGCATCGTGTAAATGAACGTTAAACCCTGTCCAGAAATTTCACAAACTAGAATGAGTTAATAACTTGGAAAAATAGTAGATTTTATCAAGAGAATCATAAAAATTCTAGTACCAAATCGTTGGCCAAAACCCATTTAAATTAACACTAGGAATCGAAATCTGTGTAAAGATACTCCTAAATGTATACATTTACCTTTAAGACCTTAATATATCTCTAAAGTAAATTAGTATAGTTAACGGCGAGAGAACTAGGGGAGCTGTAGGTACAATAAGCACCAGTCCTCACCCGACTCGGAACGGGTATCATTTATAAGGTAAAAATATATACCTATCCGTATTTATTTTATTCTCGTAAATAACTATTGCCGGAACGTTTTGTTAAGATATAAGGTATTTACCAAAGGTGAACCTTATCAGTTTCAAGCATAAACTGAAGAATTCTTATTTCGAATTTAGCACTTTTGAATGGATAATTGGTAAAATCTAAAATTTCAGGAGTCGTTTTTGCCAAATGGTGCTCCATCTTAAAATCTAAAGGTCGAATCCCAGCCGCAAAATAATGTTTTTTTTTGTTTAGGAAAATTGTACGAAAATTATGAGCTCTAATGGATTATACGTATGGGATGATAACTTCTGCAAAATGTGGGCGTGTACTAAATGTGTATTTGGACATACCTCTGACAAAACACTTGACTATCTTCAAAGAATCTTATATGCATAAAGATCTTAGAGAATGTCTGCGTGGGGAGGTGTGTGCCAGAGACTTAAATTTACAGCTTGCACATGGGATTATAATATACGACTTTATTATACGATAATGATCTAAAGCTCCAAATTTAGAGCAAAATTTGTACCAAAGGCAATCAAATCATATTTGTATCAAGATGCAGGGAATAAAATAATTTTATCTGTGGTACAGATCTGCACTTGTACCTTGTATTGATTTGATTGTAGGTTTGAAAGGGGTACTTATTAAATTTTCATTTTCGATGGCAGCAAGGTGTCAATCGATTCGATGATAGTCTGAATGTGAATCATTCAGAAGTAAAATTCTTAAAAGTCTTGTTTAAAATTCACAGATATGTTTGAAAGCGCCAGAAATTGTGCTCTAGCTCTAATCCCTTGGATCCAATGTTCGGGCGAATAGCTAGCTTTGGATACAAATGGAGGTAATGAGTTCAAGCTGATTAACCAGAAATTCGACGAAACTACGAGTGCAATCACCAAAACATTTATTTACTTATTTTTGAAAAAGAGAACGATCCCACTAACCTCCCCAAGAAAGTAATGAGAGTGAAAGAGACGAAAGATGTACATCAGGATCGGAGCAAGAGGAAATCTATGATTTCTGCCTGCCTCCACGGCAAAGAAGCTAGCTGCTTACTAGTAGGTCTTATCCCAAAAGTGAGTAACTGCTACAACTATTATTTCTGTGAAGATTTAATTTTTAGAATTACTACGTTGTTGTTAGCTAGGTACTCATATTTTTATGATTTTTGCAATCGAAGTTCACATTACAACCAAGCTAATACCAGGTATTTTACATCTCTGGAACATCGAATAGGAATATCCAGACCATATACTTCAAATGTTACTAATAAGACCACTCTATTTCACAGGCATGGTAGTCATTTCCGATTCCTTTAGAATTATTTTACCCTGAGGCACATAGAACATAGAATAGGTAAAATTATAAATCTAGGAAATGAATTTGTCTTTCATCTAAAAAACAAAAAGAAGAGTAAACACGCAAAACGCTCGTATTCTGTAAATTATTACGACAGTAAAACGATGAAGATTTTTCTATTTACTTCAATGATATGAGTTTATTTCTAGTTTTATTGCACTTTTGTAATGTCGACAAGTTTTTGGGGCCAGTGATGAACACAACTTTTTAGGGCTATCGAAAGGTATTTGTTTGAATCATGTTTGTGGACTGAGCAAAGGTATTTGACAAGACCACGTTACTAAAAAAACGTAATTTTTAATATCCCGATATTTGTGCTAAATTAGTCGATTAGATCTGTAAAAATATCTGGAAGATTTTTAATCTTCTTATTTTCTCTATCTATGACATGAATGGGTCCTCTTGTTTATCGACAAAGGTGGCGTTAGAAAGCTTGTATAACATTCCACAAAAATAAAATGTTTTCAGACCCTAATGGCTTTCCAACGAAATTGCCAAAGCAATTAAACAAAATATAAATTGGCAAGTTTATGAATACAACCGTCATTAATTTCAGGTCGGGCCGAAAGGATTTTAGCGTAGGTTTGTTTATTTAGGAGTTGAAAACTAGTTTCAGAACTGGGATAACCGGCTGTCGAAGTGGTGCTTACCGACATCGTCTGTAAGTTCGTATGGGCTAGGCTAGTGACGGAGTTTTTAGGCCGCCTAAAAGCCTCCGTAATTTTTTAAACTGGTATTGTCAATCCGAGATGTCTGGAGGGAGTGGGCTATGGAGGGGATGGCTAAAATAATATTGTCAATTCAACTTAATTTTCAAAGCACGGAAGTACTTAGTTTTCATTGCTACAAAACAAGCCCCCTAGCCAAGTTACAATTGGATTTGCAAAGATAGAATCCCACTCTTAATAATCTAAATATTAACTAATCTTGTGAGTTTGTTTGGATGTTTGTATGTTTGTGTATCAATCACGCCTAAACCAGTGAACCGATTTGAATGAAACTTGGTATAGGCATAGATAGTGACTTGGAATACTTTTTAGTAGATATGATAAGGTTTCTCAGTAAGTGATTTATTTTGTAAATCTTATGAGAAATAAATAATCTTTAATCGTAATCGAATAGCATATAGGCTATTTAAAATGTTGGTACCACGCGGGCAAAGCCGCGCGCAGAAGCTAGTTCATCATAAAACTGGCCTCAAAAAAAAACAAACATTCATTCATTGATAAATAATAACCAGACGTATAAAGAATTAACACAGTTGAGTGCGTGTGAGGATACGTGAAACTGGATTCTTGCCTCGATAAAATTTAGTATTTACGAGTTTTCCAGCGATTTAAAAATTTCACCAAACATAAAACCAAACGATACAGTCTATAAAACAATGTGAATTCGCACGCTTAAAATGCTCTCATTAGGTACTTACTCGTCGCGTAGACCTTTGTCAAGCTCAAGTGGCACATACTATTAGTTGCTGTCCATTCAAATGGAGAGATTTAAAACACATTTTCGATAGGTTCAATTTGAAGTTATTCCAAATATTGATCATGTATTAGTGGTATACGATTTGATTCCTAAAATATGTATATTTCTGATTAAGCTTAAAAAAATCTCTATAATTTTTTTTACATTATGTAGTGAATTCTGGAGACAGAGGTTTAGGCGCAACTAAACTCCGATAGGTACCAGACTTACTCAGGAAGCGTAGGTACCAATTACTCAGAAATGTGAATTTCAGGAAACTCCTACGAATCCGAGAATTATTGTGTACAGACTTCACAGAGTTTATTGGAAATATACCAATTCCATTTCCTACTTTCAATTCTGCCGATTTCTGCTCTAACGAGTAATAAATAAAACTATACTCTTGTACATTAAAATTTCTTTAAGCTTGAATCATGCCACCAAGCAACGATTTTTATCTAGTTTATGATACTGCAAAATTTAATTTTATAATTAACGAGAGACTCACACAGGACCACTGGACATGCATTGAACAAACTGGCAAACTGAGGCTTTATTGGACCAGGGAGAATCTAAAAAAAGAAAAAAGGCCTTTGCCCAGCAGTCAAACCAACAAACTAATCATATTAGATTATTTATTCTTAGACACTCTGATTGTCTTCGTAGGTATACTGATGTCTACCAATCGTAAAAAAACTATAAATATAAAATTCAGCTACGAGTATAATAATGCCTTTGAATAATATCTACCAGACATGATAATTATAATCTCAGTATATTTATTAAGGTGTTTCAAATGAACTGTAATATACCTATTACAATAACATCATTGCCTATTACCAAATTTATGACCAGTCACATAATAAATTATAAATAGAGGTACCAAAACAATGCGTTTGCCAAATAGAAATCCTAGCACTGGCATTATTATTTATGATTTGCTGAGTCTAGGAATGTTTTATTGAACTATATTCTTTTTAATTAAAAAAAAGGAACTAAGATTATCCGATCACAAGACTTACAGAAAGACGATCAAAAATCAGCGTTGAAAATAATCGACAATTGCAAGTTGGAATTGCACATAAAGGTTTCGCTCATATTTATTCCTTTAAAAACTGACAGCCACTATAGTTTTTTTTTTCGGCCTTAGTGGCCTAGTGGTCGAGAAGTTGATTGAGACGCAAGAGCGAATTCAACTCTCATGGCAAAAGAAACGTTGAATATGAACTGTTTAATACACGTCTTGTAATTTCAAATGTCTACCCATCAGAGTTCAAAGAAACGGTGTACCTATGACAGTCGGACAGGCGTCCACCTGTCTACGGATAGGTAGGTACAGCGAGACGGCATCGCGACAGACCCAGAAATGGCGCAACGAACTTGATAGATATATTAAACTGTGGGTCCAAATGCCATGAGAGTACGAGTGTGGAGTACGATGACTAGAGAAATCAAAGGAAGGCTTTGCCTAGTAGTAAGCCCTAATAGGCTAGGTACTGATAAGTAATAAAAGTCCTGTTGGAACCCCACTTGTATATCCTAAAAACGACTATTCATGATCTCAGTCCGATAATACAACAAGAAAGTTTTAATTATTACCGTCTGCCCTTACCAACTGCCTCACGCGGTGGCAGACGGTAACACTTATGGGTATCCACCCCCGCGGGGGCTCTTGACTTGTGAACAATTTGTTTTTTAAAAGCGTTGTTCATTGTTTTGAAGGTAACGCGGAACTAGACTGGCTGTAGCATAAAAACTGAAATCGATTTGAGACGCGGCAACAATGTCACTTCACTTGGCCACTTACCAAGTATCTATGAACAACAGACAGTTCATTTACACAACGGAAATTTTATGTTGTTAACAATTAATTTTACTGGTTCAAAGTGCCGTTAAAGTTAAAATAGGTACATAGTAGACTATTTATATTTGCCTCGTGCCACAGATTTCTGTATTAAAACGATTGCCACGAAAGCCCAAGGTCAATAACTTTTATTAATATTAACACACAAAAATGAATTTACTTGCTGACTAATTTTAATAAATTTCAGCGTTTTAGAATAAACTCACAATATTAAAAATCATACTAAAATGCTATGGGAATTTAAACTTTATCGTGTACTATGGACGTGCAAAGTTTACGAAATTTAGTAAAGAGCTGAATTTTCTCGTTTATTTTCTTAAGTAACGATTACCTTCTGAAATTTAGTGCTTAAAACGTGAAAATTAAACACATTTAATGAAAGTTTTTGAATAGCGAAAATTAAACGTTTGGAGAAAATAATCTGGAAATATTCAAAAATGGACTGAGTTACTAAAATAATTCTTAATGCGATAAACCTATGACAAAATGTGATGAAATCATCGACAATGATAGAATACAAAACACAATACGGATTCAGCCAGGGCCACTATCAATGAGACGATCTAAGATGATAAATGCGAAAGGTTGTAACTATATTTTTTTCTGTATATTTTGTTAAATATTTTTTACTGTAAGCTTTCTGTCAATAAACAATTAATCATTAATAAAGTACGGTGTAATTTGAAAATAACACAGCTTATATTCTGGACTAACACTATTAAAAACTCCCTCACCAGGGTTGGCTACTAGCTTTATACAATTTTAGTGCATAAATTGTTTATGATGAATGGCATAAGTATTTTATTTATTTATTAATCAAAAATTAAAACACCTTAACAGCAAGCCAAAGCGATGTTTTAACACAAATTAACACAATAAAACTCAGATCATAATGTACCTAACCTAGGATAGATAAATCAGACTACACGTTATGAGAACTCAAAATTCTCTAGAAACATTACCGCATTACCGCTCTATTCATGAAAAGTAGAATACACTGTTGCTATCCTATGCTCTACAGTTAATTTTGCCTCTATAGCTTTCTCCAGTTGATTTTTAGCTCGACGGTTCGCAAGCCAGTGATCCGTAACAGCTCTGATTGGATAAAGGGTTCCGAGCGGAGTGCACATCTTTATTGTGGAATTATTTATGAAGCCTCATAGCCTTAGAACTCGGGCTTATGTGTATTTCTCTGAAATGCTTGGCTTTACTATTTACTTATTGAAGGGTTTTATCTGGATAAGTAGTTCGAATGGTATTGTGTTAGTGTTCAATTGAGTTAGACTAGTGTTGTAGGCAGGTAACGTAGGCTTCTTATAGAATTAGATTCTTAATATTGAACAGTTGCTCTCCTCATCTCATACGTAATACAAGAAATATACACATGAATAGTTATCTTTTATGACTTGAAGCATACATATGGATCCTGAAAACCCTGGAACAAAAACAATAATGGCATAAGTTCCATTCACCATTCATTGATGTCAATAATCATGCTTTTCGTTATTTTTTTAGAATATAAAATCGTTAAAAAAATTTCAGGTGATAAATAATCTTTTACTTGGATACACTCTTCAAGCAAAAATCGTTTGAACATACAACTAGTATTATTTTCTACTGAAGTGCTATTTAATTAGAACAGTCAGTCTGCGATACGAATACCTATTATTAGGCTATTATTAGAACGTATAAATACAATCGCATGCCAAATTCAATACCTACGCATCTAAAGATTGTCAAGTCGTTAGAATAACGACGTGATACATTTATAGTCTCGGGTTCTATCAAGCTTCAATGTCAGCAACTGATTTATATAGAAATATATCTACATTCTTCAAACAACAGGACCATGACTGTATCCCCAAGGCACGGTAGATAGATATTCTCTCACATCAAATCACTCAAGATCCTTTGAAGATGTTTCGTACAAATGTACATTTGACACATGCACCTAGCAGAAGTTCCATACGTGATAGAACTGAAAGATTCGTCAAAACTTATAATATTAATGAAGTGAGAAAATGAGAAGAGATAGAAATGAGACAATCAAATACCGAAGACAATTAAATCATTGTGACACTTCAATCGATTGGATGCACGCACAAAACTCGTGCTAAAGTTACAGTATCCGTCAATCAAGTTCTGGGAGATGTGCCAAGAAATAATGTTGTCTTGTCCACGAGATATCGCGAAATACTAAACTAGAAATGTTATTGTCTATGATTCAAATTACGGAAGAAACTAAAGGCTGAGTCGAAATGAACCTACAAGGCTGATAGTTTTAGATGTCTGATAAAGCTAACAAATCTATCAGAACTAGATATATTTGTTTTGGATTTGCGTTGTGTTCGGAGTCATATTTCAATGATTTTATCTATAAATGAAACTGCTTTCTATGCAGGCCCAAAACACAAAGCACTCAGTGTATTTCGTGCTTCTGAGAACACTATAAAGTCGATGGTCTTCATGCGGCCTTACAGCTAAGACACTCACTAATAAAATCTTATTTATCAACTTGTAAAATAAAGACTTAATATCGGTACAAAATCCCAAAAAACCTAGTTCACATGCAACAATTCCTTAAATTGTTTGTATGATGGTTATGTGAAAAAACCATGAGAGGATGCTATACAATATGATGCCAGAAGATTGGAGCGGTTGTCTACGCTCCGATGTATAAAAACATTTGTGATCCATTCTTTTTTACTATGGTAACTTTATGGTGAACTAGCCCAGGTCAATTTCGACACAAACAAGCCTAGTCAAATTGGACTAGGCTTGTTTGTGACCTATTGAATAATTACCAAACATCAGGTACATATGTACATCCCACCTGATGCGTATTGTTTGTAAAAGTGTTTTTGTCAGGTCACCCACAGAAGAGAGACCTTAGGATTGACAGATCTCCATCCAGATCCACTACCTCGAGTGCGAGTGTGAGTGTGTTTTTTTTATAAAAGTGTGATGTCGCATTTAGTGTTATTTTGTCCAATTGTTTAGTTCAGTAGGCGTTGTGAAACATCGCCCGGCATGAGTTAGTGCGCAACAGATGTTGGTATCGGAACGCATTCCGTCGTCAGACTCACAAGAAACTGGAATAGACTTTCTGTAAAACGAATAATTTAGTTTTAATTTTGGAATGACGTTTTTTCATTCGTTCAGTAATAGAATGTCACAGAATGTTTAATATTTAGTTCGTTTGCTTGTAATGTTTGAGCATTAATAATGTTTGCAGTTGCTATTGAACAATTTCTCATTTAGGCTTAGAAAAAATATTCAGGCCTTTTTGTTTGCCCATGCTGTTTGTTTTACTACTTGACAAATTATTAGCATTTTATTTCAATCGTTATCTTCTTTTCCTTGTCCCACATAGTGTGGTCTGCAAAACATAGTATTTTTCTTCCATTTCCCTCTTTTAGCCACCGTCTCAGCATTCACTATTTTCTTAAAAAAATACGAAGAAAAAACTGTAATTCAACACGTGAATATTGGCAAGTCTACGAGTATATTGAAGTAGGTAGGTACTTCAACATTTCCATGTTGTACACACTGACAATAAGGTATATAAGATTTTTAATCCATTCTCAGACAATGCTCGAGAAATAATACTAGAAAACCGCTAAGTGCTGTTCAGTCGACGTTGTAGACTAAATACTAATAAACAAGATTAGAGAACACTTGATTTTACGTCTCAAACTGTCTGCGCATTTTGTTTGCTTTCAAACCAGTTATTCCAAACACCATCATACTTCATTCGTAAGTTCAATGACATCATAGGCCTTTTCGCCAGGAAATAGGTTTGTAGTTTTGTTAGATAATTAATGTTGTTGGATGTGTGATCTGATCATGTGTGGAATTGATCAGATCTACAAGTAGGATCGGAAAAAGATAATTAGGTATATTCTTACATTATTCTGTTAAAGCAGATAGTTACAATAGTTGTGTTTTCGAGAAAAATTATGTAAAATTATCAAAATTTATGTTTAATTGTATCAATATTACCCCTTTTATCGCAAATGAACTTTAAGTTTAGAACAGCTATTAAGTCCTGGCACGATATTTAGTACAGTTGGGCCCGCTCACACTAAAGCAGCCGTAAACCGTACATACCTATTAAAATAAAACGATTTTCCCCTATTCTGGACCGTAAAACCATGGTCCGAATGAATAGTTATAATTGTCGAGAAATGACACATTTATGTCCATCGCTTAGAGACAAAAAAGTTAGTGATGACAAAAGCATGATTGGATCACAAAACTGGATAGAATGTTGATCATACAGAAGATGTATGATCAACATTCTATTTTAATTTCAAATAAGACCCTTATTGACGACTCTCAGTCGTAGTTTGATTATCTCACAATTATTTTCATAATCTGCAGATAGATACTTATAATATCTTGCTTAGATGTTGTACTAAGCTACGTATTCATTTCATTAGTTTGTGTAGGAGGATTCCTAAATTAGAAACATTATTTTTGCCCAACGGAAATAATACAAGCTACGAGTATACCTATTGTTTTTTGTGTAGTTTTATAGAGAGCCTCGTAATAAAGCCAAGCTTTGACGCAACTTGCACGTGTCGCCATAACTAGCTCTAACTTTTTAGACTTGTAATTAAATTAAAATTCACCAGTGCGATTTACCTACCTTCCACTTCACCTTCAGTTTTCCCGACTTTAAATTAAATTTCGTGCAGCTAATGTCGAGTCCTGTGATTTTTTTAATGCTACGTTGTATTGACTTTACCATCGTGAAGTTTACATTTATAAATTACAATTGGACTTACTAGAAAGCCTCTCTAAAAGGCTAAACACTGCTGTGGGTTTTACACCAGTAAAGCAAACCAGTTTTGATGATTTAATTAAGAGATTACTCTACTTAGAAGAATAGCCATGACTAGGGATTTTCAGTAAATACTTTTTAGAAAATTGGTTTTCTTAATTTTATTTCTCTGGATAAATATTAGGTATTCATTCTCTCTTGTTGCTCGCCCTGTGTTGTAGATTATGAGGATTGATACATTTTAATAGCAAACAGAGCACCAGTCATATCGAGGATGTTCCTATTGTTTAACCGATAACACAGACTCGACCCACATTTCTAATTGTATCACACTCCCGCTGATATCATTGTTCTGCGTACCGTGGAAATTAATTTAAATAGACCCAAGTACTTCTCTGTCTTTCCACTCAACCGAGCGTAAGTCGATCTGCAATCCCTCCTCGATAGCTGTTACATTCACTGACTCAAATTTTTTAAATTACGCTTTCGGACTTTTCGATTCGAAAGAACTTTTATTTGTTTCGAATCTCCAACAAACTTCCACTTAGATACTTTATACTTTCCTGGAACTTGATGCTGTTTGCTCGGAAAAATATCCACTTCAGTCTTTCCAGTAAATTACCTGTAAATAAAAGAAAGGCGTTTTAGTAAATGGTTTACTGGTTTACCAAAGATTTTTATGTGTTGTATCCGTGAATATATTTTATCGCATCACGAATTTATGTCGCTCTAAATAATGTTTTACAAAATGATAGTTCAAACTCTATAGTCTCGAGTGCGTCCTGTGGGAAGTTTTTTGAACAAAAAGCATGGCCGATTTATGAGTAGCGCCATTTTTGATTCTGATAGTTTTATTCAAATTTTCCAGACAAACAGACTGCAATAAAACAACATTTTGTTTAAGACAGCTTCCAATACGAATACAAAGATAAGTGAGTCAATAAACCAAACAGTAAAATACGGTCGTAAAATGAAAGACAATGTTACCACAATGTAACCGTCGAACATGTGGACAGTGTTACGAGCAGCATACAAAACAAGTAGCTGTCAAAATATCTAAACATAATTCTCAAGGAAATGTCGGATGAAACGGGACGTCATGGAACAAATGGATTCGTGTCACAGATCGTTCTAAATATCGGACAGATGAGCGGTCACTCGAGCCGGCGCGTCATCTCCGAATAAACATGAGTACGCACTGAAACTAAAATATTATGCGATCACATTTGAAACGCACGAGCTAAAATAGATTCGATGTGTCACCGGCTAACTCCGTGTGGCCTACTACGGCAGATAGCGCATTACAGCTGCATCATTACCCCAAATTCATACCCAATAGGTTGTACCTATACCTAGGAACTTCAAAACACCACGTTAGATAACCTGTTATAAACAAGCGAATATTTTTGATAAATTTTCAACAAGATTAGTATGTTTGTGTATATGTATGCTAAGTAAAAAACTATTCCCAAAAAAATAATTAACTTTGGTTTAGGAGTGAATAAAAAACGAAAAAGCATAAGTAAGTATGATAGGTATAATATGTTTTAAAGTGAGTTTGGTGTGGACGAGTGGTTGAATGGAGGTTGGATGAAGATTTTGAACTTTTTTGAAAATTTAATGCGTCTATCTTAATTTCATTCAAATCCTCTAATAAAAAACATTGTATAGCGCTGTTCGCAGCCACAGAGGCTTTGTAATTTGTTTTTGAATACAATGTAATGAGCTGGGCCATAAAATACCAATATGAAGAGCGATTAGGGCTGCAATGAACAATAAACACATTTTAATCAATCGCTTTACAGTGGGAAAAGATAAAACGTAATAAACATGTTGTTCTTCGGAAAAAATACCTACGTATTTCTAAATTATATGCCCCTTTTTGTAGGTACCCCGTGCCATACCCTTTTTGTAGGTATTTCACCAACTTTTGACAATCGATTTTTTTTATAAAGGCATGAAAGCGTTACCTACAATCAAATAATGTACAATAAAGAATTACAGAATGAATTACTTTGCTTTTGATAATGATCTTCATTATTTGACAGACACAACCTGTTTCTACATAAATGCGGCCCGAGGGATTGAGATAATATATAAAACAAAGTAATGGTTATACGGGCGCGGGTAATCCCATGGTTATCCAACAGGGCTGACGGAATGCAACAGGCAAGACTTGGTATTTTTAAACCAAATTTATTTTATTTTATTTTATTTTTATTTTATTTTTTATTTTAGGCGAACCTTCTTGGATCAAATTGGCGACATTTTGGAGAAGGGCCAGGTCAAAAGTACCCTAAACCGACGAGCATGTATGAAAAATGTAATGAGAGTGAATGAGGCGAAAGTTGTGTGTCAGGATCGTAGCGATTGGAGATCCGTGGTCTCTGCCTACCCCTTTGGGAAAGAGGCGTGACTTTATGTATGTATGTATGTTTATGAAGCTGTCAAAAGTAACAACTTATTTTTGTACTATTGGCAACATAAGAAATAGCTAAGTGTAAATACTTTACTGTAAGTTATAATTAATTAACCTACAACTAGCAATTAACTTAATGGGACCACGGAATAGAAAGGCCTACTATAAGGTACACATTCTGAAGAGTAATAATGGTTTGCCTTCATTAAAAACGGTTATCAAGAGAACAGTCTCTATCGAGAACAATTAAATTATTCGAAAGTCAGATACAATTCTGACACCTGAGGTTTAATTAAATTAACTTTCATATCTAACTTAGCAACTTCCAAGTTTAGTTTTCGATAAGACTTAGCACTAGTTTTTCATGTTTAGGTAGTCTTTACAAACTTGTACCTACAATGTGATTTAGTTACAGGCAGGTATTTTTGAAGATTAGTTACTTAATAATCCTTTGTAACTTTCCAAATTATGATAAATCGATGGGGGAAGGTTAAAAAGCTGTGCTTATTGCACGTGCTCTATAGCAAACAGCAGTAAACTGTAAATGCGTAAGGTATAACGTAAAGTTTCGGCTAGCAGCCCTACCCTAGTTCGTGACACGCATGTATGTGGGCTCCAAGCCACAAGACGAGCCGCGCCAAGTAATTTCTATTCAGGGCTGTGCCGACTAGGGACCTAAGTGCTAATAGTGATAACGGGAAGTGTTCCGCCACAGCCAATAACGCTCCCAGAATTATATTCTGACCTTATTACTCGGGCGCGGTTACTCTGATCTGTATATTTTAATAAGCGTGATGATAGGGGCGGAAAGAAATTCGTGCCGTTTAATCTCAGTCGTTTTATTTGAAGGCATCACATAAGAAAACATTTTATTTTGCAATAATACGATAAGCAATGGGTAACATCGCGTTTCTAATGTGCATGTTCCTAACTGCGTAATAAGCCATGATGGATTTTTATTACCGTCATCCAGCTTTAGTTCACTCTCCTAAAACCGTATTATGATAAATACGCCCCATGCAGCGTGTCTTGAACATCAGACTACGAGAGAGAATAGGTACCATAGAACCACAAAACCAAACGCAATGAGAATTAAACTCCCATCTTTGGTATCTACACCATGCCTCGTCTACGTCTTACTGTGGCTTATAAATGTTTTTGCTCTGTACTTCCACAATCCCCATTTTCTCAACATTTCGGAAGCTCCCTTTGAACAAATCGTGTCACAGACTGCTGACTGTAAGATTAACGTCATGCTGAATTCAGAATGTCAAATGTCATTTCTGTTGTTGAAATTTGACGTTACGACGTAGAATGAAAACCAAATTCTGAGGATTAGGGATGTATCTAATGCTGTACCCAAGGTTAATGATATTTGATTTTACTAAGGCTTTTATATAAGATCATAATATTGTCCTCTGCTTATATATTCTTAACAACAACATGATAAATAATGGAAAACTCTTCATTTCCTAAACTTATAAATCTCTACCTTCTTGAAGTAAGTACTTTAACGTAGTATAATGCACCTGATATTTAAATTTTCATTACCTTATAATAACTACTAAGTATATTAGAGCCACAGCTTTGAATTTCCTACATCGGAAGCGAAAGATGAAAACCACAAATGAAAACTGTTTTTCAACAACAAGACAACATCAAACATCGAAGACAGTTACTTATAAAATCAATTTCCTCCAAATTCAATGTCGCTTATGTCTCTATGGTCCCAAAGTAACTTGCTAAAGATTAAAGCTATTTACTATTTTGGACGAGAAATTCCTTTTACTGGATCAAAGTCTAGTAGATAGGTCTAATGAATGATAGATGTGCTCTGAACTCCAATAACTTGGAGCTAATTTGAGTCTCTCAAAGCTGAAACTCAAGTCTTTCGTTTCCGAAAAATTATAGTTTTAAATTGACGAGATTGGTGAGGTAAGTTCGAATGATAGGTTCCTAGCATTCCGATTCTTTTTAAGTTGATTCCAGCAACGTTAAGTAGTCGCATCGTCGAAGTTTGTCTAAGGCGAAGCGTTGAAACAGCGAGATTTACCCCATCGAGTTATCGTAACGTCGACAACAGGACGGCGAGCCAGCTGCACGATTGTCCCAATGTTTTCACGAAGTACAGTCGGAATTTATTTTTATTTTTATCCTACTATTATACCTAGTAATACTAATAGGTACCTATACTAATCCTACCTATCCTACTGTACTTAAAGCTGAAACTTTGTAAGTATTTTTGTACCTATGTTTGTGTTTCAATCACGCCTAAACTACTTAACCGATTTGGATGAAACTTGGAATAAATGTAAATGTGCAGTTTTTTCACGATCTTTTTCAAAGAATTGCTGGCAGGTTTTGTGATTTTGGAAATGAATGTATAGTGTCGGTGAATAGGTAGGTGAAATTCTATTCTGTCGTCTTCAAGAAGGTAATTGAGCACCACTAACCTTTATCAACTTCCGCTGGCTGATCTGGATGACGAAGCACAGCTCTCAGCAATAGGTCCACGTAAAGAACGAAGAACAGTTCCAAAGTTCCACCAAAGTCTCGCTCACAATAGGGTAGTGATCACAGACACAAATTAGGTGATGAGAAAGGTAACACGATTATAAAAAGCTCAAGCGAAAGGGAACGTCCAACTAGCTCGAGGCGTCACGGCTTTCTGTCATCTTGTTGGCTTCCGTTGACTGGCAGGATCGTGGTGACTTACCAAACTACCCTCAATATGACAACAGAAATCGAACAGTAGATAATGACCTGGAATAGCATATATAGGCTATTCAAATAAATGTAGGTACCACTGGCGCGAAGCCGCGCGCAGAAGCTAATAATTAAATAAATTATATGAAATCAATCCTTGTTTCATTATGATTATTATATTTAATTGTCCAGTGCTGGAGGCTCCCTCTAAGTTAGGTAGGTAATGTTTTAGTTTGTTGTTGATTTTATTATTGAATATTATTTATTTTGACTTTCATTGTTGATTTTATTTATTTTTAAGTACTTAAGTATTTTATTGTTTTATTTTACTGTGATATTAGATTATAAGAATTCTGAATTATTTTTAGTTTCGGTTGAATTGTTATTAAGTATTGTTTTATTTATTCATGTTGATTTTACTGTGATATGATTAAGCAGGAGTTTTAATTATTACTTTCGGTTGAAATTTTATTATTTTCTATTTTATTATTGTTGATTTTACTGTGATATGATTTTAGCATAAGGAGTTTTAATTATTTTACTACTAAAAATATACCATTTTTTAAAATAATTATTTTAATTTTTTTCATAAATTCTGAATTCTATCATTCTCACAACAAACATTAGCATAAAAATGATAGGAACCATTCAAGCTGCCGACTGTATACCTTCGCTCTACGAAAGTCGTCGACAAGAGAATAGAGCGTGCTCAACGTTATAAAGCTCGCTATCAAGAATTTCGATGTCGGAGAACCCGCATCCAAAAGTTGAAGCGTGGTTGACGTGCCGGTAAACAGGCGGCGCTCTGCGTTAAAAAGCTCGACGTTGCAGGAATCAACTTTTAGGGAATCGGAATGATAGGAACCATTCGTTCGAATGAGTTCTTGTCTAGATAGGTACCTGCTTAGGTATACTTTTTTGTGCTGAAGTTGTGCTAACGTTTTGTGGACCCGTACTAAGCTCGTATACACTTTGATCGCTATTTGAAAGGCATTTCCTTTTTTCATGTGCCATATTTTCCTTGAGTTTTATGCAGTTTTGACACAAAACTAGTAAAAAGTTATTGTGTATTTACCTATAAACTTAAGATAAATTGATGCCAAAGTACATGTTCCAACTCGTTAGAGCCCACATTGCGCGCTAAACGATTCTGACTTAAAGCACTAATTACACTCACTGGGCATGACAACAACAAACACAGCTTTAGGTTATCCGACACGACACGACCGCTCAATTATTATATTGTAATGAAATTTTAAAGTGCCGTGTAAAATATTCCAGGCAATAATACGTAATAACTTTCGTGGTACTACTGCTCTGCTGATCCTACTACCTCATTATAAGTAACTACACGACTTTTATTTGTATTGATGGGTAACAGCAGAGACCTTAACGCGATCCTGAGGCCCAAAGGAAGTATGAAGTTCTAGTACCACATAGTACAAACCTTGGTAGCTTTACGAAATAATTCGAGTGATAAAATATAGAGCAAAAGCGGCATGTTTTATGCAAAAACAATTCCCCCGCAAATCCTTGTAAATCATGAACTATTGTATCGGTAACTAAAAGCAAGCAAAAACATATAACTAGGTTCATAACACACAGTGACAGTCGAACTCATATATTTCACGTCACGAGTGGGCGTACCTATTGTATTCCTCTTAAACTTTTGGAAAAATGCCAGAACGAATGCGGTGCTATGAGCGTGAGCAATCCCTTTAATAACCTGTATCGGTTAATCAACCCGAGAAGGTTGGCAATTAGATGTGATAGCCACAGAATATTCAGAAGAGCTCATACATTATAATTTTACGCTACGTTTATTCTACTGCGATAAACATAAAAATCTTGGCATGCGTTCTTTATCTAAACATTTAAGATCCTTATAAGGTGTTTGAAGAGGTAGTCAGACCTGATAACCCTTCTTAGACATCTTAAAAGGAGTTTGAGTGACGAACTTTTAATATAAAGTAGGTTTGTCTAGTCTACCGAGCCTCGTGGATACCGTCTTGTTCTCATTTTGTTTCGGTTCTTTTATTTTTATTTCTGATAGCTTAATGATGTAGCTATTCTCACTACGCTACAATGTCGTGGAAATATTCCTTTCAGAAATAAATCGACATTATGGAGGAGAGTAATGAAGAGATTTGCTGTTACTGCTTTTATCTCTCCGTCCCTAATATCTCGTAGTTGATGAGAATACATTTTTCCATGTTCATTAGCTTATAATGGTAAGTAAAAATCATAGGAGTAGAATCTAGGTCTATATTAGCCATCTTGGCATCCAAGATTTTTTGTTGACAAATGAGGTAGTATAAGCACTTCGAATCATAATGTCCATTATATTTTTTTTTTCAAGAATATCAACGTCAAATAAATAAGTATTTCAATCTCGCAAGAAACAAGCTTGATGAAAATGATTTCTCTGAAACATGTGTTATTTATTAATTTACCTGTCATAACTGCCAAATATAAATAGTTGTTGCGCACGCGGACAGACAACGTGGGAGGTAACCGCATTTTACGTGAACTAGCTTTAATGAACTTGACCGATTTATGTTTATTTGAGAATCCAAAACTACAAATAAGACAGCCCCGTAATAAAAATTTCTTTCAAACTTAAATTCAAATAGCGAAGAGGACGATAAAAGGACGACCTCTGTAGCGCAGTGGACGAAGGTCCGCTTGTGACACAGAAGGTTGCGGGTTCGATCCCCGCCGCGGGATAAATGTTTGCATGATCTGCAAATATATTTATCTCGAGTCTGGGTGATTTCTATATATAATTTGTATGTATTTACAAACAAAAAAAAGGACTTATATAAGTAGTATATCAGTTATATTCTGGTTCCCATAGTACAAGCTTTGCTTAGTTTGGGGCTAGATGATGCTGTGTGAAAAGTCCAGCATTTTTTATTTATTATTATTATTTATTAAGTATAGATCCTTAACACCTCCCGATTGTGTACGTTTGGGATCATAATTTCTGCAAGGGTTCCTAAAATTATAAATATGAGACGCGCATAAAACAACAGAAAGTATACTTTTGATACAATTGAGTGTAGGCATAAGTTGCCTCCAAACGCTGTATAAGATGTAAATACCTTATTTATTTTTTTATAGAGCAGAACAAAATACCTTTTAAGAAAAAGAAGCCAGTAAAACAAAGTCAGACAAAATGCAGACATACTTTTTAATGTTGCATTCTAGTAGATACTCCACTTTTATGTTGTAACCATTTTGAAAGGAAGGCACGATAAGCGAAATTGTCTTGTTTCCATAACATAAAAGATTCGCGGCTACAATTATTTTGCTAACAATGTTTTGATTGGACAAGTTTAAAAGGATCCTACTAATATAGAAAATTATTATTATTATTATGAGCCCGTGATGTCCCACTGCAGGGCAAAGGCCTCCCTTCCTTTCTTCGACTCAACTCTATTGTAAGCTAAATAATTGTAATATAGAAAATAGAAATAGAAAATAATTATTTCTGTAACAGATTTACAATATAAATTACTAAGGTTGAGACCTTCTTTTAAGTAAAAATACTTGTGTTAGAAGGTCCCGCTCTTCCATAGCCATACTTAAGGTTACAGATTGGTAAATACTTAGGTTCTATTAAAACTACTGGCTTTATATAAGTTTACAAGTTTACTTTATATATTTTTTAGATATTATTATACTAAACGAATACAATATAAAAAGTTTAAGTAAATTAGAGCATATAGTGCCTGTGCGCGTGTGTGTGTGTGTGTGTGTATTTGTGTGTGAGTTTGTGTGTGTGTTGTCATATTACAACAATAATTCGAGTGTTAAAATACAACTAGAAAGAAAGAAATACATTTTCAACATGGACATTAAGATATTTTTTTCTAACCAAGATGTCTATACTTAAATGGACGATATACTGCCTAGGACATTGTTGGAGGGATACAGACTTGTCGAGCACCTAAACTATCATTTTATCTTAATTAGGTACCCTTATCCAAATGGAAGACTTATGGATAGACTTTTGTCATAATGTGTGGAGCTGATGATGCGGATTTCTCTACGATATTTTCTTAAGGTTTACTCGAACACAATCTAGTTAAAATGCTCAATAGATACCTTCATAAACTTGTAAAGCCTCTTTTTAAAACCGGCAAACGCCACAACCGAAGGCCACGCTTAACAACGACTCTATTCAAAGCCAATGGACCGTGTTATAAATGGGTTCAGTCAGCTATAGGATAACATTATACTTCAGTCACATTAAATTATAAATTACCAAGACTCGGATCAATTAAAGGTTTGCAAAGTTATATTCCTATCCGATCGGTAGACGCGGATTAATCTTGACTTGCTTATTTCGTGGCGCATTTCAAATTGAGCACATTTATTTTGAAAAGTTTATCATGATTTAAATTAGGAGAAATACTGTAATTTGACTTAGGTTCCGTTTGTTTTACGTCCTTATAAATAATTATGAAGTCGAATAGCTACATTCAAATTATAAAATTCTTCTCTGTTTTATCAAAATTGCGATCATTTTATTCACTGCAACACACACTTCAAAAGTCAATCTCATTTGCGTTCATAAGTACACGTCCAGACATGTATCTTGTAAAGTAATAAAAATAGCCTTTAGTACTCTCAATCAGTCTTTATTGCACCTAAACGTCCTTTAATCCAATATCTGCCATCTAGTATGCACGTTCAGTTCAGACCGTGTCTGGCCAATCGGCAAAAGGCTACGCCGTAGCACTCGTAGCGCCGTAGAATTCGTAGTGAGGTCACGAATGTTCTTTTAGC
This sequence comes from Epirrhoe alternata, assembly GCA_963565295.1. Classification (NCBI taxonomy): domain Eukaryota; kingdom Metazoa; phylum Arthropoda; class Insecta; order Lepidoptera; family Geometridae; genus Epirrhoe; species Epirrhoe alternata. Next base: position 4,249,948 of record OY751393.1, read on the forward strand.
TACGTGACGTCACTTTACACACCTGGCCGAGGTTGGGAAATTCTTGAGCATCAGTATGTAAAACAGGTACTTGACAGTACCATCGTTTGTATGCTCAGCCTTATTGTCACTAATATAAAGAGCAAAATGTTACTGTTTTATTGTAATAATGTGATGATGATTATGGCGTGGCATGACTACAATCCTACTAAACTTATGCCTTTATATCTATACTAAATTATTCATACAGCGTCAGGAGGGTCAACCTATGCCTACACTCAACGGGACGCTGTAATTGCCTGGGACATTGTTTGAGATGGAATATGCTTGCTTAGCACATAAACCATGAATTCAAAAAACGAACTCAAATCGGACCGAATTATTGTTTTTACCATAACATTCCGAAAGTCAAGTCCTGGGAGCGGACAACATGGATTTATTCTTTTGTTTTTTTACTTTGGTTTGTACATTTTACGAAACATATTCATAAAAGTCCTACAAAAAGGCATCGTTTTACCAAAAATCTCGCGGTGGTTGCGCCGACCGACGGCGGTTAGAAGTAAAAAAAATAAACCGACTGAGTTCAACCTCACGTTATTATTATGGGTTCTGTACTCAATTAAATCTACAGATTTTTACATCAAGTATAAACTTTTCTGAAACAATTGAAAAACAAAGCGAACCGGTCGGTGCCTAGGAGCGGAGGGATTGGAGGATAAAACCAGCTGTGGGACTGAGGTTAAGTAAAAATATTATCTTTATTTATGTAACCTAATCTTAATCTAGAATACAAGACAAGACCTGAGAGAGTCTTCTGAGCATTGGAGATACAATCATTATTAAATAAAAAAATATGGAACCCTAAAATATGAGACTTGCAAAGGTCCGACAACCGCTAAAACATTCACGCACGTGGACGCCCATTGTTTTTATTACAAGCGATGCCTATTTTATCCTTTCCCTTTTACTTGTCAAAATTCATCGCTCAGAATATTATTATGAAGGGCGGAGAATTTTCTTTATGGATGTTTATTTAAAGCCAGCAAAAGGTATGATTGAAGTATCATTCAAACTGTTTCCTGCGACACACAACACTACAACATGCTACTTAATGTATGTATGAAAAAAATATGTACGTACTTAATTTTTGGAAAAAATAGCGGTTAGGTTATAATTTAGATAGCTTTAGGATATAATTTGGTGTTATTTTGTTTGTTTTTTTGTTGTTTGATTGGGTACCTGCAAACACAGATAACAAGTCATCATCATCATCATTCCCTTGCCCTTATCCCACGCTAAGTGGGGTCGGCACAACATGTATTTTTCTTCCATTCACTTCTACCACTCGTCAACTGTGCATTCGCTCCTTCGCATTCATATCATTTCTCACCCAATCTAACCACTAATTACTGTAAAATACATGACTAAATAAACTGCAATAAGTACCTCAATTAGAATTTTTTTAATTTTTAAACTTGCTTAACATTACTGGTGTTTTTAAATCGTAACTCGTACAATTGCTGGTGACTCATTCGACATGCACTCAGTACAAGTAGGTACCTACTGCCGGTACTTTGTGGTAAAACGTATTAATCTTATAGGGTCATGGACTAGTTAACTGCAACGTCATTAAGGTCAACGAACTGGTTGATGTGGCATTTCATCATAACTTCTAGGAAAGCTATCCGCTATTCTGTTGCGGGTTCGATCCCCGCGGCGGGACCAATGTTTGTATGATCTACAAATATTTGTCTCGGGTCTGGGTGTTTCTATGTATAATATGTATGTATTTACAAACAAAAAGTATATAAGTAGTATATCAGTCATCTAAGTTCCCATAACACAAGCTCTGCTTACTTTGGGGCCAGATGATGCTGTGTGAAAAGTCCAGCATTATTTATTATTATTATTTATTAGATTATTTACTAAGTTTTTAGGTTTTTACCTGTTACTTGAATAACAATCTATAATACCTAGCCTATAATTTGAAATAAGCATGTAAAACGTATTTAAATTGTTTAATATAATATAAACTTCTAGGAAATGCATGTTGCATCCTGACGCTATGTACGTAAAGGTCATGTTTCTAAGAAATTGCGAAAATTGAATACGTAATTGTTTGCGGATGGAACTATGTAAGAATAATTTTGTCCTTTACAATGTTTTCCCGTACGTATGACCATTTCATTTCTAAGTAGGTACAGTCAGCGTCACCACTGGTAACCCCCCCAGCACAAAGCTCGCCGGCGCCGTTCAAACCGCATTAGGGAGGTTACAAATTGGTGACGTTTAATGTACCTACCTTCTACATGTTAATTTGCTCCTTATTAATTAGTCATAATTGTCATCTTTTTGATATAATTGCATACAAAAATACTTTTATGCAATTATATAAAAACAATCTGCATATTTTTTTTCTTACATTTTTACCTATATTTTGAATAATATTTCAGTTTCGAGAGTTTTGTATACTCTACTAAAACTATATACTATTTTTTTTTTAATTTATTTAAGGGTTTTGTCGCTTAGCGACCACATCACCCTGATACAACAGAAAAAGATTATTAACAATATCAGAAGAAACTAAAACCCAACATACAAAAACCTGCTCTTACACTCGGATTTCCTGAATTTCCAGAAATTACCATGGTATCCCAACACCCAGACTCAGATCAAATATATGCTGAGCATGCAAACATTTGTGCACAAAGTTCAATAACTAGGTACCTACTTCTTTTTCTTTGAAGTACAAAGCAGCTATCAGCTTGTACAATAAAAACGTTTAGTTTATAATTGTATAATTTTTAAAATGTTAAACCACACTTAGATATTTCATTGATAAAGAAAGAAAGAAAACATTTTTATTTACTTAGACACTTAAACACTACACTTTTATATAAGACTTTTCATGTATCAACGTTTAGTTTGTTTTGTAGTCTTATGTTTTTTAACAAGTTTTTCAACCTTTACTAGCTCATTAGCGGTAAACCATCAATTTTCAGTAGACAGTTACTATCAACCTGCATTATCCCTCAAACATAATTTATATACTATGTACATACACTCACAAATTCAATCGTTTTCTAAACCATTTCCATTTAAATAGCCATAAATATCCGGGAGTATTCTAAGCTCTAAAATTCAGTGAGTGGATTTAAAAAGGACGGTGCAGACTTAGGGATTCACCAATTTCTCGGTCAATGAGTCACTAGTATAAGTGAATTGGCGTCTGGCACGACGAACCGCCATATTGGAATTTGAAATCCCCGCAAGGGTGGCTGTTGTACTGGGAGAACAGCTGAGTAACTTCGAGGAAACCCAAGTTTCTTACTTAAAAGAACTACTCAAACCACAAATACCAAGTAAAAATTAAGATGAAATTTTTGTTAAAGACAACTTTCGATGCACATATTTTGTACATCTGATCTGGGAATCGTTGAAAAGCCTTTTGGTCGTAGTATTTCGTGGCCAAGTCTCATTAAGTTTTTAAGCTGTCTGAAAGCCTCCGTCTTGACCTAACAATTTTGTAGATGGGTCCAAGAAGATGATTGTAATGATTTAAATTATGTAAAATTTGTGCGTTTTTTACAGTGACTCAGCTGTATTTCCCGAGCTGCATCCCCGCGAGGGTAGGTTGTGGCTTTTATTGGCCGACTTTTGCCGAAAAGAGTTGCCGATATCTCAGCCCCCTTGATAAATTGTGTTGTTTTCGCAGAACTGTTTGTTAGAGATCGTAGGAATCTTGCACACTTTTGGTGTTGGTTTTAGGTTAACGAGAAAACGTCGGAGACGATTTTGTTTGTCTCACTGATGGCAATAAAAAGTGTAAGGTGCTAAGTTTGGAAACTGTTTAGCAGTCGTAAAGAATGAGGGGAAAATATTGTTGGTGTAATGAAATGGAATGTTTGTGGAAATCTGTGAACGAAAAACATGGAGACTACCAATAACTAGAAAATTATCCATCTTCCGTGGAAGTAGGTAGGTAAGCCTTCTTAGCTGCTGGTGAAACTAGGTGTAACCTTCAAGTTTCACCATAAAAAATGAATTTCTTTGTTGATCATCATCATCATCATCGACCTATACGTCTTTTACAGACGATTTAGACAGTGTCTGGTTAGGATACATACTACGTTTGTGGATTACATCTGCACATACATTCAAGTCGTCATTGATCTCTAATATGAACGATTTCAGCAAAATAAATAATCTCCTCGTCACCGAAACAATTTCCTGTAAGCAACAAAATCATAATGCCCTCATTAGTACGGACCACGTCCAATAACAATAACTAGTTACAATCTATTCTGAGGTAAACGTACAGGTTACCGCTGCGATGTATCACCGCCTTGGGTCGCTAATGACCCGTAATAGAACCAGCTTTGAATGTGCGAGTGAACATGCACTCACACATTCAAGGCACTCAAACATCCCTGGGCATAATTACGAGTAGTTTAGTAGTACCAAACCAAGTACCAACTTTACTGTTTTAGTTCAGATCTAATTAGAATGCAAACAGCAAATCTTTGATAATCTTCTCTATACAGGGTGTCCCAGGAACGACTGTTGAGCGGAAGTCCAGTGATGCAGCACCCCAAGGGCTACCCGAATCACCCCCATGTATGTTCAGCGATTTTTTGTAGTTTAGAAGTTATTCACGTTTTTGTGACATTTTATTTATTAAGCAGTTGCAATACCATTTTGTTTATTTTGAGGTGAATAATTAAGATAAGCTCATCATTTTTTTTCTGGTAATTAGCTTAAAGTTAGGTCTCTTCAATCCAATGACTATTTACTTCAAAACCCACTCGACTGCGCCATAAAACAAAATGATCTAGCGTAAAATGAAAAACTGAAAACAATACCAATACTTTCAAGGGCATTTTCTGAGGAAAAGTCATGGAACTTTTGTTAATCCGAATGTATTTTAAAAACATCGCCATTTCAACAGCTATTTACCCTGTGAATTTCGTCAAGATATCTTTATGGCATCCTACTTAAATTTGAACACAAAGTGTACCAAGTCTTGAAACCACCTTTTTTTGGATAGTTAACATGTCGCATTTCTTTAAAGAAAATAGCGGTATTGAACCAGATTAAGCTTCCCTTGCTTAAAACATGATGCGGTGAACCCGATTTGCATGGTTTTTGAGAGAAAAGACAACGCCAAGACCTATCTTTGCGCTCTCAGTACGATACTCGTAGATCGTCGTTTAACGAGTCAAAAGCTCAGTTAGCCGCTAAAAAGCTTGGCATCTTTGTTAAGGTGAGGCGTAATTTCACTCCTGTACAGCTGCTCACTCTTGAAAACCCAGGTTTGAGCCTTTTTGAGGTACTGTTTTTACCTAAAACAGGGCTCTGCCAAGCAGGTACTATTTCTAGGCCCTAGGTTCAATTAAGAGGCGCACCCAGAAGCTGGTAGTCACGGCTAAACAGCTTAGAGCTTTACCGTAGAGTGCCTTGTTTGAGATTTTTTACCAGATTCATTTTGGAAAGTGTGCTCAGTACTTTAATTAGTTCATGCCTTTTTTTCATCCGGCCACTAGGTTAAGAACCCCAAAAGGTGCCAGTAAGACATGGTTACTGTTCCTAGTGTTTGTGATAAGTGTTTTAAGTTTACCTCGCAATCGACTCCAGAGCCTGGAATTGATACTTGGCGGTGCCCTCCCTTAAGCGAGATCAGTACCTCAAACAGGCTCAAACCTGGGTTTTCAAGAGTGAGCAGCTGTACAGGAGTGAAATAACGCCTCACCCTAACAAAGATGCCAAGCTTTTTAGCGGCTAACTGAGCTTTTGACTCGTTAAACGACGATCTACGAGTATCGTACTGAGAGCGCAAAGATAGGTCTTGGCGTTGTCTTTTCACTCAAAAACCATGCAAATCGGGTTCACCGCATCATGTTTTAAGCAAGGGAAGCTTAATCTGGTTCAATACCGCTATTTTCTTTAAATAAATGCGACATTTTAACTATCCAAAAAAAGTTGGTTTCAAGACTTGGTACACTTTGTGTTCAAATTTAAGTAGGATGCCATAAAGATATCTTGACGAAATTCACAGGGTAAATAGCTGTTGAAATGGCGATGTTTTTAAAATACATTCGGATTAACAAAAGTTCCATGACTTTTCCTCAGAAAATGCCCTTGAAAGTATTAGTATTGTTTTCAGTTTTTTATTTTACGCAACATCATTTTATTTTATGGCGCAGTCGAATGGGTTTTGGAGTAAATAGTCGTTGGATTAGAGAGACCCACCTTTAAGCTAATTACCAGAGAAAAAATTATGAGTTTATCTCAATTATTCACCTCAAAATGACCAAAATTGTCTTGCAACTGCTAAATAAATAAAATGTCACAAAAACACGAATAACTTCTAAACTACAAAAAATCGCTGAACATACATGGGGGTGATTCGGGAAGCCCTTGGGGTGCTGCATCACTGGACTTCCGCTCAACAGTCGTTCCTGGGACACCCTGTATAAATGGAACATTTCAATTCCATGCGTCTCAATTAATATGTTTTTCTTCCCGGAGTTTAGTCTTAGGGCAAGAACACACGGTGCTATTGCATCAACTTGCCCTATAATAAGACGTGTGGCGGGCTACAGGAAACTACTGTCATTTTGGCGACCACTGTCTTTGATTCAGGGTAAGTTACCTACGGTTTTAGATTCGTCTCATTTTTAATGCATGGTTCATGTTACCAGAACGGCAATACACCGGAAAAATAATATCATATTCTTAATCTTACAACTATAAATTCAAAAGTTGGATGGATAGATGGATGTTTGTTACTCCATTACGCTAAAACGGCTAAACAGATTTAGGTGAACGTTATGAATGTCGTTTTCTTACTGGATTACGCGCTCTTTTTAATGTCAAAAAAACCATAAACTAGCGCGATGAGCTTGCATGAAGAATAGAATGAGAGTGAATGAGGCATAGGATTGTGTGACAGGACCTTATGAGAGGGAAGTCTGTGATCTCTGGCTAGGTCTACTTCTACGGGAAAGAGGCGTGATTTTATGTATATAATTAGATGACTGAGTACTCTTCTGACTGTCGATAATTTAGGATAACCTATGGCCTAAATTATCGACAGTCAGAAGAATCAGCTCCGCTTGTGTCTCTACGCCCTAAATACAAAGGTTCCTCTGAGGGTTCCCGCGACACTCAGAAAGGAAATAGAACTTTCAGCTTTGATAAAGTTTTAATATATTCTTCGGCAAGTTTCCGAGTTGGCTCACAGGGAGGTTATGATGAATTCTGTGTGTGCTGTGTCTTTCTCTTATGTGGTGCTGGTTTATAGGGCACGGTGATTACTTCGTGCACCGTAGAGACGTAAGTGAACATAATAATTGTCAAGCTCTTGATGTGAAATATTTTGCAAACAAACTTAAATTATGTAATTTTGATTGTTTTTTATGTAAAATACATAATACGTAGTTCATGCCAATCTAAGCCCGTATTTTTTTTGTATCGTAAACAACAGGAATAAGCTAACACCGCAAATTTTGTTTTTTCCACTCCATCTTAAAGATATCCAGGTCATCACACCAGAGCGCTTTTTAGGCCTAAGTCATCATCTGATTAATTTTTATATAATATTAATTAATTTTAGTAGATTTTTCTAACTTGCTTAAAAAACTGAATGTTTTTCAAATAAACACAATTAAAAAAACATATTGTATGGACTTGAGTTGTGATTAAACAAGGGTTGCAATAAAAAAAGGAACAATAATGTTATGGAAGTGCAATTCTAGCCTCTGCTAAAGTTTATTCTTCAACTTTATGAAGCTCTGTTCACATAAGAAACTAGATATTCTGCAGGGGCCCACACTTTTTATTTGTCTTTGGACGAAACTTTGAGTTCTTATGGAATAATGAGCCGCGTTCGAAGTTCATGATTTCTTTCCAAGTTATTGTGATAAAAAATATGTAATGTTGTTGAATAGAAGTTCAGCGAAATGAGAATAATTTTTGCGTTTCAAATTCAAACAATCTTGACTTTTGTATTGATTTTTAATACAATTTGCCTCCCCGTTTTTGAACGGATCTCGCTCAAGAAAATAATTAACCTTTGCTCACAGCTGTCAAACGCAGTGTTTCAGAGACCCTCGCCTAGGCTTTGTGAGTCGATTTTTAGCTGCGCCTAACTTTAATTAATGGAAAGTCTGTATAGGAAACCAAACAAATCTGATGGTCTCAAGAAACGAGAAAACATAAAATAATCTTCTATCGTAAGGTTAATTTACCTACCTATTGTAATAGACACTGTTGGATGTCCAGCAAATGCTTGATTGATGCTTTGATGCTTGTAACATTTGTAACAAGCACCAAAAATTGTCTTTGACTTGCAACCTATGATTGCCAAATAGGTATTCGGACGAAATATTCAAATTATCTTCAGAAGAGAGACTTGATATTATTATGAAAGTATACCGTGGATATTTTTGTGATCCTGTTAAGTTTAGAGGTTTATAAAGGAGGTAGGTTATCCGTGCTATCAGAAATTCAGCAGTAAAATGGAAAGTGTCTCCAGACAGTCTGAGATACGGCGATCTGTACGCGTTCCCATTACTGCGGCGTCGCGACAAACAATGCTGATAGCTTTATACTATAGCTTCTAAACTGGGGCAATCCCGATATCTGTCCTTGTCACTCACGTTTCTAATCCTAGATGTCTCTCTCGCGCGGTAACTAGGGCTGTCTATCTCCGTTATGTCACCTGTACGTGAGCTTGAGCGGTACATGACAGTTTCTGGGGGCAGGCTTTAGATTGTTTTGCGTTCACGAGCTCAAGTGTGGGTGCTTTGAATATCTATATGAAAGGATAATGATTTAGCGAATAATAATTAACGAAAGCCGCCAACGGAGATAAATGAAACTGGATTAAGTCTGTATTAATAAATTATGAACTTACATAATCTTGTCGTTTGGAACTTTGCTTTGCATAAGATTCTACATAGTTTGCTTTCCATTACCACATAAAGAAAAAAGAAGCGGAGTTCAACTAGGTATAACATTAAGTATGGATATTCGATTTCTAATAAATTCTGGGTGAGTTTTAAAAGTAAACAGCAATTCCTGATAATATTATCTTGCTATCTAGCTCACCTACAACAAAAACTAACAGCTTAAAATTTTAAAAACAGATGTTATTAAGTTCTTTTGTGGGTCATCTGTCAAGTCCTCTCTCATTGTGTTTCGTTCTCTCTTATTCTATCTCGCTTTATTTCTACGATCGATTATACGTCTTATTGGCTGAGCATACTTCATACTACGAGTACTCCTTGCATTTGGATACAGTCATAAATCCCACATGAATGTGCTTAAAGATTTGGCAGCCCTACTCCGACCCGCAATCACTCGACGCTGCCCCAATGATATTTGTGTTCGATTATAATTAAACGTATGTCCTCTTTCTTTGAAATGTCACGCTGTATTTAATTAAAGATCGAAGCTTAATTATAGATCCGTTCCGTTTTACCTTCAAAGTTGATAGAAACAAGAAGTGGAAAGTAAAAATCATATTGAATCTGATAGCCTTTATTTTCCCTCTGGATTTTCACAGGATTTTCTACGACACTTGACACTCATTTTTTATTATTAGCTATTATCCTAAAGACTGGGCACAATGGTAATTTCTAAGCTGGGTGGTATAGGTACTTAGGTCACTGCCAGTAGTAAAAAGTCGACCAATGGAAAAAAGGCTCTTGAAACGCGCGTAGAATTTATTTTTGCAACCTAATACATTACAAGCAAAAAGCTCAAACCAAACTTTATGCTCAGCTGAATTTTATCGCAAGTTTTCCCTCGCCATACAGCCCTATAAATATTCATGGTAACGGCCGAAGGCGGGTTGGGTCACATTCATAATACTGAGCAGGTTACCGTCATTTGTCTGCCGTGACTTGCCACACTGGAACCACTTGGATTTTTTGTTAGTCATTTTACTCTGAGATGCTGATTCAAACTTAAATAAAAAAACTATTATACATAAAAAAAAGTAAAGAAAATTAATACCAAAACAAAAATATACCAATTGTATATGGGTCGGTCTTGGACGGTCTAGAACACAATTTGACTATAATACTATTGTCTTTGAAGGAGTGTTTGGCTACTCACTAGACATCCCCATAATATTAAGATATCTAGAGAGTATCATTATTATGATCTTGACTTTTGTAGAGCTGATGTTTATCATATTATCATAACTTAGGATTCAGTTGTGAGCAGTAAGCAGAGCATCAGAGTTATTATTCGTTTTTCGTTTTGATTGATGTCAATCTATATTTATTTAATTTTACATTTATATATGGTTTGTATCTACAATACATATAGGTACACAAACATTACACTTGACAGCGCCGGTAATCTGCTTTCTGAGTGAATGCCTTTACTGGTAATAATCGTAAAATTTACTATATCGGTAGATTAATTGGTTCACTTAATTGATGCTTCTACCACCTTGCAGTATGTTATGGCTCATTTTATATCTTTGGCAATAACACATTTTATGACTTCATCCTTCCGGTCCACAATCGGATATCAGGACAATAAAGTTGAGAAGCTCATGAATCAAGTTATAATGTTTGGTCTACGTGGTCATATTTTTGATCTTAACATTTTGGGCTGACATTTCAAAGCGTAAAAAACAAATAACGAAGATGCAAATGAATTTCCGTGTTTCGTGTATTGTGTTTTTTCCAGATTTCAAGTACCTACTTTCTATGTGATAATATAAGTATAAGAATGATAATAATCTTTCAACTCCCATAGAGCTTTAAAAACCATATAGGTGAGGTATGATTTTGTTACGCATTTCTGCTTTCGCTCAGATACATATCGGACAAGTACAATAGGAACCTACATGCTACATCGCAAGGGCTTTAGGCATACATAACCCATGTTGTACCCGAAACATTGTTTGAGATTGAGCCGGTCTTACCCACCTACTCTTGCTCCCGAAAGTAAGTTGACCATTTCTGTACCCAAAGTGAAAGGCTATCAGATGAATCCATATGCCTATGCATCATTCAACTCGATCCCCGTAGGTTTCCGATACGCGATCACAATACTGTCTCCCGTCCACCGATACGGTAATCGGACTGATTGGACCTGTGTGGTGTGATGTGAATGTGTTCCCAGCTTAAGTTTATTTTGTTTGTAGTTAAACAATACGCTGAGATAAAGTATGCAGTATGGATGGAAGACCGCTCGCTGAGCTTTGCCATGCTTCGGATGAATTCGAAAATTCTAAGGATAAGTTTGAATAATTTTAGATATCATTTTTCTCGGTAGATCTGTTTTTTACCACGGTAATCGTTGTATCTGATAACCACATGGAATCTTTGTAGGATCAGAACTGTATGTGACTGTAGTAGGTATATTTATATTGTAGTGTATTTTGTTGATGACTGAGCAATGTATAATGTAACAAACTGAACAAGTCTGCTTTCGTGCAAAGCCCACCCGTCACCCTAATCACACACTCGGTTGACTCTCAAAGAGGTGAAAGGAGCCCAGAAAACTCTCTCAGACAAATGTTTAATTACAGTAAATTATGCCCCAAGAGGCTGTCATGAAATGAGGCTGGTGTCACTTTACAAGGGATAAATGTTTCGGTTTTTAATTATAAACAGACTTTCTAGTCGACTCGTATCACAATTTCCTTTTTTGTTTCATCTAATAAAGTATTCTGATGAACTATTATCCCAGAACACTCAATATTGTAGCAGATATAATCAACTTCGAGTAGTATTTTTATTTTAGAAATCCTGTCAAAAATAATTATCTTGATTGATGAAAAACTTAGGTCTTTACATTATCCTACAAGATTCGTACAGCTTCAGGAGCTATTCTACAAACAACGAGACGCTATACCTATTACCAGGGATTTTTTAAATTATTTTGAGATGGTATAAGTTTGTACGATCTATCAACTACGACTAGGTACTTAAACAAGCATTACCAAGAGCACTGCAATCCTTCTCTTAAGTAAGTACAATTAGTCAAATAAATCATGCGAGTTATCTACCTAAGTATTTTGTAATTTGTTATAATACGTTACTGCGATAAATTACTGATACGCTTTTGGAAACATTCATTTATACATTCTTTGTTTTTGAATGATTTGTATAACAAAGTAACATTTCAATGTGAAAGAAGACGCCCGCTTGATCTCGGCAGATTATATTCCTGATTGTTTCAGAACAGGAGCGGTGATCAAAGTAGAGTCTGTTATATCTGTCTCATATCCTGTATTTCCGACTGGCAAAACAACATGGAAAAACAAAATAGACAGGAAAAAGCAAATTAATCATTTTCGCAAGCCATTGGATATGCTGTCCAAATATAAAGCGGGTTTTTTGCATCTTCTATGAAATCCAAACAAACGGTAGTTAATCGCAGTGGAAATTTCCAATGGTTATGCATCTGTAACTTTTTAATATCAAAATAATATTAGTTCTGTACTGTTTGAAATCTAAAAATAATTTTAGCACTTGCCTGAATCATGAAAAATGTACCTTAAAATTAAGTACGATAATTCTCGCAACATCAAATTATAGATTCATCTAGATCAGATCTGCAAATATTTATCTCGGGTCTGGGTGTTTCTGTATAATATGTATGTATTTACAAACAAAAAGTATATAAGTAGTATATCAGTGATCTGGTTCCCATAGTACAAGCTTTGCTTAGTTTGGGGCTAGATGATGCTATGTGAAATGTCAAGTATTATTTATTTATTTATTTATTTTATTCCCTGAAACGAATGCTTCATTGTGCATTGTCCCGATATCAAAAGAATGTGCAACCGCACAAAATCAAATTCCACATTTTTTTGTTGTCCACTCTTAGCATACGGCTGTACACATTACATAATATTACTACGAGTACTAGAGATAAGTTATTTTTTTGTAAGAACTTACTAACAATCTATGGACTATTGTCCGGAATAAATATATTTTTTGTAATTTTATACGAGTATATTCATGGTGAAGTTATTGCACGTGCACAGAAAATAGGTCAATTGCCCCCTGCCAGAGCGAGAGAGCACGGTGTCATGGCGAGTGACAAGGGCAGATAACTTAATTCATTCACGTGACGTCACAGAGGCTTTGAGAACGTTTTCTTTTATTAGCTATTTGTTTTAAGATCAATTACTGACCTTTAAGACGAACTAGAGAAGTGCAGGTATCTATCTACAAGATGCTATAATTGGGGCTAATAAAATAATATGTATGTCCAAGAAGGGTAGGGACGATTCAATCTGCAAGATGGTCGGATAATTCCGCCAGTTACAGTTGGCTGCTCGCAGGTGTAAGCTCGTGTTGTGAATAAGTGATGTGTCTAAGAAAATTACAACTAGCAAAAATAATTATAATGAAAAACAGTGACTCAAAACACAGTGTATAAGCTATACCAGACCGTAATCTATATTAATCCTAAATTTCACTCCGTGATTGAATGCTTGATTGAACCATAAACAAACATCTAATCAAATAATCATTTTCAAATATTTTCTAAGAAACTGGGGCCTAAAATGTTCGCTACGTTATTCCTTTTTTAACCGACTTCAAAAAAAGGAGGAGGTTCTATGTTCGGGTGTATGTATGTTTTTTTTTTTAATTGATAAACATTCTAGTTTTGAAAGTAGGAGTTTTTTAATTAAATAATAAAGTAATTTTCATAGTTTTTTTATAAATGAAAATGATAGCTTTTTACTTGATATAAAAATGCAAATTGAAATACATAACTTTGAGATTTCAATGAAAATGATTGCAAATAACATTGAAAAAAGATTTAAATTAATCTTGGATTTATTCAATGTTAAATTGTTTGATCTATTATTTAAAACATACGTCTCCGGATCGTAAATTTACTAACTGCGTGGGTAGAACATGATTTTAGTTTTTTCATAATACGAGTAGTTATTTTACTATGAATACAAAATAAAAAAATTAAGTTTTACTTACACTAAAATCTATTTTAATACGTTTAAAAGTTACTTAAAATAATTAGAAACACTATCGCGTCTCTAGCAGCACTATTCAGTAATAGTAGTTGTTTGTTTAATCTCTGAATATTATGGCTAAATGGAATAACTCTGCATAACTAGTTTCAGATATAGATACTTAGCGGTAATTAGCATAATTATTCGTGAAGTCGCGAGAGTTTATAACAAAAAAACCAACCAAGTGCTAATCTTACTAATGTGTGCAGGGGCACAATACAATGAACGCTGTATAGTTTTTTTTAAAGATTAGTATTAAAACACGTTGTATGAGAACATTAAAGTTTTAATTTAACTTATTCTTTGATATACCTAACGGCAATAATACCTACATTATAGGTACCAATCATATTATCAAAATCAACTCTTACACATTGCGAGAATGGGTAGCAATAGATGCTACGAGAATGGTAAGTCGTAGCCATCGTAGACCTTGCTACGAAGCAACTTGTAAGTAATCAATGTTATTTACTAATTTTTTCAAGTTTGCATTGATTAACGAGAGAACGTTTCAGGCTTATACAAGTAGATGCATTTACGTGGTATAATGGTTTTTGTACATAAGTTAATCTACACTATAATAATATTATAAGGAGGAAAGATTTGTTTGTTTGTTTGTTTGAATTGAATAGGCACCGAAACTACTGAACTGATTTGAAAAATTATTTCTCTATTAGAATTCCACATTATCCCTGCCCCCTTACCATGGCGTTTGTCTAGGTACCAGAGAATAGAAAGTAGAAAAAAGTTACTTTTCTACCCGTTTTATCCAAACTCGAATGTCATTACTGTCATTTTTATCTATTCTCCGGCACCTAGACAATCGCCATGGTAAGGGGGCTGATGAACATAGGCTATATTTTATCCCGGGAAAGTGAAGTTTTCCCAAGGGACCGTGGGTAACACCGCGACGGACAGCTAGTGCTATGTATGTGTATATATGTGCAAAATACAATCATAAAATCATTTCATACATAGTAATTAGTTTTACTATGAATGAAATGATAAACGAACGAAGTAGTTAAAATTCTACCAATTATACACAAATTAGTGAAACTAAAGGCAACATAAAAGAACCATAGCTAAAGAGTTGGCACTGGAAACCTAGTTTCTTAACCCGTAAACTGAACCGCGGTCACGTGACCGAAGCTGTTGTAGGGTTGCCAAATACAACATTATAATTAGATAGCTTGACTGGATTCTATTGTATTTTGTAATCATATGTACATATTGTAGTAGCTTAGTTTCTGTACATTATATTAGATACTTTTTATTAAACTATATATACGAGCACAACTACTAATTAATTTTTTAGCAAACTACGAATGACGCCACTAGCAAAATAAGAACGCGCTATTGTTTTATTGCAGTAATAAAACATTGTCAGCTTTTAAAAGCTCTACAATTTTTTGTATCGCTAAAAAACCTTTCCTCGGCAACGTTTCTTCTCCATTTTTTGTTTAATTCCTAGGTTAGGAATTTTTTATCTTTAATTGAAATTAATTCAATTCTTGTCATAAGTGCTAGTAATCGTTAAACAAAAATACAGCTCCTTCAATGCCCTTTCTATTATGTGTCAACCCTGCAAGCATTTATTTTTCAACCTTGATAAAAGCTGCATACAGTTGTGCCCATATTTCTTCAGGTACATTTGATAGATGGTAAACATACAAATAACATTCACGTAGTTTATTGCAGAAGGTGACTTATAGTCACACAACCCTATAATAAACCCTACAAAGCAACCCAGTTTATTGACAGCGCAAAAATTGCGGAATATGAGCGACATCTGGCACGCTTTGCAACCAATAAATCTCGCATGCGGATCTTTTTGCCGAATCCAGTACGTGTCGCGGTGAGGCTAATGCCTCGTATTATCCGCATTGATAAATCATTCGTGTCGATGCCGGTTTTCGGGTCACATTGCAATTGCTCTCGTTAACGATAAAATCATACAAAATGATCCATAAAAATATTTTATCCCAAATCATGGTTGTTAAATAAAAATCTGTTTGGTACATATAAGTTAGAAATAGTAATGATATTAGATGTTTATTTGTATTTAAATCAAGCTTTAAGCAGTGGACCGTTACATAAAATTTGGAATATGTGTACCTACATAAAATAAAAACAGCATATGTTCTTTGATACAAAGTTATATAAATTGTTGCTATCATGCGAGATGGAAGTTATTACCATTTTAACAATAAAATAACAAAGCAATGATGTCATCGAGAGACAAAACTCAAAACAAAGCTGCACCAAAATGTAGTGATCAACAGTAATTAGGTATTGCAGCGTCCAACAAATCGGCGCTCCTTGCGTAACAGGCATTTATCATTGTGACTCAAACGAGAGCGTCTAGTCTCTCGGAGTAACAACATAAATCATCAACCCCCTCCCCTTGAGGGGTGCAGTGATTCATCAGGTCATCGCCAGACGCGGATGCCAATTTTGAAACAAAACACGAATTAATAAAAAACAAATGACAGTGACAGATGCTGGCTTCGCGACCTTTTACTGCATTTGCTATTGTGTTTCCATTTCAAAATATTTCCGGATTTGTGATTGGAAGGGAATTGCAAATTGATGATTATACCTCTGAATCGTTGACAGAATATAATACATTTTTCACACAAAAAACAGTACATATCTAAAAATATCAGGTAGTGTATCATGTATTAAGCTAATCTAACTTTTGTCAGAAACCTAGAAAAGTGTCCAATTATTTCTGAAATGTAAAAAGCGCCTTAGTGGGTACAAACGTGAGCCTATTTCTGTTTACAATAAAATATCAAGGATAAAACTGTTACAACCTCGGGAAGCTATGATAGGAACACAGACCGCAAGCCTACGCAATATTCTAAGTAATAATACCTACCTACATAGGTCTAGTTCCCCGAAACTACGTCAGAATTTTATCCGTGACGACAACAGTTATTTACGCATTTGATATATATATAATTAACTAGCTGACCCGCGCGCGCCTTTGTCTGCGCATAAAATGTGATAAATGAAGAACCGCTCGACCGATTCTGTGCAAATTTCACATAAACCATTTATTAAATATTCCGAACAAAACCTAAACATTTGGTTTGGATAGGTGAGCCCGTTCTTGAGTTATAAAATTACTATTTATTGGTATGTTTGGTATCTTTTTTAAACTATTTTTTTATTTCATTTTACGACATGCACCGATCATAAATATTGTTTTAAAACATGATAAATTTTATAAAAAATATTTATCCCATAAATAATGATGATTCAAATATATTTTATCAAGCTGCACACTAGTATCCTCCGTGATGAGGGTCTTACCTAAGATCGTTGCAAAATTTACTATCGTTCTTTATGTCTGACCCAAATCCCTTAATTATTATTATTAGTATTTATCTTACCGCTTCACTTGTCATACAATAGGTTAATCAAGCATTTCTAATCTATTTAAATAATAATAAATAATATAATAAATCTGAAAGTTTGTGAGTATGTTTGGATGTTTGTATGTTTGTGTATCAATCACGCCTAAACCAGTGAACCGATTTGGATGAAACTTGAAATAGGCGTAGATAGTGACCTGGAATAGCATATAGGCTATTCAAAATGTTGGTACCACGCGGGTGAAGCCGCGCGCAGAAGCTAGTAATAAATATGTGTTGGGATTATGAAATTAACAAGTAGGAAACGACTCCTCCCTGTATACCAATGAATCTTTATACCGTTTGACGTTTTTTCTAAATTGAATGTTTACACTCGAAATAATAATATTACCTACATTATATTAATGTAAAAGCATTATTTTAATCTTGACTAAGGATTTAGACGAAGAAACGATAGAAAATGGTTTGATTTACCTTTAACTGAACTTTTGAAAATTACGTGGCCGTGTTTCCTATCAAATGTAATTTAAGTATTTACGATTCAGAATTTGATTCGTTTTCATTGCGTTCGCCAATTGGCTAATTTTGTGGTATTACTATTAGTTGGTTATTTGTGAAGTTCAATTTACAAACGATTCAATTTACGTAAATCGAGGCTTCGCTCTCGTGTATGATATGATTTATAGAAAATTAAGTCTACAATAATATTCCATAATTATTACAAAAGCTTGTCTACTTCACAATGGTGTTACCTTTAACTATTGAAATAATATAAGTAATAAAGGGGATTGAAACACAAATATACTTACAAAGAGTATATTTACGATGATGCTGTGTGAATAGTCCAGCATTATTTATTATTTATTTATTTATTTATTTATTTGTATGTCAGTGTTTCAATCACGCCAGTGAACCGGTTTGGATGAAACTTGGATTAGGTGTAGATAGTGACCCGGAATAGTATATACTTAGGCTATTCTAGAATGTTGTTATACGCGATCGGAGCCGCGCTCAGAATCTTGTTAATAAATAAAGGTATCTACAATAATATTTTATTTCAAAAGAGACAAAAGAAATCCAGATTGGTTGCTAATTCGATTCGCATTTGTTTTTTTCGCGAGAGAACCCGCGAAAAAACTTTTTTCATCCCAACCGAACCATCTGAGAACGTCATGCTTTACAAATTTTATAGAACTGGCACTAGGGAAAATGAATAAAAATTTTTGAACAGACAAATTATAATACATGTCTTAAATAACTGTCTAACTAACCTAACCTTCTGCTTGGTTTGGTAATTCAACAGATAGGTAGAGGATCAATCGAAGGACTTCGTTTTTATACGTCAATTATTTTTTGTATAATTCAATCATGCATTAGATTCCGCAACCGTTCTCCGATGACCGATTCGTCAATGGACTGTTCGTCGATAGGACGATTCATTTATTTCCGTTTCACCGACAAACTCATTCATCTACAGACTTTTTAACTAGTTGACAGGTTTGGTTTGAATGAAAGAAGAGTTTAGTTAGACTAAAAAAGCATAAAAATAGTGATAAATTACTGTTGCAATAACATAAGGCAGATATTGTTTAGTTTCATTTTTTGTTTATTTACATTTCGAATAATAAATGTTATTCTTCCTCTTTTCATATCGTTTTCAATCTGTTTTGCAAATGGCTGTAAAAGTGCTGTAAAGTGTAAGTACAATGTACATTTTCTTTGCGCGGAAATGAGTTAACTTTTCTACCATGAGCTATCTGAAAACGGAGGGGAGGGACGGTGGCGCGAAGCCATACCCGTTTTACGACCCAAACAAGTACTTGCTCATTTTAATATTCCCAAGTTCGCGAGAACGCCGTCATTAGTGACGGAAAGAAACATAGAAACTAGGCCAGTGGGGATCTCCCTTCGAATTTTTCACTGTATTGTTCGAAAGCTTTATGAGATTTGTTTGACTGACCTATATTTTGATTGTTCGTTTGTAGTGTCACTAATTATCTGTACTTACTTAACTATGAATAAATGAGAGTAACAAATATTTTAAAAAAAAACATGTGCTTATTTTTTATACATTTAAAAATTTTATAATTTTTTTAAAACAAGACGATCATAAGACTTGTCGTATTGTATGGATCAGAGTGTTGGGCAACCAAAAAGACGGATGAAAGAAGAGTGCATGTTGCGGAAATGCGAATGTTGAGATGGATGTGTGGAGTTACAAGAATGGACAAAATCAGGAATGAGTATATTAGAGGAAGTTTGAAAGTTGCGCCACTGACGGATACGTTGAGGAGTAATAGGTTGTCGTGGTATGGGCATGTTATGAGGAGGGAAGAGAGTCATGTAACGAGAAGAATGTTAGGTTTGAGGTTGGAGGGATGTAGCAGAAGAGTCAGACCAAGGAAAAGGTGGATGGACTGTGTGAAGGATGATATGGGTAAGAAAGGAGTGAGTGTTGAGATGACGGCTGATAGAGCGGAGTGGAAGAGGAATACCTGTTGTGCCGACCCCACATGAATAAGGGCAGGGAATGTGCTTACTGTAAGTCCCCTCGCAGACCAGACTTTCTATCGGCCGATAGTTGAGACGGGCTATACTTCTCCATACTCATTACGAGCCGAAGTATATTCCGTCTCAACTATTGGCCGATAGAAAGTTTGTAGTCTGCGAGGGGTCTTAAAGTGTTTTTTATTTTGCACAATTTTAAATACTTAGAAACAATACCTACGGTCTAGGACGTTTTCCAAAGTGTGTTATGTAAATTGTAAATAAGACCAAAACAGTTAAATCACGTAATATTTTCCTCTCGGTTAAAACCAAGATCAAACTCATAAAAATAAACTGTGTGGAATATTTCAGTCCTAGGTAATAAAGTAAATTTATGTGTCCAAATCTAGTTATAACAAACGTTTTGTACGGGGTAATGGAAACGGTAAAGTGCCATATTTGCAGGTGCGCAATGCGTCACGATATAAATTCAAATAATGAGCATTCATGATATTATCATCAGTGTTTTCATGGTTATCTTAAAATATACCTACGTAAATTCAATAATAAAAGGCATATATGTCGATGTACTACTCGTATAATAGGTGTTGTATCAGTTTAGTGTCACCTGGTAAACCTAAGTGGTAATTTTGTTTTATTTACTTGCGTAGCCACTTTTCTCAAACGTAAAGCAATGTACGCAGCTATATACTTACTTAGATATGCCTAGCAATAAAACGTAGATTGTAGAAACAGTATAATAAATGTATGGAAAAATCTTTTAAGAAAAACAAAGTAAGTTACATTTATATTGATTTTATCCGAATATGCCCAACCCAACATTAAACATCTCCGAAACCCTCTAGGCTAACATAAATTATGGATATCACAGTAAAACTCTTTACTCCCACATCCCTCTTTACATTGAGATACCTTCCATTTAAATGTCATGTTTACCTTTTATTTTCCTTTGGAGAATTCAATGTTTAGACTTCTTTTCAAAACCATAACAAAAACGCCATAAAATGCAGTATTTCAGGCTATATACATCTTTCCAAGATTCATCCTAATTAGTTCACTCGTAAAATTCTGAATAAAATACAAACAAACATCCGAATATAGACTTTCTTAAACTTTTACGATCACTGATCATATTTGGGTTAGTTAATTAGGAATTCATCGCGTAAAAAACCTTATAGGTATTGAATTTCCTTTTAACTAACCAAAACCTCCGAATATACTCACAAACTTAAAGATGTTAATCATTTGTAGACATATTTATTCCAGAATCCTACCTACCTTTACACCTTTTACCACCTTTTTTTTTTACCTTTTCCTACCTTTTATATTCAAAGATTAAAAATCCGGAAAACATGGAAAATAACCTGTACAATGTACATGGCTACTCATAGAGGAGAGTGAAAAAAAACCCGCTGTCCGGAGCCCATGAAAGTGCTAATAAGAGCAGGAAGATAATAATGACGTAAAAATATAATTTGCAGATCCTCAATGTGCATTCCATTCCACACGTCAACGGAATCATAGAAAAAAAGCATTTATCTAAAACAACACGGAGACCAGCCGGCACAGCAACAGCAGACAACTGAGTCAACATCACACGACTTTAATTTCTCAAATATAATATTTTTGAAAATCATACCTCATTTTACGAGCACGAGACAGTTTTAGATGGCGGAAAAATAAAGCTTTATGCTGCATCGTAATAGAGGCGTTGATTGGCGCAACCACAGCGTTTGCTAAGCTGGTTTACTGCATGTGCTGGGTGAAAACATACCTACTTTATACTAAAATTTAATAAGAACATCATAGAAGGAAAAGTGAAAGGAATACGAGGAAGAGGATAGCCTAGAATAAATTCCATGAGTCAGTTTAAAAGTCGCTGTTATGAAATATACCTAAAAGTAGGTATATACCATGACAGCGACAGTGAGAGAAGTAAAAGAGACCGCAATGGAAAGAGAGAAAAGGAGGAAGTTGCATCATTGCACCGACAAGAGCTGAGCGACTATTTAACAAATATTAGATAGTAAGTACGTTTTTTCTTATATTTGTAACTAGCTGTCCGCGGCCGTTTACCCGCAATCCCTCGGGAAAACCTCACTTCCCCGGGATAAAATATAGCCTATGTTCATCAGGGATAGTGTAGGATTCTATTGGTGAAAGAATTTTTCAAATTGGTCCAGTAGTTTCGGAGCCTATTCATTTCAAACAAACAAACAATTCTTTCCTCTTTATAATATTAGTATAGATAAATCATTGTTCGTTGAATTTTATTATCTTTCTTTTTTCTGATAATACTTACATGATTTTATCTTAGGAACAACGAGTTATATGGCATAACACCTACACAAATTTAGGCAGCTACCTACCTACCCAAAAATTTTTAACACATTCTTGTTTTTTTTTAGTCGAAAAAGTGTACCGGCTACTTCATAATGAGCTGGCAAGCTGACAAATAGCTTCCCCGCGGGTTATGTACTGCGAAATCATACTGTGTACAAATAAAACATGACATCCATATTCATACCCAACGTTATTGCTGTTACTGTTTTATTGCCCAATCGACGCACAAAACGATGTGCCATAATTATTCCTTGGCCAATTTTATCCCAATGCTCTATTTATTAATAGCTCATTTTTCATGAAAGGCCTGAAACTATTTCTTCATTGACTTTATCAGAAGTAGAAACTATCTTCCATCATCGTCTATTTAGTTTAGTCTGTCGGTATTGATTTGAATCCACCCTGATAGAGTCGTGTTTAAGACTAATAATATATGTGTAATATGTAATATAAGTGTAAGTAATGAAGAATCATGTACGTCTATCAAATCGTATTTGTTTTTAAAAACACATTTAAAAAAAAAACTTTAAAAAACGAACTTTTGTCTCTCCCTAGAATTGTAGATAGTTCCTCTAGACAGGCTATAATCATTTGGGCCATCTTCCAGTATTCTCATTATTTAACAAAACGCAATGTCAAAATAGTAATTGTGCTCATGTCTCACGCAGCTCGAAATAGTCGCGTAGACGCTCGTAGACGCGTTTTCTTTGAATTCTGTTCTCATTATTTTCTTTTCAGGCATCTGCGATAGGCATTTCTTTTTATTGTAGAACAAATCGATTAATTCTATTTTTGTTTTTCATCAAACATAGAAATTAATTTTAGATTCACTAATTTAACATTAGAATACTATCCTTTTTCAACGTACTTTCAATCATTTGAATTAATGTAATATTAATCTATACTATGTATACTAATATTATAAAGAGATATGTTTGTTTGTTTGAATTGAATAAGCTCCGAAACTACAGTTACTGGACCAATTTGAAAAATTCTTTCACCATTAGAATCCTACATTATCCCTGATAAACATAGGCTATATTTTACTCGGGAAACTGAAGTTTTCACGAGGGAATGCGGGTAACACCGCAACGGACAGCTAGTATAATATAAGTAAGTATGTGAAAATGAGGAAGCCTATACTCAGCAGTGGGCAGATGTGGGCTGATTAGATAGATAGAAGTAAGTACGTTATTATTGGTCTGAAACTTCAAATTAATTAGACAAAGATTATAGTTACAACTAATATAAGAAACAGTATAGTAGTGTAAACACAGTTAAACTATTTGAAATCAGATATTTTCTATCTCGTCTAAACTTAGCCTAATTATTTTGTTTTTAACTTGTGGAAGAAATCCAACACAAAGAAATGACAG
This sequence comes from Epirrhoe alternata, assembly GCA_963565295.1. Lineage (NCBI taxonomy): Eukaryota > Metazoa > Arthropoda > Insecta > Lepidoptera > Geometridae > Epirrhoe > Epirrhoe alternata. The sequence goes on from OY751393.1 coordinate 4,273,548, forward strand.
TCAGTGGTGACGAATCTACTAAACGCACTGTCTATTTCCATCGCGATTCTTTTCGTCACAAAACCTTGAGCAATGAAATAACTCAGCTATTTACATTGGCGGATATGAGGTTTGTTTTATTTTCTCTACAATTTAGAAAGACGTACATAAAACCACTAAGTGGGTACTTATTATTTACCAGTATCTTGCCTTTATCAAATCAAACAAATGGTCTCTACTTTTACAACAGTTAAAAACAATAGAAATATGGGTAATTATTTCCATTGAAAACAAAGTAAGCAAAGTAAAATAAACTCTGCTAGTTTTCAATCAAACAAGCTTCATAAATAAGCTTTCAAGTTCGTGAAAGTGAAACTTTGATATAAACTGGAACGAGTTCATTTTAAAATGAGTACCTACTTAGTTGATTTTAATATCATCAAAGAACACAGAAAAGATCTAGGTATTTGAGTATTTACCCAATGGAAAATCATAGTGGAAGTTTCAATGAGTATCCTAGTTCTCGATGGCTGAATTATGATGCCTACATAATCTAATTCGCATCAAAACCCAGTTGGCAGGGCTATTACCATTTGTGCCCACTATTGTCAGCATAAAATACTCGTGATACGGATGCAAACTACATCCGCAGCTTAGATATGACACAGCTGTTAAACTAGCAAATAATAGATAATAGTACAAATGTTGTTCCCAGTTTAACTTCTTAAAACGATCACTTCAAACGTCGAAGATTAATGTGTACCTCACATTAATTCCTATTTTTCTTGTCGTGTTACTTCTTCTGAACTAGTGCTAGGCTCGTGCACTTCACGAAGAATAGTAAAACGAAGTATTTTGAAAACCTGAGATTTTTTCAATCATTGCGTACCAAAATAATGAACAAACAAACTGTTTGAGCAAGCTATGTCACAATGAGTATGGTTCGCTCTGAACAGTCGTTATGTTCCGCGTCGGACGTACGATGGCTTAACAGTTGTCAGTGAGCCAAATCTCGTCGCAGTAATGTACTTTAACTGCCAAGGCGAATTCTATCGGTATGATACAACTGTGACCTTCTATTGTCTCACAGACTGGGACATTTCTTGAGTGTCTATAATTTACGAGAACTTATGTTTTCTTGATCGCAGCCGCTACTATAAATTCTTTCTTAGCGCCTCCGCAGCTAATGTACTATGTCCAATTCAGTACTGATATAATGTATTTTGTAGATTTAAAATTTCAATAACAATTACTTTTTCTATTACTATTTATTTTTTTATATATTTTTGTTTTCTTAAACTATTGCCCTAATAAGAACATAATTGATTCTGATTTCATCGCTTTGTTTTAATTCCGTTGATAAAAAGTAAAATGATGAAACATCGAATAGCTGTAACGTGTTTCAATACCGTTTAAAGGAAAAATGAAGATTATAAACCTAGTTTTAAATATGAAGGGTTGTTACTTCTAGCTTCGTCCTTCAAATCAAATTAAAAGTTATTGTTTTTTTTATTATTATTAGTTCATTGTGGCAACATGATTTGTAAATGTACAAACATTTACAAAAAATTTGACGTAAAAACACCATTAGTATCCTAAAATTGTGGAGTAATAAATGTTATCTAAATCATCATTGAAAAAGATTGTTTTTTAAGAAGAGCGACTAGAAACACTGAAACTTACCTTGCTATAATCCGAGAAGAGATCCCTTCAATGTGGAGCACAAACACAATAAATGTCCAAGTACGAACACTCGAACAGTAAACATACGTTTGTACCGCATCTGAATACGAATTGTGCTTCCCAGTTTTTGCCTTTTCCAGTTTGTTTATAGTAGAATTCACAACCTCGGGGGAAATTATCGAGGAAACGGGCTGCGAATGCGAGACACCGTTATATCAACGTTTGTAATGGTAAATAAGACCATACATTCACTATTATTACATTAACTTTAATCACAACATGAAGAATTTTTACAACCAGAATCTATTCGTGAGCGATATAATCTTGCACTTCGTATTTTGCTAAATCACAACCATACTTTCCACCAGTCCCGGACACCGTCCCTCAATTCAACTACATCGCTCCAAAATATTTAAGTTACTACTTTAAGTTAAGTTATTCACAACACAGAAGAGGTAAACATTTTTAAAGATTCACATTTTGTCAACTTTCTGGATTTTAAAAGCTGTCAATTCCATATCAATTCACTGAAACACCACTGAAAAGCCGCGGCCGCGGTAAGCGAACATAATTGTAGAGTTTATCTAATAGTTTTGGCACAATAAAGTTTGTTGTCCACCCCACGTGAAGTGCGAGCCGAAGTCATATACGCGGGAACGCGAATTTCCCACGTCCACTGCCGACCGAATACTGAACACACATCGCTTTAAAGATCATACATTTATAAATAGATAAGTATATCCGTTTCACTAATATTCGGTGGCGGAGTTCAAAGGACACCGATGAATGTCAGGTGATGTCGGAGTAGTCAGTGAAACTGTTTCGTCTTCCGTCGCGACGTGTGCTCCTCGCACTGTTTGTGCTCCGGTACTAGAGGCACGCGTTCTACTGCAACTGCTGAAAAGCGAAACCTGTTGAAATGGGACAGGGGACCGCGTGCAAGAGAGATAAGAACAGTTCTGAAAGCACCGCCCCTATTTTCAGCTGCTTTATTTTGCTACGCGTGAGAGTGTGCGTGAAAAGTTGCGTGAACTACAAGCACGGTTGTGGAAAACTCTCGTTAGGGCGCCTTCACATCGACAATTTTCATGATCTCGGCGCCCTAATGGAATCTATTTAACTTTGTATGCCTTTAAAAAGTTTTAACTTTATGTTTACGACTTGACTTGAAACATATCTCAAAATCTCATTTGTGTTTATTGTTTGTATTATTCCGTTGAGTTTACTGAAGTCTTTGTCCTAATAATTATTTCGGAGATAGAGATTAGTAAAGCTGAGCATTCAATAGCCAGCTAGAAATAGAAACACTATCGAGTGTAAGTAAGAATAATACTTATCTACTACAGCAATCAAATATAACCTACGAACCTGATTTAGGCGTTTAATTAAGCAACAAACTCTATTTCGCACATTTTTATAAATGTTTATAAATGGGTCACGGTTTTAATAGATCTCGCAAAGTCCGAATTGTTTCAAAGGTGTCGTAAGAACTTATCAATTTAAAGTAGCATCAAGTCCAATATAAACAAAGGGCCACACAGACACGTAGTAGCTATAATCAAACACGCAGCTTGTAGTAACGCTTACTGAATCTGTGATGTAACGGAGGCTGTGTGGGAGAAGTTAGAGAAAGAACGGTAGAAACTCACGCAACGTAATGCGCACGCATATCCCTCCTCCCCACCCGTCGCCCCCCACTCACTCCACTTGGGTGATTCCGAAATGGGCGACCGCCTCTGACAGTTCCCTCCAATGTTACGATGTACCCTTCATTATATCGGGAATCAATTGACAAATGGGCACCGACTGGCCTCACAAACACACTGCAGCTCTGAGCCAAGGGCGACCTTTGTTTACTCGCACAAAACATTTTTATCTTTGTCCGTAAATAAGAATGCGTCTACAAAATTAATTGCCCTCGCTTTTTGAGTCTCCTTGATGTTACAATGGAATGGAGCTTAAGAAGCTTTTGTATTTTTTGCACCCTCTTTCTTCTTTAGTAGGTACCATTTTGTATAATTTGTTCGCTTTATTTGAAAAGGGTTGTGTACAGGAAATAGTAGGTAACCTACCTACAGTACTCATCTTACTTCCCGATTCATTTTCGGGCGTAGATTATGTGGCTCCAATGAAACGACCTAGAGAGAAACCTAAATGCTTCTATAGCGAATTGTTTCCTATACAACAAGATCATACGTCATATATGTTCACTTGCATGATCGTTCAATGTTTAACGAATTTCAGAGAATTTCTAAAAATTTCACTCACATTTCCAATCACTTTGAAACGAATAAAACGCCATTTACACGATACCATTCTTTCCTCTTGGTTCTCAAACTCAACGTAGCAAGAGATAATATTCTGTGGCAAGAGCACAGCAAGGGGCAAGAATTTTATGCAAGAACGGTATTGTGTAAATGTTAATTATGTTAGCAGTCACAATTATCGAAGCCTATTTACAACTTTGTAGGTATTCAATTGGAAAAGCTTCGAAAAAGAAATAGATTTTTTGAAACTCAAATAAAGGCCTACTGCTGAGTAGTTATTAAGTCCTCCCTCTAACACCACTCTAATTATCCTATGCTGTCATCATAAACTTATGACAACAGCACAGGATGCTTAGAGTGAGAAACAAACTTCCTTTTGCATAATAGAGAGAAGCACTAGGAAGCACTAGGAGAAAAAACCTACTTTTGCGTGATAGAGAGAAGCACTCTTCTCTCTATCACGCAAAAGGAGGTTTATTTTAACATAGTTGAGTCAGCTCTATATTTCGTTTATTATGTCCCGATATATCGTCCAATCAATGTCGAACGTCTACTTCAAGCGTCTAATTTTAATGCTGAGGCTACATTAGCAGGCGAAGATTCGTGTCGCGTTGGCGCGACAAAAACATCGTGTTCGGGCATAGGCGATGTTCTTGTCTACATTAAGGCGGGCGAAGATTCGTGTCGAGTTGACGCGATGCATCGTCCTCCTGACTTAATCGATTTCTTAACTTTATTGAGATGAGCTCTGTAGTATGCCATCAAAGGATCTTTTTTCTTCTTCATTTCTTCTACTGTGGTAGGCCAACTGAGCTTATTTTTAATTCGAATCCACGCATCATGTACCAAGTGTTTCTTTTTATGGTCGGGATCACTAGGATTCCATATGATACTCTCCGTTTCATAAAATTGAATGAAGTCTAACACTTTTTCGTTTCTCCACTCCATAGTGTACAAAAAATACAGGCACGTCCGTCTTGCTTCAAAGTCTGGAAGACACTGAATTGACGTAGGTGTAGCCACCCAAGCGAATATTGTCGCGACAAATCCCTTTGATTCGCGCCAGTTTACCGACAGCTCCTCGATACTACATCGTCTTCGCCCGAATACTACGCGATGACACGATGAACCCGGCCACATTCATCGCGTTAACACGAATATTCGCCATAGCCCGCTAATGTAGCCCCAGCATAACAGGTGTCCATCTGTCTATCTCACTAATCCATGACGATGTTAATCGTCTTTATATTTAGTTAATGAGAATAAAGCTATTAATTGCTTGTAATATTATCTTCGAAAAAATTTGATGCGACGCCAAGAGTCACAAACATCGGAGAAACGTCACGATAACAATTTCTTCTAAATTGTTTTGGCTATTAATAGAGATAAGTAATACAAAACAATTGTCGTGATTCTTTCACGCTCGTAAAACCGTATACATTTTTATCTTGATAACGATTTTATTACAAGCTTATTTTATTTCTAAAAACACATTTTCTTTGTCCTACACAGCAAGGAAACATCTTCATAAATTCGTACTAAGGCAGAATCTCACCTTACTACCTTAAACCCATCGAGATTGTCCTCCCACTGCGGTACACACACATATGCGGTAGACATCACTGCGGTCACAAAAATCGCTGCGGTACGAAACGTTTTTCTTTCGACAAAAGGTATCTAATGCTTCACGGTAAGAAGCTATGTAATAAAAAGTTGAAGTTTTACATATTTTAATTTTAGGTATTCTAAATTTCTAATACGTAGTTATGGATACCACACTGCATCCCATCTTAGGCCAAGTTACTTTATTGTTTCTGATGCATGAGCGATGCGATTTCGTAGAATAAATCTTTTGTTCTCAAAAGTGCAGACGCAGCCGTCTCGACATCGCCCAGCTGTATCATGCATTCATTATTAAATCACCTCATAATCGGTGTAGACGGTGTAATCACCAAGTTTTATTTTAAAGTTAATTAATATTTTAAGTTTTTAAAAACACGTTTTCATGTTCCCAAATTAAGAGTACGTACCCCTTGTTATGATTCTGGCGGATAAACAAAACCGCTTTGACAACATTTTAAAAGGCAAATGATAGATAGTTAAAAATTAAAAAAAAATGCTCTTTAATCTTACACCCACGCCTTCGACCAGGCGATGTCTAGATAAAGGGTCTCTTTTTCATAAAAAAACCTAAAAATCATTTGAAAACTTCAAAGCTTCTAATAAAGCTCGCTTTAAATAAAACCTAGGTACACTTATACAGAATCAGTACCTACTTCATTATAAATCCATTGCAAGCTCAGCCAGATTACCCAGTAATCTGCAATATCAATTATGCCGTAATTATGATAATAATTGTACTTACCTATTGGGAGTTATTAGGCATATTACACATTATTAATATTATAATGTACCTAACGAGAATAGAGAAGTATCTGTGAATATTATTATAACAATGCTGGACATTTCACACAGCGTCATCTAGCCTCAAACGAAGCAAAGGTTGTACTCGTAAGTATTAAGGGAATTAGATAACTGATATATACAACTTATAATAGTTTTTGTTTGTAAATAAATCCATAATATTATAGAAACACCCAGACCCGCTTGACTGATTCTATTGTATTTTGTAATTTATGTACTTACATATTGTAGTAGCTCAGTATCTGTAAATAAATATATACCTATGCAATTAAATTTGTGAACAAATGTATGACTGCTGGATGATGTCCTTTAATACTTTATTCACATAGCTTTCAAATGCATCCCAATAGATCGAACATTATTCTGCGGATTCAATATTTCGTTCGAACGCACTTTCCTCGCACAAAACCCTCCAGGTTATTTGTTCGAAACTCTGAACTGAATTTATTGGTAAGTACCTGTATGTATTTATACTATACGCAGTAGCAGACAAATGTTATGCGTCAAGAAGTTTGCTGAAGTGCACATTTGTGATAAGTACTACTAACTCGAATACCTACGTTTACGTACCTACAATATGAGCATATACTTTATTGTACAATTTATATCAAAATTGTATTTGTGACAGCAGTGCACACCACAAGATTTTGGATACCTTGTATAAGCAGATAGTCAGTACTTTGTCTGAAGCGGCTATTGCTACTCATTTACATGGAAATTATAATAAGAAAAAGAAAGTTGTAGGCTGGAATCTACATGTAAGTGATGCTCACCGGTGGGCTAGGGAGTGTTTTAGAGAGTGGCTATATTGTGGTAAGCCTATGGGTGGACGCATTTATGAACTAATGCATGAATCACGCAAATTGTTTAAAGCTAAGTTAAAATGGTGTATTAAAAATCAAAACCAAATTAAAATGGACATTATTGCTAAGGATCACAACAAAAAAGATTTCTCAAAATTTTGGAAAAATATTAATCGTTTAAATCCTAAATCGGGTCGACCGGTGAGCGTGGCTGGTTCCAGCGACAATAATACAATAGCTAACTCTTTTGTGAAGCATTTCAAGATACAGGCATTACCTTTGCCTTGTAGTCCAGTAGAAGAGGGACCGGGTGGGGAGGTGCGCGGGGTTGTACCTAGTCGTGACGAAGCGTTTGTTTATTTTTCGACCACGGATGTCAAAAAAATCATTAGGGATATGAGTCGTGGAAAGTCGCCAGGTCACGACGGGCTCAGCATCGAGCACCTTCAGTACGCCGGGGTTCATCTGCCGAGATTGCTTAGTCTACTTTACAATCTCTGTCTTAGGCATAGCTACATGCCCCCTGAACTCTTGCAAACCGTAGTGATTCCTATTGTTAAGGATAAAAATGGCGATTTGTCGGATCTTGCCAACTACAGACCTATATCTTTGGCGACAATAACGGCAAAAGTGCTTGATAGTCTCCTTGACAAGCAGCTGGACAAATACGTGAAGCTACATGATGCTCAGTTTGGATTTAGAAAAGGTTTATCGACTGAAAGTGCCATTTTCGCCCTCAAGGAGACTGTCTCGTATTATACCAAAAGAAAGACACCAGTATTTGGATGTTTTCTTGATTTATCAAAGGCATTCGACCTGGTCTCTTATCCGTTGCTGTGGAACAAATTGTTGGCCACCGGGGTGCCCTGTGAGATTGTAAACCTGTTTAGGCACTGGTATGCGCATCAGGACAACTGTGTGAAATGGGCGGATGAAGCATCGGACACCTATAGATTGGAATGTGGTGTTCGGCAGGGGGGCTTAACATCTCCCAAGCTTTTCTGTCTGTATGTGGACGAGCTCATCGGCGGGCTCAGCGGCATGCATGCGGGCTGCTGTATTGGTGATCAAATGATAAACAATATTAGTTATGCAGACGACATGGTGCTGCTGAGCCCGTCGGTCTGTGCGTTGAGGAGGCTGCTGCACATGTGTGAGGATTTTACCAAAAATCATGGTCTTAAGTACAATACCAAAAAGAGTGAGGTGATGGTGTTCACAGGTGGCGGCCGCCCCCTCAGCTACTTACCGCCCGTTTATCTAAATGATACAGAATTAAAATTAGTGTCTAGAGTTAAGTATCTAGGGCATGTGGTCACTGCTGATTTAAAAGACAATGAAGATATGGAAAGGGAACGTAGGGCGCTGGCAGTCAGGGGAAATATGCTGATTCGCAGGTTTGCACAATGCTCAGTTGAGGTCAAGGTAACTTTATTTAAGTCCTTCTGTCAGGCATTCTATACTGGCGGCCTGTGGGTCACTTATACCAAAAAGTCTTTCAGCGCCTTACGTATCCTTTATAACAACTTGTTCAGAGCAATGGTGGGGCTGCCCAGATTCTGTAGTGCATCCGGCATGTTCGCCGATGCACATGTTAATGACTTCTATGCCGTGATACGCAACAAGATTGCTTCGATCAGACGCAGAATACTGGGTAGCCCTAACAGTCTCATTAGGGCCCTGGCGCATAGGCATGACAGTAACATGCAAAGACATTGGATGTTAGCCCTAATAAATCCGTTTACTAGACAGATTTATTGTGCAAATTAGGTAATAAATATTTATTTGTTGTTTGCAAAATGAACCTGTCAAGGGCATAAATTAGCGTTAGTAAGTAGGTATATGTATGACATTCTAGTGTATTTTTGTATATCTAATAATTTAACATTATATGGACCAAATTTTGATGTCTGAAAATAAATAAATTTAATTTTAATTTAATAAATAAGTATCAATGAGTAACCTAGGGAAAATACGAAGGCAGCCACTTTGCTTTGAGACGCACTTAAAACAATTTTGTCCACTGGTTTGTAAGAACTACCTAGTAACACGATAAGAACCAAGACAGAACAGTGTCTTATGTCACAGGTGCTTTATTCATTCCCAAATACTTACATAAAAAAATCATACATACAGCCGAACATAGAATCTCCTCCTTTTTTGAAGTCGGTTAAAAACTAGAGTCGGCACAGCGAGAAGGAAGTCAAGCACGCCGAAGTTGCTTCGGTATTAGTACCTACCTATAACATAAGTACCATTTTCATATTTTTTTCCTTTAAAATCGCATCTTTATCGGGATAATAGGAAAGTAATCCTCTTCACTCAAAATCAAGTAAAGTCAACAACAATTACCTATTTCCTTTTCTCTTCTTTCTTTTCTGTATCAAATGTACCTACTTCAATTTTTATTTACATAAGTTTAAACCAAAACGTAGTAGGTAGGTAAGTACACCATACAAGGAAATATCTCAAAATAGAGTTACAAGACTCTATTTTGACACACTCATAATTGCAGTATGACAATTTTTCAATTAACATTCTTGCATAAGTATGGGTAATATTGCAATTTTCCTTATGGTGTGTCAGAATGGTTGTGTAGGAAAACTCAGTACATATATTGACAGTGTAAATAAGGTAATTCATGGGCACGTGCCTAACTGTATGTATGTAGCTGTATAATAAGATAAGTAATTCAGTAATTACTTAACTGTGATGTACCTATATGTTTAGGATTTCATATCGATAAACTTACAAATCTATCCGTCCATGCTTCTGGCTATCTGTCTTTATGTTCAACGTAATAACATAATTACGTTGATTTATATGCAATATGTTTTACAGATAATAGGATAAATTTGATTAAGGTTATTATTGTACCTGTGCTCTTGCATTCCTGCAAATACCGGTTTGATTTCAAGGAAGTCATTTTATAATTTAATCAATAGATGACAGATAGATTAACGCTTTATTGTACACAAGGACAAAATACAGAGAATACATAAAAATAAAAACATTGTAGGTACAAAAGGCGGCCATATCGCTAAAAACGATTTCTTGCTGGCGACCATTTGTATGGACAGGATAGACGAATACAGATATACAGCGGTGTACAAAAGTTAATCTCGGAAGAGAACAGTACTAGGTACCTAACCCAAATACCTAACACACACAAGTTATACATAGAGAAATAAAAAATAGCAAACCTAGAAATAACTTAACTTACCTACAATTAGACAATACAAACAGTTAGTACACGTAAAATGTCAGTAGGTATACTGTTAGCTATTAAAATAAAAATAAAATCATTTTATCAGGCAACATTATGTAGTTAAAAGTAGAAGACTATTGATAGGTCATGTCGTGTTGGCTGATTAAGTTTAGTAGGTACGTAGGTAAAATACTCGTACTACCTCGATTTCTAATCTGAAAGTGTTGGGGATGAATACGGGCCTCAGTGCATTCTTTATTATCAAATCCTTACCACAATGGTTTGAAAAAGAAAATTTAGATATACAATATTGTATGCAATTAACACTCTGCATGGTCTCACAGCTTTAAATGGTGAACTAAAATATGGCGTAGAAACCAGTTCGAGTCTTATAAGTGGCGATAACAAATTAGATAAATAGTCAACCGCCTTTTAAAAGTTTAAACCGATAGTGTTTTATTGCGAAACTAATAATTAATTTAGGTTGTTTATGGTAGTGTCTCTGAGGTTAATCCTAAATAGCAATACAAAATTGTCAACACGTCTATTAAAAACTAAATTTAAATAACTTGTTTACCATCAAAGATGTCTGGTATCCCACTCATATAATAAAACTGAAAGTTCGTGAGTTTGTTTAGATGTTTGTATGTTTGTGTTTCAATCACGCCTAAACCAGTAAACCGATTTGGATGAAACTTGGTATAGGCGTCGAGCTGAGGACAGAGCGCAATGGCGCCTATCAGGGAAGGCAGTAGACTGTTATAGGCTGATGATAATGGAATAGGCGAAGACCTGCAATAGCATACAGGGTATTGAAAATGTTGGTACCACGCGGGCGAAGCCGCGCGCAGTAGCTAGTATAAACTAAAACGAGTTTACATGTAAACGCTAGGTCCCACAACTTAGTAGAGTGAATTACGACTACTTTATGTTATGATTTGAATAAATAGGTCCATGTAAATCTTAGCATAAACATAATTTTTGAATTCGTTGCCAAGAAGTTTATTTTAACTATACAATTAATGTAATTTATAAAATGATCTACCAAATAAAAACATTAACCGGGTATGACCTAAGTTGAATCTTTAAAACCCATTACATATTTAATCGATAAAGCTTCATATAATAATTTGCGAGTTGCAAGCGTGTTGTTCCATGTCAAGAGTAAATTGTAAAATGAATATTTTTCGTTGAAAATTGAAATGAATGTTTTCGTAAAAACAGATTCGCAACAAACTGATATCCGTGGTTTATCACAATCAAGTAATAAATTAAATACATATTTTTTTTGTTATTTGAAATATTTTATTTTATATTCTTGATTTAAAAGAATACAGCAGCTACAGCTTCACTATCCCATTTCGATAACAAAATTACTTATCAACTCACATAACCGTAAACAAAACAAGAAAATCTATAGCACAGTCTTCACATTTGTCTTTTTGACAAGTTGGTTTCAATAGTCTGTTTCACGAAAACAAAAGCCACCTTCTGGGACATCTTCCGACGCGAATACCATGCCTATTTTCTATGGTCACTTCCACTTCTTTCGGCTTCTCCGTCGCTGTTCCGATGACGGCTGGTGGAGGTGGTACAGCTCTACCAAGCCTTTTCGCCAATCGGCTATGACTTATTTCTTCTAGCATCAAAGCTTCTCTTGCAAGCCTGGGATAACTTCTACTTAGACTTCGGTGTTGGTCACTCCTGTCCAGAATGTATGCAATATCATCATCGAACTTTAACTGAGACAAGTCATTTCTTTGTAATCTTATAACGCTGCAGTCAATAAGCTGGACCAGCAGGCAACACAATGCAATGTATGGGAACATGTTTTTGTTGTTTTCGCTGATGGAGACTTGTAAGTAATGCGCGGTGCTTAAAACCAGTATCGGCTTTTATACTGGCTAGAAAAATAAGGTTAGCCCTGGCTTAATACTTGGAGGTCAACTTCCTTGGTGAGTCAGTTAAAACTCGATTCAACATGCTCATCAGAATGCGCTAAGTTACCTAAATAGGAATTCACAAAAAAACAAAAACTTATTGTGTGTTGATTTCGTAAATGTCTTGGGGTTCATTAGATCTTTACATAATAGATAGAAGAAGTACATAATAGATAATAGATGTACACAAGTTACTTCAGAAAAAAAAGATTAGTTTGACAAATTCCATAAGATTTCTCAAATGTACCTCACCTCATCATTGGCCTGCTCTAATCTCGCTCAATGCGGGGTCGGCACAACATGTTCTCTTCCTCCACTCTCTTCTTTCACTCGTCATCTCCATATCCACTCCTTTCTTTCCTCAAATGTACCTATCCTATCATTTGCTTCGGGACTTAAACCCACGACCCTGCCGAGCCCAAACCACGAGCTATTCGTGGTCCTCAAAGTCTAATAACCGCACTCAGAGTCACTAACTGCTACTGCTGCTGGCTACTGAAATCGTTTCTTAGTTTTACACAAACGGAACGGATTTAGTGACTCTGAGTGACTCTACCAACTTAGCTAATAGGCAATCAAAGTCTTGATGTTCCTTTTGTAATGACGTGTAATGTTTAGTTTGTCCTAATCGATTAACAAGTTTCCATTGTATTTGAAATTGTTTGAAGAGTTAATTGTTTGACGAAAATAACACCACAAGTATAGAACCGAGCACTTTTATTAATTTTCTTAGTTCACATAACACAAGAGTACAATGCATAAAGTAAGGAGTTAACTAAACTATTAAAAAGAAACAAAAATGATTCTGTATAGAGAAAATATTATCCTCAAGGGCTATTTACAAGTAAGTGACGTCATAATTATGAGCCCATCAAGTATCAAAACGCGAGCATCGCCAGTTGAGATGTTGGCTTAGGTACACTTTGCAGTTTGAAATCCTCCGTCTCCTTCATCTACAGGATATGAATTGTTAGGGGTAATCTTCATCTTTAATTTTTTCTAAGCAAAAACTCCCGACCTTCACACGGCCCTTAGCGCAAGGATGATCATGGCTACCATCAATGCCATCTCTGTCTGCAAGCTGCACAGTATCACCTGATACCATTACTGGACTTTTTGGTACTCCTCCTGCTATCCTTGCCAGTATCTCCTGATTGTCGTGAATTCTCACCGCCATAGTTTCTTCGTTCGCGTTCGAGTCAAAATGATGCACCAAGCCTGAATGTCCCATTGGCTTTTCATGCTCGTCCACCTCAGCCGGAGCAGACTGGATATTTGCTACCAGTAGAAAACAGAACAGAACTTGTGTGAACATATTGAATGCTTGCTTTACAGAAACGAAGGGAATAATGGATTATGGATCAGTCGCACTTAGCTTTTATACAGCACAGGTACTTCTTAAAGGAAAATACAGGATTTTTTTTAAAACTGCTGTTGAATCATACGGGAGATAAATACCTAACTTTAATTGCGTAACAATGGGCATATTGTAACTTCATAAATTATTAGTCAAGTAGTGTAGTATACATTGCCACAAATTTATCTAAACCGGTGAGAGGGGCGCTGTTATTGCATTTGGTGTTGGCAGAAAAATAAATATTACAGTAAAATTCGTAAGTTCCTCTTTTGGCCACTGGTCCAGATAAATTTGTGGCACTGTCCCAATCTATTATCAAATGACAATTACGAGTAGAAAGATAATTTGTATTACCTCTACTGCCACTATAATTTGTCAAATATGATTCAACCTATTGACTCATTGTCAAAAAAAAAGTTGTTTATTATAAAAGGCCAAAAAACTGACCCCACTGCTCACTGTATCACAAGGCTTACTCGGATATACACGTGTTGCAAGGAGAATATAAAATGTTCGCTTACATCGTGTTGTGTGCTCTGCTAATTATCACTATCGAAAGTAACCCAGTCGGACCTGAGCATGATTCAGCATTCGATCAAGCAGAAATGTGGAACAAAATTGAAGTAAACTTGGATGGATTGGCGAGAATAAGAAGAGCAGTCAAAAAAACTTCGAGTACAGTTGCACCAGATGTTAATGTTGAGAACCGGTTTGCCATCACAAGCCAATTGTGTCCTGTGGGGTACGAAAAGACCGGCGGGTTCTGCTTCAAATCCGATGATTATTGATCAACAAGTAAAGTGCTAGTGATATTTAAGTATTGACTGAATGGTGTGATAGAATCAAATACCTAAGTGCTAAGAGTAATACTTAGGTAGGTAATTGGAATTTTGTTTTGACTGAGATTATGATAAAACGCTTTTATTATAATGTACCTACAATTACTTATATTATAATTATAAGCTAATTTATTTTTCATATTTAAATACAAATGTAAGTTCTTAAATGTTTATCTATGACAATGGTTTGATTTATTTATTTATTTAGACACACATAGATAGTACATTACAGAATAAATTATTCTAATTAGTAATATCTACGAAAATACAAGGTTCGCTAGAAAAGTTACTCAACTATAAGATAAAATATAAAAGGTGGTAATACTAAAAATACACACACAAATTATATAACTGAATAAATTCACAAAAATATAACGAGTAAATAATAATACCTAAAGATACTTAATAAATAATACTAAGTAAGTACCTATTCGTTTTCGCAGAAACAGAGACAAACTCTTTCTGTGGAATGTAGATTTCTGGAATTGCATACCTACCCCTAAGCGTTTTTATGGAAAATTTTATTCCTTCGATTCAGTCCAACTCGGTAGGTACAAATAAACTTCAAAGTAAATAATGGAAAACGTATTTTTTTATTTTTCAAAACAACCCGTATATAGTTCTCAAAGCAGTTCCAAAGTTTGTATGGGAACATTTTTTATTCTGGTTTAATTCACATGGTAAAAACTCGGTATAAATAAACTTCATAATAAAGAATGAAACTTGTCAGTATTTTTTATTTTTTACCTACCTACCTACTATAGTTCCAAGTTAGTTTATAGTTCTACCATGGAGTACGTTCGTACCTTCGACATCGTTGTTGAAGTTTTATCAATAGGTCAATCAAGTAGGTACCTACTTGTATCATCTTAAATTATAGGTACCAAATCAAAATTTGAAATACCAATGAAATAGAAAATAATAATAACTACTGCATGCTGGACATTACACACAGCGTCATCTACCTATTCCCAAACTAAGCAAAGCTTGTATTAAGGGAACCAGGTAACTGATATACTACCTTTTTTGTAAATGCATACCTACATATTATACATAAAAACACCCAGACCCGAGATAAATATTTACAGATCATGCAGATCAGCAGTGGGGATCGAACCCGCAACCTTCTGCGTCAAGCGGGCTTTTTCCCTCTGCGCCTCAGAGGTCGTCAAACTTCGCGTCGCCGAACTTTCGAAGGATGTTGAACTTAGGTAGGAAAGGTTTGATGAGTTTAGGATCTGTATTCTGTAGGTACTAATAGTCACTGACTTTTAAAACAACGATGGCAAAAATCAAAGATGCTTCAGATTAAATACATATTTTCAATGGAGAAAAGATGACCCCCCCCCGAAATTGTACACGTCCAATAAACTCTTGTGTACTGTCTAATATTAGTGTTGAGTCATTCAAAATCAAACTCAACTGACTAAATATCAGAGTTTCCTGTGATTCCTTTACCAGCCCCCTTAGCGTTTGTCTAGACAAACGCTAAGGGGTTCTCCGGTACCTAGGTACCGTAATGACATTAGAGTGTGGTTAAAAGTAACTTTTATCCACAATCTACCCGTTTCAGAGAAATGGGATACTACTTACAGTAGTTTAAAACATCATTGACCCATTTTATCCACACTCCAATGTACTGTCATTTTTATCTGTTCTCCGCGGTACCTAGTCAAACGCTGTGCTAAGGGGGCTGTGATTCATAGCTTAGGAAAATACGTTCATAGGCAAATTGGTGACAGACATAAACAAACAAGTTAACTTGTTATTCATATTTATTGCTACTAAAATAAAATGCGGAAAATATGGCGTATTGTTGTAAATTCACAAAACCGGTTTGTCACATCTCATTAAAA
Source organism: Epirrhoe alternata (assembly GCA_963565295.1). Lineage (NCBI taxonomy): Eukaryota > Metazoa > Arthropoda > Insecta > Lepidoptera > Geometridae > Epirrhoe > Epirrhoe alternata. Next base: position 4,289,904 of record OY751393.1, read on the forward strand.
AAAAATCTCATTCAGTCTGTTTATATCACTAGCACTTTTAAACTCTTTCAGTAATCACTTAAACTGGATTCCTTAACGCAGATGGATCCAGCCTTGACATAGCCCGAAGGACATTCAATGGCTGAGATGGCAAACCTGTTCTCAACTTTAACGGTCGATGTATTTTTATTTGAAGTTGTTGCTCTTGTTATTCTCGCAAATCCATCCGAAAGCTCTGATTTCCATTGTACTGCTTCATCGGTTGCCAAATCATGCGCAGGTAGGACTGGGTTGCTCGCGATAGTATTCACTAATAAAGCGCACAATACGATGTATGCGAACATCTTGTGTCGTATCTTGAATCCTCTCTGCAAACGTGTGTATTCGAGGAGAGTGTGTGTTTAAGTGAGTGGTAGTCCTCGTTTTTTTGGCCTTATATAAAGCAGTTGAGGTAAAATGCAAGGGGGTCAACGCGTTGATTCATGCAATTGTCAGATGGCAAAATGATAACGATCGGTATCATAAATTTGTAGTGAATAATAAACAAATTAATTAACATGTTAAGCAATAAATACTTACAATCTTACAGTGCCACAAACTTATCTGGACCGGTGAGAGAGGCGCTGTTATCGCATTTGGTGTTGACAGAAAAATAAATTTTACAGTAAAATTCGTTAGTTCCTCTGTTCATTTCGGATCAGGCTTTTGGCCGCCGGTCCAGATAAGCATGTGGCACTGTACTGTACCTATGTTTGATCTTATCTAAGGGTTCTGTACTAATTTTTATATTAAACTTTGAGGTCCTGAATGAGAGTTAAGTATTATTATTAGTATTAGTAGGATTGTAGGTATGATAGATTCGGGGAGAATAAGATAGCATTGTATTGTAACACGAAAATTTATTAACATGTTTGTATAAAATAGGTATAAATATTTAAAAAATCAGTCAAAAATTTTAGTTTACTACCACTAAGAGTATATTCAATAGTCTGTGTCTGGGAAGCAAAAACCTCCTCGCAAAGTGTATCCAACAGGACATTTATTGGCTCCCTCGATGGAGACACGGGAATCTATTACCACTGCTTCCTCTGGTTTAGGCGTGTGGGCCACCACGATGGGGGCTCTGGGGGTTGCTCTTGAAATCCTTGCTGACCCCCTCAGTCCAAGGTTATCGTGCTCGATGAACGCAACGTGCGTTTTAATCACATGGCTCTGGACACAAACAACTACAGCCAAACAAAGAACCCACACAAGAACTTTTGAAGACATGTTGGAAATTTAATTTAACTTGAATATGTCGCACACTATAAAGAGTGATTGATTCTTTGTGGAAAGTGTGTCATTTTTGCATATTACATAGCATTTTATAGTCAGCTATGAGGCAAATATTATGTTTTGTACCCGTCTTCACGTCATTACGTTGCATAGATACTGCTACGTCACTGTTGATTCATTGTGGGACTGTACCGTTAGGACCGTGTAGGTTAGAAGAACCTAATACCTATACGACATAACCTATTATATAAATAAATAAATAATAATGCTGGACATGGACATTTCACTCAGCATCATCTAGCCCCATAAACAGAAACAGCTTTTTATTTAAAATATACAAATAAAATCAAATCAATCATTTATTTGCAGAATACAGCAAAGTAGGTACCTTTAGAGAGAGAGTTGAGTTTGTGTGATAATAAGTGGTTTTTTTTTTAAAAACAACAAGTAGGTACAAGCTTTTGGATTACCGTGAGCCGATCGAACTCACCCATGTAAGAACAACATTTCATTTCAATCAACCTATTTTCTGATGAGTTCCGTTCACTATCATCAGATCAGCTCGCTGTCACCATAATTGAAAATTTTAGATGATACATAATTTACGAACCGAGTTTCAACTCAATTGACCTTTTTTCTGAGGAGTTCCGTGGAACAGCTCATGACTCCATCATCAGATCAGCCCGCTGCTACCATATTATTGCATGGACTCATAGGTAAATGTATCAATATTTCTGACACCGGGAATTGGGTCAAATTCAGCTTGCAAGATTTGACCCGGATAAACATACAAACATTGCTAGTTAATCAAAAGCTTTTAATACATTTTTGGAAATTCCGGAACCATTTTACCTACTTATTTGAATCAATATTAAACCATTTGAAAGGTTATTATATTATACCAGATAGTTATAATTCTATTAATCCTGCATGATATTAACCCGGACTCCGGACGAAGTGGGCCCGCTAGGAATATTTATATTCTATTTAGGTAGGTACATAATTAGTTGTGCTGCATGCGTGAATAATTTCTGAGTTGGGAATTCCCGACTCTCAACCGGTAGGTATCTAATTGAAATTCAAATATCGAAACAGTATAACAGATGCTAAATTTCCGGCTTGACAACCTTAACACTTCTTGGAATAAGAAGGTGCTATCAAGGTGCTATGCACAAATATGTAGGTGACGACTATGCATGCAATCAATGCCTTTTTATTGCAACAATAATTCACCCGAATTAAGATCATGCAATGTAGAGAAAGGTGGTCGCACGACCCATCCGCGCCGAACGCGCCGAACTGTCAATTCAATAGAGGAAATGCTGAGACGTCAGAAGCGAGCCGCAATTTCTGTCGTCAGGGTGCCGAGTATTAGTTTTTTACGCGTTCGATATCGACGCCGTAAACGCAGATTTGTATGGGAAAATAGCAGCACCATCTTTTGGTACTCGCTCATTACTAATGAAAACCAGTACAAATCCACGTTTACGGTATTGATACCGAATGGTGAATAAAAGTCATACTAAGCACGCAGTATTGTTTGTATTGAAAAATGACAGCGGCGCGCGTACGGCGCAGACATAGGTACTTAACATGTGCGATCAGCTAATGAATTGACGAAAAATTTCCCGTAGAGTTTTGAAGAATACAAGCCGCCGTGTTTTGTTCAAACCATTGACAGGACTGACTGACTGACATGATATAGGTAAATCTCTATGTATTTATAACTTGACATTGGCAGAATTATACCTAGTTGTGTAGTTGCCATATAAAAGAAGAAGAAGCCTAGCATAAGATACTTTTTCTTGTTGTTGTGCCACTTAACTCTTTTTAGGATACCTACAGTTTAATCGCCATTATCATCATCAGCCCTTTCTTTCCTACTGCCAGTAGAAATGAATAGAATAGTAAGTTATAATAGTTCTCAGATCCTACCAAATAGGCCTCTCTTCGCTTTTGCCATTCGCTACCTTAAAATGTCGTCAATCCATCTAGTCGTTCACACTCTTCTTACTGTCTCTAGTCCACCATTCAGTTATATTTTGTGTTTAAACAAGCAATACCTATTGCTTGTATAATCGACTCACTTACAAGAAGAACCAATCCCATTTTTCACATCAATAAATAATACTAACATCCTCTTTCTTCCTTCGACACAACGGTGAACTGGCTTATAATATAAAGTTTTATTTTGATTGTTGGTATTTTGGTAGTAGGTAGGTAGGTACGTAAATGGGTAATGAATATAACCTACATGTTTTATTTTAACCTAGGTACACTTTCCAACAGCTGGGCAAAGGTCTCCTCCCCCAATTCCTTCCATTAAATGTACTACGTGGCCTATGTATGTATCTACCTACATTCGTTGCGCTGGGAATGGAGAGCTCCAAAAAAACACTCTTGGATACTTTTCGTCTATGGTTTTATTTTTTCCTCTTGTTTCTTACTGTTAGGCTGCTCTGTACTGAATTCTTCGGAGTGCTTCGTGCTTCAATTCATCATTAAACGTGCGTGGCTACATTATTTATTTATAAGTATTTAAAAGCTTCATATTACGTGTATTCCTGAATAATACATTAATTATTATATTTTATTTCCTTATTCATTATCCTGCTGCATCATGCCCTGTTTAGTACCTAATGTTTAATCGTCACTTACTAATAGTACCTAGGTATGAATGAACGACATTATTATCAATTTTGTTTACCCCCAGTTATTTTCCTTCTACGTAGGACAACGTACCTATTTGTAGTCAACTCCAACACGTAGATAGGTATAATAGGTATACGTTTTTTGATTTTTTTATTTCACTTACAAGACTAGGTAGGTGTACATATTTATACTGCCTGGAAACCTTGAAAAAGGTTTGAGTCGGCACTCACATTCGGTTAAAATTATGTTTACAATCATAAATATCAAAAGAAAGGATATGACTAGAGTGCACGCGCGTTCTTCTAGGTTTATTAGTTTTACCTATTCCGTGGCACAAGGTAGATCCATGGAACTGCTTACAAGACTTCAGTAGACCAACTCTTTTCTAAAAGGGCCAGCCTAGACTCGTGTAGCTGCTGTGAGTGATTAATTGTAGCGCTATTTTCCAGACAAGTGCTACGGGCTACGAATAGTATTTTTTTTAAACGATGAAACTGCAAAAGTTGTAAAACTGTGAAGCAGTTTCAACGCTCACCTCCAGAACTGGTGGGTAGGTTCTGATGGAAAACTGTGAAAAATTAAATAAAAATAACTAAAACTAAACAAAAAATATGATGGCAAGAGTTTTGCAATGCGAGAATGTGAGAAGTGAGAGCAAAAATTAAAGTTTAAGCATAAAGGTGAGTGTGTGAGTGTAGTGAGTAAAATGGATGTGCATCATATGTAAGAATTATAGATTTTCAGTTTGTTCATATGAAAACAGATTAAAGCCAATTTATACATTTAATTTTACATTTTTGTTGGGGGAGGGGGTAAATATCCAGAGGAGGGCTTAAATAATGGAAGTGGCGTCCAGCTATTTCTGTTCTGCTCATTAAAGTTTTGCAGACAATGTCTGAGCGACGTTTATTTGTAAGTATACTCGTATTAGAGTCAAAGAACAAAGTGACGGTGCTGACGTAATACAGTAGCTAAGACAAATAGTTGTCGAACAGAAAGAATTTGGCATTGTTGTAAGAGAAGGTTAGTGGATCTCTTAGGTTTAGAGGACATAACTTTTAGGACAGCCCCCTGAGCACGTTCCACTCGTAAGCATCTGGGTTTTAATGCAGCCACCCCATGCAGTAATGCAGTAGTTCAAGACAGATTATTATTATTTCAGCCTGTATTGTCCCACTGCAGGGCAAAGGCCTCCCTCCCTATTTTCAAGACAGATTAAAGATAAAAAAATAATTTGTTTGATTGTGCGAGTGCAAAGTAAAGTCTTCAAACACTGGGAATCGGCAATACCTACTTCTCAAAGTCTTAAAGACAAATATGAGCTTGAGAACTCTAGCAACTATTCTCAATGTGAGGGGTCCAGGAGAGAGAACTATCAATGTGGACGCCAAGATACTTGGTCGAGGTAAGGTGATGCAGAGTTTGACAAGAGCAAGGACAAGGTGTCTGGACAGGTATCAGCGCGAAGAGTAAAGTAGAGTGGTTGGGTACGAATGGTGGGGGAGAAGGTAATGAAATTAGATTTTTTGACATTTAGGGTTAGGAGATTGGAAGACATCCAGTTTAGGACGATTTTCAAGATTTTGCCTCAGTACGTAGTTTAACCTCCCTCCAGCTATGCCCACCAACGATCAGTGCTGTGTTATCTGCGTAGGTGAATATTTTACAGTTAGGTATAGAGAGTTTACACAGATCGTTGATGTACACGAGAAAGAGGGAAGGGCCAAGAACACTTCTGTTCCTCATCAATTTCCTTCCGTGACTTAAAAATGTCTCATGTATTACCTGTTGGGAGGTCCTTACGATGATTTTCTAGAATTCTCCGTAATCTTTATTCTATGGTAGGTAGGTTAGGTACAGCTATTTGACAGTTACATAGTCATAAAATTTTAAGTGCCCTGGTACTATACCTTCATACCTATTTCATATTACGACATGCTTTGCTTACTGATAAAATAGGTTAAATCAAGCATTAGGCTTACGTGATTGTTATTAAAACTACGCCAGGGAAAAAGAAGTAGGTAGATAGTTTAGGTATCGAGTTAAGTAGATAGATAGATAATTCTTTATTGAATACACAAACACAGCGAAGAAGATAAATAAGAAAAAAATAAACTTTACTTTAGGCAGACAACTATAAGTATAATTTTATACAAAATACTTTCATCATCACTTTATTTTATTTAACTTACAAAAAATACAATTACTTTACCACAACCAATGATGGTGCTTAACAATTTGTGAGTTAGAATGAGTGAATGAAAATTGCACCCTACTTATATAATTCGCCACCTTCATAAAAATAACACTTTTTTTAGAATAATCTCGAACGCAAAGCAAATAGCAGATAAACAGTATCCCCCAATAAGTAAAGCAAAGGGTTCATACAAATCTGCAAGGTTAAGCGCAATTTGCTTCGATTTCGCGCGATATCTACATGCGAGCTTCTGAACATTCAAAAGTTCTGCCTTGTGTTTATTAAACAGTCCATATGAAACATATTTGTGCATAAACTCATCAAAAGGCTTGACCAAAAAGGATCCAGAACGAAAGTAAACAGTCCTCAACATGATGCTAGTAGGCTCTTGTATTGAATATAGATTTACAGTACATGTCTCATCTATCAGATTCCATTTATAAAATTGAAAGAGACCACCACTCATACGTGTATAATACACTCGGTCTTTACTATTCACAACTTTACGCAAACATCCCATTCTATCTCCACAGTCCTTAACATTTTTTGGTTCATCAGAAAGTGGCCAGTCATGAGGCAAAACCAGATTTAGCTTATCTTTGTTTATGTCATCATAGACCTTCGGCTCGAACCCTCTAACCGGGTGAGTTTGAACACTGCACAGGAAAGCTTGAATAGAGTAAGGTATTATGAAAACAGAAAATAACAAAGCACAAGCGATTATGCTTTGCGAAAGTCCATGTTTTAGATTTTTCACAGTTATCTTGTTCAAGAAATATCCAAAAACTATTAAAAAGTCACGCGTAACATCCTTTTCACGCGATGGAAATAGTCCTAGTAGATATGCGAGCACAGAAAAGATAATGATCAGCAAGAAAATTGCCAAGAATACGAATAAATTCACCGAAAAGACGGCATGCCAGGAGTCATAAAAATCAGCTCGAGGCATAATCCACATTAAGTAATCTAAAAACATTGGGTATGAGTAAAAATACTTTCCTGGAGCAATTAGCTTCAGACTGTATCCTCCAATTGCCACATCTACATCCAAGAAAGGAAACAGCAAGTACATCTCTCTCGTCGTGAGATTTCTGGTCAGTCCTGTTTCGGTCTCATGGTACTCCACTAGTTCGATGGTTATATTGTGTCGTTGACTAAAGAGTTTCAACATCCTTTCTTCAAACCCATCCACCTTATCGTTGAAGGTAACTATGGGGTACAATTTACTTGCAACAAATTTAAAACGACAGCCACGAAAATCTCTTTCGTGTATCATAGGGAAGATGTTTGATCCACCGAACTTCGAGCAGTGAGCTACTCTGATGAGGAGCTGCTGATGGCAGGGCTGGATCGGCGACTGAAATGTGTAGATCGAGTAGTCGTCTGCCTCCTTTCTCAGAATCGACACATTGTAAACACTGTAGGACACCAACAGGTTGCTTAAATCAACCAAATTATCATCAAGTTGTTCTAAGATAATAACAAATTTAGAAAAAGGATTCCAATATAAGTCTCTCGTGGTTATGTTTTTAAATCCGTTTTTCAGGTCATTGTAATTCTTAAACTGAAGGACATAGACGCTGCTGTAAATATCCACATTAGTCCAAGACTCTGTTCTAGTTACAAAGCGGTTTCCGTTTACTCTTTGTATGATTTTTACAACATCATCTCCATTATTAATCAGGGAAACATCAGCAATGCGAGATTTAGTTTTCGATATTTCTGTTAATATTTTCTGAATGCAGTCACTTGGATCAATATCTTGATAGATGATCGGACTTAAACTGGCCTGCACTGCTTCTAATCCATATAAAATGCAAAACCATTTTAGTATCATTATAATTTGGTAATTATAGCATGAACTTTTCGAGATGCTTGTTTTCGGGTAGGTATTATTACCTATTGTAACGTCAACTCCACTGCCCAAAGCTAAATAAAAATAACAATAATGACTTCCTTCTTTATATCGTAACTTATTACTTATCTCTTTTAATCAAATTAACAAGGAAGGTCGGTACATTTACGTAAGTACTTACCTACCTACAATCATTTATCAAATTTTCTTTAGTTTACATTAAGGACTCGTAGTCCTTAATGGAAAACGATTCGAAAATGTCACTGGAAGTGCCTACCTAGCTGGTTCTATGAAAGTACCTAACTACCTAAAATTGTTTATACCTACCTACATAAGTATCTTTTAAGTAGGTAGGTACTAGCTTTTTATGATGGGACCCGGTTGTTGTTTTGCTTGTGCCTAATAACTCTCCTTCTTCGCTTTACCTGGCTTTACCTTATCGTCATCATCATCATCATCTCGGCCTATATCAGTCCACTGCTGGACATAGGCTTCCCCTAATGAGCGCCATTGCGCCCTGTCCTCAGCTCGACGCAGCTTCTGCCAGCATCCTTTCGCAGATCGTCAATCCACCTGGTCGGAGGGCGTCCTACACTACGTTTGCCGAGTCGCGGTCTCCACTCAAGAACTCGTTTACCCCAACGGTTATCGGTTCTTCGGCAGATATGGCCAGCCCACTGCCGCTTCAGCTTGCTAATTCTCTGAGCTATGTCGACAACTTTGGTTCCATGTCGGATAGTCTCATTGCGGATTCTATCCTTCAGAGAAACTCCGAGCATAGCTCGTACCATAGCTAGCTGAGCGACTTTAAACTGGTGGTCTAGCCGTACTGTGAGTGTCCATGTTTCGGCACCGTAGGTCATGACAGGTAGGACGCACTGATTGAAGACTTTCGTTTTCAAACGGGTAGGTATGGGTGATGAGAAGACTCGACGTAGTTTTCCAAATGCTGCCCAACCCAGCTGAATCCTTCTCTTGGCCTCCTTCTCAAAGTTGCTTCTACCCAACTGCAAAATCTGCCCGAGGTATGTGTACCTACTGCGAGACAACTTCAAGAAGGTGACCATTAACAGCGACAGGTTTCGGACCAATCTGGTTATTGACCATGACTTTGGTCTTATCCAAATTCATGCCGAGACCTATCGCTCGCGAGGCTGATGCTAGGCCGTCCAGCATCCGTTGTAGCTCCTCAAGCGAGTCCGCCATTATGTCATCTGCGAATCATAAGTGTGAGATGTGCTCGCCGTTTAAGTTTATGCCCATACCTTTCCAATCCAGAGTCTTAAACATATCCTCCAACGCACCTTTACATATGTAATACGAATTATTTCACGGACGCCATATTGAATCTCAAGTGCATCGAAGGATTCTAGATGTTACTCTCAAGCAAACGTGAGGGTGGTTAGATTAGGTACGAGTATTAGTTCACGGGACAAGTCATTTACGCAGATTAATTATTACAATAACTATCAATGAAACCAGAGCTATGCACTTACCAGAGATGCACAAAGACCACGAGGCAGACCACCCGCCTGATGGTCGAATAACATCGTAGCTGGGAATGCGTGGGAAAGGACTGCACAGGACCGAAAATAATGGAGCTAGAGAGAGGAGGCCTACTATACCTGAGGTATACTCAGCAATGGGTGCAACCGGGCTGAATAGATAGTTAAATCAATGAAAAATTATCTAAATACAGAGTTTTGTACAATAAAGTGTTTTTCTGTTCTATTCTATGCATACCTATTTTAAAACGCCACATAGTTTCACGGCGGAACGTACCTATGTATGTGTGACACAGTGACACTTCGAGATGATGTCAAAGTCAGTGAAATGGTAGTAATAATATCCTACCAGTTTAATCGAGATTAACAACATCGATTTTTATTTCGCTACGATCAATTAATTTATTCATCTCAGTCGATTATAAGGTTCATTCCTCGAGACAAATTAGAAAAAAAGTACATAATGATTTATGGTTCATTCACAGATGAAATTACTAAACCAACGATTACTTTTTGACGTATCGATTCATCGATTGTCTCGATTTTTATTTTCGCACTCTCTGTTATTTTACGTTCCATTTTACTTAGTTATTTTTTTTAGTTATTTCCATTTTACTTATATGACGGTTTTTTTGAAGAAAATGTTTAATGATTATTTATTTCTATTTTATGGCTCCTCTAGGATAAAATATGAAATAATTAAACAGGAAATAGACAAAACAATTTTTTTTGTATGTTTCGTTGTTTCATTTTTTTACTTGATTTTTTTTGTTTCAAATTGTGCTGAGCTACACAACGTGAAACGAAACCAGTTCAATCTGTTAGGCATACGTTCTGGCGTGAAAAAGACTTAGGTACTTAATTTATGTTTTAAATTAAATAAAAAATTTGATAAGTAGGTACTTACACTTTGTATAAATACAGACAGGTTGTCCCGTAATGAGTGGATAATCCTATAACTACGGGTAGAGGGCATCATAACGAACCAGAAAACCAAAACTTGTGCCCATTAGAAGTCTCATGCTTTTCGAGTTATTGCTCACTAGCTTCTGCGCGCGGCTTCGCCCGCGTGGTACCAACATTTTGAATAGCCTAAGTATATGCTATTCCAGGTCACTATCTACGCCTATTCCAAGTTTCATCCAAATCGGTTTACTGGTTTAGGCATGATTGATACACAAACATACAAACATCCAAATATCCAAACATACTCACAAACTTTCAATTTTATTATATTAAGGAAGGATATTAGGATAGGATATTAGGATTAGGATTTAAGGAATTCCCAATTTTTTCTACCCTTGTTCATTCTCTTCGATGCCAAGATCACAAATGAAGGAATTTTCTCAATCTGTTTTCTTCACAGCATTCTTGGATAATCGTGCTATCCAATGATAATTGCTATTTAAGCCAAAGGGATAATTTTTTTATTACTTAAAACCATTCAAGGTAAGCAAAGTTTTTTTTTGACAATTTTTCACAAAAGTTTGGACTCATTTGGTGTAAAAAAATGTATGGTTGCGTGCGTGCCCATCTAGTATATAACTTGCCCGGTTAATTAAGATTTTAAAATGGTTTAGCGCATGGGATGTCCAACTTTCAATGCAAAAGATATTTTCTGTTAATTTGGGTAAGAGCCATTTTTTTTTCAAATAATATAGTTGGACTGAAATTCACTTGACTTGGAACTTTGCAAGGGAACTTACTAAAACCAGTAGATAAGGCATAACAGACATTAAAACATAATTTATTGTATTAGAATGTCCTACAATTAGGTGCTCAATATGGCTTGCATCAGATCTTACGCACACCCTGCATTTACTAATAAAATACTGATTTAGTTATTAGATTTAGGTTAGTTACCATAATGGGTAAAAAAATAAATGTGTGGTTTATTAGTAGCTTTAATCCAAAAATACACAATACATAATAAGTAGGTACTTATATACATACCTACCACATGATGATGATGATGTTAGATGATTAGGTATTCACCACGGGCAAAGCGCAGTGTATGTGCAATATGAATCCCAGGCGCATCGAAGAATTATCATACTTTTCTCACATGCAACACATACAAGTACGTACCTACATAGGTAAGTACACGTGTTATTTTAATGTCCGGAGCCTTGAACTAAACTTTTTCACAAGAAGCTCGTACCCAAAACAAAGAATAGATAAACAGTATCCCAAAATAAGTAAAGCAAAGGGTTGATACAAATCTGTAAGGCTAAGCGCAATTTCCTTTGGTCTCGCGCGATATCTACATGCGAGAATGTTGTCATATAAAAGGTCTATCATATGTTTCTGAAACAGACCATTTGAAACATAGTTGAGTATAAACTCATCGTAGGGCTTAACCAGAAAGGATCCAGATCGGAAGTAAACAGTTCTCAACATGGTGCTAGCAGGCTCGCGTATGGAATAGACATTTGCAGTACATGAGTCATCTACCAGATTCCATTGGTCAAATAAAAAGAGTCCTTCGCTCATAAGTGTATAATGTTCTTGGCCACTCATAACTTTACGCAAACAATCCATTCTATCTCTACATACCCTCTTATTATTTTGTGGTAAATACTTCATACGTGACCAATCGTAGGGTAAGATTAAATTTAGCTTATCTTTGTTTATGTCTTCATAGGTCTTCGGCTCGAACCCTCTAACCGGGTGAGTTTGAACACTGCATAAGAAAGCTTGAATAGAGTAAGGTATTATGAAAACTGAAAATAGCAAAGTACAAACAATCATACTTTGTGAAAGTCCGTGTTTTATATTTCTCACAGTTATCTTGTTCAAGAAATATCCAAAAACTATTAAAAAGTCACGCGTAGCATCCTTTTCATGTGATGGAAATAGTCTTATAAGATATGCGAGCGCACAAAAAATTAAGATGAGCAAGAAAATTACCAAGAAGACGAATATGTTTCTGGAAAAGACGGCATGCCAGGTGTCATAAACTTTTGCTCGGGGCATAATCCACACTAAGTGATCTACAAAAACTGGGTACGAGTAAAAATACTTTCCTAGATAGGAAGGGCTCAAACTGTAACTCCCAACTACGCCATCCAAGTTCAAGAAATAAACTAGCAACAACAACGTCGTTTTCGAATTGTGTTTCCCTGCCAAAACTACCGATTTAATGGCTTCATGGTGCTCTGCCAGTTCGATGGTCATGTTGTGTCGTTGACTAAAGAGTTTCAACATCCTTTCTTCCAACCCTGCCGAATGGTCATTGTTCAAAATGACCATAGGATATAATTTATGCGCACCAAGTTTAAAATTACATCCCTGAAGATCTCGTTCATGTATCGTAGGAAAAATATTCAATCCGCCATTTAACTTCGAGCAGTGAGCTACTCTTATGAGGTGCTGCTGGTGGCAGGGCTGGATCGGCGACTGAAATGTGTAGATCGAGTAGTCGTCTGCCTCCTTTCTTAGAATCGACACATTGTAAACATTGTAGGACACCAAGAGGTTGCTTATTTTAACCAAATTATCATCAAGTTGTTCTATGATAATGACAAAGTTAGAAAAAGGATTCCAATACAAGTCTCTCGTGGTAATGTTATTAAACCCGTTTTTCATGTCATTGTAGTCCTCAAAGTCAAGGACGTAGACGCTGCTGTAAATATCCACATTAGTCCAAGACTCTGTTCTCGTTACAAAGCGGAAACCTTTTACTCCTTGTATGATTTGTACAACAGCATCTCCATTATTTATGAGGGAAACATCAGCAATGCGAGATTTAGTTTTCGATATTTCTGTTAATATTTTCTGAACGCAATCACTGGGATCAAATTTTTCATAGTAGACCGAACTTAAACTGGCCTTCACTGCTTCTAACCCAGATAGAATGAAAAACCATTTTAGTATCATTGTAGGTTTACTAAGCATGCGTTATGCATGCTCTTCAAGAAGCTAAATATTTAATTTGGTTTTTATTGGTTCACGACCTAGAGCTAAATGGATAGCATAATATTTTCTCCTCTTTTATATGATATCGTTATGTTATGTATTGTCGAATTTATCAGGACAACCTTCCCAGGTAGTTAATACTTAAGTAAAATCATAAATCAACTAAGTATTCGTGTTATTAGAGTTTAGTTTGTAATAAGTAGGTAAGTACACCAAAGGTAGGTACCTATTTATTACTTATTACACTATGGTTATCGTAAACTTAGATCAAACGGAATACCTTTCTACCTACCTAAGCATCATTTTATTATATTTGTAAAGGTTATTACTTAGCTACATAATGTAGGGTGTACCCATCTACTTTTGTTGCTAATGGACTCCATTGTATCTAAGTAGGTAAAGTCAATTTTATGAAAAAGCTGAATAAAAATGTACCTAGGTAGGTACTTACTCAGGTGGGTAAGTACGTACCTACCTAATACCTACCTACCTATAAATGCTGCTTTCTATACCTAGTTTATTCCCATCTGTACCTATAAATTCCTTGGGTATATACAACACCATAAGATTATGTGCCATAAGCATGTAAATTTATAGGATTTATGTAATTATTAATTTCTAGGACCTATAACTCCCTCGTTTCACTCGGAAGCTAAATAGTCAAACCTTTAAGTCTTTTTCACGCCGGAACGTATGCCTGACACATTGAACTTGTTCATGTTGTAAAGCACAGAACAATTTTGAAAAAAAAATCAAGTAAAAAAATTGTTGTCTGTAAAGTCTGTTTACTGATGATAGTTGAACGTGTTAACGTTTGTGCTTTTTTTTTTGACCTTGACCTCGAGGTCGAGGTGGAGGTCGAGGTGGAGGTCGAGGTCGAGGTCGAGGTTGAGGTCGAGGTCGAGGTCGACCTCGGACTTCGACTTTGACTCGGTTTACTGACGATAGTTGAACGTGACGACGTTTGTGCTTCTATGTCGCTCGTTCCGCGCTCTCGCTTGCACTTCAAACCTTACATGGCCCGCCTCATGACGTCAGGTAACGACGCATGACGAGGTAACGACGCATGACGTCATGTTTTTTTGTGCGTGCAGCCGGCTCCATCGAATTATAAGACGTTAACACGTCAAAAAATGAAACGTTAAAACATACAAAAATAAATTATTTACTCTATTTCCTCTTAATTTATTTCATAAATTATCATAAACATGCTATAAAATTTATATAAATAAACAATAAACATTTGTATCATATAATCGTCAAATAAAAGTACTGAGTAAAATGGAACGTAACATAAACAGAGAACGCGAAAATGAAAATCGAAACAATCGATGAATCGATAATTAAACAAATAATCGTCGGTTTAGTAATTTAGAAAGAAAAAATGACCCCTAAAGAGATGAAATTGATCGTAGTCAAATCATAGTGAAATAAAGTTCGATTTTGATAATCTCGATTATTACTGTAGCACAAACATCTTTCATGGAATTAGTAACAATAATAAATTAGCATAATAAGCTAATTTATTATTGATATTAACTATATATATATTGTTACTAATTCCATGAAAGATGTGTTTGTGCTACAGTTTAATCGAGATTATCAAAATCGAACTTTAGGGATGAGCCTCTTGAATAGTGGTTTTAGGATGCTAAATATTTAACATCACTATGTAACTAATATGCTGTCAATGTCCACTGTCAAGTGTCACTGTCAATTACAGCTGTTTGCTGTTTCAAATTGTCAAAATACTGCAATGAATGAAATGAATACCTCACCTCGAATCGAAATAAAACTATGATCTCATAATCATTAATTTAGTGCTTTTTTTCTATAATAGTTAAAACAATTGTGTTCCGTTCCATGTTGTTTATATTACTTAGTAAATTTTTAACGCGGAGCCATGCAGCAGTCTCCTTTTGAGAATATTTTTAACATCATAGGAGGTTTATCGGAGGGGAATGAAAAACCGATGAAACATGGATTTTATAATGCTTTTGCGCTGTTTATACTGAGCGTTTGCGTAGCGGCTCTCTACGTGCTGTTTCTTATACTCGAGCCGTTCTTTAAACCTTTGTTTTGGGCGCTGCTTGTGGGCTCTCTACTTCATCCATTCAAGTACAAGTTGTCTCAGAAGTTGAAATCATGGTTCGAAGGTTTGAACAAGTCAAACACGTCTGTGATAGTGGGTCTGATGGCACTACCTGTAAATGCAGTCAACTTTGCATCAGATACTGTAGGATATCAATTTATAGAACACTACAAGGTAAGTATGAAATCCAGAATACCTACCTTGCTTTGCCAACTGGCACCATTTTGTTCTGGCCCAACATCCAAGAATCTAGAAAAAAGAATAAAGAAATAGTCCAGCAAAAGAGACCTTAATTTGATTTTTATAGTCCAATCTGACTTAATTCCAAGCTCAAGCTGGAATTAAGGCCATTCTGGCCAATTTTCCATGAGTAATGAATCAACAGACATGCTGTACTTAGACCTTGATTAAGTCATTAACTGTTCTCTTTTATTTCAGACTGTAATAGGATTGCTCTCTGCAATATTTGTATTTCCATGGCTGTACAACTCGGTGCCACGGGGGCTATCTTGCCTGTTCTGGCAGATCACCAACTTTGTGGCACTGTCTACCACTCTACTCATCAGTGTCTGCAGTTCTTACATTGTGAGTACATAATGCACCTTACACACCGTACGTAATTTGTTTATTTGCAATTAGGTATAGTTTTGTACAGCGAAGTCTAATAGGGCAGCAATCCAGTCTGAAAAATATTTTTTATGTAGATACATCTTTAGATTAATTGCATGATGAAGTTAATTATGTACCATTGCCCAAACTTGGCCTTGGTGCCATTTCCAGATGATGTCATTGCTCTTTTGTGATAAGTTTTTTGTGCAGCACCTACATACCACCTACTACATTAAAATTGAGGATTTCTCAATGGCTAGCTTTCATAAAATAATATTTTTGAACATAAATAAAAATCAAGTTCTATCTGGTAGGTATTATAAGAAGAATAATGTCTGTTTGTGTTTCAAATACTTACTTTACTTATTGGGAAATACTTTCACTACATTATTCCTGAATGTCATAGACCATGTTGGAACCTCATGAGCAAAGTCAGAGATGGTATACTAGTTTACACCTTACACTTCATGAGGCATATTTTTTTTACCTTTTCCAGACACTTACTGTAGTCCTAGCCTACCTGATCAGCGTTTACATACTATGGACTCCGCAAAGAGCTGGTATCTTCAAAGCCACCTCCCAATTCCTATGGCTTGTCATCATCAGCTGTCTAGCAAAGGTAAATAGATAACTAACTCTTTATTATTAGAATAATCCCACTCTATCGGATATTTGGATGTTTGTATGTTTGTGTTTCAATCACGCCTAAACTAGTGAACCGATTTGGATGCAACTTGGAATAGGCGTAGATAGTGACCTGGAATAGCATATAGGCTATTCAAAATGTTAGTACCACTCGGGCGAAGCCGCGCGCAGAAGCTAGTCCATAATAAGTACTCTGGACTAGACATTAGTTGAAAATAGTATCAAGTATCATGGATGAGTGACCGCTAGTAGCAATAACTGAGAGCATTGGTCCCGATTTTATTTTTAAGTCATTGTAGAGGCCTTCAGATCTAAAAACTATGTCACCAGAGTTGGCCACTGACTCATACAAACTTACCAATTTTTTTTGTGTTCCATTTGTATCTGCGATCAGTACCAAGACTTTAAGCAGATGTGGTGTTTGTGGTCGCCTTTTAGAGGAAGAGCTCCGGCGAGTTATTCCTCTTTTGTTCTTTATCATGAACTTCACGACGAATCCAGGTCCATGATGTGTGGTCTCTTCAGCCTTTTAGGGTAGCTTATGGTAATCAGATGCCAAGTGATTTGGGTTGGTTGCTGAGACTCTTCTTGTATTTGGTTGCATACAGTTGTAGTTCCTCTTTGGCAGTGTTGGTCTAGTTTGCTGTGCTAAACATACCTATTTACTTACACACTATATCAATGTTTGTTTCGTTTTCCAGCTAACTGGTTCTCTGCAAGTATTCACCTTTGTAATACTGCACTCGCTTTGCCTTGCGGGTCTAGCGCTTGAAGTTCTAGATGTGCATAAGAAGCTGCTTCAAACGGGTAAGAATATTCTCTGATTCATGCAATACGATCATAATGTAATGCATATCTACACTACACCTACATCACAAGCTCACAGCACAGCATTTATAAGCTCGAAAGCTATTATGAATACTAAAATAGTATTTATTTGCTACAGATCCTGAAGCTACTCTGGCCTTAGCAATGCTTAAAGCCATAAACAGCACACACAAAGAAAAAACGGAGCAAAATCAACCAGAGGTTTCACAAGCCGAACCTACAGACGAACAAGAAACTACCCCAGAAGACGATACCCCTGTAACCCCCTCGCCCGTTAACCCTGACCCTATAAAAAGGGGTAGTTGGACCAACGACCAACATTCGCCAAGACACGCGAAAATGTTATTCAAAAATAGAACACTCTCAGCATTGCCGTTAGGAATTCCAAAATTCAAATCTGAAAATCGACTCCTAGCTTCGTTTAAACAGCGTTCATTAGACGAGAATTATATGAAGAATAACTTCGATAATGATGAAGAGACCGCTCTTTACTTCAAGCTTTTATTCTTTAGTTGTCTCTGTATGCTTGTTTGGAAGCATATTTGGCTGCTACCAGTCATGCTGTTCTTCTTGGCAATCCATGGATTGAAGATTGTTCTAGATTATTTTGGTGTTTGGCTGTTCTTTGAAAACCAGTACAATAACGTTATGAGCAAATTTAAGTGCTGGTGGAACAATAGGTAAGCTAACATAATAATTCGCCAAATAAACCGAGACAATTGTGATCTTTTTTCGCAATATTCAACTCTGAAGATCATGTAAATAGGGTTCAAAACTGATGAAACTCATGTTACTTTCAGAGAAGCGGCTCTAGTCCCTGCACATATCCGAGGTATCGGCAAACTAATGTTGATATGCAACAATAGTATGACTGAAATGGCATACGCTTCCGTCGACACGGTGTCCACTTGTTTCGTCATAATTGGACTCATTGCCTTCCTAACTGTAGCCACCATATTTATCTGTATACAGGTAAGTCAATACTATGCAAAAATACTTTTCAAAAAATCACTTGCTTAAAAATCTGTTGTTTAAAATGGATCTCTTTGTAGTTCAACTGAAATAACCATATGAATGGAGAAAAGGAATCGGTTCAGTTTCGCTTAGAAAAAAAAAAGATTGATTCCTCCAATTCACAGTTCGCCAACTGATTTCTTTGTTTTAATTGGGATTGAAGGAGGCTATTTGGCCAATATAGTCCTCGACATTGGAAACTTTCACCCGTCTCTCTGGTTTTATCGCTTTTTGTCATGACCTTGGTTTTGAACCGTCACTTCAGCAACCCCTAGACTTAATATAGAATACTGGGTATATTTCAGATATATTCCGAAGGTATAGTGGTGGTGCAGCTAAGCGGCAGTCTACTCAACAGTACATACGTACAAAATAGCGAACTACATGCATATTTACCAGACGGTTGGGAAGAAAAGTTGGACTCACTTATAGACAACGCGTATACCTACGGCAGGGAAGGAATCTCTACAGGGGTTAGTGACCTATTTAGTTCTTCAATACCGAAACTTTCTGGAAATTTCTTTTTGCTGTCACTAGCATTTTAATAACACAAAGAGTTACTCACGTAAAAAAAAAACGCAACGACTGTCCTCTCAATATTAACAAACATTGTCCTGACGATGTGTCGTTTGAAAACTATACTATACCAAGCAGTGAGCTATATTACTAAGCTTTAATTGTGCTTCTCTTTTTATTCCTGCTTACCGATGGATATGCCAGATAGATAATTTCGTAAGTGATAATTACGAGATAAAGTGATTACCTAGCACACTTTATACTCCTGATACAATGGTAGTAGCTAGTATTTTTACGTTAAGGTTCTCTGAAAATGATGGAATGAAAAAGATAGTTTTTATAGGTTGATAATTTTGGAGGTAATCGAGAATCTTTCATTTTTTTAAATACTAGATAAAAGTCTTATATTTTACCTAGAACAAAACAAACCTATGCTTACAAGCTTTAGTTAGCAACAGCGTTTACATTAGATTCAAGTTTTCAACAGCTCACCGTTTATAGGTAAAAAGCATACTGAAAGAAGGCGACCCAGCTAAAATAGCTAAGGTGGAAGAACAGATTCTGGATCTTTGGGACCGGGTGTACCAGAGCTGGGTGTCGGGACATTTCGCGTCGCAAGTTGGGCCTCAAGTCGACGGGGCAGCCGTGCAGGACTCCTGGGAGAACTTCGTCGATAACGTCACTAATACTCCTGGTAAGATAATATTATACAGGGTGTGGGAAAACTTTTTTTCTTGTTTTATTCTTAAAAAACTATACAAGTTTATTTTGAAAAAAAAAACAAACCGGAATTTTGGATTTTTGAAAATAATTTAGGTAAGTACTTACAGCAGGTAAGTAAAAAACAAGTTGGTCTCAATCGACACAATATCACATCAGGAACGTTTTTCCCAGCGTAACTTTTGAAATCAAATCGGTAAGATTTAACAAAAAAAAAACTTTTTTAAGATCAAAATAGAATTTCCTGTTTTGGTAGCTGCTTTCAATGGGGTAAAATTTGTCCTGTATACATATGTAGACTAGCTTTAAATAAACTGTCTTTAAACCTAATCCGTTTGTGTTTGTAGAATACGAGGGGCCTTTCAAGATCTTTCAGATATACAGCTTTCCAACTGCTTTTAGAGATAACATCAACACTATTAGAGAAAATTTGATAAGTGAGCTATTTTTAGATCATTGCGTTGAGTGCGTGTTATGTAGAAGGTTTAGTTGAGAGAGTGTTTAGTTGAGCCCATTGTTCTTAGTATCTATTGCATTTTACGATGCTTGATCTTTTGCTGAGAACTGAGATCAAATTCAGTCTACACCCACCTACATTTACGTAGGTATTACGTACCTACATACAACTTACTAGAGTCAACGTAAAGTTAAACAAATCTTGACCACAGATCCAAGTAACCCATAGAATTATATTGTATTTTGCTTTAGAAAAAAACGTTTAGCTCGCCTTTTTCTGATTTGACTATGCATGAAATCCATTATGATTCGGAACCGAACACACTTTAAAAATAAAAATACATTGTGTGTGTGTGTAGTTTTATGCCCTTTTGATGAAGACTTTCCGCCTATAACTCCTTTCTCTGACTATCACCCTGTGACGAATTCCAGGGACCTACAACTTTATGCCGCTTTTTTTTTGCGTGATATTTGTCATTAAATGTATGCATGTAATGTCAAGAACCTCGCTAACGCCCTGACTTATGACGAAAATAAAAATTCACATCCACAATTTGTTGTAGGTCTGTTCGATTATTCTGGAATAGTGAACTGGGTACAAGAGAACCTTGGTACACTGAGTGCTATAGCGACTGGTATCTGGGCGCCATTAGCGAGCAATGTCTCTCTTCTCGCCGGCTCTGTTGGTGCCTTTACGTCATTACTGCTATGTGGAGGCGGCGCGATTATCAACTTTATTATCAACTTGGTAAGGCATATATTACATAGTACTTACATAAACTGATAGGTAAGTAAGTTCGTTGAGAAGAAAAAGAGTTTGTATGACTATCATTACTTCATATTGGACCACCTTTTTCTTTAGGTGACGTCATACTTTTCAAATCTATTAGGAATGTACCTAAGTAGCAGTGAAAATTTGGAACATTCTCAGAAAATTATTTGCCAACAGGTAGTATTCTTCACAACACTGTTCTATTTGCTCGCTTCAAGCAACGCGCTGTACAAGCCAGTGGAAGTCATCACACAGATCCAGCCCAACTTTGGACCACGGTTGGGCATTGCCCTTTCAGTTGCCATAAACCAGGTTAGTACCGATTTACTAAAATCATTATTTCAATAAGTTATTGTCATTGGTAATACAGTCGGGTCTCGTGACTTCGTGATCCTGATGATTTTGTTAGATAGGCAAGGACTTTTACTTTCATGGTTTATGGTCATTTCTACATCTATGTTCTTTAATCGGTGGTTTGGCTTAATTGTTGAAACGGCTGAACTGAGGTTAAGGTTATAAAAAATATTGGCTATAATGATGACGCATGAAGTTTTCCATGATACCTATGCGTTTTGTGAAACGAAAAATCAATCACACAGGTGTTCCGAGCTTCATTCAAGATGGCGTTATTCTACGGGCTTTGGACATGGCTGGTCCACAACCTCTTTGGTGCTAAAGTTGTGTATCTACCTTCAGGTGAGTGCAATTTTATTATCTGACATAAAATCCACAAACACTACGTTATTACTCAACATACTGCAATAAAACAAACACTACGCATTTTAAGCTATTATCCTTTTACAACAGAAAGACGCCCAAAATCATGTTTTTGCCCTATTTCTTCAAACTGTTAAAATGGGCGCAGGACGCTTATATTTTCAGCCAGCTACCCAAAAAACAATAGGTACTCGTAATATAACACCTTGATAACAAATCCAGACAGTCTCGTGTGAGTTATTTCCGCAAAGGTCAGGCTAGGTCGAGCTAGTTTTATCTATCGACAATGTTGACCTCATAAATGCTAAATTCGATAGCTTGCTTTACTTGATATTTTCTTTGTCTCAGTTTGTGTGAAAGTGTTGTAAAAACTGCATATATCAAAACATGCCACATTCCCGACAAGGGGTGTTTAGCTGTATAGTAAAAGAGCCCACAGATTGCCAACTAGACACGATCCTGACTAAGCAATTTTTACTTTACGCAGCCCTTCTCTAAAACATCACCAAAGATTTGGTCGATAACACTGATTAAAAACTTTAAAAGAATCCAAACTTCCGTTATTAAAAAAGACTTTTATATCTCTCTAAATACTAGCCATTAAACCTAAAAACAAATATCTAAATACAATAAGATAACTTTTTCTGCGTTTTGTTTGGCACAAATGAAATTATCTCTTTGTCATTCACGAACCATGCGACAGTTCTCCCGGTCGCTTCGGCAGATAAAGTGGATAAAAATATCGAAATGACCGCAGTTTTATATATGGTTTTCATTGTGATTGGATCTACTATTGGTGTGAGGATCAATTTTACTAGCTGCCACTATCCAGAATGGTCTTGCGCTAATAATGTGCCCAATGAGATTGTGTACACGTGTTCGACTACAAGAAGTAATGTGAGTATCCAATACATTTATTTAGATAGTAACAGACACATCCATTTAGATAGTAACAGACATCTAGATGGAAAGACGATCTGGTCAAGGTTGGGTGCAGGCTGCACAAGATCAATCGCTGTGGAAATTGATGGGGTACGTACGCCTATGGCCGAGATGATGATAATGATGGTGATTTTTTCGCACTTTAATTACATAAATGATTGAATGTTTTCCTGTTTGTCAGTCAATCAGGCCGTTTGAGCTATTGTAATTTTATTTGGAATCTTCCAATTCTATCGCCATTGAAATTATCGTATGCGACTTGCCTCTAATATAACCTACTCTGTGAATTAAATCGAACAATGCACAATTTTCAAATACGTAAACAAATGATGTTTCTTTTTGTTGTAGGATCATATAATACACCTCAAGGATTACTACACAGATCACATAACGAGTGTTACAGTTCAAAACTGCAGAGAATTGAGAGTGGTACTTGACTGTCCCATTCTACAGAGAAATTCTCAACTACAAAAATTCACTATCAAGAATTCAGATAGACTGGAATTTGTTTCACTATCCAGTAGCTCGTTACTACAAACGCCTCCAGAAGTGACTATAGAGAATGTAAAGGAAATTGTTGCTCTGCCTAGAAATATATTCAAGTCTCCAAGTACAGAAACAGAAAGAAAATGCTTAGGAACTAATTCGCTAAGAAAAATCCGAGTAGCGAACAGCAAGATTGACTTGATAAAAACAAGAGCTTTTTACAATGTAACTGATTTAAAAAGCATTGAATTTGAAAATGTGACGATAGCGAACATACAAACTCAAGCTATAGAAGTTATGATGCGTAGTGAGAATACGGTACTCAAAATAGTGTCTAGTAGAATCGATAATATAGAATTCAAAGGAATCACAGTTCAAGGAACCTCAGTTTACTTATCCCAAAACAACATTGGCGATGTGACATCGAATTCCGTAAACATAACATCAGATTATTTACTAGTAACAGGGAACAGATTCAAACAGATCAATGCTAACGGGCTGGTACTGAAATCTGTTATCACCGATTTCCAGAGAAACGATTTTAATGTTCTGAAATCGAACGCACTAAACAGCGTCAAATGTGCTCGCAGGCGATCAATCAAAAAGCAACTTAATTTCTCTAACAATAAGGTTGTAAATATTGAACCACAATCGCTGATTTTCGACTACGCTAGCTGCAAATCCGTCGGTGCCGCTGTCATTTACACCAACAATAAACTGGACTGCAGATGTCCCAAGATAGCGTTTCTGAATTTCGCGAGCGAACTGAACAGTATAATAACGGATACGGCGAATAACAACACTTGTTTATCAGCACCGTGTGTACTTCCACTCGACATATTGAAACTTTTATTAGAAAGCAACATGTGCAGGCAAGACCTTGACCTGCAATTGATGTGCTTACTGTACCAAGATAGGCATGCGAACGAGGTAACTTCATACGAGGATGTCACCGAACCAGCTTCCACATTCTACCTGATCCGGCCTGCCAACTCCCCGAACGGCATAGCAGCGATGACAGCTGTGAATAAAGATGATCTCTTACGAGATAGTAGCTTGAACATGACGAATAGAACTGCCATAAAAGTCGTGTTCAATTCCTCGAGAGACTTCGTTGAGACTTTGAGAGGTATTAAGAAGAAACCTACTGAAGATGTTAAAGCCCCAACAATGGAGGAATATGTCAATCGCTGCGTAGGACCGAAGTGCCGGAACAACGCGGCTTACGACCGACAGAAAGCGCTGGACTTCTACAAATATGTGTACGCCCAGCTCCGGCCACCGAGGCAAAACGATAAAAAGAAAACATGAATGTTTACTCTTGTATTCTTTATTAAAAAGTTATCTGCTTGTTGCTTTATTGTTTCATTGACTTACTATATCTTTGTTTATCTCTCTTTATTACTGTTAGGTCACTTTTAACTTACTAGTATTTGCAAAAAAAAAGTATTCATAAAAAATGAGGCATACCGAATCTTGTAAGCACAGATAAAGCGATGCCCTCATACATCATATCAGTAGATAAAACTGCATTCTTAGGCAATGTAACTTTTTAAATTTGAATTAGTACATAGCATATTATGACGTCATGTATACCAGTAAGTAAGTACATACCAGTACATACATTATAGCATTCCAAGTTTCAAACATAACTTTAACTTTCTTAAACTTCTCAGGACTGAGATGTTACTCGTTTTTACGCAAGTGGCAAAAGATTAACGACAATTATTAGGCTAGCGCAGGGTTTCTCAAAGTGGGGTACGCAAACCCCTAGAGGTTCGCCATTCGTCGGTAGGGGGTTCGCGACCTGATTTAGGTAATGGTGGTTGGATGACTGGCAGGCGCGTGCGCAAGAAAATTGCAAAAGGGTTCACAGTCATCTAGAAACCCTAAAAGAGGTACGCGGAGGAATAAGTTTGAGTAATCGCGGGCTAGCGAATAACCCATATCATTATTTAACAATCAATCGTTAAATAATGCGATAAGATGCGGGTTGGTCTTAATTATGTGTGTGCACAAGCACGTTGTTTCTGTGTGCGTAAGGTCGGGAATGCTTCATGGACGAATGAGCGCTCAGTATCGCTGGCTCACACAGAAACAAAATTAAGATGAACCCGCGTTTGTGTGATAAAAAACTGTACTATAGGCCCATGGCCTTTCAATCTGAAGGTTCAATCCCATGCATCAATGGGTCTCTTCTAGATGTAAAACGAATAAGATGTTCCCCAGTATTAGCAGCAGTGTTGGGCGCGGCGCCGTTCCTAGGCCCCTACCTGGCCGGCTTGCCCGCGGCGCTGGACGTCTGGCTACAAGGCCGACCCATGGCAGCCATCATGCTGCCGATCGCGCAAGCGGCGCCCATCGCCTTCCTCGACGCGGCTGTTTACGCTGAGATAAAGGAGTAAGTATTCTCCTATACTTCTTCGATTAACAAAATTGTGGTTTGTTTGCCAGCTCTTGCGGATTTTTTGCCACCTGCTTATTGCCATCACTACGGTAGAATGACACAAAAGCATGAAGGCTAAAAGACTTCCGTCTCGGCTTTACGATCGCATAACTAAAACTGACAATTTAACCTGCCCTTCGAATCAGGTATAGCTCAACCTATAATCGCACGAGCACTCCTTCCATCCATAATATTATGACCGTACTTTGCTTAGCTTCAGCTATCAAGAACGAAGCGAAATACACCGTGAGCACTATAAAGCATACAGTTATACAGAGCGTTCGCGTCACGATTTCCTAATGATCAGATCTACCTATTCTGGCGATCTGAACGGAAGTCTGTCATCCTTATATCCGAAATTGAAAGCTTGTTTACATGTTTTGTTTGTTTTCAGTGGTGGGCACCCATACGTGACGGGCTTAGCTATCGCCGGCGGTATATTCTACCTCGGTCCGGAGGGAGCAATCCTTGGCCCGTTACTGCTTTGCTGTATAATGGTGGTCCTCAACCTCTCTTCCACCTTCCTCAGAGACACTCCCTCTGAGGAACGAGCCGCTTTGCATTCACGTGTCAGGTAATTTGGCATTTTGATTCGAATTCGAATGTTCTCTTGTGTGAATAAAGCTCGGAATTGTTGGATATAAATCGACTGGAATCGGTTCGAAAATCAGATTTACACTGAACCGTTTTGTAAGATTAGTGATTTTTGTTAAAGAATATTTTTTTAAACAATGCTAAATCAAAGTGTTTAGTTTTGAGGTTTTATATTTGTTTGGGTTTGGTTTGAAAAATATGAAATGCGGTTGAAGATACAGCTATTTTATTCTGTCTGCTGTTTTGCTCCCTATGAATCAGAACATCAAGCACAGATAGATATTTAAAGCTTGCTGTTAAAAAGTGCCATAAAAAGTCTTTCTAGTTTCACGATAATAAATCTTACATTTCTGTAAATCTTCGTTCGCATTATGTAAATACTGAAATTGAATGAAATTTTGTGAATATATTATGTACTTAGTTTATGTTTTATTAATGTTCTCTGTATTTAGGTCGTTATTCGGATGTTTGTGACTGTAAGGTGTGTATTTAGGTGAAGGTTATCTATAGCACTGCAATTTCACATTTAACACGTAAAAAATACTTTTGCATCGATATCATTTTTTAGTTATTTAAAAGTTGCACACATAGTAAGTAAAAGTTTCTACAAATTTAATGGCTATTCACAATAAATATGGTTGTCTTGCATGAACGCCTGATATTTTTACATAGTAAATGACTGCATGACATGTGTTTTTATTGTTCGTTTTTTGGCACGTTTTTAACTTTTTAACTATCATTTGAATAGATATAATCTGTGGATGTTTCTTTACAGGCTCGGTGCTTATCTGTGATGGTCTTGCATGGATATTAACAAGCGTCAATATTAATAATTATAACATTTACAAACTATGGAAATAAGTAAAATTGTATGCTAAGATTTCCCATTTTTATACCATGAAATCTGCTTGTACTACAGAGTGTAAACTATGAGAGCCAGTTAATATTGTATACGGGTTTGCAAAGAAGTATCAATATATGATACAGGCATAAATCTATGTTCTTATTTCATAATCTCTGAGTAAAGTGTGATTAGTACTTTGCACTGGTACTTTGTCAATTGAGCCGTATTATGGGGTAGAGCCTCTACTTTGAATCTAATTGAAAGTGGGTTCGAATCCCAGTCTTACATCAATATGCTGTGCCTTGGGGACAATCGTGATTCTGTTTCGATTCCATTTCGTAAATAACGATACTCAGAAAGAAAATTAACTAGTCGTTTTCACATAGGAACAGTTCCGTGACAAGGCTCTTTTAAGTAAATTTATAAAAAATAAATAGACAAAAACGATTTTTTTTTTGTTGTATCTTATAATATTTTCACTATTATTCGTTTTTATTTATTTCAAAAGTTTTCATACTTGTACAGCGTGAAACATAAAAGTTCTGTGTGTCAGGGATACGTTCCTACGTGAAAAATACATGACTTTTTACAGAAGTCTGATGGTGTTCCCAATAAACTCGTACTCAGCGATATAAAAAATTTATGAAATATAACTCAGTTTACTAGGGTCCTTACTCGTAGTAAAAAAGACCTCATTATAACAGCATGTACTAGCCTCATTTAAAACATAAATTAATGTAGCTTGCTGATTATTACTGAAATTAAGCTTGTGTAAAGGGTACCTATCAGAATATCATGTAGCAAAACATAATCAAAGTCAAAGTCAAAAAGCTTTTTTTCAGTAGGACCGCTGGGATCACTTTTGAAATAATATCAATAGAACGCTAAAATCTTGAAATGTTTTAGTATCGAACTCGCTTTTAAAGTCGGGCAATTTTTTTCATCCTATTCACTCCAACTGGACTGATTAAAAACAATTTGCAAAGGCATTTCTGCGTTTTGGTTGATTCCACTAAAATTGAATAGTCTTCTTATTCCTAGATCTTCCATGACAATGAATGTTGATCAAACGTATGTATCCCGTTCGGGATTGGTACCCAATTAAGCATGATGAAATTGTAATAGTTAACTGTGAACCACATATTGGTTCCCAATTAAGCATGATAAAATTGTAATAGTTAATTGTAAACAAAAATGAATGTAACAAGCATTTCCTTCTAGTCTATATACAAAATATTTATAAATCATTTAATGCAATAAATATCATAGATATTGATGTTTCCGAATTAATATTTAAATTTATTCAGTTTAAAATTAGTTCCTGGTTTAATTAAATGCAAAATGCCTAAAACATTTGAATAAAAGTGAATAAACTTTATAGGTAGACCTAGAATTTACATAGAAATATCATTTTGTAATTTTTGATACAAAAGTTCGTTAATTTTAGCATGTGGTTAGTGAACCTACGCGATATTATACCTACACTATTTAGGTACCATTTAATCTAGGATATAGAAAACCCTCGAAGTGCTCAACTTATAACACCAAGGAACATTTTAAGGCGTCGATATTGGTAATCATGATATAAAATGTGTTGTAAAATGCTTTAACAATTTAGGAGCTTTGCATTTCAATGGTTAAGTCGATGTCTCTGCTGCCAAAACTAATGCTTCCGTAGTTTGTAAGAAATGTACCACTTTATTTGTAGTATGTCGCAGTCGATATCTTTGAAATCGATCTATAGATAGCTCAACTGATCAAGGTCGATGCCCTTATTTTTCGTATGTATTTTTCGGTTTGTGGTGTGCAATAAAGAATTATCCATCTATCTAATGCCAGTCGGAAATGTGTCGAAAACTGGCATTACCATGCTGAATGGCAATGCTGATCCGTTGAGCCAAAATATGCGGCAACTTCCGAAATTCCGAATCACAGTGAATTTATTCATCGCTTCAAAAAACCTTCACATATTGGCGGTCTGAGTTAAATAATTATCAGTATTTATATACTCACTACATATTTTTTGAAAAAGGAGCGATATTCTAAAAAAAGGAGTTGAAAGATCTGATAAATAAATTGCCTTATAAAAGAATTCTCAATGCTAAATCAAATAAGATTTAAGATTTTGCATGGATGTATGTATACACTAATAATGCATAGGATGTTATATTAGCTTGACAATTCAAACATTATTTAGAAATAATATTTTAAGTATAAAAATATCAGGCTTGTTATGGGCGATTTGTTTTCATTCTCGGTCATAATTACTTAAGTATTAAATTAATGTTCTTTATTTTGATAGGCGAATGCATCATCATCATTAGGCTATTTTCATCTTACAGATGATTTGGGGCGTCGTCAGTCAGAATACACAACAATTGGAACTATATAGAACTTGTACCTAGCGCTAGTGTAGCATCATAACTGACATTGACAAAGTCAATTGAGGTTCCAACGAACTTTTGTTTTCAGAAAATGGCGAGGAATTTAAAAATGAGATTAATATTTTTAGCTTCTGACATGATAGAACCAAACCAACTGCTTCTAACTTGTATTTTGTTAACTTCTGTGTCGTGAGACCAATATGTGTTGATTTATTTATTGAGTGTTATACTCGTAATGTAATAAAAAGTATTGTTTGTATTTTAATTTATGTTATCTGTATCTTTAATGAAATAGAGGCTCCTTTGTTAGAAAGTTAGTTCTGGTTTAAACGATTGATAAAACATTTAAATAATTACAATTTAGTTTTGTTCTGAACTTGTATTTTTACTTATATTTAAGTGCTAAGTATTTCAGCATAGCTGAGACCAGGATTAACTTTCTTCAATTCAAAATAAATCGTGCAAATTTCAGTTTTTAGGTGTTCTATAAAACATAAATACAACGTGTGTTATAAGTTTAATTGCTTATTGCATTACTGTATAATGCACCCAGTTTATTAAATATGTTATATGTTATACATATTATTATACAATTTTAAATATTCGGCTCTAAATAATAAGCCCTTACCAGTTCAAGAATTGTCGTCCAAAGATAAACGTTGATTTAAATATGTTATATTGCAGTTATTATAATTATACGAGTACGACTATAAGTTGTTATACGCACGCACTACATTTTTGAAAATGAAATAAATATAATATTGTTTTGCTTATCCACTGGTTTTATTTCTATTCTATTTTGTCGTTGACCTACAAAAATAATGCGGAAATACTAATCATTATTTTATTTGAATACTCAGGAACTTTGTAGGTATTTGCTACACTTACACTACCTACATTTCATAATAACTCACAATAACTTATATTATGGTGTTCTCATCAACATTTGTTACTTCCCAAAATACTGTATCGTAATCGATTTCGCGAACTCGTCAGAATTTATATACTTCTTTGTGACGTATTTGATTCTGGTGATGGGTGTAGTTATAATGAGACCGTTTTCTTGGAAGTACCCGTGACTGTACGTCGTCTCGAACCACAGGTAAAGCACGATGGAGTCCGTTGTTATATCTATGAAGAATTCGGCTCCATCGCTTCCTTTTTGAGGACAATCTGATACCACAAACTGGAAATAAAAATGAATCATTATTAGGTCTTGTCTTTAACTGGTTGTAAATAGTGTCTTTTGTTAGCTGAATTTAGCAAAGTTAACATAGTTGCTTCTACGAGTATACCTCCTGGTTCTCCCTTGAGTATGGAATCCTGCAATTGCATAGGTAGGTATACTAAACAGAATAGCGAGCAATTTACTAGTCGGAAGATGTGTGTATTTGCCCGTGTGCTTCGAAGTAACAAACTCACCTTAATATTCGGGGTCTTATACCCTTTGATAGATTTAAACGGCTTAGGAAATATAAAGTTAGGCGGAGACGACTCAACTCCTTCAGCATTCAACGTGAACTTCAAAAATACTTCTTCCTCGTCATAATTCTCCCACAGATCCACTTCAATGTCTTGTTTTACAGAGCTCAATGGTCCAGCATTTCCTGTGTATGTTTTACTTTTAACTGGGATAAGACTAGACCAGTTGTAAACATCGACTTTGATGTCAGCGTTGATGATGGGGACAAAGCGATCGTTTAGAAGGTAGACTTCAACTTCGCCGGTTAGACTCAGACGAGGGGAGACTAAGACGGGTGCGAAGAAATTCATTGCAAAGTAGTGAAGAACCTTCCAGTTGCCCGTGAATTCTGGAAAAAACAACAAGGTCACGACTGTATCGACACACATCAGACATTCCTTCAGATCTAGATATATGCATTCAAGATCCTTTAAGATGAGATAGTCCATTAGTCATCTTCAAAAGTTCTTAAGACTATAAGTTTAGTATGAATTCTGGACTTCTAAATGGTTCCTTTCTTTATAAAAAAAAAAGTACTTACTTAACTAACAATTGCGAAGACCCAATTTCAAGAAAATAAAAGATACCTACCAATGCTAGACCAGGAAGGTGCTTGCCATACGTCATTGAGTTGCCAGTATAAAGCCCCCATTGTGTACCAATTCGCTTGGCTCTGTCTATAGAATTCAGATTCGGCTTTCATCGCCATTGCTTGTGATATCTGTGGAAAATTTAGCGTTTCATACATGTCTGATACTTGAATTACCTACTTACCTAGTTTAAAAAGTATAAAAAATGTAGGCATTTTAATAAATTCCATCATGTTATAATATCTAATATGCCTCTTTGTAATGAACCACAAACCAGTTTCTCAACAAATCTGGTTAATTGGTTGATGACCTTAGATATCTAATACATAAAACAAATGTGCAGCGGCTAGTAGCAGGTTGATGAATATTTTATCCAAATAAATGCCTCCTAGTACAATTTCCATTTTCAAAAATGACCGAACTTACCTGGCTATAGAACACGAACTTCTCAAAATACTTCGAATCATTCTTATCCAAGGCAAAATGCTTCAATATCTGATTCTCGATATAAGTGTAACCATTCGGACTGTGCTGTCTGTGCTTTGAGTAATCACTATCAACGCTGAAGTCTTCCACCTCCTGCGTCGCTGTTTTCATAGCCGCTAAAGTCGGCAAAGACTGGAAGCCGTATTCAGACGCAAATCTAGTCGGAGGGTAGATGTTCTGATCCCAGTTGTCACCCACGTAGTTGTAGTAATGCGTGTCTCCATAATGCGAGTCGTAGGGATTCTCTGCTATGTACCCTTCTTTCTCAGATTCTATACCATTCGATGGACTTGACACCAAGTACCTCCTCCCAGGGTCTAAGGTCTCCACGATAGGTTTGATAGTGTTAACGTAGAGTTTGATATACTCGTCTTTGTATCGGGCGTAATGTGCTTGTGTTTGGTACCAGTTGCCGCGAAGGGCGACTTCGTTCTCGTTGTTGCCGGCCCACAACGCTATGGACGGATGCGACTGTAGACGAATCACGTTGTATTCTATCTCGCTCTTCACTGACCTGAAAGAATAATACTATCTAAAATTTCGAGTAGTTTGTATGTGGAAGTTATTTATAGGTTTCTTTTACAGTTGATTTTAGAAACATTGTCATTGATCCAATAGTCCTAAAAAGCAAAACTATCCATTAAAGTAATAGGACCTATGATTAAGTGCACGCCTCATTGAGGCACATTTAGAATCTTTTTACCAAACTGGTTCGAAAGAACACGACATGAAAAAGAAAGGATCAATATGGAACCTACTCCAAATATTCCGTATCTGTAGGGTACATAGAGCACGCAAACATGAAGTCCTGCCAGATAAGGATGCCGAGCTGGTCGCATCTGTCGTAGAAGTAGTCGGACTCGTAAACTCCGCCGCCCCATACACGGAGCATCGCCATGTGCGCGTCTTTCGCGGAATTCAGGAGATTCTCCACTGGAAATAATTGTTTTTTTACTAGTCTAGCAAAATAGTACATTGTACCACAAGAGAGCAAAATTAGTTTTTGCTGCGAGTGCAGAGTTTGAATCCCGAACAAACGAGGGATTCTATATTTGAATCACGAGCGTAGCGAGTGATTCTAAGTTAGAATCCTGAGTGTAGTGAGGGATTCAAAAGCACAAGCAACAAAATATTTTGCTCTCGTGTGATACATACAACTTTTCACCTTACTAGCAAAAAAATACAAGATGTAAGGAAAACCGATTCCCGCCATTATTTTTTTTTTGCCCCTCAAGTGGCAGGCTAAAGATCTGCTATCAGACCACCTCGGCCGCCGCCGCCTCGCCGGGCGCACGCTGCGGCCTGTAAAATTAGATTCTCATTAGCGATAAGACCGCCCATTGTACATTGTCTCGTTGGGTTTTATTGATTGTGTATGTTTTGTAATATTGTGTACAATAAAGAGTTTTTCATTCATTCATTTATTCTCATTGGTTGCTTGCAGCATTCTAAATTCAAATCACTTTTCCTCATAGTGTGAGCAAAGTAGAGTTTTGCTCACTGTTTTTACGCGGCAAAAGCGCCCTTTTTGAGCTAGTAAGGTGAAAAAATATTGACCTATCCACATGGTACCCGCGTAGTGATAATACGAAATGGGCAATTGTGTGTGACCATCAATTACCCCAATCCAAATGTTCATCGTTCAAATATGCATTGTACAAAATGTAAATGTACAAGGGCCAACTTCTAGACTAGTACTTTTCACTTTAGCTTCAAAAGTTTATTGAAAGAAAACTCTTTGTAATGTTAAGCTCCTCTTTGTTAATGTTCTTTCTTAATGGGTTTTTTAATAAGAGCTTTGGTCTAGCCATTTTTATAATGTTCAGGGTGAGAGTTACCCGTTTGCGTTTCAGCCCCTTTCTCTGGCAGAATCTGAGCTGGAATCCAGTTAGAGCCTTTCATAAAGAGAGGGTACCCGTTGACTTTGAAGTAGAACGTCAGCCCTTTGCTTGCTGTTGTGTTACCTGCAAACACTGATACTTAAAGCACAAGAACTTAGGGGAAAAAATAGAACTAATCAAAGAATAAAAAATAGAAACTAATAAGTAAATAATTTTACAAATCAATATACCTACGCCTAAAGTTTCATAATGATTATCATCAGCTTTTATGAAACAATATTATTTGCGAAATTAATACACCGGATAAATAACTGTTGATAATTAACTCACCGAGTACGTTCGATGCATTTTCTTCGACAATTTCAATCGTTCTAAATCCGATCTGCTTGTTTTCATAAGAAGCTTGGTCAATGTTGCCTTTTGAAGACAGACACAAAAAGTATACATCCAAACTGTATAGGGGCTGTTCGCCGAATCCATTTGGCCACCATAGACTTATTTTGTTCTGAAAATAACTTAGTTTTAAGATAGAGACAAGGATAACTCAGTTTTACAGAGAAATAAGGAATCTCAAGCCCTAGGTGCCGCAATGGGAGTAAGACTTGAATGTTCAAATGGATAGATTCAAAACTCAGAAAGACTTAGATACATAAGCGTCTTAAATAGGTATCTAAAATTAATGACCTCACCTCATTAATAGTCAAATTCAGATCTGCCTCAACAGTACCATCTGCCCTCGTCTCGACTTCCAAATCCCTTTCGACCTTGATTGACTGATTTGCATCAACTGCGATTGTTGCACTCAAATAACCTTTGATTTTTTTCTTGCTAGGACTAGACTCCAAGTGCGCTCTAACTCGAACGTCCCAGTTCTTATCCACTTTCTCAATGTGAGTGGTGACAGATCTTATTATGGCACCATTGTAAAACGATATGTATGCTGGTCGCCTGAAAATAAAGTTAGGGTCAAATTACTAAGGCGCTCCACTTATTCGACAACCGGATTAGATCTAAGAGGATTACTAGAAGCCGACAGACTAAGTTATAGATTTATGTTTTAGCAACAACTATTGTCAGTACAGTAGTATTAACAGTATTTAATCTGAATTTGCTTCATCATCATCATTGGCCTGCCCTTATCCCGCTCATGCGGGGTCGGCACAACATGTTCTCCTCTTCCACTCTCTGAATTTGCTTGTGGTATCGTTATGCTAAAGCCTATTTGTATAGATACTACAAATTATTTGCGTTATCTTTGTCGATTACATATTCAAATTATAACATAACATGACACTTCCTGAGGCCTTAAAACCCCGTCACCAGAGTTGGACACACTGACTCATACGAACTTACTATACTTAGTTATTATTATTTCGCTTCAGTATGACCCCAGTATGACTATCATAAAGTTAAAAACTTGTGTAGAAAAACGCAAGTTACATCCTTATCGTTACAATACGGTGACCTAAAGAGTAATGCAAGCCAAGTAATCTCAATTACAATCAATTGATGCTGCCTTGTTATTCTCTTGTTCCTATCATCGTTGTTACCTTATCAGCGATGTACTTCAATGATAGGCATTTTAGATTACTACCTGAGGAGTAACTTGCTTTTCAAGAAGACAAACTAGACAACCTTTAAATTTCATATTTTCTATTCTTTCTACTCTTCTATCCGTAGTTATACTCATGCGTGACCACGCGTCTCCTGCTGCTGGCACGACCTGCATTAAGTACGTATACGTACACGGTACAGCATGTGCAGTGTAATTTTTAATTTCAAATGGGCCTCAAATAGGGTCCTTACATGCACTATGAGTGTGTAGTAAGAAGTACCTCATCATCATCTCAGCCATTCAGCGTCCACTGCTGAACATAGGCCTCCATAGATTTCCACAGCGATCGATCTTGTGCGCCTGCACCCAACGGCTCCCAGCAACCCTTACAAGATCGTCTTTCCAACTCGTGGGGGGCCGTCCTCTGCTGCGATTTCCGGTGCGTGGCCTCTACTCGAGAACTTTTCTGCCCCAACGGCCGTCAGTTCTACGAGCTATGTGCCCCGCCCACTGCCACTGTGGGCTATGTCGGTGACTTTAGTGCGTAGAAGTACCTATGAAGTGGGATATTAGGAGCTAATCACGAGGTGACAGGACAACAAGTTGAACGTACCAAAGACCAACAGACGGAAAAGCGGGTCCCCAGTCCCAACTGAAGGAAGCCTGCATCTTCCGCAGCTGGTTAGCATGACACTCCCCGTGGTACTCGTCCGGGACACACGCGGGTGCCGTGAAGAATCGATCCGAGCGCTGTTTAGCTGCTTCTACTGGCGGTGCGAACCGGATCTTCAGCTCGTTCTGCCCTTTCTGAAAATAAAGTTTTGCGTAAAAGAGCACGATTGCAACCCCGAGTATAAGCACATCTACGACATTTACTTTGTAGATGTCCAGGGGGTAGTCAGAGACATCAACTAGAATCTTCAAAAGAAATCGTAGGCAAGGGGGCAGACATCGGCAAGCATAATTAGTAGACCAACCAAGACTCTGTTTTAGAATTTCCCTGTAATGCCAGGGACTCAGTTGCCTCTTTTACCGCTGATAGCGCGATATTTGACAGAACGATGAAGGAAAACATCGTGAGGAAACCAACCAAAATCGCGCTTAATAATAATCTTCTCAAATGTGTTATCATAGCTGTCATAGATAACTAATGGCTATTTAAAAAATCGATCATGCATGTCCCAATGTTTCTATTTGCATGAAGGTACCCAACACGTATTAGACCTAAAACGTTGCTGCGGACATTATTTTATGCATAATCATGAATGATAATTTTGAAGCCTAGACGCAAGAATGTTTTTATTTTTAACATAATATATTATAATCAAAAATAAGTCACGTTTATGCAAAAAAAAATTGCAAAAGGCGAGTGAATCTTGCGCTTTGAGGTTCTGCAGATCGATTGCTTACGTACTAAGTTTAATATTTTTTCTTGAAGGAAAGAAAATGTTGCGATTTAAAGCTACTTCGAATATTTTTTTTATATTGGTCGTGATTGCATTTTTTTATTGAATTTATTGAATTTAAGTAGTTAGTAGTTACTTATACCTACTAGATAAATTCAATAAAAAAACAAAATCACTATAATCAAACTTGATTATAGTGATTTTGTTTTTTTGACAGCCTGCAACAAATCTTCTGGCTATCTTGCTTATATCTGCAATAATCTAACCAATATTTTTTTTATGTTTGCTCGTACGCAACCCTAAAAATAAAAAATACACAAAACTTTTTTGATAAAGGTTATGCCTACTTGATAAACAAGTTTTTGCAATTTGCATTGAGTTTTACTTTTTATCAAATTGGTCAGTTTTAGAACACAGCGAAATGAATGATAGCTTTATAAGCACCCCTATTTTTTAATTAGCAAACAATTTTATACATGGTCTCGGTCTCTGTTATTAATCACATATATGTGCTTAGTTAAAACTCAAAAAAAGAGAAAATAAATTATTACCTAAAAAGGAGACGAGACGTTTCAGACATGGATTTATGATAGCACCGCAGTTTTACTGACTGTGGATGATACGAGAGCATATAAAGAAATCTGACCATGCTATTATCATTTTCTGCATCTGCTGCAACTGTCCTTAATTTTTGGTAGATACAAAATAGCGGTGTATACATAATATCGTACCTTTAGATGTGGCTTGACATCAAATATATATCTAACAAACATATTATTTGTAGTTCCGAGGGGACTGTCGTTCAGTTCTATAAACGCTATAGTATCCACTCCTTCGAATACCAGGTGGGCTACTTTGTAAGCCAGGTCTTCTTTGGACACTAGAAACAAAAGTTGGGATCTGCATAAAAAAAATTGCAACCGGCTGATTTTATTGATGGAGCAGTGGCAGAAAATAATACAAAGATGCAAAAGTTCTATTGTAGCGACTACATATAATTTTACTCTTACTGTCAGCTGTTGCTGTCCCACTGCATAAAGGGCTCCGGCAAAAGCCTCAGAATACAGACTTATACAGGCATGGAATTCAGCATAGCATCTATAGAATTCAGTGTCGGCTATAATAGATAAGAAGTGACATAAAAAAGGAGAGGATTCGAAGCAGTGAATAAAGTCAGGTTTTGATGATGAATGTATGGTATAGGTACTTTAAAAATCCATACCAGCAAACCGTGCAGTGTACGTCCAAGAGTCGTAAGCCACCCATCTTGAGAGAACGTCATTGAATCTTAACAGGATGTGGCCAATAACGCCAGCATTGTACAAGTCCGAATACACACCCCCGGGAACTGAACCTGCCACTGAGATCGCTGAAAAAATATGTACTTATTATGTTACAATTTATTCGTCTTCCGCCGAAATGGAACAATAATGAATAATGTCTCTCAATCTACGAGTCAGTGGGTAAATTGATAAATTGGAATAGTCAATCATCGTAGCTGCCACAGACGAATTTGGTAGCTGCAAAATTGCTTACGGCAAATTTAAGGATAGAAGAATGTGAAACCAACTTGAACTTACTACGAGTATAACTAAACGAAACTCGAAACATAAAATAATGTAGAGACATAGTAAAGTACTAGAATGACGTACGTAACAAAGTATTCATAGGTTTGTTTTTATGTGCCAAATAATACAAATAGGTTAATGGATAATGAACTTCGATACTTCATTATCTCATTAAACAATACTGAGTGAATATCCATTTGCGCCATTAAGAAGTTCAAATTACACATGTAGGTATCTACACAAACAGACTCGCAAATTATATTATCAATTATGTATTAAGGAATACCTATAAAACTGACGAACATAACACTAATGGAAGCTAATAAATGAACACTTACATCCATTTTTGTTTTCCAAAGTCCAGGTAACTGAATTCAAAGGTAATCTGCCCTCTGCGTTACAAACTGCCATCAAAGTCAGGCACATAAATAAAGTGAACGTATTCATTGCTCTACTATCAGCAGCATTATGCGACGACTGTTATTGTTGATATGTCATCCCACGCAAAATCGGAAACGTTATCAATAAATTGAGATAAACTGTTATTTTACGAGCTTTCTATACATTTTATGTCTGATACGTACGAATCGTTTTTCTACTTTTTTTGTCGCACAAGTTATAAGACGTGTGGACCACCGTCTCTACCGAAACGAAGTGGCACGTTATTGTTTTTGAACCGGACTAAATATTTTAATGAGTTTAATACTAATGGTTCATTGCCTGCATGCCCGATGATACGAAGCCCCACGTGAGCAGTTTAGCACTTTTAAGGGTGGATAAACTTAAATGCTATTTTACTACTGCAATCTAACCTACAAATACGTGTTTGAGAATGTCACGCGTTCTTAAGACTGGCGAATATAACAATGGGCTATTGATCAACGAAACATTAGACGGAGAAACTGTCCACATGGGAACATGATATGGTGTTGGCCTCACCGCAAATTAGTATAGGTACCTACATACTGGGTGTCCCATTACTTTTCTTAAAATTCTTAAAATCTTAAACAGTGCATTGGGACAATTATTCTACTGGTACTGGAAATAGATGAAAAGATAACAAATATGGCAGTGATAGCTAGTAGATACCTAAAGAATACTGACCAGAACACAGGCTAAAGAAAATGCTGGTTATTATGGTCGATCCAGCCCAAAGTACCTAGGTATCTAATCGGTCAGCTACAATGTGACCTTCAATTTTATTATCAAATCGCTCACATCTCACTATCGTTACTCCTCTCTACTTTATGTTTTCGCTGTTTGTGTTTAGTAAATAAATTAATTATACCTATAGGTACCCCGAGACAAATATTTGTAGCTCATACAAACATTGGTCCCGCCGCGGGGATGGAACCCGCAACCTTCTGCGTCGCAGGCGGGCCTTCGCCCACTGCGCTACAGAAGTCGTCAGTATCTTGATACGAGTATTTACGGTAACTTTTTGTTTTTTGTTACGCAACTGGGTATGATGTTACAAAACATAACAAATACCTGCCCGGTAATCTCTAGTTGTTCTGTAAAAAAGTGTGATAAGACAATTTTATTATTAATAATATAGGTAATTTACCTATGCAAAAAGTTATAAGACATTTTTTTATGACTTCAGAAGTTTTGAACCTGAGGTCATATCATTTAAACTCACCTGCAACCAAAATATAGTAATTACAACCCAATTATAATCCTTGTATCATATCAATATCAAACAGTTCTTAATCCTACAATCATTGCAATTCAGCTACTTAATTACAAAATAATATGAAACCTCTATGGTCTTATCACTCATACTCCAGAAGACTAGAAACTCGACTAGAAAGCAGAATATTGACATAGTCTACTGTTCAGTTTCAGTCATAGAGTACATTTTGTGGTTTTCGCCAAGTTTTCTCTAGTAAAAATAAGAAATTTTAGCTATTGTGCAGGAGAACTGATAACTTTGGTTTTTAGAATTTTGGTTAGGTAGATACCTGTTACCTAATACCTAAGCATTCATGATCGATGAGGTTTACCAACCACTGTAATACCGTTCATCATCATATTTCTGATAAAATAAGTCGAATATCAGAATGGACAAAATCACGTTATTTCAAGAACTTAGATTGATAGAACGAAGTGAAAATGAAGTAAATGGAGCTTGGAAAGGTAAATAACTCTTACGAACCCTGTAGACCGTATGATTTGGGTGATATTTACATCTGTGTCTACATACCTACCTAAATTCTCATAGAGACTATTTGACTCTTGTTCTCAAAACATTAAGTTGCATTGCAACACAACTATTGTTATCTAATATGCATTGCGCCTATATTTAAGGCCTTATGTTTCTACCATGTGTTATCAACTTATTCACAGGGGCCCACTTACTGCTGTTCTTCTTGGCATTCGTTTTCGGCTCGTTCTGCACATTCTGCTTCCACATGCTAATGTATATGTTTGATGAGAAGTGCGTGCTGTTCCCTAAGCTACTTTCTCTCACCTCGCTGCGATACAACGTCATCTACGAGTTCATCCCAGAGGATAAGGACAAGAGTGATTGTGAGAATGCTTTTCGTCGTTTTTAAAGCGTAGTTTTTTGGAAAATATAATGACTTATGCATACGATAGAATATACACCCATCTGCCGCAGGTAAGTTGATGAGACTTTTATATAAGTACATAAGTATTGTGTTAAGCTAATTTATTATTTGCTTCTGCTTTTTTAACTTAGGTGCTATATAAACATACCTACACTCTTCGTTAAAAAAAATATTAAGAAGCATGAATCAATACCTAACAACTGACTAAAACATTTCACTTCATTCATTCATTCATTTCATTTCATGCTACCCAACAAATTTATTGAATAAATTGATAATGTCCAACAGCGCTTCCAGTGGACTTCCTCAGTACCCAATGGGTAGAAAAGAGCGCATGCTACTTACCAACCTACGTGCCTCTTGTGTCTGGCATCTTTGGCCTGGTCTGGACTACCATGTTCTTGATGTGTTCTACTGGAAGCCGGACCTTAACCGGGTTAGTCGTATTTTGAGAACCAAATAGTTCATTGTTGGTACTTAATTATACTTAGGGCTTACCTACACATCAAAAAAACAACACACGGTTCCATTTTAATACATTTTTCATCAGGGCCTACACGTGTATAGCTAGATAGATAGATATATATATTTATTTCTCAAAATTTAACAATCTTTAGTTAGTTGTGTTTCTAAGCCTTTAATAGGTTTGTCTAAACACTACGTATAAATTACCTGTACCCTACTAATCTTACCATAATCTAATCTGTATCAATCCATTTCGAACTCTAGTAATTTTTTTTTAGTTTAATGTAATATAATATGTTTTAGTCACCAGAGTTGGCCACTGACTCATACGAACTTACTTTACTTTTTTTGGTTTGGTTTGTTTTGGATTTGGTAATTTTTTTCAATTGCACAAAACATATGCTATCAACGATCATAATTTTGCATAATCATTTTGCAAAGGCCGTTCTACTAACTTACTCCCAATTTGGACATTATTGCGCAGTGTACTTAACTGGTGATTATTTTTTTTAAGGGTAAAGATTTTTGCCACATTGATTATCATCGTAAAACTAAATCAGAAACCGCTCATCATCATCAGCCACAGCTTCACCGCTGGATAACTTCACCATACACAGTGGTGTATGGTGGACCAGCCTCATTAGATCCTCATCCTAGGTGCGGCCCGCAACGCTTGCTAAATCGTATTGCGCTTCTGGACTTGCTATTTTGACAACTTCCTTGGATCTTAAGTGATAGATCTGTGAGAATGTCTACCGTTGTCTACAATTGTGATCCTATAACGTATCGTGCAATTAACTCCAAAAAATTTTATGACTAGGTA
Organism: Epirrhoe alternata; assembly: GCA_963565295.1. Classification (NCBI taxonomy): domain Eukaryota; kingdom Metazoa; phylum Arthropoda; class Insecta; order Lepidoptera; family Geometridae; genus Epirrhoe; species Epirrhoe alternata. Next base: position 4,332,119 of record OY751393.1, read on the forward strand.
GGTATTAATTCATAGTCCAATTCAGTTTACAGCGTCCTTGGCGGGTGGTACCGCCAGTTTTCGTCTTCTCCGTTGCCATGAGTTGTCTCTGTATCTATTCTTCTGTAATGACACATTATGGTCTACGACAGCTATGCGTTAAACTTGGCGAAATTACTGGCAGTTCCACGTAAGGTTTTCTATTGAAAAATACAATGCCTGCCTACTTATAGTTTTAGTATTTCTCTCCTAATAGCTCTTACAGTTACTAAGTCTCTTAAAACTATCAGGTAAGAGTCGGTGATTCTCTGACTATTAAATTCTGTTAAGTACTAGATTTTGCAATTAACTCATCATAACAAACTTATCAACTTGCTTACTGACTTAGTATCAACGTTAGATAAATAATGTTAAGAAATAAATTTGGGGCAATTGCAGATGCTCTTACACGGTGAATGTGGCTACTCTAGCATACGAACGACGTATCCGAGGAGTATTCCAAGCGACCCGGCTCACCATCATCTCTGCCTGGCTACACACTTTCTGTTGGCTGCTGTCAGCTCTGCTGGCGCTCGTGAGGATCTTGCTGGCCGTGGACTTCCAACTGGTGCGGGTCAGTGTAGACTTGCAGGGCGACTTGAATAGAATGCTGGTAAGTTCCGTTTTCAAAATAATAAATTACCTACTTTATTTTTAGACTTAAAATAAATGGTCTCATTTAGGAAAGCCAGGAAAAGCAACTACGCACAATATCTCCAGAGCGCGAGATGAACATCGACGATTCCAATGTATCTTTTGCAATATCGCAAACCAGCACTGAAGTGCATTTTCAAAACAGAGCCTACAACCTCAACGCAGACGGACAAGAAGATGTATTTCTTTTTACCCATGATCAACCTGAACATACTTCAGAAATGTCTCTAGTTCCAGAAGAGCGTCATAAATTGGCTAGACTTTTAGCTTATCAATCGGTACCAAAAGACAGACAATTTATTGTCAAAATTCTGTACGATTTAATTGATAGTATAGAATTGTTTGAGAGCCCTGTAGAATCGCCAGTCGAGAGTGTGTCTATAGTAGAACTGACAACAGAAACCGAAATCGTTAGACAGTACGGGCAATCGACCATAGCTTCCAAAGCCATTGTGAAGAAAAGTAAAAAACAAATCGAATCGGTGAACTTGGAAGAGGCTGAACAAATTGCGAAAGAAATAAAACGAAATTTACAGGAGAGATTGTACCGACAATTAGTTGAACTACCGATCTCCTCGGATCTTACATCTCCTAGTACGTCCAAGAAAAGAGGGCATATCGCTTTTGAATCCTCTATGAATATTACTGCGGAAATGAAACGAGCTTTAGAAGAAAAGTTAACTCAGGGCTTAAAAATCGTGGAACACAAAGAAGAACCAATCGAGGTGCAGAAAAAATCAAACCTTAAAAATATTGGTGTCCAGACTGAAAAGCAGAAAAATTCTAAATCCAAAAAAGTAAAACAGAAGGTTACAATATCGGACTCTAAAAGCAAGCTTGCTGATTCCTCTGACTCTTCTTTTGACAGCAATGCCAGTAACGATAAACATACGCAAACAGAACCCAAAGAAAAACAAGATTGAAATAAAGTAAAAACACCGCGCTTGTAATTAAATAAATAATTATATTGCCTTTATTTTTATCAAATAAAAGCTTTTAAAATATCACTTAATTTTTTTAAGTAAAATCCAACAGATAGCAGTTTACGGTATACAGTTTAGTGTACGGTAAAGGCAGCTAGATACTAATCCCGCAAATACTAGATACCGAGCGAATAGCATGTTGGTGTAAAATATTTTCTAGCCTTATAATGACAGTAGCCAAGGAGACCCTAGCCAAGGTGACGAGAGCATTAAACAAACAACAAAATACCTACATTAATAAATTGATCAGTCTAAATCATGGTCATTGAGCCTCTCTCTGAGTTTATTGACTCCACCAAGGTTAATGTCGAAATTTAGTTGTCTAGGTACGTGTTTTACAGACTCCAGACTTTTAAGTTATAAAAATTCTGTCACGTAATGAATTTCCCAAATAAAAAGCATCTCTTAATTAACATGGACATTCCACGTATTTTTTTGTTTATTTTGGTCTGAGACTGTTTCATTGTTGTTTAATTTCTTAAGACTAATCCATACTCCACCATCGGCAGCATATACGAGCCCCAATGCAAAAGAGTTCGTCTAGTCATATAATTGCAAAAGTTGTCTGTTTTCAACTTCACTATATTTCTATAAAAAAGGCCTATGAAAAAAAAATGTATGGGGTGAAGTTCTCCATCCTATTGTTGTTAATCAGGCAATTTTAAATAAAAAACATCTTTTACCTAAATTATGTATTTAGGGCACTTTGATTTGCTTTGTCTAACTCAAAATAGTTCGTCTAGTTCTTAATCGATGCAAAATTGTTCGTCTATGTCTCAATACTGTGTGTTTTAATTGAAAATTAAGTTAAATTTGAATTGAAAATAGAAATCATCCGACACATGATGCGTCACTGTCATTTTCAAACATATAAAAACCGTATTTCATAGAATTTTATTATCATTTTCAAACAAAATGGCTCGCGGGAAACCTATCGCTGACGAAGTACGAAAAATAATTATTCATAGCAACAATAATGGCAAATCTGCTTACCAAATAGCCAAGGACTTATCCCTACCAAGATCGACAGTTCAGACCATTATCGAACATTACAGGAAAAATGGCACGGTTCAATTTTGGAAAAAATCTGGTCGGCCGCGAATCACAAGTGAAACTAAAAATCGAGTTTTAAAGAAAATCATTAAAAATAATCGTCGTGCCCGTGCAGGAGGACTGACCTTGAAGTGGAGAGATATGATTGACAAATATGTATCTGTCGATACCTGCAAGAGGGTCGTAAAACGATTGGGCTATGGATTTTATACTGCTAAAGAAAAACCTTTACTTACGCGTCTCCAGAAAAAGAAAAGGCTGAAATTCTCTCAAGATCATAAAAATTGGACGGCAGACCAGTTGCGTGAAATAATATGGAGTGATGAATCCAAATTTGAGGTGACGATCGGTGATGTACGGAAAAAAGTTATCAGAAAAAAGATGAAGCATTCCATACCGATTGTATCAAAAGAAAAGTGAAGTTTCCTGGATCGGTGGTGATATGGGGCTGCATGTCAGCACAAGGTCTGGGTCGTCTACATTTTGTAGAAGGCACTGTTAATGCAGTAAAGTACCAAAACATTCTGGAAACAAGTCTCATGCCCTCGATTCCAGCGTTGAAACATCGTAATGCCTACACCTTTCAACAAGATGGTGCATCCTGTCATACTGCGAGGACAACGAAGGCTTGGTTTAACCGGAATCAGATCCCTACAATGGAGTGGCCATCCAGTAGTCCAGATTTGTCACCGATTGAGACCTTGTGGTGGAAAATGAAGAAAATGGAGGCGCAAGTTCCAGCAAGGTCTAAAAGTGATCTGAAAGAGAAAATTAAATCTGCCTGGCACTCAATAGCTCCTCAAGAATGTGAAGAATTGGTAGCAACGATGCCACGAAGAATTAAGGCCGTGATCGATGCTAAAGGTGACACCACTAAGTGGTAGACGAACTATTTTGCGCCGTTAAATGTGATGGACGAAGTTTAATGCGTAGATGGTTCCCGAAGAATTAATTATATTTTATTTAAATAGAAAAATATTTTGTTACGTTTTTTAATTATAAATAAACTGCATTAAGTGTTCCAAACCACTGTATATTTTTTTAATTAATAAAGTTAAAGTTAATAATCAAAATTTTACTTTTACTATTAAGCACTTGTAATATTTGGTACTAGACGAACTCTTTTGCATTGGGGCTCGTACAAGAGACGATGGTTTGATTTTCATTGGTACTGGAGTCCTGTCTGCCAGGTGTATTTCGAACTCTTGTAGTATCTTAATAAGAGCCATTTTTGACTGGATGTACCCTTGTCGTATACCTGAAAGCAACATGGGCTATTATGAAGGTTTATTTACAGACTGCCATAAACAGGAAGCCTGTTTATGGCAGCCAACAAATCTTTTGCACCAGTTTTTACACGCATATTTTAAAAGCTTTTTATTAACTTGCAATTTTTGTATGTATGTATGTTTGTCCGAGTCAAATCTTGCAAGCTTAATTTGACCCACTTCCCGGCTTCTGATTAAGCAGAATTTCAGATAGATAGATAAAAAAAATATTTGGGAAAACACACACACAGACGAACATAACTAGGTGTACCTACGAGTAGTAAACTGACACAGCAAAAAAAATGTATTAGATCTACTACACACAAAACAAAAAAAATAATTAAATATATTAAACCTACTGCAAACAAAGGCAGAGAAGTATGAAAGAAAACAAAAAAAAATAATTTTAGTTCACTTATGAGTCCTCGGTGACAATGCCATAATATGGTGACAGCGAGCTGATCTGATGATGAAGTCATGAGCTGTTCCACTCAGAAAATAAGCCGATTGAATTGAAACTAGGTACATCGATCAAGTTTGGTGTATAATTTGAAAATATAGTGACAGTTATCCGTTCTGGTGACGGAGCCAGGAGCTGTTCAGTGGAACTTCTCAGTGAATAAAAGTCTAATATCCGTGTTTGGGCTCATATGAATCAGCTCACGGTTACCTATAAAAGCTTTACCTACCTATTGAAAAACATTTTTCAATATTTCAATAATTATTATTTTTTCAATATTATTCAATATTTAGGGTTCAATATCTAATTAAGAAATTAAAAGTCTTATCAAAATTTTCGATTCCGACGGAGTTCGTACCCGCGACGATCAGATGATCCTCCTAAAGCCGGAGTACCTTCAACCGCTCGGCCACAGAACCACTGACCTCAGATTCGAAATTTTTGATAAGCTCATATTTATCGGTTAAATTTTCATTTCTTAATGAAATACTAAGTGTGGATTAACACTATAAAAATTACAAAAAAATCACCTAATGTCAGGTATTTTTAACCGACTTCAAAAAAAGGAGGATTATCTCCGTCAACCATGGACCGATTTCCAATATTCTTTTTTTGTTTGAAAGAGTATACTCTCGAGGTGGTCCCATATAAATTTTACTCCTGAGGGATTGATAGTTTTCCTGTAAAACTCAAAAAACCTCATTCTCACTACACAACCTGAGTCACAATCCGAATCAAACATTGAATACTTAGTTTGAAAACGTTATACTCTCGAGGTGGTCCCATATAAATTTTATCCCTGAAGGATTGATAATTTTCCCGTAAAACACAAAAAACTCGGTTTTCTTTTTAGTTTTTAAAAAACGTATTTTTTTTTAACCTTAAATAAATAAAAACATGTGCCTACAACTAAAAAAAGAGCACTAAATCACTGCCTTCCACCACTCTTAATCCATCCACTCTTAATAATCCATCCATCCAGCCAGAGTTACTTTCACATTTATAATATTAAGTAATCCATACTAATATTATAAATGTGAAAGTAACTCTGTCTGTCTGTCTGTCTGTCTGTCTGTTTGTTAACTTTTCACTTCCAAACCACTAAACAAATTATGCTAAAAGTTTGCACGGATAAAGGTTGTATCCCAGGGACATAGACATAGCTACTTTTTATCCCGAACAAATAAAAAAATCCCGAGGGACCGCGGGTCACTCCGCGGGAGCGCAGCTAGTAAAAAATAAATAATACTGTATAAACAATCACCTAAACATTTCCTCGGTCCTTCTCCAAACGGCATCCAATGACACGGGTGTAGCTTAGCTTTATTTTCTGCCGTAAATCTTTCCGGGTCAAACTTTTCTGGATTCGGAAATATTTCGGGATCCATGTGGATAGCATGAATGGGAACAAACACCAATGTTCCCTTTTCTATAACCAGATCACTGTTTGGTAGTTTGTAATCTTTGTTGCATCGTCGGAATAAGGCACGCATTGACGGATGCATCCGCATCGTTTCTGAAAAGTTGTAAGGTAATATTGAGATTTTTGCAAATCAACCTACAAAAACATCTACTTAGGATAAAAATAGTAAATTAGAATCAAATAAAAAGTATGAAATTATTCGTGATCCTGTAGGACCTGGAAGCGAGATAATTCGTCCTTGTGACTCATAAAAAAACAAATTATTTGACCGTGTTTGACCATGACACTTTCTTCACTCGAAACTATTACACATTGCGTTGTACAGGTTACACATTATTCTCTTTCCTTTATTACCACATCGTGTTACTCACCATCTAGTATCATGTTCAAGTATACCATCTCGTTTTGCGCCTCGTATGTACATTCCCCATTATGCTCCGCGAGTACTCGCTCTACTTCTTCCCTAGCTCTACTTTGGATATGGGGGTTGAGGGCTAACTGATAAGCAGCAAATTGTCCAGTAGTGGCTGATGTTTCATATCCCGCTATCATGTAGAGCATTGCATTAGCCGCCACATCGGTCATCGAGAAAGGAAAATCCTTGATGTCTTTAACTTGACCTATAATAATTTATTTTTAAATAAACAAATTTCGAAACACGACAGATTAACATTTACTCGAGTACTTATAATCAGAAGGAAAACATCCGATGAAACCCACAGCTTAGTCAGCTCCACACGTATCCACCATGTATCTACGGTGGATAAGGATGATTAAGCTGAGAGCATGGTTTAGATACTGGTTCAATCCCAAACAATGTCCCAGGTACTTCAGCGGCAGCGTCCCGTTGAGCAGGCATAGGTATATTGCCTCTTGACGTTGTGTTAATCATTTAGCAAAGATGTACCTATAGTCATTATTATTAATGTACACCTTTTGTAAACCTTTTTGAAAATAAAAATATTATATTATTATTATATTATAAATGCTGTTATATAGGTACTAACACAGTTTATGAGGGTTCTTTAATTTTATTATGTCACTCACCTTTTTCATCAATAACTTGGCCGTTTTTTAACTCTATCAAAGTTTGTAGAAAATCGTTACGTTTATAATTATGATGCACACGGTGCTCCACTGTGTTTTTAACTATACCGTAATAGAAATCTTCGATTTGTGAACTGATGCGTCTTATTTTTAAAGAGTGAAATAAATCTGGAGCAAAAAAAGCAAACGCTCGTATTGTTCTCCTGTAAAATTAAAAACTATTAATTTTTTTACAATAAGATCTATTGGCAAAGTAGTAGTAAAAGAAAGCTAAGTGTTTCGAAGAAAATAAATAAATAAAAGTAACTCACCAGTAAAATGATTTATGATCGAAATATTCGTGACCCAACACATAAAAATCTGATTTAGGGTTGTCGAACCCATTGCACTCGACACCAAAACCTATGTTGCCAATTATTTCCATAGCATACTTAGAATAAAACTCGGAAAAATCTATTATTTTCTTTTTCGACTGAAGCTTCGAAGCATAATTTAATGCTTGGTTGGCAATGCCTTCAACAAGGGGATACATTGTCTTCAGTTTTCCAGGAGTAAATGTGGGAGTCATTTTCAGCCTTAGACTTTTCCATCTATTTCCATAAATATTGAAAAGATTAGCCGCAAGTTTGTCTCCGACGCCACCGGAGTATGTTCCTCGAGATTGGAAATTTTCGAAATCTTTCATCAATATTTGTTTTGCTATATCCAAATCGTTTATAAGAAGCACGGGTCGATGAAATGAATACATCCCAACGTACGGTAAGTGCTTGTATTTGAAATAACTATCGATGTATGGTTGGAAAAACTGTTCTTTTTTCCGAATTACTTCCTTAATATTCCCAAAAGGAAACACGGGAGTGGGACCAGTGACTCCTCTTCTAGACCAATATGTAAACTTATGTTGAAACCATAAGTATATAAATAGAGCAACTGCTATCGTTGTGATGATTCTTTCATAACTAAGCATGGGCGTCAGTATTGAAGCCATTTTTCACGTATTTTGTAAAATTTTTAAATGTATTTATTAAACGCGTAATTTTGTAATATCGTATTCGAATGCATGCAAGAGGGCATGAGGGACCGTACTAACTGGACTTGGCTTGAGCTTCGCTGCACGCCAGCAACTTAACTCTGATAGTTTCATAATATGCCCATGACCTAGGCCTTAGTCTTCGAACGTGTTTTCAACTTATAGCGATACAGTAAGGCAAACTCAAAAACTTGTTTGAAAAGCGAAAATATAGCCTAGTGACCCAGTATTCCTTTCAAGGGCAACGTTGTAATTAATATAATAATAATAATCGTTCGAAGGAAAATATTGCGATAGTTTAATCAATTTTATTGGTAAATTCGATTTTTTATTATTAGTAAATAATAATTGTTAGGTATTTGTGAAACCGATACCTTAACTTTAGTTATATTCTAAAGATTCCACACCTTCCGCTTTAACGACTTCTCTTCTTAAGTTTACTAAATGCTTCAAATACTCAGTCGGTGTCCTTCCCGGGGCATCTTTTCGGTCCCTTTTTCTATTGGTCTTGAAATTATTCAGATAGTGTTCATATTTTTTTACTGCCACATCTAAATCGTCACAGGAACCCAACATGTTTCTTTCTATATTCTCATATTGAAAACTTGGTCTTTTATCAGCACGTTTCAGTTCGTATTTATGTGGTTCTTCATACTTTAAACTTAAATTATCTCTCGAGCTGTAGCTGTTGCTTACTCTATCATCTGCAAAAAAATCATCACTTTGTTCATCATCCAAACCTAAAAAGTCCCTGTAAAACTTCGATCGTGTTGTTCGGTATCTAGGATTACTTTTATACACGGGGGTGTAGTGTTTTCGCAAGTGTCCCAATGTTTTACTTGGAATTCCTTGCTTCCAAATAAATGAATCTGTTTCCACTTTACTTGAATCAGTAGTATCTGAACCCACACTTTCACTAATAGCTGTGTTTTCCTCTAAAGTTGGAACGTCAACATTATGAGTCACATAATTTGCGCTTCCTGTGTTGACGTTACTTGATTCCCAGGCTGTCTGCGAAGCCATGTCTATAGTATGAGCTGCATGAGAATCCTTAAAAGTAACAACCCTCTTTGTATCTCTTTCTCGTGGTGGAGAAAGTACTATGTTGTAAGGATACATGTCATAGTTACGGCCTAAAATCATGTTTTTTATTTGTCCAGATGTTGTACTCGTAGTTGGATAGACCGTGACTCGGGGTAATGTACAATCTTCAGAATCAGGAAATTCTTCAGAGAGTTCTGTTGATTCTGACGTGTCTGTTGTTACGGATCCATTTATTGTTTCACTGCTCAGTACAGGTTGGAAAGCTTTAATATTGTTTATGTTACTCTCTTGTGTTTCAATGTTTTGTACCAGATTATTAACATCGCAGTGATTTGTTAATAAATCAGGGGTTGGTGTAACTTTATTAGGAGTGTTATTACTCGCTGACTCGACATTGTCATCAGAACTTTGAGTTTCAGAATCAACAGAATAAGTAGATGATACATTAATACTAATAACGGGGCTAGTATTTTCCACTAGACTTGGGCCATCTTTAATGTGTTTTGCTAAATTAAACGCACGTTTTTTCCTTCTTGGTGGCGGTACAACTGGTGTTTGTGTATATTGTTCACATTTCGCCGTGACATCAGTCATCACGTAAGAGTTTTTAAAAGTTACTTTTTTACTCTCGGTTATTGTTGCTCTATCACTAAGATTCAATGTGCCATATTTGGATCCGACTGCTATCTCTTTAGAACGTGGTGTCATTGATATTGTTTCGGTACTAACATCGCGGTAAAGTGTAATAGGACGCTGGCTTTTCGCAATGTAAGATTCCAAATCTGTCTGCACATCAACGCTTTGATCCTTTACTCGCTTGACTGCGATTCTCGTTTGAGTATAGGCAGGTATTCCTATCCTTCTTTTATTTCGCATAGCTTTTTGACTCAACTCCATCAATCTTTGACGAGCATTTGTGCAAATTCTTAGTTCACTTAGAGGTTCAACGATTTTCTTATCTACAATTGATTCCACTTTAGTTACTGCTTGTTCTTCTTTCTTTTTCAGTTTTGAATACAATCTTTCAGTAACCGATGCCACAATTTCAGCTCTTTGATTATCATGCAATATTGGGACATGATGAATCTTTGATTTCTCACGTTCATTTCTATGTATTTGAGTTGGTAGTGACGAAATAGAGCTATTTTGGTGTGGCGGATGCGGTGCTTCTTCAATTTGTAATATTTCTTGTGATCTGTACTGACGCCGCTTGTGCCGGAGTGGAGCCACTACCTTCAGATCAGTACTGCTACTGGTCCTTTCCAACGCAGGGATGAAAAGTTTATCAACCTCTTTGTTAATATCTTCTACAATTTTCAGATTTTTTTCCATCGTGTTTATAACATCCGAACTCCCGCTGGCTACTGATGATGGAGTCGATTCAGAGTTACCGTCTGGTTTCGGATGCAACCTGTTCATAATGGAACCTATCTTTGCTTCGCAACTGTCTACGCTGAGATCTGTGTTGTTTACTTGCAGCTGCCAGTGGCGGTCATCGTATGAAATTTTTCCAGCTTCAGGTATCTGTAGATTGATAAAAGTTGATAACAACTACATTCCTACAAAATTTAAGTCAAATAAACTGGAACTCACGTATTGGATAAAATTTCTGGAGAGTTCAGAGATGAGTTGATTGAACTGTGCCTGAAGAACTGCTTTAGATGTGACGTTGGTGGCACAGCTGGGGAGTTTAGGTGTCGGCAGCCGTCGTGCGCGCTCCGCCCAGCGAAGAGTGGATGCTGACTCGCCGTAACAGGCGATACTTGGAGACACCGCTAGTGACATAAACTTATTAAAAAACAAACACAAAGATTAAGAGGAAAGTTCCTGAGGAGATGAAAGACTGGTTTGAACCTTCCGGCCGTTTTCGAACTAGTGATTACACCTCTGAAATAAAAGGTTTTAACTGAACTGCTGAACTTTTTGTATTATATGCCCTGGCTTTATCTTTTTGTTTATGAAGCTTTTTTTTTAAATCCTCAAAATATACTTCTTAAAAGTTTTACTTACTTGCAATGATATAGGTGCAAGCTCCACCTGTGAAACAGTCTTTCAGCAGCCAAGTCAATGCGGAGTCCCGATATGGTACAAATCGACCTCGGCCGTTACCGCCACTGACTACAATAAAACACGATTTTAGAAAAGGTTTGCTATGTAAACTTTATATGATTTTCAAGTCTAGATTTTCCGGATGGTCAAAAACCTTGACTCGTAAATCTAGACTTTCTTTAGTGCTATTTCTACCTTCTTATGTAACTAGGTAGTGCATCGTCAGTCGTGACTAAACTGTTTATTTGTAAACAACGAAATGCGTTCGTCCTTCAAGTTCGCACTGGGTCTAATGTTTCCATGTTGTTTTCTTTGAAACTTTAAATTATCTTCTGGGTGACACCATCAAGATCACCAAAACATGCAAACGAATGATTAAAAGCTAATCATTTTCTTATTATGTCAAACACGGCTAAACATTTTAGATGTTCGCTAAATAATAAGATGTTCATAGGTAGGTACCTACAACTACAGGTACCTACCTACCTACTATAAATAACGCCTCTTTCTCGTAGGCCAAAGTCTCATTATCTCTCATTACATTCTTCATTTAACCTGACTCTCTTCCAAAATGTTATCCAACCAACCATTATTAAAATGGATATCAAAATAAATAAATAAATAATGCTGGACTTTTTCACACAGCATCATCTAGCCCCAAATTAAGCAGAGCTTGTGTTATGGGTACTAAGATGACTGATATACTACTTATATACTTTTTGTTTGTAAATACATACATATTATACATAGAAACACCCAGACCCGAGACAAATATTTGTAGATCATACAAACATTGGTCCCGCCGCCGCGGGGATCGAACCCGCAACCTTTTGCGTCGCAGGCAGGCCTTCGCCCACTGCGCTACAGAGGTCGTCAATAGTGATAGAAGCGAATGGATAAGGAAGTTTCAAAGTAATAAAGCGTCAATGACAAAGTTGAGGAACGAAAGGCGTGTAGCATGTCAGTCATATTAAACTACGCAAAGGAAATATTGATCCGGTCAGAGGGAAAAATGGAATAAGAAAGTGCAGTGATATGCATTTACCTAAAGCAGAGATGACGTTGCTTAACGCAACCAAAGACTTGTTGATGTTAGCTCCTTCCTTCTGCCTGCCGCCGCCACAGCCTTCCCAGCTTGCTTTTTCGCTAAAAAACAGTTTTACCTTAAAATATTTACCAATAATTGTACATTCGAACACCGTATAATTTTGGGCACTTGCCATAAATATTAAACTTTTAAACGGGCCTCTAATTTTGCTACATTTCTGACACAGAGGTTAATGATACAGAGGATTAAAGCTTGAATGACTAATTATCCAAAATAATGTCTACCGTTTCTAGAGAATGAATACCAACGCTCAATGCTTGGCAAAGGTTCTCCTATCTAAGAACATTAGGTGTTGCTTCTCTCTCTCTCTCGATAATAGACAATCTTTTGGGGATTTTATAATTGTGGCATAATCTTCCTTTTTTCCACATTGCATAATAACACACCCGGTGTAGCCAAGTAGGTACTGATTATACAACTTTGCGCAAGCATTATCGGAATGCACCGTTAAGGATTCAACGTTTAACCTACTTGGGAGGCTTGTGTGTTGAGTACTACTTAGTGCTCATGGACATTCTCATTTAATTCAATAATTGAACACCGAGTTCATAGCCTTTTCGTTGCGGTCATATTATTGAACCAAACTGTAAATTACTCTGTGCCTAGCCTTGTATTTAATACTTTGTGCCTAATGGCCAACTCGTGCTGTCATTTTAGTATTGAATTTTAGCTTATGTTTGACCATTGTATGTATCAACATCAACCTATTGCATTCATTGATACAATTTTGTCACCGAACTTTATGAAGGTGTTACCAAAATAAACAGTGGCATCCCGGGAGTGCCGGCAGAAGTGAAAACTTGAACAAATACGTGTGAATTTTTTGAATTGTCAGGAAATATTTTTTAATCGTCACCGGGCGCGGAACGGAAAACGCCGTGTTAAATTTTCTTTACCGTGTTTCGTTACTGAGTTCAAAACTAGATGGCGCTGACGGTGGTGTCGGTAACACTGTCAGTCGGAGTTCAATCGATTTTTTCCATCTCAAAAATGCCCAACGCGAAGACGTAATGTTTGTATATATAGTTGTTTCAATCACGCCTCAATTATGAGATGCTAGTTATTGCTATTTCAAAGAGTTACTACCTTCCTGCAAGATCAGCCAAGTGCAGCGTCCCGTGGGGCAAGACTATGTCCAGAAGAGCGTGAGATCGGGACGAGGTGGAGTTCCGTCTGGTAGCCGCGGTGCGTCGGCGTCGGGTTCCCTCGGTTACAAGGGATATGAGCGAGTCCAAGTCATTCACCGCTACACGTCGAAGATCTAGGGCATAGTGTTACCATAGAGTACCACATACTAATAATATGAAGCTTTCAATCTACCTATGCCAGGAAAATATCATAACTCCAAATAGCTATACAAGTCCTAGCCCTACGGAAGGATTCCCTGTGTTGCGACTGCGAGAATCAGAAACAACGAGTACCTAACCAGCTTTTTTTACCAGCTAGACCCGAACAAATATCTCCACTTCATGCAAACATTTGTCCCACTCCCACCGGAGAATTGATCTCGGACCTCTGCGTCTCAGTCAAGCCACAGCTCCGAGGTCGTCATTACAGTTGGCTAAAGACAAGCTCAAAGTTAAAAGTAATTTGCCACGGATCGGTGAAGGTTGTTGGTTTTGACACCCAATGAGGGCAATTTTTGGCATGCATTTTATAAAATCTGAGAACTTTGCCCGAAGAGGAAGGGAAGGGAAGCATTTGCCCTGCCGTAGGACAAAATGGCTTTGTAATAATTGAAAACCTTAAAAGAAATTTATATTCAAGCCTCTCAGAGTAACTCACTTTGCACGTACGGTCCTCTGGTAGGATGCTCTCTGACTCGCAAATCTTTCCGCGCGTTCCCTCTTCTCCGCGGCAGCGAGTGACACGCTGGGATCGCCTCCACTAGCAAGTCATGTACTCGCTCGTTGTAAATCTCCAGGAAACTAGAACAATACGTTTTGATACAAATAAACAAGGAGCCTCTTCGAGTCGGACTCCATAACTGGTACGAAAGAACTGGTGACACGACAAGATGAAGACAAAAAAAGCCTTGTCAATACAAGCTTTTGTTACCGTGTCAAATGAGTCCATCACCTAAAACCTTTTCACAAAGCTTGCTCGAGTAACACTACATGAAGAAGACTACTGACTTGGATTGGTAGGTAGCTAGGTAATCAGAGTGCGATGGATTTTTGATGGGGTGATTTTTTTTATTACAATAGGTAGCCCTAACCTTGTCATAAACATTAATGGCCTACCCTAAACCTTTTGTTTGTTGCGCACAATAGTGAAAGTTTGGAAAGTTTATTTGTTGGCTAATGATTTATTAACTTGTTGTTGGTTTTCAAACTAGCGCGAAATACTGTGACACTGAGAGAGCACTGGTGGTCTAGTGGTAGTGGCTCAGCCTTCCGATCGTAAAGGCCGTGGGTTCAATCCCGGTCATGCTCCAATGAGTTTTTCTGTCGAAAAATTTACACGAAAAATGTACTCTCAAACAGTGAAGGAAAACATCGTGAGGAAACCGGGCGGCATGTCGTAGAGCCTAAAAAGTTCGAAAACATAAGTGTCCAGTAAGTTCGTATGAGTCAGTGGCCAACTCTGGTGACGGAGTTTTTTTAGGCCGCCTTAAGGCCTCCATCATGGCTTAACGACTTAAATAGCCGGGACCGACAATTTAACGTGCCCTCCGAAGCACGGAAGCGCTCAGATGAAAATGCCACTGGCGGTCACCCAACCACTTACAGACCGTTTCGAACGTTGCTTAACTTCGACGATCTATCAAGAACGACTAAGCAAGCACGACCACGAGCGCTGGTGTCCAGTGCACGCAAGGAGCCTCTTTGAGGCGCACTTCAAATCCTTTTATCACTGGTTTCGAAAGAACTGGTGACACGATAAGAAGAATAAGACGTGTCGCTAACCGAACCGCTTGTGATGTAACTTGCTTTGTCATTCTTTATTGAATAAGCGACGTTCTGAGGAGTGCCAAAATGGATGGGTGATCGCTGGCAATAACAACTGAGCAATTTTGTGCTTTGGGGACACACAAAAACTACCTACGTCACCAATCAGAGGCCACTAAGTTAGGTACCTAAGTCACGTTTTCTATAATAAGATTTATGAAATACTTAGGTAGGTACTTAGACTTACTCAAATCGTACGAAGATCGGCTTTTTTGAATTAGTAAAAAACAACCTTTTTGAATTTTGACCAAGTCCATTGAAAAGTAGGCAATTGACTAATTTATAGGTATTTTTATTTTATTACAAACTTACGCAGACACTACTTACGTGTGTGTAGTACGTACCTCAGTTTTTAGTATTTTATTGACATTTCAATGAATAAAGTTAAAATATAAAATAATGTATAAGTTTATTACGTCATAACTTGTAGGTTCTAAACCTAAACCGTCTAACGGCACGCCATAAATGCTGTTTCCAAAAACCAGACACAATAAAAACTATCATGTGGCATAAACTATACCTTAGGTACGGTACGTACCTATACGTACACACCTAGCATCTACACATAATAGTGAAGTAAAAAAAAGTTTTTTTAAATGACTTCATCATAGTTTCTTTCAAATAAAATAAACAAATAGTACCTAGGTAAATTAAGCTCTCAAAAAATATAATAAAAAAGATCTCAAATTAAGTACCTATCTTAAACTTACCGTGTAATATTTTCTTCGGTATAGTTATACCATTATAGCAGTATTATAACTGCTATAATATCGCAGTATTATAACTGCTAAAGATATCAGATACAATTTTAATTAAGTA
Source organism: Epirrhoe alternata (assembly GCA_963565295.1). Classification (NCBI taxonomy): domain Eukaryota; kingdom Metazoa; phylum Arthropoda; class Insecta; order Lepidoptera; family Geometridae; genus Epirrhoe; species Epirrhoe alternata. The sequence goes on from OY751393.1 coordinate 4,348,026, forward strand.
ACTTTTTCACCATACAATTTTTTTTATATTTCAAAGGGCGGGCGGAAAATGCGGGCGGGCGAGCTGTGACCCGGCTAGCGGTTGGGCGGCAGACTGAACACTGTTCTCCAAGGGATTTTTGCAGTCATACGATGGAGCCTTAGCTAGGTAGGTAGGTACCCACCTTAATGACTGACACCTTTACAAGGGCGAAGGGTCATTACATTGGGATCTTACTGGGATTGATATAAAGGATGTAATGATGTAAAGCAAAAACAATGCAAAAGATACACTTATGCACATGTTTACCTACACCGTAATTCAGGAACCAAAAATAAACAATCGGAACAAGCAAACGATCAATCGCTTGTTTAATTTTACTACAATTTTAACACCACTCTGACGACTCAAAAGGTATGCTAACCCTAGCCACATTAATTTAAGTAAGAATTCGTTAGTGCCGAGAGCGCTATGATATGTGGTGCATGCATGATCATTAACCTTCATACACCTTTCACCCTTTATGATTATGTAGGTGTCTATATGTGGAATATTAGCAGAGATAAAGCCATTATGGCATCAGGTGTTGATTCGCGTGCCGCCACGGCCTTGGGCAAGGAACAGTGCCTTCATTTATTGCCATTCAAACTTAATCAAATACAACCTACAACATATTACCTAGTGTTGCGGTTCCAACACAATCGTAAAAAACCGACAAAGAGCGAGTCCGATTGGCACAAAGGGTTCCTTCCTTAAATAAATCCATAAAATAAGGGCTCCAAAATACCAACGGACAGTCAGTGACACAAGTGTTGAGATGACGGCTGATAGAGGAGAATGGAAGAAGAACACATGTTGTGCCGACCCCACATAATGTGGGAAAAGGGCAGAGAGATGATGAGTCAGTGACACAAGTCCGAACAATTTGCGCGAGTGCCAGTCTCGCTAGTTACCTTTCTGTCGGTATTTTTGTTTGTTGTTTACCTAAGCGCTCCCGTTGGCACCCGATGAGTACGAAACCCTAAAAAGTAGTAAAGAAAAACAGGAATGTGAAAACTTTGAAGCTTTATCTATTTGAATTAGTTGTGTAGGTGATCGAAGGTTGGCGTGAGGGCTGCAAATGTTTAAAGTTTTTCGATTTCCAATAGATTTGCCACTGGATAAAGATAAAAGAAAACCGAACAGCCTCTAGGTACCATGACCATCATATCTTTACGGCAGTTACTAACAGTACAACAAGTACAGTAGGTAGTAGTACAAGACTAACAGTAGAGTAAAATGGCCTTTGAGCGGAGGCAAAGGAATCTTTTCTACAACCATTATAAAATTCATTAAAAGTGGTAGAGTGGTAAGGTAAATACTTACCTAATTATTGCAAGAACACGGTACGGTACCCTTGACTTGATCCTGCATCACCTGACATTGGCAAGATCTTTTATAATAATAATAATACAGGGTTATTTGTAAAACACCGGTAACCTCTCAGGACTGTATTACTATCATCATAAACAACAACTTTTGTTCTATGACTTTTTACAAAACATAAATACATTTACCAAAAAAAAACATTCAAGATTTCGTTTTCCTATCTAAAACATTGTCCTATCAAACACATTTCGGCCCCCGCCGCCCTAAACCCGCGCCCTTCGCTTTCTTTTGTTTAGACTTCGTAACATTTAGAGCGTTCAATTTAAATATTTTTATTTTTGTATGACAATCTGATGAAAAAAAATAATGATGAATTTTTAAAAGTCATAGAACAAAAGTTGTTGCTTATGATGATAGTAATACAGTCCTGAGAGGTTACCGGTGTTTTACAAATAACCCTGTATAACGTTTATTTCAGGCAACAATAGTTTTACCTACATAGTTGTACAATAAGATGTTTAAGTACATTTCAAAAGTACCTATACCTTGTAGTCTAACATAGGTACCTACTACATATTTATTTACTACCATGTAGAGTCGGCGATGTGACGGCTTTTACCAACGTCTAGCTAGACGTAGAAGGTATCTAGTAGGTAGGTACCTACCTAAGTTCTATAATCTATATGTAGGTAGGTAGTTCTATCGTCAGTATTGTAAGCTGCAGCTTGAAACTTTTTTCGTAACAAAAACACTTACCTAATGGTGTGAAACTCATTTTGTTTTGGGAATAGAATCGCGTGCGCTCACACCTATGGCTTTTTCACACGAAATGCATGAATGACACAAACAATTTAAACTGGTAATTTCAATACCGCTCGATTTGACACGCGATTTCAATACCTTGGCCATGGTGGGTGGCAAGACGGATCAGAGGCGTAGGTAATCAAAGAAAGTAACACTACGTTCCTTGGGCGTAATATTCAACTTTTGACCTAAGGCACTGGTGTAGAGTCAGAGCTTAAAGCACAGAATACAGTGGTTTATTTATTTTTTAATTCAAATTGGTTTAATTGTTTCATGTTGGTACAAAAAAGTTCTAAACATGAGCCCGGGTGGGGCACTAAAGGAAGAGTAGTAATTTTATAAAGAGGAAAGATTTGTTTGTTTGTTTGAATTTACCTACTCGTAATAGGCTCCGAAACTACTGGACCGATTTGAAAAATTATTTCACCATTAGAATCCTGCATTTTATTTATTTATTTAAATAGATTATTGCACAAAATTTACATAAAATATGCACAATTGGCGAGCATAATGCCGAAGGCATTTTCTACCTGCTAACCAACGTGTTGGAAAGGTATAAATGGCGTGCTAACAAATAAAGTAACAATTGAAACCTCATAACAATTTTTTTTTTTTAACAATTTAACAGAAAAATAAATAAAGTGACACATTAACAATAACCAAATGAAGGTACCCATCTAAAAAAATAAAATATATAATAATATACATGTCGGAATTGGAAACTACCATTTAGTCGGTACAGGCTTTCGACTGGCAACACGGAACGCAAGCGTCACTTCTGGCGCTAGACAGAGCCTACCAGTACGAAAACAGGACTGTCAGAACACAGTCTGGTTGGATCGGTCGAGCTGAACAGTCGTAGGAACTGTCCCCGCGTTCCGTTGTGTATACCTAGTTAGATAAAGTGCTAGATTAAATAGTTAGTGTACCTAGATAATAAAGTTTGTGTACCTAGGATTACTTTCGATTGTGATTATACGTTGCTGACAAGTTATCCAGTGTTCTTCATTTGAATCGACACTTACCCTGCTACGCCCACGAGATATTAGCTTAGAACGGCCATCAATAGCAATGAAAATATCCAGTCAGCCGTCATCAGATGTGGGATTCAGGGTCGGTTCAAATGGTCAGTGTAAGCGACCATTATCAAGTGTAAGCGACCGTTATCAAGTGCAAGCCCAGAAAAAAAAAAGACGAAGACAAAGAACTACGTGAGTTTTTATTGACCTTGACAAAAGAACGCGGGAAGGACTGGAGCGAGATCCATTATAATGGGTTATGTTTTGACGAAAAACCGATAGAATGCGATAAATGGGTGATCAGCAAAGGGCTGTAAAAGGGCGCGGCATCTGCGTGGATTTCCCTCTGCTGCTTTGAGAAACAAAATTATTGAGAAATGCTACCTACGTGAAAAATAAAATCAGGCAGATTGCGCAAAAAGAATCGGTGACTACAAAGGACCACACCTGGCGGATCTAGTACTGAGCTAGGTAGTTTAGTACCGAAGCCCTTGGTGTGCTATAATTACTGCCAACCTGGGCACAAGGCAAACCGCTACAAGAACGAGAGTGGCTTGGCTAAGGATGTGGCTAAGGACGTGACCAAGGCGTGAGCTGAACAATGTGCGGAGAAATAGAAGCAGCGTGATGTCAACTACACTTCAAGAATTTCAAAAGGTCATGTAATCGTTTCTTTGCTTTTTGCTTTATTTCTTTTGCATAGTAACTACCCTCGGTATGTTTTTCAGGTGAGGTGGTACCGATCACTATGCAAATTAGAGTCATCATGCTACTACTTCCACGGTGAGGAAGTACCTATAGGTCCGGCAGCGGTAGGACAAGCTGTGGCAGTCCCACTACCGCGGCAGCCAGCAGTAGCAATCGGCTTTGCAAGATTGCCGATGAACCCTATTGGATGATTATCCGGTGAGCGTGTTGCTTTTCATTTTGATTCAAGTGTTGAGTTTGGAGGACTGGTTATCTTGTGATCGAAGCTATGGCATCTAAATTCAGCTGGAAGCTGGAACATCTAAAGCGTTGGATGGGAGATAATTTAAGTTCTTAAGAGATTGTTTCGATTCTCAGGAACAGGTAATTTCAAATCTGTGTTCATGTTTACTGTATTGAACGTGTTATGAGTGAAGTAGATTATAATTTCTTCTCATTTTACTGGATAAGGTTAATGACCTAGGCTATGTCGTAATGAGATTGGTTCTAACATTTTGAATGTTGGTGTGACGTTAAGCTTGATTGCGTGTTCAAGCTGGTCGATTATAAAACCGGTTGATTGTCTTATCGTGGTTTCGTAATCAGAGTTAGGGGTTCTACCCACATTTAGAAAAAATGGTGCGCAGTGTTTGGAATAAGTTGTTTTAACATTCGTAAACGTGATTATCTCGTGATTACAGTGAGGGGTAGTCGGATCCTCATAGACTTAAAGATCTGTACCAGTAAGACCGCGTACAGTTTTTTCAAAGTTCGTCGATTTGGTTGTTCGACTGGGTTTACAAGAGCGAGAAATAAGGCGTAAATTAAACGAGTTTAGTGCAAATATTATTTGACTAGGTACTCAGTTAAGTTAGTCTGTTTGAGAGTCGTATTTTTCTAAGTTAATAAACGTGACGGTTTGGATCACGTTGAATAAACGTGACGGTATGGAATGTTGATAGAACCGAATAGTTCGCTCGTGTGAAGCGAGACGCGTATGAAGAGTTCCTCTTAAGCGATGTAAATACAGAGTTAGATTTGTTTGCAGTGGTAGACAGTGATGGTAACCTTTTGCTAATAGAACACGTACATGGTGAGGGGTCGTGCTGCACGCACTGGTCTGTAATCGTAACTGCAACTCAGTTGTGAGATGTTCAGGGCGCGATGGACAGCTAGTAGTGTGGTGATGACCTGGGTCTCAAAGGCGTACGGTTGTGTGTTGGTGGTCATGTGTGTGTGTGTGTGATGACCTGTGAGTCGCAGACTCTAGATGAATGGTAGGTTTTATTATAAGAGGTGATGAGAGACATGTGAGGGTTGTAGTGAATACAACAATTTGCTTTGACGCTAAAATAAGCTTTTCATAGTCGAGTTGTTTAGATGGTTGTTCTTACATTCTGGTTAGGTAGGTACACCTGAAGTTTGTTATTTTTAGTGTTTATTATAATTCTGAGAGAAACTCTAGACTATCAGTGCCCACACGCAGTTAATCGCTGATCAAGCTAGATGTTTTGTGAGTAGGTACTTAAAGATTTTCGAGATTTTTGTGGCAGTGAGTTTCGTTTGCCCTACATGCTCACTAGCTCTGCACTGCTGCTGTTTGCACTCACTAGCTCTGCTCAAGTGACCGAGTTATAGTGGTAAAGGCTATTGAGGTAAATTAAAATGAAAGTAGGCGATAGAAGTTTTTTTTGTTGACTTTATTCAATCATGTCATCAAAGAGAGGTACATCATTTGAGCTGATAGGTTAGAAATGATGTCAGAGTGTAAAGTACCGATTGACGTTGTGTAAGTTAATGAAATTAAAGATGAAATTGAATCCATTTGTTTTTAACTCGATTAAGGAACTCTTATCGGCCGTATTGTGTTCGACTATACCAGTTAGTTATTACGTAGTCGTAGCCCGGTAGAAATCGGTATCTCTTGGGGTAACTCAAGTAGTCCGTGGGTGCGCGATGCGCGTTTGGCTCTGGCGGAGGTCGGGGTTCAGAGGAACCGTGGTCCAGAGAGACCGTGGTCCAGAGAGACCGTGGTCCAGAGAGACCGTGGTCCAGAGAGACCGGGGTCCAGATAGACCGTGGTCTTAAAGAGGCCGTAGTGTGGAGTCAGCGGGTGATGCACACGTGTCGTCCACTCGATGGATGGGAGTAATCGTGACGTGATTGCGAGTCGGCTGTGAGCCGTGGCGATAGAGTAACCTAGAGAGTAATTTAACTAGTGTGTTTAAACTTTTGATAAATGACAATGGTACTGGCTCATCTTGAATGAATTCCTAGACTAAACTAAACATCCTCTTCATGTGAAATGCAAATAGCGATCGAGTGCTGTAACCTTACCAAGATTTCAAAGCTTTTGCGACGTCCCGTTGTCCGTTGAGTGTAGGCATAGGCATAGGCAGTTTCTTTACGCTGTAGTTATACCAGAATCATCTAGTCCTAGGTAGTATGGGTTGAAATAATTAACGATAGAGGTTTTTTTTTTAAAGTTCTTTTATTTCGGTTGTCATTGATCCTTATGGCTTTAGGAGTAATTCTAAGAGAACGTAAATGATAGACTGAGAAAAATTCTAGATCATGAGATTCCAATTCCATTGTGTATCAGATCTAAGATCAGACGTAAACACAGTGGTAGTGATGTCTAACCAGGTTTATAACTTTGTGGCGATTATGATCGTTGTGTGTAGCGAGTATAGTAGTGCGTAGTGGTAATCCTTGTTCGATTCTCGCTCAAATAAGATCTGACGTTGGTGCGTCGACATGTTTCCACAAGTACCTTTGTTCTCGTTTTAGCGAAAATAAATGAGCCCTTAGGAGTCGCGTCAATGCGGCACCAGAAAATTTGTTGTTAGCGTGGTTCTAATTTAATGACTATGGTGGTTTAGTCTGTTAGAGTTTTCTGATTTTGGTTGTTTAGAGTAGTAAAAATTTTGAGTTTCAATGTAGTCAATGGAAGTAGGTATAGTGAAAAGCCAAAAAAACCTAATACCAATTGAAATTACAAAGAAAAGTTTGGAATTTAACTTTTTAATACTGACATTCGACTAGATAACTTTTGTTGTAACTGTTGTGACTGTTTTTGTGGATTTTGTTTATCTAGCTGAGAGCTCTAGCAGGGCTCAAGTCATGTGAAGACCGTTTATGTATCAAGAACTGTAACGATGATCCAGAAGCGATAGGGAACTTTCTTAGAAGGGATGCGCGTGATCAATTCTGGTTGAAATTTAAAGTAGCTATGTGACCAGTTTAGCTTGTCAGAGATAATTGACGTTCGTAGATAGCTTACTAAAGATAGAGTACAGTAACTGTAAAAATTGGTACTAAAGACCCTTATTGGTGATAAAGTTTTGGTTTTTACTGTTTTGCAAACTGATCGTACTAGACGATGTATGTTGAGTACAGTTAGGTCTGGTTCGAAGTTCGAACCTAGGTTGCGGCAGGATTAGCCGAACGGAAACTGTGCTGTGGTATTGATTGTTTCAATTGCTTCATGAACACACGAGGACGTGTGCCAGCAGGATAGCCGTGTCGGAATTGGAAACTACCATTTAGTCGGTACAGGCTTTCGACTGGCAACACGGAACGCAAGCGTCACTTCTGGCGCTAGACAGAGCCTACCAGTACGAAAACAGGACTGTCAGAACACAGTCTGGTTGGATCGGTCGAGCTGAACAGTCGTAGGAACTGTCCCCGCGTTCCGTTGTGTATACCTAGTTAGATAAAGTGCTAGATTAAATAGTTAGTGTACCTAGATAATAAAGTTTGTGTACCTAGGATTACTTTCGATTGTGATTATACGTTGCTGACAAGTTATCCAGTGTTCTTCATTTGAATCGACACTTACCCTGCTACGCCCACGAGATATTAGCTTAGAACGGCCATCAATAGCAATGAAAATATCCAGTCAGCCGTCATACATATGTATACAATAATAATACTTGTAATATAATCGAATAAAATAAATAAATAAATAATGCTGGACATTTCACACAGCATCATCTAGCCCCAAACTAAGCATAGCTTGTATTATGGGAACCAGACAACTGATAAACTACTTATATACTTTTTGTTTGTAAATACATACATATTATACATAGAAACACCCAGACCCGAAATAAATATTTGCAGATCATACAAACATTTATCCCGCGGCGGGGATCGAACCCGCAACCTTCTGCGTCCCAAGCGGGCTTTCACTCACTGCGCCACAGAGGTCGTCTACATAAAATGGTCGTAAAATATATCTACATAGAGTCTAATAATACTTTCCGAGTCCGTCTCCTAAAGCATTCCCTTGAATCAGTCAACCTGACATCATCAGGGAGATCGTTCCAAAGCCTCACCGCTTCTACGCAGAAATACTTGACACGGTGCATTATCCTTGATGAACATAGGCTATATTTACCCCGGGAAAGTGATATTTTTCTGAGGGACCGCGGGTAACACCGCGACGGATAGCTAGTTTATTGATTTAAAAGTGGTACTGTCAAGAGCACTCAGAGCTGTACCTAGATTATTTTATTCTAGACTTGGAACGGGCCCCGAGGGCTTAGACACGCAGCAAAAACCGGAGATCAGCTCAGCCTGGGGCTCAGCTAAGGGCTAGGCTCTACTAGTAAGAAACCTCATAACTTTTTTACAGTGAAATGTAGAGTCTTGGCAAACAATTTTACATAGAATGTTATTGGTGGTGTTACGTGCTGGGGTTCGTCGATTCTGAAGATAAACACTAGGTATAACTTTCGAAACTTTATTACACACTAATTTACTCAAAACACACTTTAAAGTTACGAACAGTCGCACTGAATATCACTGGTCACTATTCACTCAAGTTAACACTCTCGTAATTCACAAAGAACTAATTTGTGACGCGCAAATCGCCCGTTTATATACCCCACAGAAACGCCTAGAACATTCACCGTGGGAACTCTACAAATAAACAGGAAGCTTCTATAAATAAACAACAACACGTGACAAGCGACCTTGAACCTTATACACTTGTAATAAGGTCGCTTGTCAGTAGCGCCCAACAAATTTGAGCCTTAAGTCCAGGTATTACGATCCAATTGTTAATTCGGTATGTCTAAGCGAGAATATTCGTGGAATCTATCCCGCGCGCTAGTCTTCTAGAACGTTCGAGTGCTTGTACGTTACAGTGGGATTTGATTTTTCTCTTTGCTAGAAGAATCTTTTGGATTGTACCTGACAGTCAGCTCCAAAGGTCGCAAGTCAGCAAGCGCCCGACACAGCCGTGGCACAATTCCTGGATGTGTGTCTGTCCCCATCATCGTGTGCGTCTTTCCAGTGGCGCTCTGTCCATACGCCATCACACAGGCTGAACACCCGTTGGAGACGCTGGCTATCACCTCCCGACCGATGCTTTCGAACACCTGGCAAACAAATCAGTGGGTTTGTTTCCGCAATTCATATACCAAAGTAGATAGGTACAGTCACGGACAATAAGATGTATACACTCCATACTTTCAAAATTAATATCACACTAAAACTAATAGACGTAGGTAGGTTAAAAACAAAAAGCGGAAATTGATTTCACATTGAACTAGTGGCGAAATCAATAAAAATACCAGAATTTTGTTGAAACATTATGGAGTGTATACATCTTATTGTCCGTGACTGTACGTATAGTCTTTGAGATATTATTATAGCTCAATGGTGGATAATGTTAGTAGGTATGACATGACAGGACTGCTACTCCCAAGGATTAATTATCTTTTCTGTCAATTAACGTAAATTCCTTCATTGGTCGGGGCCTTAGATGTGCTTAGTTAGATTATCGACCGCCGTGCGCCCCGGCCCGCGCCCCGGGGCAAAGCTAGGCTCAAAGAGTACCTACTAGGTATCTAATAGGTACTCCGTAGAGCCCAATTAACTTGTACAGGTAAGTAGGTACTTAGATAGTTACTTCTTATTTAAATGCACCAACCTAAGTTCTTCTGAAATCCGCGGGACTTCTTTTGTGGCGCGAACTCTATTTAAAGCGTGAAAGGAGGAATTCAAATTATAGGTATCCTTACCTTTTCCTGGGAAGCATACGATGGAAGATTGGGTGCACAAGCGCTGTCGAAGGTGTAGTCGGCATAATAGCGACGGATTCGCTCACGGCTGTCTCCCGCGCCTGACAAGCTAACCTGAGCAAAATTATACGCACATTTTACCTATTTAAAAAAACTGTTAATGGGGATGTAAGAAAATAGCTTATTTACTCACTTTTGTATTAGTAATTGTTACAGTATGGTCATCAGCTACATTGACGACAGGGACACGATCTTTTTCCGACTTCAGCTCTCTTGAAATAATTAAAACAATTAGTACTTAGGTACCTATCTAATCACACTAAAAACGTACTAAGTACCCTTCCTTTCCTACCCTTAAAAAATAATTAAACCTATTTTTTATTTTTATTATTATTTGTTTTTTTTTTAAGGCTAAGCAAAGTGCTTACCATGCCTGTAGGTAGGGTAGATAGGCACGGTTTGTATGCCATCTAAAAAGAAATGAATGAATGAAATCGTTTATTTGCTAGAAGCATGGTATGGTGTGTACAGGTATTATTATAATGTACCTAATATAGTATTAACAATAATTTAACGCATGAAGGGCGGTCTACAAAAAATATAAGCAATACTTGCCTGTCCGTGAATGGTCTCACTCGTATGGCCAATTTTACGTTAGACATAATTTTACTAGGATTTATGCAGTTATTTAACAAACAAAAATATGAGAATGTAGTATTACACAAATGAACACACACTGTGGGCTCTAATGTTGGACAAAGCTATTTTCGTATCTTTGCTTCCTGTCTCGTATGCATTAGTTTGGGAAAGTTTACTGAGCTAGAAATAGAACAGATTTTTTTTGAGCTTGACCGATAATTTCATTACTTACCTACCAACTTTTTAAAGATAAATCTTTATAATGTTGTTGTATGCAGATAGTTATGTTCCTACTTTCCTAAATTGAAAAATTCAACTTATTCTCCTCTCATTTATTTCTCTATGTCTTAATAACTCGTCCATTCTAGTTTGTCTGAGATTTAAGTTGTCTTTCTTTAGTACGTTAAGTTTAATTTTTAAAGATCTCACTTGGATAACGCTTTAGATAGTAGAATATATTGTAAGTTATAAATAAATGACTAAATTAAGTGAAGGGCAAGGCTTAAAAGAACATTGGTTAGGCTGCTGGGTTATCTGAGCTATAGTTACTCTGAGACTATATCCACTAGAAACGTCACATCGTTAGTGTGACTGACTTAAACTTTGTTATGTCACAAGTCACTGTCATTTCAGTCTCGCGGGACTGAAAAGTCGAAAAAAAGAAAGTTTTGGTTGGATTGGATGGATTTGGATTTGCGAAATTGTAAAAAGTTACTGTTTGTTTTACAGTGTTTCTCAAATAATAAGTTTCACAACTTTGTTCTTCCATCCACTTTTTATGAGGAGCAAAGGTAAGCTTATCCATAAAATTATTGGCTAATCAAATAGTGAACTTCGAGTGGAAAATAAGTAGGTAGGTAAGTATTAATACCTACATACTATCAAAAAACTAATTGAAGATACATAATACAAACTATATTTGTTTTTTCCACATCTATCTATACTTACAATACGTAAGTATTATCAGTACTCCTAGGTACACATCTAAAAGTAGGATTCATAATCTCATTTGTATTCCAATCTGATAAAATTCTTAGCGTAATTTCTTTACTGTCAATAGGTCATAATTAGCATCATAAAACCACTATTCAAGAGGCTCTTCCCTAATCCATATTTTAATTTATTATTGTTACTAATTCTATGAAAGATGCTCGTGCGGAACCTGACATGGAATCTTTGGAGATCAACACAACCCAGTAGACTGGGAAAGAGGTTTTTAGCTTCAGAGCCAGTAAAACCTCAGCCTGATGTCAATGATGGAGTAGATCCTGCACAGGTAATTTTCAACAGCTGAAGAGATTTTGAATAAAAAAAATAGCAACACAATGATACTATCCATTTCAAAGACAAGCTCTTGAATGATAATTTTGTTCTAACCATAGTTGTTTCTTGTTTCCAGGCAGAAGCTCTAGACAAAGACATCTGCCTCTTAGTAGATGAGAAGGATAAGTTCATTGGTACTGCTACAAAGAGAGAATGCCACAAAGTGGGACCTGATGGTGATGTACTACTGCACCGAGCCTTCAGTGTGTTCCTATTCAATAAAAGAGGAGACATGTTCTTACAGAGAAGATCTAGCCAGAAGGTAAGAATTAACCAGCATGTTTTTTAATAAATAAATTATTTTTAAAGATGGATCAAACCATCTGGTTTGAATGATAAGGTACATTAGAAAATAAGGAGTGAGTGCTGAGATGACGGCTGATAGAGAAAAATAGGAGATATGTAATATATGTTGTGCTGACCCCACATAAAATGAGACAAGGGCAGGAAGATGACCATTTCCTTCAATCAATAAATTTTAGTAATACAGTTCTATGATTATTTTGAAATAATAGTTCTGATACTGATTGTTCAACTATCTATAAATATTTCCAGGTAACATACCCTGATTACTACACAAATGCATGCTGCAGCCATCCCTTGTACATTGATGAACAGCCCGAGGACATTATCACTGCAGCAAGACGCAGGCTAAATCATGAACTGGGTATACCATTGAATGATGTAAGTTCCACTTCTATTACTGGTATTAGTATGTCAATTATTTTTAAGAATTGGGAAAAAGAGCAGAAGATTGCAGAGAGTGGAATGTGACAGTGCAAAGGGACAGCATAGGCTATTTGAGGTCTCCATAATACAGGCTAACCTACTTTGGAGACCATTACCGTCTTACCCATGTAACTGTTGTTGATGAATAAAAACATTATTATTATTAGTTTAAGCTAAAGTTAGGAGGAAAACTGTTTTTTTTTTTTCAAAAACCTTTAATTTATTATGTTTAATACTTTTAAATTTTTATATGCTATTATATTATATATGTGACCTCGCAAGTCTTATTGCGCTATTGTCCTTTCATGGGAACAATAATTCACCGTGCCACTTGGAGGACAACTAAGTGCAGCTCAAATAAATTAAAAGCATAAATTTTGGATGCATGAGGTATAGGACCAGAATGAATGGCGTGAACAGAGAGCCTACACCCTGCTGTTGTATATTATTGGCTGCAGATGATAATGATGATGAAGTGCACCTCAATGCTTTCGTCTTGCACTTGACAATACATGTTTTCTCGATCTTTCATGCCAGTGTCTTAACTTTAAAATGTTGTATAAACAGATGGACCCCGAACTGTTCACATACATGACGCGCGTGCATTACCACGACCCCGGCGACGGCGTGTGGGGCGAGCACGAGATCGACCACGTGCTGTTCTTCCAAAGCGACGTCAAGGTCAAGCCAAACTCCAGCGAGATATCCGAGTACTGCTTCGTGCCGAAAGCAGAGTTCAACTCGTAAGTTACTCTCTACAACCTTATAAAAAGTACCATATATAGTTCTTTTCGCTCGCGCCACAATACCGCCTCTATGCCAACTTGATCCCAACCCTATCTTCCCACTCTAATAAAGCTGAAAGGTTGTGAGTTTGTTCAGATGTTTGTATGTTTATGTTTCAATCATGCCTAAACCAGTGAACCGATTTGGATGAAACTTGGAATAGGTATAGATAGTGACCTGAAATAGCTTAAAGGCTATTCAAAATGTTGGTACCGCGTGGGCGAAGCCGCGCGCTGAAGATTGTTTGTTTCACGCTTTTCTTACTTTCTGCAGTAACAAATGGTTTGTGTTACAGGCCATTAAAATGCCCCATATGAATCCCCATTGAGGTGAAAAACACAGGCCTGTGTTTCAGCAAAATTAATGTTACCATTATATATTTTGTAACTGCAGGTTCCTTCCCACATTGGAAGGGCCCCTGACGCCGTGGTTCAACATGATCCGCCGACACCGACTCAAGCTCTGGTGGGACAACCTACATCGCCTGAAGGACCTCACCGAGCCAGATAAGATTCACAAATTTTCCAACGAAAAATAACTGATACGTAGGACTGACGCATATCGTATTGATTCTTTCAAAAATGCCATAATTGGTTATTTTCATAGTAAAATTCAACAATTATTTTCATTGAAGGGATTGGGTGGATAGCTTGCGAGTGTGCAGTCACTACCATTATTTTATTATTATTCTATTTGCAGCATTTATTTATATTTACGAGTTTGACTGTTCTCCACCCTTTGATGAAACTTATAAGGGAGCGAGTTAACATAAAATTATCCCAATCAATAATAATAAGTTAAAAGTTTACCAATAATTTTGTTTCAGTAATTGTTTAATCTTAATTTTTAGGTAATACATAAGAATGGGTGCTTATAATAAACCTTGATATTACATTATTTTGTTATCTTTTTATTTATTCAGACGTTGCCCAGGTCCATTCGAAATAATGTTCTTTGAATGCAGTAGATAATTAGACATACCCTAGACAGGCAGGTTGTCTTCCGTCGTATACCTACATTGAACCACAATAAATTGCCAAACTGTTTTATCGCTTTCAGAAGTATAGGCTTCCAGGATAAAAAACTGAAGTTCTATGTGTATTAATACTTTGTACTAGTAAAGACTTCATTCATAAATAGGCTTCAACAACTCATCAGAACTACAATCCGAAGCCGACGATGTCGTGAAGCGTTTCTTCCCAGGCTTATATCCTGTTACCCATTGGAGCGTGCGGTTTTCATTAGTCTTTCTCTTTCGGTACACCTTCCTTCTAGTCTTGGGCGCTTCGGTGTCAGTCAGGGAGCGCAGTAAGTACGCGGTGCAAGCGAATTTGTTGCCAGCGTGAAGGCCGTTTTTGTAAGCAGTGTGGAGATAGCGTACCGCTATAATTTGTAATATCTGAAAGCCAGGTTGCAAGTATGAGGATTATCACTTTTATAATAATAATAATATACCTAACGTTTATTACAGGCAACACTTAGTTTAGTACAAGATGTTAAGTAGGTACTTAAAAACGGCAAACGGCTATATTATATAATAACATACATAAAACATATTATAAGGGTCGATTCACATCTGACCGAAGATCCGTCGCGGATTATCGGTCGCGGAACGCCAGAACTGACAAATGTATAGAAAAACACTCGACCGTTCACACTCAACCGATGATACGTTAGTCCGTCAAGTGTGAACGGTCGAGTGTTTTTCTATACATTTGTCAGTTCTGGCGTTCCGCGACCGATAATACGCGACGGATCTTCGGTCAGATGTGAATCGACCCTAAACCTATTATTTTGCGCCGCGTCGGATGCGCGGCGCAGCGTTAATCGTGGAATTTACATTACCATGGCAATAATTATAAGAGCCATAACGGCATTAAATCTCCAGGAAACTGACATCATTTCGTTTATCAATTTCTCTTCGCAGCCGTCTTTTGATATTGTAAGTTGTTTCTGCGGAAAAGATGGGTGAATGCCATTAGAGGAAGGTCTAGGGAGAAAAACTAGGTACTAAGTAGGTACCTATTGTACGAACTAGAAATGCTAGCTACCGATAGAAAGTGACTCACAGCTGGATCATATTTGTAGATGGTGCCTACTTGGCTGACCCCGTGGTGGATGCACGGATAAAGTGCCTCGATAGAACAGCAGCTATATGGCACATTGTCTGCGACAAACTTGTGATCCGCACTAGGAAACAGTAGGAAAGGTCAAAGGTGATACAATACCTGTAAGTAGGTCCAACTAGCCTTAAATAAGTTGGTGCTTACAATGTACTTGAGTCCATACTCTCTCCAGTAAACCATGGTATGAAGAACCACTCCTGCGTGAAAGATAATGATATTATCGAAGATATTCAAAAAAACCGAACACAAATTATTAGGTAGCGTACTAACTTGCTAGAGCAAAATATGCTGAGTGGTAACCTACCACATATTGCACATAGCTCTCTCTGAATGATCTTGGCCACGAAAAAAGTCCTAGCACTAGCGAAATCACTATTACAATTTTATCATCACACGTTGTTACTAACGCGCCGCCGCCGCCGCCGCGCCCGCTCCTAAAGGACTTCTTTCGTGGCTACCCTACACGTGTCTCGTTGTCTGTGTGTTTGTTTAGTTAGTATGCATTCATAGTCACCTGGTAACTGACCCGTCCGCAGCAGTGGAAGCGAGTCTGCAGCCTGTCGATCGCCACCTTGGATGGCAGATGGTTGGCGTACCGCAGCATGGCTTTTGTAATGCCGCCTTTTATTTTAGCTATCAATAAAAAAATTGGTTGTGCGTAATATCCTACTTACTTATTTTACAAATTGAATTTTATGTAGATAGGTAGGTAGGTACACAAAACCCTCCGTAGAAGCGCGCATGGTAGGTAACTAAGTGAATACTCGTACTACCTAATGGGTTAGATTCTCATGCTGTAGGTAATAAGGAAATACCGAGCGAGTAGTGTAAGGTATAGGTACCTACCTAGGTAATTTAAAGTAGGTAAGGTACCTACGTTAATAATTTGTTTTCACCTCTTATAATAGTCGATTGAAGGCCAGAGTAGAACATAATTGCAAGAAATATTATTATCATGATGATAAGCGCCCAAATGTAATAAAACAGTCCGTTTGTTACATCATACTCGCGTTTTGGTAGTCCGGCTTTGAAAAGCTGATAAAGTCCGTAGAGCTGGAAAAGATCGTGATATTTATTTACTGAAGGGCCTTTTTTCATGACTTCGTTTTATGATCCTTCGTACCTCAATAACCACAGCAATAATGGAACCACATGCTATTATAACCGGTATTGCGTTACCATCAGGCCAGCACACGAGATCTAGTAGAGTTCCTTCCTCGCTGCGTATGCCTTCAGAGGTGTTGACCAGCCAAATCAGATAAAATATAACAATTGGCATGCAAGCCATTAGAAGCATACGAATATTGTTGAAAGAAGCCCAGGTAAGATTCATAATAAGCGCTAATTATATACGCAAAACAGCTCTGTCCGAGGTCCCAGTACCCGTGCCGTGCCGTGATTTGATTTTCCTTTTCCGCCTGACTGATTGTCAAAACCTCTCCATTATGTACAGATCTTAGATGATCAAACGCGGCCGCTCCGCTAGAAAAGATAGAATGTTTTCAAGTAGTAAGGTTTTTTTATCGTACTTTCCTTCTTGCTCATAAGTTCATAGCAATAAGTTAAAGAGAGTCAAGTATATTACTATCAAGGCAGTTTTGTCCTTTCCGTACACACTAATTTGTTCCATAGAGAATTATAGATTTTAATAGAGATGTGAACATAAGTGTCATCGAAAATATTGTTTGTCGATAAAATTTTCTAAAATTACTGGTTCGGAAGAACTAGTGACACGACAAGAAGAAGTAAGTTAAAAGTTGATTATAGCTATTACCCAGATACCTATTATTTAAAATACAGGGTGGTCCACTCAGTGACGTCAATAGGAAAAATAATAAGTTTCTCACATCCATCCAATCCAGGGCTATCCAGAAATACCCCATGTACCTATGTTCTACGATTTTTTTTAGTTTTCGAGTTATACGCATTTAAAGCTTTATAATGAGAATGTCCGATTGGAACGAATTAGTTATCAAAAAAAAGGGAGAATTTTCAAATTTATTTTCTTGTTAAAAAATTAACTTGAATTGTACTTTCATACATACAAAACTCAGCTGTCTAGCATTAGTGCAAGTAGAAAAGTTTAGATCCAAAGTTATGATATTGTGTTTAAGATAGTCAACGTTTAATTTTCAACATAAAAACTAACTTTCTAAAACTTCCAGGGACTGTAAGGTTCCGTAATACCATGAAAAAAGTGCTACTTAGGGGGCTATTTTTTGTTGAAATCAATGAGGACAAAGTCAAAAAGTATTTATTTTGTAACAATATTTTTAAAGTAGGTACCAATCCTAATCTACTGATTGGGTTTCCATAATATTCACCGATGGGTATGGAGTAGGTATGTTGTGTTCAGGAATATCATTAACACCCGATTAGTAGGTACTACGGGACCTGTGGTGGACCACGGGCAGGGACTGGCTATTACTTACCTGTATGTATGTGCCTATATTTCAGTCGTTTAATTGAATTTTCTTTAAAGTATAACTCTGTTTACCTACCTACTATTAGGTTTAAGCCACATTGAATTGGCAAGCGACGCGTCAATTATTTTATTGCAAGCCATTATAAACCTTATGAACAATGGTACAAGATATAGAAACGCTTGTAGAATGAACCACTCGGGCCAGCGCGGCCCGCTAGATGGCTTCGCCAGATCTCGTTGATTCTACAAGCGATTCTATATCTTGTTCCATTGGTCATAAGGTTTATAATGGCTTGCTATAAAACTAATTGACGCGTCGCTTCCCAATTCAATGTGCATTGAGCCTTACATAATGCTATTAACTTAGGTTTAGAATCATTTAAAGCTAGATGAATTTAAGCGCCTTATTCCTGGATCAATCCAAGAAGGACCATCAAGAAACTTGCAGTTTGATTCCTTCCATTCCAACCATTAGTTTAAATTATAATTTTTGCATTTCCTTCTTACAAAGCGCTTTTTGCGGTTTGGAGCTCCATTCGTCTATATTATTATTACGGTTTCCTGAAACAGTTTTAGATTTACGTTAGCGTTAACCAAACATGAATGATTCTAATAATAAAGTTCTACCTACTAGGTAGGTAGGTATAACTTTTTCATCAATCACTAAACAAACAAACGTTTATTCATTCATTCATTCATTCAAACATACATACAAATCTAATCCGAAAGGGGGCGCTGGGAACCGGGACACAGAAAATCTAGTCCGGCTCTTAGCGCACATCATTATTGTTTACGCAAGCATAAATAGGTACAATCACATACCTAAGTTATACTATTATTATTATAACTAAATTTAATTGTTTGTTACATTACTTTAAGCTTGTATAATACTTGTCTCTAAATAAACATTATCTTATCTTAAAACGTACTAGAATGTTTGCAGCCTTCTAGCCATTTAATTAAGTATTTATTATTTGTACTAAATTCCATAAATCCGGAAAAAAAATTTAAAATAAGTTCAGCCTCACCAACCACCAACATAATAATAATAATAAATAAATAATGCTGGACTTTTCACACAGCATCATCTAGCCCCAAAGTAAGCAGAGCTTGTGTTATGGGTACTAAGATGACTGATATACTACTTATATACTTTTTGTTTGTAAATACATACATATTATACATAGAAACACCCAGACACGAGACAAATATTTGTAGATCACACAAACATTGGTCTCGCCGCGGGGATCGAACCCGCAACCTTTTCCGTCGCAGGCGAGCCTTCACCCACTGCGCTACAGAGGTCGTCAAAAACTACATAAAACTATCGATGTCGATAGAATCGAGTACAACACTATGATAACAAATATGATTTGTATATTTTGCCTATAGCATTCGATTTATCCTTATTAAACAAGATTCCATGATAGTATTTTGTATGAAATTATCCCCCGAATGCATTAAAATTAAGAGTTTGATACTATAATACCAAAAAACACTTACCGTTGGTAGCGTAAGATTTCATCATTATTTTGGCGTCTTGATGAATGAAACCTACAGCATGGCACTGCACAAGACATAGTTTAGATCATTAATTTTACTTGTTTCCAATTTTTTCTCAAAAACTTTTAGTAATTATAACAAAATTAAATTTTATTAGCCTTCATCAAAATGACGTTTCCATGTAAACAATCCATGGATACGGAATAATGTCACTCAACAAGAAGGTAAACTTTCAGTTTCTCTGACCTCTTTAATTTGGTTTCATAGGACAGAGGTTTATGTAACCTACGTAACCAGAAACCCTGTACGGAAAGGCCAAAACTGCCTTGGTAGTAATATACTTGACTCTCTTTAACTTAATGTAATGTAATAAGAGTAATAAGCAAAGAACGATAAAAATCACTTGCTACGTCATCAAATTTTTAACTTCCACCCTTGTACAGATAGAGGTATAGGTACACTTTGCCCCATAGATTTGATGCTTTAGAGGTTTTACACTAAATCTATGCTTCGCCCAACGGATCTAGGCATTCGTGAAGTTAGCCACAGATTAGGAAGAAGTTAGCCGTTTGTCTGCGCAGTGAACGCTTTTTCATACAAAAAATTGTGTTCTACGCGGCTAAACAATGTGAACGTTCTGAACGAATTTCATGAACGCATTTTCTAATTGTCATCTTTGACGCATCACTATTATGTAATCAGCTGGGTTCAAATGTCATGAATTGTCATGTCAGTTCAGTCAGACAGAAGATATTGCGTTCACTTTATTTTAGAATTTTATTTTTCAAAACAAAGGTGTTTTTCTAAATAAAATAAGTTATCTTAATGTTAAAAAACGTGAAAAATAAATATAATTCGTGCATTTTAATATGAATAAACAACAATCACGACAGTTATGGGTCATAAAATTTTGTCTAAAAGTTGTATATCCAAAGTACAACCTCTACGTTTTTCTTGTTTATCTCGCGATAAAGTATAGAATTTGGTGGCAAAGGAAATTGTCTGGATCACAAAGAATGGAGACGTATAGATTCAAGACCATTCCAAAGCACGTTGCGAATTCCCTACTTAAAAACACCCTCGAAGATTATTTACCTGTTTTCGTGGATAAGTGTGTTATCATATCAAAAGAGCAATTCATACAACTCTGTAGTGAAAATCTTTACTACTTAGACAATGGAGTGCTTTGGCTGGTAATTAAACTATCAAGTAATAGCAAAAGAAAGTTCAAAGAAAGGAATATTGATAAGCAAACCTCTAGAAATAACTTGAACTCTTTAACTTCAGAGATATACAAGTTGCTCTGGACTGACAACAATACTGACAGCCTGGAGAACATCAGAATTGTTCCAGTGGTGGGCTCAAACTCTATTCCTGAAGGAGAGGTGGTCACTACTGAAAATGAGTTCCATAATATCTCTTCCACATTTGGTTTGAAAAATAAAGATTTTGAAATAACATTCCATCCTATACCTTCATTAGAGTATGAACCTAAAATGGCTACATCAACTGAAGTCAGTCTTATTCTGAACGAATATGAACTCTCAATGGAGTTTTTGAGAGAAATTTTAAGCAACTATTTTGAAAGTCCAAGGGCACTGAGTGTAAATGATGTGCTTAGCATAGAGCTAAGTCCTGAAATAACAGGCCACCACCTTTACAAGTACCAGGACTTAGTTGCAGCAGCTGGGAAAGTGTACTTCAAATGTAAAAGTCTCACCTTCGAAGAGAAGACAGATAGCCAAAAGGACTCCTCGGAAACAGAAAAGAATACAGTTTCAAGCAACACAACCAAAGAAAATGAAAACATTATTAGAACATATTTTGTAGCAAAAGGAGAGACACAGATGTCTATGACTGAATCCTTGCACTTGCTTAAGCCGAGAGATGAATTTTTTGCTCTTCGAGGGTCGGAAAATAGTAATTCCTTACATCAATGTCCCACAGGATTGAAAGAAAAATTTTATGAGATTCAGGAAGCTATCCAGCCCTTTTTAAATGGAGACATAAGTAATCTATTTTATATTGAAATTCTTGAATGAAAAATCCAGAATGTTTAATAATCCTCATCATCATTAATTATTTAGCATTTTTTATGTTTGTTGGTACGGTACCTCATTCTTGACACCTATATTTTCCACTACTAATCTTCAAAATGCTTCCTCAAAAAGTTGACACACTTGACACTAATTTGGCCTTTTATTTTTAATGCTGGGAAAAATGCATCCCCTCCTGCTGGGGTACATACCCCTCTCGACCCTGGGGACTAAATCGTCTGAGCCTTTTCATCCAGTCCCCATCCGGACACTTTCTTGGCCTGTCCCAATTTCATTGCCCATCTGTAACCTTAACCTTATATATCTAGCTGTCTTTTTATCATTGCATTTTTTTAATTGCCCTTCTTAGCCTACATACTAATAATTCTACTGTTTCAGATGACTTGTCTTCCTCTCTATCAAGCCCTATCATTCCGATGCTGCTACTAACTGGCTCTATAGGATCGGGGAGGCATAGATTAGTTAGAACAATAGCTAAATATAACGGTGAGTTGTATACCTTACACCTCAATCATTATTCAAGGTCTTTCATGTCAGAGCATAGTAAAATTTCTCGGAAAATCGATAGTCGAAAAGTAATAATATTGCTGACATAACACTATTGATAATAGTAGTCTGACAAATATGATTAGTCTAGTTAGAATAAATCCAGAACCTGGTATGACGTCAGGGGATACAGCTATTAACGTAACTTTACAAAGAACAGAGAACCGGTATCTATAGATTGTTTTCAATTATTCTTAGATGGTTTAATGAAACAGATCAATTATTTAAGTATATTTCAGGACTGAGCTGTCTTCCAATAGACTGTAGCACAATAATGAGTTCTACAGCAAAGCAGACTGAAAGTAAAATAGACTCGACTGTACAGAAAGCGAAGGGTGCCGCCCCTTGTATTGTCATGTTGGATCATTTTGAGGTAAGTCACATTATTGTTCATTCGAAAACTTTTTCATGTAGTTTGTTACTTCTTCACTCTGTAACAATTTCTATTCTTTTATCGAGACATTACTTTATAAAACATGTAACTTTTATTACCGATTCCAATGGTAAGTTTCTCATAAAACGATAAGAATTTGATAATTTTGATAATATTTTAACTTATTTTAGGTTTTTGCAGTTGATCCAGAGAACAACGAAGACTGCAGAGTGATAGAATACACCATGAACACAATAACGGATTTATACCAAAACTACACCAAACATCAAATTATATTCATAGCTATCACAGAAAGGCGAGATTTAAAACCAAATATCCTGAGGATGTTTTTAGACAAATTCCATATATCTAGGATGAATGCCCAACAGAGATATGAAACACTTGAATGGTTTGCTCAAGCTATGCAGTTGAAGATTGATGGTTTGGAAAATGAAGATGGTTTATGTAGTTCGTCCAAGGAGGTCTTAAGAAGAGTTGCGGCGAAAACAGAAACATTCTCGTATGGAGACTTGGATGCGCTCATGCATTTCGCTCTTAGAGAGTCATATTTGAAGCAGCAAAGCAATTTTGATAAGCTACTTAAAGACCCAGATTTGAGATTGGTGAAAGAAGATGACTTTAATTCAGCGCTGGGTATGTTTTTTATAAAGTCAAAGAATTAATATTATTATAATTTTTTCTCAATTAGAATCTAGTTTTCTTATTAGTTGATAAGCCATGATGTAGGCCTTCAAAATCTCGAGCTAAGTTTTCGAGCCTAGCTTAAATAGAAAATTTATTAAACAATTAAAAATTTCAGAATCTATAAGAAGTTTGCAGAGTCAGTATTTGGACGCCCCGAAAATACCCAAAGTGTATTGGGACGATATCGGCGGCCTGGATGTTCTCAAGAAAGAACTTATGAAAACTATCGAGTTACCAATAAAGTATCCGCATCTTTTTAAAAATTCTACTCTCAAAAGATCAGGTAATACCTATTTACTAGCTTACTTATGCATCTTTCTATCAGCCTAAATCCACCTACTGCTAAGTACCCACAGACATACTAGGGATACTGTATAAATTGGGCTGTGGATGCCGTTTATCATAAATATTTCTTTTGTGTAAAAAAACAACTTCACTGTAAGTACCCATCCACTCCTCATTCTCACAAAACTTATTCCGGTCCTGTGGCAATAAAACCCATTGTTTCCCCGTCTCCTTTTATAATACAATTATTTGTAATGCTTGCCTACCATATACCAACATTATAATTTAACTAAATTACCAACTTCTTTAAAATGAATCCCTTTCTTGGTCTTTATTGAGTCTGTATATTCCAGGCATACTGCTGTATGGTCCTCCAGGGTGTGGGAAGACCCTGGTAGCCAAAGCTGTGAGCACGGAGCTGAATGTTAGCTTCCTGAGTGTCAAGGGACCGGAACTGCTTAACATGTACATTGGACAGTCTGAGGAGAACGTCAGGAAAGGTAGGATTATTAAGATTTTATAATTCCGGATCCGACCATGCGTCGCTGAGTATCAATATTTTATATATATATATATATATTTTTTTTAATATTATGTCATATACACTTTTTCTACTACTTTTTCCTGAAATTATACATCAATTAAGTGACAGAGTAAGCGCAAAAAATGTGTTTATTTACGACATCGCATTAGAAACCTCTAAAATTATCAGTGTTTCTCTACTATATTATGCAGGATACACATATAAACCTTCCTCTTGAATCATTCTGTTCATTAAAAAAACTATCCGCATTAAAATCCGTTACGTAGGAGCAGACAGACAGCGGGAAGCGACTTTGTTATAAACTGTGTAGTGAAGCTGAAATATTAAGAGACTGGCCTAAGCTTGTCGGTAAGAATATACTTAAAAACTTTTGGGTACAATTGAGTTGTCGCTATAGCCCCAGATTTGGAAAAATCGGAGATCTGTATTGCTGTGGATCTGAATCCTAAGTTAAAATACATATATTTGTATAAGTACCAATTTATTTTTATTTCGCAGTGTTCGAGTCAGCTCATCTAGCGTCTCCATGCATCGTGTTTCTGGACGAGTTGGACGCGTTGGCGGGCAAGCGTGGCGCGGCGGGCGACGCGGCCGGCGCCAGCGACCGCCTCGTGTCCCAGCTGCTGGCCGAGCTTGACTCCGTCGCCACACAAGGTGTGACTTTGTGCGACCTTGTGCACATTATGTATAGAAGACTAATAAATAAACGAGCGCGAAACGCGCACGCGCAGGACAGGGGCATTCAAAAAGAAGAATATATTTGTAAGGTAGTGAACTTATAGATAGATCTTAGAGAAAATATTTGCGGCTCGCTTAGCTCGCGGATATTGAAATTCACTACGCTCACTATCGAAAGACTCAATGGACTTTTTAGTTGTCTTAGATTATTATTATCAATAGACAAGAGTGTAAACAAAATTCAAAAATCCTCAACATATACAATGTATTAGACTGAACAAATATTTAAAGCGCACTGCCTAAGATATACACGCATCAGCTCTGAGAGCTGCCTGTGTATTATGAATAATATTATATAAATAATATTCAAACAACTACAGTTTTGCAATGCTACAAAATTATTATTATTATTTATTACTAGCCCGCATCGTCCCACTGCAGAGCAAAGGCTTCCCTACCCCCCTTCCACCTTTCTCGGTCTTGTGCTATGGAGGACCAACTTTCCATGAATTAACATTACGTCTATGTGCAAAACTGCAAGTCGTAACTTAGGCTTTATAATGAGAACGGCCTCTCAATTCGAGGATGTAAAAGTAGCAATCATGCTTTATAATGCCTTTGTTCGAAGCAAACTTGAATTTGGATCTATAGCGTGGGATCCTCATGAGGATAAATATACCATTTTAATCGAAAGGCTGCAGCGTAAGTTTGCCAGATATGTGTACAAGCGGCTGTATGGATACTATCCGTACCTTTTCCCTTCTCTATTTGTTTGGTATGGTCGGCATGGACTCACTTGAATTGAGACGTAAGTTACAGCTAGCATACCACTACTTCTTGATTCTCCGTGGCAAAGTCAATAATCCGACCATACTGAGCATGATCTCACTCTATGTGCCCGACAACTACGTACGTTGTGGCCGGCGCTATCATTCTCTGTTCGCATGCCACACCCCGCGTACCAATTATGCGAACAATGCTCCAACTTTGAGGGCTCTCACTTTGCTTAATGCCTATTTGCATGAGGTCCAACATGTCGACATTTTCAGTGACAATCTCTCCATTATTTTTAACACCTTGAGAATGTACTTAAGTTTTAATCTTAGATAGTTAGCGCTTTGGTGTCACTGTAAGCTTTCTATCAAAACTGTTATAATAAATAAATAAATAAATGAACGAGCCCAGCTCGTCTCTCCACCTGAATCTAGGTCTGCCGCGACCTCGTCGTCTATAAATATACAAAAGACTACAAAAAACTACTAATACTTGAATACTACAAAAGACTGGGAACATTTGGAGTGGGAGATTTAGCCACTAAAGTATGCTTGTTAAAAGAGACCACATCTGTAGGCCACATCAAGTTAATAATAAACCATCGAAGACTAACAGTGATCCTTTAAAATTCCAGATTCAGATACGTCAAGCTTCGTATTCGTGATGGGTGCGACAAACCGTCCCGATATGTTGGAGCAGGCGTTGTTGCGTCCCGGTCGGTTGGATAAACTCATATACGTGGGACCCTATGCCGGCAGCAAGGAGAAAACTAGTGTACTGACTGCACTCTGCAGAAAGTAAGTATACATTTTGATAGGAAATTATACAGTAAACAGAAGTAAAACTGAATAAAGGTAAAATTGCCAGGCCTAAAGAATATGGAGGAATGGACTCTTTGATTATGGATAAATTGTGTGTGTGTGTGTGTGAAAGAAAAAAGTCATTCTGAGATTAAGATGATGATGATGAAGGTAGTTTATTTTTCATGCTATGTCATCTCTTGATCTTAAGCAAATTGTAACAATAATTATTAGTTTCTAATATAATGTAACTGGTGTTTTCAGGCATAAATTACAAGAAGATGTGGATCTGGCGTCTATAGCGGAGGCCTTGCCTGAACGATGCACGGGCGCAGACTTGATGCAAGTTGTCGGCACGGCGCGCGCGGCCTCCGTACGCAATCTAGTCGCTAAACTAAACCAAGGTGTGCTTCTATTACCTACTATCTGACCATACGAAACTTCAAATAAAGATCTGATCAGCCTAAAACTAGTGGACCAACGATGACATGAAAGTGAAAAGAAAATATTCTCTGAAGCCTTAGTTAATTAAGCCCATAGTCCATTTCGTATTTTTAGTGTTGCAAGTGTGATATGTAAGTGATATGGCTGATTTATAATTTTTATTAGAAAACTATAACAAGGTTAATTTGTTTGTTCCAGGTTTGGTGAAAGAAAGTGAATTGAGTCAAGATTCTGTAGTTCTTGGGGCAACAGAGCTGTGGCAAGGAGTGGAGGCTTTCAGGCCGTCCGTGACTGAAGAAGAACTAGCTTATTATGAATCCTTGAAGTCACAAATGTAGGAAGAACACAAATTGTTTACTAGTCTTTTGCTATTTTTTTGGTTGCGAGGCTTTCCAGTCATGCTTGGGATCATCGTTATTAATTGATTCAAATCATTAGACCTAAGAATCGGTAATATTTGTAACAATGTTTGAAATAAAATATTGGAGCCTAAAGATAGAAGATTATTTTTCCGAAAATCTACAAAATCTACTTTGTGACGCAGGTTGCGGGTTCGATCCTTGCCGCGGGATAAATGTTTGTACGATAAATGCAAATATTTATCTCGGGGTGCACACGTCACGAAACAGCGATTAACAACAGAGAAATGGCATACTACTTACAGTAGTATAAATAGTTAGTATATATATATATATATATTTAAAGTTATAGTATACAACAATATTGATTAACAACGACACTCGTCTACTTTATCACGGCGGAATGTATGCATGGCACTTCGATGGGCGGTTCAGATTTTTTTTCTGGGAGGGGCACAAGAAACAAAAACTGACAAAAATTACACAATTTATTATTTTGATGTAGTTAGTAGGTACACAAAAATATCGTCTGGGGGGGGCACGTACCCCCGTGCCCCCCCCCCCCCCCTGGATCCGCATAAGCAGTTCGAGATGATGTCAAAATCAGTAAAATAGTAATGTCATAAAGTTCAATCGAGATTATCAAAATCGATTTTTGTTTCACTACTATCAATTCATCTCATTCGATTATAAGGTTCATTCATAGACAAAATTACTAAACCAACGATTATTTTTTAACGTATCGATTGTTTCGATTTTTATTTTCGCACTCTCTATGATCGAAAGTTTACTCAGTACTGTTATTTGGCGGAGTTTTTTAGAAAATGTTTATTGCTTAATATTTTTATTACATGGCTCGTTTATGATAATTTATGAAATAATTAAACAGGAAATAGACAAAAGCATTTTTTTTGTATGTTTTATTGTTTAATTTTTATTCTTGATTTTTTTGGTTCAAAATTATTGTGAACTAGGTACACAACGTGAAACGAAACAAGTTCCGGCGTGAAAAAGACTACTATCGAGTCTAGACCTCAGTCTAGACTAGTTATATAGTTACTCTGAGGTCTAGACTAGTAAACCATAGCCAAATAAAGTGTTTTACACTGGTGTTTTGTTTTATTCTACTTGTTTCCGTCGAAAAGAGGTATATTCAGAACGTGACCGATATCTACAAGTTTAGACAAATAGATGTTTTCATCGCAAAAACATAATTTGAAAATTCGATTTGGAAAAATAATGTAGAGATAGCAGTTGAGCTTTAAAAAGATCGTTTTTACGACGTGCCCTTAGATAGCTTGACTGATTTATTTATTTATTTACAAACTTATCTATAACATCACAGATAAAATCCAAATCGTTATAGCTAATAAATACAAGTAAACATAATAAAAATCTATCAGAAAAATATACTCAAAACAAAAAACAAAACAAAAAAACAAAACCTCGGTATCTGACGTACGATTGTATTGTATTTTTTAATTTTATCTATGTACATGTTGTAGTAGCTTATTTTATGTTTTTTTTTAATATAATATTTTACAAATCTAACCACTTTACGTACGGTTAAACAGAAAGCGACACTCAGCGAGCTTCGAGTTCGTCCGAGTCAGCGAGCGACAGAAATGCATTTTGGTTTCAGAACGTAGCCGTCACAGACGTACTAGGGATACTGCGTATCAGACGGAAAACTCAGGAACAAATCTACTCGCCGTAATTTAATCTGTGGGCCACATCTCATAGATTTTGACAAATGAAACCACAGAGTATTGAAGAAAGCATCGTGCTACCACCGTAGATAATAAATGATTTCTTTCCTCATTCATTCCAATCACTCATTCTATTTCTATTCTTTCCTATTCATGAGCCGAAGGCCCAATGTACTTAGGTAATTAGGAGGTGTTGTGAAAGGCAAGAAATAATTTAACATATTGATCATTTATTATTTTTTTTATTTTTTAACTTAGTTTTATATTTATTATAAGCTTTTGCCTGCATGGCAGGTAATGTCTTGTTGGCTAATCTGACAACATCCGTACCTTTTAAAATTCGGTTTATTATATTGCACCAGTTAAATACTGCTAAACGTAACGTGAATCCCAGAAATAGATCTTTTACAAGATTTTTGTGTAATTCGCAATGGAGAAAGTCAAGCGAATATTTAGCTTCTATATTATTTTTGATGCTTTTAATTATTTCTTTACTATGTGGTTGCTTTTCTAAATATTCGTTGGCTTCCTCAGTAATAATACCAAAGAACCTCACGGCATTTTCTGAAGGGTAGGTTAATTTTTTTTCTTTTACGGATTTGTATTCTTTAAAAGATATCCAATTATGGATGGAGCCTGTTTCAAAATTCAAATTTGTAGCGGTTAACTCATCCTCACACTGCCGACATTTAATTTTTCCTAATATTTTTCTTATAACCCACCCTGCAGTATATGCACGTGAGTGTACATGTAGTCTTTCTTGCCTACTTGTAATAGATGTAGGAAATATTTCTGGTCCTACTTCAGAGGATTCAGGGACATTATCATTATTTTCAATTTCATTTTCCTTGGTGGTGCCAAACAAAGCCTGCAATTTTAACAATGGACCCCTGAATCCTCTTCACAATTATAATTTTTTGAGTGAAACTGTATAAATCTAGTGATTAGCAGTGATTTAAATGTGCTTATAAAGGTGTGGCAATCTGGGTCATTATTTCTGAAATTATACGACCGCACTTGACCGAAAAAGTTTTCAATTGGGTCCGAGTTAAAATATCGCGGACGCATAATTTAAATTTCTTTTTTTTCCAACTGTTGCCACACCCTTTCGTAACTTTTTAATGTTACAATCCAATTTTTCAAAGAAGGTACAGATGTTTCTTTTCCTTTTTCATCAACATATCTTATTTCTGAAAGTTTTTTTATAGCATCTCGCCAAAACGTGTGGTGCATTGAGTTTTTTGTAACTGCATGTCTTAGCGGTTTGCCTTTTGATTTTTTTGAGTATAAACTCGCTCCATTCACTGAGTCGAACAAATCGTCAAAAAATGATACCACTTCTGCGGTATTTTTTAATGTAGGGCTCACTGGACTGCCATCTGCATATTGCGCTGCAACAAAAAAAAATGAAGATATTAATATGCGAAAACGAAGCTTCGCTCTACATGATGATGATCATGGCTATTATGAGGGTCGGATAGTAGTTTCCTGATTTACTATGAAACTAGGTACTTAAAGGAAATTTAAGCTTACGTACTAAATTGGTTCTTATCTATACTAATATTATAAAGAGGAAAGATTTGTTTGTATGTTTGAAATGAATAGGCTCCGAAACTACTGGACCGATTTGAAAAATTCTTTCACCAATAGAATCCTACATTATCCCCGATGAACATAGGCTATATTTTATTCCGGGGAAGTGAAATTTTCCCGAGGGATCGCGGGTAACACCGCGGCGGACAGCTAGTCCATACTAATATTATAAATGTGAAAGTAACTCTGTCTGTCTATCTGTCTGTCTGTCTGTTTGTTACCTTTTCACGCCAAAAGCACTGAACAGATTGGGCTGAAAATTGGCATGGATAAAGGTTGTATCCCAGGGAAGGACATAGGCTACTTTTTATCCCGGAAAAATCCCGAGGGACCGCGGGTTACACCGCGGGAGCGCAGCTAGTATTATATAAAATGCTTACCAAACTGAGCGGTGTAAGACAAAGTGGCTGCAACCGTTTTACTAAAAACTCTAGTACAGTTTTTTACCTGAAACATAAATATAGTTGAATAAGCTTACCGCTGAAACTAAAAGCAAGAAATTTTTAAATATAATTACAATCAAAATTCAAAAGAGAGAAATTACTAACCTTCATCTTTTTAATTTTTTCTGGAATGACATGTTCATCATTTAACTTGTGCAGTAGTCGCATCTGTGCATGGTTGCAATCTGTTTTGTATACTTCAACAATATCAGACCATTTTGATATCTTGCCTTGGTATATTATGTTTTTTGTAAGAAAGTTGTTTCGGAGCCCTTTAATTAGGTGTGGTGGATCATAAATCACACTCAAGACATGTCCGTTGATTTCAATAACTTCATCTGCAATATGACTTGATATAAGATTCACATTATATTGAACAATAAATCCTACTAATATTTTTTTTTTATTTTATTTTATTTTATTTGGGAAACAAACAGTACATAGTGACAATTAAATTAAAGAGCATATAAAAACACATAAACCAATCAAGTTAAGTTCAAGTTAAGTTAATATTATAAACTAGTTACTAGTTTTCCATTCTTTTTGTAGGTTTTCAAGTAGGTACCTACTTATGTTATTTAAGTCGCGAGTACCAGCTATAGTATGTATATCATGGTTCAAAATTAAGAAAATTTTTTTAGCTCAACCACTTACCAACAATTTTATCAGCACGTATCTGTTCTCTTTTTGTATCCTCCAGGAGACTTTTAATCATGCTCTGGAATGCTGTCCCTTGATCACAGACTATTGCCAGAGGTTGTAGACCAGCATTTATTATGGCTGTTACCATATTTTTAATAATAATTTTTAACTGAACCCCCGAGGTTGCTCCTTTGCAAAAGTAAAATGCAATAGGCTGCTGCCATTTGCAGAGAGCGCCCCTTAGCATGAAAACAAGGGCATGGTCTGCGAAATCCCTTGACTTTTCGTTGAGTTCAACAAAACCATTAATTTTATCTTTGTTTTTGTCATATGAAACAGCTGGCTCCAGGGCTACCTCATCAAACAGAATAGAACAATATTTTTTGTTTTCATCCCAATTTGAGACCTGCAACAAATGTAATAAGATGTAATTATGGCTAGTAAAGTAATAATTAATTAATTTAATCATTAAAATACTGATAAAATATTTATTTTGAAATACATGAAATACTGGTAAAATATTTATTTCTGGACTTTTCACACAGCATCATGTAGCCCCAAAGTAAGCAGAGCTTGTGTTATGGGTACTACATGACTGAAACTACTTATATACATTTTGTTTGTAAATACATACATAATTATAAATAGAAAACAGACCCGAGACAAATATATGTAGATCATACAAACATTTGTCCCACAGCGGGGTCATACTCGAAAAAATGGTAAGATTTTATCCATGCTATTACATTTATTACCTTTAGAAGCTGGGTTTTCAACAGCTTCATGCACAAATTGCACAGGTACAGAACTGGAAGTCATACCCGTTACATCTGAAATGGAAATATTGGTAAAATAAATATTTAAAATGGTAAGAACTTAGTAAGTAAGTTCGTATAATAGATTTTAGTTATATTATCTAATCATGCTAATTATTATATTCAACAATCATTATGAAACTTTGCATAAACATTTCAGGGGTATCGAAATGGAGAAACTTCCCGGAAGCCATAATTCCATAATCCTGCTGTTTCTAACAGATGTTTAACACTATTTATTATTGCTTACTCTTCTAAATCAATGCCTAGGCAGTAATGAGTCTAGTTTTTTTTTACCAACCAGAAGTAGAGGTAGTCTTCATCCAATGGATCTAGGCATTTGTGAAGTTAGCCGTTTGTCTGCCCAGAACACAATTTTGTATGAAAAAGCGCTCACTGCGCAGACAAACGGCTAACTTCACGAATGCCTAGATCCGTTGGGCGAAGTGTACGTCTACCTATCCTGGTTTCTATTGAATATTTTTTAGATATTTAAATTAAATGCTCACCATTATCAGTCCGCAAACGTTTTTCTTTCGGCATGGTTTTACAATAGGAATGTTCATTATGAATTCTCTTTCGAGAATAGTCATGATCTGAGATCTTCATCGTATACCCTGTAAATAACATTAGTAACATTATTAGTCTTTCGAGATGTAAGTATTTTAAAATAATGGGCCGGGGTTTACAAAAGGGTAAGCAGCTGTACTCACCAGTGTCCTTAGAAGATGCTTCAGGAGTTCCGCTTGCTATCTCGTTGTCCGTGAACAACGTCGGATAGGCATCATAGCGAAGACGGCATTTCAAGCGAGATGCTGTACGAAACCGCTTCTCAAAATGTTTCGAACACACGTAATGCCTTCGAAGCCGGTCGAAGCTAAGGCTTCGTAAACTATCACTATTGATAAACTCCAACCACTTCTTGAGTCCTATCTCAGTTTTGGGAAACTTATAAAGAGTGACGTTCTTTCGCCTACTATCACAATTTACAACACAGCACCTTGTGTACATCTTTGAGTATTATGAGAGGATAAGTTGCGGAAATTAATCAACACAAAACTTCACTCGATCACAATACAAACAAAATGGCTGACGGAAGCGGTTAGCGGACATATGCGTTTGCGCGGCACCACGGCTCCGGAAACGGAAAGTTTACCAAAAGACATTCGTTCCGTTCACAGAAGTTCACAGACGAGGTTGTTTCATCTGTGGTTCCGTTCAAATTCATTCCGATTCTATTAGAGGTCCCATAGACAAAATTCCCAATTTGTTTGTATGGAGTCAACCTGCCGTGGTAGCCGTCAAATTGACAGCATTCGAGCCATAGACAATAGACTTCTAGCTTTCTTTCCGGTTTCAAGATGGTGAGTGAGCTGACTGCGTTTTTGTAAAAATCTTTTTTTCGCGATTATTTTGACTAAAAATCGGCATTTTTGTGTTTACGCGATAAGAATAAACCTTAATTATTCAGCTCCTTTATATTTGTTCCACCGTAAAAATTCCTGCACGTAAATGAATTTCACAGTGAAACCATGTGGCAAATTACTTCAATGTTTTTATTATTTTATTTTAGCCGCCCAAGAAGGATACGAAGTCTTCGGCCAAGCAGCCGCAGAAGACCCAGAAGAAGAAGGAGGGGTCCGGTGGCGGCAAAGCCAAGAAGAAGGTAAACAACTTTATTGCAGTGTCAAAGTGAGGTTATGTGTGATGAGTGCGTGCCTTGTATGCTGAAACTTGATGGTTGGTGCAGGATTTATTTCAGTAACATTTTACGCCTGTCAAATGATTATCCCTTTTTGTCTTGAATCATGAGAGTTACAAGTGAACTGATATATTGAGGCTGATGGCAGTAAAAACATTTCTAACTTCATTCGATTTGATTTGTATTATTATTCACACATGCATTTGTACTTGCAGAAGTGGTCCAAAGGAAAAGTTCGTGACAAGTTGAACAACCAGGTATTGTTCGACAAACCCACATACGAGAAACTGTACAAGGAAGTACCCCAATACAAGTTGATCACCCCCGCCGTCGTTTCCGAAAGATTGAAGGTCCGAGGTTCCCTCGCGAGGCGAGCGCTCATCGAGCTTAGGGAAAAAGGTTAGTAAAATAGTGTGTTTACTCTAGAATAATTTAATTTGACTGAAATTTTGAACAAAATGATAGAGTACTGAGTACACTTCGCCCAACGGATCTTGGCATTTGTGAAATTAGCTGTTTGTCTGCGCAGTAAACGCTTTTTCATACAAAATTGTGTTCTGCGCAGACAAATGGCTAACTTCGCGAATGCCTAGATCTGTTGGGTGAACTGTACTTACCTTGAACTTTTTTGAAGGCATAGTTAAATGACCAAGGCTATACTAACACTATCAACCAGAAGCTTTCACAGGGCAGGAGAATATCATTACCTATCAACAATTCAAGAAAATTTTCAAAGCTCTTATCAAATTAACTTAAATAGTACTTGATCTCAAGACATTAGCGGCATCTAGTGATTCCCTACTATACAAGAGAATCTTTTGTGATGAACCCTTTATCTGGATAAACCATGACAGTTACAAACTGATATATTGAGTCTGATCAACCTAATTCTATCTAATCTCT
This sequence comes from Epirrhoe alternata, assembly GCA_963565295.1. Taxonomy (NCBI): domain Eukaryota; kingdom Metazoa; phylum Arthropoda; class Insecta; order Lepidoptera; family Geometridae; genus Epirrhoe; species Epirrhoe alternata. The sequence goes on from OY751393.1 coordinate 4,382,818, forward strand.
CCAAATATGACCTTCATGAGCTAAAAAAACTATTTCTTTGTTTCAGGATTAATCAAACAGGTAGTCCAACACCACGGACAGGTGATCTACACAAGAGCGACAAAGGGCGATGACCCCGTTGCCTAAGTTTATGTATAAGGACAAAAAATAAACAAAAATCCCAAAACTTTGCAGTTTTATTAGTCACCAGAAGTAAAAACCAGGTACTAAAAACATACTAAACAATTTTGTCTAAAAAACGGCGAAAAGTTATCTACCGAACTGCCACCTTGTGCTTATCATCAAGGTCAATGACTGCAAATCGTGCTGAAGGATACATGTCCCGGAGACGGTCCTTGAAATTTGTAGCATGCTCCTCATTAGCTGTTTCCACCACTACATTAGCCTGAAAATTAAATGAAGTTAAGTTGGTTGAACAATAATTATAAAATCATCAATTCATTAGTCAATATCACTACATAGCTTAGTTTAGAGTTTAGTTGAAATGCTTGTAAATAAATTACCCAAGTGGTCCCAACATCGCTGTGCACCCACATCTGTTCAGTAACGAGGCTCTTCAGAACCGCGTTTTCATCCGCGATCGCCTTGGCCAGCTGTTCTAGGCCTCCTCTATGGTCCGGCACTGCGACCGCGAACCGAAGTAGTCTCCCGCTGGCTCCCAGACCGCGTTGGATGACGCGTGATAGACGCCCTGAGTCGATGTTACCTCCACTGATTACGCACACCGCTCTATTTAAAAGAAAAATAGGGTTGCTTGCTTTAGTAAAATCATGATTTTCGATTTATTTCGGGGCTTACAATACTTAAAGGATAAATAGACTTCGCGTCACCTAAGAAGTTCATTTTAGCGGCATTTTGTTCATGCAGAATACCGCGGGACTCATTTCGTGGATGTGTAATAGTCTTAGCTAACCGAGACTGATGCGCTCTTTAGACAAAGTTAACAGTAGGTAGGTAGTTGGCGGGACTATCTCGACGGATTCGAGTGGTGGGTTAATCGCTATAGATAGGGACCCGTGGAAAATTTTGGGGGAGACCTTTGCCAAGCCATGGGACACTGTATTTTTGACAAGTCTGAATCAGTCCAGATAACATCGAAGGGGGGTATTAAGAAATAGGTAAGTGACCGTTTCCCTCGCAGCTCTGGCACAAGGCCCTGCATGACAGCGGCCACGGCGCAGACGCCAGCGCCATCCGCCACCAACCGCTCGCGCTCCAGCACCGCAATCGTCGCCCGGGCGATAAACGCTTCGTCTACCACCAACTGAAAACAATCGGGATTTACGTTTACTTTGTTCACAAAGGTCCATCAAAGTCGCGAAATGGTCCAGGATAATTTTAGGCTTAGTTTTTCATCCACGTTAGTTATTATTTCAACAAGGCATAAACGAAAAGATTCTTAGTGATGATAGACGCTACTGGTGGCTACGCCCGCTACGGCGCGGTGGCAGGACATTAGGGTCTGTAGGTATAGTCTAATGTCGGTACGTAAACAGTCGGTATAGATTGAAATTATAATCTAAGATTGTAATCTTATCCATGGGCGGATCCAGGATTTTTTTCTGGGAGGGGCACAAGAAACAAAAACTGACAAAAATTTCACAATTTAATAATTTTTCGTAGTTAGTAGGTACACAAAAATATGGTCTGGGGGGGGGGCACGTGCCCCCGTGCCCCCCCCCCCCCCCCCCTGGATCCGCCTATGATCTTATCCCACTCATATTGTAAAGCTGAAAGTTTGCGAGTTTATTTAGATGTTTGTGTTTCAATTACGCCTAAACCAGTGAACCGATTTGGATGAAACTTGGAATAGGCGTAGAAGAGTGACCTGGAATAGCATAAAGGCTATTTAATATGTTGGTACCACGCGAGCGAAGCCGCGCGGAGTAGCTAGTTAATAATAATACTAAATTAGGTAGTATCTACCTACCATTCGATCTAGCCTCCCTTTCAGTGTTTCGAAGGCGTTAATTCCAGCGGAGGACGCATTGAGTCCATCGGCCAGGTTGGGCACCACGGGCACCGCAACCGGCCGTCCCGATTGTAGCGCCTTCATCATCTTTGGCACCTTCGAACATTCTGCACCCTGGAAATCGATAAGTAAACATTTTTGATAGGATGATTATTTAGCCTATCAAATATTATCTCCTAAAGTAATAAATTATTTTCAATGGTCAGACGGGGGAAGTCCCGGTTAAGACGGCGGGTATAATCAAATGTTTGATGCTTGTTTCGTTTTTAGTACCTACTTATTATTTTTATACAATCCTACACTTTACATGACTTTGCATGGGCTAAGGGACTATTCGGTGATAATATTCAATAGATAAAACAAAAAAAGCGCGTTGGGTTGATGACATTGAAAAAGTCGAGGGCAAAACCTGGATCAGGGACGCACAGGACCGAAAAGTCTGGCAAAAGCAAAAGGAGGCCTATGCCCAGCAGTGGGTGACTCCAGGCTGAGAATAGATGATGATGATGATGAAACAATAGATGCTATTATCCTTAAAAAATAATTGTTAACTTACATAGACAAGACAAGAGCACTTGAGTTTCTTGCAGGCCACGAGCACGGCAGCCAACAACGCGCCGGCAGCGGCGGGAACCAGCACTGCGTCAACTTCCGGCAGCTGGGTCACTATCTCTAGTCCCACTGTACCAAGCCCCGCCATCACGAGAGGGTCGTCGGAACTATGGAACGACATTGCTATGTAATTATTAGCAGTACCTAGGTAGGTACCTAACATAGGTAAGTTACCAAATTGGATTGAATAAATTAGATAGGTAGGCACCTATGCGAGATCTTTACATACCTACTTATCATTATCTTGGAAGAAATATTTTTACGCGAAATTAAAGAAGAAACTATTATTACCACAACTTAGAAAGTTAAGACGAGACTGGCATTGCTCTGTAGTAGGACAAGTAGGTAAACATCAACAACAACAATCTTACCGATAACCGACTGACCCCATGTCTGAATTGAGTTCCACGTATTCCAGTATCTTACTTTAATAGTATTTGTCTGCTGTCTCTCTGCACTTTTTTCGAATAGGTGATGGCGTCCTCTATTGAGTCTCCGCAGAGGACGACATCCGCGCCGAGCTCGGAGCACCGCTGCGCCAGTGCCGGAGCCGTGCGTTCAGGCAATACCACCGTCACCTGGGAAATAACAACTCCTCTTTTCAACAATTTTACTTCAGTCTACGCTAAGAAAGAAACACTTTACATTGAGCTAATGTACTTATACTTAGCTCTGTAGGAGTGGTGCGAAAATAAATGTAGAGAAACTAGTTTGCCTACCGGTACACCCAAAGTTCCACCATGGTATGCCGCCCCGAGCGCCATGTTCCCATGCGAGGGTACTATCATGCCGCGCGCACAGCCCTCCTCTCCGTATGCCAAGAGGGCATTTCGCACTCCGCGCTCTGCACAGCTGCAAAATATTCCTGGATGTTGCTTTTGATCATTTGTCGAAGGAAAGCCACATTCAGTGATGGAATTGTCAATTCCCTAGAGCGTCCAGGATTTTGTTTACAGGGGGGCCTCTAGAGCATGATTCAACACACTCGATGAGGTTTCAACACTTACAAGAACAAGATCCAAGATGCTGAAGTAAATTATATAAATATCATACTAAACTAACCTTCCTGTGTATTGTAGGTTCTCACACTTGAGGTAAAGATCATAATCCATGTATTTGCTATGCTTTGCTTCCTGAAACATTTTATCAATATGAGACTCAACAGGCTCCTACTACACATTAGGTACAGTAGGTAAGTAAATTTTATAGTCTTATATTTTGGTATTAATTTGGACCGCACCACTACAAAAAGACACATGGTGGCGCGGTCTCAGAAGTAAAAGTTTTCAAGTAGGTACCTACGCAAAGTGGAGTGTGTATGACACCACCTTCAATTCTTTCTGCAGCTTGTTTGATCTCAGTAAATGTTAAAGTGTGCGGAGGTTCCAATGCCTTATCTGAATCCTCCTGAAATTAGATTCGTATCTCAATGTATGGTTTTAAAGAGCCAAATAATAGGTACCTAAAGAAGCTTTGATACTTACCATAATTAGAAGAAACCAAATTATTGGGTAGAATAACTAAGATTTTCTAAAATAATACGGCCAATTTTGAGATTTGCTAGGACAATCATTATATCTGACGCAAGCACAATGACAAGGAGATAGAATCAATACTTTTTGTACCTACACCTATTTTTAGCCCAAATCTCTAAAACTACAACGCAATCTTTTCACGAATGAAAGCATATTATGGGCCCTCTACACAAGCACGATGATAGACAAATGCCGAAGACCACGATCTTCTATCCAAATAATAGTTCGGTGAATGTTTAGAGTGGCCGTTAGGTACGGAATTTTTCGGTAATAACGGAAGTCTTACGGCCACGGTCCTATGGATAGAAGATGACTGGCCCTCTACACGTTCGTCACCGTCGGCATTCGTATATCTTCGCCGAATATGTAGAGGGCCTATTATATTTGTAGGTAGAACGGAAAATAAGTTAATGCCTACAAACGGGATGCTGTACGTAATGCCTGGGACGTTGTCCCATGTGACGTATGGCACTGGGCAAAACTAAGGCCATAACAAAATGATATTAATTGCCATAACCTCAGACAAATAACCCTTAATTGTCTAATCTAAGCCATATCATCCTCTTCCTCTCAGCTTATTCGGCATTTTCACAGGTCTACGGCCGGCCTAAAGATAACGGGCAGCCTAATTATTATTGTTAGGCAGCCATCTAATAAAATTATTAGTATTTCTTCAAAATTAGGTTAATAAAACAAGTTTCTTATTTATGTTAATTTATTATTACTTATGTTGATTTTTATGAATAAATTGAATAAAATATTTTTGACGTTTTCAATTTTTGAAGCTTGCTAAATCAAGGAATTTAAATAAATAAAAACGGACACTGTCTCACAAGTTCACAGCATGATAAAATTTGACTGTGGGTAATCCTTCACTAGTTTCTTCTCCAGTTCCTTGGCGTGGTTCATGTCGCTAGTTTCGATCAACATGTTCACCTGAAATAGGAGAGCATCACGTTCAGCGAGAAAACTGATGAGTTGCTATCATAGAATAACTATAATAGTACGTTTGGTAGGTACCTAACCTACCTAGGTTCCTAAGCGTTGGTGCTAGTAGCCAATATTACCTACTGACTGATATAGTTTGTTGACTATCCAGTTTTTTCGGAAACTACCACCTGCGAGATTATTTCGAGATATTAAACATAGAACGTTATCTCTGATAAGCACCACCACCGCTACAAAAGATATTGAGCGTAGTAGGTACTTAGGTAGCTTACCTAAGGACTTAGGTACCTTTCATACAAACTGACCGGTGAAAATTCAGTCAGCCTATCAAATCAGCCTCACCACAGTCTGACAGGTAGGTCTAGTAGGTACCTGTACATAGTTATAGTAGTAGTAGCGTCTCTACGAGATAGTTACCCTAGTATTTGGGCACTAACCGAAATGGTGAAGATATCCCGTCTCATCCAAGCGCGTTCAGGCACAAAGCTTCTAACATCAGCGCCGGTATCTGTGACCTTGTTTAGCAGTCGGGCCATAGCGCCCGGAGTGTCGGTCAGAGTGGCCGCGAACCGCACCAGTCGCCCTTCTGCCGCCATGCCACGGTCCACCACGCGGGTCAGCCGAGTGCTGTTTATGTTGCCACCAGACAATATGCACACCACACTGAAGATGAAAAATGACCATTGAATGACTGATCAATCAAGAAACTTTCAGCAAAATAATACTTTCTCTGGAAGTTAAACGTAGAAACTTTTCAGCCACGAATGTGTTCGTGAGGTTCGTTGGGAGATGAACTGACCACCCATGGCCTAGGACCTGTGTTTTTAAAATAGTGTTTTGTATATGAGTCCGACTCTCACTTTACCTGTTTTATAAAACGAACCAGCCAGTGATGAAGTTATCTAGGTACCTACATGTCTACAGAATTAACCTCCTTGACTAGAAGACTGAAAATGTCTTTGATCACGTGCACGAAGAACTATCCTCTATTGAAAGTGGTATGTCTATAAAAGTATAGTAGGAGGAAAAGTATGACGTACGTCTTCCCGCGCAGTTCTGGCACCTTGCCGGCCATGACGGCGGCGACGGGGCAAGCGGCCGCACCCTCCACCACCATCTTCTCGCGCTCCAGTAAGTTTATCATCGCGCGGGAGATCCACATCTCGTCAACCGTTATCTAGACAAAGTCAAAAGCATTTATTCAGGGACCGCTGGGATCACTTACAATAGTCTTATAACTGGTGATTATCCTCCTGTTCCTTCGCGACCAATACCGTGCAGAACCAAGGCAACACATGGGTTTGGGGCCAAGCGTCAGAACCATTGATCGTTAGATAAACAAAACAGGATCACGACTGTATCCCCCAAGGTTCATCTTGAAGATCTTGAAAACCAATTAATGCTAAGGATTAATCTCAGAGAATGTTTTCCGTGGTCTGGGAAACACAAGATCACGCGCTACAGATACCTACTAAGTAGGTGATCTTGCGTTACGCGTTATCGATGAAGACGAACCATTCTGTCTAAATAGCCTTTGATGATGTGGTACGCGTTGTTACTGGCGATAAGGCTGGCCACGCTGTCAGCGATGGTTGGGTGCATCTGTATCATGACCGGCTTGTGCTCCTGCAGAGCGCGCGTCATGGTCGGGGCTGCTGTGCATTCCACACCCTGTGGAGTAAACGCAAAAATCGGTACTTAAATTTATGCAGACGTAAAGCCTGTGCAATAGGCCCATGGCCTTACGCCTGCGCCATTTCAACAACATCCCACACACCCACAGCGTCCCCTAATTCACCTGAGAGCAAAGACACCGTAAAGCAAGTTACTTACACTAACTCAACAACGCAAAGTCCCACTATGATTTGGCATAGAAATCTTTGTATTCCTCCTAGTTCACCTATTGGCTGTTACCTATGTAATAAAATGTGTCTCACATAAATAAGACATTTGGGATTGAGGCTCTTGACGGCGAGGATGAGACCGGCCACCAGCCCGCCGCTGCCGACAGGACAAATAATGGCGTCCATTTTATCCAACTGCGAGAGTAACTCTAGTCCCAGAGTGCCGTAGCCAGCTATCAGATCCAGCCGATCGGACCTAATATAAACGGAACCAACAAAAGTAGAGTAATCTAAACACACAGGTTAATGAACATGAAATGAAAGTGCTGTAGCTTGTTGTTGTAGGTACGTTTGTAAAAGATCGTCAAGGATAAGCGACGCTCTGCAGGGGTCAATATGAATGGTGATCTAGTGGCAATGATTATATCTAGCCGTATCCGTGATTGGGAGGGCAAGTTAAATTGTTAACGCGTTTATGCCTCCACGGACGGCTTCCATGAACTTATGCGTCGCTGGCACTCTCAGTCAAGAGTGGAAAAGTTGCTTATTAATCGAAATAGGAAATCAACAAACCCATGGATATAATTAGCGCCGATTTCCTCGGAATAAGAGAGAGCATGCAAGTTTGCGTCATTATAATCGTTACCGTGAACTTTGATTATTGCAAAGTTCTCTTTAAACCGCTGTTTGTCAGTCAAAGGGCAGTCCTTGGGGACGACGACGTTAATGGGAACGGATTGCCGGAAGCCGTAGTGCGTCATCGCGAGAAGGTAGTTCCTTCCGCCAGAGACTGTGACGCCCTTGCTCTTTTCTGCAGGCGACATGCATGCCAGGACGTTGCATGCTCCACGAGCTTTAAAACTGGAAACAGATAATGAAGAAACCCGTAGGATATGCTCGAAACTGTTTCTCGATAGACGGACTGTAACAGTCCCATAATGCGTAGGCGTTCATTAGCGACAAATCCCTCAAGGATCAGGGCATACCAAATCTATAGGCCTACCTGGATGGAACAACATCACATGTACCAATTGTATGAAATAAATGAATCTTGGACATAGGTACTACCATCATACTACGAGACAGGATGCAAGTCCATTTTTCATTTAGGTACCTACTTTGGTTTATTGAAGAAATGCTTTTTGTAGGTAAAACTTGATTCGCCTCTCTGTAGAAGTCTTTAATGTATTTTCGATAAATAAGTACCAACCTACCTACAATACCGTAGGTACTGACTTACCTTCCTGTATGTTGTAAGTTTTCGCATTTTAAAATGACATTACAAAAAGTTTTCCCAATGTGTTTCGCTTCCTAAAATCATTCAAACAATATCAATGACCAGCATCAGCAGGTAAGATCTAAAAATTAGGTAAGTACTTAGGTATAAAATCTTAAAAAATTACGTCTGTACCCTATAGGTACCCAAGTCACGGTAGACATTCTCTCAGATCAAGTCAAATACAGATCCTTAGATGTTGTATCATGTTGCGCGTCACCCGGCGACATCGCCTTGTTGTACGAGGTTGTAGGTACAACATTGCCAAACATGTTGATCATCTCGCGTTGCGCCACAAATACCTACCTTACCTCTAGGTAAAAGTTGTAAATAATAATGTTTGTAAGTATGTACGACTTACAATAACAGGAGTATGAATCACATCATCCTTGATTCTGGTATGAGCATCTTGAATGTCTTGCAATTTTATTTTGATTTGACTTATGTTCGCTTTTGTTTCCGCTTGTGTTTCCTAGGCATGGAGACTATGTATGGATTATGGTACAGTCAGCAACGAAAGTCGATTAACATTTGATAAAGATAAAGATAATTTATTTGCTCAAAACATTGTGTAGTTTACATTTGCATGCAAGATCAAAAGTTTTAGAATTTGTCACAACATGCTTTACCGAAAATTATCGGTGTGCAAATTAATTTAACAGGGATTGATGCATCACAAATCTGAATATGTCCGAAATCCGTAACATCATGACCTAAATTTTGTCTGTTATTTGAAAATAAAGTCTAGTTCGTAATAATTTCCCAAGAAAAAAACTTTATTTTTTCATAGATATCGAAAACAAAAAACCATTTTAAAAAGTCCAACTGTTAAACAACTTTCGTTGCTGACTGTACCTAACGTTATTCGTATTCTACACAATTTTGAATTTTGACCCTAATCATCATCATCATCTCAGCCATCTAGCGCCCACTGCTGAACATAGGCCTCCTCCATAGATTTCCACAGCGATCGATCTTGTGCAGCCTGCACCCAACGGCTCCCAGCAACCTTTACAAGATCGTCTTTCCATCTCGTGGGGGGCCGTCCTCTGCTGCGATTTCCGGTGCGTGGCTTCCACTCGAGAACTTTTCAGCCCCAACGGCCGTCATACCCGTTGACCCTAATAACTTTGCACTATTAACATAGTGGGGAGTCCGCCCCGCACAGCGGTTATTGCCCTCGAGAATGATGAAAAGCATAAAATCATTGAAATTAACAGAATCAAAAGTCTAAGAAAAGGTAAGGAGCCTCCTAAAAATTAGAAGAAAAGACAAAGTCAGAAGCGAAAAACCGTAAGAAGACATTGCTAAAATGGAAATGGGCTGGCCACATAGCAAGGCGACAAAAGGTGGACAATAGAGAGAAAATAGAACACTGCGAGGTAGCTACTGGTTTCCTAGCTAAAATATCGCTATATATAATAAATATATATAAATTATCCGAAATGAAAAATACATTGACGACCGATGGTGATTAAAACCTTCGGATCGAAAGACCAGACACAGCCAACATAGCTTGGCAAAGAAATATGCCCATTAACTTGGTTTTTGAAACTACTTGTATAGTGTAGGCTATTGTAACAGCAGTAATAGTAACCTGTAAGCCAAGTGCTTTTAAGCAAGGGAAGGTATCCCCAATCAGGATCTGCATTGTTTTATTTATTTCTTCAGACATGGTCTTATGATGTGTCGGTTCAGGGTCAGGGTAATGAACAGTATCAGCACTATGTATCTCTGGATATTATCTGCTTGCATTTGAATAGTTACTGTGAATTTTGCATTATTATTAGATTGAATTTAGACCAATTTGTTTATTACTTTGAATTGATTGAATGAAAAGTGAAGTATAAAATGTTTATGGTACTGTCATGACAACTTCAGATAAAAAGGAGTTTGGAATTAAGTTTATTTTCCAAATCATATTATCTTATAGTATAAAAGATAATTGCATATTAATGTCTTATTTGTACTGTTAATACTACTTCCTTTTTTTAGCAAGCTGTCACACTGCTGCACAATGACTTCCCAATGTTACAATTCTGTACAAGGGTCTCCCAGATAACTACATTTTTTATGGTTACCTCTCTAAATTATGGAACCCTTCTCTAGTGAAGCAATCAATCAACATTCAACTTTTGGTTGCAAAGGAATGTGAGTTGCGCAGTGTGCTATTAACTTTGGTTCCGTGAAGTCAATTAATAATGCAACTGGTTTTACAACATAATTTTTAGTCAATCTAGCAGAGTGAAAGTGAATTTATCTTCTAATATGCAGAACTATAAAAATACTCAGGTAAAATTATGTGTAAAATAACAATGATACAGTAAAATATCATTGTGATATAATAAAAAATACTTAATTTAAAATATAGTTTAATAAAATAAGACTAACCTAATTAATTGCTAAGGCATCATTTTGAGCTTCTTGTGCCAACTGTACTTGGAGATTTAACAGTTTGTTTTTCAGAACAACAATACCCATGAGCACAATGTTCTCAGGTTTTAAAGCTCCGGCAGATTCAACATTATAGAAAAACTTATTGGGTTTTGCTTCCCAGTTGAATTCTGCCTCATATTGGTCATCATCAAGCTCCGTGTGCTCACTCTTAGGCCACTCGTCCGGCTTGGGGAACAGCGTGTGCCGCATAATGTTATCAGGATCATACTCAAAACACACACCAGCTGTAGGATTCCATTTTGCATGCTCTTTTCCAAAGCCTTTCTTGGCATAGGCACGAAGTTTCAGCTCTTGTCCTTTTCGCAATTTTATGATCAGTATTTCATCAGTCTCACCATAGTCAGCCTGGTCTTCATCTCGGTGACGTGACGTGACTGGAACTACTCGAGGATCGCTCGATTTCAGGTCTGCTGTAGTCACATGTCTTGTTTGTTCATCAGAGCACTTTACATCCAATGTGAACTCTACGCTGCATTCCGAACAGAAGTCAGCGCACATGCAATCACGAGAGTACCGGATTTTGTCCACAACGTCGTCAGATATCAATGGAATCAGCCCGATGCGATGAGCAAGAAACTCGTCACTAATTACGGTAGAATTGGCTTCCAGTTGCACCCAGTCAATAGCCATAGTCGGAGTCTCGGCGATGAAAACGCGCCTCATGCTGTTAGCAACGCTCAGTTCTGTATCTTCAACGACGAATTTTACATTATCATCAGTGAGCTCCGTGATGTGAACAGATGGTTGATTCGCGTATGGCATTTTGTTGATTTGTAAATCGTTTACTAGTACGGTTAGTTATTCTCAATTATGAAGTCGCGTTAAAATATTTCAATTAAACTTATTTTAATTGTTGTGCTTGCGAATCGAAATGTCCATCGCACCAAGCGTCTCTTTGACTTGTCTGTCAGTTGAGTTGACTTGACTGACTTTGACTGTGAGTTCTGCGGACTTGTGCATGCTCACACTTCTCACAGGCTATTCAGTCGATATTCACAGATTATAAAAGGAACGGAACAAAAAAGAAACTCGATTTGTCGCGTCCCCACTCACGGAGTTTATTCCCGTTCGTTTGATGTTTATTCCGATGTTTCCTACACTACCTTATACTATCTGATACTACCATTTCTGACTTCAAGGGCCAATTTTTCAAACGTATCACGAAACGTATTAAATTTTTCACGTAAGTACACGGTCCTAATTTTTTTTTTCGGAGGGCCTAATACCACAGAATACAGAGAGGAACTAATACTTATGGCCTATGAGGCCGTTTTAGTGTTACCGGACTATGGCGGGCACTGAAGGTGCCGAGGCGCCTAGAGAGAAGTTACGACAACATGCGCAAGGGCACCTCTAAATAGGTACGAGCCTCGGCTTGGGCTGTTGCCGGAGTGAAGTTACCTACCTAAATATCATGACTAGACGATATCACTTCGCCCTTGGCGATGGTGATATCGTCTGAATCGCCAAGAGCGTTTCTTGGCCTTCTGGGCATGAACACGAATTTCCGCCTATTGCGGACGCCGACATCGGGTGGTCGCTCTGGCTTTTCGTAGACGACTGGATACTCTGGAGTAGAAGAGATAAGAGGATTCGGCGGATGGTGTACACGGTCCTTACGTAGGACCAGGTGTGGACCAGGACCAAATATTTTAAACCGAAACCGCACCGCCTGCCCCGCGAGGGGGTGAGTGATATCCCCTGCCCAACAGGGGACTTTTTGGGTCTGCGGGCGGTCGGAGTGAGGGCTCTGGCTGCTCATCATGCAGATCCCAGGAGGGCGGCGACACTGTGTGGCCAGTGTCGTCGTGAGCTCCACGGACGGTTGTGGGTGCCATTACCGGGATTGTGCTCAAGGCAAAATGCAAGAGGGGCACCGCGTGCGTTCCATAGGAGATCCGGAGCCCCTCGTTATGCATAGAGACTGGCCATCGGGTAGTTTTTAGTGGAGTGCTCGACAACCCCACACACCCTAATTACGTTCCCTCGACGTAATTGGATGTCTGTGAGACGTTGTGAGCAGATTTTCTATCCGTAAAAAAAAGGTACCTACCTGATTGTCAATTCATCAACTAGGTAGGAAGTCAGGTAGGTGCCTACCTACCTAAATGAATGAAAAAGGTCCAATAGTAGACCCTTGCGGTACACCCAAACTTAAACACAAGTGACCCAAGTTCGTATAGTTTTACAGTGATTTTGTTCACTACGTGATTAATAAAATATTAGCAAATATGAATACTTATCTACGTAGTAACTTATTACTTATTAGGTTTTTATCACATGGTAGGTATTATTATTAGCCAAGCATTTATCTCATTCATTCTGAAGTCAGTGTCCATAAATAGTTTCGAAGACAGACAGCGTTCTGATTGTGGTTCTGATAAAATCTATTTTTTTTTAATCGATTACCTATCTAAAAGTTGACCGACACGCGGCGACGTTAGTGCCAGATCCCTAGAACAATCTACCTACACCTAAGCACTATGCAACGTTTGACACATGTACCCACAGTGAGTACCTACACTACCTACCTATATAAACCTACTTGTTCATTACGGCTACCGTTAATTTTATCCTAGCATTTATTACCAACTTGAACCTCACTACTTAACATACCCCTCCAGATAGTGATGATATCACCAACATCAGGCGCTTAGTTCACCCATTCACCTTTAAAATCTTCTGCAGTCAAAATATTAATAAATCTGTCTGTTACAACCTCTAGTGATTTGTATTTCTTGTTTTCTTGTACCTATTACAATATTTTTTAGATATACACTACGGGCGATGCCACGAACAATTGCTTGTATCATACTACCAACACTATTCTATTTTATAATGATTAATTAGTGCAATAAGATAACTTTGATGGGATCATAGTAGAGATACTTCATTCGTGCGTGGTAGACGCTACGGGTCGGAAGAACGGCATGTGTTAGAAGTTATCAATGAAGCAAATATGGTGTTCCAGACGATCGAGTTTGATCCTATGTGTGACAAGGAGCATCCACAAAAGATTACCTTTGAAGATGTATCGGCTGCTGCATATAGAATACAGAGTGGGATTGTGAAAACGCCATGCGTGGTAAGAATTATTTACGTAGAAATTTTTTACAGCGTCAGCAGGAGCAACAGATTCAACGAGACGCTGAAATGCCTAGCATTTTGAAATGGAGGAGGCACTAAGCTTGCCTAAAATTAAAACCAATACTTTATCAGAAAAAGACAATGATCAAAGATTTAGGTAGGTCGCGGCCTAGTCGACTGTTATCTATAAGTAGGTATACAGTCGACTAGGCCGCGTAGATGGTTTTATGACCGTCAAGATCTTAAGTGTGTTGCGTTTGCGTACAAGCGTCACCTAAAATTTTTAAACATATAGGTAAATAGTTATAAGACTAACCTTTAGTTATTTTTATTTTTAGAAGTCTCACATGTCTACTATCTACGGCATGGACATTTATCTCAAGAATGACTTCTTGCAGAACACTGGAAGGTAAACACATCAAAGAATTACCTAATACCTGATCGAAACACTCACTCCTACCTACTGATTTAAGATCCTAATTCTTCCTCTAGCTTCAAGGAAAGGGGAGCCCGAAATGCTCTGCTCCTACTTTCTAAGGAGGCCAAAGCCCGTGGCGTCATATCTGCGTCTCTCGGCAACCACTCTCAAGGATTGAGCTACCACGCAAGTCTACTCAATGTGCCTACCACGGTTGTGATGCCCAACGTAGCACCAATTATGAAGATCCAGAAATGCCAGTCGTATGGAGCGAATGTGATCGTGCACGGCAACGATATGAAAGAAGCGAAGTTCCATGCGATGAGTCTCGCTAAGGAAAGGAACCTAACTTATATCAATGGGTAATGTTGGAACTTATTTACAATTCCAGTTACAGTTTCAAGCGAATTTCCTTACAGCCCAAATTTTATAATAGCAAGCACGTAGCATAACTAACTACGTTATTTGACTTTCTCCTCAAACCAACCCCAAACACTGGAAGTACGTACACCAATAATTTTAAAATGTAATCCACCAGGTATGATCACCCTCATATCATGGCCGGACAAGGTACTGTCGGGTTGGAGATCATGGAGCAAGTTCCAGAGGTGGACGCAGTTCTGGTGCCGGTCGGAGGAGGGGGACTGCTGGCAGGAGTAGCCACTGCTATCAAACATCTCAAACCACACGTTCTTATTTACGTAAGTATTTTTTTTATTTATTTTTTTAGTGTTATAAGCTGAGCGGAAGGTTTAGGTGCTGCGCATAAAGCTCAGTTTGAGTGCCTACATGTTGACAAGCACAATGGCACTTCTAAAAAAGAGTAGGTACGGAAGGTTGCCCATGATAAAAGAAAGAACCAATTTTTTACTACCAATTAAATGTTATTTTGGGAGAGCACGTGCTAATGGGATGGTTATGATAAAGTACGATTTTAATTTTAATTATTTGGGTTACTTACGTAACCTACGTAACAACTGAAGCAATAGATAAGTCTACCGATTTCCTCCGACTCGACACCGCGTTTCTAAGGCGATTTTAGTTTGATACTTTGAACTTTGAATGACTTTGATGATAAGATTATAGCAGTTTGCCAGTTTGAACATAGGTTTTTTTTCATTATCATCACCTGACCTCAATCATTCCAGGGGTGTTGGTAGATTCAGCACATAGGTACCTACTTTAGAACTGAACTGATATAGGAGCAACAACTTCGACGTAAACTTAAGAGTTTTCTTTGGAAGATGGAGGAAAGCTGAAGAAATGATTGTCTTAAAATGTTATTTTCAGGGTGTGGAGACAGAGAAATGCCCCAGTATGAAAGAAGCCATAAAGCATGAGGAGCCTGTGAGCGTGAACATCCGGTCCACGCTGGCTGACGGCCTCGCAGTGCCCACCGTCGGGTTCAACGCCTTCGCCACCGCCAAGCCCAACCTTGATAAACTGGTCAGTGACCGATATCATGTACCTATTAGAGTAGGTCAAATTATTGTTTTTGATGGACCTTATCATAGGGTTTTTCCTATAGGGTTCTTGCAACTTCACCGGACTATAAATTAGACTACCTAATAGCCTAGTGCACGAAAGGAGAACTTAACTTAGTCATCGATTACGCATGTAATGGCTTGACGGAAACGTTTTTCAGAATAATTATGTCGAATTCAGAAATTAGGGTTTTGACTGTGGTTTTGCTCAGCTTTCTATTTTTTCTTTAGGTCATCCGATAATCCGATCCTAACTGCTGATAAACTGGAGAATAAACGGTATATCTTTATGAATGAGATATGTTGTCATCTTCATTAACCCTGCGCACTCAGTTCGATAAGCGTTTAGGTACTGCGTGCGTGATATTAATTACGCGCCTAAACAAAGAAATGAACTATAGGTCAGACAACATTAGGTAAGTACCTAATATTGTGATTCATCATCATCATCATCCACAACCCAACTTCACCAACTGCTGCGTATAGGCCTCCCTAAGTTTGTTCCATCCACCACGATCCTGCGCTAATCGGACCCATTGACGGCCCGCGACGTGTACAATATCTTATACCCATCTAGCCGCCGGTCGTCCTACGTTTCTGTCAGATTTTCTCCTGCTCTTCTAACCTCCGATAATCCAACTATGTCCCACTTGATCCTTTCCAATTCAAACTGATAAATGATAATACAGTTTATCAGTCTTTCATGGGTAATTAAATGAAGTTATTCCTGATCTTTGTATTAACCTATTAACTTATGGCCTCATCACATAAAGTTCCGTCAATTCAATTTTATCTATGTTATGATAAAATCTCAGATTACAGTGAACGAAGACTGGTTGGCGCGAGCAATTCTGAGGCTGGTGGAACAAGAGAAGTATGTAGTGGAAGGTGGTGGAGCGGTCGGAGTGGCTGCCATCATGGCGGGACTAGTGCCGGAACTGGCTGGGAAAAAGTGAGCTGACTTCATATTAATTCTGATTTACAAATAACTAAACGGATTTCGGATTTCACTCGATGATGATTCTGATTATATATTGGGCTTAATGCTGCATGCAGGTAACAAAAACTTACGAAACATATTATTATAGTCGGTCCCGGCTAGCTTTTCCTGTGTCGTAGCAGGCAGCGTAAAACATCATCAGAGGTACTCCATCGGAACTTACATAAGTACTTTGTTATACAGGGTGGTCTGCATCCTCTCGGGCGGCAACATTGATACCACGATTCTGGGCCGCTGTTTAGAGCGAGGTTTGGCTGCGGAACAGCGTCTAGTCAAGTTCAAAGTCACCGTGAGCGACCGTCCTGGCGGCATCGCTGAACTATGCAAGCTCATCGCATCTCTTGGAGTCTCGATAAAGGATATTATTCAGGAACGCGCTTGGGTGCACGGAGACATTTTTAGTGTTAGGGTAAGCATTGTCTAGTCTGATATTTTGTATTATAAATCCATGGTGTAGCGCTCGATATTGCTGATAGATTTATGGCTGTGCACTCACAAAGCCGTTTACAGCTGAGCATTTCCGTGTTGTGGAGGGCATTACTAAAGCCCGCCGCAGATAAAGCTAAAGCTAAAAGTTGCTAAACCATGAAGAAAGAAGTTGGTCTAAAACTCCGTCCGACTTTTACTACGACTAGCCTAAGCGATCTTCCGACACCAAACTATCGGCCTACACTAGAGTTGTGGACTATAGAGACACTTATGCAGCTACAGATACCTAGTAGGACTTCTAAACTAACAGTACTATATTTTTAGGTAAAAGTAGTCTGTGAAACTCGAGGTCCTGATCACATGGACCAGCTGAAAGATATGATAGCCTCTGTCTACCGGGAGTGGGAGTTTGCAAGGGAATTCGACCAACTCAGCTCGGGGCGCAGTGACGACTCATTGGATAGGGTTTCTCATTGATAACTATAATATTCATAGAAAATAAAGTGTACCTCGAATAACATTTGTATGTAATCTGTGATAAAAAAGGGTTTTGTGGATCATTTCCCAGACCTACTCGGTTGTTGTAGTTAAGACCGATTAAGAAATAGGCAAGGTAGGCACGCATGCACCTAATAAGCTATTGATTGTAAAAGTAATAGATGTAAGAAGAATAATTAAAGTTTTTTTTTATTTCAATCTCAGACAAGACTAGGTAAACTTTTTATAGTTTGTTGTGAACTTAAAATATTGTAACTTTTTATAAATTAAAATCACAATTAAAATAAAATGTTGACAAATCTATTTTTTGACACAACTGTTTTACAACTATTAGACAAATTCTCCATTTTTATTATTTTTAGGAAATGATTGTATAAATTACTTGTCGTTATCCATATTTTTAAAAGAACAGCAAAATGAATGAAGTGAGTATATCTTTAAGTGAAATTATGTCGTGTTTAGTATTTGCAAAAGTATAAAAAAATAAACATTTCCTTGCTTTTTCCATGCAAACACAGAATTTTTATTTCAATTTATATTTTAGGACATTGAATTCGATGAATTTTGCGATCCTAATAACCCACGCAAAATAAAATACGATGATATTCTCGCTGCATCACGAAGGATAGTAGGAGCAGTCATCCGAACACCATGCACGGTTGGTAAAAATACTACTATGTCCTACCTATACCTACCTAAGCACTTATTTATTTAACTTACACACATAGGATCATAACATTACGGTTGACACCAAATCGTTAACTTACTCAATAATATTCTCAGTAGTATAGGGTAATAACTCTGACAGCTGTAAGATTGTAGTAGATACAGTAAAAAACAAATGTTTGTTGCTAAGAAAAGTTGTACAGAAAAGAAATGAGATTTGTATTTATGGTTGTAGAAAGCCCACATGTCCGAAAAACTGGGAATGGAAATATTCCTGAAGCAAGAGTTCTTACAATACACTGGAAGGTAATCAGTTTAACTTTAAAGTATAATTAGGGTCTTATACCTATGAAAGTATGTACGTAACGTACTCCAGAAGTCGTACATACAATCTATATAACATCGATTATTGCAAATGAAATAACATTTTCGGGGATAGTTTCAAGGAACGAGGAGTACGAAACATGATGTTGTGTCTGTCTGAGGAACAGAAAAAGTACGGAATTATCACAGCTTCGACTGGAAATCACGGCCTGGCTATGAGCTACCACGCGACTCTACTGGGCGTACCCTGTGTTGTGGTCATGCCGGTTGTCACTGCAATCACGAAGGTCAATAGGTGCGAACAACTTGGAGCCAAGGTGATCCTGAATGGAGTTAACATGGCTGAAGCTAAGCTTCATGCCATGACTATCGGGAAAGATAAAAGGATGACTTATATCAATGGGTAAGATACTCTATCGACATTTATTAAGTTTTAAACTCTCATGATTATCTCTCATGTATATCTGTGTTTCTCCATAGATACGATCATCCCAATATAATCGAAGGGCAAGGATCTATAGGCATCGAAATAATAGAACAAGTACCAGCCGTTGATGCTATCCTAATACCAGTGGGTGGAGGCAGTTTGATGTGCGGAACTGCTATTTCTGCTAAACATCTAAAGCCAGATACTGAAGTATACGTAAGTAATAAAGCATACTTTGATGGAAAATATACAGATTTGAATAAAAGTAACACTGAAATTATGTTGTTTCAGGGCATTGAAACTGATAAAACTTGCAGCATGGTAGAAGCACTGCGGAAAAACGAACGAGTTCACCTCGATATAGACACCACCATAGCAGATGCATTGGCCATCAATATGGTCGGGGTTAATACTTTCCAGAATGTTAAAGGCCTTGTGGATAAAATGGTACTAAGAATATAATAGTAATATGAAATATCCGCTAGCTCACGTCAAAAATACATGAATACAATCACCTATTTCTTATAGGTTGTTGTTAAAGAGGATTGGGTAGCTCGCGCCGTTATGCATATCGTAGAAGAAGAAAGGTTCGTGGTCGAAGGTGGAGGTGCTGTTACTGTGGCAGCAATCATGGCTGGACTGTTCCCAAATCTTAAGGGAAAGAAGTAAGTCCTGCCTGCTGTCAATGAACGTTCAAACTTACTTTTACTTGTTTGATAAAGCTTTTTTGATACCTAAGTTTTAAAACTAAAGCTTTTTTGATATTTTTCGTTTAAATTCCAGAGTGGTTTGCATTCTCTCTGGAGGCAATATCGACACAACTATCCTGGCCCGTGCTTTGGAACGTGGAATGGCTGCCGAAGGTCGCTTAGTAAAGTTCAAAGTGACTGTTTACGACCGGCCCGGCGGTATGGCAGAGATGTGTGCCTTACTGGCCGGCATTGGAGTTACCATGCGCGACTGTGTGCCTGAACGGGCTTGGGTCAAAGGCGATGTATTCAGCGTTGAGGTAAGACAAAGAAAACATCCTCGCAATGATGATATAAGTGATTATACCGCTTGTTCACGTCATTCACGTCTTCATTCTTAGAATATTGAACTTATGTTTAAGCTATTATACCTCGCGTATTCCCATAGTAGGTTTTTAGTTAGGTAGTCCATTGCAAGTATGTAAACCTGAGTAAATAAATAATAAGTAGGTACTTTATTTTATTCAAGCTGAAAGTTATAGCCGAAACACGAGGGTGGGACCATACGAAAGAGCTGGTCGAGCAGGTGAAGAAGCACTATAAGGATTTTTACTTCCAAGACATGAGCGAACGCCAGGACAAGACGGCGGGCACCCGACGCGGCCCGTGCCTAGCTCCCAACCCCGTCTGTATGCAGAAATAAATGAACCTTCAAGCAAATTGTATTCATCGTAAAAATATGATCATCCTAATGTGCAATAGTTTATAACCTGAATAAAGAAGTCTAAAAACCATTTTTGTTTGTTTTTTGTTGCTTGGGAAATTAAAACCTTGGTTGGAAATGCCTAGGTTGACGAGTAGGTATTTATTACTGAGAGACCATGCAAAAACATTGATAAACCTCTAGGAAAAGTAGCTATCGTATCGTAAGCGTATTGTCTAGTTTTCATCAAAGGTATTTAGTTAATTTTGGCTCTAGTTTTGAGGTGGATGGTAAGACAAGAAGGCCATGAAACAAAAAACTTAACGAAAACTTGATAACATAGGTACTTGGTATTTTTAGAGTTCCGTACCAAAAGGAAAAAACCTTATATTGTTGTCCGTCTGTAAGACCTTTATCTCGGGAACGCATGGAGATATCGAGTTAAAAGTAAAACCTTATATGTAAAAAGAAGATTCGGCCGTTTATTCTCTTTCTTTTGTGTTCACTTGTGGTACCCTTTTTTTGTAAAAAATGTTGTGGTGTACAGCTGCGAATAAACGTTAATGTCTATGTCTATAAATAAAATAAATAAATAAATTATGCTGGACATTTCAACACAGCATCATCTACAACTACAACCTTCTCGTGTGCCCAAAGCTGCTTGTCCCTTACGGATCCGGGGAGGAACCGGGGGGAACGGCAGTTGAAGGGCCGGTCCGACAATAAACCGGAATCTATTGTCGGATAACCCATGGTCTGACGGGAGGTAGCTTCTCCGCGCGTCCCTCTGACTCGCAGATGGAGCAGTGGATGAAGCTAGGACGAGCTGGTAGGCTCGTAGGCGGCGGAACACCGAAGAGGTGGAAGGCGGTGGTACCTCCAAGATTCGCTCTGGAGAGCGCGTGGTACGCGATATCACCGCCTTCGCTACTCTTGCCCGGCATCAAGGGATGTGGGTGCCTTGGCGACTCGGTCGGATATACACTGACTGACTTGCCTTGGCTCCAGTCCCTTGTATGGTCTGGATGAGGAGGCCGTGGAGTGGGTTCGGAGCGAGGCCGAACCCACTCGGGATGGATGGCGGGAACGCACCGCCTGCCCCGCGAGGGGGCGAGTGGTATCCCCTGCCCAACAGGGGACTTTTCGGGTCTGCGGGCGGTCGGAGTGAGGGCTCTTGCTGCTCATCATGCAGATCCCGGGAGGGCGGCGACACTGTTAGGCAGGTGTCGTCGTGAGCTCCACGCACGTGGTTTAACAGCCGCGTGTGTGGGTGCCGGGCGTGGCTGTGGGTGCCATTACCGGGATTGTGCTCAAGGCAAAATGCGAGAAGGGCACGGCGTGAGTTCCGTAGGACATCTCGGAGCCCTTCGTTATGCATAGAGGCCGGCCATCGGGTAGTTTTTAGTGGGTCGTCGAGTGCTCGACAACCCCACACACCCCAATTACGTTCCCTCGACGTTAGGGTCGATTCACATCTGACCGAAGATCCGTCGCGGATTATCGGTCGCGGAACGCCAGAACTGACAAATGTATAGAAAAACACTCGACCGTTCACACTCGACGGATGATACGTTAGTCCGTCGAGTGTGAACGGTCGAGTGTTTTTCTATACATTTGTCAGTTCTGGCGTTCCGCGACCGATAATCCGCGACGGATCTTCCGTCAGATGTGAATCGACCCTAATTGGATGTCTGTGAGCAGATTTTCTATCCGCAATAAAAAAAAAAAAAAAAGTTACTATGGGAACCAGATAAATGATATACTACTTGTATACTACTATATACTACTACTTGTATACTTTGTTGTAAATACATACATATTATACATAGAAACACCCAGACCCGAGATAAATAAAAATATCTTTATGCCGCAAAAAACGTATATTTCGACACTGAATAAATCAAAATTCATAGTTCTTCTCGTTAACGTTGAAGTAGTATTGTCTTAGACTACAAGTACAGGGAAAAATCTGAAAACCGTATATTTTTAGTTAAATCACAAAAAAACAGGGCCTAATGCAAGGAAGGGGGGCCGAAATTTTGAAGTGAGTAAACCGGATATGTGGGCTATCGTATGAAATGGTTTCATTAGCACAAGCTTAAACAGATTTTTAATAATTTTTATGATGTAGGTATCGTTACGATGTATGATGAAGAATAAAATAAAAAGTTGTGTATACGTACCTACCTAATTACTTTGATATGTAGGTAGGTTATACCTAAAAGTTTGCGCTGTTATACGTACCTAACCTACTTAGTCCTTGGTACGGAACCCTCGGTGGGCGAGTCCGACTCGCACTTGTCCGGTTTTTTTTCTTTCCAAAAACCATAGTTTAAGTTTTCATGATAAAATCTTCGCCTCGCCAAAAGAATGAACTGACAACAATAGACAAAACAACGGTCAAAAAGTACTATTTTGTTTACAAAACATATATAGGAAAGTCCAATGATATTATTTATTTTACAAATTTTAATGGTAAAATAAAACCGAAACATAAAATGGATAAGGGTTACTCGATGTAGTAACAACTAATAAGACACCTCCACTCAAACCTCTTACAAAATGCCAAAGCAGCAGGCTGAAGCAGTAACCATACCTGATCCAAAACCTCCATTGGGTGAAACACCAGCAAAACTTGCCAAGCGAGAAATCGTTAAACCAACAGAATGGTGTCCGGTAAGTTTTCAAAAGACATATATTATCCCACTCAAATAATAAAACTGAGTTTGTGTTTGTATGTTTGTATTTCAATCCCGCCTAAACCAGTTAACCGATTAGGATGAAACTTGGAATAGCATTAGGCTATTCAAAATGTTGGTACCACGCGGGCGAAGCCGCGCGCAGTAGCTAGTACCTAATAGATAAGACTAGCAGCACAGGCTTGAGTTGGTACAAAGAGAAGCCTGCCCAGAAGTGTTGTAAATTGTAATTATTGTTGAGGTGGAACGGTCTTTGTCTTTCAAAGACTGTAGTAGGTATACTATTTGCTTATTTTCAGAAAACTGATATTGATTTTGACCCTCTGTGCGACCCTGATAATCCTAAAACTGTGATTCTTAAAGACGTCTGCCAAGCTACTAATTTTATTGCTCAAGAAATCCCGAAAACTCCACTTTCTGTGAGCTTTTTCCCCTTTTTATAATAAAACATTACTCGCTATTGGCGTTGTAGCAACTACAACCTATGTATTTATAAAATGTATGTCTATTATACTTCTTACAAATGCTGAGTTATCTCATTAAAGGTCTTCTTTCAGAGGTCCAAATGGTGCACTCAGTTCGGTTTGGAATTATATTATAAATACGAGATATGTCACAGGACCGGAAGGTATTATAGATAATAACTATATAATAAATAAATAAAATAAATAAATAAATAATGCTGGACATTTCACACAGCATCATCTAGCCCCAATATCTATATTCTTTTTTTACCCCAAACTAAGCAAAGCTTGTACTATGGGAACCAGATAACTGATTTAACTATAACTCTCACTAGTATTTCAACAATTTAAACTTACAGACGAGAAAATCTACCACCATTTTCATTTCAAATCCAATGGAAAATATCCGGAGATTTAAAAATGTTAGATGATTTTTTCATTATAATGGACGGGTATAATTTTTACGTATTTTTCAGTTTTCATGAAAGAGGAGCTTACTATTCTTTGTCAATGCTGACCGAAGAGCAACGCCGAGGAGGGGTTTACACAGCATCAATAGGAAATTGGGCTATGGTAACTAAATGAAAAAACATTAGTTTTGGTACCTAACTAACCCTACCTGAATTATTAAGAGTGACTATTCTGTATTTCGGTTTGGTATTTTAGGCTCTAGCATATCATGGACTAAAATTGAGGATTCCAATAACTGTGGTGCTTCCTGAAACGACCACGCAGGATACAGTAGATAAATTGCAGTGGGATTATGGAGCTTCTGTAGTTCTGCACGGCAAAACCCTAGTCGATGCTAAAAGACACGCTTATTCTATGATTGCTGATGCTGGTACAGGCACTTACATAAATGGGTACGTATGTTTTAAAAATGCTTTACAATTGAAATCTAGCGCTGGTATTCTAATGAGGGATTTATTTTGCAGATATGACCATCCCAATGTGATTGCGGCAGCAGGTTCTATAGGAGTAGAGATATTGGATCAGTTGCCAAATGCAGACGCCATTATCGTACCAATTGGAGGTGGCGGACTGATAGCTGGCATCGCAACGGTTATCAAACAATTGAAACCGGGAGTTCTCATCTACGTAATCAAATAGAAATAGCTTTGAACTTTTATTTACTATATCTGTATACTTATAAACTTTCTTTGATTTCTAGGGTGTAGAGCCAGACAAATGCTGTAGTTTCTTCAAGGCATTGGAAAATGAACGACCTTACCAAACAGAAGTAGCCGAAGGTCTGGCAGGATCACTTGCTGTACCTACTGCTGGATTCAACGCTTTCCATACAGCGAGATCGCTGATTGATAAAATGGTAGTTAATTGCAAGTTTGTGTTGTTTTTGTTAACTCTACTTTAAAGCGCGCTGATTCGGTTCCGAAGACACCAATCGTGTTTTCTAATCAATTCTTGGGAATTGATGACCCCTGAGACACAGTTTCCAAGACAATGACATGATTTTTATTTTTAGGTTCTAGTCGATGACGATTGGATTGCCCGTGGTATCCTTCATTTGGCCGAAGAAGAAAAATATGTTGTAGAAGGCGCGGGGGCCACCAGCTTGAGCGCTCTCCTAGCAGTCCCATTAATTCTACCTGAACTGCGGGAAAAAAAGTTGGTTCCTGATAGTTTTTTCAGCGCCTTTTGAAAATGAAACTGACTGAACTTAGAAAGATAATTGTGATGAATATTGACAATGCGAATTGATATTAATTGAAACCTACCTATATTTACAGCGTTGTTTGCGTAATCACCGGCGGTAACATTGACTACTTCACGCTGCCGCGGGCTTTGGAGCGAGCGAAAGCAATTGAAGGCCGAATTATCAAAGTGACCGTACGTACCAATAGGCATCTATCTACGAGTATAGATATGGTTTTATATTTTACAATCGTTTAGTACGTATTCATTCATTAAGCATATCATTTCAGAGCACATTTTAGTATGATTCGAATTGAGAAACTCCCAATTTCAAAATTAATTTAAATAAAAAAATAATTGGATGTCAGTTGAATTTTAGATTGCTTATGATTATGATAATTTCACTGTACATCGAAAGTTGAAGATCAGTGTTTTTATTCAAATTGTAATATTCTGCTTGATATCTGTCCACAGATAACAATGCCATACTCAGACACGAAGGGACGGCTTAAAATTCTGAGCGTGATCGCGAATGTAGGCTGTAGTATACGGCAGAGCTACACTGATCGCGCCTGGTTGTATGAAGATGACTATGAGACCGTTTATGTACGATATTTTCACTTACCTACTACTTTACTAGAAAATGTTCCACCGTCGTATTTAGACAGCAGAAGTAGTCGTAGAAAGACCCAAAACATAAAAACGAGAGGCCGCGAGGAAGAAGGATAGCCTAGACCAACGGTCGGCAACAGGCGGACCGCGGTCCGTTTGCGGACCGCGAAAGGCCGAACCTCGGACCGCCAAATATTATAATGTGTTGTACAGTTATTGCAATAGGTAAATTCACAGGACGCTTGGCCTTTGTTTGTGTTCTATGCGGGGTGTAACAGTGTGCGTGACTAACAGAGCGATCAGTTTCGTGTGTGCGAATTATTTATGAGGGATGTAATTTAAATATTTTTTCACACCCGGTTCTCGAAAACCATACAATTTTTCGACTCACAGTCCTTAAAGAAAGTAACTCGTTTCTCCCTCCTAAAAACAAAATGGCCGGCGGGAGGTAAAGTTGTATAGGATTTCATTTCTCCCTCTGAACCTCATGTGAACAGATAAGTAATGAGATTTGAATTTCGAACTTCAACATTTCTATTAAAATTTTTACTATTGAGTCCACACCAAATAGAACTTATACGAAAAAAAAAGAAAAAATTAGGCAACTAATCTTTTTCTTCCGAATTGATTTTTGATGTTTCTATGAAAATGTTTACCATAGAGACCTGCACCAAGTAGAATTTATTCAAATATAAGGAAAAAGTGTGGTTAATGCCTCCAAACTATTGAGCGATCTAATGTTGTTGCATATTAATGCTAAAATATTTTTTGAAAATAAACGGACGACCTCAATAAAATATTTTTTGAGAATGACGACCTCGACTCATTCGATAGTCGGTGGTGGGAGCTATCAAAGAAGAGAGATGGTTGGAAAGAATTAGGCGAGACCTTTGCTCAGGAGTGGGACAGTGTAGGTTGAATAAAAAAAACGAACAGATTATTATTATTCTACCTATAAAACCTGTTCATTAGACTTGCTTGCTATTTTCTGGGATTCACTATTTTTCTCGCAGTACCTACCTATGTGTGAAAAGTAGAGTATTCACCTCGAGGATAAAGCTGTCTTAGTCTTGGGCGCTCTTGACTCCCTCGCTGTCTCAGGATTCTAGTCAATAACTCCCTCGTTGTACTCGGGAGTTAACTATTAACACCCTCGCTGTCGCTCGGGAGTTAACTAAAGAATCCTTCGATGCGCTTGGGATTCAATATGGCGCCCGTGACATAATACACTGCTTTATCCCCTTGGTGAATAATCTACTAATAAATCTTTGTTAAAAGATATTACAAGACAAGAATTTATTCATTTTCCGACAATTCTTGAATACAAAAAGACCTCTGAAGAAGACATTGAAGTGTTTGTGAAATTTCTGGCCGATCTTAGGAACGAATTTGCTACAAGATTCCAAGATTTTGCAGAGGTGGGCAAGCTAACTCCGTTTCTTAAATCGCCATTTGAAGTTGATCCAGCGGCAGAATGGACAGATGTGGCTGCCAAGTTGTTTAATCTGTCAAAAGCATCACTTCAAATGGAGATAATTGATTTCCAAGAAGATGTATCTTTGCAAATGTATAAAACGGTATCCCCACTTAAGAATTATGGGCCAAACATGTACCAAAAATATATATACAAATTAAAAAACTAGCTATCAATTTAGCCACTATGTTTGGCTCGACATACATGTGAAACATCTTTCTCGAAGAAGAATTTTTTTAAAAACAAATATCGTTCGAGGTTAACGGACGCCCACCTAGAAGACACACTTCGTATTTGCTGTTCCTCTCGAGAACCGAAGTATAGAAAACTGGCTCAAGACCGTCGGTGTAATTTCGCACATTAATCTTCTTGTGTTTTCCTTAATCTGAATTATATTTTAAGCAAAAACAATAAATAAATAGCACTTAATTATTATCAGTTGTTTTTTTCTGGACCTCGTTAAAATTTTCTCACAGTATTCGGACCCCACCTAAAAATACTTGCCGACCCCTGGCCTAGACTTATGATCCGAACGAATCTAAGTCATTGGTGTTCCTGTGTTCCAAATTCGAATACCACCCATAGGAACCAAAATCTAAACAGTAAATTAAAACATAGTGATGATACCATTTAGGTAGTATTCTGAAAGATGGAGAGGAGAGATAAGAGAACGTTACCATGTAGAGCTTGAGGAAGTATAAATAAATCTTCCGTTTTGTTTTCAGGTGACCTTTATAATCGAGACCCGAAGCCTGCAACACGCATGCACCCTCAAACGCGTTTTAGAGAAAATATTTCCTGGCGTTTGCGAGTTTTTGGAAGAGCTCTTCAGCCCCATACCTACGTGCCCATGTTACCCCAAATTATTTCCTTCAAATTCAATGTAACAAAATACAGATATAAATATTTTACACTCAATTAAACTAACATTTTAATTAAAATGGATGGTAGAAGATTTGCCAAAAATCTACGAGTATAAGTAGTAATTTATCCAATAGTCATACATGTGGTCACACACCTGCCTACATAGTGCTCTTCACAGGGACCAAATAATATAATAATGCTGGACATTTCACACAGCATTATCTAGCCCCTCTAGGCAAAAGCTTGTACTATGGGAACCAGATAACTGATAAATTATTTATACTTACCTATACTTTTTGTTTGTAAATACATACATATTATACATAGAAACACCCAGGCCTGAGATAAATATTATTAGATAAATATAAATACTTAATGAGAAGGTATCATCGACATACCTTTATGCTTCTATCACAAGCTTGATGAAAACATTCCCCTAAGTCTAGCAGTCCAAAAAAAAATCTTTACTTTTTGTGACGTCATATTATAAGCAAGTCGTAAGTAATTAAAAGATCATTGTATGTAATATAATATTTTTCGCTTTTTGCTTAGGTATGACCTCTATAAGAGGTTTGCAGTAGAAACCTTTTTATATTATGTAACTTTCAATGTCAGTCACATTCAGTCAGTTTTTCGTTGACTCGTTGATTTTCAGATTATTTTGGAAATTCAACAATGTAGAAAAGCTACTATTTAAATTGTTTGTGCTGACCTACACTGAGTTTTATAACATTTAGACAACGAAATGTCGCGTAAAAATGTAAATATTAGTTTAAATAAATAATTAATGCTGGACATTTTTCACACAGCATTATCTAGCCCCAAACTAAGCAAAACTTGTATTATAATCGACCGCGCCTGGTTGTACTGTTATTTTTCCAATATTTTTATGCATAATAAGTTATTTCTTACTTTTTTACAGGAGGATTTCGATGAGTTTTGCGACCCGGACAATCCTAGGGCCGTTAAATATGAACAAGTCATGGACGCAGCAGACCGCATAAAGCCATTCCTTATTAACACTCCCTGCATGGTATGATAATCTTGATACTATAGAAAAGGTAGATCTAAAGTGCCACTTGGCTTCGAAAAAAGGCATTGTCAATTCGACATGGACAATTGGACACAACCACCCGCACCACGACACTTTAGACTATCTTTATTCTGTGCTTTGGATAAGAAATTAATGTGGACATCTGTTTAAACGTTTTACGTTTTCAGCCATCACATTACGAACGGGAGTTTGTAATGCACCTTTACTACAAACTGGAGTTCTTACAAAAATCGGGCAGGTATGAAGTTCGTTTTCAAGATCAGCCATTCAATTTAACAATTCATCTAGACTTTATTTTTAGAGTATTCTCTTTACTATTTCAGTTTCAAAGAAAGAGGATCACTGAACGCATTACAGCTTTTGCCTGTCGACAAAAAGAAGCTCGGGGTCGTAATGGCTTCCATCGGTAACGATGCTGTAGGGCTTTGCTACCACGCTTCCAAATCGAACGTACCAGTCATCGTGGTAATGCCGCATAACGTGCCGCTTACAAAACTACAGAAGTGCCACAGTTTAGGTGCCAAAGTGGTGGTACAAGGAGGCAATTTGCTGGAGTCTCAAAGATACGCTAGAGCTATCGCTAGGGATAAAGGGCTCACCTACATTAACAGGTATAATTTTACCTAGTATTTTGGTAAGTAATACAGAATGTTAAAATATTGCACAAGATCTTGCATATTATTTTTCGGAAACCTAGCTGACGAAAAAGTTTAAAGATTTACTTTCCACAGTCGGGATCACCCTCACATACTTGCTGGCTACGGAACTATAGCTCTAGAAATAATAGATCAAGTTCCTAATGTGGATGCTGTCATCGTACCAGTTGGTTGCGGAGGTCTGGCTGCGGCCATCACCACAGTTATCAAACGTTTGAAGCCTAATTGTCTCGTTTACGTAAGTTATCACGGTGTCGAAAGCAAATGGGTTTCAAATTTCAATACCTACCTATACCAACTACATCACTTGAATTGAAACATTAATAAAATTACGGCACTGTCGCGTAGTCGTAACATAGTGGTTGAAAATCAAAAACAGTACCTAAAGCTTTACATCTGAAGAAAAACATTGATTAAAGCAATCAAATATGGATGAAAAATCATTACTCAAATCGATCGTTCGTTTGAACAGGGCGTCCAAACTGAAAACATGCCAGTATTTTTCAAGTCTCTGGAGAATGAGGAATGTACGACAATACCAATGAAAGCTACTCTAGCTGACGCAATTGCAGTGACTGGCGTCGGCGTCAACTCGTTTGCTAACGCACAGCCACTTATGGACAAAATGGTAAAGCAAACTCTAAACTAGCCTCTTAAGCCAACGAAACTTCGACTATCCTACAAGACGATCCCAATGCAGCCTAGGTCATCTTGCACACAACTCATCCAAATTTTCTTTGCTCTACCTCTCTATTCACATTAATATCAAGTTCTTTACATTCATCGTTTCCCATGACAAGTCCATACAACCCATTGCTCTCATGTTCTCTTTTTCTGGCGACACTTTCGGGCTTCCTACTACTCATTAGTACCTTAGCAAAGATAACCTACATTATTATGTCCAGCATTATTTATTCATTACTTATTTATTTATTAGTAAATATTGAATCTGCCCGACAACTTTTGCTTTCAGTTACTGGTGAACGAGGATTGGATAGCACGTTCGATCCTGCACTTGGTGGAAAAGGAACGGTTTGTGGTCGAAGGCGCTGGAGCTTGCCCTCTCGCTGCAATTATTGGAAACCTAGTGCCTGAGCTGAAGCTAAAAAAGTACTTTTAAAAGACATAATTTCAACTATTTGAGTTGGAGGGATATGGGGGAGACATTTGCCCAGCAGTGGGATGGTATAGGTTAACAAAAAATATTAAATACCTATATTAGTTTTTACTCTTGAAGAATCTAATATTATTCTGCGAACAAAACCAACTTAAATTCCACTTTGCTATTAGCTACTTCTTGCCTACAGCCAATTGGCATGCAGGTCAAGATTACTGCCGTAATTAATTAGGTGCAAGAAAACCTAGGTAGTACCTAGACAATTTCAACAATTTCCCACGTTTTCAGCGTCGTGTGCATTCTGAGCGGAGGCAACATTGACAGCCTGCTGCTTGGCCGATGCTTGGATAGAGGATTAGCGGCAGAAGGGCGTTTAGTGAAGTTTAGCGTAAGGATTGTTTTAAACAGTAATTTCGAACAATCCATGGGTCACGTAATCTAATTAAGATGTTACTTAGAACGCTAGCCGGATTCACCAATGAGTCATCAACTCGATCAATGACGTCAAATGAGGACAAGTGCATGTTTGAAAAACCCCTGAAACTGAACCTTAGGGACCTACCTCACATATTTTCTTGAATCATAGCTACAAGTTCACACATCATCTTCGAACAAAAAATCGAAATCAAAATCGGTTCATCCGTTAGGGAGCTACGATGCTACAGACCGACCGAAATTACATACAATAATTATTTTAGCTCGGACTCTTAAATTAAAACGAGATCTATAGAAGTAGGTCAATAGCTATGGTTTTAAATATGATTTCTTCATAATCACAGGTCGGAATAAAAGATGGCTCATCCGCAAACACGCAACTACTGCGACTCCTGGCAAATGGGGGTTACAACTTGGTCAGCCAATTTCAAGACCATGTGTGGATGGACGATGAAACCTACACTGTTGAAGTAAGTTTCAAGGTTTATTTTGAAAGTAATGCAAGTCATGTAAAAACAACTGTTTTCAAAACTACATCAACCTCATGCCAAATATTACCTTAGTACCTAAGCAACACTTGGCATTAAGTTGATGTGAATAGCAATCCGTCTACTACTACACTACTTATACATACTAACTATAATACATACAATGCATACCACATAATCACTATAATACTCTGTTGTAGTACAGCCTATTGTTATAATCTAAGTTTTCTACGAAAATAAATATCTCTGCACTTCGCACTTGTGTAGTTTTGTTGATAGGTACCTCATTTACTTACCGGTTTACAATAAAGGTACACATTACCTAGATCTGAAATAATGAATAAAAGTTTTACTTAGTATGTAATAATATTTCAGATGAAGTTGGTATGCGAGACCAAAGGTCTGGAACATGCCCTAGAATTGAAAAGGATTATAGAGAGAGCCTATCCCTGCACTACTGTTTTTGAAACTGAGCCCTTCAATGACCGCAGAACTTGTCCATGCTATGTCAGAAAATCTATGTGAGTCTAGTAGTACATTATTTATTTTAGAAATTCATAACATTTTTGTAACCAGTGTTTTTATAGATACTTTAAAATGTTTTGTTATTATAGAGCAACTATGAATAAAAATAATGACCTCTAAAACTTGTTTTAATAAACCTGATATGATAATTCGAGATAATGGTGCAATATTGTACTTGTTTTTGAAATACAAAAGATAAAGAGGGCTTCAAAAACAACAAAATATATTTATACAACTTAAGTTAAATCATAATTTCATTATACACAATATACTATACATATTCGAGTAAAACTAAGCATTATTGTCAAGTACCTTCGGCAGTTCAGTTGAAGTTTTTATCCATGAATGTAGCCATTCTAACATCTCGCTTGCTGAGGCCGTTCACATCGTGAGAGGAGAGGGTTACCTGGAACAAACCAATACACTTTTATAGGTTCACCTATCTAGGATTATCTATTTCATTTTAGTCACTATGCTCAAGAATTTTAATCCTCTACCTGTTTTAAATCAAACTTAAAAGTATTTACCTGCAACTTGTTATAAACATTGAACCATTCTGGGTGGTGATCCATCTTTTCAGCCAACAGAGCCACTCTGCTCATAAAACCAAAAGCCTCATTGAAATCCTTGAATTTAAATTCCTTTTCAATAGCATCCCTGTTGCTTTGAACCTTCCAGCCAGACTCCAAAAGCGGCTGCAACAAGCTATCACGCTCTTCTTTGCTTAGTTTGTCTGCCTGTTGATGTAAGAAAAAATATTCAGTCATTTGAAACAAGGAAAGAATAATCAGTAGGTAGTGGAATATTTACGTACCATTTTCCTTTTACTGGGCGAGGTCGACACGCTGGCGTAACCGGCTACGGTTCGAATACCATTGATCGCAGCCTCCGCTCGAGTAAGCCTCGCGGGGTGAAAGTGTATCGCTAGATTGGCTAGCGGGCGCGCGCAACTCAAACTTTTGTTTACAATCATTGATGGACTACTGGTACTACTGGATTTTATTTCAGCTCTTCGGGTATCTAACCAGCCAGTCGTCGTTTTTGTGCCGAAAGTTTGATTGAGATTTAATTATTTGGTGTTGTTTTGTTTACAAATCTTCTGAACAAAAACACCTGTTGGTTGCAATTTTCCAAAATTTTTAAAAGAGCAAGCAAGCAAGCGTTCTTTTCACATGTTACGAATCTTTTGACTTCTTGTAGCGTAATAATTTAGACAGAGGTAGCAACAGCCGTTGTACACCTGAAAGAAAGAAGATACAGCATTTGCTGTGATCGTAACTCTGAGCTATCTGACTGAGGAGCTATATTATCTCAGCTATGATCGATGGCAGCTATTATCATGTCAATGTCAACAGAACTCAACAAATGTGACAAATTAACTGTCAGTATAAAAGTCCGCGAAATTCAAAAAAATCTAATTTAATGACCAATGATCTCTATAATCTTCGGCGGAGGCTTAGCATAGCACGCATTGCGATTAAACGCTTTAGTTTAATCGCAGGGCGTGCTGCTGCTACTTTCTTCTGGTTATCATCGATGGGAGATTGAACATAGACCTCGATGACACAATTAAAGAATAGCAAATATAAAAATTATTTATTTTAACTATAAGAAAAGCTTACTAAGTACTATAATAGATTTGTATCACAATCCTTGTAACCCGTCAGGTGTAATGATGAATTCAGTAATAGAGTTAGGTAAGTCTGGGGCAAAAGTTACAGATAGTTCTCTTATAAAGGAACTAGGATTTTTCACATCAGATGCCTTTATTTTCACTGATTGCAAAGTTTTCCGTAGATATAATCTACTTGACACCATATTAGACCATGCAAGACCAAGTGATGGCAACATCTCTTCTTCTCTGTCAATTGCTCCAGTCACTTGGTTAATGCAAAGTACAGCTACATTGTAATCCTGAGCCAGATTTAGTAAAGATATAGCCAGTTCCCTCATTTCCTCAGCTCGTTGAATGTAATTTGTGTTTTCTACCCTAAAAGGTGCAGCGACTGAGTCTATTACTAAAAGGGAAAACTTATTTTGTGAGAGTAACTTAGGTAGCCTTACTCTCACGCATGATAATAAATCTTTTGACTCTGTCACATGTTCCACAAAAGTTGAGGAACCATAATCAATGTTAATCTTGTAATTGGGTATTCCCTTTTTGATTTCATCAAACCGTTTGATTGGGAACAAGTCTTCAGTGCAAATATAAGCAGTGCAGTTTGGCCAGTTATGTGCTGCAGCTTGAACTCCTATCTGAGTTTTTCCAGATCCACTTTCTCCATACAGTTCTGTTATAGTTCTTCTCCTTAGACCACCATGGAGGATGTTATTTATTGCTACACAGCCAGTGGTTACTTTTGAGTCTGTTTCAATCAACATGTCACCAGTGATACTTTTGGGACAAACATGCTGAGCAACTACATTTTTTAACAACTGTATATCTTCATTACTCAGATTAGTTAGCTTTTTAATATCATACATAGATAGTACGATAATTTGTTTGGGGGTTGCAATACCTGCTCTGTCGGCTACCTCGAATATTTTGGATGGTAGATATGTTTTCCATTCATTCATGTTTGATCAGTGTTCAAATCTTTATACGATTTTGGTAAGTACCCGCGCGGTTGTGTAATTTATTTTTTATAGCGCATGACTCGCAGCGTATTTAAGCACTGTGTAGCCTGCCTGTAGGAAGTCAGTCAGAACAGGAACCGAACCACTTTATTTATTATTAACCAATTCACTGGTCAGAATCACAGACAGAATTCCAAGAGCTCACGACACGAATTATTCATTCAGTGATCATACTATTTTGTCAAGAAGCTCAAGTCAAGAAGTGCAGTGGGAATGATTCATTCACACTGAGCATTCACAATTATTATTTATTTATTTTTTATAGCGTAGCGCCGCAGGCGGCGGGATTGTAGCAGTGTACACCCTAGTACGTCTGTGCCACAGAGTAACTAGTCTGTGCATGGTGCAGTGTATCTAATCTGTGAGTGTATGATCATTGTATTAGAATATATCTAATCAAGGACTGATGACTCTAACAAATAATAACTCCATTGTACAACGTTCACACACTTTACTTCCAGTTATTGACAGATCAAGACAGACGCTTATCCATAGACTATACTAAACATTGTTGCATAGACAATCTCTCTCTAACACTCCCCCTCAATTTCAAGTTTCTTTATAAATAATTAAACTTTTCAACTTAACTAAAAACTTAAAATTGCCTCTATAAAGTTTTACACAAAATAACATTAGTTGACACTAACATAATTACGTTATGACAAAATGACAGTTAGTAACATGACTTTTCTACCTAACCTCAATTTGTCACAAACAAAACAATAACAACAAATCTTAGATAATAATCATACAAGGATAAACATCTACGAATTTAACAAATTAGCACGAAAATAACTATGTTTGATGTTACACAGTGGCTTTGTCATAATGTCCGCAGTATTATCACCTGTGTTTACATATTCCACTGTAATAGTGTCTCTAGAAATAATATCTTTTATAAAATGATATTTGATATCAATATGTTTGGAATGCTTGGTATTTTCACTGTTCATAATCATTTTAATCGCACTTTGATTATCCACTTTTAGTTCTGCACTACACTGATCTTGAAAATCTATAGCCAATCCTCGGATGAACAACAGCTCACTGCAACACATTGCTGCTGCCACATATTCAGCCTCAGCTGTAGATAATGCCACAGTTTGTTGTTTCTTGGAAGACCATGATATCAGATTGCCTTGATGATAAATAACCATACCGCTGACACTTTTTCTGTCAGTCTTATCACCGGCCCAATCTGCATCTGAAAATGCTGAAATTAAAGAAAGATTAGTTTTCTCTCGTTTGTAATAGCATAACTCTATCTCTTGAGTTGCTTTTAAGTAGTGCAATACTCTCTTTGCTGCAGTCCATAAGGTTTTCGTAGGCTTGTCTAGATATCTACTCAGATATGAAGTAGCAAAACTTATATCCGGTCTGCTTATTGTAGCTAGGTAATTTAGACATCCTATTAGCTCTCTATATGGAACGTTACTTATTATTTCTTCGTTCTCAGGTACTTGGAAGCTGTTTTCCATCGGTGTCTTTGCATCTTTGCAGTTAGACATATTGAACTTTTCTAGTATGTTTTTAATAAATTGTTTTTGAGATAACTTTATTGTATTTTTATTTCTCTGTATCTCTATTCCCAAATAATTACTTATGCTTCCCAAG
Source organism: Epirrhoe alternata (assembly GCA_963565295.1). Taxonomy (NCBI): domain Eukaryota; kingdom Metazoa; phylum Arthropoda; class Insecta; order Lepidoptera; family Geometridae; genus Epirrhoe; species Epirrhoe alternata. Next base: position 4,419,479 of record OY751393.1, read on the forward strand.
TGTTTTGCTTTGAATTGTTCTTGCAATAGTTTGATCACATTATTTACTTCTTTTTCATTTCCCAATAGCATTATATCATCCACAAATAGTATTAGCCATATCTCTTTGCCTGTATATAAGCAAATATCATTCTTTGATCTTTTCATGTTTATTTTCTTACAAAATGAATCGAATGTCTTATTCCAGCACTTTGGCGACTCCTTAAGTCCATACAAAGCTTTATTTAGTCTCAGCACAGTTTCTTTTGTTTTATTCTTCACAATTACTCCCTCTGGAACTTTGATGTAGACTTCTGTTTCTAATTTTCCATTGAGAAATGCTGTAGGTATATCCAATTGCTGTATTAGCCAATCATTATTTACTGCTTGTGATAATCCCATTCTTATTGTAGTCATTTTTGCTACCGGAGCGTATACATAATCCTCAGCTTCTTGCTGGAAACCTCTCGCTACTAATCTCGCTTTCTTGGTTCCATCTGACTTGGTTTTAAAAATCCATTTTGTGTCTATTGTTTTACATCCCTTTGGTAGCTCTGTTTCTAACCATGTGTTTTGTCCTTCTAGGGACTTTATCTCACTCTCTACTGCTGTTTTCCATTCAGTACTTTGTTCAATAGCTTGCTTATAAGTTGCTGGATCATTTTCACTTGACAGTAAGCAATACGCTTCATAGATTTCATAATTGTCTAAATGTTGAGGTTTTCTCACTTCTCTACCACTCCTCGTTATTGTTCGACTCTCACATTGTCTTTCAGTTTCCCTTTGGGTTTCATCATGTGTTTCAACTACATCTTCGAAACGTTCTACAACTATGTACTTTTCTGGTTGTGAATTAACATTTTCTTTGAAATATTTAATGTCTTTTTCATCAAATCTAACATCTCTAGATGTAATTATTTCTTCTGTAATCGGGTTCCATAATTTATAACCATTCATGGCATATCCTACCATTCTTGTTGGAGTTGCTCTGCTCGACAGTTTATCTTGCTTTGGCATTATATGTGCCCAAGCTTTGCATCCAAATATCTTTATCTTTTCTAGATTGAACTCCTTCTGCAATACTTTAGCAGGGACCTTATTTTTTATAGATGAGCAAGGTGATCTATTTATCAGAAATGTGGCTGTTAAAACAGCATGACCCCATAAATGTCTGGGTAGACCAGACTCGTCCAACATTGTTCGGGCTTTATCATATATTGTTCTGTTCATTCTCTCTGCCTTTCCATTCTGTTGTGGACTATATTTTTGACTGTACTCAATCTTTATACCATTTTCTGAGCAAAAATCTTTTAATAACTTCGCAGTAAACTCACCACCATTGTCACACCTAATTCTTTTGACTTTTACATCCATTTGTCTTTCCATTTCTTTTATATATAATATAACATTTCCTGTAGCTTCAGACTTGTTTCTTAATAAATATGTATGTGTGAAATGACTGTAATCATCAATTATAGTTTGAAAGTATTTGTATCCCTCATTGGTCGGTACTCTGGACGGACCTGAAATATCTGTATGTATCAATTCACCTATTTGGCTGGATCTCGGACTCTGAATTCTTTTAAACGGCAATCGCGTAGCTTTATTTTTCATACATGCTTCACATACTTCTTTGCTATATGGCAATCCTAATATTGCTAAATTCTTTCTGCACATATGTCCGAATCTTTGATGCCATATGTTAACATTTTCTTCCTTATCTTCGTTTGTCTCATTACATGAACTTGCATCTTCTATTTTGGCATTCAATTTTACTGTAAATGTATACAACTGACCCTTCTTCAAACCATGATACATCTTATTTTGATATTTTATGAGTAATTTTTCATTTTTAAAAATCACTTCCATTCCTCTCTCTACTAGTTTGCTAACTGACATCAAGTTTGTACTTAGACCAGGTAAAATCACTGCTTCTATTCTTATCTTTTCATTGTTGTATACAGCCTCTAGAATACCTTTCTTTTTCGCTGTCAATACTTCTCCATTTGCTATTTTTACCTTTAACTCATGCGACAGGTCTTTGAGCTCGGTCATATGTTGCTCATAACTTTCCTGGACAAAATGCTGTGTAGCTCCTGAATCAACTATAAATGACAGTAGGTTGGTTTGTAGGTTTTCGGCTGCTAATGCTTGTTCTGATGCGATGAACATAGGCGAACTCTCCTCTTTTGCTGGATGAGCTGCTCCACCTCTATTTCTTGGACCTCTAAACCATCTTCCTCTGCCTCTACTATTTGCTCGGCAATCATACGCCTTGTGTCCTTTTCTCTTACATCGATAACATACTACACTACTCATGAATGAAGTCTGATTTGGATCATCTTGGTTTGATGGACAACTTTCTTTTCTTACTTCGTGGTCCAACAGCTTTATTTTCACAAATTCTAATTTTACTTCGTTATTCACGGTTTCGATTGCTGTTATGATGTGATTATATTCTTCTCCTAAGCCTGTCAGGAGATAGCAAACCTTGTCACTTTCTTCTATTTTCTCTCCTGAGACTTCTAGTTCACGTATGATGTCATCAAATTTGGCAAAATAATCTTCGAACTTACTTCCATTTTGTTTTAAATTTAGTAATTTTCTTCGTAGTGTGATTTTTGATATCACGCTTTTTCTCTGAAATGTGCTTTTTAAAATACATAGCATTTCCTTGGCACTCTTGCATTCCTTCACAAGATTCAAATGCCTGTCAGTTAGACATTGGACTATCACACTCTTTGCTTTTGCGTCGTAGTTTTTGTTTTTGTCATCTACCTTATCTGCCTCCGCGACCTCTTTTAGGCCTCGCTCCTCGAGTAGGCATTGAAGCCTAAAAAGCCAATTATCAAATGCTTCAGCTTTCAGTTGAGGAAAATTTGCCGGTGTCGTGGTGCTTGATGTCGCCATTTTGTTTGGCCTTTACTAAGTCTGAAAAATTATGTTTTGGAAAACAATATTGTCAGCACTTCCTACACGCTTACATTACCGGCGGGCGTCACTCTGGGTTCTGGGCCCATAACCTATTAGAATATATCTAATCAAGGACTGATGACTCTAACAAATAATAACTCCATTGTACAACGTTCACACACTTTACTTCCAGTTATTGACAGATCAAGACAGACGCTTATCCATAGACTATACTAAACATTGTTGCATAGACAATCTCTCTCTAACTCTCTCTGTATGATCATTGGTCCATAGTTACTCTGTGGTCCGAGCCGAGGTAGGTAGTAGTCACAGAGTAACAGTTGAGTGGGAGTACTATTTATCTCTACCTAATCTGTGGGAGTACTCACAGTAGTACTCTCTACGGATGTTCAGCTCTGTGTTGTGGTTGGCTGAATGAAATGTTGAACAGCTGATTTTCGTATTTAAGCACTGTGTAGCCTGCCTGTAGGAAGTCAGTCAGAACAGGAACCGAACCACTTTATTTATTATTAACCAATTCACTGGTCAGAATCACAGACAGAATTCCAAGAGCTCACGACACGAATTATTCATTCAGTGATCATACTATTTTGTCAAGAAGCTCAAGTCAAGAAGTGCAGTGGGAATGATTCATTCACACTGAGCATTCACAATTATTATTTATTTATTTTTTATAGCGTAGCGCCGCAGGCGGCGGGATTGTAGCAGTGTACACCCTAGTACGTCTGTGCCACAGAGTAACTAGTCTGTGCATGGTGCAGTGTATCTAATCTGTGAGTGTATGATCATTGGTCCATAGTTACTCTGTGGTCCGAGCCGAGGTAGGTAGTAGTCACAGAGTAACAGTTGAGTGGGAGTACTATTTATCTCTACCTAATCTGTGGGAGTACTCACAGTAGTACTCTCTACGGATGTTCAGCTCTGTGTTGTGGTTGGCTGAATGAAATGTTGAACAGCTGATTTTCGCTACGTCAAACTCACAGTTAAACCTGACACATGGAGGACCTGTCTGTCAAAAAGTTCACAACAAACCTCAGTCAGAGCGATTCGTTCGTGGAAAATCTTAAAAAACGTAGTCTTTGCGGAAAACAAACAATTAAATATTGATAGAAACCTTTACGTTTGTTTTGTGTTGTGAGTAATAATGTCTTGCAACGGTTGTTTTAATACGTTTTCTTTGTTACGACCAGAGGTAGCTAGCTCAAATATTTTTACTTACCCTTCGTTACGCCCCAATCTCAAAGAAATTAAACTTTTTCACATTACATTTTACAGAAAGGATGTCCATCCTGTGGCTTCAGCTACTGCCCGAAATGTTTAGGATATAAAATTTATTTACCAAGATTAAAATCTGAAGATAAGGCAAGTACCTATACCTACTTACAACTTTTTCTTAAATGTTTTATTTCAGATTTTTGGTGGAGTTATTTTATTTCGAACCAGTCAGTGTAGTGAAAGGAATACACGCAACTATGAGGCTTTTTTCGAATATCTAATTAAGTTTTTCAACATTTTTAGCTAAAATTATTGATGACTAATAATTATTAACTTTTTAGGTTTGCCATAAGTGTAAAAAGGCTTCAATGTCCAATAACGCCGAGAAAAAATCTGATTTCATTCCCCCAGATGCCCTTTATAAGTAAGTTTTGGTTTTTATGAAGCTTTTTTGAATAAAATAAGTAGTTGATGTATTATCGAACTACATTCTAAACTAGAAAATAAGTTAAGTGTATTACCTTAAACGCTGAATGGTCTTTCATTTATATTATGATTATGTTTACTTTAGACGCATAGCAGGTTCAGTGGAACCTGAAAGTTCCAAGAACATGAATAGCACACCAATAGATGAACAAATGCGCGAAAGGTTGAACAAATTAAAAGAAAAGGAGACTGGTGAAATTAAACCAACCACTGATGCAGAAATAGCTGAGAGGTTACAGAAAATCAAAGGAGATGTGGCTATAACATCAGATGCTGAATTGCATTCTCGATTGGCCAAACTAAGAGGGATTCCATTTATAGAAAACAAGGTAAAGTGTTGTGAAATCATAATAAATAGAAGGTATTTAACAGCCTTATCACACTGCTAGTCAACGAGCGGATTCAAAGCGGAGGAGGCGCGCGGTGAATCCGCTGCAGAGGCTTGTCAACCACCAGTGTGTAAAAATGTAATGCCTCTAATAATGTAACAACTGAATTCAATCAGACCTAAATCCAATTAAAATTTTATTTATTTTTCAGCCAGCTTTAATTACAAAAGACCTTAGAACAGAGCAAGAACAAGTGGAAGATCTAATGAAGCAGTACCTCGAGAACACTGCAATAGATTGCAAATACAAGGATGAGTTTGACAGTGTCATCAATCACATGGAAGCAAGGCTGCAGAAGCTGAAAGATGCTAATACGACTCCAGAGGCTTCTGGCTCACAGGTACCAGGTACCGGTTCAAGTGCACCAGTTCAAGAGTGTGACTCTGAAGATGAAGAAGAATGTGTTAAGAAAATTATTGAAAAGGTAAGGTTTGGTCTTGGCAGAAAGCATGTGACACACTGACAATAATCTTAACCTTTTAGTTGTTGCTTTGCCTCTATGAAGGCAACCAGTAGGATCTGTTCAGCCACTATTCAATTTGTCTGTAATACTTTGTTTAAATCTTCTTACAGCTAAAAGCAGAATCAATGCAAGATGATGATGACATTTCACCTTCAACCAATGATGAGTTGCCCTTCTGTGAAATCTGCAATGAAGATGCAAAGATGAGATGCCTTGGCTGCAAGTACCCGTTCTGTAAACGCTGCTTCACCGACCACAAGGATGATGAAGATGGATGTAACAAATATGAACCCTACCATCCACCAAAGAAGTTATCAAGTTTTGAAAAATAAATTTGCACATTGAACATCATAAGCCATTTTTAAAAGCTTTTAATTATTTAAAAACATATTTATGAAATTACTTATACCTTAATTTTTTGTAATTTTTAAAGTGCTCATCCACACTTGGTATTTCATTAAGAAATGAAAAGACCTTACTTATTTTCTTTTAAGCATAAACAGTATACAAATGGAATTAGTTTATAATAAGTATAATAATGTAATTATGCAGAAAGAAATAAAATCGAATTAATTTAAATCATTATTTTTTTATTAATTTAAAATCTTCTACAAATTCAGGTATAAGTTTTACCAAATCCTTCTCTGTCTGTCTGTATTCATTTTCGAACCAGGTTTCTTTCAATTTTTGGATTATAGGTGCATACATCCTCCCTGGTGGGACTCCCGCATCTTTCAGGATTTTACCGTTTATTGGGAACTTGGGTACTTGCCATTTTTTGAACTCTTCTAAAAGATTTTCATCTCCTCTATATTTCAAAACTTCAGCAACAAAGTCTATAGTATCTTTTTGTTTGATTTTAGTGAATAATACTAGTTTTTCATAAGGCCTGCAAAAGGAGATTTTGATTAACAAGAAACAGTCTGTCTTGAACATTATCTTGTGTATTTCTAAAGAAAATAGCTATTTACCTACAGCTTGTGACAACCTCTGTGGCGCAGTGGGTGAAAGCCTGCTTGGGACGCAGAAGGTTGTGGGTTCGATCCCGGCCGCGGGATAAATGATCTGCAAATATTATCTCGGTTCTGGGTGTTTCTATGTATAATGTGTATGTATTTACAAACAAAAAGTATATAAGTAGTATTATCAGTTATTTGGTTCCCATAGCTTAGTTTGGGGCTAGATGATGCTGTGTGAAATGTCCAGCATTATTATTATTATCTAATTATTTAAAAACTAACCTAGATAATCCAACCAATTGTTTACTTACATTAAAGGTCTTGTTGCAACTTTATCTCCTCTGTGTTCTACAAGGAAGTATCCCAGATCTCTGTCAAAGCTGGAAAACTTTAATCTGCTGTGTAGCATTGTGACTTCATCAAAGTCCCTGAGCAATGCTGCCAGGTAACTCATAGGGTGAAGATTTAAATGTTTTGCTCTCTTCAGCAATCTATCTAGCTCCTCCATGTTTGGTGATGATGGCAATCCTGAAATAGGACACATTATTATTCAAGTAAGTTTTAGGCTGGCAATAGTTTTAGGTCTCTCAAAGATTGTGGCTTAAATTAATTTAGAATGTTACCTATGTATTTTCCAATGCCAACATCAATCATAACTTTCAACAGACTGCCAGCAAAGTTTCCTTGAAGCAGCTTTTTCAGTTCAACCCATATTCTTTCACCAGATACATGTTGGAGCCCCTCAACATTACTTCCAATGGTCTTCAGTGTATGCTCCTCATGGTTATCAGGGTGTTCTGCTATTTTACCATAAAAGCGGAAATACCTCATTATTCTGAGGTAATCTTCTTTGATTCTTACATCTGCATCACCTACAAATGCTACTCTTCGTTTTTGCAGATCTTCATAGCCAAAGAAGTAGTCATAGACAGATCCATCAAAACCTGCAAATCAAAAGATCTTATAAATATTTGATGCCATATAACAAGCCTAGGCTGGATTTTACATTACTCTTCAAATATACCATCAAAACTTGTGTCAATATTTTGGTGTTTTTTAGTTAAATGATGAGAGAATTGCTGGTTAGTTATAAAATAAGTACATACCTAAAAACATAGAATTAATAGTCAGATCTCTTCTATTAGCATCAAGTTTCCAATCTGTAGTGAATTCCACTTCTGCGTGGCGTCCATCCGTGACCATGTCAATCCTAAGTGTGGTCACTTCAAAGTTTTCTTTATCATTGATTCGAGCAGTAATTGTACCATGTCTCTCTCCATTCATGTTTATCATTCTGATAGTTTCCGCTGTGAACATTTCCTTCATTTGTTGTGGTGTTGCTGTAGTGGCAAAGTCCAAATCTGTTGGTTTCTTTCCCATTAGTATGTCTCTGAAAATGTATTATAGCTTGAAACACACATGGCCAAACATTTACTAAATTGATTACAATCATTCAATGTTGATCACTTATTTCATATAACCATGATAATTGAGTGTGTGAAAATAAGTGAGGTGAAAGATGAAATTTGAAGTGGACAGACTACAGATTAATAAGGAAAAGAAGCGGTGTAGTACTGAACAAATAAACACCTTACTGCTCCTCCGGCCACTCGGATCTCAAACTTGTACTTATCAAATAGCTTCTTGAGTTCTTCTACTTCAGGTGTGAAGATACTTTTGAACTCGGGAGTATCAAGTTTAGTTACTAATGGATTTTCTCGACATTTTAGCTCCATGTCGATAACTGATCGCACTCTGCGGCGGCCCGAATTGGAAATCGAATAGAACACCTGGAAAAAAAAGAAGTTTCAAAATTCGATCCCCGCCGCGGGATAAATGTTTGTATGCTCTGCAAATATTTATCTCGGGTCTGGGTGTTTCTATGTATAATATGTATGTATTTACAAACAAAAAGTATATAAGTAGTATATCAGTTATCTGGTTCCCATAGTACAAGCTTTGCTTAGTTTGGGGCTAGATGATGCTGTGTGAAATGTCCAGCATTATTTATTTATCCCCCTTTTTCTTTAATCTTTTCAAAGGAAGCCTTTCTTTCCTTTACATTAGAACACCTTGTAGTTATCTGAGGTAGGGGATGAAATACACATTTTGAGAAAAACAATACAAACTTTGAGAGGTTAGAATGTTACCTTTCTCTGAAAATTAAGGCAAAAGTCCAAGATTTTTGTATATCCTGATATCATTACTCCAATCAAAAAGTCTATCAACCACGGCATCAAAGATTTTATTGAATTTCGATTAAAATTCAAACAAAATCACAACATTTGGAAAACAACACGAAAACAACAAGATAGAAAAACACCAACAGCTGATATTGACACTGACTGACGGATTTCATTGACAGTCGGAATCTCGTTAACAACCAATCGATTTTAAGCTTAGTAATAGACCAATGGTGGTGACCTACAGATTATTATTTTGGTGTCTTTGATTTACCAAATAAAATATTGATCGTGTAAACTAAACTTTACAATATTTTTAAAACTATTGCTAAATAGTTCGCTAGATGGCAGCATTGTAAATAAATCAATCATCAGCATCATCTCAGCCCGCCTAGCGTCCACAGCTGAACATAGGCCTCCCCCATCGATTTCCACAGCGATCGGTATTGCACCCAACAGCTCCCAGTTACCTTTACCAGATCGTCTTTCCATCTAGTGGGGGGCTGTCCTCTACTGCGATTTCCGGTGCGTAAAAATCAACACTGCTGAATAAATTTTGCTGTGCACCAAAACTAAACACAAGGATAAAGCGGTTGAGCGCTGTTTCTATTTCTCTTGTTTATTTTTATCTCTGCTCTTACGTAGATGTTTGTGTTCTTCTATTGATACAGGTTCAAGTTTAAACGACCTCTGTGGCGCAGTGGGTGAAAGTCCGCTTGGGACGCAGAAGGTTGCGGGTTCGATCCCCGCCGCGGGATAAATGTTTGTATGATCTGCAAATATTTATTTCGGGTCTGGGTGTTTCTATGTATAATATGTATGTATTTACGAACAAAAAGTATATAAGTAGTATATTCAGTTAGCTGGTTCCCATAGTACAAGCTTTGCTTAGTTTGGGGCTAGATGATGCTGTGTGAAATGTCCAGCATTATTTATTTATTTAAAGAGACAAAAAATATTGAATAAAATTCCTTTAATAAGATTACACTTGACACAAATATTCTATCATCACTTTCCCCCCATCAAACTGTTCATCCCGCTAGACCCTTGTTGGAGTTGCCGCATCATGTTGTGAAGCCCAGACATGCCACCCATTTGTTGAAGAATTCTTGGGTCCATCATCTTGGCCATCTGTTGGTTGAGTTTGACCATCTGTGTCTGGTTAACATTCTTTGCCATATCACCTCCTTTGAAGAGTCCCTTGATGCCACCCATCTTTTTGACAACAGCCGCAAATTTGGTGTACTGAGTGATTAGGTCTTTCACGTCTCGTTCTGTGACGCCGGCGCCATTTGCCACTCTTGTTATTCTGGTGGGTTGTTTGGAGAAGAGTTTCGCTCCATCTCTGTGGTCGAGCTCACCCTCATTCATGGAATCCATGATGGTCATGAGACGCTTCAGCTTAGCCATAGATTCCTGTTCACTACCCTTTGTCATTAAATCTTGAGAGAAACCTGGGATCATGCCCTGAAAAAAAAAAGAAATGTTAATGATTCAAATTCTCAAATATTTGTCATTGTTATGACTTAGAAAAACATGTCATACCATAATCTGTGAAAATGGTCCCATCTTCATAATATTCTGGAACTGTTCATACATGGCTCTGAGTGTAAATTGACCATGCTTTAATTTCTCCAGTAACTCATCATTGTCATCCAATTTCAGTTCATTCACTTTGTCAAGGAGACCCTCAATGTCTCCCATACCAAGAAGTTTGTTTATGAAGGGTTTGGTCTTGAATGGCTCAAGGTCATCAATATGTTCACCTGTACCAATGAAAATAATTGGAGATTGTGTTGCTGCAACCCTGAAAGAAAAGTAGTCATATTTATCTCTTGAGGTAGGTAGGTATGTGATAGGGAAAAACTAGGGTTGAATCTGAATTGGTATATAATAATAATAGCTTTTATTCAGACAAGGTTATTTGTCAGTATGCCTTTTATAGGCAAAGGCCTCCCCCAACTCCCTCTATTTCTGTCTGTCCCTTGCTAAAGCTGTCCATCCTCCACCTGTTGCAGTTTTAATATCATCAGCCCATCTTCTGTGTGGCCTGCCTCATTTTCTCATCCTGTGTCCATTAAACCAGTACATGATTCTTTTTGACCATTGCTACTGTAACATCCTTAATTCTTTTTGTATGTTCTTTTATGGTTGAAATTCTTATTTTATCTGAATTGGTATTAAATCATATGATATGAGATCTAATTTATCTTGTCAACCTGTTGCCCCACTGCAAAAGCCTATTTAAAAAAACTTACGCTGATAGAGCACCACCACCCTTAGCATGGCCATCCAACTTGGTGATGATGACAGATCCAATGTCTACTTTCTCCTTGAAAGCTTTGGCCTGTGCCTCACAAGCCTGACCAATTGTGGCATCCATCACGAAGATAATATTGTCTGGTTTCTAAAAGAATAAATAAAGTTATTATTATAGGATGTTCATACAAGTTTACATGAATTTTATAGCCCCTTAGGAATATGGAAAAGTAGTCTTAGTTTTTTGTAAACATAGTATTCAAGAGGTTAAAGCAAGTTCAGCATCAGAAACTGAAACTTTTAATTTATGTAAACTTAATTTTGACTTTCACTAATATTATGTTAACAGAACTTACAATAGCATTGGCAACAGCCAACATCTCCTCGAAGAGAGACTCCTCCTGTTTGTGACGACCACTGGTGTCCACAATGATCATCTCAAAGCCTTCTTTCTTGAACATATCAACACCGGTGGTAGCTATCACCACTGGGTCCACTTCTGTGTAACTGTGAAGTAGTAATTGTGATTACTTCAAGCCAATAGTTGGATTTGATAAAATGATTTATTTATTTATTTAGGGACATCCAACGGAAAAATCACAAAAATATTATCAATTTCTTAAGTTAGCTACTTATATCTAGTGTTTCTTCAGATAAAGGATGCCACAGTATGCACTATAATATGGACTCAACTAAACTAATTTTATAAGGAATGAATTAATTTTAATAATAATAAGAACCAAGCTTGATTGAGTCAGTTGGAGTATGAGGATGTAGGTAGCAGAAAAAAACAAAGTTTAGTGCTTTGCCAATATTGAAAGTAAATCTGAGCTTAATTGGAAGCTGTCCTAAGATAAAAAAATCCTACCTTCCATAAAAGGGTATTCTAGCCTTTGTACAATTCTGCTTGACCTGGTCATAGGCACCAGCTCTGAATGTGTCGGCACAAACCAGGCAGGACTTCCAGTTCTTCCTGAGGTAGTGGTAAGCCAGCTTTGTGCAGGTTGTGGTCTTACCAGAACCCTGGAGACCTACAAACATAATGATATTTGGCTTGCCCTTAACAGGCTGGTATGGCTTTACTGCAGGATCCACAAGCTGAAACAAGGTATACCAATTATAGTATTTCCTAAGGTAGGTAAATATATCAAATAATAATCAAATTGTTTATTTAGGAAACAAAAACATGGCACAAACAAAACATATAGGTAACGATAATGTCCGCATTAGTTTTTAAAACTGTGTTGTGGACATTATATAATTTATTTATTAATTAAATAATTTGCCCAGCAGTGGGACAACATAATATGTTGATAAAAAAATGGGCATACATAGCAATGTGGTACATTATCCCACAGATTAAAATATGTATAAAATAGTTTACAAACATAATTATTATTTTTTTAAACCGGGTATTTATCACGTACCTATTGTTATTATTTCTTTTTTCCGACGTTTCGGACGCATTGCAGCCAAATCACGAAAGTTTAAAAAGTTTAATTAGTTTACAAACCTTCACAAGTTCTTTGAAGACAGCAGATTGAATCATCCTGCGCTTGTTGAGTCCGCCAGCCATTTCATCGAAATCAATGACTGCCCGGACATTTTCACGGAGGTTCTTCACCAGGCGGATATTAACATCAGCTTCCAGTAAAGCAGCGCATATTTGTTTTAGCATAGAGTTCAAAACCTGGAAATAGGCAATCCTTTATAAAATCACTGTACTTGGTTAGGTTAAAATCAGTTTTGATGACAAGATGATAATACCTCTTCATTGATGATGGTTGCTCTGCTCAGGGACTGCAAAGCAGTCGTAATTTTACGACCTAAATCTGCTAATACCATCTTCACGGGTATACAAAAGTTGCAGACAAAAATATGGTGTCAGCTGTTTTGCTGATCCACAAGGGTTTTGGTTTTATCTTATACTTTGATTGGTATGTTTAACACCAGGTTTTTGTGACATAATTACAAGTTTATCATATTTCTATAAAAAGCATGAAACACTTTTCCAATACACTCGTTTCTATCTATTTTACACAAAACACAATTTACACTTTTTGTGAAATGAAATGTATGTTGACGTTGATAGGACACGAACACGACGACTCTTCGCGTCAAAAATGGGGAAAAAGGGGATACTTGGACCATCAAATTGGAAAATTGACAGCCCTGAAATTAGTAATACTAAAGAGAATTTCAAACATTCGTGTCATTGTGAATGAACTATCGTCTCCTTTCATTCATTTATTTTATAATCTGTTACTCATAAATTCGCCTTGTAATCATACTGAATTGATGCATTTTCAACAAAATATCAATTGAATTTAGTGAAAACAAGAGGAAATATGGTAAGAAAAATTACAATCATACAAGTATTTTGTCCAATCAATGAAGCGCTCGTGGTCGTGCTTGCTTAGTCGTTCTTGATAGATCGTCGAAGTTAAGCAACGTTCGAAACGGTCTGTAAGTGGATGGGTGACCGCCAGTGGCATTTTCATCTGAGCGCTTCCGTGCTTCGGAGGGCACGTTAAAATGTCGGTCCCGGCTATTTAAGTCGTTAAGCCATGACGGAGGCCTTAAGGCGGCCTAAAAACTCCGTCACCAGAGTTGGCCACTGACTCATACGAACTTACTTACTTTTTTAATGAAATAGTTATCGTTTCATTGAGTTATTGAGATTTTTCGATGGTACGAAACAGGGTCAGAATCAGTCTGGTGGTGGTAGCGGCGGAGACAAGAAAGATGACAAGGATAAGAAGAAGAAGTACGAGCCCCCGATCCCGACTCGTGTCGGCAAGAAGAAGCGCAAGGCGAAGGGTCCCGATGCCGCACTGAAGCTGCCTCAAGTGACACCACACACAAGATGTAGGCTCAAGCTGTTGAAACTTGAGAGAATAAAGGATTACCTGCTGATGGAGGAAGAGTTCATCCGTAACCAAGAGAGGCTCAAGCCACAGGAAGAAAAGATTGAAGAAGAGAGATCAAAGGTAACATTCTTTGTTTGGTTTCTGTATATCAACTACTGATGTAGCTTAACTTGCTACTTGGCTAATATCTCAAACTTACTTCCTTCTAAAAGGTTCCTTTTTCTCACTTATCATAAAAATTCGCTTTTAGTGAGTTAGCACATTTTTTGAACAGGAAAATGGAAGCATTACCATTCTATGCAATCTATCAATTTGCAGCAGCACACTTTGATGATTGCGAGACACTCTTTATCTTTCTTTTATTTTATGTTTTTGTTTATTTTCTTTAGGTTTTGAGTGTGTTTTGTTTTTTTTGTACTTATTGTTGTTGCAAATAAATATTTTTTCTTTCTATGTTTTAGGTGGATGACTTGAGAGGAACTCCCATGTCAGTGGGCAACCTTGAGGAGATTATCGATGACAACCATGCAATAGTATCCACATCAGTTGGTAGTGAGCACTACGTCAGCATATTGTCTTTTGTAGACAAGGACCAACTGGAGCCTGGCTGCTCAGTGCTTTTGAACCACAAGGTAATAGATAAGAAGTGGTAAAAAAAATATTTTTCACAATAAATTAGTAAAAAAAGAGAAATTGGCATGATTTTATGCATGTAAATTTGTAAAATAATAAAACTTAATATGATCATAATCTCCTAGTGGATAGTTGACAATATTAAAGTAGATTATAATTATTTTCACATTGGTTTAATTTGTGATATTTCATATGGGTATCCCTGCCAATGGGAGCTGCATTTTTGTATTTTATTTTAACTCAAAAAGTTTATTAGGTAGACAACTCAAAGAATGTCAGTTTTTTTAATTAAAACCATCTATGCAGGTACATGCAGTAGTTGGTGTGCTTGGTGATGACACGGACCCCATGGTGTCTGTGATGAAGCTAGAGAAAGCTCCTCAGGAGACCTATGCTGATATTGGAGGACTGGACACACAGATTCAGGAAATAAAGGTAAATATTCACATAGTTATTGTTCAACATCATAAATTATAACATCAATAAATTCATAAAACTTATCAAAATCTTTTCAGATTAGGTCAAATCATTGAATTTTTTTTAAATTCTGTGTTACAACAGTCAGTGATTAAAAAAATTGGGTAAAATATATGTCTCATATTTAAAGGCATCTAACTAAAATTTGTTTCAAGGAATCAGTGGAGCTCCCCCTTACTCATCCGGAATATTATGAAGAGATGGGCATCAAGCCTCCCAAGGGTGTGATCCTGTACGGCCCACCGGGCACTGGCAAGACATTACTGGCCAAGGCTGTGGCCAACCAGACCTCAGCCACCTTCCTCAGGGTGGTTGGCTCTGAACTTATTCAGAAATACTTGGTAAGATTTTTTAAATTATTTTTTATTATTAGCTGAGAATCGGTTGTTGGAAATTGTCCTGTTTGATTGTTGAATTATTAAAAAAAACTGGCACTCTGGGAGTACCGACGCAAGTGAAAACTTGAACAATTAGGTGTAGGCACCTAATTGTTCAAAAAAATACACTAGGCTAGGGCCTAGTGTATTTTATGTATCGTCAGGAAATTGAAAAATATTGAAAGATAATGACTTCACCTGTTTAGTTATAAAATGAGCTTTTTGAAATGTGAAAATATTGCCGTAAAAGTTTACCAAGTACAGAACTAGATGGCGCTACTGATAGGTGTTGGTGACCAGTCATCTTTTCGAGGCGAATCCAAGAATTTATTCTCATCTCAAAACTGCCCAACGCGCCTAAAGAAGTTTTCACTTCAAAAATCTTAACTTCAGTACCATACCAACCATTACTCCCAATTATTTCTTAAAAACATCCAGGTTACCTTAAAAAATAAAGCATAAGAATATCATTTAGGCTGACAAGTAAACTTACTTATTTTATTTAAATAAGATGATTATTATTTCCAGGGTGATGGTCCAAAATTAGTTCGAGAGTTGTTCAGAGTGGCTGAGGAACATGCGCCTTCCATAGTATTTATTGATGAAATTGATGCTGTTGGTACTAAACGGTAAATGATCACCTGTAATAAAGTTTTTATGATTAATCGACTGACTTGGATGAGAGTTTTTAGACTGTCTGAATCGAGAATGTTTGTACAGCCAGTAGATGTTTTTCCACCTAGCATTGATTTGATATTGCCAAGGCTCAATGCAGACTGAATCGGCAGTGACGAGACGTAACAAGACATTATAAACCTTATGAACTATGTAACAAGGTATAGATAGAATGAACGAGGCATGGCGAAGCCTTGCGCCGTCTCGAGCAGTCTCGCGTCGTTCATTCTATCAAGCGTTTCTATATCTTTTAACATTGTTCATAAGGTTTATAATGCATTGAGCCTTGCGGTCACAAAAAAAAATAATTAATTTTCAGATATGATTCAAATTCTGGTGGTGAGAGAGAAATTCAAAGAACTATGTTGGAGTTGCTGAACCAACTTGATGGATTTGATTCTCGAGGTGATGTCAAAGTAAGTATTTATAGATCTGTTAACATAGAGCTAATGTCTATTTTATTTAGCATTTTTTCTTTGAATAACAAACAAAACTTCATCAAAGATCTTCTGAATCAAAATATTGGGACTGTATTTTTACAAGTTCTATATCTACAATTTTCTATACTGACGGAAGACATCCGCGCGGCAGACCACCACGGAGATGGCGGGACGATTTGGATGTGCATCTACCAGACTGGCCAACTATAGCTAAAGACAGAAAAGCCTGGAAAATGAGGAGGGAGGCCTTTGCCCTGCAGTGGGACAATGTGGGCTGAAAAAAAAAATCTACAATTTTCTAAAAAATCTTCCACCCGTAACTGCGTATGTGAAATACCAGTATTTTACATTTCCCAAATTGGTCCATAAAGGCGTGAATATAATTCAACTGGCATCTAAAGTTGGCAGTTTTCAAGGATAATCATATTTTCAGGTAATCATGGCCACAAATCGTATTGAAACCCTGGACCCGGCGCTGATCCGTCCCGGTCGTATCGACAGGAAGATTGAATTCCCGCTGCCTGATGAGAAGACCAAAAGAAGGATTTTCACAATTCATACTTCACGGATGACATTGGCTGATGATGTCAATCTCTCTGAACTGATTATGTCTAAAGATGATCTCTCTGGTGCTGATATAAAGGTATATTTTTATTTCTACATGGAGCATCTATGCATGGAGAACAGAAGAGAGCATAATATGGTACCTACCCAGCTAAATCATGACCCTTTTATTAATTTTTGTTTATAAAATGCAAAGATAGAATACATTTTGCTAATTGAGAAAGATAAATTATTAGTGGAATTTTTGTTTCAGGCTATTTGCACAGAAGCTGGTCTTATGGCTTTGAGAGAACGCCGTATGAAGGTCACGAACGAAGACTTCAAGAAGTCCAAGGAAAGTGTACTCTACCGCAAGAAGGAAGGCACCCCTGAAGGACTTTATCTATAAACATTATTTGTAATATTTTATGTAATAGCATTCGCAAAGCTAAATTTTTATCAATTTATGAGTTACAGCTAAATATAATTGATTAATCTTAGAGCCTCATTTATTTGTTCAATCCTGAAAAAAATCAAGATCAAGCTATTTAGCACACAAAGTCGAACGACTCCTGTAGATGTCAGAAAGGTGTAGTCTAGTCAGAGGCAAGGCACCTAAAAATATAATTTGGTAGGTAACATTCATTCATATATTATATTTTGGGATAGTGGTTAGCAAGACAGTAGTATCTAAGGTAGTTTGAAGGGAGTAGAGTATCACAGTTGGAATCATAGATTTAGCATGGTACATCCCACAGAACACTATTACTCCTAGCGAAGGGACGTGGGAGGGACATCCTATTAGATGATTAGAATGTACATTAAGAGCGGCCGCGTTTGATCATCTAAGACATTAAGACAACTTACTCAGTGCAGATAACCAAAGATAAATAAAAAGGTACCATGCAGAAAACCAAGGGTTTTTTTGTTTACAAAATCCTTGCCATCAAAGATTGGGTTTGAGAATATTTTTTATCTACATTCGTTCAATTTGATTGCTGTCATTGTCAATATTTATAAATAATATCTTTTCATTCATTCAATTTGATTCATGAAGACGAGTGCTACGAATTCCTGTTTTCTCTTTCTCTTTATTTTTCTCATTTATTCCCTGATTATTATTTACTGAATGCAGAAAAGTAGGTTGAAACTGTATTACAATTATCTAGGTGTTTGACAAAATGCTAGTAAAGTACCAAGTTTATGAATGAGCGACACAAGCAGTGATACATTTGAGGCGACTGAGCATACTGCACTGATGGACGGACACATAGCGGAGTCTCGACCTGATCGGGAAATTGCAGACCGCAGTGCCAGGAATCGGAAGAACCGAAATGAGAGCCAACGCTCCTATGGCGTAAGTTAATTCACCAACTTTTTGTGTATGACATAGCGTTTCCACCCACAACATTGTCACGCACTTAGCAATTTGCCTTTTTAATGTTCATTGTTGACATAAATACCTACCATGTTATCAATGTATTCTGTTCATAGTTTCATTCTAAAAATAGGCTATGATGATAGTGTTGAACATGGTCAACTTTCACTATGAAATATATGTTTGCAGGCTGTGGGTGAGTCAGGAAGCTCTGGATCAGGTGCAGGGGGCAGTGCGCCTCCACGAGCCGCGCCTGCCCCCACTGATCCTGCCATAGAGGAGTTAGAGTTAAAATATGGAGCTCGGCATGTTATCAAACTATTTGTCCCTGTTACACTATGTATGCTCGTTGTGGTCGCGACCATTTCATCAATTAACTTCTACTCGGTCAAGGATATCTATTTGTAAGTATATTTTTATTAAAATGAAGTTTGTTAACAATCAGTGAATCAAATAGTTGAACATCCTTTGTAGCACTCTAGATCTATAATTTTGTAATTTTTTTAAAGTGTTAAACCACACATAGGTATTTCATTGAGAAATTAAAATGAAATGTTCGTCATTTGATTCTGAATGTAACTTCGGACACTGAGCATGAGTTCACTAGTGAAATGTGTAGATGGCGCTTTCCGGTGCTTAACCGATAAATGAGCTTATAAAAAATTCGGATTGTGACGACTAAGGATTCCGTGGCCGAGCGGTAAGGCACTTCGGCTTTAAGAGGATCGTCTGATCGTTGCGGGTTCGAATCCCATAGGAATTAGAAATTTTGATAAGACTTCATTTTCATCAATCTTGATCTCTATGCATTTGAAGTTCATGTAGTTAATTTAATGATGGTTAAAGACATCTATTTTTTTATATACATTTCAATAAAGCAAACTAAGCTATGGCTTATAGATATTCCTATTTTAAAGCTAAGCTAGTCCATAATCACTTTGTTCATACATTTACTTACATGCCCATCCGGGAATCAGGCGACAATATAATATGTATGTATTTACATGTGTTGTGCATACATTAATCTGTGTTAGGCTCAATGCAGACTGAATTGGCAGCGACGAGATGTAACAAGATATTATAAACCTTATGATCAATGTTACAAGATATAGAATGAATGAAGCGTGGCGAAGGCTCGCACCGGCTTGAGCAGTTTGTCGCGCGTTGTTTATTCTATCTATACCTTGTTACATTGTTCATAAGGTTTATAATGTCATGTTATGTCGCGTCGCGTCGCGTCGCATTCCTGCCAATTCAATCTGCATTGAGCCT
The DNA here is from genome assembly GCA_963565295.1 of Epirrhoe alternata. Taxonomy (NCBI): domain Eukaryota; kingdom Metazoa; phylum Arthropoda; class Insecta; order Lepidoptera; family Geometridae; genus Epirrhoe; species Epirrhoe alternata. Next base: position 4,439,010 of record OY751393.1, read on the forward strand.
TAGAAAACAAGTAATATGTGTACAACTTTCAGGGCATACACACCATTCCATGAAGAGAGTCCAAATGTTTCAACCAAAGTGTGGAATGCAATTGCGAACTCGTTGATTCTCCTAGTTGTGATAGTGATTATGACAGTTTTACTGATTGTGCTGTACAAGAAGAGGTGTTACAAAGTCATACATGGATGGCTCATAATGTCTTCATTGATGTTACTCTTTATATTCTCCTATTTGTATGTTGAGTAAGTATTATTCATTTTATTTACAAAATTTATTCAGAACAAAGTACATAGAAACATTGATTACTGAACGATGAGAACTGCATTAGTTTAATAAACTGTGTAGCAGTCTCAACGCCACCTCCTTGACATTATATTACAAATGGAAACAAACTGCTTATTTTACTAGAAAATCAGAAATTGTTCATAATATTATTGATGGGTGATTAACATCTGTGCACCTATATCTTTAAAAGTTTTAAACTCCAAAACGCGCAATAAATTCTCCATGTAAATGGCGCTTTGGAGAAAAAGTTATCGCTTGTTACATAATTTTTTTAAATAATTCTAAAACATGCAAATTACACCTTACAGAGAGGCCTTACGAGCATACAACATTCCATTCGACTACATAACACTTGCCATAATACTGTGGAACTTCGGTGTAATGGGCATGGTGGTTATCCATTGGAAAGGACCACTCAGACTTCAGCAGGCGTACTTGATCTTCATAGCAGCGTTAATGGCTTTGGTTTTTATCAAGTACTTGCCTGAATGGACCACATGGGCTGTACTAGCTGTCATATCTGTATGGGGTATGTATGAAGTTGATAGCATTTTTTTTACCTCTTGTTGTGATGAATGTAGAAAAATAGACTTTAAAGTAATATGCACGGGTCATCGAGCACATACCCAATAGAGATAGATAGATAGTGTTTATTGTTGAAAAGATTAAATTTGTTCTGGTTAGTAGTGTTTTAAATCCTATGTTAGAGAAAATGTCATTTATTTTGTTCGACAAAAATTCCGCCAAATAACTGCGGCGACACAGCACTTCGATTGGCAATGTGCTCTCTCGCTCACTCTCGAACATTCGGGCGAGCGAGATTTAGTATTTATTAGTTAGATATTCAATTTAAATTTAGATATTCAATTTCATAAAAACGTAATTCATAAACATTACAATAATTATAAATAATTTACCACAAACGACGTATAAATATACGTTCGCTTCACATACTCCTCGACGTCCTCAGGGTTCTTGTCAAAATTAGTGAGAAATCACTGATGTGTTTCGGAATTTAATGGACCACATTGCCACTCTATTAGGTAGGAGCTCGATGGCACGGGTTCATAACTGATTGTGTTTGTATTATTTCAGATTTAGTAGCTGTACTTACACCCAAAGGGCCACTTAGGATATTGGTTGAAACAGCCCAAGAAAGAAATGAGCCTATATTTCCAGCCCTTATCTATTCCTGTAAGTATTTTTGCATTTCTTTTGATGGCTGAAAAACTAATACGGCGAACAGTGCATATATAATGCACATGCCTGAATTAAAGGGTTGTGTTCTAATGATTTTTATAATAAGTAGTATACAAGTCACGCCATGTAGTACCCATAACACAAGCTCTACTACTTACTTTGAAGCCCCCCAAAAAATAGATTTGTGCGTACTTTTTCAAAATTATTTTTCTCCTAATGAAACTTTTGTGTACTACCGTCCTATTTCTGCTTCTTTAGTTAATTTTTCATCCAAAGGTTGCCTGGAAGAAATAGCTTTCAGCCGCCCATAATTGTACTTAGAACTTGTGGTTTAAATGTTTTGTTTTTTATTAATTTCTTGGTGTACAATAGTGTTCATTCATTCATTCGTTACTTATTTTTTCATGACATATACGAGTACATGCAGATTTCAGATTTTGCTTAAAATTCGTAGGTTCCTCAACGGAATTAATTTCGGAATTAATTAATTAGTTTGGGGCTAGATGATGCTGTGTGAAATGTCCTGCATTATTTATTTTATTATTATTTGATGATTATTCATTAATTCCGAAATTAGTTCTGTTGAGGTCCCACTGGGGCCGTTTTTCCCGTTCGTTTGATATAATGATTGATGAGCACAACTTTGGTCATGGTGATAAATTATAGTTTTGACGCTAACTGTACCTACGTTGATCTTATCGATCGAATGTAGCTCGTAGTAAGAAACATCCGAATATTCACCAAACTAACGAAAATACGAACGGAAATAAGGAATAACCTCCCGTTTTGGTCCGAAATTACACAATTGCGTATAGAAGATGTACAGATGATGCCGAATTAAATGTCTAGCATTATTTATTAATTGTGATGGTTTGTTTCAGCGACGGTGATGTACACACTAGCGGCGATGTCTGTGCCCGAAGGCCCGAGGGAAGGTGAGCGGGAACTGCGCCCTCTCAACCCGCACGGTCCGTTCTACTCTCCCCTCTGATCCCTGTCCTCGTTGCTTAACCTGCTTGCTTGTATACTTGTCCTATTGCGTTGCGCCTTGCACTTGTAAATGAAAAAAATGGGACGGGGGTTAATAATTTATGGGTATCAAATGAAAGCTAGCGAAAAGACCATTTCAAAACTAAATGTTTCTTAGGTGTTTCTTAAATCAATGGCCTAATCCTTTTTCTGTCTGTGGTGAAACTGGGCTTTCAATTTCATTCCCGATTGATTATCCTATTATTAAAAGACTGCCGGTACTGCACAGTCTATTTTATACACCTCACGTCCACTCTGCACTATGTCATTGGTGTTGCTAAATCTCTGTTCTATGTACTTGTCCTAATGGTGGTAAGACTTTTTAAACATTGAGTTTGGTGTAAATTGACAAAAAATTTACACATGTTTAAGTCCGCGGTTTGACTCGCGTTCCCTTGTGAACATTTATTTATATGACTAGCTTATTTGCTATTGCCCATACGCTATGATTGACGTCTATTTCAAGCTTCAGCCAGATCCGTTCAGCCCTTTTCAGCCCGAAAATATCCGACAAATCCATCCCATTCATGTAATAAAGCTGAAAGTTTACGATATTTGGATGTTTGTATGTTTGTGTTTCAATCACGCCTAAACCAGTAAACCGATTTGGATCAAACTTGGTATAGGCGTAGATAGTGATCTGGAATAGCATATAGGCTATTCAAAATGTTGGCACCAAGCGGGCGAAGCCGTGCGCAGAAGCTAGTACATAGTATAATAGTAGATTTTTAGAAGCTTTTTTTCCGGAAGATTCATTACAATAATGACGTTGTCCCTCTAGACGGAGAGTCAGTAGGGCGCGAGTAGAACGGCGCGGGCTTATCAATCGCACAACATCGAAGCTCGATAACTCTCGTTTTGTCGATCGTTTTATATGATCTGTGGATGTTCTATCAGGTGGAGAGTCGGTAGCGCGTGAGTCGACGGGCGCGGGCGACGCGGCCGGCTTCGACGCGGCGTGGCGCGAGCGAGCGCGGGACTTGCGAGTGGACTCCACCGCGCCTGCGCAATATACCACGCGTATCGAACGACCCGCCAGGACGCAGCCGCCACCGCAACCGGATATGGAGGAAGAGAGTTAGTAGTGATCAATACTCTTTTTAAATTTAAAGGAAACTAGACCTTCATTTGGGATGAACTAGTGAAACAAGATTCAAGAACCATTTATTTTTTGAAGTCGGTTAAAAACGAGACAATTTTTACAACAATAGTTAACTTTTGTTTAGCAAGATTGAGCTTTGACTTTTTACCCGTACTGCCAAAGGAAGGGTTATGTTTTCGTGCGTATCTTGTATGTAATATGTTAATGACATTTGTTTTAGTTAGTTTTTTGTTCAACAGAGGGCGTGAAACTAGGGCTTGGCGACTTCATATTCTACAGCGTGTTGGTCGGCAAGGCCAGCTCCTACGGCGATTGGAACACCACGCTTGCTTGTTTCGTAGCCATTCTTATTGTAAGTATAATTTGGCGACCTCTGTGGCGCAGTGGGTGAAAGCCCGCTTGGGACGCAGAAGGTTGCGGGTTCGATCCCCGCGGCGGGATAAATGTTTGTATGATCTGCAAATATTTATCTCGGGTCTGGGTGTTTCTATGTATAATATGTATGTATTTACAAACAAAAAGTATATAAGTAATATATCAGTTATCTGGTTCCCATAGTACAAGCTTTGCTTAGTTTGGGGCTAGATGATGCTGTGTGAAATGTCCAGCATTATTTATTTTATTTATTAATTCGATTTATTATCGATTTTTTGTGGTCATAGAGGGAAAGATATGACAGCACAGGGCCGATAAAAGTGGCGTTTGAAGAAGGAGGCGTATGCCCAGCAGTAGGCTATTATTTGAGCTCTACCAACAATCTGCATAGCGATTCATACTTCAGCGGAAAGCAACCGCGACTATACCGTTCCACTGTAAAACCGACCGCAACCAATCGCAGTACAGGAAGCGTCAGTTATGGACGAATTCCACGCAACGGTTTTGTGGCGAATGCATTCCGCTGAAGTATGAATCGCTGTTGGTTCCACTCTGCCGAAATTATCTTCGGTAAATCATTCCGACTCTATATTTTTTTACATTTTAAATCCTTACAATACCCATCGAACAAAACTTGAAATGTATCTTATCCTTCCAGGGTTTGTGCCTTACGTTGCTGTTGTTGGCGATATTCAAGAAAGCGCTGCCAGCGCTGCCAATCTCAATAACATTCGGACTGATATTCTACTTCGCCACTAAGTCTGTAGTCAAACCGTTTGCCGACGCTCTAGCGGCCGAACAAGTATTCATTTAGCTACCGGCCATTACACAAGTGCTTAGAATCATCAGAGTTCAGACCATAGTTTTGATACCGAGTGTCGAAATTAACTGAGTCGGTTCTCGGTCGTTGTATATAAAGTCACGGCCGGTATCTTAGAAATAAGTGTAAAAACATGATCCCCAACATCCTAGCTACTCTCGTGTGAATATTTTATTTCAATAACTCTTGAACTAAATTATTTCACGAGCAGACTGGCAGCTATCATACATTGGCCACATATTCAGGAATTAGTGAAGGCTCGTGTTGTGCGTCTGCGTCTGTCTCTCTCTCTTGTGAGGAATTTTATCGCTGTCGCTATCACAACAGGAACACTTCTCTGAGTTCTGATTATTATAGTCCCAGTATTCGAGGTGTTGGAGTTAATGATTACTCTTAAATTCTTCGGTCTGAATGTACACATACTCTTGCCTGAAGAGATTAAAAATATACTAACCTGCCGCTAGGCAACTCTATGGCAGTGGGGACAGCGAATAATTAAATTGCAAGAAACCTACGTTTAAACGTATCTTTAAGTATTACTCCCCATAGCCAGTAATGTAGGCGTTTTATATTGAATCATGTAAAATATGTACACTAATAGAATACGACCGTACTTCTGTCTCTACAAATTATATTAATTCAAGTTGTTATAGCGCAACTGTGTGAATTGAATTTGAAATGCAATAATTAAGTAAAATAATGCGATTTTAAGATAGAAATACGACAAAAATAAAAAACAGCGGCAGTCATTTTTTGTCCCTGCCAAATGAGCCAAACGCATTTGGTGAAATAGAACAATTATCTGGAAATGAAATAATACTTGATGAGTTTAGTGTACATAAGTAACATCTATTGGTTATTGTAAATTAATAATTTAAGTATTATGAATAGGATAATATGTTGTAGTATAATATTTTTTACATTCCATTGAAGTTTCAGGTATGTGCTCAATTACAACTTTCAAAAGATGTACAAACGCTGATTGCCATGAAAGGGGAATTGGCTATTTAACTTATTAACAAAAACAACTAGTTATATGACTTAGGCATTAATCCAGTGAAAGACTGTCAATGTAAACTTAATGATTAAAATAATTTTTAATTTCGCTTTGTGTTGCTATGAATAAAGTAAAATTCAAAATATTTATTGCTTTTAAATTGCGTTCGTACTTATTTATTTTGCTCTCTGATCATGAAATCTTTGTTTTTTTGTGTAATATTTTATTCATATTTTTAATTTGACAGAATAAAATTAAATGTACATCGCACTGTGTTTTAAATTTATCATTGTACAGAAGTACATCATACATGGTTAGGGGTAGGCAGATACCACAAAATTTCACTTGCTACATACATCCTATTTTCATTCATCCTCGTCACAGACGTCCTTTAAATCCGTGATCCTCCATGCCAAATCCTCAAAATGCCCGTAACTCTCAGTGCATAATAAAATTATTTACCAACTATAAATAAGGTCGCCAGTTCCACATATCCTTACTGATAGGTCAGAACATATTATCTGGTGTCAGAACGTTTTTTTTTTTCACCTAGGGTGGGATAATTTTCTACTTACATACACTGCTAAAATAATTCATGGAATAGGGTGTGATAATTATGACAGGGTAGGTAAGTTGTATGTAGCTTGAAGTTTCTGATTTCCACGACAGGGGGAATCTGTGGAATCAGGACTATGGTTGCTATGATTATGGACTATGTATGTGACTCTGGTACGTATGTGACGTGTCAATCTCCCCACTGGAGCTTGACTTTTAAGTTTTAAGATAGATCACCTGAAAGAAAGCTGTCCCCCAAACTGTTTGTTACCGGTTCTCCACGGTATTGGTCGCGAAGGAACAGGAGTACGTAGTATCACCTTGTTTTAAGATTATCTAAGTGATCCCGGGGCGGTCCCACTGAATAAATGCTTTTTGAACTTGTCTTGGTATTTCTTGAAATAAACAAATTTGATTAAAAATTAAATTGTTTATTCGGGACACAAAACTGAATAAAAATAACATAAGGTATCGTAGGTATTTTATAAAATTGCGTTGATTTATTACATATTTGGCGATCGCAACAAAACTGCGATATTATTCTCTAACAATATTTAAAACAACTGAATTTACCTTGAGAGGTTAATGAGATGTTATTTGCCACACTATAACAAAAACAAGTATTTTGGGTTAATAGAAAAGTACTTATTTAAATATTGCACAAAGGTAACAACCGGTAACCTAAATATTCATAGTGTATATCAAAATTGTATTATTGAAACGTGCAATGTAGTTACAAAAGTACTGTAAAATGTAGTTAGGTACTTGATAATTGTAATTTTTACATTGACTTTCTGGAGATTCACGCTTAAAAATACATAATACGAGGTGTCTACCTAACATTTTAGATAACTTGTAGTCCTACTTAGTACCTATGACTATTTACAGTTACACTACGGCCGATGTATTCGAGAAGTTATACCTTTGCATGCGCAATAGACAATTTAGTATGAAAAAGCGCCACGGCGCATGTCAAACAGCTAACTTCACGGACGCTTAAACCGTTGCCTGATGTAGGTATCTAAGGTTTTTTTACATAACAATGTGTATAACATTAACACTACAAAGTCTACAAATTCGAAGTGTATATAACCGCACTATCTATGTTCGTGACTAATAAATTTAAAATAACATTTTGATCGATTTTAAAACATGTTTCGATAAAACTATCTATGCCCTCTTCGCGTGTCCTTCATAATTATAACAATTGGTCCAAAATTGTTTTATAAATAAAAAATATAAGTAAATTAAATACGATCATAAATAAACTATAAATCAAGATCAAAATAGTTTCTACTCATTCTCAAATGTAAATAATTTGTTCTACAAACATTTCCAAAACAACAAAGCGACTACAAATCTTACTCTAGTTTGATATCTTTAGTTTGTGGTATCAGGCACTTTTAAAACCACAGCCTATCGAAAATATATAGCTGAAGAATACTAATGGAATGATTTGGAATGCAATGATAAAAATGTTATGTTTTCTTTCAATACTAAATGTGCCCTTAGTTAGATCTACTCGTTATTACTCCCTAAATCCTACATTTCCCTTAATCTCAACCGATTCAATATTGAAACATAGTTTTGTACACAAGTAAACATAAACAACAAGTCTTCGAATATCTTGAAACTTACAAATCTCTGAGAAAAAAGATGTTTCAAAACTGATTCAAATAATTCAGATCCACCACCTACCAATTTTGATAAAGACAACTTTATACCACAACTTCGTGAACACAACCATGAAATAGAATACAAAATGTTCTATTCCATGCTCAGCTCACCTTCTATTAATACCGTTTTTTAAAGTTGCGGGTTAGGGATCTCCGCTGGTCCATCTTTCTTTATTACCTTTAATTTGTCTTTGCTCGGTTTTGCAGTATCGGACGGTATTTCTTCCGTGATAGGAATATTCTCGGGCGCGAGTTTGTTTTTGATTTCATTGAGCGCTTCCTCCTTAGGTCTTGTAACTATAAATTCTGGTTCTGGTTCTGGCGCTTTTGCCTGTGCTTTGGGAGTCTTGGCTTCTGGAGCTTTCTTCGTCGGAGGAGGGGTTTTGGCTGTGGGTTTGGCAGTTTGTTTTTGAGTGGGAGGAGTTTTGGCTTCTGGTTTGGGTGTAGGTTTTGCGGGTTCTGGGGTAGCCTTTTCTGGTTTGGGTGCGGGCTTAGCTGGCTCTGGTTTTGCTGGGGCAGGTTTTTGTTGGGCTTGTTTGGGCTGTTCTTTAGGTTTTGGGGGAGCGGGTTTCTGGGTCGGCGGTGGAGGCGGAGGCTTCGCGGCCTCTACAGGTTTGGCTTGCTTTTGCGCCACTTTCTCTTGCACTACTGGCTTAGGGGCCTCCCTCTTGACGTCTTTGGGTTTTTCTTCCACTTTTGGTTTTGATGGCGCCTGCTTTGGTGCTGCTTCTACGGGTTTCCGCTGCTGTTTCGGAGCTTCAACTTTATAATCAAATGCCTTTTTTAGAAGTGGGGGGACAGGAACTGATCCTACAAAGTTTTGCAGATGAGGACTGCCGGTATATAGCCTATTGTTGTATACGATTGCGTCGCTGATGTGCCCGAGAGAACCATCCGTGTTGTAGTACGACTCTACAATGTTACCGTTCCAGTCAATGACTACTAATCCCGATTGTTTCGGCAATGTTTCCGCTAGGCTTTTGAAGTGGCCAATCTAAACAAAGAAAATCACCGATTACTCTGTGAACATTTTTTGGTGTCAACTGTAAGTTTAAATGATTGACAAGGGAACTTACGTAATAGACGATTTCATCCAAAATAACATGAGAGTAAATACTGTTGAGGTATTCAATTGGAAGCTCGATGAGTCTCTGTACTCTTGCCAGCAGTTTCCTGACGAGCGGGGTCGCGGTTAGCGGTCGCACGAGCAGTGGGTTTTCGTCGTCATACGTTACATACAGACCCACCAGCAAGCCGGAGCCGTCGGGCAATGCGCGTATATTGTCCGGAGAACCTGAGTCAACATAATAGGTTATAAGTAAGTAAATGCTGTTATTACAACACATTTTCACAAACATAAAAACAACTGTGCTAACAGAGTCAGCAGCGGAGTAGTCTAATTCTTTCACTAGGACTAGAACTTTCGTGAAAAATGTTTATTAATTGTATATTATTTCTGTTATTTTTATCAGAATGTGCCGCAGAAGTGATGTACACAAACGATTTTAACTTCCGCGTGGACGCGGGAGGTCGAACGTGCTTCTTCGAGGCCGGGAAAGCGGGACAGATGATGGAGGTTTTCTACCAAGTAGTGGACGGACAACATGGAGACTTGGACATTTCGTTGGACATCATAGACCCAAGTGGGAACAAAATAGTTTCAGACTACAAGAAACCCGAAAACGTGATTATCAAGAACTTGGTTCTAGATGGTGATTACGCTTTTTGCTTGGACAATACCTTTAGTGTTTTAAACTCAAAACTGGTATACGTGTACGTCACGATAGAGGATCAGGTAAACCAAAATAATAAAGAAAAAGAGTCAGATGCAGAAGTAAGTGTTGTAGACAGCGATGGGAACGAAGTAAAGGAAAAAGAAGCACTTCATTGGACAGGAACAGACGCAAACGGTGAGCCTTATTACATCCCTATCGAAGATATTGCAGACCACATGTCACGTACATTGAAACACGTTGTCAAAGCGCGCCATATGCTAGACCAGTACGCTGCAAGTAAATCCCGTGACTCGTACATAGCCTTCGAAGATACTTTTGTAGTGGACCTGTGGTCCAGCCTACAGATCAGCTGCATGTGTGTTGTGGGGCTAGTGCAAGTTTATATGATCAAGAAACTATTTAAAAGCCCTAAGGAATTCAATATTTAGATCTCAGCTATATCTTAATAGTTACCTATTATATTTGATTATTGTAAGCAGCAGTTTCTATCTCATAAAAATCCAATAGATAAATAAGAAACAATTTATTCATTTTATGTTACTGCGTGCGCCACACTTTTTATTTTATTATACCTATTACTTTTCATAAGGTTGCCACCCATTGTGAACATAGTTTTAGGTTTGTGAATTTTATCTTCCTCTTTAAATTATGTCTAAGTTATTATAATAAATGTGCCAGTCAGGCTCTAAAATGTTGTTCTTCTTTATGTGAACTCACCTGGTAATCCAGCAACCAGAACTTCAGATTTTCCTTTCTTTGGCCCATCAATGTAGTATTTAATAAGTCTGAAGCGGAATGTTTCAGCAACAACCACAAACTGGTTGTCAGGGGAAATAGCAACACCATTGGGAAACCACAAATCATCTAGTAATACCTTGCTTTTGTTTTTGGCTGCATTGTATTGGAACAACCTGTAAATAAATCATACTTATGCACTCTATTTTCATGGTAACAAGATTTTCATAGCAAGCAAAACATGTTAGAATTCGAAACAGAAACACAAATAAAATATGTCACATGGTACAGACTCAGACAGTAGACACTATCTAAAATCATTTTTCTCACGATCCTTTTGACATCAAAGAAAGAGTGATTTGTATGTGTGAGTCAGGTATGCGTCAGAACCTCTGCATCTATTTGATAAATTATTTTACCATTTCAAAGGTTTCAATTGAAGAGCTATTAAATCAAGCAAAGTCAGGACAAGCTCCTAGTAGATAAAAGAAGTTGTAAGTTACCTGCCAGAAGGATCAGAAAATGAGGTATAGGCTCCATCCTTTAACTGGAAATCACTTGAGGAATCAGTCCAATAGAGATCTCCATTCTTGCTCAGAGCAACTGAATTAAATAGTTTAGGTACTCGGCCCTCAATGGCTGCTGTTGGTGACACTAACAACTGTTTCTTGTCACTCTTCAGATCCACCTTCCATATACCTAAGTATGCATCAGCTACATACATAACATTGTCTTTCTCATTGATTTTAAAACCGAGAGGTCTCCCACAAATATGCTCTTGGGATAAGCCAGCTGGGAACAAACAAAAATACATAAGGCAGTGTAAATACTTTAATCACATTAAAACAAATAGTGAACCACACTGTTTGGCTAATAGAAGTACAAGTAAATTATAATTATAACCATTGTATAACAGTCAAGGCATGTAATGAGTCCCTTGTTTAACAAATAGGTAAATTCATTTAATAATAAGACACACAGTTTCCTCAAGTAAAAAGTAATAAAGATTATTTTAAGTTGTATGTGCACTGTGTAGTAAGAGTCAAACACATGATATATGTTTTATCAACTACACAATGCATACTTAGTGATTTTTTTATTAGGTGAATAAAAAGTTGGCAATGGAAGTTTCCAAGAAAATGTGGAAAATGGACAAGAAGGTCTGTTGGGTCAGCTATTATAATAAAAAACTCACTGCAAGGTTGTCCAATTTTAGTTACAAAAGTAACATGGCCTCCAGACGAGATCTTGACAATCTCCCCAGTAGCCAAACTTGTGTACAGCTCCCCTTTGTACACTTCAAATGCTTCAGGGCCAAGAAGTTTGTCAACAAACACCCTGTCGGCTTTGTTCAGAACTTCATTTGGTGCGAGTGGACCAACCCTCTCCTGAGGAGGCTCCAGACTAAAGAGTAAAAGTTTTTTATGATATAGAGAGGTAAGAGTTAAAGTAAGTATGCACATGTTCACAACTTTCACACTTCTAAGTAAAATCTCAGGTGTAGATATTCTCTATGAAAACTTAGGCAACTGTCTCACTGCCAGCAAAAACTAGCCATCAACTTCTGAATGATAGTGAAGAATATAAAATGGTTGGTACTTACGTTATGCTTGAGAACTTTGTGTAAGGCGGTAGATTCGGAATGAAAACTATAATAGCCACAAGTATAGTAGTATAAATAGATATCTTTATGACCCGCTTCAAAAGACCCGAAATCAGCCCCATCTTGCTGGCCAACCAACTAAAACAACGAAAAGTGTAAGTGCACAATAAATGCATTTAGAGGACAAATATGACACATTCTCAGGTCATAAAAATGATTAGATTACCTACAGCTACACTTTTATCTAATGTTATTACTTTTCTTTACTTTACACGATAAGTTCTTAATAACGAGGACAAATTTTACTTTTACAAAGCCACGAAGTACCTACGTCGTGAGTTGGATACAAGGGTGAGAGGTGAAAGTCCTCTACAAAGGTTGGACATACATAATGAACTGGTATAATTAATTACCCTACATTGAAATGAATACGGTAGGCATACACGTTTAGATATATTTACTATTTGCCCACCTTAGAATACTTTTTACAGTTACGGTTTAGGGTGACGAGGTCGGTCGACGCTATCCAGTGTAAGATTTTGTAGGTATAAGTCTCAACTAAAAAGAAAGGGGCATTATACATTTGAATGAATCTAAATAGTAAGAAATACCTTGTGGATTTGCGATAAATTCTTCGTGATGTAGATTCGAAAAATCAAGAAAACAGCAGCAACACAAGAACCAGTGTGTCTGTGACCCAGTCCAAGAGATCAATCTTGCTTGACTGACGGACGTCTGACTGACGCTGACGGCGGACGGTGACGTGCGTGAATGAAGCGAATTGACTGTGACGGTTATATGAATATGACAGCACTACATACGAATGCTGACATTGACATAAAAACAATTTGACATAAATCTATGGTTTTCCATTCAGTTTTCACTCATTTCGATATCCTGTGGATTCTTTTCAATTCGTGCTATCTCCATTTTGGACGTGTTCCGCGTTTTGTGCTGCGAAAAACACAGATTTATCGCAATGGGTCACGCTAATATCTGGTACTCTCACCCTCGTAGATACGGACAGGGATCCCGATCATGGTAAGACCTTATTTACTTGTGTACATCGTCGATTACCTAAAATTGATTGGTTAGAACACGTGTATGATGTTCCTGTGCTTTTCCTTTCAGCCGGGCGTGCTCCAACAAACATGGGCTTATCCGTAAATACGGCCTCAACATCTGCAGACAGTGCTTCAGAGAGTACGCTAACGACATTGGTTTCAAGAAGGTAAGCATAGTCCAATCTGGTTGCCAAATCTCAAGATCTGGTCTCCGAGAGTGTGACGAGATCTGGTCTCCGAGATGTTTGTATTGGCTTTCATCAGGAATCTATCTTTCCTATGTTAAAAGTCTGACCTTCCTAAATGTTTTGGTGCCATAGAAACAATCTCTTACACAGTTTTTTGCTGGACATAAGCCACCTCCCTCAAACACCACTCCAAACGGCCCTGTGCTGAGTTTCAGGTTTTTCCCTCAAGGGCCTCTATGTCAACAATAACATTTACTTACTAGGAAGTTTGTATCTTGTATTAATTCTTTATTTTCTTTTGTTTCAGCTGAACTAAATGCTTTAGAAATAAAATCTTAATGTAAGTAATTTGGTTGTTTTTGTTATTTTGAAATGTCTATAAGGAAGTAATAAACCTGCAGTTTTATAACATGAGAATAAAATAAAACAACTTTGTCTAATTAAATACTTATTATTTAAATATCTGTACAAAAGTATAAACAAGTCACTATTCTATGCTATGATCTAACTAATCTAGGCACTAGGCATTATTCTTATTGGCTGAAGGCTGGCCGAAGTTTCCGAAGGTGGAGCCGACCCTCTGCAAAAATAAAAAAGAAGAGTTTACAAAACTAAATTCTATACAAAACAGTTTTTTAAAAGCATTTCTACACAATAATTTACAAATTTAGAGCAGCAGCTTCTTGAGTTGTGTGTTGAAAATTGGAAAAGCTAGCAGTGATATGTATGGAAAGGTAGTAACTAGAAACTGGTCATTCAAAGTAGCTTTTACCTGTGAGACTCCAGCCAGTAGTGCAAGCAAGCTACGCTGTGGAGGGCGGCAATGCTTCTTGCCACCTTCTGCACAACACAAGTTGGGGAAACAGTCCACACTGGAACTGCACTTCTGGGGGAACACGTCGTATTGTGGTGGCGGTGTGCATTGCAGATATTGCTCAAACATTCTTACAGCTGTGGAAAGTATAGAAAAACAATAGTTAATGCAAACTTCATATGTAGTTAAGAGATCTAATCACGGCAGGCATAGATCACACTGTAAAACTTAATGAGCACTTGACACAAATTTTGCCATAGTACGCTGGTGACCAGTTTAGGCCTTATAACAAACCTGAGGCCTTTTTGTCTAACTTGAAATCCATTTCCATTCCAACCAATCACACAATACGAAAATGGCGTATTTTGTCATGATACGTCATTTTCGTATTGTGTGATTGGTTGGCATGGGAATGGATTTCAAGTTAGACAATAGGCCCCCTGGTCCTAGCACAGTTTTACCAACTACCAAGTCACTCTTCATGATGACTCTATTTTGGAATCCGAATTAGAATACGAAGCTTATTAGGTATGTTTGTTATCAATCACATGAATAAACTGACTTTGATAGGTACTTCGAATACAGGCGAGTGAAGCCGTGGATGCAAGCTAGTATTTTATAACATCAAGAATAGAGGATGTACTGAACATGAGTTCTAGTAAGCAAGGCTGTTATGTAAGCGGATACTTACGTCCGTCGATCTGGTTGGCGATGGGTACGAGGTCAAGCCGGGCGCGCGCGGTGCGGCAGTAGGAGCGGGTTCCGTCGGGGCAGCAAACTCTCGGCCAGCAGTCGGCGTCAGTCTTGCATGTTTGCACTTCGAACAAAAGCTCCCCTAGCGGGGTCGCGGGGCACTCACGAGGGATCACGCCTAGTAAGGCTGTGAATTTAAGAACCGTATTTTAATTCCTATCCATACAAGCAATACATTTTTGCATTCATTCTTATCCTACTCTTATCGTTCGAGCGCTAAAGGAAAGTGCAAGAGGGAAATTACATGTTGTGCACTCGCTCTTCCGTCATTTCAGAAATAATAATCAACTATTTGCATATTTTTTTTCTTTCTATACCTAAATTCTCTTATTTTCTGATCCCCACGACGAAGTGAAACCTAGCGTTGTGGAGACTGTGGTCAGCCCTATTGTACGTGTATAACTATAAATTCTAAAGACGCCTTAAACCCGTAAAAGTGAGAGTACCGTATTAGCAGATTCAATAATACTTACTAGTCATCAGACGTTGAACGGAAAGTAAAACAGAGTAATAAAATGCGAGATGGCTTCCTGATCTTCACGCCGGAAAGAGTCAGCAAAACCGGTTGTCTTAACTTTACCTTACAATAACGCCGCCAGGGCGGGTGGGACATTGGTATTTGTGATCGAAACCCTATGCAACTGCATAGGTACTAAATGTCCACGACGGCGACGCTGGTAGAGGTAGGTATGCGGTCGCGGTCAGGGTGTAATAAGTGGGCGGACCTATTTAAATTCAAAAAAAGTTACGTTGATGTGGCTTCGGTGCTGGAGTAGGTTTGGGCGCCGGCACTCCTTGCACGCACTGGCCCGCGCAGCAGACTTGGTCAGCGCCGCTGCTCGAGCGACACTGCGAGTTCTTCTCGCAAGGAATCGGGAACAGGACCAACTGTCTCTGTCCCGGCTTTGGACACACAAACTTCAGCGACTTTCCTGAAAGGGAAACCAGTTAGTATTCTTATTTGCGGTGACAGGCTGGAGACAAGGAGACTGCTTACTTCTACAAAATTTGGGCTTTTGCTAATTATTTAAGTATGCAAGTGTCTCTGGCTACCCCCTTGGACGTGTTTAATCTAAGAGAATGTCTGTAAGCCTTGAGAATACAGTCGGGATATTTCTTTTCTTTTTATGCGAAATAACCGCTACACGTGAAAGGTCTCCGAGTTACGCGTAGGTATGTTACGTCAGTGGTTATGCTATCGCCTACGAACAATACGGGTAGTTCAATAGCAGGGCAGTGAACGTTGCTCTACTTGACCTTCCAGAGTTGTAGCAGCAACTGCCGAGTGCTATAGCATGTGTAGCGGTATCACTTAAAGTCCGGCTTCGGAAACCAATTGTTTTAGAAAGGTTTTGTGGTTAGGCCCTTGTTGTACTTGTTGCACACCAAGGTTATGTTTAATGATTAAAAGTTACCTGATGTACCTACCTACTGTTATCAATTTTGTACCTAAACCACAGACTATTCAAACGGTGTTATTACCTTCGTGCTAAAATATACGTTAAGTTACTATTAGCCCCTATTAATCCATACTAATATTATAAATGTGAAAGTAACTCTGTCTGTCTGTCTGTCTGTTTGTTACCTTTTCACGCCCAAACCACTGAACAGATTAAGCTGAAAATTGGCATGGATAAAGGTTGTATCCCAGGGACGGACATAGGCTACTTTTTATCCCGAAAAAATCCCAAAGGAACCGCGGGTTACACCGCGGGAGCGCAGCTAGTATAGAATAAAAATAATATTTTTCAGATAAGACCTGTGACAAGGGTGCTGACCACCTATATGATCTTCTTCTTCTTTTTATTCTGGCGTTTGTGACTTTTAAGATCAACGATAGGTCTTAAAAATCTTGAACCAACCTGATTTGACGGGAGCGCTCGCTTTCACAGTAGAAGCCTCGGTTCTCTGTATCGGCAGCAGCTGCAGGAAGGGTTGTAGCTGCGGCTCCGTGGGCTTGGGCGTCGTCGTCGGCTTGGGGGTCGTCGTCGTGCTGGTGGTAGTGGGACTCGGGGTTGTAGTAGTAGTGGTCGTAGTAGTAGTACTCGGGGTCGTAGTGGTAGTAGTAGTGGTTGTAGTCGTGGTACTAGTGCTCGTCGTGCTAGTGCTTGTGCTATCGGTACTTGGTTGACCGGTGGTGCTACAATGAAAGGTGATCTTATAAGCAGCGTGAAGTGTAGAGGCAAGATATTATAGCTGATTGTTTACGCATTGATGTTTTGATGAAGGTTGAGAAGCTTTTTTTTAAGTATGAATTTTGGATGGATGTCTAAAAGCTTAGGCTTTTTAATGAATAAGTGTTTTGTATGGAATGATACATGAGTGAAATAAATAAGCTTGATAAAATGACATTATTTTCAGAAACAGAATGTGATCATCAAACAATCGCTAGGTAGGTATTGCGCGAGAACTTAATTTGTTTGAAAGCAATTTTGAGTAAATGCTAAAGAAACGAATCAGTTTTAGTGCTAATTCTTACAAATTACTAACAATTAAATTTTAGAATAGATCTGTAATTGGTTAGTGAATTGATTAGACTTGACGTAAGAGCAGACACATTAGTGATAACAAAAGTAATCACTAATTGGTTTTACAACATAGCTTAGTGCATGTAAAAATGTGTTGACCTAATTAGGAGACTTAGGTCTCTGTACCTACTTATCTACTTTAAAGACTTTGACCCTGATAAATATAGATTTGAAAGTTGCTACTAAGCTATAATTTAGCCGGTTACTTAGTAAGAAAGAACGCTATTGGTACAGCGACCTTTTACGTCGAATTTGATATATCTGTTATGACAACTGGTTATATATGTTGGCGGCAGATCGATGAATTAGCCATTTCATGATATGCCTAGGCATATCGTTCAACGACGCCATATCACGTCTGCCCTAACTAACACCCGCCGCCATGCCATGCGCCATCTCGTTCGTTTGACTATTTGGCTAGGCGATACTTGGGCATATCATGAAATGGCTACTTCATCGATCTGCCTGCGACATAAACAGCCTAGCCATTTACTGCATAGGAAGTGAGCTAAAGTTGATTACTACTCTGTCTGTAGTATGTCACTTTACTGGAAAACTAACTAAACTTTTAAAAGCTTTACGTAAGCAGTTTCATAAGAGAGGCGCCGGGCTGCAAAAGCAAAGATAACTTACGATATAATAGCAGCAGATTTAGTTCCTTTGGTGCAGAATCCCTTGCAGCAGAGGTGCCGCTTGCTCATGACCTTGCATTCCGAATGTTTACTGCAAGGCAGAGGGAACAGGTCGAGCCAGCCGCTGCTTGTGCGAACTGCCGGGCAGCCCAAGGATTGGCCATCGACTTCTGGAAATAAAATAGAGCAAATAGATGAGACCTAAAGCTATACCTACCTAGGCCGGTGTACTTATAAAAATACAAGTAATTGTACTTATAAAAGTCATAACAATAGATGTGATTGTGAACTCTTTAGTTTATTACACTAGCTGCGTCAAATTTAACATGACAGGTGCCTTCTAACGTAACTGTTGATCGCAAAAAATATTTACATCGGTTGGTTTAGTTTAATTTTAGTCTTGATAAATTAGGTAAAAGTCTGTAAAGATGGTGGTAACAAAAGAAGTGGATCTTCCACAATACCAAGCTCTCACAGTTCAAGAGGTAAACTTGTCAGCATCGGCGCTGATGACCGCCGCTCCTTACGTCGGCAAGCAGTGCGAAGGAATAAACAATGAGTTCATTCTCTGCCGACAAGAAACCAAGGACGCTCGTGCCTGCGTTGATCTTGGAAAGAAAGTAACATACTGCGCCTTGCAGGTCTTTAGGAACATAAAGAAAAACTGCCTCGATGAGTTCAACCAATACCTTAACTGTATCGATAAGAGTTCTGGTGACTACGGCTACAGGCATTGCAGAAAAACTCAGGGTGTGTTCGACAATTGCATGGACGATAAGCTGTGCGTTAAAAGGCCAGACTTTGGATACTTCTGTCGTGGCAGAGTTCATAAAACAGCGAGTAAGCCGCCGCCACCTCCGCCCTGTCCCTGCTACCCCAAGCCTCCTGACGCTACTCCTTCTCTGCCGGACTGCAAGCCGCGTCCACCACCACGCTTAGGGGCCCGTTACTATTGGGTGCTTGAATAGTTATTATTTTAGATTTAAAGATGTTTTTCATGTTTTTACTCGATTATGCAAGTTATTCAATAATTTTTAAACAATGGGCAATTCAGACAAACATACATGGTGTTTTTATGCATACCTACATAGGTAAGTACCTAGTAAACAATACCACAACAATTCTTAGTAGGTAAGGTACCTAGTGAATAATACCTTCACTGGAGAAGTACCTACTAACTACCTACTACCTAATATTTACTTAATACCTACTTATATCATCATAGGTTGGTAGGTACTCGTACCGATATAGATATTTACTTGCAAATGGGCGTTGAAACTTGGAAGACAACGACGACTATCTCGATCTTGCGTGTTCTAATGAGGCAAAGTTATGATAGTATACTGGTGGGTAGGTACTTAATTATATATATAGATAAAATTCTATTTACGAAGAGGAACCACGTTTTTCAATCAAGACACTTCGAATTGTGCTAACAATTATTTGCCTATTGTTTCCTTCTTTCCTTCCTAAAAAGCTGCAGTTACTGCGTACGTAAGTAACATATTGTCATGTGATGTAAAATTTCCGACCGGAGAGCGGCCAATACCCGCAGCTGCAGTCGAAGGTCGTCGAAAATGCACCCAAAAGTAGGCTAACCGCTGTAATCTGCATAATTAAGGGTGTCGTAACCTTTGCCCGATGTGACACGTGCATTATGTTGCATTAAGTTGCATTTAGGAATACCGGTAGGTATAACAGGCCGATTCATACTTTATTCGATTCAAAGGTTTCTCCGAAAAGAATCGTCTTAAGCGATTCATAGCATCGGATTGAAAGATTTTGTTGTAAGTAATTCGACATAATTATCGTAACAGAAACATCCCCTTTCGACTGTCGGATAAGCTAACGTCACCGATTTTTCCAAGATCTGCTGAATCGCCATGCAGAATTCGAAATTGCATTCGAAGTTTTTGCAATTTGCCTGATGCACTGATAGTTGATTCATAGGTTAGCTATGGTGGTTGACAAAGTTTTCTTTGTAATCCCAAATCTCGAAATAATTACCTCTTACCTGAGCATGAACCTAACAGATCATGGTCAGGTCAATTTAGCCTGTTTAGATTAGCAAAACCATCGCCGTTACGCAGTCGGGCTTAGGTAAGCTATCTACCACTTCTACCAGAAGACTAGAAATAACCTATTAAAACATAACCCTTCCTTTGACAGTCGGGTAATAAAGTAGGTAGGTCAACACCGAGGTCAGCCAAAACCAAAACTCGAAGCAAAAACTTATAAAGATATATTGCTAGGATACTCACTAAACAACCTTTCTAACCTTGTGCTAAACCTAGATTTTAATTTTGAGCAGTCGTTCCGTTATTTAATTATAGCCGCTTGCGAAATCATAATATCTATGTAACCTTCCAAGATTAGCCAAATAATAAGAATCATTGACCGATGCTTAGGTAGATTTTAGTTTTCACTATTAACCTTCGACTTCGAGTAAAAGTCGATGGCAGCATAGCCTGCGCTATTGAAGTTGTAGCGTTACATCCGAGAACCTGCCTCTGATTTTATATGGATGCGCCATGGCTTGGCGACCTCTGGGGTCACAAAGACAAAATTAGAGAAAGACCCGCCGACATACATAGCTAATGTTATGTAGGTGGGTACCTAGGTACCTACCTACATAACATAATTAGGTATGTAGTGGTGGTTTGAATAAATGCTTTTTCTTTCTTTCTTTTACCTATAATTCGGTATTTGACCTACAAGTGCATAATTGGTTTAACTATTTTTCTAATAAAATACCATAATATGGATATGCTTGAAATAATAAATAAGGAGGCCAGTGCGCAACAGCTTTTGTGTTGAGATAGGGTGACTTTACACTTGCCTACATAAAAAGCTTTGCTTACATAAAAGCTGAGTCATTAACAGTGTTGTAAGTTGTAAACCAAAATTGTTTTCTGAGTAACATAAAAAACCCACAAGACTGACTGTTACAACTATATATTTTAATTCGAGTTATGTAATATACATCGGTCGGTTGCATACGATGACCTGTTGCACGGTAGAGAACGTCATCTGACTAGAGTTAGACTAATGAGAGTGAGTGCGTGCACTCGTTTGGCAGCGCCTATGAGTATTTTGTTATACTTGCTTACATAATTTACCATAATTATTGTGCAAGTAATATATCCCAATTAGCCAATGGTTGGTAGGTACTAGGTACCTACTACTGTTATTTATAACTAAGAACTTTTATACTTTTTGTGTTCTACATGCAGCTTTAGTTTCGAAGAAAATCTACCAAAACCAAATTTTTACTTACATAAAAATTTGACCTCGTTAAAATTAATTTAAAAACGAAATCTTCAACTAATTATGTTATTGTTAAAACTAATTGAGATAAATAAGTAACAGACTTGAACGGGGCCGCGCCGCCGGCACTGGTACCGCATCGAAGTTAGGTTGATCTACGCGTCCAACCAAACACGATACTCATGCAAGTTATATTAAGTACTTATGTATTTACAAACAAGAAGTATGTAGTTTATCAGTTAACTGGTTCCCATAGAGTTCCCATACAAGCTTTGCTTAGTTTGGGGTAGATGATGCTGTGTGAAATGTCCAGCATTATTTGTTACTAGCTAATGCGCGCGGCTTCGCCCGCGTGGTACCAACATTTTGATTAGCCTATATGCTATTCCAGGTCATACATACCAAGTTTCATTCAAATCGGTTCACTGGTTTAGGCGTGATTGATACACAAACATACAAACATCTAAACAAACTCACAAACTTTCAGCTTTATTATATGAGTGGGATTAGGATATTAGGATTATTATTTATTAAGTACTTATTTATAGCCATATTCTACTCGATAGCTCTTGTAATTTATAAAACAAGAAATAAACGAAACACTACTATCCCCATAATAGAAAGAAGCGTTTGGTTGATTGGACTTGCAAAATATCATGGGGGCGATATCTGCTGAATCATAAATTAATATCGTGCTCGGAAATGCAACTGTTCTCCTTTTTTTATAACTTATCTCTTAGGTGTATCCCTTTCCGCTAAAAAGATTACAAAACGATTCAGCCAGCCAGACTCGGAGTTCGATCATAATCCGCATGTTGCGCGTTGATGTCTTTTGTTTGGTCATTAGGTAGGTACTCACTTGCAAGCAACTTGCCATTCTTAATGAACATTTTATTTGTCAGGTATTTAGGTAGGTACCTACGAGTATATGAGGTTTTTTTACATTTGTTTACATTTTATAAATTCTTACCAAATAACAAGAATCCGAACACAACCACAAAGGAGATTGCCAAAACTTTTCGCGGCTGCATTTCGAAGCTGAAGTCGTTATTCACATAAAAAATTCCATTCGGCACGTATCGATGTCAGTTTTCTGGGGTTTAAGTATTATTTGCGCGTGGTTAACAGCTGGGAGCGCGGTGGGCACTGATGCTGGCGATTGGCAAGGCAACCACCGCTTGCCACCCGCCGTAACCATTGCATAAGCACTTACTTGCTTCAAGTTGATACAGATTTATCATTTGGGGGACACCGGTACTTTCGCTACTTACCTACATCAGTCTCAGCATCAGTTTTTAACTCCTCGGTACATATTGAATAACTTCGAGTCGGTTTACATTACATTTGATACGATTGAGCATTCAATCCACCGTGACATCGTAATGGATGGAACACGACACGCAAGTGGCATGTTATCAAAATGTTAGTGGGTATCTAGGTATATAAAAAAATTGTTAGCCAAAATACAGTTATGTAGGTAAGTAATAATAATAATATAATAATAATGCTGGACAATTTCACACAGCATCATCTATTAGTATTATTATTAGTATTTATTGTTTAATAGATTTTTATTTTTTGATAGAGTGAGGAATAGAGCGATAAGGGAACAGTGTGGAGTGAAAGAAGATGTAGTGTTGAGGATCGAGAAAGTTATGTTATGATGGTTTGGGCATGTAGAGAGGATGGATGACAGTCGTTTGACAAAGCAAGTGTATGAGGCGAGTGTGCATGGGACAGCTGGAAGGGGAAGACCTAGGCGAACCTTCTTGGATCAAATTGGCGACATTTTGGAGAAGGGCCAGGTCAAAAGTACCCTAAACCGACGAGCATGTATGAAGAATGTAATGAGAGTGAATGAGGCGAAAGTTGTGTGTCAGGATCGTAGCGACTGGAGATCCGTGGTCTCTGCCTACCCCTTTGGGAAAGAGGCGTGACTTTATGTATGTATGTAGGTAAGTATTTTTATTAAATTTTTTGAAGTTTTTTGGACTTTTTTTTTAATTGCATTTATGTTTTGCTTCCTGTACCTTTTACAGCTCTAAATAATGAGCATTAAAATTGCAGAAACCATACAAAAATTCATTCAATTCAATTTCAATTTATTCATAAAAACATACATAAATATTACAATTATTATAAATAATTTACCACCAACTCCGCACTAGCATTGACGGCATTAATGGATTTTTTTATCGTGGCGGGAGTCAAGTCCTCGATGTTTGGATCGAAAGTTGTTTGAGGCACTTTATCCACTCAACAACCTACTTGTATGTATCCTCAATAATTGAAAACATGGCATGTTTCTCGCTACTACTTTACACATTATTTTTTTTATAGGTATTGTTAAGTGGGAATAAAATTTAAACATTGATAGAACTGGATGTGTGATACATAAAACAAATAAAAAAAAAAGGTTTACTAATTTTGTTGCCTTCCAACGGTAGTTAATATGTTATGACCCCTAAATTAACGCTGAAAACAAGCTTGAACTACTAAATTCGACCTAGACCTACTTTAGTTCATGCCTTCTTAAAAGTATTACTTTCTAAAGTATAACTTGATAGCTTCTTGATAGTAAGTTACGTATAGAAAAAACTAAACTATTTAAGCTTAGAATTGCACGTACGCAACCGCTCAGTTTGAATTGACTCGGGTTTTTATTTAATACATTTCATAGGAAACCGAAACAGTCTCACGCCTTTTCTTTAGGTAAAATAATAAAAAATACAAAGCATGAACACTCGCGACTACAATTTCAACTTTTTAAGCACATGGAAGAATACTGTCACGAAATTTTAGAATTCATTTAAGTACTAAAGAAGTTTGGAAGGAGGGACTAAAAGTTACTAAACTATGCCTATGACTCAATTTCAGACATGTTCGGTTACTACAGCTCTTGTGGTTCCAAATGATATTGTCAACGCTTTGATGCCTGTGCATCCACCTTGCCATTTATATGTATACTAAAAGTTGCCGCTGAGCTGACCCTAAGCAGAAGCTCTAAAGCCTTGTACGGACTACGCGTACCTACAGGTTTTTCGGCTACACGTACATTGGAACGCGTAGTCCGTACAAGGCTTTACAGTTCCCTATGGAAATCGTGTGCCGGTCAAAAGTCTGAATACGGAATTCAAAGGACAATGCCCATACCCCGTTGCGTCACAGGTATATTAAAACAATAGTATTTTTTTTGTTTTGAGATGAAACATTAATTAAAGGCCATAACCGTTGTAGCTACAGGAAAACGTTCTTATGTAGGGGCCACTCCAACGTTCAACGAGCTTCAACGCGTTAATCAACGGCATTTCTCGATAGTGTGGCCGCAGCAATAGGAGACCTTCCCTAACTTTTTGCTACATTTTCAACGAAAAAAAAAATGCAAAAATACAAAAAAAAGTATGCTAATCGATTCTGTTTCATGGATGAAAAGACTATGGGACCATTTAAGGTTTGAGTACTAGAAATGTCATTAATCGTCAAAATATACATTTACCATACTTTACCGTAGAGCCGTGTTGGCCGAATGGGGTTGTACCTCGACTTTCAATCCGAAGGTCGTCGGATCGAATCCCGGCCGTGCATCAATGGATTTTGCGTTTCGTAAAATTTATATGCGCTTTAACACGAGCTCTGTCTGAACGGTGAAGGAAAACATCGTGAGGAAACCAGTTAGTATTCTTATAGGCGGCGATGGGCTTGCAACCTGTCACGTATGGGATACTAACTTCTGCAAGATGTGGGCATGTATCAAATATGTATTTGTACATGCCTCTGACTACCCCTTTCGACATCTTCAAAGGATCTGGAATATAAAGATCTGAGAGAATGTCTACCGCGCCTTGGGGATACAGTCGTGACCCTGTTTACGTTTTTTACATACTTTACCCGCACTTTTGAAATAGATTTTTAGCAAAAAATTACTAAAAATCTACTTCAAAAGTACGTGTGAATATTTTCAAAATTCTTATTGGTAACGAACGAAAAGATAAATAAAAGCAAGACTTTTGAACGTTAATTGGCTTTGACGCGCAAGCTGGTACGGCTCCCTATACAAAAATGGGCATTGTCCTTTAAATGAATTGAATAATTTTACGCTTGTATTTCTCAATAGCCATTGCATTTTTAATAACAGAAGAGATACAATAAGTTTTTAACTTTAGTTTATTTGAATTTGTTCAATTCATCCAAAAACGATTTACACTTGTCTCTTAAAATTTTAACAGCTTCCACGAAAATAACATTCGGCGTCATCGCTCCAACTGACTCCACGTTAACTGTAAAACATAAGAAATTGTTAATTATAGCAGTAGGTCCGCCTGCGAGGCAGAGGTTGTGGGTTCGATCCTCGCCGCGGAATAATTGTATGATCTTCAAATACCTACATGTCTCAGGTCTGGGTGTTTTCTATGTATAAACGTATGTATTTACAAACAAAAAGAATATTAAGTAGTATAGCAGTCATGATGTTGTATCTATAACACAAGCTCTGCTTACTTTAGGGCTAGATGATGCTGTGTGAAAAGTCCAGCATTATTTATTTTATAGATTCAATTAACATAGTATGTTCTTACATATAAAATGGTCCCGAACTCAGCTCAATATAACAGCGTCCTTGATTTCGTCATATCGTCACAGGGCTAGATGATGCTGTGTGAAAAGTCCAGCATTATTTATTTTATAGATTCAATTAACATAGTATGTTCTTACATATAAAATGGTCCCGAACTCTGCTCAATATAACAGCGTCCTTGATTTCGTCATATCGGTACACATTTCGGCTGCAGCTGTCGTATCGCGCATCCTTAACATATGCGCGTCCCTCTGAGTCTATATTTATCACTCCAGGAGAAAAACAGCTTTGGAGCAAGGAGGCTTCACTGCCGCTCACTTCCCTCGTCATGGTTACTTCAGGCAATAATCTGTATGAAGCAGTGGCTGCAAAAATATAAGATATTTTAAAAATTCACAAAAAACATTAAGGATCAACTATAATTTGAACATGACAATAACGTAAGCATAACAAACTCACCAACAGGAGAAAACTTGGCATGATCTCTGCCAATTCCTTTTACTGCAATAAGCTGCAGGTCCAGCTCATGGCCAGGCCGCATTTTGGAAATAAGAATATCACCATGCACTGGTCCTACATTTGATTCCAGGTAGACTGATGCCTGGTTGCCTACTGGATGCCATTTCATTTGCGAAGAGTAAACTGCAAAAACAACAAGACTCACTTAAAGTATTTTTTGGAGTTCTGTAGGGTGCCAACAAGCCTTTGACTTAGTCAAAGGCTCTCCGGTGTATGTCTATCCCAACTGACTATTACTTAGCTTTTGAATTGTAGAAGAAACACAAGTAATCATTCTACTTATATTGTTTTTTTGGCGGTTTTTTTTCTGGTTTTTCTGGCTTCAAGTGAATATGCAGTCCAGCTCAAACTTTACTAGTTCTAAATGGCTGTGCTGACTGCTAATCATAATAAGTTTTTTTGAAAAAAATTTCAACAAGTACTAGCTTTTAATAGTTTACCGTGAGCTGATTGAACACACCGATGTAAGTACAAAAATACATTTCAATCAACCTATTTTCTGAGGAGTTCCTTTCTCCATCATCAGATCCGCTCGCTGTCACTATATTTTAAAATTTTAGATGAAACTTAATCTACGAACGGAGTTTCAACTCAATCGGTCTATTTTCTGAGGATTCCCCTGGAACTACTGTCACCGAAGAAGACTCACAAGTGTACCAAAATTCAGCTCAATCTGACACCGGGAAGTGGGTCAAATTAAGCTTGCAAGATTTGACCCAGACAAACATACATACATACAAACATTGTAACTTATTAAAAGCTTTTTAAAAAAAAAAAGAGTTGAAGTTGGCATGGAGTTGATTATGTCTTAATAAGTTTGATGTTGTGATTCTGCTTTCTTACCACTGTGATTTTCATACAAATCCTCAGCTCTGTAGGAGTCTTTGGGTTGTGATTTATTTGCCACACATTTAACTTGGAGGGAGAATTCCAGTGTGTTAAATTCATTGCCATCTGTTGCATCTGAAATATAATAGTGTTTAAGTTAGAATATTATATAATCAAAAAGTGTTTTTTTTTTTTCATTTTTTGACCTTTGTTGATTTTTTCTGTAATTTTTAATGATAGTTTGAATTAAATATCTAAGAAGTTTTATGAGAAGTTGCCCAGAAAATTATAGAATTCAGGACAAGCATTAGTTCTGAGGGATTTTTGTAATTAAAGCAGATCAAAGTCGGTCTGGTTAGCTGGTACTAAATAATAAATCAAATACGTAATAAATCAAATACCTTCAGGACGATACTCAAACATTCTTGGATCAGCCTTCAGTGGTATTAGTCCAAGTCTATGAGCCAATACTTCATCTTGTATAATGGAGGTATTATTCCTGATCATCACTTTTTCTATAGCCATACTAGGAACTTCGCTCAGCATAAGCCTGCGGAAGGCGTTAGCGAAGGCAGGTTGTATTCCAATCAAATCAAATTCCATCTCAGTAGAATCCATTCTGACTACGACAATGCGAAATTTCTTAACGAACTTTTTAAAGCTCCATTTTTCATCAGCCATTCCATAGTCTTCAGCAGCATTCTGTATCAAACAAAAGTAAACATAACCTCCAAATATCTTAGTGGTATTCAGAGTTGTTAAAAATTAAAAACTTTAAATATAGTAAACTATAGAGCAAAAAATAATCACTGTATTCTATTAGTTTTAGTGTTAGGATCTATACATCAGGAAAAAGAAAATGTCGAAAGAAACATACCTTCAGACGAAACTCTTTTAGGTAAACCCTAGGTTTCTCATCTAACTGAGGCATTGTTATTGTTACGAAGGCACACAAATAATTAGGCCTATCGAATATTTGGGGAATAGAACAACTTCGGTTACGTCGGAATGTTATTTAATTTTCCTAAACAAACATAACCTCGAAAAGTTCACTTCTTTCTACTTGGATCTGCCTCTGTGGAAAAAACTAAGTGAATGACAGGTGACACACCAGCCAGTGACAGTGGCATGGATGGCATGGCATCACAGTAGCATGGCATTGGCATGGTGAAGATGCGCCACCAAGGCTGCGCACCAAACAACAATGTTTTCTAAAATCACTTTCATGGAAAATACGAAACGCCCGAATTGAAATTACCGAATAGTTTGTTTACTTCAACTGTAACGAATAATAAAAGTGATAGTGTGTAAAGTTCAAAGAAAAGATAACATCCCACACCACAATGGGAAGTTTAGAAAGGGCAACGATAAGTGGATTCATCTGCAGATTGTGCTCTGAAATGCATCGCGTTGTCCTTCACATCTATGGACAAGAGGGCCTGCGACTTTGTATATCAGAGAAAATCAGTCGCTATCTTTCTATAAATGTAAGTAGCAAACTATTACTTGTTCATTGTATCTACCCAATAATTATCAGCATAATATTGTTATGACGTATCATTACGACATAACTTGAAAATCTTGAAATGCGTAGTTTCTACACTATACACAACACATAATAATTATTGAGCTCTAATATCTTGTTTTGAAAATACACATTTGTTTCAGGTTTCTCAATCGGATCCTCTTCCTAAAACCATCTGTTGTAATTGCTTAGAACGCCTAGAGAATCAGCACCAATTGATGGTAGTCATGGAGAGAGCCACGAATATTTTAAAAAGCCGCCAAGGAGGTCAAGGTTGTGGGCACTAGTGATATGAAAAATTTATGTTTCTTTATTAAGACTGTCCGAGTGTAACAGAGCCTCACCTTCTGTAGTTACACAAGGTTTAATTATATCAACTTTACAAGTATGTACCTAGTTATAGTATAGATTATTGTGTTACTTTACATTCAGATTCCCATGTTGTGAATTTGTGATTTAACTGTAAATAAACTTCATGTCTGATCTCTACCATGAATATGTTTGCCACTAAAATATAAGCCATACAGTAAATTCACTATCCTAAAATCAAAATCAGCTGGATATTAGGATGTTAGGCTAGTAAAAAGTGCATAATAGGTGAGCTAGCATAGAGAGTTTGCTGCAGCAGCATCTGCCTATGCGCCAGAAACATATTATAATATTTATGTATGTATACCAAGTAGTAAATACATAGTATCTCTTTTAATGGTACTAAGGACACATAGTAGTATCACTAGTACCATTGATGGTACAAATCAATGGTACTATAGACACCAGGAGATAATTATGAATATCCAGCCTTATCTAAACTAATACAAAGCTAGGATAGGAGCGTCATTAATTTTAGATAATTTAAGAATAAAACAGTGACATAAAAAAAAACACTTCCTTTTTATTAAGTCGAAAGACTTATATAAAACGATTGAACTATCTGCTGTAAAAGTATCATGGAACAAACAGATCTTTATTTATTTTTTTATATTAGTATTAGTGTGAGTGTAAAAAGAGTCTGTTGTATTGTAACAGACTCTTTTTCTATTTGCATCCACCACATAGGTATTGTAATCCACCTGAACAAGGTTAGCTGTTTAGCAAAATGTCGCCGTGAAGCATGCCGTTTTATTGATTGAGATTGAGTTTCTATTAAATAGGAAAAAAACACCGTGGCACTCCAGGGAGTGAGGTGAGACGTGAAAACTTGAACAATTAGGTGCCTAGTGTATTTTTTTAATAGTCGTTTTGTGTTTACCGAGTACAGAACTACATGGCGCTACTGGTAGGCGTCGGTGAGCAGTCACGTGACTGGCACCGAGGCGAATCGAAGA
Organism: Epirrhoe alternata; assembly: GCA_963565295.1. Lineage (NCBI taxonomy): Eukaryota > Metazoa > Arthropoda > Insecta > Lepidoptera > Geometridae > Epirrhoe > Epirrhoe alternata. Next base: position 4,469,139 of record OY751393.1, read on the forward strand.
ATTCATTCTCATCTCAAAACTGCCCAACGCACTTAAAGAAGTTTTCACTTAAAAAATTATGTCACTCTAAGAAAACAATATTAAACAAATATCTACAATTTATTGCACATTCCCATTAATAAGCAGCTTTTCAATTCGTGATGCATTCTTGTGAATCAAAATTTTAAGATCATCAATTTTATCATGCTTCTCTTGAATGTCAACATCGAGCTGTTTTATTCGAGTCTGAAGTGGGACTAAAGTTTCGTCATTTGCCCTGTAACAAAATGCAAATTTTATTAGGTAAGTACCACCTATCTACTTGTTTATCAGTCTTTAGTTCGCGCCACGAAATAAGCAGAGTTAAGAAAAATAGCGTTTAAATTTCCGAAAAAAAAACCGGCTAACTTCCTTCTTTCTATGCGCGTAACGTATGTAAGTTTAGGTATCAGGTTAGGTACCCTAGAAGTGTATTGCCTTGTCATCGACTTTCTGAACAATAAGTAACAAAACGGTTAAGGTAAGGAAACCTGTGGCTACCTATTTGACTTCATGTCTTTCCCATAGATTAGGAGTTTGACTCCTATCCAAAAGAATGATACAAAGCACAGTGGCCGTTATGTGCAGGAATAGGTTTTTTTTTTATTTAACCTACACTGTGCCACCGCTGGGCAAAGGTCTCCCCCCATATTTTTCCACGACTTTCGCTCACATGCGGCCTCCCACCAGTCCGTATTAAAGGCTTCTATGTCGTCACGCCAACGTTTGCGTGGCCTGCCCCGGCCTTTTCGACCATCTACACTGTAGATTCTACATGTACCCATTGGGTGACGATCGTAGCCAATCTCTCAATAGGAATAGGATTTAAAAAAATTAAAACTGACGTCTTTTGTTTTTGCATTTCCTTTGAAACTTCGTCATAGACTTTAGTCCACTGTTGAAGTTCCTGTCGCATTACTTCCGCGTCCTCTTGTATGTGATCGAGAAGTTTTCCCAAGGGATTTGCCACTCGGGACAGAGCTTGGATGTTAAAACGTAACTGTTCTATTTCTTGATTAACTGCATCTTTCACTTTCTGTGCTCCAAACTGCCATTCCTTAAAAACAATCAAGCAAAAGTTGTTTTGAACTTACGATTTTTATATCTTATCCCAAGTTTACCGAAGTGAAAATTTTATTAACTTACTATTTCTGTTTTCCCAACTTGAGAAAATTCTTTTTGAGAATCTAAAATTTGCTGAACAAGGTGACCATGTTCTGTGGATGATAGCTGCAACTGATTTTGTTGAGCTTCTAAAGTAGCTTTATCATTTGTATGTTGCTCTACAATAACACTGGTGTCTTCTTCCTGAAAAATAAATTAAGTGTCAGGTGTCATCATCTTCCTGCCCTTTTCCCACAATAAGTGGGGTGGGTATTAAGTGCCAGGAGGTGTGTTTTTAGATAATAACGTGGTTATTAATTTTGTGTGTTACAAGACAATTGCATGTAGGTAAGTACCTACTTACTTCTTCGTTGTTTGTATTTTCAGCTATAATATTCACTTTAGCCAAAAGGAGATTATCATTATCAGGAATAACATTATCAATCTTTTCTCTAAGTCGCGGAGCTCCGGGCCTAGAGGATGATGGTCTTACACTTGGTGGTCTGACCACATCGGAATTCTTCCTGCTCGACGAGATACTGGCAATTTTATCGTTATTTGTACTTTTTTGTTGGTCATTGGTTTTATCGGTAAACTCGGTGCTATCATCTCTAGATAATGCAGCTGCTATACCTTTAATAGGTACAATTTTGCTTTCCTTAACTGTTACTGGATATTCATTTTTGTTTACGTGATCCTTCGCAGTCGAGTTTATTTTCTCTACAGTATTTTCTACAACATTAGGCTTGACATTTTCAACTTCCATTAAATCTTGTGAAGAAAGTGAGGAATTTAGTTCATTTTCACCTATTGTGTAAGAACTATTTAATGTACCATGAGGTTCTTGATCAGTACTATTATTTAATTCCTTGGAAGATGAAGTGTTTATTTGATCGTCATCTTGGGTATTTTCAGAATTAGAGGGCACATTTAGCTGATCTGTATCCCCATTTTTAATATTCTCTTCCTTATGTTTTTCTTCTTTCTCAGTGATATTTTGATTTTCTTTCAGATCTATAGATTCCGCTCTATTCGCATTAGCGACCGTTTGGTTTACAACTGGTTTGCTTTTATCCTTCACCTGCGACTTTTTTGGCAGATTTTCGGTTTTTGCGACTTGATTCTCTGATCTTTTAATTTTTGATTCGCTATTTGTATTATTGCTTTTATTTATAGCGCCAATTTCTTTTTTATTGGCTGTAAGTTTTTCATTGCTTTTTGATTTCAGTTTTTTTGTATCATTACCTTTCTTAGAAGGCTTACTGGTATCTAATTCTTTTTGTTTTATCTCTGAAGATATTGGTGCTTTAACACTTTCTTTGTATTTTCTAACAGCTTCATCTGATGATAGTTTTTTATCCAACGCTAATGCTAAACATTGAAGAAGTTCGTTAGTTTTTTCTGCTTCTTGTCCAGCAACAACTTTAGTAGCCTTCACAGCTAAGGCTTTCCCCGTCGTTGTACCTAAACATGAAATAATATAAGATAAACGTACAGTTGATACTTATCGTACCTAGGTATCTACATTTTATTGTGTTCAAAGCATTTTGCAAAGCAAAAAAACATAAATAAACGCATAAAACAATTTTCTTTTAGTTTAGGTAGGTAGGTACCTAGAGTACCTACCTGCATAACAAAAGTAGCTACCTTTGCGAGGAGGGTACCTAACATAACCTAACCACCTCGCGTAAGATTTGGTACTTTAGTTATGTAGGTTAATAGAAGTAGATGGTGTTAGGTAATAGAGATAGTAGGTACCTCGCGAGTTATGCTATTCTAGTCATTATCTACACCTAATCCAAGTTTCATCCAAATCGGTTCACTGGTTTAGACGTGATGGAAACACAAACATCTAAACCAAATCACAAACTTTCAGCTGTATTATGAGTGGTAATGGTACCTAAAGTGGTATGGTATTATCTATGTTGGTAATCTTTATGTCTGTCTACCGTGATCCTGTTCGACGACCTCTGTGGCGTAGTTGGTGAAAGCCTGCTTGGGACGCAAAAGGTTGCGGGTTCGATCCCCGCCGCGGGATAAATGTTTGTATGTTTGGGATACATTTTTGTTGTAGGTAGTAAGTTTAACAGTTGTCTGGCTGGTTCCCATAAAATGATAGTAGGTTAATACCTACTACTTAGGTACTACTCTTTAGTTTAACTAAAGAGTAGTACCTCCTACCTACTTACCTAATTTTGTATGTACCTATTATAGGTAGGTACATAAATAAAATTGCACTTACTTATAATTGAAATAACTTTGTTGAGAAAAAGTATTTTGCTTTCTCTATCTTTCACATTCTCCGATATCAGTTCTTCTTCTTCAAATAAGCCTTCAAAGAAACCAGTCGTCTTATGCACCTAAAATATAAATAGATAACCCTTCTTAAGTGTGAGTCTCACTACCCCCACGACCCATCCATGGATCATAATTGCATAAACACAAAACACGGTGCACCCATAAAATGTAACTACCTACTACCCCAGATCATAAACCTAATTCAAAAAATTATGGACTAAGTCGGTGAGTCGGTACGTAGGTACCTACTAGTTAAGCTTATTACTGGCCTATTTTTATTATTTATTTTTAAAAAATTGGTTAGTCAAGTTAAATACTCACAGCTGATACAACATCGTGCAAAAATCTAAAAGGGGGTTTTCTTAAAAGTTTTTCACTCAGTGGTGGGCGCTTCACGTATTTTCCCAGCGATGCCTGAGTTGTTTTTATAACTTCTGCTCCCAATTCCTTTTCCATTATGCATTTTTTTGCTTATTAGCAACAAACTTCTACCCTTTTGAGAACTATCAATCAATAATACCCAAAGAGTAAAGTAATTTCAAGTTTTGATCAATGACTAAAAAAGTTGTTTACACACACTATTACCATGGCAACAGTCACGCCCCGCCCCATCCCGTCCCGTTTTCGATACCTCGGATCATTGATCCAAGATGATGGAGGAATAGACCGAGACGTCAAAAATAGAATGAATGCGGGATGGATGAAATGGCGACAGGTCTCGGGAACAACTTGTGACCCTTGTATGCCCCTTAAACTTAAGGGGAAAATCTACAAGACGGTCATTAGACCTGTCGTGCTGTATGGATCTGAGTGCTGGGCTACGAAAGTGACGGATGAAAGAAGAGTGCATGCGACAGAGATGCGAATGTTGAGATGGATGTGCGGAGTGACGCGAATGGATAAGGTGAGGAATGAATATATTAGGGGAAGTCTGAAAGTAGCGCCGGTGACTGAAAAATTGAGGAGCAATAGGTTAGCGTGGTATGGGCATGTAATGCGGAGGGATGAAAGTCACGTAACTAAAAGGGTGATGGAAATGAATGTGGATGGATATGTGAGTAGAGGTAGACCAAAGAAAAGATGGATGGATTGTGTGAAAGAAGATATGGGTAAGAAGGGAGTGGATACGAAGATGACGAGTGATAGGGGAGAGTGGAAGAAGAGAACATGTTGTGCCGACCCTGCATAAGCGGGATAAGGGCAGGCAAATGATGAGTCACGTCCCGCCCCACAGAGTAAGTAGTCCTCAGTCCCGCCCACAGAGTACCTACTTACAAGCTAAGGTTACCTGAGAAATTAAGTTTTCTTTCCTCGAAGGAGAAATGCAATTTTTTACATAGGTCCACACATAGGTCCCGCCCGTTTGAATAGGGGGGAGTGGACTGAGGAGGGACTGAGTGAGTCCACAGTCCAATGCAGCTCTATGAACAACTTAGATCTATTATGTCTGAGATGAACAATGATAATGTTATTTTAATCGAGATTATTATTGTACTTTGAGAGTTCAAAAATTTATCCGAGAGTTCAAACAAGGTTTTGAACGAAATTTAGTCAATCAGTCTTAGGACCAATGTCAATGTCAGAATTGGATTTTTAGGTGACGTGGCGAGCAGTCGTAAGTTTTCTCTAGTGCTGCCAACATAGTCATACTTAGCTACAACTACCTATTTTTAGCAAAATACGACTGTGTTTGCTACAACAAGCTATTGTTAGCAAAATTCTACTTCATTATTCATTATTCTTGATGCAAAATTGTGTAGGAATTACGCAGCGGTCCTTACCATACCTTTATAAAGATTTTATTTTCACTGGCTGCACTGAAAATATAATTAACAGTTTACAAGGCTTATTCTCTTCTATACTACCTACATATTTAATTACTTAATATTTTGGGTTGTCCGGCGGCAATAATTATTGCATGACTGGGTTACAGTACGTTCAACTGGTCTAGGCATTCACGAAGTTAGCCGTTTCTACAGTCTTACGCAGTTTTGTATGAAAAAGTGCTTCTGCGCAGACAAACGGCTAACTTCACGAATGCCTAGATACGTTAAACGTACTGTACCTACCTACGGTATGTTTGTGAATGATTTATTTAAGGTAAGGTAGGTACTTAATCGTTTTTGAAAATACCTTAAGTACTGAATTTCAATACAATTTATTAAAATTCATTTGTAAATCTACTAGATTATATAAGATAGAACAAACCAATAAAATTGACATATTCGGATACGGATTTTGTGCTATGAATTGACAAGGCCGATTAAGCTGAGAGGATGGTTTTCGGTTCTGGGCAAAGTGGGCAAGCCCATTTCATCTCAATTATAATGTTCCAGGCACTACAGCGTCTCGTTGTGTGTAGGCATAGGTGGCCTCCTGACGCTGTATAACTATCTAAACGAACCTTCAGATGTAAGCGTAAGGCCTGTAGAATATTTGTCACTTTTGGTCAGACTCAGTTGGCAACATTCACGTGTTGCGCCTTGTAAAATGGGGAAGCAAGTTTTCGCCAGACATATTTGATACTAACGTTGTAAGTCTTGTTGTTTGCTGAAGCGCCTGGGTGAAAGTTATATCAAACGTTATCATCATATGCTTCTTTATTATGTGCAATCAAAACTAAACAAAAATGCCCCCGAAGAAGAAAAGACAACCAGGAACAGCGAAGCAGAACTCGAAGAGTAGAAAACTAACTATAAAAGAAAAGCTAATATTTTTAGTGGGCAGTGAAGAAATTGATGACAGTGTTGTAAAGGAAGAGAGCTTGAGCAACGATGATAGCGGTAACTTTACTAACGGAGGTGATACTGATGATCAAAATGATCCCAACAGTCAACCTGTGGAGAAGATCAAGGTTATTCATTTTATTCGAATAGGGATTCTAACTATTTGAAACAAATTATTTGGTTGTGTTAGCAAGTCAAAAAGATAACTGTTCATGTTTTGTTGGTTTATTTGCAGGTTTTTAATTGCAGGGTTTGCCAAAATAAGAACTTCAAGCATAAAGAGAAATATGAAACACATCTGCTCAATGAACACTCAACCACACCTGGTTCTGTTCCATGCAAAAAATGTCCTATAGTGTGTCCCGATAAAGAGTCATTAGTCCTTCACATTGTGAAAGCTCACAAACATCCAACAATCAAGTGCCAGCATTGCTCCAAAAAATTTACCCGACAGTCTCATGTGTTACGGCATATGGCTCAGAAAGGCTGTGGGAAAAAAATGGCAAAATTTCCATGTGAAGTAAGTAGAAACTACTGATGCAACATTCAGAGATTGGCTGGAATTTTAAGCACAGGCTCATCTTAGGCCTTTACATCTATATTAGATGATTTATACAGCATCAGGAGGCAACCTATAAATATCCTATAAATATTATAAAGGCGAAAGTTTGTAAGTATGGATGTATGGATGTATGGATGTTTGTTACTCTTTCACGCAAAAACGGCTGGACCGATTTGGTTGAAATTTGGTATGTAGATAGGTGATACCCTGGATTAACACATAGGCTACTTTTTATCCCGATATTCCCGCGGGAACGGGACTTACGCGGGTGAAACCGCGGGGCGCAGCTAGTATAATATAAGCCTACACTCAACGGGCCGCTATAGTGCCTGGGACATTGAGATGGAATAGGCTTACCCAACATCTAAACCATCCTCTCAGTTTAATCAGCCTTATCCACAGGAAAGACAATGTCAATATGTGTGGAGCTGACTAAGCTGCGGGTTTTCATGATGTTTTTCCTTCACCATTTAAAAGCTCATGTTAAAGTGAATATAAATTTTACGAAACGAAAAATCAACTGATGCACGGCCGGGATTCGAACCCACAACCTTCGGATTGAATGTTGAGGCACAACCCCATTTGGGCAACATGGCTCCAAAAAAACACCTAGGCTAGCTTGTAGAGAATTCTGTTTTAAGCAACATCTACACCAATCTTGAACAATCGGACTATTGCAACACTGTGATATAGACATCAGCAACAGTCTTCTTTTTCTTACCACAAAAGTGCAGTTGGCATAATAAAGTTATCTTTCACTCTTCTAACATATTATGTCCATATTCATTCCACTATGTTATTCTTATTCATAGTGTTGTTGCAAATCCACCGATTAAAATTAGTGTTTTCATGACTCCATTTACTCTATCCTCGAGAATAGCATTGACACACGAGGCCAGCCCATTCAAACTCTGACAAGCATTGCTTGAGATTTTCCACTGTTTCTGGATTTTCTTTTGTCATGTGAATTATCCTACTTTTAAGTAATAGTTTGTTAATATATTGTGTACAAACTTACTTAAAGCAATTTTGTATGGGGACCTCAAAAACAAGTTTTAAGTTGAATCTGTATTTTTTCTAGGAATCTGTAATATTTTCAACAATAAGACAAGAGCAAAACAAGTTCTCAGTAAATGTAATATTTTGGTTAAAATATCAATCCAGTAGCTTGATTTCGTTTAAATATAGTTTTCATCTTAATTCCATTATTTTTTTTAGATATGCCATGCCAGTTTTTCCCGAAAAGACAACTTGATAGTTCATCTTCGTACAACTCACCTAAGAAGTAATAGATTTTCATGTAAATATTGTAGTTTTTCTACAAAAAACTTCACAAAACTAACCAGGCATTGGCATGCAAATCATGCAGGTAAGTGTTATACTTAAAGTTGTGACATAAAGTAGCTTAGCTTAGATGTAGGCAGCAGAAACTGGCATTCCTTGGATTTACTTCAACAAGTTTCCCTCAGAAACTCATGTAATTATTGTCAGTGGGTAATACTGCTCGGAGATCATGGTGATAATTATCTTTGATAGTTGACCATTATCACAGTGAAAATAATAACAAGTCAGTAATGAATTCTATTTCAGAGAATCCCAATCTGTTCCAATGTGATCTGTGTGGAAAAACAACCTCTTCCCGCGCAGCCATGGCCAAGCATAACGAGATACATGGAGAGAAAAAATATGCTTGTGATGTGGTAAATATTGTCTCTCTTTAACATTGTGAGCATAGAGTTCTATGATTTTGAGTAGGAATTTTTGATTCCCCAAACACATTTGATTGGCACATTTAATTTTGATTGTGTATCATGTTTGTTGATATTTAATGTCGGTAATTTGTTTAAAAAATACCTATTTTTCTGGCATTCATTTTGGAGGATATAAAATGGTAAGTAAAAGTTAAGTACTTATGTGCAGTTTTATAAACACTAATGCAGAGCAGTTCATTGGTATAAATAAAACGCCAGTTGATAGATTTAGAAAACCCTGTATCTCAAACACAGAGATTGATTTGTAATAGAAGTTAGTGGCATTCAATTATGCAAAAATTCAGTCTCTTCACTTTAAAATAAATCTTTATTGGGTTTTGTAAGGATGCTTGTTGTCTGTTTGTAAATCCCGTCATCCTATAACCACTTGAGGCATGTCACAGCTAAACAAGCCTCTTAATCGAACTTTTGTGGATTCAAGCGCTAGTGGCCGTGTTTGCTTAGTCGTTCTTGATAGATCGTTGAAGTTAAGCAACGTTCGTTTGAAATGGTCTGTAAGTGGAAGGGTGACCGCCAGTGGCATTTTCGAGGGCACGTTAAATTGTCGTTACCGACAATTTAAGCCATAACGGAGGCCAAAAACTCCGTCACCAGAGTTGGCCACTGACTCATAAGAACTTACAATACGCACAACCCTTGCACAACCGATCTTACGCACGATACGATTGCGCATGTTTGGTAGAGAATAGCGAGATAGCACAATGCAACAAACTAAGCGAGTGAGCGAGGCAGCTATACAACGCTGTCTTCGTCCTTTAGGCGCCATAAAAAATAGGTTCTGCTCAGCTACTTCAGAGAGCTAAATCATTCATCATCATTCATTCATCGGATGTGCGTATGTACTTACTTTTATGGATTCACAATACTTATTAGGGTGTGTGTTTCAGTGTGGGTACAGCACGCACACAGTGGAGGTTATGCGTCGCCATGTATTGACGCATGTGGAGGACAAACCTTACAAATGCAGTCTTTGTCGGCGCTCGTACATTCAGCGCTCGCAACTACTGCGCCATCTAGAAACGCATGCGGGATTCATTTGTTTCTACTGCGAGAAACGCTTCCCCAATAAATCTGCGTAAGTAAACTCTGTGATTTTACCCGCTGTTCATCGGGAATACTTCACTGTACCGGGAAGAGCTGATGCGTTTATCCAGAGTAGGTTAAATAATAATTAAGGTTCTATTACTAATTTGATCTAAATCGTTCAGGCATTTCAGTTTTAAGGAGTCGCACTTATAAAAGTAGTAAGACTAGCTTGCAGAGACTTAAGTGAAGTAGGCTTAAATTGCCTAGCGTCCTAAATCTGCGGTCTAAATAAATCAGACTCTTGGTATTTTATTGGTATTTTTTTTCCAGCTTGCTGCTCCACAACAAAGAGCATAAGGGAGATTTGAAGCTTTTTTGTCCATACAACTGGTGTGACTATGCCAAAGAAGAGTTCAATACTGAAGAAAGTTATGATAATCACTTAAAAACTCATACCCAGGAAGAAAAATGTAAGTGACCTTTAATTACACATTGTGTTTTGCTGGTTGACTCGGTTTCTAATAACAAGAGCAGCTCAGCCATGTCGTCCACGTATTATGTCGTTAATTTTTCCTTATATTTTTACACAAGAATGTTGACCTCACACTTGGACAGCGGCCGCAGTCACGTAAAGCATTTGATCAATAGATTCCGAGATTTTGATTTCTCCGTAAGCTTCACTTCAATTCAAATGCGCTTTCTCCTAGCGAATATCGAGCAAAATAATTATACAGGATCACAAACAAATACGTATACTTACGTGAGCTCCCTCTGAGGGAAAATCTAAACGGGGATGGGATGAGTATTGGTTTGTATCAGATAGGGCATCTAAAAATGCAAAAAAAAAACATTTATTTCTTTCTTAATTTTATCAATATCGAGCCCGTGACTCGTAACCTAACAACATTTTACCATAACTATATGTAGCCGTTTAGATTTTCCTCTGCTCTGCTCGAGAATACTCACCCGTTATTATAATAGGTGTGTTTGGGACAGCCGGAAGGGGAAGGCCTAGGCGAACCTTCTTGGATTAAATTGGCGACCTTTTGGAGAAGGGCCAGCTCAAAAGTACCCTAAACCGACGAGCATGTACGAAGAATGTAATGAGAGTGAATGAGGCGAAAGTTGTGTGTCAGGATCGTAGCGAGTGGAGATCCGTGGTCTCTGCCTACCCCTTTGGGAAAGAGGCGTGATTTTATGTATGTATGTATGTATTTATAATAGGTACATTTTGTTGTAGTATTCACGTGCGAGGTATGCAGCAAGCAGTTCATGAGCGAGCAGAACATGCGGCGGCACATGAGCACGCACACGCTGGACCGGCCGCGGCGCTGCATGTACTGCGTGTCGGCGCGCGCCTACATCCGCGGCATGCACCTCGTGCGCCACGTGCGCCACTTCCACAAGGACGTGTTCCAGGCGCATCTGGCGCATGTGCGCACCGTGCTCGTACGTACAACACTATCCAAGTTGGCCGTTTGTCTGCGCGGAAAACTATTTTGTATGAAAAACCAGAGCTGAGAGCGGAGGCCTTTTTGCTGCTGTGACACACGATCACAATTATCCAACGTTTACAATCACTTCGCAGACAAACTTCACGAATGCAAAGATCCATTGGCTGTAGTGTACCGAAAATAACATGTGAGCGAAGCGCTGCATCCGATCCGAATCTGTGAAAACTCGAACCAAATTCGATTAGTCGATTTAACTCAGGGCAAATCTACGTCATTCATATCTTTTGTCCGTCATTTAGTTCCAAATAGATGGAGAGATAATATGATGACAGACATTGGATGTGGTAGTTACGTAAACTACTTCGTCACCCTGAAGTGCCAAGTGTTCTGTGGCGTCTTATAGTGTCTACTAGCGACCCGCCTCGGCTTCGCACGGGTGTAATGCTGATGCTAAATATTAGGGTTTAGCCAGCGTTTGCAATGTAAGCGCAAAAATGTATTAGTAATTCACGACATCACATTAGATAGGTACCTCTAAAATTAACAGAGTTCCTCTACTATATTATGCATGTATTATACATGTAAACCTTCCTCTTGAATCACTCTATCTATTAAAAAAACCGCATCAAAATCCGTTGCGTAGTTTTAAAGATTTAAGCATACATAGGGACAGAGAAAGCGACTTTGTTTTAGTTGTAGTGATACGAGTTCATAGCAGTCCCCCTGGCCGGATGGTATTTGAAATTGTAATCAACCACATTTTAAGGCCATCATTTTATTCTCATATACACCTCATTTTACTAGTGTTTATTTCATTTCCACCCAGAAGAACCCAGGCAAGTCTCATGGATCAGAGCGACGCGTGAGCAAGTCTGAGCTGGAGTCGATCCTGAATGTGTTGGACGCGGAGTCTGACCGCATACTGGAGGGCTGCGCGGCCGGAACCGTCTTGTACGGCGGCATGCAGTTCGATCCTGACGAGACGGAGGAACAGTTCACTGACCTCGTAAGTCACTTCAGTTTATGATATTTGAGTCCCACTGCTAGATCCTGAACGTGCTGGACGAGCAGTTTGCTGATCTCGTAAGTCCTCTGACGCAAAAAAATGGGCTGCTTCATTATTTTTTAAGTAAGAATTGGAAATCTGACATAATTTTAGAGAGTGCTGGTGGTCTATTCCACTCTAATCCTCTAAACAATGATTTTTTTATTTCCACTCTAACCCATTACCGTGATGGATTATTTTCCACTCCTTTTGCCCCGTCTTCCGATCTAAAAGTCGTGGATTGTAGTCCATTGCTGCATCTATATGAGTCTCTTTGCAGCGCACCTAAACTAAATTACTTTGACCAATCTGGTTCGAAAGAACTGTGACACGACACGACCAGTTGATGTTACCCAATCCTTGATCACATTTTCCGAAACAAAACATGATTCGAACTCATGCCTCATGCCTTATCCGTGGCTACTCTCTGACCTAATAGGCAATCGACATTTTTGTTAGAATTAGCTAGCTAATACGAAGCTTGTGTTCCAGACTGAAGATAGCCCACTGATGTCGGAAGAGATGCTTACAGAGCACCTCACGAAGCTGCTCGAGTACCTGATCGACGTGGAGACGTTGGAATGCCTCGGCTGGCCTGACGAACCTATCGATGACGTGAGTACCTTTTTTTAAAAAATTAAATAGGTTATGTTAATAGGGCATTTGACCTCACTCTGTCTGATGTTAAGCAGTAGTGAGGTCTAAGATGGATACCTACATATATTTGAGTGTTATAGATGTGTGTAGCAATAGAAAGTACGAATCTGAGATCTGGTAATAAGTTATTTTTATGCATGGTGATTATTTGTCTCTCTACTCTACGATAAGTTTTTATTTTATTACTACATAAGCAAAGGTGTTCATGTTATGAATAAAAAAGTGACATGGGATAGATTTTATCATCACGTGAATATGATTGATGAAGGCTTATAGAACAAGCCCCGAGTCAATGATCAATGTGGTGATCAATTTGCCCCCGATCAATGTGGTCCGTAAAATTCCTTATAATTGTACTAACAAGTATAGTGCCACAAACTTATCTGAACCGGTGAGAGAGGCGCTGTTATCGCATTTGGTGTTGGCAGAAAAAAAAACTTTGAATTCGTTAGTTCCTCTTTTGGCCACCGGTCCAGATAAGTTTGTAGCACTGTAGATCCTGTATAGGCAGACGTTGCCTTGACAAAATCTATTTAGTGAGCATTGTTATTCCAATCACGTGTTAGTATAGATCGTACAGAATTCTAGAATCTACACTAGAATTTATAAGTAATTTTTTTCTTCAGATCCTAGAAAAAGTTATTGAACAATGTGGCGCGAAGCCCGCTGATCGGCAAAAATGGACGCGCGTGCAGCGCCTGCGAGAAAACGCAAAGCATCTCTTCATACACGTCGTCGACGACAAGAACGTCGCCAAAATGCTCGACACGCACACCATTGACCAGATCATCAATCACATACTTGGTCAGTTCTCTGATGATGTTCTCTGAGTTACTTAACAAATCCTTAATAATTGCAAAAAGGGAAACGCATTCGTGGAGTTACAAATACATACTCAATTGTTTTATGGTCATCATACGGCTAACTTTACGACTGGCTACGTCCATTAGCCGTTGTGTATTTCTTTTTATATTTAGGCTCACAGTTGAAGCGATTTTTGCGAGATCATCTAACATACTGGCGCAGTCGGAGGGATGTGTCTACACGCGATCAAATCATACAGATTGACGTAATCTCATTGGTATTTGTGAATTTAGCCGTTTGACATGCACAGTGCCGTGCCGCTTTTTTATATATTTCTTTTTACTGCGCATCTGTTGACAGAGTTGTATTTGATCACGCACTCGAGTCATTCGCGAATATTTAACCACTAACTGCACGCGCATTGTGAAAGCTCACTGTGAGTCTATAAGAAATAGCAGGCAGGGGTACTGAGTTACCAAAGTAGCGTTGATGATAGCTCATGTCTGGAAGAAATCGCTCACAGCGATAAGACCGCCCATTTTTACTTCGCTTCAAATATTTTCCTGTATCTTTGTTTGTATTTTGTAATGTCCATGTGGTGTACAATGAAGTATTTTCTATCTTCTATCTATCATGTACGAGGCCGCGGTCAAAGTTTCCATAGAACTTTGAAAACCAAAAAAACGTAAAATGTTGAATGTTATTTTGATACTGATATAACTAATGTTTATTATACATTTATTTTACTAGATAAAAATTATGATATCGAGATATTTTACAAGATAAAAATTATGATATCGAGATATTTTACAACATTCTGATTGTTATTTTATTAAAGTTTATTTAGGTGGTAAGTAGTACTACATAAGAGAAAGTGCACTTATAAAATAGTTGTATGAAATAATTAGGAATGGTAAATAATAAGTAAGAAGGGTGAGCGCAGGCCGGTGGACACGGTTTTAAAATATTTAACATATTTAATTAAAATAATAATCATTTTATAAGAAAATAAATTGAGCAGTTTCTAGCTTGGCTTGTGTTGACTAAGTTTCAAGAGAGATCAAGAATTTATTATTATTAGCGTATGTTTTGGGTATGGATTTTTTATAGAATAAACCAGTAGGTTTTTTCAACAAAATGTATGTCAATTGTCAATGAATCAAAAAAGGAAAGGCAATCAAATGGACTATGAACATGAGATAAATCTGATAAAATATTTAAAATAATTCTAAATGAAAATAAATCTTTTCTTATTTTCCCTGTTGTGCCTTCGTAAATGTGAGTGGCAGCTTTTGAAGTACTTGCATATTTTCAATGTTATCTTTGTTAAGATTATTCAATTCAATTTTTATTACAGATTTGCTAGCTTACTTAATATTTTTTATGAATTTGCTTTATGTCATATTTTTTTATAAAATAAAGATAAAAAAAACCGGCCAAGCGCGAATCGGACTCGCGCATGAAGGGTTCCGTACCATCCATACTAATATTATAAATGTGAAAGTAACTCTGTCTGTCTGTCTGTTTGTTACCTTTTCACGCCAAAAGCACTGAACAGATTGGGCTGAAAATTGGCATGGATAAAGGTTGTATCCCAGGGAAGGACATAGGCTACTTTTTATCCCGGAAAAATCCCGAGGGACCGCGGGTTACACCGCGGGAGCGCAGCTAGTTATCTATAAAATGTTATATTGTTTAGTAGATAGGTATTTGTTGTTATAGCGGCAACAGAAATACACAAATGTATATCTTTCCAATGGACTTAACCAGGGCCCTATTGTGTAACTTAACTGGCAATGGACATCGGCTTCACATTTTAAACCTAGCCTGGACCGGTATTCAGATTTAAATAGCGAGGTATGGTATAAATAAAGTATATATCATGTCGTAGGGTAAATCATGTTATTATTGTTATTGAAGTCTAAAATATTACATAGTGCCTTTGACAAATTAATTAATTCAAGTAGCTACATGGTGATTTTGGTTCAATCAACCTTAAAAAGCAATACGAGTACCTAATCTAATGTAATTTTGTTTTGTATAATACTTACCTATTAAAGTTTTGTTTTAAGACGTTCTGATACCTATGGTTTATTTAAATTATAACTATTATTCCTATACTTGTTTACTTATATTTTTTGTAATCTAAAAACCCCACCTCAGTTCCCGAATTATATCAGTCAATCTACAAAGGAATAACGAAAGAAATGTTCCTTATAATTTCAGTTCTCTGTAACTCTTTACTCCGTGGGTTTTTTAATGCCAGCGAAGGAAAACATCGTGTGGAAACCCGCAGCTAAGTCAGCCAGCTCCACACGTCGTCTTTCCCGTGGACAAGGTCGATTAAGCTGAGAGGTTGTTTTAGGTGTTTTGAAAATGAAATGAAATGAAATGAAAATATTTATTCAAAAAAGGTCTAAACGGTGTTGGTTGCACAACACCTAAACCATGTCCCCCCAGACGCTACAGCGCGTCCCGTTGAGTGTAGGTTGCCTCCTGACGCTGTATAAATCATCATCACTGTATAAAAAATAGTAGGAATAGATGTAAAGGCTCAGTTTTTCTAATCCTAGTCACTATACGACACGCGACAGTCCGCAACGCCTGCAGGAATTCTGTACTAGCTAGCAGAAATAGTAAACTATATAAAATAAATAGTGCTGGACTTTTCACACGGCACCATCTAGTTAACCCCAAAGTAAGCAGAGTTATGGGTACTACATGACTGGTATATTATAAGTACCTACTATAAATTTATAGTCAATTATACCTAGTCATTTATTTATTTATTAAAAACTTAGGCTAACATTACACAGATAATCTAATAGCTAAGGCGTTATCCTAGTGAGATCTTTAATTATAACTTATACAGGGCGTCCCAGGAACGACCGTCAAGCGGACGTCCAGTGATGCAGCACCCCAAGGGCCACCCGAATCACCCCCATGTACCAATAAAACCATAAAACACCCAGACCCGAGACAAATACCTACTTGTAGATCATACAAACCTTAAAAAAAATAGCTAAGTATTTCCTGTTTATTTAACTGTCCCTATGAATGAACTGATCATAATTATTTATGACCATTGTTTTATGGGTAGGTACACGTACACCATAAAGGCTGTCCCTTAGTGAGTGGATAGTCCTGTATCTACGGGTACAGGGCATCTTGAACTTTGTGCCCCATGGCGAGTGTAAAAAATAGGGTGCAAATAAGGTACTACTAGTCTTAGTTACTCTGAGGGTACTACCACAGTACTACACACTCATAACGTTAATAAACGTGGTGTAAAGTTACGCCGGGTGTAACGAGAGGGTGTAACTTAAGAGCTTGAGCTTAGGTTACTCTGTGGAGTAACCATACCATTTAGACCTGTATAATTCTGCCAATGTCAAGTTAATAAGTTTCGATCTCGGACGAAATATAAAGGGGACGTCTGATTGAAGGAAGTCCTCATACAAAATTTTCTGTCAATTTTTGCGGGGGACGAGGTAGCACACTAACGCATTTTACACACACATACGCATTTCGTTTTTGTATCGCTACACAAGCACACTACATAAAAAATACAACACACTCTCATTTTTACACACACTATTGCAAATTTCGTATAAACATAATGTAGCGACGTAAAACAGAAAGTAGCACACATCAAGAAAATTAGGGAAGGGAACGTCAATAATATTATCGTTATCGATTATATGCGTGAATGAGTGAATGATGACAAATTATTTCTTCCATTTCTCAGTTTCTATTAATCGTATATTTTGCATTGTGAATAAAATTAACTTATCAATGCTTTACAATGTAGTAGATAAGTTAATAACAAGGAAAAATCGGTTAGACCGTAAAATTTTATTGTACAGTGCCACCAAAATATCGAATTTCGAAACGATTAATGTGTGTAAGCTATCGGTCTATTGATGTCGTCCCACTAGTTCTTTCGAACCAGTGTGGCGAAAGGATTTCAAGTGCGCCCCAAAGAGGCGTCTTTATACGTTGACGATGACGAGTTTACATAGGTAGGAACTTATATTTTCTGAATACTTAGGTACTGTAAAACTAGTTTATTTAAATCTAATAGCCTTGAACCTTCATTACAATTATAGCTACTTCTGCCATATGTAAGTATATACAGGATGTCATAGGAACGACAGTCAAGCGGAAGTCCAGTGATGCAGGACCACTGTTGCTGCAATGTCACAAAAACATGAATAACTTCTAAACTACAAAAAATCGTTGAACATACATGGGGGTGATTTGGGTAGCCCTTGGGATGTTGCATCACTAGACTTTTGCTTGACAGTCGTTTCTGTAGGGATGTTTGTTGCTTTTGTAGTACTTAAACCTCAAATGGTCCCATAGGCTTTTTCGATCCTTACATGAAACTGAATCGATTTTAGTACAAAAGTATAGGAAAAGTTTTTGACAATTTCTGAATTTTCTAGTACTCAAACGACCCCATAAAGTCTTTTGATGTTTACCTGAAACTGAATAGATTGGAATCAATTTTTTTTTCCTTTTGCCATTTTTGTCGCTGTCTGTACATTTTTTCAAAATCTGCGAATGCAGTTTAAAATATCTCAAAAAGATAGGGAAGGTCTTCTAAGAGCGTTTTCTTGTAGCTACAATGGTTAAGGTACCTGCCCTCCATGGCCCATCTCAAAAATCCACCTGTATAGTCCGAGTAGGCGTCCAGGATGGATGTCTATTGCATGCTTGTTTCCATTTTTCTTTAATAATCTCTTGGGAACATAAAATCAACAAGCAAAGAAAAGTAGGTACATACAAAACTTTTAAAAATGTTCATCTTCCGTTCATTCATTTAAATCATCGATATCAATACCACTGCACTATAGAACATTTCAACTAGTCAAGTTAGGGTTGTCATCAATTTGAAATAATTATTACTATGTTTTAAAATAAATTACCTATAATTATTTTGCGTGGTTTCATTTTATTTTTAATTCACAATATATGCATAGTTATTATGTCGGATTGGGGGAGGGGGGATCAAAGTTCCCACTTTTGGGCTTTTCGCTTATATTCCGATAGCGGTGCGTCGTATGACAAAAAGTTTGTAAATTAAATGAAAGATCATATAATTCTCTACGACTTTTGTAATATACTATTCCGAATTTTCATCAGGTTTTGCGGTTTTGAGACACACGCTCCGGAAAAAGGCAAGCTACACGCTCCGGAAGAATAAAAGGAAGCTACATTCCTTTTCAGCTTTATAACTTCAGAACCAGTCATGTTAAGCTACAAAGGTTAAAAAAACCTAACTTAAAGATAAAAAGAAAATTTTTACGGAGCTTGAAAACGGTTGGAAATTCTGGAAAAGGGTATGGAGTTGAAGAAAATTTTATGATCTTTCATTTAGCATAAGTAAATTAATTTGGCATAATAATTGCATTGAAACGCACCGTTTTTGATAAATTAGTCAACTCCCTCCCACTCCGGCTCACCTCCTAGACATCAGTACTTTTAGTATGTTCACTTCCTAAGCACCCAGAACAAGTTTCTTAAGGAACCGCATATATACCAGCTCACGCATTCTACAACTCTCTTTTAATAACTGAACTGTTGGCAGTTTATTAAATGTTAAAAATTATGGAACACATTATAGAAACGCAATTAAAATGTAACTAGATTAAAATAAACGTGTTTTGATTTTGAAAAAACTTAGTGACATCCCTGACTCGCTACATAGATTATTACATAGTATTGTAGTCACGTGAATAGACTTATTCATTCATTCTTATGGCGGAAAATTCAAATTACTCAAATATAAATATCATAAATTCATAAGGAAATTAATAATTATGTTACAAATTAAATACTCACAAATGAAAAGAGATGCCGTCACTTTTGAAATTTGATGTTGCCGACTTGTTTCGATAACAAAATACAGCACAAATAGGCATTTTATGGCAGCTCTGTTCTCGCTCAGGTTCAGAAGTATTGTGTCAAAATGGCTACCGAAGTAGTTTTTATAATCTGAAACGACTCGGAGTCGTGTACATTTGACAGAGGGGAAATACAAGTTATGGCGCATCCCTACCTTAATGATCGAAGGTTTCGATCATAGTTTCGATTCCTGTCAAAGCTATCTGTCAGATTGACTGCCATGACATTCGACACGACAAATCATTACTGCCTAGTGCCTAGGCCAATTTGCCAATGCCATGCATGCCAAACCAAACCAACCAACCAAACAAATCCAAAACTCTCTCTTTGTGGCCTTGTCAATTTTTTTCGTTGTTTGGTTTGTGTAAAAATACAATTCAAATTCGTACGTGTAGACTAGAAGGGATAGGTAGTGTCTTTATTGCGAAAAGCGAAGACGTTTTTTACAAAATGTCTAACGTTCCTCTTGTTGTGAGGCTCTTAGCTTCTTCAGTGTCTGTTGCAAATAGGGCAGGTAAAATAGTTCGCGATGTGATGAGCAAAGGTGAACTTGGAATTGTGGAGAAGGTACAATACAAACCAGGCTGAATTCAGATCATAAACTTTCACAAAATTTGCACAGTATTGTATTGTTCTAAATTTTGATACCTGCTTATGTAAGTAAGTATTTACAAATCTGTAGATATGTGTACTTTTATAGGGCAAAGATGACTACCAAACAGAGGCGGACAGGTCAGCACAAAGGTGCATTATTGCATCACTTGCCTCTCAGTATCCCAATGTGAATATAATTGGCGAAGAGGATAATCCAGAAAATGAGGTAAGTTGGTACACTCCAGTACCAAAAGTTGGGAAAATAAATAATAATTATTTGGAGAATACTCTCCAAATAATTATTATTTATTTTCCCAAATCAATAATGATTCAGATTTATAAAAAGTATGTACAGTACGCACAACCGATCTTTAGCTCTTTGAAGTAGCTGCGCAGAATCCATTTTTGATGAAGCCTAAAAGATGAAGACAGTGTTGTATAGCTGCCTCGCTCACTTGCTTCGTTTGTTGCATCATCCTATCACACTTACTTTTCCGAACCTGCACAGTCGTTTAGTGCAACTAACTTTCATACTACGTTCATACAACATGAATATTTTGTACCTATACTGTGTTTCTATGAAGATAAAATTTAGTCATAGGTTAAACAGAGCAAGTCAACAAAATATGATACAGATACGTAAACATTTATTGTTACTAATAAGCTGATAAAGGACCTCATACATAGAATAGATATCCATAATGTGATAAGTTGCAAATTCCGTAATTTTAGGGTGAAGTGCCAAGTGACTGGATTGTTGTGGAAGCTGACAAAGAAGTGCTCTCACTTGATTGTCCTGCAAACCTCCGGGATGTTAAAGCAGAAGACATTGTGGTTTGGGTGGATCCTCTGGATGGCACATCTGAATACACTCAAGGTTTGTTAGCGCTATGTAAATAGTTTTTATATTATATTATGCTTCTGTTCCATGTACAGTATCCTATAAACTTAAAAATACCAGCTATGGTAATATTTTTATAGAGCTATGTCCGATTCTAGGTGCCCTAATGTTGAAGAGAGATCCATGGGAAAGATGGAAAATGTATTTAACTCATCCATTTATTAGTATGAAGTGGTATTTAAGCTTGCTCCAATCACATTATGGTAAATTAAATGTAAGATCATGGTAGATTTGACTAAAGCTTTGCATTGGTGGCACTAGTACTAACAGTTGTTTAATTAATTTTATTGATTCATAATAATTTAGTTTTTAAATCAGTTTGTTTAAATGATAAAAACCCAGAACAAAAGACTAATAAATCCATCTCTAGCTAGTTTTATAATATAATGTGCATGTTTCCTCTTAATATCTTAGAAAATCTTGTAAAGGTACCTACCATAATGTATAATGTTCACCAGTAAACATTTTAAATTAGTCTTAAGACCTTGACTATAACTTCTGGTATAAGTGTTTCAGCCTAAACCTGTATCATAAATAACAATTACTTTATTTCCTTTCAACACCAAATCACGCTGTAATATTGAGCACTATGCATGCTATGTTGAGTGTTTAGTATAAGTTATGTCTACATATTATTTAAGTGTATATTAACAGAAACTGTAATTGTTTTAGGGTTCCTTGAGCATGTGACAGTATTGATTGGAATATCAGTAAATGAAAAGCCAGTAGCTGGGGTCATCCATCAGCCTTACTTCAAGACCATGGTTGGCGACGAGAAGAAACTGGGCAGGACAATATGGGGGCTCCAGGAAGCAGGTGTTGGGGGCTTCACTTTAGCCCCACCCCCCGACTCCCTTGTCATCACCACCACTCGGAGCCACTCTAACCCTGTGGTGGAACAGGCCCTGCAAGCCATGAATGCTTCACAAATCCTGAGAGTTGGAGGGGCAGGTTACAAAGTATGTTATCTTGATGTATGTCTAAGAATGGTGTGATGTTTTATCATATGGATAGTTGGATTTTTATCTGTGTGACAATAGGTTTTAGATAGTGATATGATGCTTGAAATATAATGGATACATTTTTATCATGTTACTACAATAGATATACTAATCTGTGCTTTTCAATAGCTATGGAATATAGTAGATGGTTAGATTAAAATTGTTTTTTTTATAGGTACTGCAATTATTGGAGGGAAAAGCATCAATATACCTGTTTGCAAGTCCTGGTTGTAAAAAGTGGGATACCTGCGCGCCAGAAGCCGTGTTGTCGGCGGCGGGCGGCAAGCTGACAGATATTATTGGCAATTTTTACAAATACGGAGCTACGGCACCTAAACCCAACAAAACTGGAGTCTTAGCTGCTGTCAATGATGAACTACATGGCTATGCCCTTAACAGATTACCACAAGAGCTTAAAGACACTTTAGCTAATAAAGCATAAGTTTAATATGTTTTTGACAGTTTTAGACTAGGTGACTAGGTGTAAAACTCGGATTTAATCTGAGGTGTAAAGTAAATAAAATGAATATTTATTTAAAAAATGTTTAATCTTTAACATTATGTCAACTTCGTAAAAAAATAACAAAAACAGTAATGCAAAATAACAGAAAAATACTATTAGGGCTGGTTAAAGCTTGCTTTTCACATGACTCTTTAGCATTGTTCTCAATTCCCGCCTGAGAATTTTCCCAGATGCATTTTTAGGTAATTCATTGATGAATATAACGCCGCCGCGTAAATGCTTCGCTGGCGAAACCTGACAACAAAATGTTTACCTTAGATTTTCCTGAATTGAAAGCTTTTGCTTATAAGTAAAACTGAACTGTATTTAAATATTTCAAAAATAACTTTCTAAACTTTGTCCTCAAACCATGAACATAAGATGGCTGAAAGGTTATTTTGAAATGAGGAAATCTGTAGAACGGAGGAATAACATTCATTATTTTTTACTGATTTCAACAGCACCTAAAAACAGGAAGTAAGTGTTATTACTTTGCCATTCACAAACACGTAAGGAACGAGGTCATACATTTTCAAGTTAAACTTTTACTCGACTTTCTCTTTGCTCACCTGAGTACAATTAGGAATTTAACTCTGCTTTTATATGTTTATCTTTCGAGTGCTTCAAAGTATAAAAATTGAAGTCTCCTGTGTAGCCTCTCACCTTAGAAGCGATGAATTCAACGAGCTCCTTCTCTTCAACCGTGGCGCCGGGTTGGCGAACGATGAAGGCCAGAGGCAGTTCTCCCGCCGTTTCATCCGGAAGGCCCACCACGCCCGCCTCGGCTACTCCGGTGTGCTGTAGTAGCAGCGCTTCCAACTCTGCTGGGGCCACCTGCACACAAAACAGGGTTTTAACAGCGATGTACGATTTTGAAATACTAATCATCTCCCCGTCCTTATCTCATGGGGTCGGTCACTCTGCTCTATCTGCCGTCATCTCAACATTGACTCCTTCCATAGCCATATCATCTTTCAGTCTATGAAAATGAAAAAATATTTATTTAAAAGCGAAACAATACAGTTACACATTTATCAGCGGCCTCCACCCACACTAAGCAAAGCCTGCATTGTGGAGACCAGTAAAGATTTTTACACAAACGAAAAATCGGACTACTTAAAACGAAATTGGTAAGTATTGAATATAATAAAAAAAAAATAGAGCATAACAGAGAAAAAAAGGTCATAAAAAATCACACATGTAAAAAATTATCTAGTTACCTGGAAACCTTTGTACTTGATGAGTTCTTTTAGCCTGTCGACAATGTAGAAATAACCGTCTTTGTCGTAATAACCTATATCCCCGGTCCGCACATATCCCTCCTTGTCTATGAGCTCGTCGCTAGCCGCTTGGTCACCCATGTAACCTTTCATACGAAGCGGGGACTTTATCCACAGTTCACCTTCCTGATTAGGACCAAGTTTCTGGCCAGTCTCTATATGTAAAACCTAGAATGATAGAATTTACGTTATTAGAAGGAATACTTCCTTTTTACGGGAAAAAGCTTAAAATCAGCCAATTCAGCATGAAGGAGCAACAAATAACTATTTTAACGGGATTCTTTCTCCTATTTGCGGAACTTGGGGTTTCTTCACAAATGCGAAACACGTTAAATAGTTTTGTAAAGTTATAATAATAAAATAAGCACGATAACACATAAAAGTACAAGGGGCAACACAAGAAAGGGAAACGAGATTAAAGTTCTTTACAAGAATACAGTTCTGATTGTAACGCACACAATTTTACTTTAAATATGGCGTTGGTCGGATCGCGGAGGATTGGCCGTGAGACAACCTCAACACGCTTGTATTTCAAGCCGACTGAGTCGGTCCGATAGGCGCACGATTCTCGTCTAGCAATCAGCGCCTCCACGTGAGGAAAAGACGAACTATACGACCCACGTGTGACGCTCTGCGTCCCCATTGGACAGCGCTGTAACGCGGTTTTCAGGGTTCCTTTGCGCATTTAACAGGGTTCGAATGCTGCCAAATGCTAAACAAATATCCCGCGCTACAGTCTCCCCCTATAGCCCTACTTAGCGCCCTCGCCGTTGGGCTATCTAACATTCGGCTATGAGTCTGCGCGGTCTCCCACGTTTGCGCTTCTCCCTTACGCACGGCTCAACCGTGCCCACAAATGGTGCGAGGTGCGAAACGTGGTACCTCCCCACCATTTCGCCACTTTGCGCACCCTCCAAAGCAAAAGTAGTGGGACCCACGACCTCTCGTACGCGATATGGGCCGTCACGGCGAGGGATAAACTTCGCGGATTGTCCTCGGCCTACGTCGTTTTGTCCTTGAGTCTTTAGAAGGACGAGGTCTCCTACTTGGTATTCTGGAGGCGATCTCCTACCCTTATCAGCATACCTTTTTTGGACCTCTTGTGCCTTCTCGTGGGTATCTCTGGCTTCATCCAGAGTTGCCGCCATCTTCTTCAGGTATGGTGTGATTCCTGGTACAAAGTTGTCATTCTCCATGATCGCTCTCATATCAGTTGTGGAGTCACGCGGAGCTCGTAACTCTCTACCAAAAGTTAGGTAGGCCGGAGAGAACCCAGTGCTAGAGGTGACAGCGGAATTCATAGCAAACCTTACTGAAGCAAGATGTAAGTCCCAGGACGCGTGGTCCTTACCTACAAGCATGGCCAATTGAGGTTTGAGGTCCCTGTTCTTCCGTTCGATGGGATTTGCTTCCGGGTGATAATATGGTGTGAGCGACTGAGTGATCCCTAACGCATGACATACCTGTTGCATCACTTCACTCACAAACTGGACTCCATTGTCGCTGATAAGGCGGCGGGGCACACCATATCGAAGGAAAACTTCGTTCGTCAATATGTGAGCACACTCGGTACTGGTGGCGCTCTCTAGTGAGAATAGTTCGACCCATCGTGAACAAACGTCCTCCACAATGAGGATCCACCTGTTTTTCCTGGGCGTCTCGACGAGGGGTCCGAACAGATCCACTGAAACTACCTCAAATCGTCTGGATACTGCGGGTGTTTGCAGTAGACCTGCCGGTTTCTTATTATCGGCCTTGTACCGCTGACAAGGTACGCAGCCTTTGACATAACTTGACACAAACGTTCGCATACCAGGCCAATAATAGCGCATGCGGATGCGACTCAACGTCCGCTCTACGCCTAAATGACCTGCGGTTGGCGCATCGTGAAAATCTACCATTACCTTGTTGCGCTCATGCTCGGGAACCACAAGGCATGCTTCTTCGTTATCGTCTGACTCTAGACTGTACCTATAAAGGACGCCATCGGACATAACGTACCCTCTGTCCGACCAGGGTCTCCCCCTAGAGTGTTCGTCACTCTCGAGGTCATCAATGATCTTACATACCTCTGGATCGGCTCGTTGGTTCTCCCGCACGTCTCCACTGCTCCTTTTAGGCATGTCAACGACAGTGAGACAAAGATCGCGTTCCGGTTCTTTCCCATCTGGGGGTCGTGATAATGTATCCGCTATTACATTCGAACGTCCAGGAGTATATCCGATCTCGAGGTCGAATTCCTGTAACGTTAGGGCCCATCGGGCTAGCCTACCGCTCGGAGATCTTTGGTTCATTAGCCAACGGAGAGGTTGGTGGTCTGTCCTGACTATGACTTTTGCTCCCTCTATGTAACCGCGGAACTTACCTACTGCCCATACGACGGCAAGGGCCTCTCGCTCAGTCGTAGAGTAGTTCCGCTCAGCACTGGTGAGCATTCGGCTCGCGTATTCGATCGGTCTCTCGTCCGGGCCTTCCCCTTGCATGAGGACTGCGCCTAGACAGTATCCGCTGCTATCCGTGCAGAGAACGAAAGGTTTCGTCTCGTCTGCCTGCCGTAGGATAGGGGCACTTACCAGAAGAAACTTGACGTGCTCAAATGCGTTTTGTTGCTCAGCATCCCACCTCCATGTGCTCGTCTTCTTCAGAAGGCCCGTGAGGGGTCTAGCTACCTCTGCATAATTTGGGATAAAACGCCGAAACCAACTCGACGTTTGCAAGAAGCACTTGAGTTGTTTCACATTCTGTGGAATGGCCATTTGTTGGATCGCTGCAGTCTTTTCGGGGTCCACCTGGATACCTCCCGGAACGATGACGTGGCCCAAAAATCGTACCGACTCGCGTGCGAAGTGACTTTTCTCCCTATTTACTCTAAGGGAGAATAACTCCAGGCGATCAAAAACTGCTTCCAGGTCCGACAGGTGCCTCTCGAAAGGCCCTGGAGAAAGTAGCACCAAATCGTCAAGATACGCCAGAAGTTCTATACCTTTCAGGTTTGATCGGAAACGGTCTATGAGTCTTTGGAAAGTAGCACCCGAATTTCCGCAATTCGGGTGCCCATAGGCATCCGTTTCCATCTGTATGTTCCTAGCGGGCTGGTGAACGCCGTCTTATCCTGGTCTTCAGGAGCTACATTGACTTGATGATACCCCGACCGAAGATCTAGCGTCGTCATATACTCACTGGTCTTGGCAGCGTGAAGTATGTCTTCGATGCGTGGGAGTGGATACCGGTCCGGTTCCGTCACCGCGTTTAGCTTCCGATAGTCAATGCAAAGTCTCCAACTTCCATCTTTTTTCGCGACCAAGACTACGTTGGATGCCCATGGAGATTCGCATTCCTCGATTACTTCGTCTCGAAGAAGCTTCTCGAGTTCCTTTTGAAGGGCTTCCTTCCTGTTCTGCGATAACCTATATGGCGGAGATGCTATCGGTTCCTGATCTGCACTTACTTTGATATGATGCGTAGCAAAGTCAGTAGCGGGCCCTTTCAAGGCAAATTGAGGAGACCTGCGGTCAATGAACTCATTAAGTTCGCGTCGCTGGTCCGTGGAAAGCTTCGTGCCCTCATCTTCGCGCAAGGAAAGGTTCGTGGACTCGGCCCGCATCAACTTCGTGTCGGGTCGTGTACTTACCGGGTACTCACGCACGAACTCGTACGATCGGTTAGGTTCATCGGCGAATGTCCACCTGCCGCGAGCGACATCGACGATCATGCCCACACGAGATAAAAACTCAACACCTAAAAGTGTCCTTGTCTCGTCGCCTGGCAATACTAGGAAATCAGCTGATACCTTCCGCCCTTCCAAAGACACAAGTACTTCGGCTTCCAACAATTTCCTCTCTACTCGAGAGCCGTCGGCAAGCCGGATTCTGCATTCGATATCCCGAAATTTCACACCGGAATCTAATAATATTTGGTATAATTTTGGACTAGCGATGCAGTGCGTGGCGCCAGTATCAACTATTGCTACACCGCAACGATCCATAACACTTATGTTCACTAATGGGTGCGAAGCACTCTTGTATGCAACAGCACTACACGCGTGAGCTATCGAGGTTTCTATTTCGTATTTACTTTTTCTACTCACGTTGGTAGCCTCGTTGTTGAATAAGGTGTCACCGGTAACTCTATTCAACACATCGGGCGCGTTCATGAATATAGCGGCCTGACTCTCGATGTCGGACTCATTCGCGAATTCGGCGGCCCTACTCTCCACGTCGGACTCCTTCGCGAATTCGGCGGCCCTACTCTCGACGTCGGACTCATTCGCAAATTCGGCGGGCCTACTCTCGACGTTGGACTCATTCGCGAATTCGGCGGCCCTACTCTCGACATCGGACTCATTCGCGAATTCGGCGGCCCTACTCTCAACGTCGGACTCATTCGCGAATTCGGCGGCCCTACTCTCGACGAACGCTACGTTAAAATCTGTCCACTTTCGGTCCGCATTACAAACGTCGCACTTAGATCGCACTACCCCTACTTTGCCGCACCCATAACAACGAATAACTTTGTTGTTACCATCATTAGCGATGCCTGGACTATTATTATTATTCGTGGTTATTGGTTTGTTGGCGGCGATTTCGCGGTTTCGACACTCGTCGGAAGTGTGACCGAACAGTCTACAATAGCTACAACGAGTTCGCTTGGGGCGGACAGCACTCGAACTCGGACTCGGCACATAATTCGCGGATAAATTATTTTTGGGAATAAAAGCGGGGGTCGATTTCGAGCTGGGTTTAAAATGACTTTGACTTGCCTGTTGAGGTTTTACCTCTCCGCTACCGGTCTCCTTCAGCGAATCCTCCGCTATCCTCACTCGCTCCAACATGTGGTCCATGTCTATAATGGACTCACGGGGAACCCGCTTCCGAATCCGACGGTCGAGGAGTCCGTACGTAATGTCCACCTGGACCTCCTCGGCCAACCGGTACGGTAAGCGCGCCAGAAGGGCACGCTTTTCGCTTAAAAACCTCTCGGCGGGTTCGGCGGCACTTTGCTCGCGGGCAAACACTTCGCGGAACACTTTATATGCTGGCCGCGGGGCCCCGTACATTGAGCGCAGTCTCTGCTTGGCGTCCGTCCACGTAGCGACGCCGGCGCGCACACCGCGCCACCACACGGCGGCAGCGCCGGTCAGCAGCATGGGGAGGCCGCGCAGCGCGTGCTCATCCGACACGCCGGCGCACTCCTTGTACACCTCCACCGCGTCGATGAAGGCCTCCAGGACTTCCGCGTCGTTCGACGTCCCGTCGAATCGCGCGGAGCATTTCGTAAAATTTCCGGACGATGCTGGTCTCAGTCTTAAGGTGTCGCTCGCACACGGCGAGTACGCGCCGGGTGCTGGCAGTGCTGGCGCGTCTGAAGACGCCGCCCCGGAGTGCTGATCTCCACGGGGCGCGCTCAGGAACGCGCTGATGAGGGCCTTGTTGGCCTCCGCTTGCGCCCTGGTGATGGTCTCCAGCAGCGACGACAGGAACTGATCCGTTGGTAAAGGGAAAATTGGCTGCGCCGGCGCTACCCCGGCGGCGGCCTGCTCGACGACACTGTTGGTGTCGGAGTTCGTTTCCTCTGTTAGGGTGGCGTCACCCTCCTCGTGCTCATCTTGGTGTTGGTGACGGAGAGCGTTCCGCCTGGTTGTCGGCATGTTTGCGGCGACAACGGGTGCAGGAATTCCGTGTTATCTTCAACGCCAAGGTACACGGCAGGTGATGTTGTCCCTCTTCCTCTGTGATGATGACCCTTGAGCTGATCACACCAATAATATCTTCTCCGTGTTTCGGCCACTATAGTTGGGCGCCAGATTTAACGGGATTCTTTCTCCTATTTGCGGAACTTGGGGTTTCTTCACAAATGCGAAACACGTTAAATAGTTTTGTAAAGTTATAATAATAAAATAAGCACGATAACACATAAAAGTACAAGGGGCAACACAAGAAAGGGAAACGAGATTAAAGTTCTTTACAAGAATACAGTTCTGATTGTAACGCACACAATTTTACTTTAAATATGGCGTTGGTCGGATCGCGGAGGATTGGCCGTGAGACAACCTCAACACGCTTGTATTTCAAGCCGACTGAGTCGGTCCGATAGGCGCACGATTCTCGTCTAGCAATCAGCGCCTCCATGTGAGGAAAAGACGAACTATACGACCCACGCTATCCCTGATTGGCTGTTCGCGCGCAACGTTCGTGTGACGCTCTGCGTCCCCATTGGACAGCGCTGTAACGCGGTTTTCAGGGTTCCTTTGCGCATTTAACAGGGTTCGAATGCTGCCAAATGCTAAACAAATATCCCGCGCTACACTATTCAATCTTTCGCATTAATTAAACGATAATTTAGTAGTATAGTATAGACAACTTGCATGTTACGAAACTCATACTTATCACATTTTCTTTCTAGAAAGCGAAAAGCTTTATGCGAGCGGGACATAGCCATTTAAATATACAGTGGCATTTTTGGCAATTAAAGCCATTCGTAATAGATTTTATTATTCATTGTTCCGTTAATATTTCTACTCATTATTCAAAGTTTTAGTATGACGGCTCTTTTAATAGCTACCTTAATTTTCATGCCAGGTGCAGGGGTTCCACACGAGCCCACTTTCTCTCCACTAGTTAGATCCACACAACAAGCCATTGTTACTTCTGTAAGGCCATAACCCTGCTTTATGAAATCTATACCAGTCCTGCAAGCATATTTTAAGTTATGATATTGTTAGTTTTAGGACTGTGTCTGTAATGGACTCCATGTTAGTGTTGGAAATTCCAATTGAATGTTAGACAGATTAGACAAACTTAATTCAATCCCAATTACCTATGTTTAAAGACCACTACTATGACTACTTCTTTACCTTCTTACTACATTACCTTTTAGAGACAGCCTTTTGTATTTCGCTAGATAAAGGTGCGGCGCCACACCACACCTCTATAAGCGACGTGAGGTCGTACTTCGTGACTAGAGGGTGCTTCGCAAGGAACACCGCTAGTGGAGGGACAATTGTTGTCATGTTCACCTGAATTATGCCATTAAAAAGAAAGTCAGATTATTTTTTTAGATAAAAGTGTGATAAAAATTGGATAATAATTGGAATGGGTAAAATATTCATAAATAAATCAATGATCTCAGAGATAATAGAAAATCGTAGTAAAAGTATTTGTGGTGCAGTCCGCTTCGTCATTTGTACATAATAATAATAATCAACTACATAATAATCTGCCTAAGAATGTTAAAAAAGCAACAAGTATGGTTATTTTTAAAAAAAGATTAAAGGATTAATTATGTTCTAAAGAATATTGATATAGTTTAAAAATTGCAGAAAGTAGATACATTATCCCATCCCACTCATAAAATAAAGCTGAAAGTTTGTGAGTTTGTTTAGATCTTTGTGTTTCAATCACGCCTAAACCACTGAACCGATTTGGACGAAACTTGGAATAGGCGTAGATAGTGACCTGGAATAGCATATAGGTTATTCAAAATGTTGTTACCACGCAGGCGAGTCCGTGCGCTGAAGCTAGTATATTATATTGCTGGTCTTCAACCAGCACACTTCTGTACTAGCTTAAGTAAACATCATTATAACATAAACATTTATCTTTACATTTGCTCATGATAGTTTGTTGAAGTTAAGCTAAAATAGTTTTTTCTAATAAATGAAGGTAAAAAAACACTAAATTACCTTGTAATTTTGAATTGTTTCTAAAAACTGCTGTTCCTCAAAACGAATTAAAAACACTATTTTGAGGTTCATGGCCATGATTGCGAAGGTGGTGATGAAGCCATAAGCATGGAACCATGGTATCAAGGACATGCCTGTTACAATACTACTACCCTTAGACTCTTGGGAGCGTGCAAGGTAATACCTAAAATGCGAGCAGAAAAAGTTTTACACAATATACCCAAATATAGTACATTAATCATTTTAATATGGTAGGTAGTAGTCTCTTACTTCATATGCGCAGATAGCGTCAGGAAGTTAACATGGGTGAGCATCACTCCTTTAGGTAAGCCTGTGGTCCCCGATGAGCACATCACTGCCACGGCATCCTCAGCTCCATTCACATCCTCCAATGTGAAGCCATCCACATCAACATGCTCTTTCAGAAGGTCATTGAACATAAGCCCTGGGACTACATCAAAGTCTCCAAATGTTATCACATGCTTTACAAAAGGCAGATCTTTGCTACAATCATAGACATTTTGAGCTGTTATCGGAGATGTGAATATTACTTTTGGCTTGGTTATATTCAGAACATGAGTTATTTCACCTGAAAAGATAAAATTTATTAATGTTGGGTTGATACATTTTCTTGAATAACATTGTAAATTGTTAGGGTGATGCTGATTAGCTATGGGTTTCTTCACTATATTTTCCTTGAAAATTTAGATTTGAAGAGTTTTTATTGGCATTTTTTTTATAAATTAGAATTTGACAACACACAGACAGGTACATTACATATCACACTATATCAAACGAACAAAATGAATAGGTAATATATTAACAAAAGTAGGTATGAGGTAAGTACTAAGTAGGTGACAATTAACGAAACAGAAGTAGGTAGTTAGGAACCTATTGTGATTAACCTCTTGTGTTTTCTGCTTTTCTTACCAGGTGAATATGTTATATTCAAAGTTGACAGCACTGCTCCGCAGTACATGACTGCGAGAGCAGCAATCATAAACTCAAAGCGATTTTCACTGGTCAGGGTGACTACATCTCCTCTCTTCACTCCCAATTTTTGCAGCTTCACAGCTAAGTTGACACTGTTCTGGAGTATATACCTATATGTGACAGACTCTCCTGTTTCAGCATTTATCTGAAATAGTGTAACATAAGACTTAAATAATGACATACATTTGAATTCTTTGGTAGTAAAGAGGATAATTTCAGCTAAGAGTTTAATGTTATAGTGTATTTTAAGCATGAGTATATTTCATTGAATAAATTTTTACATCTGACGTAAATCAAAGTCAAAAAGCATTTAAATAAATATATAATGCTGGACATTTCCAGCATATCAGCATCATCTAGCCCCAAACTAAGCAAAGCTTGTACTAATTATTCCCGCTGCGCTGGGATCATTTTGAATTGTCATATAGCTAGGTGATTTGAAATGGGAGTAGTAGTCTTGAAGATTGGCCTCTGCTTAAATATTTATTCTATACATATATTAATAAAAGAGAAGTACTTACAAGAGCAATATTATCTCCTCCATTTTTCAATTGGTCAAACATAAACTGACCGTAGGATAAGTGGGCTGGGATCGGCCGTTCTTCCGGACCGGATACTACATTATTGTTAATTATAATTGACATTATATCTCTTAACGCAATTATTGCTTCTAATACAAAAAGGCACTGTAAGTATAAATTCTGGTAGGTATGATGGCTCGTAATCTCAATAAATACGCAAGGATTATTGATTAACTCCGTTGACTATGATAACAACACAGGTACCTGAGATAAATTTGATACTAATTTAATAGGCCACAACTTTAGTCGCTGGACATAGTGGAATCCAGGACTATTTTTCTATGTAATGAATATGACCTATTATGTATAGGGTATTGTAATGTAAAATAATTCAAATGATATTACTCGAATATCGTTTGATTATTATTATCATCGTTTTAACTAATAATTAATTTTTATGAAACGAACACCTGCAACACAGCTGATGGAGGTTATTAACCGGCGCACGCAGGAGTTGTTGTGGTTTTCTTTAAACGCCTCTGTTGAGTCCGCGTTTAGTAAGGGCTCCGAGGATTTTCCTCTCTACCCTGGCTTCAACTCGCAGCGGTAGCAACCTCTGGGTCATTTGGTGAAAGAAGTAGTGTCCAGTGAGCTGAGCCGTCAATTACTTCGTTCCAAGGTTTCTTTCTTTCCTGTTCTTGTCTCTTCTCTCTTTTCTTTTGGTTTTCTTTCTTTTCTCGGTTTTTTTTTTTTTTTTTTTTAGTAATGGTTGGGGTTAGTCGTTAGTAGGCACGCAGGAGTGGAGTGGCAGTAGCCGAACTTGAGTTATGACAGTGACATTGACAAATAATTTTGTTGAAAAGGAGACCTTTGGCTTGTGTTCAACCTTTTGTATTTTCTGGTACGATTTTTACTCAGATTAATGTGGTCTGAGGTAGTATAATAGCTCTACCACAGAACCAATAATAAACAACCAACCAGTGAACCGATTAACTTGAAATAGGCATAGTTAAGTGACCTGGAATAGCTTAACCCTTAAACAAACGCGAGCCCCTGGCCATGATATTTTAAAAAAAGATGTGGTTTCTGGGTAATTAGGGGTCTCTGATTCCATTTCTTTTGGAAAAAATCAAAAAAAGGGGGTGGAAGGGGGTGATTTTTTGGTGGTATGTATATTACCATTGTCCATGTAGGACTTGAAATTTTTTTCGTTGGTGGTACGTATATTACCATTGTCTGTTACGGTCTGTTCATAACTTTAGACTAGTGGTTTCCCGTGACTACAGTCGTAAAAAATAATTAGCCTGAGAATATGAAAATAAATAGGATTTTACCTACGTAAAAGGTTTTTTCCACAATTTCCCATTTATTTATGATTGTTATTTTAGTTTTTGTTCTCATCTAGTCTAATTTTATATTAACTTTGGGTCTGAGATGCCATTTAGAGCCTTGCTGTTGTTTGGAAGATGTTGTTTCCTTGAAAAATGATTCTTTTAGGTTTTTTAAACATGGTAATTTACTAAAACAAACAATTTACTTTCAAAAGTCACACTATACTTACACACATTTTTATGTATACAATTCGATTAAGAACTTTACCTATATGGACAATGGTAAAATAGATACCACTTACAGTCTCTACTTTGAGTGATCAAAAACTATGCAAACCTTGATAATATTCTCATTATTATGCATGTAGGACCTCTTAAATATAATAGAGTTTACCTATTTGAACTCCAAGAGCACTTAACAAATTCTTCGCCGAACAAAAATTCCAAAAGTTTGAAAGTGACACGCAAAAATACGAACTAAATGTCAAATTTGGCGCAAAAAAAAATTTGACATCATTTTTCACTGACAGGCAAAAGTGACAAGGATAAAGTTGGCAGCCTAATAGATAGCAAAAATATCAGAGATTTCAATACTTTCAAATTCAAGTCCTGCCAAACAATAAAAAATAGTTTTTTTTGTTATCAACCTAAGTGGTACATATATGACTTTTGTTTGATTAAGGGTTATAGGCAAGGTATTCAAAATGTTGGTACCACGCGGGCGAAGCCGCGCGCAGAAGCTAGTATTAAATAAACTTGAGATTACGTCGCGGTAAAACCCGGCGTTGGCTGATTTTTTACGTCGGCGATTTGAGTGTTCACACCATTATAAATCCGTGGATCTCACCTTGCATCGTCAGCAAGTCTGGACTTTATATAAGCCTTATGTATTTATTTATTTTATTTATGTAAACGTGTTCTAGAATATCAAACATCAAAAAGTTCACAAACTTTGCAAACCATTTTCACCTCTTTTTGGGGGTCTTCATAAACTATGTTTTCGGTAATTACCTAAGTATATTGTGTATAACACTCACAGTAGTGTACGTACCTACTATGTAGATATCCATAATCGGAGCAGATAACCGTACTTTGAATGTACCTACTCTTAGTATACTAGCGCGTCTATAGGTATTCTGTTATAGTCAGTATTGTATCTGAGTGCGACGTGCGCCGGCGTCATTCATGAACACTGAACAGCTATAACAATAATAATAAATAAGTACTTACAAAAATGGCTGTGCCAAATAAAACGATGATCATTAATAATGTGGTAGACGGCGGTCCAGCCTTGAGAATACCGGCACATTTGTCCCTTGGACAACATTTGATCGACTGCTTGAGGAAAATATGCGAGAATGGGGACAGTGTAGCTTTGGTAAGTCACTTACCTATAAATTAAAATGTACGTAACTTACTACGTAGCTCCCTACCTACATAATGTAGGTACTTACCTATATTTCATTAAAGACTCACAATATTTAAATAAAATAAGCTTTATCATGGCTCAATCACCTGTAGGTAACATTTATTTCTTTATCAGTAGCTTTGTTCGCATTTCGAAACAACATGTCCTTGGACTTTGTTTACGTTTTTACTTTACGGACCTGGGTCAATGTGCGAGTAGTTAGATATAAAATATCTACGAGTATTACCAAAGTAGTTTATGTACACTTAAATACTTTTATACTTAGTTATACTTACACAGATTTTTCAAATAATCTTAAATATTTTTTTCATTTCAATATTTACAGTAATTTATAGATCAATACAATCGTTAGTAAACACACAATATTCGCA
Organism: Epirrhoe alternata; assembly: GCA_963565295.1. Lineage (NCBI taxonomy): Eukaryota > Metazoa > Arthropoda > Insecta > Lepidoptera > Geometridae > Epirrhoe > Epirrhoe alternata. Next base: position 4,505,119 of record OY751393.1, read on the forward strand.
ATGAAAATAAACTCTCACCTTTTATAAACAGATTTGTTATTTACATCACAATCACAACAAAAGGTAGGTACTTCGGCACACGCAAAACAATCAACCACCTGTAAAAACTACGTAATGAAATGTCAGAGTTTTGATTATAAGCATGATGTCGTTTTTAACAGATTAACGGGGATAATGGAGAGAAGACCACATACAGACAGCTTCTCCAGGGGAGTGTCGACGTGGCCACCGGCCTAAAGCGACTCGGTTTGAAGCGCGGAGACGTGGTGGCTCTCTGCGGAGAGAACAAGCCGGAGTACCTCGTCGCAGCGATAGCAGCCGTCTGCTGTGGGGCCACTATCACCACGCTTAACTTGATGTACACAAAAGGTAGATGATACGCTAGACAAATAAAATGGTACCTACCTACTGTGAATAATATCACAAAGGATACATAAAGTTACCATAGCTTATACTAAGTAATGTTTGGTTTACTACTCGCAGTAATAGAGTAGTAACTACGAGTAGTAGCTACCTACCTAGTTAGCAACTTAGGGTATCTTATCTGGGGTCTGGAAATGCAAACGACAGACGCCTAAAATTCTTACAGGGCTTTGCGTTGACAAAGCTGGCCAACATTCCCTACCAACAAGTATGCTTATCAGTTTGCACAGGTGAACTTTCCAAATCGAAAAATCTCTCGCCAGGATATTAATTAAACAAAGAGACATTCTACTGGGTTAACGAAGTTCATGCCATCATCATTCGCAATTAAAGTAGATACTCAACAGTAATAATTTAACCCGTGTCATAAAATGTAATTATGTTGGTTTCAGAGGAAATTATCCACGTTCTGAAAATTTCGAAGCCCAAATTCATGTTCTGTTCTGAATCCGCGTTGAACGATCATTTACGCACACTGAAGACCGTATCAAGTTTGAAGAAAATAATTCAGTTAGATGGAACGGCAGTAGACCGAAGTATAACACTGCTGAGCAGCGTGACGGTGGCTGGGAGTGACGTGCAGGCGTTCGAAGCGGTGCAGGTGGAAGGCTCTGATGGCGCGTTCATCCTCTACTCGTCCGGCACCACCGGTCTTCCCAAGGGCGTCATGCTCTCCAGCCTCAATGTCCTGTATTCGATTGCATTGTTCGAGTAAGTATTTTAGCCAACCTTATAGGAAACAAACATCAATTCAACCAACTGTTCACTAGTAAATGTTTAGTCATCGTTCTTCCATCCAGGCTTTAAAAAACATTCATAAATCAGATACCTACTTGATCAAACTATTTATTTTCCAAATAAAAATTTAATCGCACAAAATCTAAGCGAACTTAGGAGCTCCTAATTCTGCTTAGCTCTCTTGGATTTTCATTCTTTTCACTTGCTCACATGGAATTATTTGGAATCCTAGTGAGCTAAGCAGAATTAAGAACATATGCTCCTAAAGGGCTTCAAATGTTTTCATGTTGTTGATGCTGATGTTAACATGTTTTTTCACTTTTCACGTAGGTACCTACCTAATTCCTTCATTTCAGGGATCCTCAATATAGTTCCAACGACAGGTCCCTGATATCCGTAGTGCCGTGGTACCACGCGTACGGTTTGATGTCGACTATCAACAACATCATGATCAAATGCATGCTGGTCTATTTCTCCGAGGGGTTCAATCCTATCACTTACCTACAGGCTATACAAGAGTACAAGGTACTTGTATAAATCTTTTTATTGAAAAAAAACATGATACAGTCGATCATGAATAGTAGTAGGTTTTCTTCTTTGAACTTTTGTAACGAGTAGGTTATAATATGTCATTCTTGAACAGATCCGTAGTCTACTGATGGTACCACCGCTCGTGGTGTTCCTGGCTAAGGCTCCGTTCGTGGAGGAGTTCGACCTCTCGTCGGTGGAGACGGTCTGGTGCGGTGCGGCACCGCTCACCGCGGAGACCATATCGGCTGCCATGCAACGGTAGACAACATTTTTCTGCAAATAATTTATATGTCTTCTCTGTCTAACAATTATATTTTGCCCAAGTAAGACGGAGATGAAGCGTACCTATGTGTCGTGTCAACACCCGAAAGACTCACTCTGGTAACGCGAGAGACAGATAATATAGTGATAATAATTTTGTAATAGTAGACTACAAATCTAAATTCACATATTCAGTATTCAGCCACACCAGAGAACTCTTAGAAACATGGTTTACGTATGTTCAATTGGTCGAAGTGAAGGAATCCTCCAGGCAGATAAAAACGGTAACCGTGCAGGCACTCACTAGTTTGTTTTAATTGCAGCTTGCCGAACTGTACAGGAATATTCCAAGCGTACGGAATGACCGAGACATCCTTGGCGGCTACGAAGGACAGATCCGAGGAAGGCGCCACTCGCAAGCCCGGCTGTGCTGGCTACCCCATCCCTGGACTGAAAATTAAGGTACGAAGTAGAAATACTGAATCCCATTCCACTCATATAATAAAGCTGAAAGTTTGTGAGTTTGTTTAGATGTTTTTGTTTCAATCACGCCTAAACCACTGAACCGATTCGGATGAAACTTGGAATAGGCGTAGATAGATAGTGACCTGGAATAGCATATAGGCTAAAATGTTGGTACCACGCGGGCGAAGCCGCGCGCAGAAGCTAGTCTTACATAAACCTTGCCAGTTATCTGTATTCTGTGCCAGTACCACAGAATGCTGCCATAATAGGGTTGTTTCCATCGTAGAGGGTGTGTCTACTTATGCACGCAGGGAGTTTCTACGGCGTAGAGGGTGTCTACGTAAGCACGTAGGGGTTTCTACAGCGTAGAGGGTGTCTACCAACTGTGGTGATACTTCTCCCTACGTACTTACGAAGACACTGGTCTACGTAAGTATGTAGGGAGAAGTTTCTACAGCGCAGAGAGTGTCTACATAAATAAATAATAAAAAGGTTGCGGGTTCGATCCCCGCGGCGGGACCAATGTTTGTATGATCTACAAATATTTGTCTCGGGTCTGGGTGTTTCTATGTATAATATGTATGTATTTACAAACAAAAAGCATATAAGTAGTATATCAGTCATCTTAGTACCCATAACACAAGCTCTGCTTACTTGGGGCTAGATGATGCTGTGTGAAAAGTCCAGCATTATTTATTTATTTATTTAGTAATAATAAATAAAATCATTTATTTCAGGCAACATTAGTTACAAGTACAAGATAAGCACGTACGGTATCTTTTATAGCGTAGAGTGTCTACGTAAACACGTAGGGGTTTCTACAGCGTAGAGGGTGTCTACGTAAGAACGTAGAGGGTGTCTATGTAAGAACGTATGGGATTCTAAAGGCGTAGGAAGATGTCTACGTAAGCTCATATGGATTTTCTACGACGAAGAGAGTGTCTCTGTCTACGTAAGCACGTTGTGGTTTCTACAGCGTTGAGGGTGTGCGTGTACCTACGTAAGAAAAGAACGTAGGAGATTGTAGAATCCCCGGCGTAGAGGTGTCTACATAAGCACGTAGGCGTTTCTATAGCGTAGGGAGTTTCTACGGCTTAGAGGGTGTCTACGTAAGCATATAAAATATATATACCTAGGCGTTTCTACAGGTGTTGAGATGTCTACGTAAACACGTAGGGGATTCTACAGACGTAGAATGTCTACGTATGCACAGCACTAGAAGATTCTACAGCGTAGAGAGTGTATACGTATACGCATGCATTTGGGTAGGATAGCTGGGTGAAGGCATCACACCCTCTTCATTATATTTTACTGAGCTACTCTATTGCAGGTTGTCGATATAGAAAAACGTGTAAAAGTTGGGCCAAACCAGCAAGGCGAGATCTGCATCAAAGGCCCCACCATTATGAAGTGCTACGTTGGCAACGAAAAGGCCACGCGAGACATGATGGACGAGGAAGGGTACATGAAGACAGGAGACATCGGTTTTTACGATAATGATGGCGCGTTCTTCATCGTCGACCGATTAAAAGAACTCATCAAGTACAAGGGATATCAGGTAAAAAAGGGTCTTCTAAAATGTTCCCCATAGAGGTAAAAGTGTAAGGGGTGCAGTAAGGACGTTTGTATCACTTAACTCCGTATCAAATGAAAGGGGTTCGGATAGTAGTTATAGCCACTTTTTTATTTTGCCACCATAGCTGTAAAGGTAGGTATAATGGCGAGAAACAAACTCATTTCTTGCGTCTCAGCCAAGGTTGTCAAAACTCGGGACTTAAGGAAGGATTTCGTACCGCGTACCATCAACGGCATGTTCGGAGAACCACTTAAATTTTCAACTTATGTACATTCTTAATATTTGTTTGTATTAAACTTGAACTGTTACTTATTTCTAGAAACTTTTTTAACCTATTATGGTTCAAGAGATACCCTTGACACACGTAGAGCTAAAATAGCCAAAAAAACACGTTTTTTTAATATTTATTTATTTTATTTTGATTAGTTGTTGTTTGTTTGTAGATGTTGTAAACAAGTAAAAACATGGTCCTTCGAACCGGATCAACGTCTAAAGCACTCAATTCAAAGTGGCAATAGAAATACACATTCGGTTAAAGTTTTAACTGTCTACCTGTAACGGTTCATTAGATAGAGCCCTCTAGACAGACGGACAGACAGACAGACGGACAGCGGAGGCTTAGTAATAGGGTTCGTTTTCACCCTCCGGGTACGGAACCCTAAAAAAGCTAATGGATTTTGCAGGTGGCTCCTGCTGAAGTGGAGAGCGTGATCCTGCAGCACAGCGGTGTGGCGGAGTGCGGCGTGGTGGGCAAGCCCGACGAGAAGGCGGGAGAGCTGCCTACCGCCTTCGTCGTGCCTAAGCCGGGCGTCACGCTCACCGAACGGGAAATACTCGACTTCACAGATAGAAAGGTAAAACCTTAGCAGGCATATTTACTCTCGAAGTTCATCCTGGTTAAACGGACATCATAGTGTAGAAAGGCACTTTCTTTAGTGCAACCCCGCCTCGCCCCAGATGATTTCAGATAGTTGTCGGTTTTTGCGTGTCAAAAGGTCTCGGCTCGAAGAGTCCTCGCGAGGTTACACGAGTGTGTAGCATGTATTTTTGAATGAATTTAGCGAGAAGTGTAGAGCAGGCTTACCTACCTAGAGCAGGCTTACCTACCTATGGGTAGGTAGGTACACTTCACGACAAGAAGATCTTCTTTCAAACCAGTGAAAAAATGATTTTAGGTGCGCCTCAAATATGTTCGTTGCACACTCGCGGCTGTTACCGCGAGAATGACTTAGATTTTGATTCAATAATATTTTCATTATGAATTGTTTTAGCTGTCAGCCACGTCTAGACTCCACGGCGGAGTGATTATCGTCGATGATATCCCGAAGAACCCTTCAGGGAAGATCCTGCGCCGTTTGCTCAAACAGAAACTCTTGAGCAAGAAGAAGAGCAAACTATAACTGTGCAATATAAACCTTGTAAAAAATAAAACGTATTTTCTGACTTGTAAAGCTTGGTAGAAATGGCTGTGAATTGTTATTAGTAACGTCAAATTAAATAAGTAAGTACTACCTACAGTGATTTTTTGCCATAAATTAGTCAAATGTGGAATTGTTAATTAGTTACTTACATGTAAGGCCACGGCCCCACTAGGCGAACTGTGAGCGGCTAACTGTTTGCCTCTAGTCCGTCTATACACCGCTATTTTATGACTACCAAAAAAAATTTAAGGACAGTTGCAGCAGATGCAGAAAATGATAATGGCATGGTCAGAACTTTTTTTTATTTAACTATCACAAAGTTATCGAGGATTGTAGTCAACCAGAACCGAACAAAATTTTATGAAAACTGTACAAATAAGTACCTAGGTACTATAGACAACAGTCGCGTACAGACTCTCATTCGAACTATGATCTCGTATCATCCCCAGTCAGTAAAACCGCAGTAGCTATCATAAATCTCTCGTCTCTCTCTTTTTTTACTCTCTTAGTTTTAACTTCAGAAATATGATCAGTAACAGACACCGAGACACGTTTTAAATTTTTTTTGGTAATTAAAAAATAGGGGTGTATATTTTATATGGAGTGTCCATACAGCGCGTACGGTACGCAGTTTGCGACGTTTACGTCAAATCATAGGTACATCGTGACGCAGGGTTAGATTGTGAGAAGTTCTTGGTAATGGTTTATGATTAAGTTTCTACCTATGTTATTGTTTTAATAAAAAAATAACTCGAAAATATTTTGTGATGTTTTTGTAATATTTTAGCTACTTAGAAAACTATTTACTAACCACACAATCAGGATAATCATCTAAGTATCTCATCTAGCCTCAGAATAAGTAAAATTATCTTTACTTATAAGTACAGGGTTACTTTTAAAACACCAGCTAGAGCACCTCTCAGGACTGTATTACTAAATCCGCATTTTTTTTTGACATAAGTAATTTTATGTCATTTCCGGTTATTTACTACTAGTACAACATAATAAGACCTACCTACCTAATAATTTCATTTATAAAAGAAAAAATAGTTAAAACTCAAAATCCAGCAATCTACGTAAAAAAACGCGCCCAGTAGGTACTACGCAAATAGTAATCTTCAATTAACGCTGTTTTCTCCGACCTAATGATTTTTTCTTAAAATCCTTTTGGATTTCGTTGTGTGTTGGGATGCTGTACCTACCCCTTTCGGCTTCAATAGACGTCTTTTTACACCCTGTATTTTAATTAGGTACTTAATTATCTATTTATTATTTTTTGCCTGTAGTACCTAACCTACTCAATGTACGTTTTTCTTTGTTAGTGAGAAAAACAAAATAAAACTATTGTGTTGGGCTTAGACCTACATCATGAAAATTAAGGCAATTGTTCAAGTCGGACAATTCGCGCTAGAAGTTAGAACTAGAAACAACAATTACTTAAATACCTACTTACGTGATGTACTTAACCGTATCAAAGGCAATACTCAGAGACAGTTGATGGCTACTTAATAAGTCGTTCCTTAATAAAGATTTCCATACAAAACCGTTACTACGGTTTTAAGTAGACGTCAGTGTCTCTGAGTAGGTACGACAGTTAGTAGGTACCTAGCAGAGAATGGCTAGTTACTACTAGTTGTTTACTATTTCTCTGCCTATTATATAATGCTAAGTTTGAATCTGTATGACAGTCCTGTGCCACTGTGTGTTTAAAGCAAGAGTCGAGACAAGACCACAGAACTAAAACAAAAAAAAATCGCTACATCCTACGTTTATGGTCGAGACTAATTGGTTCCGTAGATTACCGTTGTAGTAAATCAAATTCAAAAACATTTATTGCTTCATGTTAGTAGGTAGATCTTAAAAATATAGTGTTTCATAACATGAACCCCGCTGGGGCACTGCAACATTAAGGTTATTTCTTATTTAGTAAGTACGTAGACAAAATGATTGTTTACTTTGTTTAGTCTTAAAATAATTTGCGTACCTAGGTTAGATATGTTTTACCACCAACCAGATGGTCAGACAAAATTGTAGGTAGGTACGGTACGGAAGAGCGTTTCTAGGATTAGTAAAAAAAACATATAATAGGGAATATTATATGTTTTTTTTACTGCCTATAGTAAAAATGCATAAAATGAGCATATTTCGCCAAGTGGTGCGCACAGTGCGCAAAATGCGCAATGTTGTGCGCAGTGTGTATAAAATGCGCAAAGTTGTGCGCAAGATGGTGCACGAAACAAAAAGATGGGCTAAGTGCGCAAAGTGATGTGAAAAGTGCGAAAAATGACAAAATTATTAAAAAATATTAGATTGCGAGCTCAACTGAGTCCGTCCCGCTCGTGGTGTAGACTCGGCTTTAGGTAATTATGTTTTTATTATATAAAGCCATAAGCTTGAACGAAATATGAATGTCGCATAATTAACCTATAGTCTTTTTCACGGCGGAACGTATGCAAGACACATTGAACTTGTTTCGTTTCACGTTGTGTAACTCACAACAATTTTGAATAAAAAAAAATTAAACGATAAAACATACAAAAAAAAATGTTTTTGTCTATTTCCTGTTTAATTATTTCATAAATTATCATAAACGAACCATAAAATATAAATAAATAAACAATAAACATTTTCTAAAAAACTCCGCCAAATAACAGTACTGAGTAAAATGGAACGTAAACTATTAGAGAGTGCGAAAATGAAAATCGAAACAATCGATGAATCGATACGTAAAAAAATAATCGTTGGTTTAGTAATTTTGTCTATGAATGAACCTTGTAATCGATTGAGGTGAATTAATAGTAGTGAAACAATAAACTTTAGGACATTACTATTTGACTGATTTTGACATCATCTCGAAGTGTCTTGCATACGTTCCGCCGTGAAAAAGACTATAGTAACTCAGGAATAAGTATAATAAGTATATCAAAATCGACACCAATTGTACCTATTTGCCTAATAGGTATGTAATGCATAATACAGGGTCAATCATTTTAAACTACACAAACTGACAGGACTTCATTTTTGGGTTGTAAATAGACGTTTGACCGTATCAATTTAATTCCTCCATAAAAAGTACATTTTATTGATTTTTTATGACATGTTGCATAACATTTTCAAGGAGAAAAGACGTTGACCAATCACAGCACAGCAACATCACGTCGCACGCTCGAATGGACTAAGTTATACAAGAAGCAGAAGCAACAATCAATTAAAAGGATAGTCTTTATCGATTTTCTCAAAATTTTCATAACAAAACAAAAAAATCATTACATAAACATTTTTTAATTTATTTGTTGAACCCAATTCCTGAATATAGTTAGTTTAAAATGAAAGACCCTATATAGTTCGTGATTTGGGTATGTCAGTCGGTAACTCATTTGCGCGTTTTTGCATACTTAGGTACCTACGTAAGTTAGTAAATATTAATTAATTTAATTCTGAATAAAAAAGATTAGGTATGTATGAAACCAACAACATAATACAAAGTCAGTACTTATTCATTTAATTCCGGCGCAACAAACGTATCGCTACATACATCGTGTTAGTTAAAGTTTTAATGGAAAATATTTTGGCACTTTAATAAAAATGATATCAAACGGCGTCGTGAGTGGTGACCCACCGTTACAGATACCCATACATTTGTCATTTGGACAGTATGTAATACAAAATCTAAGGAAGTTTTATGGAGACACAGTTGCATTGGTAAGTGAATATGTGATCCTTAGTAGGAACTTTATTTAGTACCTAGGGTAGATAAGGATTACTCACCGGGGGTGAACTAGCAAACAATGCACCAGCTCTCCAAACAACCGATCTAGAATTTTGAAAATGCGAAGGGTCCGCGGTAGCCCGCACGCATCTCCATTAAATTGAAGTAGGTAAGTACCTTTATAAAAAGATCAGAAAAAAGCAAGCGATCGAATTGATTTTCGATTTTACCACTTACCTATGTGTCATTTCTATAGGTAAGTGCCTAAGAACGATGTAATAAAATGTAATGGATAAAAGGTCCAGAATGAGATGGATCACAATTTTAAGTCAGGTATTTTCTAGATCAATGGTGACACCGACGAGCAAGTGACGTTCGCAGAGCTGTTGCGCAAGATAGTGGATGTAGCGTGCGGCTTGAAGAGCATCGGAGTTAAGAAGGGCGACGTGGTTGCTCTCTGCAGCGAGAACTGCAGTGAGTACGTCGCCATGACGGTGGCTGCCAGCTGCGTCGGGGCCACCGTCACATCATTCAGTTTCAATTATACTAAAGGTAAAAATGAATACCATAATTTTCCACTCAGACTTAAGTCTAAGCATAAGATATTCTCTGGTCTAGGGTCAGTATCGATATTTTAACTCTCTATGAAAATTGTGTAAAAATCGTAGTAGAATCTGCAGAATTTAAAGTGGTTTAATTCATATTTTCAGATGAAATGTCTCACACGATGAACATTTCAAAACCTCGCATAATAGCGTGCTCTGAAGAAGCTCTGAAAAATTTGCTACCAACTTTTAAAGAAGCGTCACATATAGAGTACATCATCCAGATGAACGGCACACCAGTATCAGCAGATGTGCTGATGTTGAACAACTTGGAAATTAAAGGAGATGTTCATACCTTTCAGCCAGAAGAAGTAGACACGGTTAAAGACACTGCGTTTATTTTCTACTCATCTGGCACTACCGGTCTGCCTAAGGGAGTCGCGCTTACACACCACGGTACAGTTTATGCATCTGCCAATTACAAGTAAGGAAATTATTGTTACTCATCGGCAATAAGCACACATTTGGCAACGCAACGAGTGCCTAAAATGAGCTTATTCGTGATTATGTCTCAGGTTTTGAGGGTTACTTAACTGAATTATGATGATTTCAGTTACAAAAACAAAAACAAGTCACGACTGTTGACTGTGACACGGTGGTACCACGTGTACGGAATAATTACGACTATCCAGTACGCATGCAGCGGCCACGTAGTGGTGTATCTCTCGCAACTGAAACCAGAAACTTATTTTGGAGCCATAGAAAAGTATAAGGTAATTTACCAAAATATATGAATACTTACCTACCCAAACACAATGATGTGTTTGACGGTTGGGAAAGTTTCAATAATGATCTGTTTGGTACAGATCAATGAGATCCTGGCGGTCCCTACAATCGTGGTTATCCTCGCGAAGTCTCCTCTGGTTACCAAGTACGATCTGTCGTCGGTTGCCTATGTTTGGTGTGCGGCTGCCCCGTTAGGAGCAGACACGATAAATCAAGCTATGAAAAAGTAAGTTTAATTTTTACCCGACTGTGAAAGGAAGGGTTATGTTTTTCGGGCGTATCTTGTATGTATGTATAATGTACCTATCTATACTTCTATACTAATATTATAAAGAGGAAAGATTTGTTTGTTTGTTTGTTTGAAATGAATAGGCTCCGAAACTACTGGACCGATTTGAAAATTTTTTTCACCAATAGAATCCTACATTATCCCCGATGAACATAGGCTATATTTTATCCTGGGGAAGTGAAGGTTTCCCGAGGGATCGCGGGTAACACCGCGGCGGACAGCTAGGATTAAATAAATAAATAATGCTGGACATTTTCACACAGCATCATCTAGTCCCAAACTAAGCAATGCTTGTACTATGGGGACCAGATAACTGTTATATTATATACACCTACCTACTTTTTGTTTGTCATCATCATCATCATCATTAGCAGCTCAAATGATAGCCCACTGCTGGACATAAGCCTCCTCCCTCAGACGCCACTCCAATCGGCCCTGTGCTGATCTTATCCAAGTCTTTCCCTCTATGGCCTCTATGTCGTCCACCCATCTGGCTGCTGGTCTGCCCCGGCTCCTAGCGCTTCCCCTTGGGTACCACTCGGTCAGAGCTTTACACCACCTGCCATCACCAAATCTGGCCAAGTATCCTGCCCAGCGCCACTTAAGTCTCGCAATACGGTCTCCGATATCTGCTACCTTTGTCCTCTTACGAATATCCGTATTGTGGACTCTATCAAGCAGCGATATGCCGAGCATGGCACGCTCCATGGCCCTTTGTGCGACCCTCATTTTGTGCACAGTTTCTTTAGTGAGCGTCCATGCTTCGGCACCGTATGTCACCGTATGTTTTTGTTTGTAAATACATATATATTATACATAGAAACATCCAGACCCTCGGGTCTGGGGAATTCTTGCAGGTATGTCGATAAATATTTGCAGATCATACAAACATTTATCCCGCGGCGCGGGGATCGAACCCGCAACCTTCGGTGTCGCAGGCGGGCCTTCGCCCACTTCGCCACATTTCTTTGATCCCTCGTATCTTCCAAACGACTAGATGGATTTCGATAATTATCATTAGATTCGTCTTATTAACTCAAATGTCATAGGATAGGATTAAAAAAAAAATGGCATATCTTATCCGCGAAATATTTACTTAGGAAGTAACACGTAAAGAAAAAAAAATCCGATTATATCGAGTGGGGTAAAATGAAGGAAATTAATGGAGATTACAAAAATATATAGGTATTTATCACATCTAAGTCCGTCTTAGGAGCGAAATAGAAATACGTTAAAAAAATAATTAACCAATCATATAAAGTGGTGTAAAATTAAGTAAATTAAATGGAGATTATACAAAAATATATGCGAGTCGTATGTTTAATTTAAACTTAGTTTTAAATAACAAATTGGCAATGAATGCATGCAAATAGTTTTATTCATATACCTAGTTTAGGTGGTAGTTTAGGTACCTTACCCACTACCTACGCATTGCAAACACTCAAAAGTTGACATTCTTGCAGACGGGTTTTTTGATTTTTTTATTGTAATACTTGTTAAAAAAAGGATCTAGGTGTACATTAGTGTTATAAAGAATGTTTCGATGTCTGTTTTTGAATGATTGGATTCCAATGCTTATCGCCTTACCAGACCGGTTTGAAACTTTAAAAAGATTCTCAAAATGGGCATTTTGTTACTAGGAAATTTAATTACCATACCCATACTTTTTAGGGTTCCGTACCTCAAAAGGAAAAAAGAACCCTTATAGGATCACTTTGTTGTCCGTCTGTCGGTCTAAAATAAATATTCCCTTCTCATGTAGGTACGAGTAGGTATACCTATCTAATAACTTAGGTGGTATGTCGGTAGTACCTAACAGTTTGCACTGTTAAACGTAGGTACGTACTTAGGCATTTGTATGGAACCCTCGGTGGGCGAGTCCGACTCGCACTTGTCTTGTTTTTAAACTTGACTAAGGTCGTGGTGATGGACGGTTGTGAAAATCAAATCGAAATCCCTCCTTCAAAATGCAATCCTTGACTGAGTGGTGCCCAAAATTAAACAACGAAATCGAGGTCGTGAATATTTGGACGCGAGAGGCACAATATAGAAGGAACTGGGATGGCATAAAGATGTGTGGGGAAGGCCTGTAACCACAGACCAGATGCCTGTAACCATTGCTGACTGTACCAAGCCAGTAAAGCCACACACACACACACACACACACACACACACACACACACACACACACACAAACATCACACACCTTTCAAAATCACTACACATACACATCGAACACAAAATAAATTAAAATACAAATGTTGGCTGTTAAGTAGGTAGAATACTCGTAGTAGGCTCTTTTAAATTTTAGTTTTTAATTTTTAATTTTAGTTTTTAATAAGTATATTTTCGCACCTTTACATTTAGTATATATTTTGGTATTAAGTGGTTAACACGTTTTAGGTACAATGTTTTCATAACAAACAACTACTAGGCTCGAACTGTAGAGAAAGCCGAAGCAGAGATCCCTCGCGTCTATATACAAATACTGAGGTATTTAGTTAGAGCGTGGTTTCAAAGTATTTGACTCCATCAAAGGTTTTGTGCAAAGTTTTATTATAAACTAGATACACCACTAAAATTTAAGTATATTTTTTATATAATCTTTAAGGTTATATCGTTAGACCTACGAACTTTTGTAAACCTTTTTCATAAATAAATACTTTTTATTATTTATTATTATTATTATAAAGTCGCGAACTTTTCATTTCGTGCAGAAGTTTAATGCATAATTTATGTTCTCAGTTTACCTCGATGTAAAGGCATATTTCAAGCCTACGGACTTACAGAAACCTCCCTGACAGTGATTCAAGAGCCATTTATAAGCAACAGTGGAAAATTTGGCAGTTGCGGATTACCCATGCCGGGTATAGAAGCAAAGGTATAATTTAGTCTCTCTGGTTTTACTTAGTTTTTAGAACGATTTTTTACTGAATCTATATAGTGCTTGACTTTGGCTTTTCGCAGGTGGTAGACTTAAATACCCGTGAGAAACTAGACCCCTACCAGGAAGGAGAGGTATGCATACGAGGTCCCACGTCGATGAAAGGCTACGTCGGCAACGAGGCGGCCACCAGAGCTATGTTCGATGACGAAGGCTACATTATCAGCGGAGACATCGGCTACTATGATGAAGAAGGCTGGTTTTACATCGTCGATAGAATAAAAGAAATGATCAAGTACAAAGGACAGCAGGTTAGTGGCTTATTACAAAATTATACTCATGGATTAATAACGCGTCTCATTTATACATACTAAACTCATCCTGTTATATTTTGCGTTAGATATTTCTGCTTCATAGTTTTGAGTTTTTGATACCATAATCAGCTCTATACACCCACTTTATATCAACAAAAGGTCACTTAATAGTATATCACTTAATATCAATACCTATTATAATTATTAGAGGATGGATGACAGTCGTTTGACAAAGCAAGTGTATGAGGCGAGTGTGTATGGGACAGCTGGAAGGGGAAGGCCTAGGCGAACCTTCTTGGATCAAATTGGCAACATTTTGGAGAAGGGCCAGGTAAAAAGTACCCTAAACCGACGAGCATGTATGAAGAATGTAATGAGAGTGAATGAGGCAAAGTTGTGTGTCAGGATCGTAGCGATAGGATATCCGTGGTCTCTGCCTACCCCTTTGGGAAAGAGGCGTGATTTTATGTAATGTATTATAATTATTCGATCCCCGCCGTAGGATAAATGTCTGTATGATCTTCAAATATTTATCTTGGGTCTGGGTGTTTCTATGTATAACATGTATGTATTTACAAACAAAAAGTTTTTTTTTTTTTTTTATTTGTTTATTTACTTGAGTAACTACATATTTATCATAATATTGTGCCTGAAAACCTGAATAGGTTTGAGTAGGCACTCACATTCGTCTTAACTAATAGGTATATATATAAATAGTATATCAGTTATCTGGTTCCCATAGTACATGCTTTGCTTAGTTAGGGGCTAGATGATGCTGTGTCCAGCATTATTTATTTAAAATTATATCGCAAACTTGTTCATTGTCATCTCCCTGGTCGTATAGTCAAAGTCAAAAACCATCAATTCAGTTGGACTGCTGGGATAACTTTGAATAGAGGTAAGTAATTCTACTTCTGTTTCCTTGCGAACAATGTCGCAGACAACCAACCACCACGGTGTAGGACCAAGCTTTCGTAGGGCATACTTTAGCACAAGCTATACTTAGTATTTTACATTCCTTGTTTTTTTTACCCAAATGTGTGATTTTAAATTATTTTAGTTCTTTTATGACCAGGTGGCACCAGCGTTAGTGGAAACAGTGATCCTTTCTCACGACAGCGTGGCAGAATGTGGCGTGGTGGGTGCCCCGGACGAGCTGGCCGGGGAATTGCCCACAGCGTTCGTGGTCCTCAAACCAGGCTCGAGGCTCACCGAAGATGAGCTGCTGGAATTTACTGCGGCTAAAGTAAATACTACCGAATGTTTAACCACAAAAAAAATACTACCAATCTTTTAGTCGACAGAGTAGCCGTGCGTTTCCGAAGAAACCCTTCAAAAAGTTTACCTACCTACTTCAGTTATTATGATCTGTCCACCTCTTCCCTCTATATACCTACCTAACCTACGTCGTGTGCAAGATGGCAGGAAGATTACGAATTTACGATGATGATTTTAAAGCTATTATTCATAACCACTAGCTACTCTCAAAGATATTGCAAAGAAAAAAAAAGCCCGAGTCCATTGTAAATATTAGGAATAGATACCTAGATGTAAACTAAAGTTTCATCATCTGCCTGATAATAACACGTTTAAAAAAAAGTAACTACTGTATAAATAATAATAAATAAATAAATAAATAAATAATGCTGGACATTTTTCACACAGCATCATCTAGCCCCAAACTAAGCATAGCTTGTACTATGGGAACCAGATAACTGATATACTACTTATATACTTTTTGTTTGTAAATACATACATATTATACATAGAAACACCCAGACCCGAGATAAATATTTGCAGATTATACAAACATTTATCCCGCGGCGGGGATAAAATGTTATTTATTTAACGTTTCCCACGTTAACCAAAACAAAGTATTCGTAAATTCTACTTGAAACAGCATTGTTAGTGAGACAAAATCCTCATCTTTTTCCACGCTTAACTGACATTGTCGTACGCAACCTTAGCGCGCAACAGACGCAATGACAATTAATAGACTAGTGACGCCTAGTTGCAAAACAACACTGTTGCAAAAAAGTTTAATGTGTATGGCATCTTATATATGCAATAAAATTCCTACGACATACAAAGAACTTAACAATAATCAATTTAAATCTAAATTAAAACTACTATTGATACCGACAGTACTTTAGCTTAGATAGGTACTCATCATCATCATCTCAGCCTGGTATCACCCACTGCTGGGTATAGGCCTCCTTTCGCTTTTGCCAGACTTTTCGGTCCTGTGCGTCCCTGATCCAGGTTTTGCCCTCAACTTTTTCAATGTCATCGACCCAACGCGCTTTTGGTCGACCCTGTTTCCTACTACATCCTCTTGGCCACCACTCGGTCAAGGTTTTACTCATCTATTGACATTAATTTTATGCATGAACATTCTGAAAGTTTTATTTTGACCTAGTATTTTGTCATTTTTACCTATTACAATTTTCAATATTATTCATACACCTGTAAAGGTAAGTTTTAGTAGGGCAACTATAATACCTATGTTATACCAAATATTATCTTATAATATTCTATACCTATCATTTCTTGTTAAAAATGATGCCAATTAGCATTTATTACCAAAATGCACGCGGTCTCCGCACTAAGACAGCTACATTCCATAGAAATGTTAGCCTGGGATCCTATGATATTATTTGTATTACAGAGTCATGGGTAAATAATAGCATTCATAATAACGAGTTATTCGATGATCGGTACATAGTTTGGAGGCGTGACCGTAATTATGAGGAGCTAGACCAGTTGAGGGGTGGGGGGGTTTTAATGGGTGTTCGCCGTGAGTTCGCGGCTGAGTATCGGAAGGATTGGACATCCTCAGCTGAGGATCTATGGGTAACCCTCACGATTCATAACCGTAATCCTAAATCAACATATAAAATGCACATATGTGTTGTTTATATTTGTGATCAATATCGCGGTAACTCCATGGAAACTCAGTTATCTAACTTTAGCTACAAACTAACGGAAATTGTATTAAATAATCCTTTTGATAAATTTGTAGTACTCGGTGACTTTAACATGCCTTTAGTTTCCTGGTCTATGAGTAGCGATGGTGTGTCGCTTGCCCCTAGCAATCTACAAGGCGCTCATCAACTGGGCTTTTTTGATAGTCTTAATATTTCTAATCTTTTACAATATAACTCTTTCATTAATTATAGTCATGGCCGCTTACTCGATTTAATTCTTTCGAATAATGAGGTGACGGTGAACTCATGCGATCGTCCATTGGTACCTGAGGACCCCCACCACCGATCGGTAGTAGCGTACGCGGACTTCGTTCAACTACATACCATTAAACCAATGTCGTATACTAAGTATAACTACCGTGACGGGGACTACCAGTCTATCTGTTCCGAGCTCGACTCAATTGATTGGTATTCGGAATTTATGAATAAATCCTTAGAGGATGCGGTCTCATACTTTTATAGCACTATTAATAACCTACGCAATACTTATATTAATTCTAAAACTGTTACCCCTTCTCGTAAATACCCATTATGGTATAATAAATCATTAATTAAAATGTTAAAAGAAAAAAGTAAATATCATAATAAATATAATAAGTACCGTAACTCATATGACCATGACTCGTTTAATATCCTGAGGGAAAGGGCGCGCTTATTGGAAAATGAATTATACAACAATTATATGAATAATATAGAAACCCTTATAAAAAATAATCCCCGTGCATTTTGGACATATGTTAAAACTAAAAACCATTCGAATAATTACCCATCTGTGATGCAGTACGACGATCGTTCGTCCGACAAAGGTGAGGAGATATGCAATATGTTCGGGGAGTACTTCCACTCTACTTTTCTAAATTCCGATTATACCACTATTTTACCATTGATTAAAGAAGACCCTACTTTGTGTCCCATGTCATCTTCCGATATAGGTTCAATTGAGGTAATCCAAGAGGAAGTGCTCAAATTGCTTACATCACTCGATCTAAATAAATCTGCTGGGCCCGATAATATCCCTCCTATTCTTATAGTCAAGTGCGCTGGAAGTCTGGTTCTGCCACTCACTATACTGTTCAGTCGCTCGCTCACAGAAGGCATAATGCCTAAAGTTTGGAAGACAGCTTTTATAACCCCCATACATAAAAAAGGACCTAAAAATATAGTTGAAAACTACAGACCTATCTCGAAATTATGCCTGTTTGCTAAAGTTTTGGAAAAAATTGTCTATGGCCAGTTGTACTCCGCACTTAAGCAAGATCTCGCCCCTCAACAGCACGGTTTTTTAAGGGGCAGGTCCACTACTTCAAATCTTCTACTATGCTCTGAATTTCTCTCACGCCATATGTCAGAGCCTTCTCAAGTGGATGTAATATACACTGACTATAGCAAATGCTTTGATCGGATTGACCACCTAATTCTCTTACATAAGCTTCAGATGATGGGCATCAGAGGTAACTTGTTCAGATGGTTCTGCTCTTATGTTAATAATCGGTGTCAGACAGTAGTACTGGGTGGGTATTCCTCATTGCCTAGAAATATCCCCTCTGGCGTTCCCCAGGGTTCCCTTTTAGGGCCGTTGCTTTTTTCCATTTTTATAAATGATATCGCCTCTTGCTTCACTTACTCCAAAATACTTCTTTATGCAGATGATATGAAGATTATCCATCGTATAAACAGCATCGAGGATGCTCAGCACTTACAAGATGACTTGAATGTCTTTTTCGACTACTGTATTCATAATAAACTTGATTTAAATATTTCCAAATGTTATGTCTGCTCTTTTACGCGAAAACCTGTACCGTTCAAATTTGATTACATACTACGTAGCTCTATATTATCAAGAGTTGAGTCCATCAAAGATTTAGGTATAACATTCGATAGTAAATTATTATTCGATGAACATATCAATAACGTTATTAAAAAGGCATCGCGGGCATTAGGATTTGTATTGAGAATGTCATCTGAATTTTCCTGCATAAAAACTTTTAAGATTTTGTATTGTGCTTATGTCCGTAGTCATTTGGAATATGCTTCACAGGTATGGAATCCCCGCTATGATGTTTACTCAACCAGGTTGGAACGTATTCAGAAAAGATTTTTATATTACTTACAGTTTCGAGCGAGGATATTTTTACCAGACTACTTAGCGAGGTGTCGCAAATTTCACTTTCTCCCATTATTCGAACGAAGGGCAATGGCTGATATGGCGTATCTGTTAAGCATTGCTAATGGCACAGTGGACTGCGCGGAACTATTGTCTTTAATTGGACTACGCTGTAACACAGCCTCCTTAAGAAGGCCTAATATCATTTATATTCCCTCAGCTAAAACAAACTACAGGCAAAATGCATTTATGATAAGATCAAGTAGTGAGTTTAATGCTTTGGTTAAGTCGGGTATGGACATTGATCCATTTAATACGTCAATACCTACGCTTAAGCGTTTATTAAGTGATAAGTTCTTCAATAACGATTAGAACATACATGAACAATGGTAAATAGGTATTTATAGAAAAAAAAACTTCATAACTATATTTAAGTACTTATTCTATTTATTGTCTATCTTTTATTTGTCGTCTTCATTAGAACTTTTGTCTTTAAACACACCTTTTCTATAAGTGGAAACTTGTAATTGGCTTTAAGTAAACACGCACCTACGTCAAGTAGGTGTGTGTTCTATAATCTTAGTACCTACGTTTTTTCCTAGCTGTAAGTTTTCCAAAAATTTGAAAAATAAAATAAAATAAAATATATTATCTAAATAAGACCAATATAATATATGTAACCTAAAACTCTTTGAATATATGATTATGATTATTATGATTGTAGCTTGAATGTTGAGAATTTTGATGTTAAGATAAATTAACACCATGTTTTACTTTAATCATATCCTGTTTTTTTTTAAACAAAGTAGGTTTGTGTTGTAAACCTACCTATAAGGACGAAGGCCGAAGGCTTTAGGTACATAATCCAAAAACAAGCATAGGTAACAAACAAACTGACATTCGCAATTAAAGCTTAATTTAATTCGACAAAGTTAAATGACCCTGCCAGTTTGATTCAGTCAATAACACCGTGATAATATAATACCCATTGAATCAAACTACAGAACAATTTGAGGATTATTCAGGCCATTTTAGAAGGATAAAAATTAAAAACGCTTTTAATTTATTTTCAGTTATCACCGGCATCTCGTCTACGCGGAGGAGTAATATTTATACAAAGCATTCCTAGAAACGGCTCCGGAAAGATTTTACGACGTGAACTCAGAAAAATGCTTCATAAAAAGCCTCTAATCTCCAATGAAATTTAAATAAATAAATAATTAATTGTTATGACGAATTTATAATTTTATCCCATTCATCAGATGTCAGGTAGCTCAGGTGCTCACACGGTCACTGAGTACAGTGAGTACCTAGTTCTCATACCCTTGACGCAATTCCGAATTCAAAAAGTCATCCGATTTCAAAAAGTATTAAATACGTAGTAAGTACCTAAAGATATTATAAAATGCTCATTTTTGATTAATTAATTATATTTTCGTGGTTTGATACTAGATATTTTTAAGTGAAAATCAATCGAGATAATTACTTTTTTTTGAATAGAACAGCGCCACTGTACCTAAACCTGCGCTCCAACAGACTTTGGGCTGCTGGAGCAAAATATTATTATTATATTTATTATAGGTAGGTCTTTTTAATGAAAGAACCGGGATTTCTTTTTTGACACTATGTTTTTCTATATTAGTAGTATTATAAACCACCAGGTGTTTTATCTACATCCAAGACTAGATAGTTAAAGGCGATATAATTTTGTAAGTTATCCTACCTATGTTCAAAAATGTTGCGGTGAGTTGGTTTGTGTGAGTACCTACCTAGTACATTGCATGTTGGTTGCTCTATTACATAAATTGCGTTAAACTCCCCTGACGACGGTGGTCGCTGTCCGTACCTCCATAGACATGATTGATTGTTATCTACCCTGGGACAAGCGATACTCTGTACCTACAGCGTGTAACGATCCAATTATCTCTAATGGATAGACTCCCTCCTTTGCTCTGGAGTGGGTGGTCTGTTTGTTCATCGCTTCAAGCAAGTCAATTATTTTAGCATTTGCCAATACATTGCGTATAATCAAAAGTTATAAATTTTGTAAAAAAACTCATTATTTCCCTGCCTTTTTGCCAATTTTATGTGGGGTCGGCACAATAGGTTTTCCTCTTCCACTCCGCTCTATCAGCCGTCATCTCAACATTAAGTCCTTTCTCACCCATATCACCCTTCACACAGTCCATCCATTTTTTCTTTGGTCTGCTACATCCCTCCACATTCAAACCTAACATTCTTCTCGTTACATGACCCTCTTCCCTCCTCATAACATGCCCATACCACGACAACCTATTACTCCTCAACTTATCCGTCACTGGCGCAACTTTCAAACTTTTTCTAATATTCATTCCTGATTTTGTCCTTTCTTGTAACTCCACACATCCATCTCAACATTCGCATTTCCGCAAAATGCAGTCTTCTTTCGGAGTGCATGTTGCAGAAATGTGAATGTTGATTTATAAAAAACTACGGTTAATATAAACTTTTATTTCCAGTCGACAAGTGTTCATTTTAAATTACATGGCAATTTATGTTACCGTCTACCGTAAAAACTAAGGTATAGGTACGGACGGTGCGACCATCATCTCTATACAGTAAGCAAAACCAGACCAGTGTTCGCATGAGTGACTCAAACAGCGTAAGGAGCATCTACCAAAATGAATTTTAATAGGTGCTCATCGGTGGTGGAATGGAATGGTAGCGTTCGTAAATCTGTGACGTATGTAGTTGATCGGTTTAGTAAGCAAGCGGGAGCCGCGTCACGGGGACCGGGCGGGCGAACGCCGCACTTGCTCCATCCATTCGCGGATGTTACACGCCTCACGCGGACTTCGCTATTTTTTAAAGACCGTTGTATAAGTGGTAACATGTAGCGAGGCACGATGTCGGTGTGCGGTCAGAGCGGTCAGCCGGAGGAGGACAGCGGTTCGGAGGAGGTGACAACGGCGACGGCGGCGGTGCGCGAGGCTCACAAGCAGAAGCCGGCCAGCAAGGTGGTTCGCGTGCTGACGGTGCTTGCATACCTGCTGTCGGTTTCGCTGGCTGCGATCCTTCTCTCTGTGTACTACGTGTGCGTGTGGAAGTCGCCCGAGCTGCCGCCTCTTAACGACACAGAGCCTGACGCCCGCGCCAGCCGGCTCAGCGCGCACCCGCGCTTCGGAGACTACGCGCCCGCCAGAGAACCACACCATCATACCGGTGAGGATCACCAGTATAATTGTCAATATGAGAGTTAAGTTCTTATACTAGAGCATAGTGAAAACAGGGTCTCAACTCCGTCCCCCAAGCATGGTAGACATTATCTCAGAACTATAGGGAGTTCTAGAGCCGCCCCTTCAGAAGCAGATTGAGAGGAGATCATGTTAAATTCAATTAAAACTTGTGTCACACTTTTTTTATTTTTCCAAAATTTTATTGGATTTCCATTGCGTATTTTATTTACATAGATCATTTAATGTTGAATTTAAAGGTTTACTTATTCACAGGGAAGGAAAACTATAAATAATCGTAGTTTTGTAGGATTATTCAAACAAAAAAAACTCTTCTGTCGACACAGATAGGAAATGTGCATATAGCACGAGAATATTAAAATAATTGGTGAGCAATTCGCGTATTATTAAAATGTCTACTAAAACTTTTTTAGTATCATCACATCAGTCATCAGTGATGAAGATGACTGATGTGATGATACTAAACTCATCACTCATCACAGAAAAAATAATACAGGTATCATGATTCTATAAATAAAGGTTAAGAAACAAACCGCCCTATCGATCAAGATGGATTATTGTGCATGAATGTAATATGCCTGCACTTCAAGCATTTGATCGGAATCAAGCGCTGCCAGCCAATTGTGTGGAAGTAAATAGTTCAACAACGGATTTACGGTCCGCACGTGTACGATTTCATTTGCAGGTATCCAACACACACAAGAGAATTCAATACCTAAGGGTTCAAATGAGATTTTTCCTTGTGGCATTCAGTCGGGCGGCGATGGGCTTGCAACCAGTATTTATTTATTTTTATTCTTTATTGCACAAAGAAATAACATACATAAACACTGTAAAGTATGGAATGCTAACTTCTGCAAAATGTGGGCAATCCAAATACGTATTTGGACATGCCTCTACCTACCCTTAATCAAAGAACACCTTCAGAGGATTTTAAATGCATAAAAGATCTAGGAGAATTTTCGAGGTATATTCGTGAAATCATGATCCTGTATTTTTTTCGTTTTTCTACAGCCATTGAGGCAGGGTAATTTATTTGCCCTGTTACTTATAATGGAGTTTTGGCTTCCAATGTCATAGACTCTCCATAACAGGGAGGAGGCGCAAAATGATGAATGGAGTTCAAAATGATGACTACGACGTAAAAAGGCCAACAGCTGTCGGTGGCGTTGATATGGGTTAGGTTGGAATTGGGAGATGACACCCGAGTATGAAAACTTGTTTTAAAATATAAATAAACTAGCTGTCCGTCGCGGTGTTACCCGCGGTCCCTCGGGAAAACATCACTTTTCCGGGATAAAATATAGCCTATGTTCATCAGGGATATTGTAGGATTCTAATGGTGAAAGAATTTTTCAAATCGGTCCAGTAGATTCCGGATCCTATTCAATTCAAACAAACAAACAAACAAATCTTTCCTCTTTATAATGTTAGTAATAAAGATAATGCTGGAAATTTTACACACCATTCATTTGTAGAGTTTGGATTAAGTTTTAAACAAAGTAAGTAAGTACCTAAGCCAAGACATTATGATTGAATGGGATCTGTTTTACTTTGTCAAGAATATAACCCTACGACGGTCTAGCTAGATGAATAAAGTAATTGTATCGTTATTTACTTGCCATCTTTACCTACTATGTAGCCCAAAACTACTATTGACATAATTTGTCGCTTATTTATTCCTAAATGTAAACACACACTTACTCGTACATTCATAATATTGAGTTCGACTCGAGGGGTTTCCTGTAATCCAATTAGCTTAACCCAATTGTGTTCAAAACTGAACATCAATTAAGTAGTACCTACCTACCTCCAAAAAGTATGCCTACTTGTTCATATTTTGTTTAGCAAAAGGAGGTCCTATTTGGAAATGTTTAAATAAGTCTTCCCTTTTAGTTCCTTATATTTCTTTCTTTACCCTTTAGCTTCAGCTTCAGCAGTCGTGATACGTAAGTGGGTACGTACGTATGACCGAATACGACAGTAATTAGGAGTTAGGATAGGTATTATGTTTCGGGTTGTTGATACAACACTTCGGCACTCTCGTGGATTTTGCGCGGCTTCGTCAAATCGTCTCCACTCAATGTCAACATCAATTAGGGCACAACTCACAAGGCTAGGGTTCAACAAAAAATCCATACAAGTACTAACACATCGAATATAATCATAACCATCAATAGGACTTAATATTTTGATGCCCTTTTTTTAGCACAAACTAAATGCAACTCTTTTCAAAAATAACTTTTGAGCATCATATTAAAATGGTTTTACTCTAGCACTTTGGTTGAAGTGTTGAATGATGAACAATATGTAGGTATGCAGCAAATTCCATGCATATATCATTCAGGGTCATTCGAAAATACAATAACTAAATATCAGAGATGCCTAGTGCAGCAGGTAGGTAGGTACCTACTTCGATAAAGTATTCCTCCTACACAAAAGTTTGGAATTGAATTGAGACAGTTTCAGGAATAAGGGAATCCACTCCCACGGATTCCCTTTTTCCTGAAACTGTCTCAATTCAATTCCAACTTTCTAGGTCAGACTTATCAATTTTAAAGGTGTTAATATGTATAAAAATAATATGAACCTCACTCTTGTTGTCTTAAATAAAAATATTTTATTTATTACTATCTAAGACGGTTCCGACAGCGTATAAATTAAAAAATAGAAATTTGTGGATATTTTCAATATTGTTATTGAATTGCTTTTTTATTTATTTATTTGGAAAACAAACAGTTTTATTTATAGACAACTTAGGATAACAAATTATAAAAACTCATGTATATAGAAACTAATATTACTTGTTTCACAGAGGAGAGTTACGAGTATCACGTGTACTGTGCGTGTTTTGGCGCATTTGGCTGAAAAATGCCTCTATGGCTTCGGTCCAACTGCGGCCCCATGCATGCCTAGGCCTACGAAAGGTCTGGGACTCCATAGTTCGGAAATGCTAAACGTTCACAAACAAATAGGTTAATGCATAACAATCATTGTTACATTTCTTAGTCCTAATAATAATTGATGCTGGCTGACTAATGATTTTATTTTCTGTCGACTTGATATTTCTAAAACTGTAGTTAAGGTATCTTCTGCTCAGTTTATCTTAGTTTTAATTACACAAACAACTGTCTATTCCCCGCGTGAAATCAACGTAAATCAATCTTATTGATTGCCTATTTACCTTCTAAATAAACTCTACGTTTCCTGCAAATATTCCACTTGTTTGTTGTATAAAAGTTTTATGTTTTAGGGTTCCATATTACTTGATAGAAAGAAAAGGATAGCTTTTAGTCTTCGCAATATTTTTTTATGTTTGGTTGCATATTTTGGAGTGACAGGTGGTACCTACGTAAGATTACTTTATTATTTCTCAAACTTTACAACTTGCATTTGTGATAACTTGATAAGTTTAGAATGTTATATTGCAAAAGAATTCGCGAGTCTGTATTGATCTGGTGCCGGCGGGCGGGGGCGGCGCGGCGCCGGCTCCGCCCGCTGCTGCCGCCAGAGCCCTCTCGGCCGACTGTCAATTTGCGCGAAATAAAACGCGACATACTTTTACCGAATTGGCTTCGTTTGCAACCCCTCGACCTCAGAGAACAAAGGCCTAACGTGAACGGAACGCTCGTTATGGTTATTGCCCCTCAACGATCGACGATAAAGTTATAATCAAAACCGTACGTAAACACCGGCAACTTTCGTCACCTCGCGGCGGGCGGTTTATAAAAATTCGTTTCGGTCAATCGAAGCTTCGCCGACATGAGTGATCGTTCGTAAAGTGAAACGATGAAAGTAGGGGCCGATCCCTGACGGCCGAGGCCCGATCGTCGGCCGCGTCACACCAACTGGAATAGAATCGCGTTCCGAGTGAGGAATTAAAGGATAAACAAATGAATCTGTGAGCGGGCGCCATAATAATGAAACAGTCCGCATCAGGAGGTGTCAAGCGTCAGACACGGGCGTGAGGCGGGCGCGCGGCGCATCGGGGGCACTGGGGCACGTCGATAGCGGCCCGGTTAGCGGAGGACGGCGAGCGGTGCGGCAGAGGGTGCGGCATGTCGGGCCGGTCGGGTGCTTCGGGCAGCGTGCGCTCGTGCGCGGGCACGCCGGCGCACGAGGTCGTGCTGGACGCGCTGTACGAGCGCAAGCGCGACAAGAAGACGGTGCGCGTGCTCACCGTCATCGTGTACGTGTTCTGCGTGTCCCTAGCCGCCATCATGCTCTCCCTATACTACGTGTTCTTCTGGGAGCCCAAGGAAGCGCACTACGCGCAGCGCAAGGTGCACAATGTAGAGAGGCAAACCGGCACCACACCAATGCCCACATGCTTTATGCCCCACACCGGTAGGTCACCACACCGACACGCTTATAAATCCTCGGAAACTAATTTACAGCTGTAAACATTGACCGTGCAGTTGTTTATACGTTACGCCACCGGCATAATTGATAACACGAATTACCATCTCTGAATGATGATGATCACTGTGTAGCGAGCTTTATACACTGACTGATGCAAAGCAAATAGAGTTCAAAGGAATAGTTACGGACGTAGTACTTACCTGCTTATATTGAATCGTGACCTAGTTTTTTCAGCACAGCTAAATAAAATATATAAGCGGCAAGATATTTTTAACTGCAATTTCGAAAACAGTGCTCGGCAAAATCAAACAGTTTGTGAATTTAATAAAAAAAATACAAAATGTGTAATTGATAATTGAGGTTTGTGCTGAATTTAATTCGGAAACGCCAAGTTTAGATATCGCGATGCTATTTAGTATTTTTAATCTGGTGTGAATCATTGCATCTTTCAAACACTTAAATATTATTGCACGCGTTCTAGATGAACTCTTCTCTTTTTTCGCTTTTAAAACAACCTCAATCTGCATCCTTTATCACAATAGTTTTAATAGTTGTGTGATTTTAATTAGTTTTTGGCACTTAGGTATAATTCAGATCCCACTTGCTAAACGGTGTTCTATTCTGCAGCGAGCATAGCTTAAACTAAACACCATAAAACCATTAAATTGTTTACTCAGAGTAAAGTTTAGGCTATAAAATATACATAGCAAATCCATAAAATGTTTAGTATCAACCAATAAATTAAGGATTTATAAAAGCGCGAGGTTTAGTGTAACACGATTCCAAGTGAAGCAAACCATCGCTGTTCGATTGAAGTCTCTACTTCCAGAATGCGGAACAACATCGCTAAATATAGCTCGCGATAGCAAACTCTCAATGAGATCGTACCGATTTTAATCAATCTATTCATAATCTATTATTGTGAAAACATTTCAGGCATGTTTTGGCTGTCCAGAGAACTGGATTTTCTATAATATCTTTGAATGAAACAGGATCATCACATGGCGATGTAAACATTATCTAATAGGCAAGATCCCTTGAATTTAATTTAAGAGATCCGCATTCAGAACAGGGCAATGCGCATCATTTTGCAACGATGCGGCAATTTAAAACATTACGCAGATAGGTACCTGTACCCTACCTACAGATGCATTTAGAGGCTTAGATGCATTAAAGGACAGTAAGTATCAGAATTAAAACATTCAATGTTAAAACTCTTTTGAGTGAGGTACAAAATGTGGATATGTACCTGTGTGAATGTGTCAATGTGAAATTAAGTAATCAAAACGAAATTACTTTCGAACTAGCCAGTATGGTGCTGGTGGGATTTTAAGTGTGCCTCAAATCTGCGCCTTTCGCTGCTTGCTCTTTTTTATCGGATGCTAAACAGTACAATCATGAACTGCATTCTGCCAGTGATATGCTAAAAAACATAAACCCAGTAAATCAAATATAAGGTGTATTAAGATGGGTATTATCTATTTTTACCCGGTTAAAGTCGAGGCTAGAGTTAAAGAATTCCGGTGGAATAAAGACATAACTTAACTATACGAAACGAAAAAGCTATAGCAATTAATTTTTTACACGTAACTGATAACTAGAGCCGCTACGAAAGTATTTATTTCGTCGCGCAGACTCAATAATGTGTTCGGATAGTATGGTAGAGATCTCAGGCCTCATGGTAGTTATAAGCTCATTGCGCAAATATAAGCTCTACATTAGTGTTACTACAATTTAATGCAGTTTGCCGTTTTCAAAGTAAACTCGCAGATGAAGCACATATGCTCTACGATTACAAATCTATATATATAAAAGAAAGTCGTGTTAGTTACACCACTTATAACTCAAGAACGGCAGAACAGATTTGGCTGAAAATTGGTAGGGAGGTAGCTTAGAGCCAGGAGACGGACATAGGATACTTTTTTTTGTCAATTACCATAAGGGGGCGGGAAAATAAGGGTTGGAAGTTTGTATGGGGAAAAAAGTTAAGCAACCCTGGGCGCGGTCATAAAAAGGATGGGTGACCGCCGCCAGCCACTTTTTGCACTCTAGATTTTTTTACTTTTTTTTGTATTTTGCATAATAAATTATTTTAATTTTAATGATAAACATGTAACATGTGTATTCCCACCCATCAATATATCCGAAATCCGAAATTATGATTTTTTGATATTAAAATATTTTTTCCTTGGCTATAGTTAGAACGCCATCTATATCACCGACGTCAAAATTACTTTATACCTTTTCTCCTAGGTGGCGTTTCTAATATAGCGGAGATCGAGATACGATCGAGTATAATTTTCTTTGATTTTGAGTTTTGAAAAGTTAATGGAGATTTTTGCTTAGAGATTTCGATATTTTTATATTGCTGACGAAGTCGCTGGTAGGTAATATTAGTTAATCGTTTTATTTCGAAATTCAAAACCATACAATAATTGCTATTCAAAAAAAAATTACGTTAAAAAATCAAGTTATTTCTTCAAAAAAATTGCCGGTCGCTTCAGCGATTCTATACCAATTTACCGTATTCGTTTTGTTCTTAGCATTGCAAGATCTGGGTAAGATTTTCCCTACCTCTATCTTTTATGGGATTCTTGAGAGAAACATAAATATAAAAAAAATATTATTAATAGGTATAAACAAGCGACGGAGTTTTATATTTTGTATATACCTACTCTCGATTCACTCAAAACTCCTCTACTTTGTTCAATAATGCGCAGACGAAGTTGCGCGGGTCAGCTAGTTGTAAATAAATAATGCAAACGTGTCTGCACAACATCACAGGCGCCATAAAACGTTTGCTACAGTTAATGAATTTTAACTGCTGTAGGTATGCAAGTGAGCTTCAAAACGGATGTAATAATGTCTTAACGTTAAATACTTTGTAGATTTAAAGGGTACCTATGTTGGCGTAGTGGTGCCTTGCCATGGCGGAAAATATTACTGTATCTGTGGCGGCGAAAAATAAGGGTTCGTCCCCTTATTTTTCGCATACAAAAAATATTTTTCTTTTGTTATCAATATAAATACTTACACATTTTACCCATACTAAAAAAATTAAAAAGGAACTTATAATAAGAGTTTAAGAAAATATCTTATATTGTTCATCAACGCTGACTATATATTTGAAATTAATTTGTTGAGCGATTATTTTCGAACTTCTGTAGGTATACGTATTATTCTGCGTTATGTATTTACAACATAAGGGTTGTTGACCCAATTTCTCGACCGCGCCGCGGATCTTGAGAAAGATTGAACTTAGGTCGGCAGCACGCCATGCGCCATGTAGGTAGGTATAACAAATTCTTGCTTGTTTATCTTACGTAAGCGCCATAATAAATATATCACTTAAGAGTACAATAGTATCTATGTCTGCTTACTACAATAAGTAATTTGTGCTAACACAGTTACTGTAAGTTGAGCCTGAGATGGCTAAAAGTCTGCATCATAATTTACTAGCATTCAAACATAATAATTTACTTTAAACAATTAACTTTACAGGAGGAGGCGATAGCGCAATAAATGTGGTCACACCACCTACACCAATCCCCATCACCAATAGTTTTGAGAACGCGAGTTCGACAGACACCACGTCCGACTTCGCCGAATCTCCAACGCCTACTGAGCCACTTTACAACACAAGCCTCTCGAGCTCCGAGGATCACAACGGCACCACAGCGAACGTCACATGACCCTCGCCACTCTTGGCGTAATATTTATAAACATTTCGCATTTTTGTACGCCAGAGTATGCCAAATCCTCGTAGATAGGTTGCCTATAAGCCGATGTGTTAATTTATTTATTTGTAAGACGACTCATATTTATTTCATAGATTCTGCAACAGATTTTTTTTTTATTAAAAATAATGAAGATAATAGTAAAATAATTAATGTATACTTGACAAATCAAATGCTCACCCTAGTCCTATAATAGTGTCCAAGCCGTATTTCTCCCAAAGGCCTCCCACCCATCGCTTCAAAAACACATATATACTTATTATGCCTACGTTGATCTCGTCTTCATTAAAACATAAGGTCTAATTAGGCCTACTTTATTTAGATTTAGTGATTGTGTAGTCATAAGTATATAATTATTGTAGAAGTATTTCTAATTTACTAAATGTGTTCGATCGGCTGCATGAAAATCGTGCGAGTCCGTCCAATTAAATCGACCTTTGTAATTTGTATACTAATAACTAGTAAATGTAGAGGAATCATTTTACATAAGACTCGCAGTTAGTAACGTAATTTTGTAGAATTTCCATGACTAATTCTTCTCAAATAATGGGAATTAGCAGTGACTATCTTAGCCAACTGTCGATAGTCTAGTTCGCTGGCTGCGAGTTTTATAGAGAACCCTAAAACACTTTCTGTCTTATTATAAATCGCAGACTAAAGATAGCTCCGTTTTAATCCAAGATAAAACGAGATATTATTAAATCAACATGAGAAATCAAGAGCGCTAAATTATGAACTTTGACGAACCATGGTACATCTTTTTGTGTAGGTAACCTTTAAATTTAACCTGGTTTAGACCTGGACTATCTTTAGACTTCGGTTAATAACAAAGCAGTTCACCTTTTGGCTATGTGACTGTAAAATAATTATGATATGTATCCAACAGTCTGTTAGCCGTAGCCCATTATGAAAGCGAAACGTATCCTAGATGAAAGGGCTGTCAGGTAGAATCGAATTTTCAAGTGTTCTAAAAAGTATAACAACTAAAGACGCAATCATATAATGTGCTTTCAAAGGAAACTTTTTTACTTACTAAAGGAAATATTCGATTTAATACTGCAGCGTGAATTGGCGATAGTGTGTATGATTATACTATTTTGTTACTGAGTAATTGCAGTTTTAATGGTCCCATAAACTTGTGCAGAACTCATTCAGTTCTGCACTTTGGTGTGCGACTTTGGAGGTCTATCCAATTTTTCCCACATTGGTGTACATCTACCAGTCTTTTCCGATTTTCGTTATCTCGGTTCAGTAGTACAGAGTGATGGTGAGATAGATAAGGATATGAGGAATAGAATGAATGAAGTGGCGACAGGTCGCAGGTACAATTTGCGATCCACGCATGCCCCTTAAACTTATGGGGAAAATTTATAAAACGGTCGTAAAACCTGTCGTATTGTATGGTTTTGAGTGTTGGACAACAAAAGGGACGAATGAACAAAGGGTACATGTGGCTGAGATAAGAATGCTGAGATAGATGTGTGGAGTGACGCGAATGGACAGAGTAAGGAATGAGTACATAAGAGAAAGTGTGAAAGTGGCGCCAGTGAATGAGAAGATGAGGAGCAACAGGTTGTCATGGTATGGGCATGTAATGAGAAGGGAAGAATGTCATGTGACCAAAAGAGTACTTGGTATGAATCTGGATGAATAAATATACGAGCAGAGGTAGGCTGAAGACGAGATGGATGGATTGTGTGAAAGATGATATGAGTAAGAAAGGAGTCAGTGCTGAGATGACGGCTGATAGAGGGAAATGGAAGAGGAATACATGCACCGACCCCACATAGAGTGGGACACGGGCAGGAAGGAAGATGATGAAACTTGTTGAATGAGAACAAAGAGACAATCTTCATAGCAACTTTCTAAGACGTAACATACCAGAGAATATCTGAAAATACTACGTGTAGAATGTGATAGGAGGATAGGAGAGTGCTTGGTATGAATGTTGATGGATTCACGAGTAGAGCTAGGCCAAAGAAAAGATGGATGGATTGTGTGAAGGATGCCATGAGTAAGAAAAGAAAAGAGTGAGTGTTGAGATAACGGCTGATAG
This sequence comes from Epirrhoe alternata, assembly GCA_963565295.1. Classification (NCBI taxonomy): domain Eukaryota; kingdom Metazoa; phylum Arthropoda; class Insecta; order Lepidoptera; family Geometridae; genus Epirrhoe; species Epirrhoe alternata. The sequence goes on from OY751393.1 coordinate 4,537,540, forward strand.
AGAATAAATAAATAAATAATGCTGGATTTTCCACACAGCATCATCTAGCCCCAAAGTAAGCAGAGCTTGTGTTATGGGTACTAAATGACTGATATACTACTTATATACTTTTTGTTTGTAAATACATACATACTTTTTGTTTGTAAATACATATTATACATAGAAACACCCAAAAATGGAAGAATGGAAGAAGAACATATGTTGTGCCGACCCCACATAATGTGGGAAAAGGGCAGGAAGATGATGACTACGTGTAGAATGTACACTCTTCGCCCCGCACTAATCGACATGACTTGCTTTTCGAGTTCTCAATAATATACCTCAACCATGGCAACAAACATTTGCCGCCTTATTAATTAGAAAACCCTAATTCTAGCTAAATCCGAGACTGCTCCCAGAACTGTTACTTCTTGGAGTAACATGATGAGTTTAAGGTTATTAATAAATCGGTAGTTATCTCGAATCAGTAATACATTTCTTGCATCGGGACTAGCGCGTGCGTTATGGCAACCCATAAAATTTAAAATAAAAACGAGTGAATGAACGAATATTATTATCATTCAAAATATTGTCTGTCTCTGTCACTAATTATATGAATGACAGAGATAGACAATAATTTGTATTTGATAATCTGTTTTATCAAAGAGGTTAGAGGTTTTATTCTTCTCTAAATTTTTGGTCAAGTGAATATTGACCAAAAAGTTTTTAGTCATAAAAAAAGTATTTACTGTGTTTAGTCATTTTTAACTGTTTTTTTGTTTCTTGCTAATGTTAAATGATTTTTTACCTCAAAATCTATACTTACTTGGATTTTAAATTCAGTTTCTTCGAGATCATAAAATGAAATTGTACGAATATTGTAAATGTTCACTCGTCCCATTTATGGTAATTGGTATCCATCCAACCTCATTAAATTTTTCCTCAAACCATCAACATATCCATCCTATTTGCACAACCTTTTTTTGGATATGACATGAATATTATGAAGTAAAATGTCAAAATTCATGATAGAGTATGCTTACTCCATCTCTATACTAGGTTGCACCTAGGCGTAACTCTTGCTCCGAGAGCAGCGTCGGATTAGCTTATTTCCTCCTTGGTCTTTATTTATTAATACAGATTTGACCTACTACTGCCTTATGCTTTGGATTAGCTCTAATCCCAACCAAGTTCGTGTTTATTAATAACAGGGTTGGGGTCTAGCTTTTAGGTGATCCATTTTCTTAAAAGTAAACAGTCCTGTTCAAGTAGCCTTTAAAAAAAAGTGAGACTCGTTAAAGTAAGTTAAGGTATACTCATGGCCAATGGATCTAAGCATTCTGAAGTTAACCGTTTCAATACGCAGTAGACAAATTCTTAGGAGATAGCAACACTGCATGTCAAACGCTAGCCTGCCCAGATTCGTTACCTACTCGTGAAATAATGTAAGAAAAACTTATACCTATAAATAAAAGAAGTATTAGTAAATAAAGTGTATTTACATTTACTTGTCGCCGGTGACGTACATATGCACAGCCTTGTCGGAGCGCAGGAGTCGGGAAAGTCGCGCGGCGCCGAGCAGCGCCCCCACGCGGCAAAGGTCGTACTTACAGAACAGAACTGACACTGTCATATTGTGCTCGCTGCCGCCGTACTTGTTTTGATTCACCTCCTGTAACAAGGGAAAATAATTATTTATTTACAGATAATAAACATTTATAGAAAAAATGAGGTTCAAGATGCGAGTAGGATTCACGCAGCGGTGTTTACATCGCGTCACTCAAGATCCTTTGAAGATGAGATACAAAGATATTGAGAACCCATTTTATTTGTGTTAGACCGAAGCCAACTGGTATTCTTATGCCCGGTTTCTATTAGGCTTGTGCTTGCTCGGTCAGTACAGAGAGCGCTCCGTACTAGTACGATCGTTGTGAAGAACTAGATCGGACTTCTAGTACTATTAGTACATCTAGTACAGTAGATCTTCGGTTCTATAATGAGTCGCTCGGTCGGTCGGTCGGTCCTGAACTACGTACTAGCTTTGTGTTTTGTAGGACATGAACGATGTTCATACTAAACTAAAGATCGAATGAAACACCCGCCACCGTGATATCTCTGTCTCTTTTACTACCGCTTACTCGACTAATGAGTCTATCTCTGTCTGCGCTTGACAAACAATCAGACACTGACATGTGAATACATTTCTAACAGTTCTTTTTCCGAACGATCGAATGAACTAGAGTCCTAATAGGATCATGTAGTTCTTTTCATTCCGTCCTAGTACAAGGGTAGATACGCATGCCGATTTGAACCCTATTACAGTGCAGGAAGGCGCAGTTATGATAATTTCCTTAACGAAACGATCGAATGAACTAGTGTACTAGAGTACTAATAGTCCTATTAGGACCGAGTTATGTGAACTAGGTCAACTAGTACACTTGTGGGAATTAATTCCTATTAGTACTTAGTTCAGGAACTACACAAGCCTAGTTTCTATATTCAACGAACATTCGTAGGTAAGAGCTACGACTCGTTTCCACATACAAAGTTTGACAGCTAACTTACCGCCGGTTTCTAGCTGTCAAACTTTTGTATTTGGAAACGAGTCGTAGCTCTTACCTACGACTGTCCGTTGAATATAGAAACCGGGGGTTATTGGTCATCTTCTCCAAAGTTCCAAGCTTTGTCTACTTAAATTGTCTCACTGTCTTTAATTGTAATAGTCAATTTCACGAATTTTGATTTGAAAGCGATAAACGAAATAGCGATAAAGTTAGTAAATAACAAACCTGCATCAAATTGCACATCTCCGAGAAAAAATGTGGGTAAGTGGGCGGCTGGTAGAATATAATATGCCGTATTCCTTTTATCCTGAATCGACGGAAGAAGTGAACTCTTTCTGAATACAACATGAAGTGCGCCTCTGTGTGGAAGAACATGTCTCTTGCTCGCGCTATTTTAGCATCCTGAAACAAACAATGTCATGAAGTAATATTATTATTTCAGCTTATATCGCCCCACTGCAGGGCAAAGGCCCTCCAGTTTCCGGTTTTTCCTATAATTCGAATAAGATAAGAAAAATAATAGAACCACGACTGTATCCCCAAGACGGAAGACATCCTCTTAGATCTTTGTTTGTATGTATTCCAGATCAGTCGGAAGTAGTCAAAAATTTGCATACGTGCAAGCCCATCGCCGATATATTTGTATATCAATTCAACGAGAGTATCGATTTGAATGAAGCTTGTATAGATAGTAGACATAGATCATAGATCATAGATAAGCAAGCAAAGGTGCAAAAGTTGCGAGCGAAGCTTTGGAGGAAGCTAGAATACATGTCATACAGGGTGTAAAAAGACAACTACTGAAAACTGAAGGGTTGCAATCAGACCATGATTTTGAACATATTTAGCGAAAAAAAAACGCTTTATTTAGCTTTATTAGTAACTAGCTGACCCGCGCAACTTCGTCTGCGCATTATTAGGAACAAAGTGGAGGAGTTTTGAGTGAATCGAGAGTACAAAATATAAAACTCCGTCGCATGATATAATATTTTTTTTTATATATGTTTCTCTCAAGAATCATTTAATAGATAAAGGTAGGAAAAATCTTACCCAGATCTTGCAATGCTAAGAACAAAACGAATACGGTAATTGGTACAGAATCGCTGAAGCGAGCGCAGCGAGTTTTTGAAGAGAGAGAGAGAGTTTTTGAAGAAATTGACTCGAAACGTATTTTTTTATAGCAAGAACTGTGTGGTTTAAAATTTCGAAATAAAATTATTAACTAATATTGCGTTATGTTTCTCTCAAGAATCCCTTAATAGATAGAGGTAGGGAAAATCTTACCCAGATCTTGCAATGTTAAGAACAACACGATAGCGGCAACTGGTGTCAGATTTGCCGAAGCGAGCGGCAATACCTACCCGCGACTTCGTCAGCAATATAAAAATATCGAAAACTCTTAGCAAAAATCTCCATTAACTTTTCAAAACTCAAAATCAAAGAAAATTATACTCGATCTCCGCCATAGTAAAAACGCCACCTAGGAAAAAAGTGTAAAGTAGTTTTGACCTCTAGACCGATAGATGGCGTTATAGCCAAGGAAAAATATTTTAATATCAAAAAATCATAACTTCGGAGTTCGGATATATTGATGGGTGGGAACACACATGTTACATGTTTATCATTAATTTTAAAATAATTTATTATGCAAAATACAAAAAAAAAACGAAAAAATTTAGAGTGCAAAAAGTGGCTTCGGGCGGTCACCCATCCTTATTATGACCGCGCCCAGGGTTGCTTAACTTTTTTCCCCATACAAACTTCCAACCCTTATTTTCCCGCCCCCTTATGGTAATTGACAAAAAAAAGTAGCCTATGTCCATCCCTGGGGTATACTCTTTATCCATGCCAAATTTCAGCTTAATCGGTTCAGCGGTTTGGGCGTGAAAAGGTAACAAACAGACAGACAGACAGACAGACAGACAGACAGACAGACAGACAGAGTTACTTTCACATTTATAATATTAGTATGGATTTTATGTTAATTTCGGTTATTTACTACAACATAATAAGACCATACCTACTTAATAATATCATTTATACAAGAAAAAAAACAGTTAAAACTCAAAATCCAGCATTCTACATAAAACACCGCGCCCAGAACATACGCAAACAGAAATCTTCAAACGCTGTTTTCTCCGGTTATAATGATATTTTCGGAAAATCCTTTTGGATTTGGTTGTGTGTTGGGATGCTGTACCTACCCTTTTCGGCTTCGGTAGACGTCTTTTTACACCCTGTATAAATTTTACCTTAGAGTATTCGCATATCTGAACAAATCCGATATCCTCCTTCTTGAAATAGTTCCTCAGCCGTACATAGTCGAAGTAGCTGGGCACGTAGATAAGAGTGTGACTCATAAGGGTGTCGCGTTGTTTCGGCAGTATCGCCTTCACAAAGTACTCGAATCTGGCGTCTACAGCTTGCAAGGGATTGGCTGCATTGAACCTAAAACAAAGTTTTATTACTCCAACTCCTGTCTCTATATCGCAAAGAGTTGATGAGTTAATAATACATTCTCTTCTAAATTGTTCCCTTGTTCCGATCTCGGTAGCGTAGCGGACCATTGCAGCTGAGAGGCAAGCTTGATTTTTGCGGCGGTACATAATATGTTTGCATGATGTATATATTTGTTCTTGATGTTAGTCATACTTTCTGATACCTAAAAACTGGGAACCCTAATGTGGAATCAGTACTAAACTATGTATGTGAGTGTATGGTATTTTTCTAAATTAAAATGTAGTAGGTACCTGTGAAAGACTTGAGGCACCTGCAACAAGACTTGCTGGATGCTGCCAACCTCTACCGGGTTCTCTACCAGCACCTTTCCGGCGTAGTTGTAGCATTTTTTATTGAGCACAGCTTTGATTTCAGGAAGCATCACTGAAGAGAAAACCAGAGTTTGTCTGTGTGAGAAAAGGATATAATATTAATTATTAGAATTAAAAATAACTTAAGAAAAACGAGGTACCTTACACTGTATTCTGTGCTTACACCTATATGTAGTATTTTACAATATTGTATCATTGTGTGACTCTTTCATACAATTACTCCATTTACTGCATACAATGTGGGCTATGAAGTCTTGATAGTCTTTCAGTCTTTTGACAGTCACAGTATTATGAAAAGTGAACAAACCTGTAATATTTAGCCCAGCCATTCACAGCCCAAGAGCGAACTCTCGAGAAGTCTGTCCCATGTGTCTTCTTCGGCTGTAGGTGGAAATGGTCCAAGACATGCAGGACATGGTCCCAGTTCTGCATATAGAAGACGTCTGTCTGATCCATCACAAGGAGTTCTATGGAGGCCAGGAAGTCGTAGTCTCGCTCTTCTTCTCCCTCCGCGCCGACGATCATTCGGAGGCCAAGCGGGGAGGTTACTATTATGTCTGATGAGTAGAAGTCTGTGTACAGCTGAAAGTATTATAAGTTTACTACTTGCACTTATGGCCTGCTTATAATAGCCTAACGAATACTCTCCCAAACCATAAAAAACTCGTAAGCAAGTGGACTATCTCTGGTGATAGAATGAAGAAAAAGTAATAAGTACCTTGAGTGTCTTCTTAGTAACAGTCATGCCAAGTCTAAATGTGTCGTCAGTATTTCCACTGAACATGAGCTCGTAGTCCTCCGGTTTGGGATTCTTTTTAGGCATAATGAGTTCACCGCCAGTGAAGTCATCTTCAAATCTTTTTTTATTCACAATTTGTCCAGCCTCCTTTGGCACTAAAATGTCCATTATTGTCTTAACAACCCTATAAGCTGCATCTTTAAATGGGACGATTACTAAAACCTGAAAACAATAACTTTTTAATTTGTTTTGAACAGATAATAAGATTATAGGTTGTCAATAACAATCTAATTATGGGCTTACCTTTGGTCGTACTAAGCCTTGATCTCGACACTCATCAGACATATTATTCTTCTTCGCCAACTTGGCATTATGATGTATGATTTTAGTTCGAGTCTTCAACATATGGTTGACAATATGAAGGCAATATGTGTATCTGATTTCATCTGCATTGTTGAATGTCCTCTCAGGATAATACAGGTCTTGGAAGTTATTCATGATGGCAAACAACTCTTTTTGCAGAGGTGTGAACACTTCGGAGAGTTCTAGATCTTTTTTTATCAGATTTGATTTATTGGCTGATACAATGTTTCCTTGGATTTGAGATTTTATGTACAACTGGTTAAAATCTATATTATTGATTATGTGAGGCACAGTGCCTGTAGATGCATATGTTTTTTCCTCTATTAAAGATACTTTTGGTTTCACTTTCTTTGACACCGCTTCTAAAGGTTTGGGTATAACTACGGACAAGTTTCCGAGCACTGGCCATGTTTTCTGAATAGTGTCTGCAGTAGGAGGGGTGTTAGTTAAAGAGACTAGCATCTCATCACTAAGATCGTAGTAAAGGTGTTTTGTGAAAGGATCATCTGCAGCATCATCTGCCTCTGTATCACTCTCAGCTTTCTGCAAAATTTACAAATAGCTTTTATTCACTTTATTTAATTGTGAAATTTTAAATATCATAAATAGCTACAAGGAGATAGCCACTTGTAAAGAATCCATAAAATCTTTTAGTAGATAAGTAATAGTTAATTAATATGTTAACCTACTCAGTTTTCTGTTCAATAAATATTATTATGTTTTGTTTCTGAATGTTGTATCAATAAATAATAATAATAATAAATAATGCTGGACTATTCACACAGCATCATCTAGCCCCAAAGTAAGCAGAGCTTGTGTTATGGGTACTACGATGACTGATATATTACTTATATACTTTTTTGTTTGTAAATACATACATATTATACATAGAAACACCCAGACCCGAGACAAATATTTGTAGATCATACAAACATTGGTCCCGCCGCGGGGATCGAACCCGCAACCTTTTGCGTCGCAGGCGGGCCTTAGCCCACTGCGCTACAGAGGTCGTCAAAAAAAAAAATATATATTAGGAAGAACTTTGGACATACATGTGGGTTGGCATCAATATCTTCTTTGTCAGTGTCGCTTTCTTGTTCTGATCGATTGTCTGTTTCATCATTCATTTCCACACTATCAGCTTCGGAGTCCACAGCATCTGACTCATCGCTTTCAGAGACCGGCCGTTGTTTGGCCGCGCCTCCGAAGCAAGACACCAACTGGCCATACGGATCTTCCTCCTCCTCGCTTTCGGAATACTCTACATTCATCTGCTGGAACTTCTTATCCATCAACTTTTTCTTCTCCAATACTTCTTCAATTTTCTGTGCATTCTTATAGCGATTGAAAATGGCCTTTTTGTTTACAACTTCTTGGTCTTTTCTTTTCTTTTTCACTGGTTTTGTACCACCTTTCCTTCCTTTATTGAAGAATTTTTTAGATTTCTTCATTGTTTCGCCAGTTTAGTTTTTTTTACATAGACATGTATTGTTTTTTTTACATTCATACTAGTTAAGTACGTAAAGCATAATTCAATGTTGAAATAATTGACTGAAACTCTCGGAATTTTAGACTGAAGACAATATTATTCGAAAAATTACAATACAATTATTCTCTATCTCTAATCTAACCTCAAAAACGAACAACAACAAACAAACGTGACGTGAAATGAAATGAAAACTGATTGACTGATAGGCTTGTGTAGTTCCTGAACTAAGTACTAATAGGAATTCATTCCCACAAGTGTACTAGTTGAACAAGTTCACTTATCTCGGTCCTAATAGGACTATTAGTACTCTAGTACACTAGTTCATTTGATCGTTTCGTTAAGGAAATTATCATAACTGCCTTCCTGCACTGTAATAGGGTTCAAATCGGCATGCGTATCTACCCTTGTACTAGGACGGAATGAAAAGAACTACACGATCCTATTAGGACTCTAGTTCATTCGATCGTTCGGAAAAAGAACTGTTAGAAATGTATTCACATGTCAGTGTCTGATTGGTTTGTCAAGCGCAGACAGAGATAGACTCATTAGGCGAGTAAGCGGTAATAAAAGAGACAGAGATATCACGGTGGCGGGCGTTTCATTCGATCTTTAGTTTAGTACGAACATCGTTCATGTCCTACAAAACACAAAGCTAGTACGTAGTTCAGGACCGACCGACCGACCGAGCGACTCATTATAGAACCGAAGATCTACTGTACTAGATGTACTAATAGTACTAGAAGTCCGATCTAGTTCTTCTCAACGATTGTACTAGTACGGAGCGCTCTCTGTACTGACCGAGCAAGCACAAGCCTATTGACTGACAGTTGACACAACGACTACGTCAACTCACTGTGTGTCAATTTGAAGTCGTTCATTGCGTGACCGAACCCATAGCCCCGGCACCAAGGCGTTATGAGGGAACCCCGTCGGGTTTTAGTGGGTGCGAGTCCCACCACAGAGTACTTTTATACAGTGGAGTCCCACATAACCACATATCCCCCCGCCGCCCCGTAGCCAGTTTCTCTGAATAGTGCACAAATTGCACAACTTATTTTAACTTAATTTTTACTCTGAGTGAGTACAACAACTTAGCTGTATGCGCGACATTTGTAAATAATGGAAATGGATGAGTCTGATAATATTTCGCGGAGAACTTGGAATCGAAATATCGCCACAGTCAATAAGGTTTGTTTTTGTAAACTCATCTATTATCATTTGCCTGCTAATTCTGGATTAATTCATCCCGCTCAAAGGAGTTATAATAAGGCGGCCACACAAACAAGGATACGATAACATAGGAACCTGCCAGATAATCATCTCAGAGTAACTATAAACTTCCTGCTTTTGTCTTTCATGAATACAGTAGGTACTTCACTGAAATATTTTTTGTTTCTTTAGATTGGTTTCATGGATGGGGCAGCAGATGGGCAAAAGTCAGTATTCCAATCAAGCTTCGACTTGGGTTACAAACAAGGATTACACTTTGGCTTCGACATAGGATTTAAAAAAGCAATGAGGTAGATCATTATTTTTTATTTATCCAGCTTGCATAAAGCAGTTGTAAAACAGTGTATATTACATACTCTGCCACACATGGTGCCCTGTAGCAACAGCATGATAAACTGTCTGTTGCTGACAGCAGACATGTTAGACTACTACAATTATAGGATTGAGTTTTTTTTTATTAGCTTAATATGATTATTACCCAAACATACATATTATTTCAGCTTAAAAAGTCAAGTTATCATCGAAGAAAACCTGAGAGACACTAGAAAAATCAATTGCCAAGTCTGCTTGAATGCATCATCACTACAGCAGAATGTAGGTAACCTGCACAATATTCAACAGAAAAAGAATATTGAATTTGTACAATAGAAAAACAATAGTATGTTTAACAAATATAATATATTTACAATAAAAAATTAGTGTTTTACTTCATTTAACTACAGAAAATATTTAGATTTCCTAGTTAGATGTTCATACAAAACAGTATTTTTCTAGTGTGAAATAAATAATTATAAGTATTTAATTCTAGGTACCTACAGTTCTTCCAACGAATCTAGGCATTCGTAAAGTAAGCTGTTTGTCTGCGCAGAACACAATTTTGTATGAAAAAGCATTTACTGCACAGACAAACGGCAAACTTCACGAATGCCTAGATCCATTGGGCGAACTGTACTAAACTTAATAACTTCCTTATAAAATAATTAACTAAATTAAATGAACAGTGATATTCTGGTTCATTAACATTTACATAGCTCTTGGTTTTTTCTCTGGTGGTGGTTTCATATTCTCTTGCTTTATTTCAGTTTTAATTTGTACATGTGGAACAGTGCCATTAGTCATCTCTGAGCCAGTGGGCTCCATCTTGATGGTTATGTTGTTCACAGTTCCATCTGCTGGTTTCTCACCACTTTTGTCATTATTTTCTGTTTTAACTGTTACACCATTCACCTGAAATTGTAAAAAAAAACCTTTACCCTAACCTAACTGATATGCACTAAGCTCGGAAAATAGTTTGGGGCTAGATGATGCTGTGTGAAATGTCCATCATTATTTACATGGAAATGGGAGAGACCTTTGCCAAACAACAAAAGAATCCAATATTATCCACATAACATTTTATGATTATGGGAGGATGTTAGTACAGAACTATTGTGTACATAATTTGTTTAACCTGAGTAGCTGCTTGTGTGACTGGCAGGGGGAACTGTCTAACAAGCTCTGCCAGCAACATATCCACCCTTTGACGCTGGAAGAGTGTAGAGGGTTCTTCTTTCGGGGCACTTGATACATCTTTGGTTGTTTGTTGGCCTGAATTAAATGGACTCAGCCCTAAAATAAAAAAATAGATAATTCATAAGTCTAAAACAGATGAGTATTTCTAAAACAGAACTTTATTTATGGGTAAAGTTATTACCAGGTTTAGTAGCTTTGAAATCCCACCAATATCCTTTGCTGGGGTGGTATCTTGAATATGACATGGTTTCCTCAAATGAACATTGCAAATGATGAACTGCAGAAAGCTGGAGAAAAATATATAGGTATTTATTGTTAGTACTACCTACTCTTGAATGCTCCTTCCAATATTCACATTCATCTAAGTAAGCTTAGTAAAGTCAAATCTTTTCTAACAATATAATTTGTACTTACCAATCTAGAATTAAGAACACTGGCTAAATCAGGCGCTTGATACACAATTCCTGCAATTATGTAGTAGTCAGCAAGAGGTATCACATGAGAAGGACTTGATCTGTGTTGCTTCCGTATAACATACAATATTGGATCTTGGACATGCAGGAGTATATATTCCAGACCAGTCATGCTCCTGAAAAAAGGAAGATAGTTGTTCATGTTTATCCCCATTGTTATGAGTTGATGAAAAAAAAACTTAGGCCTTTACATCTATACTAGATGTTATAAATAGCGTCAGGAGGCAACCTACACACTCTTCATTTGATAGACGCTGTACTGATGAATAGGTACGAAAAACTCACTGAAGCTGATCCATGCTGAGGCGCTGCATTTTAACAACTTCATTATTACATGTACGATCGAAAAATGGATTGGAACGCTCTGAAAAATAGTCCATTATATTGGAAGGGCTTAGTAATGGTATCCATGCAGAGTCGTGCCAAGAGAGACCCAGTGGATTTTCATTGGGTATAGGTAGGTTTCCTATTCTGCCTGACATCATCTTTGTTGGCTGGATTAAATCTTCCGAACTGCGTAACAAAAACCTGCGTTTGCGTTTCCTTTTCGAGAGAAATTTTGTACAACCAACAACAACACAACAACTCGGACGTACCTCACAGATTAGGAAGTGACGTACCTTAATGATCGAAGCACAACAACAATGAATTTATCAAAAAAAAATTTCTTCTTCTTCTTATAATATATGGCAACTACACAATAATAGTATAATTTTCTGCCAATGTCAAGTTTCAATATTAACATGTCAGTCAGTCCTGTCAATTTTGTTTAGAACAAAACACGGCGGTTTCTTCAAAACTGCAACGGAAATCTTTCGTGTGCGTCAAAATTACGTGTGTGTGTGTGTGTGTCATTTTATTACTCATCATGTGTGTGTAAAATGCGTTCGCTCGCGTGCTACCTCGTCGTACAAAAATCGGCAGAAAATTTTGAGAGAGGAATCATTAACTCGCCCAGTCCTGAGGATTGGACCCGAGCTCGCTTGTACTGTGAAACGCTCGGACCAAGAATCATACTTCTTGGTCAGAACATTCAATTGTTCAGCTAACAGTTTCCCTTCTTTGATTTTTTTCAAGTTTAAATAACTTCAGCCAATCAATTCCCTTGGGCCAAGGGAATTGAGTGAAATAACAGCTGTCACTGTGGCTGTCACTGTCAGTGACTGATGTGATATGAAAAATTCTATCCATCCATCCATCCATCCGACCAAACCAAAGCAAAGCACGCACAGCACAATCAAATCAATAAAGTTTACCTCGGACTTCGCTTCGTTTATTCGATTTAATAATAGCTAGTAACCATAGTTAACAACAATTGCATACCTGTGTACCTATCTGCGACTTAGGGATATTTTTATACAAAGGGCATTGCTCGAGCGTGGCCTAAAGACCTGGTTGGCTAGGCTAGGCTAGATTTAGTGGAGTGCATAGTCTATTTAAATTACAACCGATATTTCTTACTCGGTTCATAGATATTTTCTTAAAAATGGAGAGTTTTATCCGTTGTTATGCTGAAATAGACATTGAAAAATTTGACTTAGAAAAAGTCCACACTGATACATCGGCAGATCAGGTAAATTATTACTTCTATAAAAGTAGCTCTGGCTTTATAAGTGGCTGATATAATCCAATTAATCAAATTCACATTTATTTTCCTTTCAGATGGATGTTGAAGATATCATCAGAAGAATATACAGGCAATTTGAGAAGGAATCATCTATTGATCCAGAGTTACCAAAATTGAAGAAACACCTCCACATTAAATTACTTAAGAGTTGGCTCAAGGGTTTGCCAACAAATTATGAATGCCTTGATGCTAGCAGAACATGGCTAATATACTGGATTCTGCATTCTCTGTGGATACTGAATGATATGCCTGATTCTGAGACATTATCCCACTGTGTTGAGTTTATAAAAAAATGTCAGAATGAGGAAGGTGGATATGGGGGAGGCTATTTACAGCATTCCCACCTTGGCACCACTTATGCAGCTATCAATGCACTCAGCATTATTGGTACTGATGAAGCATATGATTCTATTGACAGGAGCTCTTTACAAAAGTTCCTCTGGACTTTGCGTGATGTTGATGGTTCTTTTGCATTGCACAGAGGTGGAGAGCAGGACATCAGAGGGGTTTACTGTGCTATCAGTGTCGCCAAAATTACCAACACATACACTGATGCTCTGTTTGACAAAACTGCAGAATGGGTAATTAGCTGCCAAACTTATGAAGGTGGTTTTGGTGGTTGCCCAGGTATGGAAGCTCATGGGGGCTATGCATTCTGTGGGATTGCCACCTTAGCATTGTTGAACAGAACACAGCTGTGTGATGTGGATGCCCTGCTGAGATGGTGTGTGAATCGACAGATGAGACTAGAGGGAGGCTTCCAGGGAAGGACAAACAAACTTGTGGATGGCTGTTATTCATTTTGGCAAGGAGCTTCCTTACCAATCATCAGTGCAATATTATCTAAGCAAGGTAAGTACTTATTTTTGAAGTGAAAACTTCTTTAGGCGCGTTGGGCATTTTTGAGATGGGAGAAAATCAAACTCAGTCACTTGACTATTACAACAGACACCATCCTCTTACTCTACATACCTTAAATCCTTCACACATTGTATCGTCACATTGGTAGAGTTGTTTTCAGTGACCGCTTCTGGTGAGACAGCCCCGAGTTTGATCCCAATAGGACAGTAAATTTTTGCACTTTTTTGTTTTGTACTTTTTTTAAGTTAAGAACTGTTACCGTAACCTCATTCAAGTTTTCACTTCTGTCGGCACTCCCAGGAGTGCCACAGTTTTTTTAAGCACCCCCTTTAATAAGGATTGTGCATAATAGATACTGAAAAGCAATACATCTTGCTTAGACAAATTTCAACAGAACTTTAGCCAGCACTTGTGTTCACTCAAACAGAATTGGTTCTCATGCAAAATATAATTTTTATTTCAGAAAACAAGGAGTTAATAGAAACCATTTTCTTTGATCAAGGTGCCTTACAGGAGTACATAATTATTTGCTGTCAGAATCCAGAAGGTGGCCTTATTGACAAACCTGGCAAGTGAGTAGTCAATTATTTATATTGCTAGAACAGTATTAGATTCTAGTTAAAGAAATAATCTTTAGAGATGGCCATCATAGAAATTATTTGATGAAGTTTTGAAGACAGGTACTAAGTATGCATTATTCTCATTCTATTTTCAGACATAAAGACATCTACCACACTTGCTATGCGCTCAGCGGACTATCAGTGGCACAACATGGCACAGGTGCTGGTGATCCTTTCGTCATAGGCTGCCCGAGCAATGAACTGAACAGAGTTCATCCTATACATAATATTGCACCACATTTTGTTTACAATGCTGTACACTACTTTATCAGACATCCACCACCAGTGAAGGACAAAAACTAAAATGAATTATAATTAGCTAATTCCATTGAATAAACTATTGAAAAGAAACAAATTTTATCTCCGCAGTATGTATATTTAAAGCATAATAAGTTAACAGTAACACCTATAGCAATTGAATAACTTCATGATCCAATAATTTAAACTAGTACAAATTCTTCTGATTCAATATCGGTATCACTATCTTGAATGGGGATCACCCAATTCTGTTCTGTTTCAAATATTGAATATCTAATATTAGGTACGTCCATAACAGTAGCACGAGATCCATTGTTCAAACTAAATATAGGATAGTCACAATTTGAAGAAACACCTTGTGGCACTAAGAATGTCTTGATGACATTTATGTATGTTTCAAAGTCTCTTTGTGTAGCAAGGTAGAAACCAATGCAGCAAGATGGGTCCATCTTGGTTAGGGGCATTTTTCTAGGGGAACGACAGTGAAATGACTGGAGTGTAAAGTTAGGCTGCCAAACATCTACCATATCTTGGCAATAATGAGGGTCAAGGTGTATAAGCCTGTCATCTTGGTATCCAACAAAGTACAGTGAATGTTTGGGCCTTCCCCCAATGATACCAATACAAAAGTCCAAAGTAAGAAGGGAAGTGAGACAAGGCCCATAAATAGGATTGAATTTGTCTGATCCCAACTTAACAGGTACCAACAATATCAAAGATTTCCATTTTCCATTGGGCAAATTACACTGAGAATATACATCCTCAATGTATATAGTTGATTCCTGGGCAACATAAACCTCTAAATTGTCAAATTCATAATTTTCTTTAGAAGCAGCACCCATAACTGCTTTTAAACAATGAGCCACTGAAGCAGGTCCATACCAGTCACCAGGTTTTTTCCCTAGTGCTTCTCCTAGGCAAACCATTTGGTGAATAGATAAAGGGCTGTTGACTGATGATTTGTCTCCAAACCATTTTAATATCATTCGATGTAAACAGTCTTCTTGAAACTCTCTAGCATTTTGAATAGGCTTATCTGGTGACCATCTCCATGATCTTCCAAGGAAATGGCATACTAAAGCCTGAGCAAGAAGCATTTGACCACTCCTTAACATGCAGCCCCAACCACAATCTGTTGTAAATGTGGAACCAGCCATAGTAGGAAATTCCCTTCTGTAAGTCATCCAAATTTTGCTGATAAAATCCGATTTAAAACCTTCAATACCTTCACCATATATCTGTTCCATGGGTTGATGAGCCGTAGCTTCCATTCCGATTTCTGTAGATGACTCTAATGACCCTGTTGGACTTAACTTCCGGTGATAGCATCGTCCCAGGAGCCACACCGGAGACTCTTTGGAGAATGTAGTTTTTAACTTAACAGTCCATCCAAACTTTACGTTATTCCACATCGATAGTAACTTTGATTCAACCTTCCCTTTGAGGTCCACCAACTCATCACTGTTTTCGCGAGCACTTGACCCTGCAGGGCTTTTATCATTCTGGATAGATGTTGCGCTTTGTGTGAGTGAATTAGTGGAATCCGTAGGTTCAGAACTATGCATAGCAATGCTATTTGAATAGTTCATTGTGAATCACAGGCGTAAGTTTAGGAAAGGTTCTCATTTGACCTTTCCGTCTAAACATTCAGAGCATTTTCATCATTATAATTTTCATTTTCTTCAACAAATAATATTCACCGAGACTACATTTCACAATGTGATTACAAGATACCAGTAAATGTAGAACAAAATAATCCTAAACTAAAATCGGATGTGTGTGTTTCACCGAGAAAAGCGAGCGACTCATTAGAATTTGACAATGACAAGACAGTGAAGTTAGAATAGGCCGAAGTTATTATGACGAAAAAAAATTGTGTATTATGTTCTTTCTCTTCTTTGTCTATCCATTAGATTTAGCCTTCGATCATTAAGGTAGGGATGCGCCATAACTTGTATTTCCCCTCTGTCAAATGTACACGACTCCGAGTCGTTTCAGTTTATAAAAACTACTTCGGTAGCCATTTTGACACAATACTTCTGAACCTGAGCGAGAACAGAGCTGCCATAAAATGCCTATTTGTGCTGTATTTTGTTATCGAAACAAGTCGGCAACATCAAATTTCAAAAGTGACGGCATCTCTTTTCATTTGTGAGTATTTAATTTGTAACATAACTATTAATTTCCTTATGAATTATGATATTTATATTTGAGTAATTTGAATTTTCCGCCATAAGAATGAATGAATAAGTTTATTCACGTGACTACAATACTATGTAATAATTTATGTAGCGAGTCAGGGATGTCACTAAGTTTTTTCAAAATCAAAACACGTTTATTTTAATCTAGTTACATTTTAATTGCGTTTCTATAATGTGTTCCATAATTTTTAACATTTAATAAACTGCCAACAGTTCAGTTATTGAAAGAGAGTTGTAGAATGCGTGAGCTGGTATATATGCGGTTCCTTAAGAAACTTGTTCTGGGTGCTTAGGAAGTGAACATACTAAAAGTACTGATGTCTAGGAGGTGAGCCAGAGTGGGAGGGAGTTGACTAATTTATCAAAAACGGTGCGTTTCAATGCAATTATTATGCCAAATTAATTTACTTATGCTAAATGAAAGATCATAAAATTTTCTTCAACTCCATACCCTTTTCCAGAATTTCCAACCGTTTTCAAGCTCCGTAAAAATTTTCTTTTTTATCTCTAAGTTAGGTTTTTTTAACCTTTGTAGCTTAACATGACTGGTTCTGAAGTTATAAAGCTGAAAAGGAATGTAGCTTCCTTTTATAATTCTCTACGACTTTTGTAATATACTATTCCGAATTTTCATCAGGTTTTGCGGTTTTGAGACACACGCTCCGGAAAAAGGCAAGCTACACGCTCCGGAAGAATAAAAGGAAGCTACATTCCTTTTCAGCTTTATAACAGGTACCTATAGTTTTCTAAGAACAAAACCTTCTGACTACAAAAGAAAAGGTATGCTGCCCTGAATGTTGTTTAGCCACAACCTGTTTAATGGTACGGAACCCTTCGTGCACGTTGCTACCTAATCTGTGGCACGTTGCGAGTCGACTCGCACTTAGCCGATTTTTTACTATCAGTCGTTTTAAATTAACAGAAGGAAGTGAAGTGTGGAATATATTTACTAAAGTAAATTATTTAAATGCTAGATTAAAATTTATTTATTCAAGATTGCATAAATTCTTATCTTTAAAAGTCAACTTTATACTGTGTAATACTTTCTAGTTTTGGAAAACTACAGCGCAAAATAAACATATTGTTAACTTCAGGAGTGGATTCTAAAGTTTCCAAATACCCAAACCAATAAATGACTAGTCCTGGTCCAAATCTATTCCAATAGCATAGAAGTTGTTCCTTGAGATATCCTGAATGATTCTCCTCATCTCCAAATAGTGCTTTACTCTCTATCCAATTAATAATGAACCCATCAACTGCAATAGGGACATCCAGTTTAAAGTCAGGGGTCTTATCATATCCCCGAGCCCTAAGTATATTTTCATCTGAAAAAGTAATATTCATAGTGCGGAGTTCCTTCTCTAGCCTCAGCTCATATTCTAACCCGATAGACCTGAAAAAATTAGAAACTTTAACCATGTCTATTCAGACCATAAACCTCACACATTAAACACGACCTCAGGACCAAGTAAACAGTATCTTAACTTACTGTTTGATAATATCTGCATATGGACCGTATTGGTTGTCATTCATAATTCCCTGAAATTTAGAAAATTTATTACTAATTTGCTTATTACAAATGAAATCAATTTGCACTTGAGCAAATTGATTTCATTTGTAGTAGACACAAGAAACAAGCACACTGTACAGATTCACAGTTACCAGAAACACTTGATAAGCTAAATCCTTGTCCTCAATAAGAGTTGTGTCTTTGAAACATTTCTTGGCCATAGTCGGGTCAGAATAAGCACCCTGCAGCAATGATCTGGCAAACAGAGCTGGGCTAATGCCTTGACTATCTGAAAGGCTGAGAGGGAAACAAACATTGTTATAATGTAAACTAGTGTCAATAAAACAATCTAATAGTAGATGTATATGTATAATACTAGCTGCCCATCGCAGTGTTACCCGCGTTCCCTCGGGAAAACGTCACTTTCCCAGGATAAAATATAGCTTATGTTCATCAGGGATAATGCAGGATACTAATGGTGAGAGAATTTTTCAAATCGGTCCAGTAGTTTCGGACCCTATTCAATTCAAACAAACCAATATTTCCTATTTATAATTATTATTAGTGTAGATAATGTAGATATACATACACCTGGATTACATTGTTTTTCTTTTTGTCCTTCATAATTTGGTCGAACAATTCATGATATCTGCTTGATATTGACGGTGATTTCCTATAACTTTGTTTCATTGATCTCTGTATAAGTAGAGATAAAATACTGCCCAGAGTTGATGGTGCTATGCTTAAAAAAACAAAATTAAATCAATAAATTATACTCAACAGTGTATAATACAAATAGTAATAGTTATATAATAGTGCGCTTTATCACAAGCTAGAAGAAGAACATTGTTAGGAAACCCGCAGCTCCACATGGTATTGACATTGTCTTTCCTGTGGATAAGGCCGACTAGGCTGAGAGGATGGTTTAGGTGCTGGGCAAGCCTATTCCATATCAAATAATGTCCCAGGCACTACAGCATCCCATTGAGTGTCCTGACGCTGTATCATCTATGTCTTATAACACAATCAGAGATTGTTGTCTACTGTAGATGTAAAGTTGTACTTATATTTTTACCTTTTGTACTTTTTTTTAAGTTCATTTTCAGCTTTTCGATTGTATGAACTCATTTTGTTGAAATCTTCCACAATAGCTTTGTACTCTTCCAAACTCATCGGTCTTATTTCCGACATGATGATGGTAAACAACCTCGATTATTTTCTGAACTGTACGCTTCTTGTTCGATCGAATCAATTATTTAATTAGATTCTGTACTTATTGTAAATAGCCGTGGGTAGAAGGATGGTTATGTAACGCGGCAGATATTACAAAGTAGTTATCAAATCAACCAAGCGAGCAGCAAAGCAATGCATTGCATTGCCTCGCATTGACCGACCGAGCGATCAAAACATAAATAAATATATTATTTTACCCTTCGATTATTTACCAAAGCAAAGACCCAAACCACAGACAGACAGACGTACATTTACCGAAAGCATGGCATCAATCTACACAACTATAATTCTGCCAATGTCAAGTTTTAAATAAGAATTATAGTCATGTCAGTCAGTCAGTCCTGTCGATGGTTTGAACAAAACACGGCGCGGCGCGGCTTGTCTATACACTCGTTATTTAGCAAGACCATGGATTTAGCATTGAACCTTTTTGCAAGACCTATCAAGACGATAAAAATTACTTATTTGACATTAGATCCATATATTTTCTAATATTTTCTTTTTTTAAATACGTTTAAATAAAATAAAACTAAAGCAGTTTCTCCTTAGCGCGCAGAAAATGAATCAAAGTTGAATTAATAATATTTCCGTTATTTAGGTAAGTAGGTATAAGTATCAGACAGACAAACACACGAACAAATACATTAAAAAACAGATTCGGGTCCCATTTCATAAACAGCCATAACTTCCCAGACATAATAATATTTTATTAAAGTAGGTAGCTTACACAATACGAGTAGGTACTATATTTTAAGTACCTTTAGTTATTATAATTCAATATTCATGTAGGTTCAATTGCATTTTAATAGTACTTATTATTGTCAGTTATAGTAGTAGGTACTGGCCGTGACGAAACTCCTCTGGCTCTAACTGAAAACCAGCGCTGGGTAGGCAACTAGTGTGTGTACCTATCCAGCACAATGCTGAGTTATGCTTATGGCTATGTTTACCTGGACTCTGCTGCGCACAACTAGTTATCAGTAAATAGTTAATCGTGTGTTCAGGGTAATTTCGGCAAGCGAAACGTCGTCGCAAACTGCGTACAGCGTGCTTAGTATGACTTTTATTCAACGACGCCGTAAACATGAATTTGTACTGGTTTTGATTAAAAAACTAATACTAGGCACCCCTGTAGGTACAGTACGCGCTGTATGGACACTCCATATAAATTTGATGAACAATTTCAATTTTTACCAACACGTAAAAGAACCTACAAGGGTAAAGCTATCAAAAAAAACGAACATTATAAAATACTCTTGCATTGATCTCATATTTACAAACTTCAAAAACAAAGAATTCGTTGCAAGTGTAAAAGAATACGGCTTCTGTGACCATAAAGGCGTACTTCTAAACATTCCAATAATAAAATTAGATGTTACACGTGAATGCTGGTTCGAAGAAAAAAGAATATTTAATGATAAAAATATACAATCATTTATAACTGAACTAAGAAACATAGATTTTGCAAAAATTTTAAACAATGAAAACGACGTAAATACAAACTATAATTCATTCAGCGAAACAATCATACAATTGCTTAATATACACATACCCAAAATATTAATAAAAATAAAAACAAAAAACAAAAAACCGTGGTTAACGACTGGTATAAAAAAATCTTGTCAGCACAAAAGATCCTTGAAAATCATTGCATCACATTTTGACAACCCTATTCTCAATGAAAATTACAAACAATATGAGAAAACCCTAAGAAAAACCGTTATTACTTCCAAAAAATTACAAACTATCAAAAAAATCAAAAAATCAATGTGGCACATAGTTAAAAAACAAACGAATAAGCTACCAAAAAAAAGCAAGCAAAATATAGAATTAAAAATAAATAACAAGATATCACAGGATCCTGAAATAGTTGCGAATACCTTCAATGACTTTTTTGCATCAGTAGGAAACAATGTAGCCTCTGTGGTCCCTATTGGTCGACCAGTCATTTCTCCAGCGGAAAACTCAATGTATCTACAACCTGTTACTGTCAAAGAAGTCACAAAATCAATACAAAACCTCAAAAACAAACGAAGCTGTGGATATGATGAAATTCCTCCAATGCTCATAAAAAAATGTACAAAAGAATTAGCATATCCCTTGACATATCTAATAAACCAATCTTTTGCAGAAGGTACAGTCCCAGACTTCTTAAAAATATCAATCGTTAAACCTCTCCACAAAAAAGAAGATAAAACAGACTGCAATAACTATCGACCTATAGCTCTGCTACCTACTTTTTCGAAATTATATGAAAGCTCGATGTCAAGCCGTTTATACTCGTACTGCGAAAAATTCCAAATATTCAATGACAGTCAAAATGGATTTAGAAAAAATCGATCCACTTCCCTAGCTGTATATAAATACATGCATGATATATTGAATATAATAAACAATAAACAACACGCTATTGGTATACTATTGGATATGAGCAAAGCTTATGATAGAGTGACATATGAAATACTACTTGAGAAACTTCACGGAATAGGTGTCAGAGGCTTAGTCCGTGAATGGTTTAAATCATATCTCAAAAACAGGAGCCAATACGTTGAAATAGAACACTTCAATAGCGTTACAGGACATATAACGAAAGTAAAATCAAAGAAAATCGACATCACAAATTCTATTCCCCAGGGCAGCGTTCTAGGCTGTATATTATTCCTCATATATATAAATGATTTGCCTAAAAATATCATAAGCTCATGCACTCTTTTTGCAGATGATATA
The DNA here is from genome assembly GCA_963565295.1 of Epirrhoe alternata. NCBI lineage: Eukaryota > Metazoa > Arthropoda > Insecta > Lepidoptera > Geometridae > Epirrhoe > Epirrhoe alternata. The sequence goes on from OY751393.1 coordinate 4,559,757, forward strand.
TCAGTCGTCATCCCTACAAAATCAGCATCAGACTTAAATAAAATATTGGACACTACTTTGATAGACATAAAAAATTGGCTCGACGAACACAACCTCCAACTAAACTTCAAAAAAACTAAACTAATGCAGTTCTATCCATACCAGAGAAAACCATTAAATATAAACTATTCATTCCAAAACACGCCACTAGAAACCGTAAACACTTATCCCCTTTTAGGAATAGAAATAGACTCTAATATAAATTGGAAAACACACATCAATAAAATAGCATCTAAACTCTCAAGATTTACATATGCCCTGTACGAACTCAAAAAATTGACAGACGAAAAAACAGCAACCAGTGCATACTATGCGTATGCACACTCTTGGCTCCAATATGGAATTATCCTTTGGGGAAATAGTTCGGATGTTCACAAGCTTTTTGTTTTGCAAAAAAGATGCCTACGAATTATTTATAATCTAGATCTCATGGAAAGCTGCAAACCATACTTTATAGAGAAAAACATTTTAACAATTCATAACTTATATATTCTAGAAGTAGGAACATTTGTCAAAAAACATATAGACCTTTTTAAAATATACACCCGCCCCCAAAACTTACGACAAAAAAGTAAATTAGACCTTCCTTTCTCAAAACTTCAACTAATTCACACAGCTCCGTATGCAATGTCTGTCAAAATATTTAACCAAATCCCTCCAATATTAAAAACATAAATAACCTCTTAAGATTTAAAACCCAGTTTAAAAAATACTTAATTAGAAACAGCTTCTATTCCTTGCAAGAGTACTTAGATAAGTAGGTAAAAAAAGTATAATAATTTATTAGCGTATAATTAGGTACTTATTAATATTTACCAATATTATTATTTAGTAGGTACCCAACTCGATTTTTAATTTTATCGTTTCGAATTTTATGATTGTTTTTATTTTAAGATTTTACCTACCTTTGAAGATCTCATAGTTTTAAGACTTTTTTCTTTAAAATTTATAACAAAATACTGGGCATAACATTAACAACCCAGTATTTTTATTTTATTTTATTTTTTGCGATGTCCTTCCAGGACTCATGTTATAACCACATGTACAATAAATTATAAGACCTACAATTATGTACAAACACAACATGAATGCAAATAAACACTTTGAATTTGAATTTATAAGGCGGACTAGTAGCACACTAGTAGAGGCAAACAGTTAGCCGCTCACATTTCACCTAATGGGGCCGTGGTCTTACATGTACTAAGTAACTAATAAACATTTCCATATTTGGCTAATTTATGGCAAAAAATCACTGTACCTTAGGTAGGTACTTATTGACGTTACTAATAAGAATTCACAGGCAGTTCTACCAAGCTTTTACAAGTCAGAAAATACTTTTTACGATAAGTAGGTATTTCTAGTTCATCAAATGTAACTTAGTTTTACTTTGTTTATAGTTTGCTCTTCTTGCTCAAGAGTTTCTGTTTAAGCAAACGGCGCAGGATCTTCCCTGAAGGGTTCTTCGGGATATCATCGACGATAATCACTCCGCCGTGGAGTTTAGACGTGGCTGACAGCTAAAACAAAATCAAATCAAAATGGTTTATTTCGTTAACCAAGGGTTACAATGTCAACCAGGGTTGGAACCAGGTTTTAATAAGTACAAAGTTTTAATAAGTACAAAGTACTTATTAAAAGAAGGTGCCAGATGGTCCCGCTCTTGCATATCCTTATTATTATTTGTAACTTATTATTCTACTAGCTGTCCGTAGCGGTGTTACCCGCGGTCCCTCGGGAAAACTTCACTTTCCAGGAATAAAATATAGCCTATGTTCATCAGGGATAATGTAGGATTCTAATGGTGAAAGAATTTTTCGAATCGGTCCAGTAGTTTCGGAGCCTATTCAATTCAAACAAACAAACAAACAAACAAATCCTTCCTCTTTCACTTCTCGCTAAATTAATTCGAAAATATTTGCTTCACACTCGTGTAGGTAACAAATTCAAATTCAAAGTGTTTATTTGCATTCATATTGTGTCTCGCGAGGACGCTTATAGAATAGAAAAAAGTCACGAAAAAAGTTTATTTTGTGCCACAAAAAGCCTACATTCAATTTAAAAAGTAAGTACTTATACTATTTAGACACAAAATTGGCCACCACTTAGCGTGTGCTGCAACAGCTTGAAGGTGCTGCAGCGCTGGTTTTCTGTGGTGCCGGTTAGTTCGTGTGTAGTAGCAGCTGCACACGCATACCTACTAGGTATACCTAGTTTGAATTAATTTTTTTTATTTTTTATTTTTAGTCATTTGTGTCCCACTGCTGGGCAAAGACCTCCCCCCATTCCCTCCACACATCACGATCTTGAGCAGAATCTATCCACTCCGGCAAGAATTGGTCGAGCTCATCCCGCCATCGCCGTCTCGGTCTGCCGCGTCGCCTTCTCGCTGGGTCGGGGCGCCACTCGGTGGCTACCTTCGCCCACAGCTCACTTGGCATTAATAACTTTTCTAAAATAAAAAAATAACTAAATAAGTAGGTATGTACCTATAAGGTAAGTAATACCCCAGATAATATGTAATACTAAGCGTAAATAAAATAATAATATAAAATACTAGCTGTCCGCCGCGGTGTTACCCGCGATCCTTCGGCAAAACTTCACTTCCCCGGGGTAAAATATACCCTATGTTCTATTGGTGAAAGAATTTTTCAAATCGGTCCAGTAGTTTCGGAGCCTATTCATTTCAAACAAACAAACATACAAACAAATCTTTCCTCTTGAAATCGAATTTACGCCAGAAAAACTACTTACCTTTCTTTTTTTTAAAGGAGTAAATGCTTTTTAACCGACTTCAAAAAAAGGAGGAGGTTCTATAGTCGGGTGTATGTATGTTTTTTTTTTTTTTATGTATGTTCACCGATATCTCCGTCAGTTGTGAACCGATTTCCAAAATTATTTTTTTGTTTGAAAGGGTATGTTACCATAGTGGTCCCATAAAAATTTTACTCCTGAGGGATTGATAGTTTTCCCGTAAATCAAAAATAATCACGGATCTTCCCGAAAAATGTGGACCGATTTCCAAAATTTTTTTTTGCTTGAAAGGGTATCTATATCTCGAGGTGGTCCTCATACTTTTTTTTCCTGAGGGATTGATATTTTTCCTGTAAAACTCAAAAAACCTCATTCTCACTACACAATCTGAGTCAAACGTTGAATAGTTTGACATGTTTATACTCTCGAGGTGGTCCCTTAAAAATGTTATTCCTGAGGGATTGATAGTTTTCCCGTAAAAGTAAAAAAACCTCATTCTCACTCTAACTTCTTTAATCTTGACTATTCCAATATCTAACCTAACCTACTAGATTATTTACACTTACACTTTATTTACACAACACACAGTGTTTATTTACACTAAAAATTGAAAAATAAATTTTTTTGAAAAAAAAATTTAACCGACTTCACATAACACATACAGACACTAATCTTCTTATTAATAAATGTGGTGTAAAGTTACGCCGGGTGTAACTTAGGAGTAACCATATTTTTTTTGGAGTTTAGACCTGGCGTAACTTTAGACCGCATTTATTAATGACGGCCTAAGGGTCAAGCTACATTGAATTGGCAAGCGCGCGACTTTTAGTTTTATATCAAGCCATTATATACCTTATGAACATTGGTACAAGATATAGAAACGCTTGTAGAATGAAATGAACCGCTCGCGCCGGCGCTTCCCGCTAGATGGCTTTTCAAAATCTCGTTAAGTATACAAGCGTTTTTATATCTTGTGCCTTTATAGATAAGGTTTCTAATGGCTTGCCATAAAACCTAAAAGTCGCTTCGCTTGCCAATTCAATGTGGCATGACCCTAATGCGGGTTGCAGACCAAGAGCTAAGCTAAGTTAGTTTAGCTTAGCTCGCATAGCTGACGCAGTTTTCCATACTTGTGTGCAGACCGCAAACTATGTGAACTAAGCTATGTGAGCTAACTAAAATATGCGAAGCTAAGTTAGTTGTGTATGCCGATGCGCAGCTACGCGAGCTAAGCTATGTCCCTCCCGCTACCCCGCACACCCTTTGCACATCCTTCGCCAGTGCTGACTGAGCTTTGGCTTAGCTGTTGGTGTGCACGCTATTTATTTCTAGCTTAGCTTAGCCTAGCTTGCTTGGCATAGCTTAGTTAAGCCTTGGCATAGCTTAGTTTTCGGTCTGCAACCGGCTTAAGAACCTTCTATGTACCTACACTAAAAAGAGAAAAATAAGAATATACACATGCAAGTATTATTTACAGTATTCAATTAATAAATTATTATGTTATATTATGTATTTGAAGTCGGTGCCAAAGGGGAAGGTAAATTATTCCAGCATTTCGTGGCAGCATAGCGAAAGCTACCACGAAAGGCAGTCGTTCTGTGACAAGGACAGATGAGGCGTGTAGCAAGGCGCATATAATGGCGCTGAGAGATTTGAAGCTTTTCGTATAGGTAAATAGTGCGGTTGCTGATAGGTATTTAATGACTCCAAAAAGCAGAGCAGCAAAGTGACGAGACCGGCGTGATGACATGTTCAGAAGTTTGTGACTGTTGATGTAAGGAGATATGTGAGCTCATCGCGGGACAGCAAAACAGAATCTGACGAACGCATTCTGTATGCGCTGAATTAATTTCAGAGCGAGCTCACGAGACCTTTAGACCCGCAAAAACCGACAACTATCTGAAATCATCTGGGGCAAGGCGGGGTTGCACTAAAGGAAGTACCTTTCTACACTATCGTGTCCGCCTGCTAAAGTTTTACCTTGTTAGCTGTGAAGTCGAGTATTTCCCGTTCGGTGAGCGTGACGCCCGGCTTAGGCACGACGAAGGCGGTAGGCAGCTCTCCCGCCTTCTCGTCGGGCTTGCCCACCACGCCGCACTCCGCCACACCGCTGTGCTGCAGGATCACGCTCTCCACTTCAGCAGGAGCCACCTGCAAAATCCATTAGCTTTTTTAGGGTTCCGTACCCGAAAGGTGAAAAAGAACCCTATTACTAAGCATCCACTGTCCGTCTGTCTGTCTGTCCGTCGGTCTAGAGGGCTCTATCTAATGAACCGTTAAAGGTAGACAGTTGAAACTTTAACCGAATGTGTATTTCTATTGCCGCTTTATCAGAATTGAGTGCTTTAGACGTTGATCCGGTTCGAAGGACCATGTTTTATTTGTTTACAACATCTATAAATAAACAACTAATCATCATCATCATCATCAGCCTATAGTAGTCCACTGCTGGACATAGGCCTCCCCTAATGAGCGCCATTGCGCCCTGTCCTCAGCTCGACGCATCCAGCTTCTGTCAGCAGCCTTTCGCAGATCGTCACTCCACCTGGCCGGAGGGCGTCCTACACTACGTTTGTCGAGTCGCGGTCTCCACTCAAGAACTTATTTACCCCAGCGGTTATCGGTTCTTCGGCAGATATGGCCAGCCCACTGCAACTTAAGCTTGCTAATTCTTTGAGCTATGTCGACAACTTTGGTTCTATGTCGGATAGTCTCATTGCGGATTTTATCCTTTAGAGAAACTCCGAGCATAGCTCGTTGCATACCTCGCTGAGAGACTTTAAACTGGTGGACTAGCCGTTCTGTGAGTGTCCACGTTTCGGCACCGTAGGTCATGACAGGTAGGACGCTGATTGAAAACTTTAGTTTTCAGACGTAGCGGTATGGGTGACGAGAAGACTCGACGTAGTTTTTCAAACCCAGCTGAATCCTCCTCTTGGCCTCCTTCTCAAAGTTGCTTCTACCTAACTGCAAAATCTGCCCCAGGTATACAGGGTGTAAAAAGACGTTTACCGAAGCCGAAAGAGGTAGGTACAGCATCCCAACACACAACCAAATCCAAAAGGAAGTAAAAAGTTACATACAGATCAGAATATCGTAAAACTGTATTTGGAGTACCACAGGGAAGCGTTTTAGGGCCACTGTTTATTGTTTATATTAACGATCTACCAAAAGTAGTCAGCAACGAAATGGTACTATTTGCAGATGATAGCACGGTTATGTTTACAGATACCAGTATATCTCGTCTAGAGTCCACAATTAATCATTCATTGGTTGAAAAAATTGAAAAAATTCTCAATAAGCGTCTCACATCTTATCTTCAAAAATATAATATTCTTGCTCCTACTCAATTTGGCTTTCGTCCTGGTTTGTCAGCAGAAAATGCAGTATTTGAACTAACTACACATATAGTAAATGAACTTGATAACAAAAACAAAGTTATTGGAGTGTTTCTTGATCTTGCCAAAGCGTTCGACACTGTCTCTGTGCCCATCCTAGTGGAAAAACTTGAGCATATCGGAATAAGAGGGATCACTCTTAATTTATTCAGAGACTATCTAACTGGGCGAACCTTGAGAACTAAAGTTAATAATGTTGTTAGTTCAGCTGAACATATTGACTTTGGTGTGCCTCAAGGCAGCGTGCTTGGTCCAAGCTTATTCCTTATCTACGTCAATGAACTATGCAACAAAAAGCTAAAGAATGGAAGAATATTTTCGTACGCAGACGACACAGCACTTATATTTACAGGTAGAACATGGACAGAAGTACAAAACTTTGCCGAACTAGGACTAAAAAAAGTTACTGAATGGCTTTGCGATAATTTACTTACTCTAAACGTAGAGAAAACTAAATATGTCGCATTTACTAATGCCAGGGGTAGAATGCCTACTTTTAATATAAAAGTTCACAGTAACTGCCAAACAACCAGCTGCACATGTCCGAACTTACAAAGTGTTCCGTGTATCAAATATTTAGGTGTGACTCTTGATTGCCACCTTAACTGGAAACATCATATTGAAACTCTAAGCAAGAGAGTTCGTAAACTAATTTACGTTTTCAAAAACCTACGGAATGTCGCTGACAAAAACTTAACCATATCCGTATACAATGCTCTCTGTAGATCCATTTTATGCTACTGCAACACATCGTGGGGAGGAGCTTGCAGTACTCACATGCTGCAGCTTGAACGTGCACAACGGGCTCTACTAAAGGTTGCTACGATAAGCCATTTAAATTTCCGACATCGGAACTTTATAGAGAATGCGAACTGCTATCGGTCCGACGACTATACATACAAAGTCTTGTATTACTACAACATGGACATGTAACACCTGATCTAATAGGTCAGATAGCGAACAAGAGGCGTAACTACAGAGTGTTTCATATAAAGAGATTTAAAACAGCACTTGCACAGCGACATCAGTGTTTTCTGGGTCCACTTCTTTATAATCACGCATGTAAATCAATAACTCAACTAGTAACGCTAAGCAGAAGGGATGCCAAAATTGCTATAAATGAGTGGCTAATGAATTTCAATTATCTCGAAACAGAAGCTTTGCTTAAAGTAGCTCAATAATTTCACATACATAGTAGTTTCACACACACACACGAACATTCTCTCATATACAGTATACAAACATTTACACACACAAACACTTACACACTCACACACAAACACTTACACACACACACACACACTCACACACAAACACTTCTCACACACAAACACTTCTCACACACAAACACTTACACACACACACACACACACACACTCACACACAAACACTTACACATACACACACACAAACACTAACACATACACACACACACACACACACAAACTAACACATACACACATAAACACACTTGCATGCTAAATCATAATCATATTAATTGTAGTATTGTAAAATTAGGTAATTTTTAATCAGTATCATCTCATATTACCAAATAATGCTCGACTTGGTTTTGTCTCCTATGAAGGAAACGCAGGCACCTGCGATACAAGATTTTCAATCTTAGTGCAGGTCTCTGCAACTCACACCATGTACGATACATTCTATAAACCAACTGCTGTAACCTAGTACCTACATACTTTTTTGTAATAACCGTACCTGATTGCCTAACCATTTATAAAATAATATTAAGTTTAAGTAAGTAAGTACTTGTTTCACACACTATCTGTACGTTTGTCTATTTTTTTGTGATTAAACTTTGATTTGATTGGTTATGTTGAGTCCGTTCTAAGATACGGAATTATATTCTGGGGAAATTCTACTGACAAACAGCGAATTTTTCTATGTCAAAAGAAGTGCATTAGAGCCTTAAGTGGACTTCGTAGAACTGACAGCTCTAAGCCATATTTCATCAAACTGAGAATACTATCTCTGCCGTGCTTGTATATTTATGAGATTGCAACTTTTGTTTGCACCCATATGGACCTCTTTGTAAATCTTAAGAGTAATAGACACAAGCAAAAAATCTGTTTTTTTTATGTTTTTTTTTTATGATAAATGGGTCGGCTCTTGACCTCGAAACTAACATAGGCAAGAATGAGGTCTACGATGGAGCGAGCCTACCCAGAAGGTGCCTATTAAATCTCTTCTTGAAAACAACAGGGTCATAGCTCAGCGGAAATACAGACGCGGGAAGCTGATTCCAAATTTTTGCAGTGCGCATGATAAAAGAACTTTGAAAGCGCTTAGTTCTAATAAGTGGAATATCAACCAGGTGAGGGTGATAATCAGCTGTGCGTCTGAAGTCCCTGTAGAAGAACGGTGAAGGCGGAATAAGGTCGTGTAGCTCCTGGGCACACTCACCGTAGTACAGTCTGTAGAAGACGGACAAACTCGCTACCTCACGACGATGGCTCAGACTGTCGAGTTTTGCTTCGGCAAGACTCGACTTGTTTCCCTCTAAACAAAACAACCCTGTTTAACAAAAGCGTAATGGGTATGGCTCCACGTATGTTTAACAATCTGCCTGTAGCTGTACTCGAGGCTCTCAGCCTTAATGTGTTTAAGGGGAAATTAAAAAGACTTTTAACTGACAAAGCTTATTATAGCGTACAAGAATTTTTAAATGACAATAATTTATAACTTTGATATAATTATCTAATTCTCTCATGACATGACATCAATGTACTCAAAGACTAGTGTAGTTAATTAATGGTTTATTGACATTTTATTCTGTGTGTAGTTTAAATTTATATAATCTTAATTTTATCTAATAATAATAAAGAAAAATGTACCTGAATTTATACGCCGACTGGCAGATCACAGTTGGATTAACCTATTTTTAACATCTTTTTTTAAACCTGTGTATCATAAATAAATAAATTTGATTTGATTTGAAGGATTTTCCGAAAAAATCATTATATCCGGAGAAAACAGCGTTTGAAGATTACTATTTGCGTATGATGAACTGGTCGCGTTTTATTGAAAATTGTAATATGGATTGTACCTAACTAAGTATCTGAAATAAAATGAATTTGAATTTATTACGTAGATTGCTGGATTTTGAGTTTTAACTGTTTTTTTTCTTTTATAAATGAAATTATTGGGTAGGTGCGGTCTTATTATGTTGTCCTGGTAGTAAATAACCAATAATTACGTTTTAAAACTAAAAGAAAAACCGACTTCAATGTTCGACACTACACACGGCGTGACTCAGGGAATCAATAAGTCATCCATAAAAATCTAAATAAGAATAAGTTTTTTTTTTAATATCAACAAGTAGGTACAAGCTTTTAATGGATTACCGTGATCTGATTGAACTCACCGATGTAAGTACAAAATTTCATTTCAATCAACCTATTTTCTGAGGAGTTCCGTTCTCCATCATCGGATCAGCTCGCAGACATCATATTTCAAATTAGTAGATGAAACCTGACCGATGTAGTGAGTTTCAACTCAATCAACCTATTAACTGAGGAGTTCCATTCTCCATCATCAGATCAGCTCGCTGTCACTATATTTTAAAATTTTAGATGATACTTGATCTACAAACCAAGTTTCAACTAAATCGGTCGATTATCTGAGGAGTTCCCTCCATCATCAGATCAGCTCGCTGTCACCATTTTTGAAAATTTTAGATGATACTTAATCTACGAACCGAGTTTCAACTCAATCGGCCTATTGTCTGAGGAGTTCCCTGGAACAGCTCTTGACTCCATCATCAGATCAGCTTGAAAGAAAGAAATAAATAATGCTAAACAGATAATGCTTAGGCTCCACCGGCGTCTAAAGGCAATAATTACCAAAACTGCATACATTTTATGTCAAGTCTCGCGACACGTGAGTTCCTGGCATTAGTAAATTGTCAATTTGACATATTGCATAGAGAGTCTTAGACTTATCTGTCGATTCGATTTACAATGGCTAGGAGGGAAGGTTTTTAGAGTTTTACGGGCAAACTATCAAACCCTCAGGAATAAAATTTATATGGGACCACCTCTGGAGTATACCCTTTCAAACATAAAAATAATTTTGAAAATCGGGCCACAATTGGCGGAGTAATCGCGTAACATGATACAAAAAAAAATAATAATAAAAAAAAAAAAAACATACAGGCGAATTGAGAACCTCCTCCTTTTTTTGAAGTCGGTTAAAAATAAGGTAAAATTACTAATCTAAGTCAAATTATTTTTTGCGTTTTTTTTCGTTAAATATGTTTAGAACCATGGTCTGATTGCAACCCCTCAGTTTTCGGTAGTTGTCTTTTTACATCCTGTATTTAAGATGCTATTATGTATTGTGTATTTGCTGTATTATGTATTTAAGATGCTATGTCACAGTCAGAATTGAGGCCAATTATGATGACAAAATAAGTAAGTGGCTATAACTACTATCCGATCCCCTTTAATCTGATACGGAGTTAAGTGATACAAACGTCCTTACTGCACGCCCTTACACTTTAACCTCTATGGGGAAAATTTTACAAGACCCTTATTTACCTGATATCCCTTGTACTTGATGAGTTCTTTTAATCGGTCGATGATGAAGAACGCGCCATCATTATCGTAATAACCGATGTCTCCTGTCTTCATGTACCCTTCCTCGTCCATCATGTCTCGCGTGGCCTTTTCGTCGTCTACGTAGCACTTCATAATGCAGGGGCCTTTGATGCAGATCTCGCCATGCTGGTTCGGCCCAACTTTTATTCGTTTTTCTATATCGACAACCTGCAATATATGTTATTCTTCTGTCTGTGGCACAAAATAAAAGTTTATTTCTTTCTTTCTTTCAATAGAGTACCTAGCTCAGTAAAACATATTGAAGAGGATGTGATGCCTTCACCCAGCTATCCTACCCAAATGCATGCGTATACACTCTCTAAGCTGTAGAAACTTTCTACATTATAGCACTAGGAGTTTCTACTAGAAACTCCTAGTGCTGTGCATACGTAGACACTCTACGCCTGTATAATCCCCTATGTGCTTAGCTTACGTAGACACCCTCTACGCCTGTAGAAATCCTGACATACCTACGTAGACATCTCAACACCTGTATCCCTAGGTATATAATAATATATTTTTCAACACACTTGCTCATAAAGTGGCTCTATGGTCACTGCAATTAGGCACATAATGACACCCATAATCAAACTGTGACTTTTTCATTATTTTATCTCACTAGTGAGTTATAGATTTTTTTTTAAATTTTATTGGTTGAGTTGCTTTGTTCTTAAAAAAGTTTTTATTAAAAAAAAGATCGTGTTCAATAGAACAAATAAATTAATGTTCCTATTGCTTGCTCATTTCATGCAACTTCTTATTTAAATAGATAATTTTAACTCGTACGTGTTTAATAAATAAAACTTTCACTCAAATATGACTTTTGTTTTCTCTGTAATAAAAGAAAATGTTAAATTCCCCATTTTGTACATACGTGGCAGAATAGGCGCGGAAAAAAAACCCTCATGCCTTTATTTAGTCTGTGGCCGATCGCAATGCGCGCGCATAGGAAAACTGATTAATTTTTCCCTTCTTCTTCTTCTTCTATTAATAGCAAATCATTTTTCACAACTCGTTTTCACTGTTGAAAATGAGTTTTTATTGTTATTTTATTCACAAATGTGTTGAAAAACGTCGTATGATACACGTGTGTATTGATGATTACCGTCCTCGGCTCTCTTAAGACCCTCGCCTACGGCTCGGGTCTCAATGGCGCCTCGGCGGTAATCACCAATGTTACACACTAGTACCATAATGTACTATTATATGCTTATGTAGACACCTCTACGCCGGGGAATCCGGGGATTCTACAATCTCCTACGTTCTTTTCTTACGAACACACGTACCCTCAACGCTGTAGAAACCGCGACGTAGACACTCTCTACGTCTTAAAAATCTTTACGCGCTTGTAGAAGTAGACACACCCTCTACGATGGAAACAACCCTAATTAATTATGGTTTATGTGAGATTCAGTATTTCTACTTCGTACCTTCATTTTTAGTCCAGGGATAGGGTAGCCAGCACAGCCGGGCTTGAGAGTGGCGCCTTCCTCGGGTCTGTCCTTCGTAGCCGTCAAGGATGTCTCGGTCATTCCGTACGCTTGGAATATTCCTGTACAGTTCGGCAAGCTGCAATTAAAACAAACTAGTGAGTGCCTGCAGGGTTTCCGTTTTTATCTGCCTGGAGGATTCCTTCACTTCGCATGTTTCTAAGAATTCCCTGGTGTGGTGATAAGCTGAATGCTGAATTTATGTGAAGTTACTTTGGTTTTGTAGTCTACTATTACAAAATTATTATCTTTCTCGTTACCAGAGTGAGTCTTTCGGGTGTTGATACGACACATCTTATGCAAATATAATTGTTATAAATTATTTGCAGTAAAATGTTGTCTACCGTTTCATGGCAACCGAACTGGTCTCCGCGGTGAGCGGTGCCGCACCGCACCAGACCGTCTCCACCGACGAGAGGTCAAACTCCTCCACTATCGGAGCCTTAGCCAGGAACACCACGAGCGGTGGTACTATCAGTATACTGCGGATCTGTTCAAGAATGACATAATTTAGGTACGTTTAGGAGTAGGTAGGCTACTTATACCTACTCGTAACAAAAAGTTCGAAGAAGAAAACCTAATACTATTCGTGATTGACTGTAACATCTAATAAAAAGATTAATTCAGCTATCTAATTACTTTAAATTATCATAACAGATTATTTTTAAATCTAATGCGATAATCTCTTGACGACCTCTGTAGCGCAGTGAGCGAAGGTCCGCTTGCGACGCAGAAGGTTGCGGGTTCGATCCCCGCCACGCGGGACAAATGTTTGTATGATCTACAGATAGGTACGTACTTGTCTCGGGATGTTTTCTATGTATAATATGTACGTATTTACCAACAAAAAGTATAGGTATGGTATAAGTAGTATATCAGTCATGTAGTACCCATAATACAAGCTCTGCTTACTTTGGGGCTAGATGATGCTGTGTGAAAAATCCAGCATTATTTTTTTATCATTATTTTATTCATCTAGAAGAAGAAAAATAAGTAATATAATATCTCAATATTATATTACTTATTTTTATAAACTTATATTTATAATCTTCTACTTAAGTATACATTATTTTTTACAAAGTAAGACCAATTGAACACGTCATTTTATTAACAAACAAAAAAAATATAAGGAACAGTTAATATACCTTGTACTCTTGTATAGCCTGTAGGTAAGTGATAGGATTGAACCCCTTGGAGAAATAGACAATCATGCATTTGATCATGATGTTGTTGATACTCGTCATCAAACCGTACGCGTGGTACCACGGCATTACGGAGATCAGGGACTTGTCGTTGTCAGTATATCGAGGATCCCTGAAATGAAGGGATTAGATAGGTACGTGTGAAAATAAAACTCGGGCTATTATGAGCATATGATCCCAATTCTGCTTGGCTCACTTGGATTCTATAAATGTAATGTGTAATGTGAGCAAGTGAACAGATTGAAAATCCAAGAGAGCTAAGCAGAATTAGAAGCTCCTTATTAAGCACAAACGTTATCACGTTCAACTATCGTCAGTAAACCAACTTTACAGACAACTATTTTTTTTTATAATACGAGTTTATAAAAAGTACCTAATAGGTACTTATTAATATTTTAATTTATTACCTATAGTAGGTACCTACTTAACTTAATTGTCTTTAATATCATTGTAAAGAATATAATTTGTATTGTTAAGGAAATAAAGGGTTCAATAAATAAATAAATTCTGCTTAGTTCATTTGGATTTTGAGGGATTAAATTATTTGAAAAATATTTTTTTGATCTAGTAGGTATCTGATTTATGAATGTTTTTTAAAGCCTGGAAGAACGATGAATAAACATGTACTAGTGAAAAGTTGATGTTTGCGTCATAGAAGGTTGGCTAAAATACTTGCTCGAAAAACGCAATCGAATACAGGACATTGAGGCTGGAGAGCATGACGCCCTTGGGAAGACCGGTGGTGCCGGACGAGTAGAGGATGAACGCGCCATCAGAGCCTTCCACCTGCACCGCTTCGAACGCCTGCACGTCACTCCCAGCCACCGTCACGCTGCTCAGCAGTGTTATACTACGGTCTACTGCCGTTCCATCTAACTGAATTATTTTCTTCAAACTTGATACGGTCTTCAGTGTGCGTAAATGATCGTTCAACGCGGATTCAGAACAGAACATGAATTTGGGCTTCGAAATTTTCAGAACGTGTATAATTTCCTCTGAAACCAACATAATTACATTTTTTTAATGAATGAATGAAAATTCTTTATTTCACACAATTAATACAATTAAAACAAACAAAAACAAAAGAAAAACCAGATAAAAATGTACAATGGGCGGCCTTATCGCTAAGAAGCGACCAACCTTTGGATGGAGAGGAACATCAGTGAAAAGAAGATTGGTTGGGAAGAAGATTTTATGACACGGGTAAAATTATTACTGTTGAGTATCTACTTTAATTGCGAATGAAGATGGCATGAACTTCGTTAACCATAGAATGAATGTTCAAAACCAACATAGAATGTCTCTTGGGTTAGGGTAATTAATATCCTGGCGAGAGATTTTTCAATTTGGAAAGTTCACCTGAGCAAACTGATAAGCATAGGTACTTGTTGGTAGAGAATGTTGGCCTGCTTTGTCAGCGCAAAGCCCTGTAAGAATTTTATGCGTCTGTCGTTTGCATTTCCAGACCCCAGATAAGAAATCCTAAGTTGCTAACTAGGTAGGTAGCTACTAGGTACTTGTAGTTACTACTCTACTACGAGTAGTAAACCAAACATTACTAAGCATAATCCATAGTATGTACCTATAAGTATCCTTTGTGATATTATTCACAGTGGTAGTGGTGGTAGGTACCATTTTATCTATGAAATGAAAAGTCTTATCAAAATTTTCGATTCCGACGGGATTCGAACCCGCGACAATCAGACGATCCTCCTAATGCGTCCTCCTGACGTCAGATTCGAATATTTGTTAAGCTCATATTTATGTTGAGCACCGGCTAGCGCCATCTATACGTTTCACTCAGTGGACTCATTTTATTTGTCTAGCTTATCCTAAGAAGTTACCTTTTGTGTACATCAAGTTAAGCGTGGTGATAGTGGCCCCACAGCAGACGGCTGCTATCGCTGCGACGAGGTACTCCGGCTTGTTCTCTCCGCAGAGAGCCACCACGTCTCCGCGCTTCACACCGAGTCGCTTTAGGCCGGTGGCCACGTCGACACTCCCCTGGAGAAGCTGTCTGTATGTGGTCTTCTTTCCATTGTCCCCATTAATCTGTTAAAAACGACCTCATGTTTATACTTTCAAACTTTCTCACGATAGGGGAGGATTGGACACCCCCTTGTAACTCGAATGGTAGGTATAGTAGTTTTTGTTTTATTTCTACCATGGTAGTTTAGTTTAGTGCCCGCTCAATGAAATAAACATTACGTAGTTAAAGGAGAATGGGCATTCCCGCCCAAATCAAAAAACTATCGCCCGCAGAGTAGGCGTATGGTGGAATGGGTAGACCTTCAAAAACACTCCATTTCATTGTATGACAGCTAAAAAATCCATCCTACAGAAATCGAGATATTTGCAGTTAAAGGTGGTGACTCTTACCATCATGTTTTTTGACTTACAGCCTTCCCGCAGATAAGCCACTATAGGCATTCGATAGAACTTTAGAAGCACTACATTTCATTGTATGACAGCTAAAAAATTCATCCTGCAGAAATCGAGATATTTGCAGTTAAAGATTAAGTTGAGGGTTAAGTTTGCAGACTTTTACCATCATGTTTTTTGACTTACAGCCTTTCCGCAGACAAGCCACTATGGGCATTCGATAGAACTTTAGAAGCACTACATTTCATTGTACGACAGCGAAAAAATCCATCTTGCAGAAATCGAGATATTTGCAGTTAAAGGTGGTGACTTTAACCATCATGTTTTTTGACTTACGGGCTTCCCACAGACAAGCCACTATGGGCATTCGATAGAACTTTAGAAGCACTACATTTCATTGTATGACAGCTAAAAAAATCTGAATTTGAATATGTTACTTAGGGAGCTATAAAAAGAGGTTTCCCAAGCGGGCAGACACCTGCGATGGTTCCTTCATCATGTCGGTCAGCCTCAAAGTATGGAAAATTACGAGTCAACTTTCGTCATTTTACCAAGGCTGAATTTTATATAAACGGTAAACTTTGGTTTACCGTTTGTTTTATACTTGTTGCATACATATTTTATACTTGTTGCATACTTGTTTGATACATGTTGCATACTTATTTGATACTTGTTGCATACATGTTGCATACATGTTTTATACTTGTTGCATACATGTTTGATACTTGTTGCATACATGTTTGATACTTGTTGCATACATGTTTTATACTTGTTGCATACATGTTTTATACTTGTTGCATACATGTTTTATACTTGTTGCATACATGTTTTATACTTGTTGCATACATGTTGCATACATGTTTGATACATGTTGCATACATGTTTTATACTTGTTGCATACTTGTTGCCTACATGTTGCATTCATGTTTTATACTTGTTGCATACATGTTTGATACTTGTTTTATACTTGTTACATACATGTTGCATACATGTTTTATACTTGTTGCATACATGTTTTATACTTGTTGCATACTTGTTTGATACATGTTGCATACATGTTTGATACTTGTTACATACATGTTTTATACTTGTTGCATACATGTTTTATACTTGTTGCATACATGTTTTATACTTGTTTTATACTTGTTGCATACATGTTTTATACTTGTTGCATACATGTTTTATACTTGTTGCATACTTGTTTGATACATGTTGCATACATATTTGATACTTGTTGCATACATGTTTTATACTTGTTGCATACATGTTTTATATTTGTTGCATACATGTTTTATACTTGTTACATACATGTTTGATACTTGTTTTATACTTGTTGCATACATGTTTGATACTTGTTGCATACATGTTTGATACATGTTGCATACATGTTTTATACTTGTTGCATACATGTTTTATACTTGTTGCATACATGTTTTATACTTGTTGCATACTTGTTTGATACTTGTTGCATACATGTTTTATACTTGTTGCATACATGTTTTATACTTGTTGCATACTTGTTTGCTACATGTTGCATACATGTTTTATACTTGTTGCATACATGTTGCATACATGTTTTATACTGGTTTTATACGGCAGACTTTGAAGCTGACCGACATGATGAAGGAACCACCGCAGGTGTCTGCCTGCTTGGCAAACATCTTATTATAGCTCCTCAAGTAACATACACAAAGTTCAGGTTATATACTACTACGAAAGCATACTTACAATTACTTTTGTTTAAGGGTGACTTTCAGGGGGTTGGAACTGTACTAGGGATCTGACAAAGGACGACGTGATTTCTAATACTTGTACTGTTTCAAGCCAAATATATCAAAATGAGCTTTATACACTTTGACATGATGAAGGAACCACCGCAGGTGTCTGCCCGCTTGGGAAACCTCTTTTAATAGCTCCCGAAGTAACATTATAAAATTCAGCCTTGGTAAAATGACGAATCTTGGGTGCTATTTTGGGCACCTTTGATGCCTCATATCTCCCAAAGCCACCCGGACCCAAACTTCATATTTGGGGATCGTACATAACCATACTGGGACTACACACAGACAAAGTCTCAGCCTTTATAAAATGACGAAGGTCTGCCGGTCGCTGGCTCTCACCCTATAAGTCAAAAAACATGATGGTTAAAGTCACCACCTTTAGCTGCAAATATCTCGATTTCTGCAGGATAGATTTTTTAGCTGTCATACAATGAAATGTAGTGCTTCTAAAGTTCTATCGAATGCCCATAGTGGCTTGTCTGCGGGAAGGCTATAAGTCAAAAAACATTGATGGTAAAAGTCACCACATTTAACTGCAAATATCTTGATTTCTGCAGGATGGATTTTTTAGCTGTGATACAATGAAATGTAGTGCTTCTAAAGTTCTATCGAATGCCCATAGTGGCTTGTCTGCGGGAAGCCTGTAAGTCAAAAAACATGATGGTAAAATTCACCACCTTTAACTGCAAATATCTCGACTTCTGCAGGATGGATTTTTTAGCTGTTATACAATGAAATGTAGTGCTTCTAAAGTTCTATCGAATGCCTATAGTGGCTTGTCTGCGGGAAGCCTGTAAGTCAAAAAACATGATGGTAAAAGTCACCACCTTGAACTGCAAATATCTTGATTTCTGCAGGATGGATTTTTTAGCTGTCATACAATGAAATGTAGTGCTTCTAAAGTTCTATCGAATGCCTATAGTGGCTTGTCTGCGGGAAGCCTGTTAGTCAAAAAACATGATGGTAAAAGTCACCACCTTTAACTGGAAATATCTCGATTTCTGTAGGATGGATTTTTTTGCTGTCATACAATCAAATGTAGTGTTTTAGAAGGTCTACCCATTCCACTATACGTCCACTCTGCGGGCGATCGTTTTTTGACTTGGACGGCGCTTCATACATGCCTGCCCGTTCTCCTTTACAGGTGGTTGATGATTTTGCAAAAAAAAATTGTTATAAGTAGTCGTTGTAAGTTCGTCGTGTTATAAGTTCGCGAGTAAAGTCATCTGCTCCCTAATGGCGCGGATGTCCTCACGAACAGCGTCGGGTGCTTGGTGGGAAGCCATGACCCCTAACTAACACCCTAACCAAAATGGTGCCCTAAACGAAGAAGTCCTAGGCAACGCAGGATCTTTGTCTGCAACTCAGGAACTCAGGAACAGCGTTGGGTTAGTTGGCACCGTTAGTTAGGTATCCCAAGAAGACGTCAGCTGGTGGATGTGGTTTTCTGCCCTGAAAAGGGCGCTCTTCTAGTCCTGAGAAGGACAACCTTTTAGTCCTAAGAAGGACTATAGAAACATTAAAGTAGACGTTGAAGTCAAAGAAACGCACTTTGAGGTTGATTTGCCAGAGAAACCATGTCCAGGGAGCAGGCCCGGTCCGAGGGGGGTGGTCATGACATCGTACACGTCAAATAGTAAAATCTTGTGTATTGTGCACAATGATGTTGTATACTATAATAAGTAACCCATTATATAGTATCCCATTTCTCTGATTGTGCATTAAAGTCTAATATTAGTGTAGTGACCCCACCCGCAAAATTCAGTAGTGAGTCTCGCACATTGACCCAAGTCCAAGGACATATTGTTTCGGAATGCGAACTACTTACAAATAAATATTACCTACAATTATTGATTGAGCCTGATAATGTTTATTTTATTTAAATATTGTGGGTCTTTAATGAAATATACTTATACTAGCCGCGCTCCCGCGGTGTAACCCGCGGTCCCTCGGGATTTTTTCGGGATAAAAAGTAGCTTAAGTCCTTCCCTGGGATACAACCTTTATCCATGCCAAATTTCAGCCTAATCTGTTCAGTGGTTTGGGCGTGAAAATGTAACAAACAGACAGACAGACAGAGTTACTTTCACATTTATAATATTAGTATAGATTATGTAGGTTGGTAGTAAGTTACGTACATTTACTTATAACTTAAAAGTGACTTACCAAAGCTACACTGTCCCCATTTTCGCATATTTTCCTCAAGCAGTCGATCAAATGTTGTCCAAGGGACAAATGTGCCGGTATTCTTAAGGCTGGACCGCCGTCTACCACATTATTATTGATCTTAATTTTATTTGGCACACCCATTTTTGTACCTACTTATTTATTATTATTGTTAAAGCTGTTCCTAAATGACGCCGGCGCGCGTCGCACTCAGATACAATACCAAGGTACTGACTTTATTAGACACAGCGCTAGTACCTATAATAAGAGTAGGTACATTTAAAGTACGGTTATCTGCTCCGATTATAGTGGGTATTTAAATAGGTTTGTTTATCTACATGGTAGGTACCTACGTATGAGTGTCATTTATTATTTAGAATTACATTACTACATAGAATAGGCGGCTGGGGCTACATAGAATATTTTTGTGTACCTACTAACTACGAAAAATTAATAAATTGTAAAATTTTTGTCAGTTTTTGTTTCTTGTGCCCCCCCCCCCAGAAAAAAATCCTGGATCCACACATGCTACATAATGTATTAAAACAAAGTCGATTTCTCTGTTCCCTATATCCCTATGTATGCTTAAATCTTTAAAACTACGCAACGGATTTTGATGCGGTTTTTTTCCCATAGATAGAGTGATTCAAGAGGAAGGTTTTTAGGTTTAATACATGCATAATATAGTCGAGGAACACTGATAATTTTAGAGGTATCTAATGTGATGTCGTGAATTTCTAATACATTTTTTGCGCTTACATTGCAAACGCTGGCTAAACCCTAATATTTAGCATCAGCATTACACCCGTGCGAAGCCGGGGCGGGTCGCTAGTAAAAGATAATTTATGAATAGTGTCATAGAAATAGTGTCCGACCCTTAGATGATCGAACGCGGCCGCGGGTCCGACTAGGTCCGACGTGGGTCCGACCCACGTCCGACCCACAGAGTAACCTAAGTTTCGGTTTCGATTTCGGCCAGTTTCGTCCAAAAAATGAGGTCCGTCCAAAAAACGGTATATAAAAAACGGTATATCGCGGACTAGGACGGGATCAGGAGAGGTAGTGGATACTGGCAGGGATTATAAATTTTATAAATTTTATAATCCCTGCCAGTATCCACTACCTCTCCTGATCCCGTCCTAGTCCGCGATATACCGTTTTTTATATACCGTTTATATGAATAGTGCTTTAAAGATGGATTATCGCATTCCGTTCGGATAACTTCGAGAGAGTCCGTGGCTAGTTTTTATTGCCAGTTGTGTCCGCATGCTGGTGCTGGGGACAGTTTTATTGAGATTGGGTGTATTTTCTGTTTTCTTACACGTGGAATGGGAAATGGGAATGGATTTAAAGTTAGAAAATAAGGCTTGGTCATATAAAAGCTCATGCTAAAGCCCCTGTGCGTTCACACAGTAGCTGTGCTGTTCTGCCCACTGTTCTGCCCTCGTGTACAAGCCGCTTATGACTGCGTGCAGCAGACTGTGATATAAATAAAGAGAAGTGGTATACATACAAAGGTACCATGCTAAATCCATGATACATACAACTGCTATAGACTGATTAATTTATTTATTTATTTATTTATAAGAAGTAACATTACAGTTGGTACCAATACGTTACAATATCTATTTACCCGTAGTAAAATGTATAAAAATAAAATTAATATTAAAATTAATATTGCACACAAGAAATTAAAAGAGAAAATATAACAAAAATTAAGTAAACATTTCTAAAGTTTAAACTAGTTTCTAAATATTTTCAAAATAACTATACATTACTTTTTCCAAACTGGTGTAGCTGTCTACAAATACATCAGTTTCTGGGTACAGCTTGAGGAGCTCATTAAGATGATGTTGAGCACGGCAGATGGGAGATTGTTGTCTTGCTACTGTGCGTGCGGGAGTTGGCGCAAATAATGGAACTCTACCTGGACGGAACCTAACAAGTTGCTCAGGCACGCATAGCCTGCTGGCTTCGCTCACCAGATCGGGGCAGTCCAGTGTTCCTCTTAATATACGACACACACCCATCAGCTGATCGATCAATCTTCTTCCCTCCAGCGAATTATAGCCCAGTGTACCGAGTAAATACTTTGTCGGATACATAAACGGATAGTATCCTAGACTCTTGTTATAAAGGAAACGTAAAAATCTTTTCTGTACCTTCTCTATCATAAGGATATATGTAGTTTCATGAGGATTCCATACACACGAACTATATTCTATTTTGGTGCGTATGAGAGCAGTATACAGTAGCCTTATCGCATTGACTTGGGTAAAATCCCTGCAGTTACGGGTTACAAATCCCAGTCGTTTGAAACAGTCAGCCGTGAGTGACCGAATGTGCTCATGAAATGTTAACTTTACATCAAATGTTATGCCATGGTAAGGGGGCAGATCTCTAACGCTATTGTAAGCTGATAATAGACTACTACCACTACTACTACTACTGACTCGCATATAGTTTCTCTGAGATTCAGGGACTGGCATACCTAGTTTTACCAGCATGGATTTAGCATGGTACATTTTTTTATCTTAGATTACCATACCAGTACCTCAGCCAGTACTGTGTTTGCTGAGAAAACGTAGGAATAGTATCGGTATTTTTTTGACAGACGTTGACAGAAAGGTGGATGTGACATTTCCTACGAAATAGCTGCTACAATTAATTCATCATTATTTTGGAGTTTGGTTGGGGCCACTTGGGATGATTTAATTTAGTTTTAGAAGATCGAGTTCAAACGAGCGATAAAAATATATCAAAATGGTAGTAGGAGCATTTCCTATTGCAAAACTATCTGTTTTGTTAATCAAGCAGATAAGTAAACCTATCGCTAATATTTGTAAAGAACGAGCCAAGAATAATCCCTTTTTCAGGACCTATGTTTGTATGCCTCCAGCTCAATGTGAGTGATTTTCTGTCTCGTAAATCCTCTTTAAATATACTATCAATTTTTGTAAATAAAGTTTGGTAACAGCTTGTGAAATGTAGATGCGTAACCTCTTTCACAGTCTACAACTGGTGTGAAGTAAAGGCAAAAATGTGGATCCTGAACCTTGGGAAGCCAGTCAATATCCCTGTTCTAAGTCAAGAAATGGCTATTGAGCTTGGTGCTAATCTTCTTGGAGAATCAGTTATCTTCATAATTGGTGCAGGATTGCTTATTGTAGAGTATAACAGGTATGTATTCAGTTTCATGCAGCTAAGACAACATTTAGGTGAGGAAAGAATCAGGAAATTGTATTATATTGATTTCAGACAAAGTAAAAAAGAATCTGCAAAGGAAGCAAAAAGAGAGGAGGAAATGAATCACATCACAAATACTATAACTGATCTCTACTTCACTGTCCAGAGCCAGCAGACCCAACTGCGGGAAATGGAAAGGTTGATTCATTCTATTGGTGAGTATATTTTGGGTACTTTTATTTCTGAAAGGGCCATTAATCTGCTACTATCTTGATTTCGGATTTGAGTGTGCAAGAAAAAAAAAATTCTTATAAATGATTGTTTTCATATCCTTGGGTAAATGAACTTCACAGATATTTATTGTTTTACAGGTGGTGAGAAACCTGTCCAGCCAGCACCTGGGGGTGGAACCCCTGCAGGTCCCCCGCCGCCTCCCGCGGCACCCACCCCTGCACCCCTACATGTTTCCCGTCCTGCAGTTGCTAAAGATTTTGCTACTCCAACCCCATACCCAAACAAAGGCATTATACTTCAATCTTTGAATTATATACAAATGGACGCTTTTAGTTCTTTATTTCCCAAAAATAATGTAAATAATGAAACTGATATTAGAGCAAATGATGAAAAAAAAGTAAACACTCATAAGCGGGAACCAGCCATACTCTCCGTGGCATTGTACAATATAGAGAATAACTTTAGAAGTTTGTTTTGAATGTGTATAGTCTGTTGTTTATTATTGTTTGAAAAGTATTTGTTGGTAGATAGATAAGTTGTTTTTATGAGTATGCTAACCTGTTTAGGTAAATAGTGAATAGAATCATAAAGTAAACCTCTGTAACCATTACATCTGTGCTTACTAGTTTAGTAACTAACTTTATTAAATGCTACTTCATGGTCTCACTTTATTATTATTTTAAGTTAAAAGTATAATCTTTTTCATACAACATGGTTACTGAAACTCACCCTCATGTATTTATCTTATTTATTCAATAGGTATTCAATAACTATCTCTACCTTTTCTACATAAATTAGTTCTGCAAAATAGCTAGATTGATAATAATAATAAACTTTATTGGAACACATAAACAATACATAGGTATAATACATAAACATAGAAAGTCGATGATATCGATGTGTCGCAAATATCAGCGCCCTCCTCCGAGAGAGTTCCTTAATATTTACAGATGGTATAAGACCACTACCATCAATATTTTAAAAATTGATCCACTGCTTAGCATGAATGAAAGTCAATAAGCATGTTTCATATACCAATCTAACAAATAATGAAGATCCAGGGTAACCAACACAGATTGGGATTACATAGACATAATAATAATGTCAGTAGGTAGGATTCTAGAGTAATAATAAACAAAGTTGTTTTATGATCTTTATTATTCCAACCATTCTTTCATATAAGTACATTCTTGTGGTGTGATAAGTCCGGTTGAGCTGCATTTATTAATGAGAGGACAAACTCCGCATGGCACCTGGACCAGCCCTGGCGGGGGGATGAGCGATTCTATAGCCCTGAACACTTTGCTCCCATCAGGAAATACAGTGCTTTCTGCTTTGCCATCATACACTAGTGTATTTAGAATGGTGATAACATCCTCAACATCTAAGGAAACCTGAAAACAATGTAAAGAATATTCAATAAATAGTTGAAAATATAGTCTTTTATTTCTTGAAATTAATACTTTCATCTGAATCTTATTTTTTACCTGAACTTACTTTGCTTATACCTAAATCAGTAATGTACTTTTGAACTTCAGCTGCTGTAGCATAGGACTGATTTCTGCCTATGATTGGGCCTCTGGGGTTGTTCTTAATCTTATCTGCTTGCTGACTGAGAAATCTGAGGCATTGTACATTCAGAATATCCACAAATTCTGACTCAAAATCCTGGTCTTGGTACCATGCTCCACCAGAAATAGATCGATCTGGTTCTAAATTATAAAGCATGTAAACTTTTTTCTTTGATGCCTGAAAAAAAAAACATGTTTAGTGAAACAATGCTATAACAAAACATGGGCAATCTCCACAGTAAAACTTATGTTGTAATAGTTGTCTGATTCTACATAAAGTTAAGCATAGTGCGAACCAAGCATTAGGTACATAACTCCAATATGATCCATAACTCCAATGACAGGGTGAAAAAAAAAAGACTTAGTTTATCTTTGAGTAGGACAGAACACAATAATTCTTTAATCAATACTTACATTAACACATTTCACAGCTTTGATAACTTTCTTTCCTTCAAGGCTTTTTAGAACTTTAATAAGTTGTGTATTGGCTAAGTTTGAGCGAACTCTAATATCTCTTATCCAAATACCCTTGTTTCCAGCTTCTTGAATCAAATTATAAACAACCTTTTCTTCATTATCTGCACCTTTTACAGCCTGTTTGTTTGTTTGGGTTTTAAGTCTGTAATTATAACTTTATATTAGTGTACCTATCTATGGATTTCTTTACTTTGATTCTTTACTTTGATCAAATAGGTACTACCAAACAAACAAAATATGGTGCTAGTCCAAAATGTGCACTTAGGTACCTGTAAATAAGAGACCCTCCTTGATTGAATAAATCGAAATGTTCTTGCTGTAATAGTTCATTGATAGCAGTAACCAATTCAGCAGCTGATACTTCTGGTAGTGCTGCTTTGATATCGTCGTGAGATATCCCTTTATGGTTGCTTTTAGCGACGCCTAATATTTTTTCTTTGATATCTTCGGATTTAGAAGTCATTTTTTCGTCGGAACGTAATTAATAATGTAAATAAAACAGCAGACAGAACAGCTGACACAGCTGTAACTGCAACACCTGCCTCCTGCAAGCAAGCAAATGCAACCGCAGCAGTTAGAAAAGAAATAACCACCTTACTCCGTGTAACCCTCTGTGGGGGTGTAACCACCACGGAACAATATTAATCTAACGAGTATTACGGTAATTACGGTAACCACCCACAGACAGACAGAACACTGTCGCTGTCGGAAAGTACTTTGTGAGTGTTGCACTACGCCCTAGCATGCATTATATGAGTATTCATATTTTTTTTGAGAAAAAGATAATTTTTGGTGTTAAATGAAAACTTTGGCATTATTTTGTTCATTCTTTCGTTCGGTTCTCTGTCTTCTTGTTTTTTCGTTCATGTCATCATAGTTCATTCATTGGTTTTGTTTTTTGTTTTGTTTTCGCTTGGCTACAAAAAGTGTTGAAGCAGCGGATCAAGTTTGTTTGTTTATTTATTTAGTTTTGTTGTGTTTCGAGGAAATGAAAGATACGAACGGAAACTGCCGGATTAATCAAGTTGTATTGTAACAATGTTCATGTTCACACAGAAAGCTTTCGTCTAATTTCACTAAAATTCTATCGCCCAAATTCCGATACGCTTTGACTTTGGTTTTCAGCTCAACAATGAGAAGAATAACATTTAGACTTCTTGTTGTTTTGTTTGTAACATGTGTAACTATTGTTTACATGTTGAGATTATTGAATATTTCGATAGAACTCAAAGAAGAACGGTTCGAAGCAGTACGGTAAGGATGCTGTCTACACAATAGCAACTTCACTTGTTTAGTAAGTACTTATCAAAAACTCATCTTTACTTTTTATTTTCAGAGAACAATGGAAAGACACAAGACACTCAAACATTACAAAAATGCATGACATCAGTAGAATAGTGCTATCGTTTGTTGTATGCGACTCCAGATTTAATGAATCCATCAACGTAGTAAAATCGGTCCTTCTTTTTACTAGAGTACATGTGCATTTTGTGATATTCACTGATGATATTCTTTGGCCCAAATTCAATGAAACATTTACAAACATGAAAGCTATTACAAATAATCAGCTTGGATTTGAACTGCACAGAATAAGTTTTCCTGAACCAAATCAAGAAGACTGGTTAAATTTGTTCAGTAAATGTGCAGCACAGAGATTGTTCATCCCAGTAAGTACATACATATTGTCGTTGATGCTGCTCTGTCTGTATAATAAGTACCTACATAATTCCTAAAAATATTTTGACAAAGTAATGTATGAGAAGTCTGTATAGCTAGTTTCCTTCTCTCTTCAGAAACTGATACCTCACATAGATGCTATGATCTATGTCGACACAGACACCTTGTTCCTGGGTCCAGTTGAGGAATTGTGGCACTACTTTGTCAAGTTCAACACATCTCAGATATCAGCCATGGCACTAGAGGATGACAACCCTAATGTGTCATGGTATCCTAGATTTGCTAAGCATCCTTTCTATGGAAAATATGGTCAGTATAGCTGCATAAAAGGAATAACTTATCATACAAGATACTTTACTCGTGTGCTATTTAGATGATTAACTATGCTCAGGGTGTACAGGATCCTTTTTAGGATTCTGCACCTAAAGGGTAAGACGGCACCCTATTACTAAGACTCCACTGTCTGTCCATCTGTCCCCAGGCTGTATCTCATGAACTGTGAATAGTTAGACAGTTGAAATTTTCACAGATGATGTATTTCTGTTGCCGGTATAACAATAAATACTAAAAAATGTAGTATAATAAATATTTAAGGGGGCTCCTATACAACTAACGTGATTTTTTGCCGTTTTCATAGATAATGGTATGGAAACCTTAGCGTGAGAGTCTGTTTCGCACTTGGGTGGTTTTATTTGTAAGATTTTTATGGCAGTATCAGAGGCAGGGACTGAGTTGGAGTCCATTAATATACAATTGAGATTCAAATCCACAATTCCACAGATTGGTAGTCAAGACATTTACCAAGACATCACAGAGTGAAAGCCAATTAACCAACTGTGACTAGAACACTGTTTTTTATCTTTAGTTTAATTAAATTACGTAATTATGTATTTTTATATTTATTGTTTCGTGTAAATATTCTGTAATATGTTTTGATGAAATAATAAAATACTGATGAGTTTATTTCAGGCCTGAACTCTGGAGTGATGCTCATGAATCTGACAAGGATGAGGGACTTTGGCTGGACTGACTATGTCACTCCAATCATGCTGAAGTGGAAACTATACATTCCATGGGGAGACCAAGTATGTTGTTATCTTATTTGCCAAAAATTTTGGGACCTCAGATAACATCTTTTCACTATGGAGGTGTAAGAAATTTGTTCCAAAAAAATGTCCAATAAGTTGTCCTTTTTAGGGTTCCCTCTGCACCTCAAAAAGGAAAAAACGGAATCCTTATAAACGGTTTTTGCTTTCGCATGTACGAGTATAATATCTACTACCTACCTACCTAATAACTTTGTATGTAGGTAGTACCTAACAGTTTGAACTGTTTTATAAATACGTACCTAGTGTACCTACTTTAGCCTTTGTACGGAAGAAGTACGGATTCCGACTCGCACTTGACCGGTTTTTTTGATTAGATTCTCAATTTTTAAGTGTTTTAAATGCAGTAAGACTGACCAGCACTTTCATACACCTTAACGCGGTGAATGGGTTTGCTACATATCACTTAATAAAATAAATAAAAATAAATCTTTCAATACATATTAATATCATCACGACTGCACCGCGCCTGGGCATTAAGTCATGATGACGTGTCTTTCTTTCTAGTATTCTAGTAATATTCTTGATCGACGATTCTTAGTATTCTAGTGTAGATCTGTCAGTGTGTGTGTAATGTTTCAGGACATCATAAACATAATATTCCACTACCACGAGCGTGCAGTTTTAGAGCTATCGTGCCGGTACAACTACCGGCCGGACCAGTGTATGTACGGCGATGCTTGCGCTGCGGCCTCTGCTGAAGGAGTCTTCTTGCTGCATGGCAGCCGGAAGGCTTTTCATAATAACAAACAACCTGCCTTTCAGGTACATACCGATCTTTAGATTACTAACATCAATGTATAGGTGTTTGTGGTCACTTAGACGCATCACCACTGAAAAAGATCTGAGAGAATGTCTACTGCACCTCGGGGAAAGAGAAATACATCGCCGGCCTAACACAAATCATTGCTTGCTAATAAAAGTACTTTATGATGGCATGCTTAGCTTATTTGGTCTTACAAATTCTAGATCTCTGTTATTTTCGCGTAGATAATTGGTTTTGCCAAAATCTTAGGTATACAAACATTTAATAAAACACCCAATAGTCACATACATCAGTTAATCGCCCACGGATTCTTCCGATGTGAGAATTGAACTCGCACCTGTTGCTTGTCATTCAGCTGTAGATCTAAAACAATATTATTTTATTTACAGGCGATATACAGAGCGATTGATTTGTACGAGCTCGGTACAGATCCTTCTAAGACGTTGCTTTCAAACATATCCAGCTTCATGTCGGAATCCGCGACGTCTAACTGTGGAAATCTAAAAGCTGGATTTCTTAGAGTTCCTACGGAAACGTTTAAGCTGCTCTACTCCTTACCAGATAGATAGCAACTTCGGTAAGTTATATTTAAGTTATAACCAATTTTGTTAAGATTAACTTAATTTATGATAGTGTTTTACAATTTTCGAATACTACTACTAAGATGTATATCATTATCTGTGAGAACTTGTGATTGGCCATCAATATTGCATGTATTTTTAAACAGTAACCCATAAATGTACTTATCTGTAAGTTCTCCTTAAACTCATAAAATAAAATAAATTAAGAACGCGGCAATTTTAGAAATAATTATACACTCAAAGGCACAATTAACCGCCCGCCTATATTTTTCGTCACCCTGATTGTTTATGTTAACTGTGGCATATCGAATGTTTTGTTTTAAGTTGAGTGGGTACTTTAGCAATAAACTAACACCTATTCAGATGAATAAACCTGTGTCAATGAAACCTTTTAGGAATTTAGTGAATTGGTTCCTTGTTTGAAATTGTTGCAATTGCGTTACCGTGTTTACATTTCTCTTTCTTTTCTGCCATCGTGTGTGAATATTGTTTAATTTGAGTTTTTAGTGTATTCTTGATTCTTTGTGACTGAAAAAAATGCCTCTTGATGCAACTGGTGCTGCTAGGGCAGTAGCTTTAGCTGACGCTGGTTATAGCCAACGTCGCATCGCTCATACACTCAGAGTACCTCGAACTACGGTACGAGATGCCATCAGACGCTTTCGAGAGACTGGTTTATACACGAGGAAGCCAGGTCAAGGTCGACATCGGCGCACTTCAGCTCGGGATGACCGCTTTGTTGTCAGTAACGTGCTCAGAAATCGCTTTTGCATCGCTATTCAAGCGCGTACACGTCTTTTTGAGGTGAGAAATATCAGTGTGAGTGAACGTACCATTAGAAGAAGACTGGCTGAAAGGAATCTGAGGGCTTTTCGTCCAGCTCGCGCTCCACAACTGCTCCCACAACACCGTAGAGCTAGACTTGCCTTTTCGCGAGAATATGCTGACTTTACTGTAGAGGATTGGAAGAACATACTGTTCTCAGATGAGAGCAGAATAGCCTTAAGTGGTCCAGATGGACGTCAACGTGTATACAGGCGCCAAAATAAACGGTTTGCTCCATGCGCAATAACTGAAACCGTAGGATATCAGGGACGGTCAATAATGGTTTGGGGTGGCATCTCTAACGAGGCTCGTACCGATCTTGCGGTGTTTAATAGAGGCAATGTGAACACACAAAGATACGTGGAGGAAGTCTTACAAGACCACGTCATACCTTTTGCACCATTTATTGGTGAAAACTTCAGATTAATGCACGATAATGTTCGTTGCCATACCGCAAGATCTGTAACTCAATACCTCGATGAGGTCGGGATTCAAGTTTTGCCATGGCCGGCACGCAGTCCCGATCTGAACCCGATTGAGCACATTTGGGACATCCTAAAACGACGTATCCGAGGAAGAGTACCGGCCCCTACGACCCTAGGAGAGCTCAAGACGGCTGCGGTAGAGGAGTGGCACAATATCCCTCAGTCGGATATTCAACACATCATTGATGGATTGTCAAACCGGCTCCAAGAAGTCATTATGGCCCGATGTGGTAACACACATTATTAAAATTGAAATAAAAAAAAATGGAAGATTTTTTTCAAAATTAAACAAATTACATTTTCATGTAAATTTTTTACTTTTTCGATTTTTTGGCATATGTTTTTAAATAAACGGATTTTTTCAAGACTTTTTTTTAATTTTATTTATTCTAAATGGTTGCTTTTAACATAACTTCCATCAAATGTTGTCCTAATTTGACGATTACTGTAAACTAAACGAAATACAACGTGGGCGGTTAATTGTGCCTGTGAGTGTAGTTATTACGATTATTACGTAACTATTTTTAATAAGTAAAACGTCACAATTAGTTATGGAATTACACATGGTTAGTTATTCTAGTTAATTAGAAAATATTGTGTACAATGTTTGATTTAAGAATATCAACACTCTATTTTGGTATGTTAACCTACTTTATTAAGTTTCTTATTTAAAATGTTTATTTATAATTTTACGATTATTTTCCATTAGATTAGGAAAAAATATCTGCCTCATATTGTATTATTAGTGAATACCAAGATATTATTCTAAGGCAACTATTTATGCGCATAGCATGGTGCTTAATACTCTACCGAAATGTATTATTATGTTTTATCATCATTATTTTATTTTGATATTTTACGAAACAATAAAGTTATTTTTTCAAACCTTTTGATCTATATTTGTTTTTGATGTCTTTACATATCTATATTAGATGATTATTACAGCGTGAGGAGGCAACCTACACTGAACGGGACGCTGTAGTGCATGGGACATTGTTTGAGATGGAATAGGCTTGCCCAGCACCTAAACCGTCCTCTCAGCTTAATCGGCCTTGTCCACAGGAAAGAACGATACGTGTGGAGCTGACTAAGCTGCGGGTATCCTCACGATGTTTTCCTTCACTGTAAAGAGCTCGTGTCAAAGTGCATATATAAATAAATAAATAAATAAAGTAAATATACATTTTACGGAACGAAAAATCCATTGATGCACGGACGGGATTTGAACCCACGACCTTCGATTGAAAGTCGAGGCACAACCCCATTCGGCCAACACGGCTCAATTTTAATGTCTGATACCATCATAATACGAGTAGCTGCTGTTACGACAAATAAAGCTTTAAAATAGTTAAAAATGAATTCAAACAAAAGCAGTCTATCAAACATTGTACAGTTTTACGTTGCTCTACTCAAGTTTGTACTGGACCGGTTTTGTATAAAGATGCTCGAATAAAATATTTTCTGTTGAACATAGAGGCGATCCTAAATATCTACAAAAACTATAAAACTGCGAGATAATCCGCTATGTACTTTTTGCTAGTATTTTTTGCTAAGAATCCTTGAACGATGATCTTTTGTCCTGACTTTTTATCTTCATCGACTCGAACTACAAACTACTAAAGCGCAGAAACATATTTGGTTAGAGACATTAGATTTAACTCGGTATTTGTTGGTATTCCAACGATTTGCAATTACGTATATTCGAAATTTCATCCAAATTAATCGGTCCAGACGTGAACTGACAGTTGAAACTTAAAAATACAATTTATGACCTTTTAATTTTAATAATAATATACTTTTTGTTTGTAAATACATACATATTACACATAGAAACACCCAGACCCGAGATAAATATTTGCAGATCATACAAATATTTATCCCGCAATGGGGATCGAACTCGCAACTTTCTGCGTCCCAAGCGGGCTTTCACCTACTCCGCCACAGAGGTCGTCAAAGATCTTATCAACTTATCATCATCTAAACTAGATTTTATATTATACTTACTAGTTGTCCGTCGCGGTGTTACCCGCGGTCTCTCGGGAAAACTTCACTTTCCCGGGATAAAATATAGCCTATGTTCATCAGTTATAATGCAGGATTCTAATGGTGAAAGAATTTTTCAAATCGGTCCAATAGTTTCGGAGCCTATTCAATTCAAACAAACAAATCTTTCCTCTTTATGGTGTAAGAAGAAGATTGTAGATATTTTTTTATATTCTATTTTTGTCGTAAACCTCATTAAAAGGAGGTGATCTTTGGAACCATGAACTTGCTTAATATATTACCCACGACGATGGTCATTGCTTATTTATTACCAACTTTGTTATTTTATTGTGTATTGTATAGGCAAACGAACGCTGCTTAACTCTTTCAGTGCCGAGCCCGCCGATCGGCGGGATGAAGTTCTTGGCTCACATGCCGGACCCGCCGATTGGCGGGCAATGTACCAATGTATGGTGACATGGGGGGGAGGTCGTTCCTTTCTAGGGCGGCGTTCAATGGGTTAACCCATCTCTCGTAGATGTATGCGGCCATTGATGATGATGTATAGGCAATCTACTTACTTTGTAAAGTATGTATTTTATTTATCCATTTACCTATTTATTTGTTCCAATCATTTGAGAATCAAAATATTTTTTGCTGCGCGTTTGTTACGCGTTTAGTTAAATTCGATAACTTGTAGTACACTACCTACACTTAGCAAACTTGACATATCGCTAAACCAAACATCAATCGAACTACGAGTATATTGGGGAATGAGTAAAATTGAAAAACATGGTAAAATATAATTAATTTATTTTTAATACTCAAGTTATGATAGTAGTATGTGTTACAAATTATAATTTATAACACATACTATACAATTTTCCTTTTGTTCATATAAATCACTACTAAGCAAGTTTGTGCCAGCAATTTAATACATGTAAAGATAGCATTAGAAAAAAAACTAGATATACCTACATACATCAACATGGTTCAAAAAACGGTTAATTATTTATCACTCAAACCAATAAAAAACCTTAGTTGTATTTGCAATAACATAAAATGAATAATATGCAGTAGGAAGGTAAGTAAAGTACACTCTTCGACTTTGCTATTCGACTGCTATCACTATATTTTAATAACAGTTCTAATTTAGTCATATTTTTAAACAAATCTCTCAAAGATTTAAGGTCAAAGATTTAAAATATTCTATCAAAAATAATTCCCTAAAAGGCAAGTCATATAATATTTTACGAATACAAACAAGTCTCAGCAGACGACAAATATCAATAAAATCAATAATTAGATAACAGAACAATCAAAGATGTGCGCAAACGCAAGCAGTCGATGTACCGGAAGTCACTATCAATATTTATATTGGTAAGTACATAACATAAACTTACTTCTATCTTCACATGATGCATGATTTATATTGCTTTCGCATTATCTTATTATTTACTTAAACAATGCATGTATTGCTAATAATAATGTACCTACATTTTAAAGTGCTCGGAATTGTAAACATGTATATTTTAGCGATTTACAATTACAACCCTCTACAGTCTTGGAATACGGCACTTCTAGTTATAGATTAAAAAAACGAGCAGTTATTTGAACCGGCTCAAACATTCAGTTTTATTCCCTTACAACAGATATAATTAATCTATTTTAGCAGGGACCTCGAAACATATAATGTCTATACCATCATACTGTAATGCCCAATGTATTTTAACTAGAACCCTCGGATAGAAATTTTCGACAGGGAATGAATCTTTGTAGATGTAGGTGACGCCTGCTTCTAGGGGACACGGAGCTGGCTCCCCGGATTCCGTGTATATCTTGCCACAGACAGAGTTGCCATCAACTCCGAAGAAAGGTAAAGGGACACCCAACACAGTGCCTGTCACATGGTTCTTCAGGTTAGGCAGCTCCTTCTCTATAAATAAAAAAAATATGTTTGTCATTCATGACCTTAGCAGAACGAAAAAGCTCTTGCAATACTTATAAATACGAGTATCTCCAGTTCTCCACATGTGGATACTGCTGTACTACAGTTTGTTATAAGTAGAGGTTAATATGCGGGACATTAGCATCATGACCTGTGATCACGCGCACTTCAATTTATCAATATTGGAGGACGTGTCAGACAGCGAACCTCATCTAGTCCTATTGTAACCTAGGTATAATATTGGGAAACCTCCATCATCGCTATCCAACGTGTGTGATGTTGGTAATGATGACCTGGCAGAGCGTAACTTACTCGGTGTAAATTTAATGTTTATGTGTTGGTCTGTGCCCTTCTTCAGTTTACAGGGCAATTTCTTGCACGGAATCAGTTGCACGTGGTTGCTGATGTCTTCTATCGTTTGATCTGGAAGGGGCAATACTTTATTAAAACATTTTTCTATGAGCTTATGTTTCCGGGTTTAGAATTGTTTTACGCACGTGCGAAAGAATCGCGGCACGATATTGTCGTCTTACCACGTACGTACCTTACCTATTTATTTCTATACACTTTTAGGACGTGTTGGGCAAGACATTGTTCCAACAAGTCTAGCGTAGTAAACCTACAATGGCTGTGATATCCATTGTAGGTTTTAGTAAGTTTGTATGATAATTCTACTATAGGTCTCTAGCCTACCATTTTGCCTTACAAATGATATGAGGTAACTCGGTCGTATAAATATATCCTGTACATAGTCAGGTATTAGGTATGTACCTACTTCTGTAAAAACTTATATCAAGTAGATCACCTTGATGGATTAAGGATAATCTTTGCAGCAATAATCTGCAGTTAGTGCAGTGTCACTAGTACCTACATAGTATAAAACAAAGTCGCTTTCTCTGTCCCTATGTACCTATGTTTAAATCTTTAAAACTACGCAACGGATTTTGATGCGGTTTTTTTTAATAGATAGAGTGATTCAAGAGGAAGGTTTATATGTATAATACATGCATAATATAGTAGAGAAATTTAGTATCAGCATTGCACCCGTGCGAAGGCGGGGCGGGTCGCTAGTTATTAATAAAATCTAAACCAATTACCTAGTTGTAGCTGAGTTGTCACAAATGATGGAAAATCTCAAAGGAATATTAGGTACATAAGAACTGGTTTTTTCCGCAATTGCTTGGCAGAATAGTTTACTGGTTTAATCTCGATATTAATTAACCCACTATATTTTAAAAGATATTAAACAGTATGCATGTTCGACATTTTATTCCAATGAGACTAGTGATTCAGCAATGTCGATAGGTAAACTGTTTCGAGCTCAAAATTTTGATACTGAGATAAAATTCTTTTACTTACTAAACTCAGGGACTGATTTAAAGGAACGTAACAAATTTAGAAATTTCTTAAGAGTGTGTCATACGCCCGCCGGCATTTTGTAAGCGGGACAGCGAGTGTGATATGTTCGGTGTGTGAGAAGTACAGAAAAATAAAAAGATACAACTAATGAAATACTTGTAGGTTTCTTGACAAAACAAAAACCCACCAAAAAAAGTGTGCTATTTCTGAGGTAAATAGCAGCTTTCACAGATTCTGAGATAAATAACTACAAAATTGCTTAAAACGCATTAAACACATACTTCTACACAATCTTCTAAATCAGTCCCTGAATGTAGAAACAAATAAAAAACAACCTATACGCATAAATCGCTGAACAGATTTTATTTGAAAAAATATATACTTAAGTAAGTATATACGTTTATTATGCTTAGCAAGTTCTGTTGTGCGTAAGCAAATAAGTCATCAAATATGCGCAGAGAGGGATGAATCACGGAACCGACCGTGTGTCGAATAAAATGATTTCGTAAATGTGAACTGAATTTTCAATTATTTTATGACAGGTTTAGGAAGTCGTGTCATAAACACGTAAATACTGCAATCATATTACTTTTTTACTAAAAATATAGAAAAGTTGAAAATATTAGGGGTCTCTGAACATGCAAAAAAAATATGTTTTAAGAAAAACCGTTGATGGTACGGTACGGAACCCTTCGTGTGCAAGTCGTTGCCTCGCACTTGTCGGTTTTATTTTTTTATTTCAGCTATTTTTCAGGAGTTTTTTTATGTCTTAGTGAGCTGTGTTACCATGTTTTACCCATTTGAATTAGTAAGTGACTGAGTAGTTTTAGGTAGGTAACTGATCATTTAATTAAAAGGTTTGTAGAATAGAAGAAACATAAGCACCTAACAAGTAACAAGAACTTGCTCTGGTTAGCCCTGACCGTGGCCACTGTACTGTACCTACAATGTGGCTACAACATTTCTTAAGCCCTTGCGGTTTGTGTGAGAATAACTACCTAATTTAATAGTACGTACCTACACTGGTTGTTGCGTTATGTTAGAAATACTACATTATCCCTTTACACTCGGACTAATACGAGCGTGAGTTTAAGTTTAAAAAAAAATTGGAGCCAAACGATTTAATTTTTGGGAACGCAACCGGCATCGATCGTTCGTGAGATGTGTTTTACGCGCGGAAAATACATTCGAACGCGATAGGAGCAGTCAGTCACTTGTGAGTTGAGGTGAAAGATGGCTGCGTTTTTCGACCCTCGCCGCGCCGCGGGTAAGTATTGTTTTTAATAGTAATTGGAAAGTATTTGATTATGGTTTATTGTTATTTAAAAGTTAAAAGATATTTCAATACCTAGATTATTTTAATTTTGTGCTGATCTTGATGGTTTAGTTAGAATTACGTTGTAAAGTTCGACTGCTACGATCGTGCGGCTCCGGTTGTACTACCGACATGTAATTCGGGAGTGGGTACTGTACTTGATGATTGTTTTTATATAAATTTTATAACTTATAGTTTATTTTTTTGACTTTTAAGGTGCAAGTTTGAACGATGACCAAGTTATACAAGTGGTGGGCGATGGAAACTTCTCCGATATCGAAGATTTTGAGGACGACGACGACGAAATCCAACCCAGCATTTTCGAAGACCTTCAGTTGGATAATCCAGAGCCTGAATCACAGGCGTCTGCAGCACCGCAGTTGGAACCCATGCAAGATACTCCTGGACCATCACAACATACTCCGCACCCTCGATCTTCGCGGCCACCTCCTCGAAAGATAGTTTGGAAGCAGGTACCTTTCGACGATTGCAGTCATGACTACGGTTCATTGCCCGTGACTCCTGTCAGGACTCCAATGGAGTATTTCTCAGACTATTTTGACAGGGAGTTTTTTGATGAAATTGCAAGATGCACAAACATGTACTATCTCAGAAAAACGGGACAATAAGTCCGTTTTGATGGCGTCAAACTGCACCGGCTCGTCCTCATCTTCAATCGTCAAGAAATGGGAAAAACGCTTGAAGATGTATGTAGACGTACCTGCCCCAAAAGTTGTCGAGCATTACAACCAGCACATGGGGGGTGTTGATGTTCTGGACCAGCAGATGGAGTATTACAGGACATTCATCAAAACAAAGAAATGGACACTGAAAGTACTGATACACTTTCTTGACTTGGCGATTGTCAATTCTTGGCGACTGTATCGTAATGATTGTTTGGCAAATAAATTCAGCAGGAGGGAAATTTTGCCCTCGTTAGATTTTCGCATGAACATTGCTGATGGATTGTCGAGTATGCCGGTAAGGAACCGACCATCCACTAGCAATGTTGAAAATGAACCGCCGCTGGTTGAGAATGTATCTCCTCTTCCGAAACGACATTACAGACCAGCAAACAAGCCATCGGAAACAAAACAGTATGATGGTTACGAACATTTTCCAATGTTTGACGAAATAAAAGCACCTAGAATGTGCAGGTACGAAAATTGTACTAGTCGCACAAAGGTACGCTGTATAAAATGCGATATGTATTTGTGCATCGCACGTGGCAAAGACTGTTTCAAGTCTTACCATACCAAAGGGTGATTTAATAGTTCCTTATTTGCTTGAGAAGCATTAATAATTATTATTTTGTATCGTAGGGTAAAATTTTAGAAGTTTGTTTTGTTTATTAAAATTTTGTATCATGTTGCCAAATGCTCGAATTAATGTTTAGTTTTAAGAAAAATTATTAGAGACTGAATTATTAAAATAACCAAATAATAAATAAAGAGGCTGATTATGTAAAATA
The DNA here is from genome assembly GCA_963565295.1 of Epirrhoe alternata. NCBI lineage: Eukaryota > Metazoa > Arthropoda > Insecta > Lepidoptera > Geometridae > Epirrhoe > Epirrhoe alternata. The sequence goes on from OY751393.1 coordinate 4,598,566, forward strand.
ACTTATAGTTTTTCTTTAAACTACCAAAACATAGGGCTAGTTTAGATTACCCTCACGATCGTGACTATGTCGTGTACGACCTGCGACTCACGATCGTGCGGGTGGATTTGCGAGTTAACTAAGAACTCGAGATTTTTTTCACTGCACTTTTTGGGCTCTAGAGACCTAGTAGAAAGACAACATCAAGTTTTCATAGTTAGGATCTGAAATTTTTTTTACCGGTTGTAAAGGGTTATAGTTACATAAAATATTAGTTGTTTTAACTTCTATACTATAGGTACTTACCTTGATTATCGGTAAGTACCTTTACGAAAAAAAAACTGTTTTCTCGTTAGAAAAATAAGCTTTTAGTAACTAGCAGATATATGAATAAGTAGGTACTTCTACTTCGAGATTGACTTGACAAGTCAGTCTCAATGTTTAGGTTCTTGAAATAAATACACCTACCTACCTACCTAATTGGAAATTTATTTATATCTTGCTCAGATTAATCACCAATTAGCCAATCCTATCCTATAAATATTATAAAGGCGAAAGTTTGTAAGTATGGATGTATGGATGTATGGATGTTTGTTACTCTTTCACGCAAAAACGGCTGGACCGATTTGGTTGAAATTTGGTATGTAGATAGGTGATACCCTGGATTAACACATAGGCTACTTTTTATCCCGATATTCCCGCGGGAACGGGACTTACGCGGGTGAAACCGCGGGGCGCAGCTAGTTACTTATAAAGCCAAGGCTTGTTATAAATACTTTCTATGGGCTATTTATAGATTAACTTGTTTTATGTAACTACTTATGACATTCAAGTAAACTCACCTCTTTCCTTGCTCACAGGAAAGCACAAAACAGCAGCTATTCGTACTTTACCTACTTTGGTTGGTGTTGGCATTCAAGTAGGTATTTTTGTAAATTAAACAAGATCTATACCTACATCCAGTCTACCTATAGCAATGATGAATAATTGATGTGACCTAAACCTTAAAAAAGCTGGCTCCAAAGATTCGACGACTCGGATGTCCGTCGTTATTAAAAGACGAAGATAGACTATACAAAATGCATCTAACTAATACACCACTATTTTATGACTACCAAAAAAAATTTAAGGACAGTTGCAGCAGATGCAGAAAATGATAATGGCATGGTCAGAACTTTTTTTATTTAACTATCACAAAGTTATAGTGGATTGCAGTCAGCCAAAACCGAATAAAATTTTATGAAAACTGTACAAATACTACAGACAACAATCGCGTACAGATTCTCATTCGAACTATGCTCTCGTATCATCCCCAGTCAGTAAAACCGCAGTAGCTATCATAAATCCGTGTCTGACTCGTCTCGTCTCCTTTTGAGGTTATAATTTTGTTTCTCTTTTTTTTGAGTTTTAACTACATAAATGTGATCAGTAACAGACACCGAGACCATGTTTAAAATTTTTTTGGTAATTAAAAAATAGGGGTGTATATTTTTCATTGGCTATTTTTATATACCGGCAGAATAAAACAGGATCAAAAAACCTTAATTCTGTGCTGTAGGTAAGGTTTTGTTTTTTTTATTCAACTTCTACTACTTACACGTAAGTATTAAAATAATTGTTATAGTCACGCTTATTACTTGAGCGATTCAAGTTTGCACAGCCAACAATACCCAGGCACTCGGATAATAATATAATTGTCTATCTCTACCTATCCTACAAGTACTTGCATATAATTACCTACCATTCGCTAGAATATAAACGGAGCAACTAGTTTTACTCTATGATCTTAGGAATTGCTCAGCGATGGGGTGTGAAGAGAGGAACGAATCCATTTTAGAATTTTCTACATAGCATATCTACATACGATACCTAGCAGTGTCCTGGCTTGGGGATCTGAATCATTGACTTGTAGTGTAAGTATATTGGATTTTTAGTTTCGTTTATAAAGCTCATTGACACGAGCTCTTAATGACGAAGGTAGGTAAACAATGTGAGTAGGTACTTAGACACACACACGGCTAAGGCTAACATCTATTGACTGACCATTGTCTTTCTCCAATTCAAAATTTCCTTTTGCAGCTTACTTTTGCATCAATACCTGACAATACATGATTGACCTAAGAAGAAAACAAACATCGGAATGTACATGTAGGTAGGTAGGTACCTATTATTTGCCTCTGAAGATTATTTGAAGATGTCTAAAGATCTGAGAGAATATTTGTCGCAGTTGGATATCTACAGCTTCGTGATTCTATTTCGTTGTTGTTAGGTAATAGATAAGCAGGCTTTTGAGCGTAGGTTCTGCGAACGCAGGATTGGGAAATGCGTGGTAATTTGAACGTTGTCTACGAGTTATAAAATTATAGAATGATAAACTTCTAATTCTAGCAATAAGAGAAATTGGGAATATCTCTTACGCCCTCAAACTTTATTTGAGCCGATTTCTGGTCTCACCGGGCGGCATCGGCATCGGCTCTGGCTGGAGGCGGACGGTTAGCGCAGAGCCGCGATGATAATGGTGGGTTTGGTACCTAGTAACTTGCTTCCAAATTATCGTTCAAATGTTTTGTTGCTGAATTTAACATTTGTTTTTTATTCTATAGGTAAGTAATTATATTCTATTTTTATTGACCAAACAATGTTATAGGTTTAAGCAATGATGAATTGGTGGTTTATAGAAAACAAGAACAATAATTACGTCATTGCGGTTAAATGTTCTACTTTATTATATTACTTACGTAAAATAAAAATGCATTATTTATTACCTACCAACAATACTGCAAATATCTATAAATCTGGTTTTATGAATGCAAGTATTTGTCCGGTGTCTATTATAATGTATAAGTACAAATAACGCAATGTTTTCATGGACAAGATAAATAAAAGGAAAGCAGGTCGCGTCGAGAGCTAACGGACTTATGTAAAAGACTTACCTGGGCATTGCTCCACGTTTGTGGCGGCCGCGAAGGCGCAGAGTGCAAGGGCCAACACGACTGAGCTCCGCGATACCATTATGACGTCTGACCGGACTTGTTAGCTGGACCAAACATAGACTTGTCTCTCGCAAGCGTCTTACTTCACCGATGTTATAGTTATACTGCTTGCTCATGCGTCACTGCTAGAGCCGCACCAATCCTCGCGTGTTCGCATCGATGTGCAAAATACAACGGCAATGGCACGAATTCGCAGATATATAGGAAGGATTGCTTTGTTGTTTTTTATTTATCACTACGTAATAGCAGTGCATGTACCTAGGTAGGTATGTATTTGATTAAAGATTTGCTATAGAAGGTTCTATCAAATCTGTAGTTCCGTCTTTTTGCTCTGGGCTTGTAGGTGCCATGAATAATTAAGAGGCAGTGCCTACCTAATTGTTTACAGACTATTATTAGTTTTATTCGTGTTATCCATATCCAATAGCAATAAGCATCTGAATAGGTAAGTGCCTAACTGTGATTCCATTCTTGCAAACAGTTAGCTTATAATAATGACCTAAGTAGGTAGTACCTACTTACCAACTTAGGTAAGTAGGTATTTGTTTACATAAAAACTGAAAACTGGCTTTATATTAGTTGCCTGGTATTCTGCTGACGACTGCGTGACTGGCCTGGTGGCAAAGTTTTAAGGCCGCCAGAAGGCCTAAAAACATAACGTGATTTTGCATTGTGTATTACGTTTTGAATACCTACAAATAAATGGATTGTCTGCATTTAAGTATAATTCCACCACAAAAGTTATAACTTCTGTAACTATAAGTACCTACCTAAGTCTTTTTATAAGCTGCTGATTCTTAATACCTATCCGCCATTCAATTATGTCTAATAGAAAAAAATGGCTTCATAACATCGTGCATCTATCCAACAAAAAAATCACCTTCATCTTTGCACTTTATTTAGCGTTTGTTTCGATCAGTCGTTAGCAATTATTATCAACTATTTTATAAAATGCCCAATTTAGTTCTAATCATTTTTTGCGATATGCTCTGAGTTTGCACCAGGACAGAGTAGCACAGCACTTGCACACCGCGCTCGTTTGAAATCCTCCATCGCAGGTAGCCGCGCTGGTTCTGTAAAAAAATAATCGATTTGATTACTTAAGCTGATCGCACATATGTCTTCAGCTTCTGACGTCTCAGCATTTCCTATATGAAATTGACAGTTTGGCGCGGATGGGCCGTGCGACCACATTTAGTTTTAAACCTACTGACTGCCGCGTTTCCACCTGCAAGAAAACTTCCACGAGAAATGTCCGACAGTCTGTTCGATAGATATGAGGCCTAAATTAAATTCTAGTTCCTTCTTAAATAAATGAAATGATTTAGCTTAGACGTATATTAAGTAGGTATTTTCAGTTTTTGGAGTTTGTGCCAACGTATGAACCGCTTTAAAAATGCTTTCCACCAGTTGATAGCTACATTACTCTTGAGTGGCGTAAGGCGGGATTTAAATTATCCCGTTAAAATAAAAAGGGCATGGTTACCATATTTCCAACTAAAGTCAACGAAAAAACGGCCACGGTCGGAGGCATCAGAGATCGTTGCCTGAGGCAATATTTACTTATATAGTAGGTACCTACCTACCACGTAAAGCCGCGGACTGGCAATTTTTTTACAATGAAATGTTTTTAAAATTATAAAGTATAATTGATGCATTTAAAGTACTTAATTAAAACATGTTAGTTAAACGTTTAAAAAAGGTCAGGCTCTATTTTTACTTATGATACAAGCAGCATAAATTATTAGATGAGCGAAATAATATATAATCCTAAAATGCAAATCTTTGACTACATAGAATAGAATAGAATAGAAAAACACTTTATTGTACACAAAAGAAACACATGACAGGAAATACACAAAGACAAGTAAGTAGGTACAATGGGCGGCCTTATCGCTAAAAGCGATCTCTTCCAGACAACCTTTGGATGGACTGGAAAAGTACGACAGAATAACGGCGATGTACAAAAAGTGTAAAAATAGAAAAAAACAATAACAATAGAAACACCCTAAAAGAATAATTATGAGTAAGTATAGATACTTTTAATAAATAATGAGATTATAGTACTTACGCATACATATTATTATTATTTTTTTTTTTTTTTTTTTTTTTTGCTGGACTATTCACACAGCATCATCTAGCCCCAAAGTAAGCAGAGCTTGTGTTATGGGTACTAAGATGACTGATATATTACTTATATACTTTTTTGTTTGTAAATACATACATATTATACATAGAAACACCCAGACCCGAGACAAATATTTGTAGATCATACAAACATTGGTCCCGCCGCGGGGATCGAACCCGCAACCTTTTGCGTCGCAGGCGGGCCTTCGCCCACTGCGCTACAGAGGTCGTATATATTACATGTAAATATATACATACATATAAATAAACCACAACATACAAAATAAGCACACGGTCATGTCAGCATTGTACTGACGAGGACAAAAAGTGTTCATGGACTTTAGATTTAAAAATTTTAAGGGATTTAGATGAACGAATGGAAGACGGCAGTGAGTTCCAAAGAGGACTCGCCATACATGGCGGTAGTATGTACAGGGGTAGCCAGCTGCAGAGTATCAGAAGATTGCAAATTACGATCATTTGCCTGATGCAGGTACTCAAAACGCTCTTTAAGATAGGGAGGAGAGGAAGAAAGGAAAAGAATGTTATAAAGAAGGGCCAAGATATGAGCATTCCGGCGCAGACGAATGGGAAGCCACTTGAGCTTTGCACGGAATTCAGACACGTGGTCAAACTTACGTAGGCCAAATATAAACCTGATGCAAAGGTTTTGAAGGCGCTCAAGTTTATTGAGCTGTACTTCTGTAAGATCCAGATAGCTGGCATCGGCAAAGTCTAGTATGGGAAGGAGAAGAGATTGAGCCAGCGTAACCTTGGTAGCGGTTGGCAGAAAATTACGTAGTCTCCGAAGAGACGCTGATGATGCAAACATTTTGCTACATAGGTACTACCTACAGAAACAAATTTACCAAAATGTTACCGACACCCGACTTTACAAGAAACACAGCTTTTGTTGTAAAAGACCATCCTAATTTTCTTAGTGCTAAAAACGTAGCTAAATTTTTACCAACATAAATATGAATTATTCGGATATATTGATTCACTAGCGATGTTCTCGTAGGCACCTAATTTGAATGTAGTAGCATTGAATTACCCACTATTAGCCCAGCCCAGTTAGGTTCTCAGTAACTGACTGCTACACAATCTGTGACTTACCAAAGCCATGTTATCGGGCACGCTCATCACGCTGTAGAAGGAAGTGAGTGTATCTGTCCGCACCGGACACATCTCGCTATCGCACAGTTCTGCAATCAGTTAATATCGTCAAACCTCACACACCAAAGTCAAATTCATAAGCAATTTCAGTCCACGATATATCTATTCGAACTCATCCAAATCTGTCCATTAGTTATCGCGAGATGAAAACACATAAGTACCTACACTACAATCATCCAAATATACAGACTAGAGACGTGACTTGACGGCAAATGTATTATATGTACTTTGCCTTGCTTTGCATACACATTTAAAAATAGTATTTTGCATCTACTATTTTGACACGTGCATGAGTAATTCGAAGAAACAATATTATTTTATGTACCTACGTGTTGTGTCGTATAAGTATAAAATCGATGCGCCTGACAAAAGACAAAAACTAAACAAATACCTGGCGTTACGTTCGTTTTCGTACTGATGTGATTAATGTTGATCACTACGTTCTGGTCCAATTTCTCTGGTTCAAAATCTGAAACAATAAAACATTTGTGGCAGCTATTCATTCAACAAAGGAAAATTTGAGGAAGTACTTACTGTGTTTGTACTAGGGCTATTGAATGCTAATATAAATGACTCATACAGAAACAAAAGGACGCATTAAAAAATCATGAGCGCGTTCATGTCTTTTTCTAAAGAAAGTAGGGCTACGTACTACGTAGCAGTCCGCTACGAGACCGTAGAGAGTTAACTTTGTTTTATTTCATGGTACAAAATGTACCTATGCAATAGGATTTAATATCTTCTTGTCGTATTACTAATTCTGACCAGTGTGGTGAAAGGTTTTAAGCGCGCCTCAAAGATGTTCATTTCGTGCACTTGACACCCGTTTTCAAAACTATTAGGTGCTACGACATGCCGATTTCTTCGCCGTTTGAGAGACTTGAGAGTACCTACTGGCATTGGGTATTTGAACTCACGACCATAGGATCGGAAGGTGGGCGCTGCTTCTACAAGCTAGACCATATTTATATTCTCTTTGAGCTAGACCAAAAATGCACGAACCGTCCGTAGGTACATGTTAGTTCTACCTAGACAATCCCAATAAAATGATAAATTACACAGAAATATAACATGACGTAGGTACCTGCCCGAAACTCTAAATTGACTGGAGTCTCCTCCCCCAGAGTGACGAAACACGGCAGCCGCATCCCGCATCCTTCGATGTTTACGGCGTACAAATCGTAAGCCGAACCTGAAATAAAAGCGTGTTTACAAACGATAACGGAAAAGATCGTGATTCAGTACCTAGGTACTTATAGGAACCCGAAATACTTAGATATATACATATAAGCTCAGGATTATATAAATATTCAGGATTATTAAAAGTTTTAAGAAATTAATATCAGATTCAATTATAATTTTTCGGGGGTGGTTAGGAATATTTTTTATTTTATAATGGGCTACATAATTACCGTCTGCCATCATGGCATTAGACGCAGTGGCAGACGGTATTATTGTATTACTGTGTGCCCCCATTTTCATACGGTAATAATTCAGATTTTGTACAAAATCATCATCAGCCTATAGCAGTCCACTGCTGGACATAGGCCTCCCCTAATGAGCGCCATTGCTCCCTGTCCTCAGCTCGACGCATCCAGCGTCTGCCAGCAGCCTTTCGCAGATCGTCACTCCACCTGGCTTGAGTCGCGGTCTCCACTCAAGAACTCGTTTACCCCAGCGGTTATCGGTTCTTCGGCAGATATGGCCAGCCCACTGCCACTTCAGCTTGCTAATTCTCTTGTTCTGTGCTCTGAGCTATGAGCTAGTAAAAAATCATCTATGCTGTTTTTATTAAAATGTGGTACTTAAGTAGGTGAATTTATTTTAAGTACCTACTACGAACACATGCACTTCGATAAGTAAGCCCTGATACGCTGATTCTAGATTAATTACTTAGCAAATTAGTAATTTAAAACCTCTTTGCAACATTTTTCCTAAATGGACAGTTCTATTAATAGGCACCAGCACCAGTTAACTATGGGTAAGGATCAATTTGTAGGTAGATCGTCGTCGCAAATGGTATTTGTAATAAGACACATGAAAGTTTAAAATGTTACATTATATGGAACAAAGTAGGTAGGTACCTAAAACTAAAAATGAAAACCGACTTCAGTGTTCGAAAATTACAGGTGCGAATGAAGGTTTTGCAGTTTTGTGGGAACAGTACAATCTCTCAGGAATAAATGTAATGGGACGACGGGAAGTACCTACCAAACAAAAAAAATATTTCCCAATCGATCCAGTCCAGGCGTCTTTGTTAGCACTCGTTAGGTAGGTCTTACGAGTCTATTTTCGATGTAGGTCGATAGCCATAAAAAAAGATTGCAACGAATTGAAAACTTCTTCCTTTTTTCTAATGAATGACAAACCTAATTAAATAACAATTAGGTACTTCCTCAATAATGCTTTACTCATAGTAATTACTGGGATGTATTTACTTTTATCCTCCAAGCCTATCCATGAAGAAAATTATTGATACATAGATCAATGAACAGTCACATACCACAATCTTCAAAAACAACGCTCGCGAAGACAGGAACGACAGGAACCAAGATGAACTGTAGGCCCACCCACAATAACTTAATCATTATTGGAATTGGACAGCATACGCTAAACATACAAATACCTATGTACTCACTGAATGAAAGTCGTTTGACGAAAATAATATTGAGTACCTACCTACCTACCTATAATGGATAGGATAATCAGCTTGATAACAACCAATTAGCCACCGTTACAGCTGTAGTTCTGCTGCATTCGACCAAGATTAATTAATCATAATTTCATTAATTACAAATTTTATATTAAAACGCAGATAACGTTCCGACCTATAGCTACCTACCTACTACTTGCGTAGTGCTCTAAGTACAAATGAGTCATAATCCTGATGGCCCATAACTAGCTTGATGATATATTGAGCAATATTACAAATTGAGCAATATAATTGACCGTTTAATTAAATAAGTAGGTACTTTATGAGGCGATGCTTTTTAATATACGTATTTCAAAATTCATTAATGTCTGTATGGAAGCTGGTGCACTTTAAGTTGAGTAAAAACAATTCTATGTTATAGCACAAACACGACTTGTCTGAGCTGTGACTGTACGACTCAATAAGTAAAAGGTACGACAAGGGTACGACTCTCAGACAAAATAAGGTACGACTCTACAGTCGTACCTTATTTTGTCTGAGAGTCGTAGTCGTGAAATGGACAGTCCATTTCACAACCACTGTCCATTTCCGTTTCATGCTAGTGTCATAAACTTTGGGAGATAAAGTATTAGCAAATGGCTGGTGTTAAAATTGGTTCATCCCTCAGAGTACAATAACGTTCATCCAAATGATTTTCTAAAACAATACAACATGAATTGGTCCTAGATACAACACAACCTATTATGGACAAAACAGTCCAAAGAGAATGTAGATACTACGAATATGGGTCTATGGGTTAATTACACATACTGAGCTTTAATTCATGCTAGTGCGGTCGTTACGTCAAATTTGACATTCTCAGAGAGAGATTGATGAGTGACTGACAGACAGCTGCTGTTTCTGTTTGTTTACATTCTTTTAGAAACGCGAAGTTGTCTTGAATAGTAAACTAAAGCACCATAATATTAATTACTTACAACATTTCAAAAGTTGCTACTAAATAGGTAGCCCAAAATGTTCAACAGGCCAACCTTTTTTACGACAGCAGTGAAGAGAAGAGATCATCTGTTGTCAAGTTTGAGGTTACTACAAAAACAGAGCCAACAAAAAGCTGAAAAGCAATGTTCTAAAGCTCCCACAGCTGTGGAAAAATACATTGATAGTTCGCCAGAATACGAGTATATCAAAGATAAACTGCCAAAGACATTACTGAAAAAGTATAAAAACCCAGAAAGCATGTATCTAATCAACAATAAAACTGCAAAACTTATTGCCAAAGCAATAGAAGGTTACTTAGATAGGAACAGTCCGTTAGTAGAAGTCAATCCTGGTTTGGGAATCTTGACGGAGGAGTTACTTAAATGCCAGGAGAGTAATATTTATACATTTGAGACGCTAAACCATTTCACTCCTTATTTACAGGTAAGTGAAGTTATAGTCCTTTTCACATAGGAACGGTTCCGTGACAAGGCGCTTTTATGTTAATATCAGAAATAATTAAAAAGGAAATAGACAAAATCCTTTTTTATTGAAGCTGTATCTTTTAGTATTATCATATAGATTTCATTTATTTCTTTTAACTTACTTTTATTTATTTCAAAATTTTTCATTATTGTACAGTGTAAAACGTAAAAGTTTTATGTGTCAGGGATACGTTCCTACGTGAAAAATACTATAGTGTTACACTGTAATGAGACTGTACTGTAATACGCTATTATTTTCAAAATAAGGAATCCCTAAAAACAATATACAAGCTTGAGTTTAAAATCTACAAAGTAATGCTTCTACATAAGAACTATCATTCAGTATAAAATATTAATTGCTTTTTTACTAATATTTTTACAGAACCTGCAAAAACAGTATCCTGATCGTCTCACATTCAAAATTGCAGATTTCTTTGGAATGTGGAAACTAGCCTTCAAAGATAAAATGGATGGAGGAAACAGGATTCAAGAGTTACTTGGTGACCTTGCAATTGATAATAATGGTATTATAATCAGCTAATCAGTTAGCAGCTTGAAATTGCAACAAAAAATACTGGCTCTATCTAAACTTTTTTGTTATGTTATGTGGTATCTACCTAATCATTTGAGTACCTACATACTTTATAAAAATACCAAAACAGAAATGTTGTTGTTCATGTTCATCATACAAATATCGTACCACAACCTCAAGAAAAGAAGGCAAAGCTGCCAATTGATCTGATTATGATTTTGCTTTCAGATAGAGTTGTGAAGATAGTAGGTTCAATGCCTGGACTGTCTTTTGTGAAGCATCTTATAAACAATATTGTTTTTCACAACACATCAAATCAACTGGGACGGCCAGATCTATTCATTACTATGCCTGCACACCAATATGAGGTACCTAACCTATTTTAAAATAAATACCTAAAATTATCAACTCAAAAGCTTTTAAATAGATATCTCCATTTTCTGCTAAATGGTAAGAACAATCCACACTTAAATCAAACTGTTTTAGTTTCTTACAGATAGCGCAGTTCAGCAATCAAAGTACAAGTCCATCCCTGCATTATTTCAAACAATATTCAGCTGTAAAGTGATCACAACTGTACCTAAAATACATTTTTTACCATGGACTCACCTGCCGGCTAATAAAAGAGTTACAATGGTTTGTATATTTATTACCAAGACCAACCTCCTTGCTTTTTTGTTGAGTCTTAAAATAGACTATTTATAAGACCTTAGCCATTTGAAAGTATCAATGCTAGAAAAAATAGTTTTAAAAGCAGATTATATAAAACAAAATAACTCTTAACACTTCTATTATCAAAATTGTGATATTATCTTAATTTGTCTTTTAGATGGATGAACACAGTCTTTACCTAGTGAACATCACGCATAGAGAGAAATTGCCTTGTCCTGCAGAGTACTTGCCACTGCTCTGGTATTTCTTCAAACCTCATATGTTCTCCAAAACTACCAGAGTCATACCAATGTTAGAGTAAGTATGGCATATATACGATTTCATTTCAAAGATTTTTTTTAATTAAGTAATGTTCTGGACCACAACAATACGCCCGCGGCATCAATTTATTTCTTACTAGCTACTGCGCGCGGCTTCACCCTCGTGGTACCAACATTTTGAATAGCTTATAATGCTATTCCACTATTCCAGGTCACTATCTACACCTATTCCAAGTTTATCCGAATCGGTTCATTGGTTTATGCATGATTGAAACTCAAACATCTAAACAAAGTCACAAACTTTCAGCTTTATTATATTTGTGGGATAGTGGGATGTCCATAAATAATTCGTACTTTTAAATTCCGTAATTGAATAAGTAGAAGTAGAGCCTTATTTGGCCTATTGGAAAGCTTAGCTTGAGCAGTAGGCTGTGAGCCAAGTCTATGGTTATTTCAGACAGTGGATACCTGGCTGCGGTGTCTGGCTGATCACGGGACAAGACCCGCCCGACACCAACAAAACGTTGTCCCCGGGAGAGGATGACGCTGAATTACCTCATATGACCATTTTCACGGAGTTCGGCGACTTGAATCTGAGACAAAAGATTACTGTATTCAAAAGGTATATAACGTATAGTTTTTATTCGTGCAAACAGACGGAATACCATGCTTCTTTGTCTCCATTCGTGCAGGCCCTTATTACTACCATACATTTACTTCAGTGCCCCAAGCGGATACTTTGAAGAACTACAGTAAATGTATGCCGGAAAACGAAACGAAGATTAGACTCGTATTTATTTCAACAGATCTAGGCATTCGTGAAGTGTACGAAAACTATTAAAACCTGTACTTAGGGTACAGCAAGATGCAATGGCGATCTCTATTATTTACCTGCATTAAATTGAGATGTACCGATGTATGTACCTAATTGATAACGCTTTGTTTTTATTGTTTTAGATTCATATCATGGCCTGAATTCGAACAATGTCAATTTAGGATGACAATGGAGAATAACTTGCCGAAATTCGTCACCGCAATAGAAGAAGACGGCAAAGATGGCATAATAACTCACATGGACGAAATTGATCAAAGTGATTCTGAAACCGAAACTTGATTGAAACAATGAACATCTTTTTATAAGGATATATAATTTTTCCTCATTATTTACATTATCAATAAGTAATAAGGCATGTGATTACAAAAAAAAAAACTATTATTTAAAATATATGTAATTTGTTGATGATATAAACCATGACTGACTTAAATGACGCTGTTAAATAAAATACTGATTATAAATAAGTACATAATGAGTTTGGATTTGCCTTCTATTGTTGAATAGAAGGTTATTATAATTATTCACATTTACGTAATTTATGAGAATTTTCATAATAACAAAAGAAAACTTGAAAGAAAATGGCAAAAATTACAGCCATAAGAAGAAATAATATTACCAGACCCTTCATTCTCTATTGCCATTTGTATGATAAATGCCGATTAACATAATATTCATATTGTTTATCTCTTTACTATGAATTAAATTATTGATGTTATAGGAAATTGCAATATTATATTGCGTGAATAAACAAAAGTCGACTATAATTAGGTCAAATTGTACTGCTATTAGTATTGAGGACCTAATTATAAGAAACTAGCTGACCCGCGCAACTTCGTCTGCGCATTATTAGGAACAAAGTAGAGGAGTTTTGAGTGAATCGAGAGTAGGTTTATACAAAATATAAAACTCCGTCGCTTGATATAATAATAATATTTTTTTTATATTTATGTTTCTCTCAAGAATCCTAAGATAGAGGTAGGGAAAATCTTACCCAGATGTTGCAATGCTAAGAACAAAACGAATACGGTAATTGGTATAGAATCCCTGAAGCGAGCGGCAATTTTTTTGAAGAAATTGACTCGAAACATTTTTTTTTTGAATACTTAGCAAGTACTGTATGGTGTTGAATTTCGAAATAAAACGATTACCTACCCGCGACTTCGTCAGCAATATAAAAATATCGAAAACTCTAAGCAAAAATCTCCATTAACTTTTCAAAACTCAAAATCAAAGAAAATTATACTCCTTCGTATTTCGATCTCCGCTAGAAACGCCACCTAGGAGAAAAGGTGTAAAGTAGTTTTGACCTCTAGACCGATAGATGGCGTTCTAACTATGGCCAAGGAAAAAATATTTTAATATCAAAAAATCATAACTTCGGAGTTCGGATATATTGATGGGTGGGAATACACATGTTACATGTTTATCATTAATTTTAAAATAATTTATTATGCAAAATACAAAAAAAAGTAAAAAAATCTAGAGTGCAAAAAGTGGCTGGCGGCGGTCACCCATCCTTTTTATGACCGCGCCCAGGGTTGCTTAACTTTTTTCCCCATACAAACTTCCAACCCTTATTTTCCCGCCCCCTTATGGTAATTGACAAAAAAAAGTAGCCTATGTCCATCCCTAGGGTATACTCTTTATCCATGCCAAATTTCAGCTTAATCGGTTCAGCGGTTTGGGCGTGAAAAGGTAACAAACAGACAGACAGACAGACAGACAGACAGAGTTACTTTCACATTTATAATATTAGTATGGATAACTAATAATAATATACTAACACTCTTGGAGTTGGTAAACCACATAAAGTCTAATTTACTGAAACTCGGTAAAAACAATAAATAAAACAGTGCTAAGTAATTTTAACTAAGTAAAGATGTTACAAAGTTCACCTAATAACTACAGATTCCAGTACTTCTCTCGTGGTTTTGAACAGTTAGAAACTTTTAGATCTAAATTCTAATAAATTTACAATTTACATAATTCACATTTTCTATCATAATTACAGAATTACAAATCAATAACAATTTCTATTAAGTATTGCTTATAGAGCTCAACATTTAGATAAAAACAAAATAATAATCATTAAATTAAATAAGTAAAAGGACGGTTCTAATGACCACATACACATAATGACGCTAAAATGAACAAATCAATATCAGCATGTGTAAGTGCTCAGTGCACTCTAGCAAAATAACAATTCATTAGGTATCTTATTAATGTATTTAATCCTACTCTCTTATAATAGATATAAATTAATAATTGTATAAATAAAATACTACAGTACAGTGTAATCCTCCACCATTATTATTTACATAAAGAAAAATTTAGTCATTGTTAAGTACATAAACCTATGAAAAATCTCTTTTAATGTTGTTATAAGTTTTGGAAGTGTCTTTCATTATATGCGTTGCGTCCACTGGATTTAGGCGTGATGTAGTTCAATGTAGGGATATCTAGAGGGGCTTTACTATTTTTTGAAACAAATTTATTTATATTGCTAGCTTTCTGTATATTCGAGTTTGTGTGGACATTCAGACTTATCGTATTCAGGCCGTTTATTGGTTTCACGCTTGGACTCGAGACGAAATCCGTCCACTCATCATCATCAACAAATACTGGCTGTTTCTTTGACAAATTTTGTTTAGGCTTGCTTGAAACAAATTCTCCCCAGATATCATCATCTGGTGCTTGGTTCGCTACAACATTCTTCTGAGCATGGACTGGTGATGCTCCCTTGCTTGGACCGCCGGCGCTAAGCTCAGTTTTCAATGATTGCAAAGTCTCTACAGGGTTGAATCTAGAGAGGTCCTGTAGATCTATTCCTGGATTAGGCCAGTTGATTTGTGAGTAGCTTTCCAAAGACAGAGGTTGTAATATTTGTGTTGTTTTCTGATGTTTTTGTGGTACTGAATTAACACTCAGTGGCTGTAATAGATTAGAGGACAAAGAGTTTCCTAAAGAAATTGAATTCTTGTTTGAAGTAAGCTCTTGTGTTGGAATAGAACCTAAACACTGTGTTAAAGCTTCGTTTGGTCTTGTTGTATTATCAACTGATATGATGTCAGACTTATTACTATTTAATTTGGGGAATGTATAATCAAAATCATTCAATATAGGGCTTTGAGTTGTGCCCGGGTTTGGAATGTTATTGAACTTGCTACTGTTCAGACTGTCAAAGTCTCCCAATGAATTCTTTGGAGGTAGAGCAGATTGAAATGTATCAAATTCATCGTCGAAACTATCGGTTTTCGTTAGTAACAGTGGTTGTGGTATGTCTTTCTCTGTTACCTCCGTCATTGAGAGTCTGTCACTGACTTCTGCAGTGACTTTGCTTTCCAGAGGTGATGTGATATGTGATTGTTCGTTCCAAGATGTTTTAGATACAAAGTCTGAAAAATCTTCAAACGTTTCTTTAACTTCGCCAGGATCTGGCCAGTTAAGTGAGGGCATTAGAGGCTCCATCTTGATAGGTTGTAACACTTGTGTTCGGTAGCTCACAGTTGGTTTAGTAATATTTTCAGGCTGCATTTCCAATTCTTTAGAAGGAGCAGGCGGAGTGCTTGTGGAACTGCCTTTGAAATCCTGAAACTCCCAATCATCATCATCATTTTTATCATTCGGTATCTCACTATTTTGTGAGGAGAAGCTTTCAATTGTTTTTGAACTGTCCAACACTGGTTGTGGTAAAAGTACAGGGCCACTGTCATAGTGAATAGTTTTTGATCTTGGTGTCTCTGAGTCGGTAGGTGTAAATATATGTGTGTCAGGCAGATTGATTTGTCTCAGTGGTTGAACATTCAGTGTGCTTGAGTAAATTTTGTCTGATTTTGTTGTAATGGCAGCTTCAAAAACATCTAGGTCAGATGATGTCACTTCTACAACACTTTCATTTTCTGTGTTGCAAGCTGGAACATATAAAAATCAACCATTAGTCTTTGTACATTTTCTGTAAAAAAAATAAACCATTGATTTATATAGATCATAAATTCATCATCATACATTGTATATGTAAAATCCAATCTATATGTAATAATTATAACAATAAAGTGAAATTTCCCCAAGTTTACTTTTAAATAACAGCTGGCTGGCCAGAAAGCCATTTTTTATGGAGATTTTTTTCTAGTTTAAGCAGCCTGTTTATTGTATAATTTAATGAACTATTTAGTTATCAGTATGTAAGCAGCGCGTGGATGTTAGTAGGTAATACTAGTACCGCTATAGGTACAGCATAATTTACACAGCAGTTACAATATTTATAATTACTATAAGCGTATAATATATCATAATAAGTATCAATCAGTTAACTAGTTCCCATGATACAAGCTTTGCTTAGTTTTAAGTTAGATTATGTTGTTTGAAATATCCACTGTTCAATTAGTTGCATTAATTTATTCAATAGATCTTATGAATAACACTTACCATGTGATAACAACTCTGAGATCTTGAGGGTGGAATGGTTTTGAGCCATTTGGTCTAAGGTGGCCATGAGGTGTTCTAAGTCTAGGAGTAGGGCTTCGGCATAGGTGACTATAGGATTAGGATCAAGCATATAATTTACAGGTGGGAGTGAAATCCATGTGCAAGACATGCAAAAGAGGTTAACAAACGTGAGATTAATAAGCTTAACTTGTTAGTCACAGTTTTGAAGAACTTGTTGCATCAAATACTTTGTGCATTTGGCAGTGTCTTGTTATTATTAGCAAAGTGCCATTTTTCCATTTTACAACTGGCATCTACAATTTTGCTGAGTCTTATTAGTAGGAGTTAATAAGTTAGGGGGCTTACATTCTTGTCCATCTGATGTGAAGGGATCAACCCAACCTCCGGGTTTGCTGATAGTTTTATCTGGTACATTTTCACTTTGTGATGAGCTTGATGGAGCCGGTGGCTTATGTGGCTGCAGCGGAGCATTACTCAGGTTGACAGCATACTTCGGCATATTGTAGCTCCATTTAGGACCAAACAACTAAAACACCAAACATTTGGAAATTAGGCACATGTTCAACCAAATCAGGACAGCCTAGATTTTATAATCTCTGTATCTCGTTTACATAAGTTGAACAGACATGTTAAATTAAGCTTTATTTACATTTAAATACAACATATGTGATTACAGAAGATATAATGAATTGATTCAGGTTGGTTGGTGGAATCTCAAATTGAATACAAAAATATAACTTACTATGTTCCTAGAGTCAATACACAATGCTCTTAGCAATGTTTTCTGTCCTAATGAATTGTTCCAGTTCACAATGTACGGCTGTCTCACGTCTGTTTCTCTCAGATGCCTCCATGTCTCACTAAGCATTGTCTCTAGCTTCCCTTCAAACTCAATACTTGGTTCTGTAACTTCCTCCTCAAATATAGAGCTGAGAACATTGGTTATACTTTCCATAACTTGGCTTTCATTGTCTGACAGCTGAAAGTTGATGCCAGGTCCTTGTTGACTGGGTGATAAATGTTCTGATCCACATTGTACATTATCAACGGTAGATGATTTAAAGTCATCAAAATCTCCAAAATCATCATCATCTGCAGCATTTTCGACATCATCATTGCTTGGGGTTTTTGATACAGTAATTGGATCAGATTTGTTGGTTGTTTCAATTGTTTCAAAATTTGCTGTGAAATTTCCAAAATCATCATTTTCAGTTTCATTACTTTCCCAGGGATTGCTACATGAGTCTATAATAGGTGAAGGCTTGTTTTCAGTATTTGCAAATTGAAAGTCATCAAAATCCTCAAAATCTTCATCAATAGTGTTTATTTGTTCCTTGTGTTCAGTCAGGGCTTCAATACAAGGCGTTGACACTTGTATGGCTTCACTTTCTGAGTTTGTAAAGGGCTCAGGCTGTATATTCGTCTCATAATCTGGTACTTCTACTTCTTCACTAGGTATCTGTTTCTTGTCTTCTATGCTAAGTGATTCAACTGAATTATCTTCTGTTGCTGGACTAGGTGATAAGGTTCTTAGGTGGTCTTCAGAGATCTCGTTTGAAACATTAATGTCACTAATAGATGATTCAGGGCTCAAACTGTTCACAACTTGATTTTCAACTCTCATACTTGTATCTATACTTTCTTCGCTGATTTCTAATTCTAAGTCTTCTATATTAGTGTCTTCATCACATTTAATTTTATCTGGAGTGATGTTTGGACCACTGTGCTGTTCCTCTTCAGAGTAATGCTCGAATGATTCACTACTGATAGTATGTTTCACCTCGGAAGATGACAAGATTTCAATATTTTGAACTAAACTATTGTCATTCTTATCACCAGCGCCAGATTGAATGTTGTTGTATGAAGAAAAATTCCCAAAGTTGTAATCGTCATCATCATCTTGAGATACTGAAATAGGATCTTATAATGAATTACATATCCACAATCGTAAACAGACAAAAACAACGTAGGACTGAATCATATTATTATTGAAGAGGGGAATATAGCTCCCCAACCTTACTGCACTATTGTACATAGGATAGTACTTACAATTATAAGATATATCAAAATCTTCAGGATCTTTGTCTTCTTCACACTGATCGGGTGGTGGAGGAGTGCTGCAAACGAGTGGTGGAATCGACATTCTACAACCAGAATAATCAAGGTTTTTGAGAACACTTTCGCACCCTTACAACTAGCGTACACGTTTTATTCTACACGTTATTGCTTGCCTACATAATAGAAACACTGAAATAACTTTATTTATCTATTTTAGCGAGGACAGCTGTTATTAATTGACTTTTTACTTTGATGAAAGAAAGAAACGAACAAAATTACATTACGATCGGGGATTGGAGATGACATTTGAGTGACGTTTTGTTGTTTGACGTCTCGACTAGAAGTCGGTCAAGCATGCCGTGCTCTACTCAAGCATCATGCTGCATGTACCACTAAAATTCAAATAGAGGAACGTGTAACAGGCCCTTTATTTAATATCTGTGGTACATTAGCCGGCCGGCCGGTCATCGGTCGTTCTTCCCATTCAATTCAATCACTCACTCCACTCAATCAAATCAATCAGCAATCACTTGAAATGAAAAGTTGGTAAAGATCGCCGCTGTACTCCGAATAAAAATAAAATAAAAAATCTTTACGAGATAAAGTACTGTGTTGGAAATAGTTCACACTTCACAGGCGTATTGCCTAATATTATTTCCCAAGTAAGTATTTTAAACTAACTACTACTTTTAAGTCTCAAAACTACTTAGTACTACTACTAGCTAAATGCAATCTAAAATGTAGGTTGCAAACATCCAATTGATTGTTATATTCTCGATTCAATCTTGGGAGGTTTCTCTATAATGTCATGTAATCGATCTAGTTAGAAATAATTCGTAGAAAAGAGTGTAATTTCTTCTGTACTATCCGCTTTCTAGCGAAAGGACTGTCAATAACCTTTGACATGTGTCACTGCTTACGTGTCAGCCGATACCTTCATTTTGTGGAGTAGTCCTACAGTAAATTTTGAAAAATCAAGTTTATTTCGCATAGGAACAGCGAGCTCATACCAAGCATTATCATTATCGGTTTGTAGGACTTCCTTAGTTTTACAAATTATCCATTAAAGCGTATTTTGTCAGAAATAAATGATCATAATTGGACCCTTGACTTGAAGGCAAGCTGCTCTTCTGCTGCTCACAATGTTTGACCATTCCAATTAGGAAATCTAAATTGGAATTGAATCTGAGTGGTTATACCAGTGCCTGATTTTGTTATCATTGTTCTCTATTACACAAGCATTCATGGGTTTCAGTTCCACCCCAGACAATATAGTGAGTCTACAAGGTGTTTATTTTGGCAGGAGGTAGGCGCGTGCAGCAGATCCAATGGAGCTGCAGGCATTGCTAGTGTTGGGAGGACTTGGTGTGGCTGGAATAGCCATTGTGTTGCTCATGGGCCTGTTCTCTAACTCTGGCACCAGCTATGAGGAAGCCATGGCTCAGCAACGCAAGGCCACTAGTGAACTCTTAGCCTTGGCTGAGAACAAGAACAAGTCCAAGAAGAACAACAAGAAAGCTATAAAAAAGGTATGACTGCATTGCATATTGCCAACAAATTTTTCTTTTAATTTTATTACTGCTGGTAATTAACATGAAAACTGGATCCAATAAGAGAACCTTGCACTTAGTTTGAAGACTCCTTTGTTTAGACTTAGATTTTCTTATTAGCAAGCAAAGAAGGAGAAGAAAGAAAGCTTATCAGCAGCGACAGGCAGTGAGCCTGAAAGTGAAGCCCCAGCTGAGAGTGGCATGGAGGATGAGCCAGTTGCCGAGGTGACCAAGGCACATGTGGAGTTTAGCCCACCTGTGGTTGTTGATGTGCAGAGAGATGCACCACTGAATGCGAAGGTAAGCTCAGCATTATATGGGGGTGGAAGTTTCATCGGGAATGCTTTGGTCACTACATCATGAGATATCTAACTCTGCATAAATATTATCAATAGATCGGAATGCAATAACAATTTTCATTACAAAGATTAACAATTGTGTGTTATATGATAGCTGCTAATTGAATTGCGACATCATAACTTTTTGCTGAATTTGAGAAAGTCATGCAAGTCCAAATAAGTCTGGCTCATTTGACTACATACAGGAATAACAAATATTTATCTAATCAGCTCCTTATAAGATCAGTTAATCAAAATGAAACTGTAAACATCTAGAATCTTTAATGTAATGGTTGCAAAATGCAGAGTTGGCTATTTTTGTGTCTCTGTAGAAAGGTTTAGCTTAAAGATAACTCTTTTCTTAATTGATATAAATAAATACTTCTTTATCATGGTGCCAACTAACTAGCACTTAATACTTTGCGTGATAATGGAAATGATATTCTGGTATTTATTTTAAAGGCGTCATAAAATTCTATTAGTGTACATAATTTGGCTGGATATAGATTATGGAAAGGCCTTGGGCAAGGTGAGATCACTAAAACAGATGATTCAACCATACTTTAACAAATCGCATACTTTCTATTTGACTAACATTATTCAATTGATAATTTCTTTTGGATTGATTTAACTTAATGAATTAGTATGATCTCTCATCTAATGCGCATAATAATGGTTCCTGGTGACATTATTATTAGTGACTTTCTCTGGATTGGATGCAACTGCCAAGATTCCCATATAAATCTCCTGGTACACACCTCATCTAGTCTAGTTTTTCCAACTATATTCATGATTGACAAGAGTTACAAGTTAGCATACACTGTAGCTGTGAAGTTGATTTATTTATGATCAATTTTGAAGGTTCTGGTATCATATCTATAAAAGCAAGTACACTATCTGCAGATTCGCAAACGCGGCAAGGATCCTAAAGTAAAGCCGATTCTGGTAAACAAAGAGGATCCGAGCTGCGTTAGCGATCCGGCGCTTGGGGCCGCCGCCTCCGCCAATGTCACCAATCATTTCGAAGAATTGCACCCAAAGGATGAATTTGAATTGCTGCAAGCCACACTTGCTACTGAAAAAGTGAGTGGCATGACAGTGCCAATTACATGTGGTTGTGGTAGTTACATTGTGTGTTTTTGTGTGCTTTTATCACTAATTGGTGTATAATACTCCTAATTTGCTTCTTTATAAATAGGTATCTAATTTTTAAAAGGTACAGTTTGCTAAATTGCTGCTTTAGTATGCATAGTTGTTTAACTATCGAACCTCGTAAAGTCATACCTACCGTCCGCGTATGATCATTATTTACATAGTATTATTGTTTTAACATACAATTTATTATCTGTTGGCTGCTGTTACCATGCCATAATTGTCTACCATATTATGCATCCTTTAAACATTGTATTGTGTTCCGTACAAAATTTAGGTATTGATTGGAGTCCGCATGAATGTTTGTTAATCACGTAAATCATAAAGTTTTTAATCGTATTAAAAGAATGCTTGATTAGTATAAATGAGTGTTTGCTCAGATGTTACATTAACTTCAAAATCATCGTTAAGACCCTTACTAAACCGAAAACATGTGTTCATAAATATTCACAACTGACAACTTTGATCCCAATGAAAGCTATAGTCCTTTTCACGTAGGAACGGTTCCGTGTTAAGGCGCTTTTATGTTAATATCTGAAATAATTAAAAAGGAAATAGACGAAATCTTTTTTTATTGAAGTTGTATCTGTGCGTATTATCACTAGATTTCATTTATTTCAAAATTTTTCATTGTTGTACAGCGTAAAACGTAAAAGTTATATGTGTCAGGGATACGTTCCTACGTGAAAAATACTATAAGGATCGCACTACGATTTTATTTTCACGGTCATTTTCCATCAAATAGCCGCAAGAGAAGATTGAAGAGATAGTTGAGAAGAAAGAGGGCAAGTCTAACAAGAGCAAGAGCAAGCCTGCCAAGCCGGCCGCGGTCGATGAACCGGCGGCGAAGGAAGAACCGGCTCGCGTTAGGCACAACAGCGGCGAACAAGCGCCCAAGGAACAACGCAAAGGTAACTTTTAGACCCATACACGATTATTTTTGCCCAGTGAACTAAACCCCGAACTAAACTTCAATCTTGAATCCCACTCAACATTCATACATTCTGTACATTCTGTTGTGGTTTCGGAAAGAGTATTTTTTTTATAATAAGTGACCAACTTTAGGAGTCAATGACATTTAAATTATTTGAATAAACAGTCTAGCATACAAGATTTCGCATAAATAAATTACGACAAGTTCCGCGCCATTAAGATTGTTTGAATAAATCTGAGATAACTCATGGTAACTGCAAGCACACATGTAGTAACATTGTTGTTATCTTTGACCTTTGAAAGTAGGTAGTACCTACTTCTCTCGATTACGCCACGACTGATTAGACAATTGAAGAATAAATCTGCAATTGATGTTCTGAAAAGATGCTATAACAAGAGACTGACCTCACAAAGTATACAAAATGTATACATACACCCATAATGGAAATGGCCTTGACTAAAACCGGTCGAAATCACTTAAGTATGCAGCTACTATTAAATATTCATTTCAAACGTTCAACAATCTACAAAAATCAATATTCAATAGGTAAAAAGGTAGAGAAGAAGGTTGAGAAGCCAGTGGAAGAGGTGACAGAGACTCCGGTCGAGGAGGTGGTACCGCCACTGAACGCGCCTCAGCCCAGCGAACTGACCACTGAGAAGCTGTTGAAGCAAGCCTTAGCTAACCCGCCAGCTCCCGCCGCTTCCACGCCGCCTGGCGGCAAAAAGAAGAAGAAGGCAGAACCTAATGTCCTCTCTCTGATGGGTAAGCTCTCATTTACTTTACAAGTTCTGAAAAAAAACTCGTGTTTAAAACCGTTGATATGATCTGGATGCGCTTATTCCACGAAACAAACTGTTTTGTTGACTATCTTTGATATTGAATTTGAATGCCATTGATGCCGTGTAGATGTACTTTCAACCGTGTAAATGCCATGTACTTTCATTTATGTACAAAATAATCTTAATTTATGCTTTAATGTTGTATGCCCAGATGGTAAAGTGAACCGATGCAAACAAATTACTTACCTACTTGTATACATTTTAAATTAATGATTGGTTTTCGGTTAATAATCACTTGGCTGAACGATTGTCGCTGTAGCCGGAAATAACTGGATAAGACTCAAAGGACCGGAAATAATTACGCAATAAAGAGGATGTATCCGAAAGGGTATCTAAAATTGGTCACAAAAGAGGTGATAATCTGACAAAGTGTATAAATTTTTAGAGGTATTGGATCTAAGATATACTTCTTTTACTTTAATTAATGGGAGCCTTGGTATGCAAGCAGGTAGGCTCGATCGTGTGTCATCGCAACGGTGCACGAAAACATCGTTAGGACAGGGATACCCGCAGCTCAATTTTGTTTGACTGGCTCCCCACTGGAGCTTGACTTTTTAGTTTTATGGAGATGATGGATCACCTATAAGAATGCTAGGCCCCAAACCGTGTTTGTTGCCCTGATTCTTCACGGCATTGGTTGCGCACGAACAGTAAAATTAGTTTTAAAACTATTCTAAGTGATGCCAGCGGTCCTACTGAATAAATGCTGTTTGTCTTTGACTTAGTCAGCTCCATGCCAAGCTTTTTAGCGGCTAACTAAGCTTTTGACTCGTTAAACGACGATCTACGAGTATTGTACTGAGAGCGCAAAGATAGGTCTTGGCGTTGTCTTTTCACTCAAAAACCATGCAAATCGGGGTCACCGCATCATGTTTTAAGCAAGGAAAGCTTAATCTGGTTCAATACCGCTATTTTCTTCAAAGAAATGCGACATTTTAACTATCCAAAAAAGTTGGTTTCAAGACTTGGTACACTTTGTGTTCAAATTTAAGTAGGATGCCATAAAGATATCTTGACGAAATTCACAGGGTAAATAGCTGTTGAAATGGCGATGTTTTTAAAATACATTCGGATTAACAAAAGTTCTATGACTTTTCCTCAGAAAATGCCCTTGAAAGTATTGGTATTGTTTTCAGTTTTTCATTTTACGCTAGATCATTTTATTTTATGGCGCAGTCGAGTGGGTTTTGAAGTAAATAGTCGTTGGATTGAAGAGACCTAACTTTAAGCTAATTACCAGAAAAAATATGATGAGCTTATCTTAATTATTCACCTCAAAATAAACAAAATGGTCTTGCAACTGCTTAATAAATAAAATGTCACAAAAACACGAATAACTTCTAAACTACAAAAAAATCGCTGAACATACATGGGGGTGATTCGGGTAGCCCTTGGGGTGCTGCATCACTGGACTTCCGCTCAACAGTCGTTCCTGCCCCCTTACCATGGCGTTTGTCTAGGTACCAGAGAATAGAAAGAAATGACAGTAATGACATTATAGTGTGGATAAAACGCGTAGAAAGTGGAAAAAAGTTACTTTTCTACCCGTTTTATCCACACTCTAATGTCATTACTGTCATTTATTTCTATTCTCTGGTACCTAGACAAACGCCATGGTAAGGGGGCTGGGACACCCTGTATACATTTCCGTCCGTGTTCGACTTCAGTTGCAAAATTTTCTATATTTTTGTTTACATTTCTATTTGAGTATTTTCTATGAAGGCGCAGGAGGGCAGGAGGCCCGTAGGGAGAAGTCTTGTTATTAGATATAAAGGCCTAAGGTTTTTATGATTGCTATATCTGTAATCAAAGTAATATCTGTGTGCAGCCGGGGACAGCGGTGGCGTGAACGTGAACGAACTGGTGCGAGTGGTCCGTGAAGCCGCGCTCTCCCGCACTGAGATACAGATCCTCACCGACGCACTGCTGAATAAGCATCACGACCCGCTGCCTGAACACTCCGAGTGGACTGAGGTAAAGATAACGAAATTTGTATTGACCCCACTTTAAGTTGAAATTAGTGCAAAAGAGTATGTGCGGAAAGAAATTAAAATATCCAACAGAACAGAGGAACTAAATAATAGATAGATAAGATAGATAAAAAAAATATTTGGGAAAACACACACACAGACGAACATAACTAGGTACACTGACACAGCAAAAAAAAAAAAGAACAAAATGTATTAGATCTAGGTAGGTACTACAATAAAAACTTATTCTATTCTATTCTATACTACACACAATACAAAAAAAAAATATATATATATATTAAACAAACAAAAAAAGAAAATAACGAGGCAGGTGAAGGACGTCTGTGTTGGTGCAGTCCAAAAAGGTACAGTCTCAGCTTTGTGCTGCTCTGCACTGGGGAGGTACAGAGCAACGCTGGTTTTCAGACTGCTCCTAGTTGGGTGACATCACGTTCTTTAAAAAAAAAAGACAGTTAAAAAGAGCTTCATAAAGATGAATTATATAAGATAATAATTAATGTTTAATAAACTTGGATAATTTAGATTTCCGTCAAATACGATAGACGATAGACGTCAAAATTTTAAATGACAGTGTAGATTCTTTCAAGACTTGATGCTTGTAGCACTACAACCTGGCAGAACACTCCAAGTGGATAGAGAAAGAAATGTAATGTGAATCGATGAGCATTGAAAAGCATTAAGCCTGTACGGACGGACTACGCGTTCCAATGAACGCGTGCCGGTTACGAGTAAAGGTCGACTCGCGCGAATCGATGTAAAATGACAAAATGTATAGCAGGTTATGCGTTCATTGGAATGCGCAGTCCGTACGCAGCTTTAGATTTCATACATATTTTACATTCACTTTATTTTTGAACATTAGGGTCCCAACGATCCCATGCAGAAACTGAAGAAGCAGCTTGCGGACAAAGAGAAGGCTCTCGCTGATGAGATCGAAGCTTCTCAAGGCTTCCAAGCTAAATTGAAGGAGCTCAGGTGAGTTGTTCATTTTTCCTTTTTAAAATTTTAAGTCAGCTAGTTTCTACATACCTATTACCATATTTTTATTTACTAATAAATAATAATCTAATAATATAAAAATGTTTTTCGTCCTGACAATGAAAAGTTTTCATTCTGGTTCGAATCACTCAAAACGTCTCAATAAAATTTAAAGTAAGTAAATAATAAGACACGGTATTTGTGCAAAACCTTGGATTCATGCGAGGGTGTTCTAATGTTTGTATGACGAAATAATGCTCAAACGAAATCGCGCACGGGTCAGCTAGTAGCTCATTAATGTGCTTGAGTATTTATGTTGCAGGGCGAGCCTGAACGCGGAGCGAGCGCGAGCGGCGAGCGGCGCGCGCGCGGGCGAGCAGGCGGCGTGCGCGGCGCGCGCCGAGCTGCACACGCTCCAGACGCGCCTGCAGCGTGTGCTCGACGAGAACCACGCGCTCGCACAGGACAAGCTCGTGGTAATTAGCCCTGCACTACCCTATATAACTCTAGCGAGCCTGAGGGCGACCAGGCGGCGTGCGCGGTAACTACAGTTGTTCGTCGGGTTGGTCTTGCGGCGACCTGTGACTACGATCGCCTGAACTACAAGGGCATCGTAATAGAGTTGACAATAATAAGAACAACTATAGTCTTTTTCACGCCGGAACGTATGCAAGACACATTGAACTTGTTTCGTTTCACGTTGTGTGGCTCACAACAATTTTGAAACAAAAAAGTCAAGAAAAAAAAAATTAAACGATAAAACATACAAAAAAAAAATGTTTTTGTCTATTTCCTGTTTAATTATTTCATAAATTATCATAAACGAGCCATAAAATGTAAATAAATAAACAATAAACATTTTCTAAAAAACTCCGCCAATTAACAGTACTGTGTAAAATGGAACGTAATCTATTAGAGAGTGCAAAAATGAAAATCGAAACAATCGATGAATCGATAAGTAAAAAAATAATCGTTGGTTTAGTAATTTTGTCTATGAATGAACCTTGTAATCGATTGAGATGAATTTATAGTAGTGAAACAAAAATCGATTTTGATAATCTCGATTAAACTTTAGGACATTACTATTAGACTGATTTTGACAATATCTCGAAGTGTCTTGCATACGTTCCGGCGTGAAAAATACTATATCGGAAGAGCTACAGCGACTTACCTACTTCAGAGCTGTACCGCTAGATGGCGCTGGCGCGCTACTCCTACACAACCGCCGCGATTTGAATCCTGAATCGCGCAAGCGCAAACATTAAGGTTTGAGATCTCCCTCTTTGCCTTGGATTGGGGGAAATACACATACCCCCAAAGTGTTAATTGTGTAGAGCCATGTTGGCCGAATGGGGTTGTGCCTCGACTTTCAATCCGAAGATCGTGGGTTCGAATCCCGGCCGTGCATCAATGGATTTTTCGTTTCGTAAAATTTATATAAAATTTGTAAGCTTGGTTACGCTCCATGGACGAATGAGGGCCCAGTATTGCTTACGCGCACGAAAACAGATCTGTATGGATATCAAACGAATCCGTAGACACATTACCTAGCTAGTACATCTGTAGTGGAAAAGCAGCTATATATTCCAGCATTATTTGATTGCAGCTTCAATCGAAACTGGGAGCTGAGGGCGAAGCGCAGGCACAACGAGTGCAAATGGAGATGCATATCCAGAGACTTTCAGAGGTATTTATTATTTATGTATAAGTAATGATATTTTTACCTTACACAAATTTAGTTTTTAATTTGATTTAAATTATTTGAGTGAGCCATAGGCTAGTAAAATCATTTAGTTACTCTAAGGAATCCAGGTTAATAAGATTGGTTATTATGCTTTTCTAGTTTGTGTACTATGCCTGTTCCAAGTTCAGACCTGCAGCTAGTAGTGTTGGTGCCTGATAACAAAAACCATATCCATCCATTCTTGATGCACATGCACGTAGTTTCTTCTTTCGTGAGCTCAGGAACGCTCCACGCACGAATGAGCGCTCAGTATCGCTTTCGCACACAGAAACAAATGAACGCCGCGTGATATAGAACAATTGTAGGGTAACTTGTTTGTTTACAGGCGGAGGCGGCGCTGATTCAGCAACTGGGCGCATTGCAAGCGGAGTGCCAGGCGCATGCGATAGACGCGAGCGCCGTCAGAGACTCGCTGATGATGGCGCAACAACATGCAGACGCGATGGCGCAACAACTGCAGGTAAATACACCGCAACTAACTATTTTAGCTAATAGTGATGAAAGAACAGAAGCAAGACTTTCTTTGACTTTTTCTATTACCTACCGTACATCATCGTCATCATGCACCCACTGATGGGTATAACCTAAAAATATTGTTACCCACTACGATCCTGCGCCCATCTCACCTTCATCGCATAGAGTGCCACAAACCTATCTGAACCGGTGGCTAAAAGAGGAACTAACGAATTTTACTCTAAATATATTTTTCTGCCAACACCAAATGCGATAACCGCGTCCCCCTCACCGGTTCCTTAGTTACCTTACTTTGTTAGTAGGCATTCGTTAATTAGCCGTTACAATGTGCAGTAGACTATTTTTCATACTAAATTGTGAGCAGGCTCATCGAAACGGCTAACTTCACGAATGGCTGTACTGTAATTAATTAACCAAATATGAACCATAATCACGAGAAGTGTATTCTTTATTCTGCTTTTTTCAAAGAATTTTATTTAGAGCTGTCGATTACAGCCAGTTATATTGGTTAAAATAATTATTTTCTCATACACTCTCACATCAACGCGATAGAATTAGGTACTTACTTATTCTATCAGAGAGCTGTAGCAAGATTTTTTCAACATTATTATTTACCTTGTGCCACAGGAAAGTAACCGCGCGTGCGCAGATCTAGAACAGCAAAGGCAACTAGCGATGCACGCCGAACAGCGCGCGCAACAGGAGTTACGTCAACTGCAGGAGAGGCTTGCCGGTATGTCGCACTCACTCACACATACATCATTCTGACCCTTTTAAACGTATTAGTTATCCATGTGTCAAATCCAATGCGTTAGCGGTATCTACACTAAACTAAAACTGGGGGAAGAATACCCATTGAAAAATTAAGGTTGTAACTTTGTTGGTAATTTTACTTGCTGGCACACATTAATGTACTTTTTTTTTATTACAAATAAAAATATTCCCTAGAAGTCCTTCAGTCGTTCACAAATTCGTTTTGTTACAGCAATGGCCGAACTTCAGAATGAAGTGCAGAGATTGTCGGCTCGCGCTCAGAACGCTGAGGGTAATGGCGAGTTACAAAAGGCAGAGGTTGAAAAATTAAAGGAAGAACTTGAAAAGTCGAAGGCAGAAACTAATAAACTGAAATCAGAAGTTGATAAATTCAAGGCAGAAGCAGAAAAAACAAAGTTTGAAGCTGAAAAACAAAAGCAACAGGTATTTTTTTGCTTTTCTTTCGCTTCTCCCTAATATCATTTTACAATCAAGCTTTTATTACAATATTCCGATGTTCTATTGAGCTGGAATTTTGTTATACATAAGTTTTCTGAAAGCAAGCTGATATGATAATGAAGGCAGTAGCTGGACAGCTAAACTCATTACTGGGAGTAAAGTTTCCGTGTCATTTGAATCAGCTCGAAGATACCACTCAATGAAAAAAAACCTTTAATTGTTTTGTAATTTAAATCGATTCTTCAGCGAATATTATTCCATTTGTATTAAATATTGTTTTAATTTGTTTGTACAGATGTCGAGTGAAATTGCGTCACTTGGCGAACAGTTGGCAGCTCGTGAATCTGAATTGGCTGAAATCAAACAAATGAAAGTTGTTCCCGCGCAAAATGGACTACCTACAAACGATACACACAAGGTAAGCAGCAGCATGAGAAATTTTTGTCATTTATTTATGTACCTACTAGCTGATGCCAGCGACCCTTGAATGCTGGGTATTATTACTTACGTAAAATTACGCCTCTTTTCCTTAGGTGACCACAGATTCGCAATTGCAATCCTAGATTTGTAAAAAAAAAATCGATCACGACTTGATTACGACTGAACCCATGAAGGCGCATTAGAAATTCTCTTTTGTGTATTCCAGATCCTTCGACAAATATCTAAGGGATATTCATATACGTGTACAAATCAAATACATATTTGATACATGCCCACATTTAAAAGCCCATACAAAAAAATTTGAGATCCGTGTTGGCCAAGCTTTTGTTAAGCTGTTGTTTTGTATTCCAGATCCTTTGATTATGGCATGATTCAAAATTAAAAGATTTGACAAATAAAATTTAGAGACCGCTCCTTGGGGATAGAGTCGTGGTGTCGTGTTTGAATTTTCCTTATGAATGTTTGGTATGTTCAGACGGCGGAGGTGGCGGGCGTGGTGGAGGCGCTGCGCGGCGAGCTGGCGGAGGCGCAGGCCTGCAGCCGCGACCAGCGCGACCAGCTCGCGCATCTGCAGGACCAACTGCACCGCTACCAGGATAAGAACAACGTACGTGCATACACATACACTAATAAATAACTCCCTGCTAGGTCAAGTCAAGAGCAACGTATCTACGTGCACACACACGAGTCAATAAGTCATTGCTAGATCAAAATCAACGTATGTGCACGCGCTCGTACAAACGCGCGCACTCGCATACACACAGCTATACACATATTGGTCGTCACGGCATCCTCATCTCCCAATTACTACTTGCTTCTACGAAATTGTTTCATCTACGAAATCACAAACATGAAAATATCTGACTAACATTTTATACTTTGACTCCTCCCGCTTAGGAGTTGCGAACTAAAAACTGGAAAGTAATGGAGGCGTTACAATCTGCCGAAAAGGCTCTCCAGACGCGATCTGCAAGAGCGTTGTCGGCCCAAGAACTGCGCGTAAGTCCTACTATCGATATACTCAGTCTATGTTCAGTTTGCGATATCTTCGGCCGGCTTCGCTTTGTTGTTCATTGCTTTAACCCAATAAGTTACCCATACGAACAGCAATCACAACCGCGAAATGGTAGTCGCCGATTTGCTTTATTACGCACATCAATGTATTCGTACTTCGGAGGCAGTGAATGTAAATAAAACATGAAATAATTTATCTTGTCAGAAAATTTGCTAAGTAGGCAGCAATGGGCGATGTTGCCATAAGATCAAACTCCTTAGATTTTTAACCGCGCATGCAGCCAGTCGTTCCTAGTAAATATTAGCAAATCAGTGATGTTCGCGACTTTATATCAAGAGCACAGCTAATTGAAGGAATGCGTCCGTGTTTTATTTGCGTCCACTAATAAATTAAGTACCTTAATCGTAATCCTAATAATTAGCCTACGATATAATATAGGCACCCAATTTATAGATACGCCCTGATGCCAAAATTCGTATGCATTGTTGCTTTAAGCCGGGTCTCCTGCGACACTGTTTTTGTGTTTTCTAACATCAAACATCTAACAAAATATGGGCGTGGCCTAACTGTTTTGCAAACAAAAATGTTATCCGAGGCGGACGTAAAACATGTTTTGTTAGTTTTGTTGTTTTTAGGCGCAGGAGACCCGGCTTTATAGAGGAGGTACACAGCTCACGAAAGTTTTAAAAGAGAAAGTAATGTTGCAATTGCTGTGAGAGAATGACACTGTTTTTTGACTGTCATTTCATCACTTTCTCTTTCTAATAGGCCTCACTTATACACGCCCGAATTTCTAGCTAGGGGCGCATCTATGACATTTATATCTCGCAGCAAGTTTCACATGCAAGATCTATAAAAAGTGTTCTATGCTCAGGAGGCGATAGCGAAGGCTGAAGAGGCTCAGTACGCCGAAGCCGCGCGCGTGTTACGCGCCGCTTGTCCGGTCGCCGCGCCTTCCTCCGCGGCCGGCCGTGATTGGCTCCAAGCCTTCGCAGACAATATCAACAAGGAGCTCCTCAAGCGAGACTCTGAGAAGCAGCAGCTCGAGAGTAAGACCCTGGAGCTGGAGAAGAAGGCGGCGCAGCTGAAGGCGCCGCCGCCGACGCCCACGGACCGTCTGGACGAGCTGATGTCAGAGAAAGAGCATCTCCAGGGTCTCGTGGACAAGTACAAGCGAGTTATTGATGAGACAGTAAGTTCATTTCTCATTTTTTTTATTTACTTACAGTAAATCCACAAAGATTTTTTTTAGCTCAGCTCCACCTACTAACGACTATCAAAGTATTCCAAATCTCTCTTAGCAAACTCAAAACTGAAATTACATCCTTAAAAATATATTGAATCGATTCATGTATGTATGATTGTTGTATTGACGTTTGTTCCACAGTAGTGTCTTCATGACATTATTCAATTAATTCAGTTACCATAAATTTTAGTATCAATTTATGTTTCTGGTGGTCATTGTTGTTACAAAAGCTGTATTTTATAGGAGGGAGTGTTGAGTCGACTGCAACAAAACGTGACGACAGAGGAGCAGCGGTGGGCGAAGCAGCTGTCAGACAAACAACAGGAGTTGGATGAACTCAGGCAGAGGACCGTTTCGCAGGTTTGTTCTTTCCTAACTAAGGCAAATGATTATTAGAAGCATACATTTTCAATTATTGAGTTTGCTACTTACAAAAACTACCTATAAATCAATACAAGGATAAAAATCAAGATTTATTTTTGTCTAACTGATTAAGTTGAGACATTATCAATGTGTCGATAAAAGGATAATAAATTAATTAGTGGTTTATTAATAACTCGAAGGTTGGTGTTTACTTTTGTAAAGTATCATCTGATCTGAAAATGAACAAGTCAGACCTTTCGCTTTGTTTTTGCTTCAAGAGCGCTACTGTGCATCCATCCTCACTAATTTTAATTGCTTTAAAGACTTCTTTACCTAGGAACCTCTGGAGTTCGCGTACTGCTGCATTGAAAAGTCTTTGGCTACAATAATAGAAGAGGTACTTGCCCATTACATGTCATCATGTCCGCACTATGTGTGCTTTGTGTGACGTGTAACTTGTGCAAGACTGTTGATATGCTTAAAGCGTCCGTCTATTTTTGTCTTATGTATCTGGATATGGGAAACATTTTCTTTCTTACTTACTTTTCGAAACAAGATACAATTTTCAAACTTACAGATTACGTGCCTAAGCCGCACTTCGCGCGAGTGTGATTGAATGTTTTTCTTCACACTTTCTGAATATAATCTTTTCTACAGTACTATTTTCGTCATGTTTGTTGGTGACGGAGTTTAATCATGTATCGACAGAACTGAAATAGAACTCTTTATTTTTAACAGATGCAGAATAAAATAGATGCATTGGAAAGTCAGTTGTCTCAGGCAAAGAACACCAATCACAACCACACATTTGCAGATGCAGAACGACTCACTCAGGTATCGTAGTTATACTTTATTTTAATTTATCTTTCTCATATTCCAGTTAGCTTTTCTTTTGAATGAAATTCAAAATGTTTAAAAAATATAAACGAAACAGAATCACGGCTGTATTCCCAAGGCACGGTAGACATACGTAAAGACATATTTTTCAGAAGCATTTAAAAATTAAATTAAGCAATCCATATACGTGACAGGTTGTAAGCCTATAGCCGCCTATTATAACTGAAATACAATACAATACAATATATCTTTTCACACCCGGTACAAGAATATCATACATTTTTTCGTCTCACCTTCTTAACACAAAGTAAACCATTACTCCCTCCTAAAAAACAAAATGGCCGGCGGGAGGTAAAGTTGTATGGGATTTCATTTCTCCCTCTGAACCTCATGTGAACAGATAAGTAATGAGATTTGAATTTCGAACTTCAACATTTCTATTAAAAATTTTACTATTGAGTCCACTATACGAAATAGAAACCCAATAGAACTTATACGAAAAAAAAAGAAAAAATGTGGCAACTAATCTTTTTCTTCCGAATTTATTTTTGATGTTTCCATGAAAATGTTTACCATAGAGACCTGCACCAAGTAGAATTTATTCAAATTTAAGGAAAAAGTGTGGCTAATGCCTCCAAACTATAGAGCGATCTAATGTTGTTGCATATTAATGCTAAAATATTTTTTGAGAACGAAAGGACGACCTCAATAAAATATTTTTTGAGAATAAACGGACGACCTCGACTCCTTCGATAGCGGGTGGTGGGAGCTATCAAAGAAGAGAGATGGTTGGAAAGAATTGGGGGAGACCTTTGCCCAGGAGTGGGACAGTGTAGGTTGAATAAAAAAAACGAATAGATTATTATTATTCTACCTATAAAACCTGTTCATTAAACTTGCTTGCTATTTTCTGGGTTCACTATTTTTCTCGCAGTACCTATGTGTGAAAAGCAGAGTATTCACCTCGGGGTTAAAGCTGTCTTAGTCTTGGGCGCTCTTGAATACAAACTATAAACACCCTCGCTGTCGCTCGGGAGTTAACTAAAGAATCCTTCGATGCGCTTGGGATTCAATATGGCGCCCGTGACATAATACACTGCTTTATCCCCTTGGTGAATAATCTACTATTATTATAAAGCATAAAATAAACAATAACAAAAATAAGAACACTTATTTGTTTACAGGAAAGACTAATGGGTGGCTTGTCAGAGAAGCTTGTGGATAAATGCAATGGACCTTCACAGGTAACTACATTATTCTATGTTGCGCTAAGACATCGTCTTTGAAAGTGTAGAACAACTATAAATAAGGCCTCGCAGCCTCGCTTCGTAAGTTAGAAATCTGTATTCTTTATTAATTTCTCAAAAAAAGTAACATGAAACCTTCTCAAGATACGTTCTATTGGTTGTGTTTACTTATCATGCTCTTTCTTTTTCAGGTAGAACTACAAGAAATATAACAAATAGGAACTAGAATAAGCTTACTTTAAGCAGTTGTGGTGTCATTCCTATCCACTTGGCGAACGCGCCGCTAAACGCGGACGTGATCCATGCGAACTTATTGTTGTTATCTATCTTCATTGCAGATAAATAAAAGACTAAAAGGTATCGGAAATATTTGATAATGCTGTTTCTTATACAGATGATATCAAATGCACTTGTTAATCTTAAACTCATTTTAGATCTAACTAAAGACTAGGTAATCGTATTTAGCCGACTCTTAATTAAATAGAAAGCACTTGCATGTAAATAGAAGAAAAATGTGTGTATAAAATCAAAGGACATGAACTCGTTGGTATGTATGTGTATAAAAATGCTCAATTTAAAGCATTGAAGAAGCGAAAAGATTAATTACTCATATTTGTAATTAATGATTTAATGATGGTTAGATTTGAAATTTTTAAAAACCTTCCTACCTTTCCTGAAATGCTGTTGAAAAGTTCGATTTATGATCAATTCGTTTCTTGAAGTTCCCACGGATGCACGAAATAACTAATTTTAGCATTTAATTTTAACCCTCCTAAAATGAGCCTCCTAGAGCAAACTTTGAAATGCGGTGAAGAGTCACAGTTGCAATGGTTTCAACTTGCAACTAAAGTTTATTGGACACCCGGCAAATGTGTCATTCAAATAACTTTATAATTCTCTCTATTAAAAAAAAAAAGTAAACGTAATACAGACCCAAGTGTGATATTATTATTATATACAGGGTGTAAAAAGACTACTACCGAAAACTGAGGGGTTGCAATCAGACCATGATTCTAAACAAATTTATCGAAAAAAAAACGCAAAAAAAAATGTAACTTAGCTACGTAATTTTATGTCATTTTCCAGTTATTTACTACAAGTACAACATAATAAGACCATGCCTACCTAATAATTTCATTTATAAAAGAAAAAAACAATTAAAACACAAAATACAGCAATCTAACTAAAACAACGCGCGAGTACAAGCGCGCGCCCAGCTGCGCGAGGTCGACGCACGCCCGCGCGGTTGACGACCGCAACAGAATACGTACTACAGCGCCGGCGCGCCGGGCCCGGGCGGCCCGGTCCTATGCCAGCCAGCCTATGCCTAAGTTGTAAACAGTGCTATAAACAAAATCTTAGTTACGTAAACTAGAAAAATTCAACATAACTCACTTTTGGCTAGCTTTATTTCAGCTTTATTACATAAAAATGTTTCATTATTATGTTCTTAAACAAAATCGTGAGTAAGGAGAACTTGAACGAAGTTTCGGTAATGGTTCTAAACTAAAAAAAAATAAAAGTACAAAAAAAACAAAGATTAAAAGTTACGGATTCATACTGAGATTTGAAACCGGTCCTCTCGCATGGAAGTCAACGTCTGTCTCATCTCGGCTACCAAGACTTTACAATTAGTTGTGAAATTAAGGTTCACTTCAAAAAAAGTACGCTTTGAAATAGCCATCCAACCTCGTCACGTGTCGGCGTCTAAGTTCTGTCAAAATACTCTAACTTGATTGAAATAAGGTTCAAATTTCTATTTCGCTAAGACTAACATTGAATCCTTTGAAATACCGCGTATGCTAAAGCTGCATCTACATTGTTTGCGAATTAAGACTGAGTTTTCACCGGTATACTACACCGCGAGGACCCTTCAAGTTCCTTTAACTTTTGAATCTTTAACTTCGATCGGGAATTCGGGATACACATTAATTATGTCAAAGTTTACACTAACAACACTAGGTACTAGATCAACTGTTCACTACATAAACAAATAATAAGTACCTAAGTAAACAAATAATAAGATCAATGGTAGATAAGATCATCAGTTTATTGTATCAAATATCACTACAATAATGTACAGTGCCACAAACTTATCTGGACCGGTGGCCAAAAGAGGAACTAACGAATTTTACTGAAAAAAATATTTTTCTGCCAACAAGAAATGCGACAGTAGCGCCTCTCTCACCGGTTCTACTTACTTATCAGTAGTATAAGTAAGTTTGTGTCACTGTAACTACATCATCAGTTGTCAACCTTTCGAGTAGTGTGAAACATGCTTAGCAAAGTTGCACATGTCAGCGGCATTGTCAAAGAGAATTAAGAAATAGTCTTCTAAATTAATTACAATAAGGTTCAAATTTCTATTTCGCTAAATTTTCTTTCTAAATTCTCGACTCGTTTTGTTTGATTTTATTTATTAGTTGAAGTTCAATATTCGTACGTAATGTACGTATTGGACACTCGCGCAGCGCATACAAATTGCATTACCGTACTGAGCGTCGCGAATGAGTTTCTAGTGTGTTTTGTCAATAAAATTAAAGTGTAAGGTATTTTTAGAGTAGTACATACCTACTTAAGTACCTACCTATCTGACTATTTGTTTAGTGCGAGTGTGTTCAGTCAAAAATGCTTATTATTGTGATCGTGAAAATGCGTTTGGTCCTCGCGCATAAATGCGATGTTACCGAACCAACACCAACCGTTCGATGAGCTTAACGGCTGCCTAACAGCGAGAGAGCCTCGTCCCATAGTCTCAAGAGCTCTGGAGGCTTTGATATGCAGGTCTTGGTTCTCTGTGGGAGAAACGCTTGGGTTACCTTACCTACCTCCAGGTAAGCTCAGCTGTGCTTGTTGAACGAGCATATGCTTAGTTTGAGGTTACAGCGGAATTAGGTAAGTACGTAGGTATATCAATTAATAATCAAATTGCTACGCACGTAGTAGGTAGGCACTGCCGAAGCTATCGCGTGCGATGCGTACATTGCTGGCTGACGAAATAAATGAAAATCTTCAAACGCTATTTTCTCCGGATATAATTTTTTTTTTGGAAAATCCTTTTGGATTTGGTTGAGTGTTGGGATGCTGTACCTACCCCTTTCGGCTTCGGTAGACGTCTTTTTACACCCTGTATAATTGGCCATTTTTCCATCTCTTACAGATTTAGATATTAATAAAAGTGTGATAAAAACGCGTTTCAACGTTTGCTCTGGTATTGATTTTAAGTATCTTGTCCGACTGCCAAGAAATTAGAGAATATTTTTTGGGGAATTGTTGTTGTGCCCCTTGACCAATTGCACACACCACCCACACACACCTAACTAATGTATAGTGCCACAAACTTATCTGAATCGGTGAGAGAGGCGCTGCGCGCTGTTATCGCATTTGGTGCTGGCAGAAAAATAAATCCTAAAGTAAAATTCGTTAGTTCCTCTTTTGGCCACCGGACCAGATAAGTTTGTGGCACTGTACACTGGTTATTTTTTGCCAATGTGACTGATCAAATACTTTGAATGACATTGGATGATGTTTAGCCTATTTGTGTTTAGAAAATGATTTTTATTCAATCCTGATCAAATAGATTTGACCACTAACATAATTACCACCCTCAACCGATGATTGATTAGTTTAGCTTAATCGTGATTGTTGATCTGCAAGACCGAGAAAATATGCATATTAACATGTTTTATATGCATCTTAGTATGCAATAAGGCTTATATAGATGTGCAAGGGGCTTCTAATGTATAATTTATCTTTATTCACATGTGTAATTTCATTGTGTAGTTGATATTATTATATTCGTTTAGGCATAAAATATCATTTATTCATAATCTTATTACTGGGTAATTTTAATGGGATGTTTAGATTACAACTATTGACTTAAAACACACTGAGTTTCGCCCTTGTTATAATATGTGTAATATGTAGCTATAATTTACCGAATTATTAATGATTTTCTATTTTTATAACTTTTAAGGAATGTTGCATTATTATTGCCTTATTTAATTTTAAACTGTATGAAATCAATTTGTCAGTGTCCAAAATATAAGTTTTCGATTTTAAAACTAAATAGTTAATTTATGAAATTTTAAATCTTTTGAATATTTATGTTGAAAGTTATTATTTATTTTGAAAACTTGTCCAAAAAAAGATATTTGTGTCAAATGCCGAAAATTTATTGACAGTGTAAAAACATAAATCGATGTATAATACGTAAGCATCTTTGTACGATAAATAGATAAAGACATTAATTAAAATATTTACAATACAAATACCAAGACTTTATTTTCTAATTTGTACTAATCCTCGTAATAGTTAGGGAGGCGAGGTAGCTAAATGGCGTAATTCAACGGCGCCGTCGAGACCTATCAAAATCGAAAGATAAAATAATTTCGAAAAAAAAAGCTCGTATAGTAAAAACCATTTTAGCGGTGGGTTTGGCGAGTACGGTTTTTCAAAAATGTTAAAAAAAACAGTTACTTGGGCATTCTCGAGCGCGTCAGATATTTATACTACGTATGCCCCAAGTGCCTCTGATAACAACGGTATACTAATCTGCCGGTTTGCGTGGTGGGGGTAGGCATATAAAGTAGTCAAAAATGCAAAAAAAAAAAGTTTACTCGTGCGCGTCAGATTTTCGGAAGGGGTGTTAAGTAGGCCCCAAGGAGCTACCTTTAAAAAAACTGACGATTTCGGCGTGACGATAAGTTACGATGAATTTTTGAAAATGCAAAAAAAAAAAGTTTTTTTGAAATACTCGAGCGCGTCAGATTTTCATAGGGGAGGTTTATCTCGGTATACTGAAAGCATATTTTCTTAATCTGACAAAAATGTTGGTGGGTTCTCTTAATCTGACCGAAAAAGGTTTTTTGGTTTCTTTTTTTTCCTTTCTTTCTCCTTGATAAAACGGGGAATTCATATCAATTTTTTTCAACACCCTCAGTTTTCGAGATATACTCAAAAAACCGGGAGTTTGAGTTTTGTATGATGCTTTCTTTGGACAAAAATGTAAAAAGACCTTTTTTGTGTAAAATAAAATTACCGTTTTTGTTTATTCAAACTTTTTTTTTGTAAAATGTATCGTTCGCGACTTATATGCCGCAACGCGTTTTTCGGTAGACGAAATGGCTCCTCCACACTTCCGGTCATGCGGAAACCGGCAGATTTTGTATTTTTAGTAAGTTTTAGATTATATTCTTCAAAATAAAAAAAATAAAAATCGCGCTCGAGAATGCCGGATTAACGTTTTTTTTTTACAAGTTCGCGACCCTATAACTCGGCGGCGTCAAGGACTTATCGTCAGATTAGTTAAATTTAGTCTTAAAACACTAAAATCAACCCCCAATATCTTAATCTGACGCGCTCCAGTATTTCAGACTATCGATTTTTTTTTACTAATCTGATCGTCTATCCTAGGTGCGCGTCACTACATATAGAGCTAAATACTTTACAAGGTTGTTCTATTAGGTCTAAGGTACCTATCTCTCATATCTTAAACTGCCACGCTCGAGTATTACCGAAAATTCCCCTATTCGCCTCCCTAACTATAATATTCATTAGGAAAATACCCATTGAAAATATATTTTTGGGGGCTATTACTGCTATACTTACTTTAAATCATTTTATTAGCTTGTGTATTGATTGTTTGACACATAGATGATTTGACGAATGTGGAATCTCGCGGATGTGTCCCGAACTCTTGAATCAAACAAGTGTATGAGACAAGTGTTTAAGGGACACCTACAAGGGGAAGGCCTAGCTAGGCGAACCTTGGATCAATCAAATTCAGACATTTCAAAGGCCAGCGAGCATTAGAAAAATGCTTAGGTCATTGGAAAAATTATAGGGGAGTAAATAAGTTACTTACTTTTATAGGGGAGTGAATGAGGCGAACTTCGATGATCGATCAATTAACTTCGAGGCGAAGGTTGGAATTTGGATCGTAGCAAGTAGAGATCCGTGGTCTCTGCCTACCCCTTCGGGAAAGAGGCGTGATTTTTATGTAAGTATGTAATCCCGCCCGTGCATCAATAGATTTCTCGTTTCGAAAAATTTATATGAGCTCTTAGCAATGAAGGAAAACATCGTGAGGAAACCCGCAGCTTAGTCAGCTCCACACGTACCGACGTTGTCTTTCCTGTGGGCCAGGCTGATAAAGCTGAGAGGATGGTTTAGGTGCTGGGCAAGCTTAATCCATCTCAAACAATGTCCCAGGCACTACAGCGCCAGCACTAGATGGCGCTGAGATCAAAGAAGCAAATTCCCATACAAATGACAGAAGTACTGAATCGCGATTACGAAGTATTCAAGCACAACTAACCTATATTATAGAACTATTCAACTTCAACCGTCGGCCGTATTGCCAGCCAGATAAGTGGGCCAGATGGGCCGATCTGGTGAGGGGAGCTCCACCTCTGGATTAAATTGGGGGAATTCCAACCACCCCCAAAGTGGTGACCCCGACGTGATGATGGTGAAGGGTTCAGGTTCCTGGCTATCTGAGGTAATTATTTACGACATCACATTACTTATTAGAAACCTCAAAAATAACAGTATTTTTCCACTATTTATTGGATATTATTATACATATAAACCTTCCTCTTCAATCACTCTTAACTATTAAAAAAAACCTCATCATAATCCGTTGCGTAGTTTTAAAGATCCCTAAACCATTAACCTTTTCAGAGCCTTTTCACCGCCCGCCCGCGACATACAAAAGGAAACCCTTTTACAGAAGTAATTGACGGCTCACTGGAGTCACTGGACCTACCTACATCTTTCACCAAATGACCCAGAAGAGGTTGCTACCGCTGCGAGTTGAAGCGGGTATAGAGAGGAAAATCCTCGGAGCCCTTTCTAAACGCAGTCGCGGAGTCAATAGAGGCGCTCGGACGCAGAGAGGCGTAAAGAAAACTAGAAAACCACTACCAATGATGTTAGATACTTTAAGTAACTTAGTATCCCATTTCTCTGACCACTACCTCGAAAGTTGTTTTTTTACCGTCAACTTCTAGAAACCGTCACAAACGCCAGAATAAAAAGAAGAAGAAGAAGACATATATTCATCTGTCGGTTGTATTGTTTTGATCGAATTTGTTTGAATTGGTAAATAAGAAGTCATAGGTTTTCTAACTCATGTGCTGGATATTTGATCGAAGGCTGTATTCGTGATTCATCTGAGCCCTGAGGAAGCTAAATTAAATAGCGACCAATACGTGTGAGTGGATATAAAAATTACGACAGTAAGCAACGAACATTTTGTTCTGAAGAACCTAGATTTACTGTGGA
Organism: Epirrhoe alternata; assembly: GCA_963565295.1. Taxonomy (NCBI): domain Eukaryota; kingdom Metazoa; phylum Arthropoda; class Insecta; order Lepidoptera; family Geometridae; genus Epirrhoe; species Epirrhoe alternata. The sequence continues at coordinate 4,641,411 of OY751393.1, forward strand.
AGAATTTGTTACGATGTCAGAAGTGGTAGTAAAAAACGTCGATAATGCATGCGAGACTGCTGAAGAATTTACAAGAGTATTTTATAAACAAGTGGATAACATTCGACATCTAACCTCCAAACTGTATTTGGACACTGGTTTACTGGTTTGGAATGGAAATGGAATCAAAGGAAATGATAAAATTCAGAAGTTTCTGATGGATCTACCTGCTAGTAACCATACTTTGAAGACTTTAGACGCCCAACCTCTATCAGAAGCCCTGGTTTCTAATAAACTCACCTACCTTATTCAAGCTTGTGGTGATGTGATTTATCAGAATGATGATGTGAAGAAACCATTTCAACAAACGTTTTTGATTGTCGCCGTTGATGGAAAGTGGAAGATTGCATCCGATTGTTTTAGACTACAAGTGCCCTATAACAGCTAAGAATGCTTAGGGAATTTAGACTATCTAAGTACTAAACACTTTTGTATTTAAAGAACATGAACAAACATTATGTCATTCATTTCATGTGTAAACCTCCAGCAACCAATTGCAGTGCAGGAAATGACACTTTTAGGTGAGTTCCATGGAACAGTTTCTTTACAGATGCATTCTGTTGAAGTATGAATCCCTATGCAGGTCTAAGTAAAACAATGTATACTTTTACTTATTTTTATTTAGATGTACATAATTATTATAATTTACGTCAGTTTTCTTACAATACCTATAAACTTAAAATCAATAATTTATACAGTAATTCAGTATTTGTATCACAATTATCTTTGTCTTTTATTTATTGTCTTTCAATATGTCCCAAGTAAAGTGTTACAATTTGGACAATAGTGTTCAGCTCTTTTGAATGCTGTTAAATAGTAGGGAATAGCAGCTAAACAGCAAAGCATGCACCATCTGAAAGAATAATAGTCACAATGTCAGAGCAGGTCACGGTGATACAATCTGTAATGCTCATCTAGATGGTCTACCTATATTGCTGCTGGTACAAGTATACAGGTGCTGCCACACTGCTGTTTAAAAATGTTATAAACATTTTCTAACACTAATACATTTACGAAATGTACATAAAATGTTTGTAAACACCTAACCTTTCCTAAGGACTCAGAGACACAATGACATGGCTAAAATAAGAAAAGCAGTGTTGAGCATAGTATTAGTAGGATTCCTTCTGGTTTTAATTTCCAAGTAACAATATTATCTGGGGTAACTTTTGGAGCAATACTTACAAAGTTAATCCACAAATGAATCCAGCTAGCATATGTGTACTCTTCGAACTGACATAGTTCACTTTAGTAAAAACCCTTTCATTGCATTTTGGACAGTTATAGAACATAGGAGAGTCTTTGAGAGGTCCTTGAATTACAATTGTCTGGCGAATTATCGGTGGTTGAGTCACGACGTTGGCGTCACTGACAGAGTAAGGGGGTGGAGGCTCTATAGGATGTGCAGTTTCACTAGCTGGATTAACTCCACTCATATTTGAATTGCTTTCTGGATTAGCACTACTACTATTCATATTGGAATGAAATACATGAACACAATAGTAGTAATATACTGCTTTACTGGTAATGTAAGCTGTTATCATCGTACATACCTACAGTACAGTTAGAGCTATCTTATCATCTCTGATAAATAACTGGTAATCTGATAGCGGTATTTTCATTTTCTGTCTCACAATAATATTTCTAGTAGGTAGGTAGCTTACCTACTATGCTATGATGCATTTATGAAAATTAAAAGCAATCACGCGATTACATGCGCTTATGTATTTTTTGGTAAGTAGGTACCTACCTATAAGTATAGGTACGATCAGCGTCACCAACTGGTATGGTAACCCACCTGCAGTACAAACCGCCTTAGGGGGCTTGTACCACCAATTGGTGACGCTGACTGTACCTACCTTTAGGTAGACAAGGTAAATTGTCCTATCATTGTAATAAACTATCAAAAATTATGCCATGCTTGGTATCACACTTTTAGACTATAGCTCCACTATCGAAATTCTCAAGCAGACAATGATAAAGTAAGCAATGTCAGCAAGCGAATATTGTGGCTCAAGTGGAGTTGGGCAGGACACTTGGCCAGACGCGGTGATGACCAGAGTGATTACCGAGTGGTGCCCCCGGGAGGGCTACAGAAGAGTGGGTCGTTCGGCAGCTAAATGGGTTGAGGCCACGGATTTAATAAATTTTATAAATCCGTGGTTGAGGCATTATAAAAACAGCAGGTCGTACATACATAGGTCAGACTGGCGCAGGATAGGGAAGGTTGCTAAGAGCGAAGAGAGGCCTATGATGAAAAAGGCTGCAGATGATGATGATCAAAAATTATATCAGATACTTTTAAAGTTTGGATAAGTTATTATAATATAAAATACATTTTTTTCTTAGCAGAACCCTTTATTTAATTACTTCACATGAGTTAAGTAATGCATACAAATGATTCAATAAAGAAACATGATTATTGTATAAAACCTATCTAATATTACAAATGTTGGGTTGAATAAGTTTAATGTAGTCAAAATGGTAAACAAGTCTACTAAATAAAAACATAGTACCTACCCTTTAGCACGTAAAATATGGTATTATTCTGTTTATGTATCTATATTCTGTGGTTAAACTAAGGAAAACCAACAAACTAAGAAGATTCAGCTTTTGTAAGATTGACTAACATTTTACTGCTTTACTTGGACAGAAGTTTGTATTTGCTAAAAGTAGACGGAAGTAATCTGGATAACAATAATAATTATTTCTAAAATATTAAGTAGGTACCTATCATAATCAGATACTTACTTGATGATTGGTTAGTGTGATAACTTTGGAACAAGTAGTGTTTGGTACTTATTAATTTCATATACTTAGATTTACTTAATAAGTTTTTTCTATTCCAAAATGAATATGATAGGAGGTACCTACTTGATTTAAATGGAACTCATATAAAACTAGAAATGTAAGATGCAATTTCATAATTTAACTTCATTTTAGATAACAAAATAAAATTAACACTAACTAATCATCACACACTATATACCAATGCATCATTTTGACTTCATACCCATGTATGTAATACAACAACAAACCTGAAGGCTATTGTGCATAATGTGCTTATATGATTTTATAATAATTTATGTTTTACCATTCAATCTGCTTTAATTTCTATCAGTCAATAACAAACAGTAGAATAAAGCTTAACAAATACTTGGGCAATTGGAATGGTGAATTTAAAGTATGATTCCCTCTGAGGGAGTATGTCACAAGCAGTGGTCACAAGAGATTTCATGTAAAGGAATTGGATTTGATCAGTCATTATAATGACACATGATTTCCACAGAACAGGATATAAAGAATTTATGAATAAAGAGCCATGATGTTATGTATGTTAATCTCCATTATTGGATAATGCTATGACATGCTCCATCAGAGGGAATAATAGAGGTTTGATGCTTATTTAAAGATATAAGTTAAAGCTAACAAAATAAATGTCTATAAAGCTTTTATATATAATTTGTTTTATCAGCCAAATTATAATAAAGGAACTGCAGAAAAACTGGCATACATTCTTATCTAACTTTACATTAATTAATAAGAGAGTACTGAAAGTATGTAAGTAAACACAATTCTTTCCTTCACCCTTATGAAAATATATTAGTAATATGAACTTTTTCTGCTATTTAAAATAGTAATTTAGCTGTACACATATGATAATTAATTTCATACATAGCATTAAGACATAATCACTATTGACATCTTACTAAAATCAAAGACAAATAAGTTACCTATTCATATGTACCAAAAATATTTTTTACACACACTATTACATACATTTTACAATTTCTTTTTATTTAGATAAATAATAATACTTCATAATGTTTACAGACAAGTAAATTCACAAAATAGCCTGTTAAACTTGAAAGAAGGCATAGTTTTGACCATTTATTGTCCATCTTGTTCAGGCATAAACCTACCGAAAGGCCCTCTTCATTTAATTATTCACCAAATATAAATACAAATACATACATATAATTAAATGGCCATGGCATAGCACCTCTGATCAAATCTAAACGAGATGGATTTGAATAATGCACTGAAATCATCTGAGATTGCATGTGCCAAGTGGAAGAAGTTTGTCAACTAGCATTTGGTACTTTTACCAATAAAAGCATTGCAGTTGGGACAGTAGTGCTCAGCATCTTTAAAAGTATCGAAACAGTATGGTATCAGCCCCATGCAGCATAGAGAGCAAATCCTGAAAACAAGCAAATAAAAAATTAAGCCAGTTTATATGAGTTCTTGGCCAACTCTGTTGGACGGAGTTTTTAAATAAATTTTACATAAGATATATTTTTTATATAATGGTAAAATAATGAACAATACTTACATAGTTACAACACAAACGGATCCTGCAACAAGGTGAGTGTGCCATCCCGTAGTGAAGGTGACTCGGGTAGTCACAGTTTTGCCACAATTGAAGCAATTGACTGTGGTAGGTTCACTTCCCACGGCCGGCGGCATCACCAGTCCCACGGGAACACCGGGCGGCGGCGGTGGCGGCCCATCGCCGAGCTGCGGCTGCGCGCTCGTCACTGATATAGTCGGGTGAGGATACGTGCCAGGCACTGGGTGTGGATACACTCCGGGCGCTGTGAACTGCTTGGGAGCTGGGTATGGACCAGCGGCAGGGAAGTTCTCACCCGGTGCTACGAAACCATATTGAGGATTCCCGACTACAGCGGAGTACGGTGGTGGCAGATCTTCAATTACATTCGGCGCACTAGGCCCTTGATTTGTAGACATTTGTTGTCTTGTCTTTACCACTCCCTATTCAAAGTTGTTTCACAGAACCAATACAACTTTGTAAATAAGATAACACAAACACTAAAAACTTGAAGATAAATTGAACAAAGGATTTTATTTCCTCTTTTTCAAGAAAATGATTAGTGATGAATGCTTGAATGCAAGCAAAACACGAGAAGAATGAATTTATTGTGAATGAATGACGTCATTTCGATTTCATTCAGTTATGTCATGTCACGTGAATGTCAAATTGTTTGGATCAAGAAATTGTCACAATGACTTTGTTTACTTCTCAGACAAAAAAGTAAGGACCCGCTTTCGACGGAATTCCTCATACAAAATTTTCTGCTGATTTTTGCGGGGTATGAGGTAGGTAGCACACGAACGCATTTTACACACACTAATGCACAATACTGACTATAGATACACCCTCATTTTTACGCACACTCTAGCAAATTTGGTATATTTTATAACAAACGTAATAACTAATAATACAGGGTGTCCCAGGAACGACTGTCAAGCGGAAGTCCAGTGATGCAGCACCCCAAGGGCTACCCGAATCACCCCCATGTATGTTCAGCGATTTTTTGTAGTTTAGAAGTTATTCGTGTTTTTGTGACATTTTATTTATTGAGCAGTTGCAAGACAATTTTGGTCATTTTGAGGTGAATATTTATTTTGAGATAAGCTCATAATTTTTTCTCTGGTAATTAGCTAAAAGGTGGATCTCTCCAATCCAAGGACTATTTACTTCAGAACCCATTTTACTGCGCCATAAAATAAAATGATGTTGCGTAAAATGAAAAACTGAAAACAATATCAATACTTTCAAGGGCATTTTCTGAGGAAAAGTCATAGAACTTTTTTTAATCCGAATGTATTTCAAAAACATCGCCATTTCAACAGCTATTTACCCTGTGAATTTCATCAAGATATCTTAACGGCATCCTACTTAAATTTTAATACAAAGTGTACCAAGTCTTAAAACCAAAATTTTTTAAATAGTTAAAATCTCGCATTTTTTTAAAAGAAAATAGCGGTATTGAGCCAGATTAAGGTTAACATGATGCAGTGAACCCAATTTTCATGGTTTTTAAGTGAAACGACAACTCCACGACCAATCTCTGTGTGTATCTCTCAGTACGATACTCGTAGGACGTCGTAAATCGAGTCAAAAGCTCAGTTTGCCTCTAAAAAGCTTGGCATCCTTGTTAAGGTAAGGCGTTATTTCACTCATGTGCAGCTGCTCACTCCGAAAAACCCAGGTTTGAGCCTGACGAAATACACAGGGTAAATAGCTGTTGAAATGGCGATGATTTTGAAATATATTCGGATTAAAAAAAGTTCTATGAGTTTTCCTCAGAAAATGCCCTTGAATGTATTGGTATGGTTTTCAGTTTTTCATTTTACGCAACATCATTTTATTTTATGACGCAGTCGAATGGGTTTTGAAGTAAATAGTCATTGGATTGAAGAGTCCTAACTATTACCTAATTAGCAGAAAAAAAATTATGAGCTTATCTCAATTATTCACTTCAAAATGACCTAAATTGTCTTGCAACTGCTCAATAAATAAAGTGTCACAAAAACACGAATAACTTCTAAACTACAAAAAATCGCTGAACATACATGGGGGTGATTCGGGTAGCCCTTGGGGTGCTGCATCACTGGACTTCCGCTTGACAGTCGTTCCTGGGACACCCTGTATAAGACGCACATGATTCGAAATCATGTACAATTTCACCAGAGCCAAGGTAAGGCGCATCCCGTCTAAGTGACCTAAGGTTGACTTACTCTGTGGTTTAGTTAGACCCACAGAGGCCAGACCTCAGAATAAATAAAAAAACAAAAAAACCTGACCGCAAAGTGCAAAATAATTGATGTTTTTCGAAATGGCCTTTTTTTCACTAGCTCTCGTTCATTCTATTTACCTATATAATTTAGTCTATAGTTACTCTGAGATTTATAAAATGTGGGTACGAGTATAATAATAAGTCACTAACTAACGTTATCGTGACGAATTCAACGACACCTTAATAAATAAATAAATAATGCTGGACATTTCACACAGCATCATCTAGCCCCAAACTAAGCAAAGCTTGTGTACTATGGGAACCAGATAACTGCTATACTACTTTTTGTTTGTAAATACATACATAGTAACACCCAGACCCGAGATAAATATTTGCAGATCATACAACTTTTATCCCGCGGCGGGGATCGAACCCGAAACCTTCAGCGTCCCAAGCGGGTTTTCACCCACTGCGCCACAGAGGTATTTAATTCAACTGATGAGCATAGCTTACGAATACCTACTATAATTTAATGAGAAGTGCAATTAGATTCTAACAGGAACCCTGTAAAGAACGTAGTACCTACCTACTTAACTACCTATTGAATTATCCGAAATGCAAATGCGATTCTCGGTCGGCCGCTGAAACACTGAGCATTATAATGTACTCTTTGACACTGAGGTTACAAGTATTGGATAACAGCGAGGTGGAGGTATGGTGAGGGTAGTGTTGGGTAACCGCTGGTGCCACCTCCAACAGCCGAGTCGCGACGTCGGCCATCGTCTGTGTCGTGGTAGTGTAGTGAACTTTTACGCAGCGCGAATTCAGCTCGTATCAAGGTACACAAAAACCAAAACACGAATTTTGCTGTCATATCAACCATACCCTACTTAGAACTGCAATACAATTTTCTTACTTGTTTGAAAACAACTTTAGTGAGGAAGAACCTGTGGGAAGAACAGTTCGGTGCGCGGTGTGTGATAGAGCAAAAAGTAAACGCATTTGGGTAAGTAATGTTTGCTAACAAAACAACTCTAACGTATTATGTAATTCATTTGAAACAGTTTTATAGGTACCTATTCGTACTTTTATTTAAAAGGTATTTTTTACGTTCTTACTATTTATACATAGGTAGTATCGTAGTATACAGATTATCAATGATCTAGCTCGGTAACCCACTAAACTATTGAACCGATTTGTGCACTTAACATAATCTAAGTAGGTATGCAGTTATATGTAGTAAATTAGATAGGTAGGTATTTGGTGAGTGTCATGTAACATCTAAGTAGGTATTTACCTAGGTATCTACTTCTAACTAGTCTAGGTTCTTGAGTAATTGTTGCGGAAGCTATGCGAAGATTCTATCTCATAATAAGTAGGTAAGTATTAACGTTAAATCTTCCGTTATGAGGCAATTTTATTTTTATTGAATCTGTTAAAAGTGGAATGCAGTGATTTCTACCTACCCCTACGGTGAAGAACCGTGATAACTTCATACGGTCGTGATAAAAAGTTACACGTCAAACACGCGTCTCTACCTTATACATAGAGGATAAACCTTCTTGCAAAATTGTACAGTCAATATTCGGGAGTAGGCTTAGAGGCTAGATAGCATACACAATATTGTATGGCCCGTCTAGACATTTAAAAAAAAAATAAAAAAGTAACCTAACCTAAGTAGTGCAAGCAAAGCAAAATAAAAATAAACACGATGTTAAATAAATCATCCTGAAACATCGACTGTAGGAAGCGCGCGTTGAAGTCTTATGTATAGAGTTTAACACACACAAAAGCTGCTTTTGTGTGCGCGTAAACTAAGAGACGATGTAAAGTGTTTTTTTTTTGTTTGTATTATTTACTTTCCTAATTAAATTCGTTTACTTTCTTTGGAATAAAACTTGAAATGGATTTAGCTGAATTAGCTCTACCACTGTGTTAAGTCGAAGCGCTCGTGGTCGTGCTTGCTTAGACGTTCTTGATAGATCGTCGAAATTAAGCAACGTTCGAAACGGTCTGTAAGTGCTTCGAAGGGCACGTTAAATTGTCGGTCCCGGCTATTTAAGTCGTTAAGCCATGACGGAGGACTTAAGGCGGCCTAAAAACTCCGTCACCAGAGTTGGCCACTGACTCGTACGAACTTACTTTACTGTGTTAAGTATTAATTTAACCATTGTGGAACTTTATTATAATTAGGTAATCGCGCAATATTCGCTAAAAAGTAGAAGGATCCACCATAGAAAACCTAGGTACCCCTTTTTACACACTGGTTTGAGAATAAACTGAAAGAAATATGGATACTTACATAAATGGAAGTTGCAAACTACTAAGTACATTCCTAAATATATCTGAATACCTATTTGAGGTGGGTTTACTAAGTTAAAAAAATCCTACTAATAATATTTTTGTGTTTCAATAACACTATAATCGATTAGGAAGAAGATGGTTAGTTAATTTTCCCCATTTAGAGCCATTAGAGGGGCAGAAAGATGATGATGGAGCTATTTAAAATCTTGGTATTACACGAGCGAAGCCACGTGCGAAAACGAATACTCAGTATTAGAAGGTATTGAGATTTATGCGGTAAATTTTTTGAGCGTTGGTCACACAGCCAATGAAAGTATGTAGGTACCTAACCTAAGTACATGACGCTTATTACAATCTTATATTAACCAACACCAGACTGGGACTGGGACAATCGTGTAGCGGATTCGACTCCTTTATGGGATACCTAAGGTGTTGTTAATTTATATGATTTTTAAGTTTAATTAAATTTATACTTATCCCTACCCCGCAGAGAGAGAGTGCCTGATTATATTGGCAAGCAAAAGCAAGGATGCGCGTGCGCTGGTGGCGTTGCGCGCTGGTCTGCGCATGCGCCCTCGTCCTCCGCGGGCATGCGTTGCCGCCTGCTACTCTCGGGGATGTCGTCGCTAACGCTGCAACCAGTCTCAATTCTATGAAGGCAAGTAGCTACTTGTATTTTTTAAATCACACAACTCCACTCTACCTTGAAAAAGGCATTTATGTACAAGTCATTTCTTTCGAACAACTAAGAAGGATTCTCTAACACACGTTAAAAGAAGAATCCCAACCCAACAATCGATTGTAATGTACAGTCAGCGTCACCAATCGGTAACCCCGGTTAAGGCGGTTTGTATTGCAGGGGGGTTACCAGTTGGTGACGTTGACAGTACAATAGCTAAATAAAAAAAGTTTGATTTTGATTGATTTTTTCGATCTGGTGTGTGTATCACCCTTAATTACTTATATATCATCACTTATAGATCATATAATATTATGATCAGCAACATTGCAAGCTTCGTATGTTTTATAGCTCTGCTACATAAAATAGTGACCATAGTAAGGATGAAATGCTTAGAAATCTACTTTTAAAGTTATTTAAAAATACCTACATACATAAGTATTCAACTTTTTGCCGACTCTGCCTATATTAGAAACATGTCTTTATGAACCTCTTTATGTATGACATCAGAGAGCTATCAACAAAACTACCTCTATATTATAATAAGTAGGTGAGACCTATTGTTGTCGGATCGTTTCTGGAACAAAGGGTTTTGTAAACGGCCTTGTCTTGCTCAACAGTCAAAAATGTAATCTTTTCTAAAAACACGCACGATATATGTCGCAACAGTAATCCAGGGATCCTCCTAAGCGTTATCTTGGGCAATGAGAACTGTAGCGCATTTATACAAGCTATTACGGTCATATATAGTGTCATGCATTGCGTGTGATGTAATCAGTGACCCTATCGTATTTGTTCATCTGAACGCATACTATGAATATAACCCGTATCCAGTTCATATCTAACGATGCTGTTTTTTTATTATTATTTACGTAAGTAAGTACCTACTTACAAAAAAACATCCTTGAAGGTTTTATTTTGCATGGGATATCATACTGTCAACAGAACATTTATTTATTTTATTTTATTTTATTTTAACAGTTTCAGGAAAATTTACAGCTAGGTAAGAACAATACTAGTTATATAACAATACGTATAAATACATATTCAAATGGAAGGCCAATTATAAATTTTCACAAATAGGTTTGATAAAAGGTAGGTTATGAAATTTAGTGATGTGGACGGCAGAATATAACAATAGAAAGTTTAAATAAGCAAATCAAGAACAAAAACTAAAGAAAGAAGACACAATAGAAACAAATTATGTTAACACAATAGAAACAAATTATGTTACGTTAATCGCTATCAAAAAAGAAATTGCCATGTAAAAGTCGCTTCAATTTGACAACGCTAGTATTAAACAAATCTACATCAATTTCAGATCTCGCCAAAGCATTAAATGATGCACACGCTCTCATAACAAAAGTATTTTGCCTGTAATTTGTTCGAACTAGAGGTACATTAAGCAAATTAGGATTTCTCAGCGCAGCCTTGCCAGTACACAGTTCCAGAGCATTTTCTTTTTTATAGGCACCTACTGTTTTCAAAATTCAAAATTGCGATCGAAGTGTAGATTTTGTTTTGCATTTAAACACCTCCCTATGAAATAATATCGAACGATTGTCCAGTTTCGTTTATTTTGCCTCTTCTTTGAATATATTTTTATTTTCCTTCCTAATTAATTAGCAATATGGTTTTGCACTAACGCTTAAAGTGACCATTAAAATTTGCACAGAATACAGGCATGTAATTATAACACACGTTCCGTGTGAAAAATAAGTCAGCAGTCTTAATAATTCCTTTAGTTTCAAATGAAATTAAATTTTAATAAGGGTGCATGATGTCTTAAAACTTAATTGGACAGCATTGTTTTTCGGAATAATATGTAACTGAAATTGCCTCGACAATGAAGCAATAAGACATTCTTTACCAAAATTACTCTATAAAATGTGGTAAGGGTAGAACGAATGGCGATATCGGTTATGAAGTAACTATTATTTAATATTGCTAGGTATATGAAATATTTAGAATACACATGTATATTATACATGAAATGTAATATTAAGTATAATAGAGCAAACAAGAGTTCATGTAAGACAACAACTTGTATAGGTATAAATAAATAAATAATGCTAGACATTTCACACAGCATCATCTAGCCCCAAACTAAGCAAAGCTTGTACTATGAGGACCAGATAACTAATATGCTACTTTCGACGACACTGCGCCACAGAGGTCGTCACCTATATACTTGCTAGGTACTAATTAATTTGGTAAGTACTTAACCTAGGTACTCATATTTGCATTAGTTGAATACTTATTACAAATGTGAAAGGTTGTAAGTGGTTAATTATTAATACCTATGTTTGGACGTTCATTATGTTTTGCCTTTGATTAACTGCGATATTTCAGCTATTATTCTGAGTTGACTAATCTGTTTGTTAACCTAATTTCTTGTAGAGATACTTAAATAGCTATAGTTGCCCAACTTCTTTAAACCTATCTAACATTGACCATCCAGTTAGGTAGGTACTTTTTGCACTCTTAGTTACTTCCTATGTGACATGTATTTGTGGCAATGTTTTTGACTTAAAATGAAGTTATTTAAGTATCAAAAGTAATACTTACCTCAAGTAGGTGAGTATAAGTATTGTAAAGTAGGTCCGTTTTCCGAAAATCCCTACTTAGTATCCTTATTTATTTTAAAATCATAAAAAAGTATATTTTGAAATAAAATTTTCTTATTTATTTTCTTGCGAGCCATGACCGAGATGCTGGTATGGCTGTATTGGTTTATTATACGAAAACGATAAATCTTTGCCATCGAGAGATGAGCTGGCAAAGTACTTATCACGAGGTTGTGCTTTTGTACATGCAATTTATTCGCCCATAAAAATGAACTATCTTTATACACCGAACGAGTAGTCTATAATTAGGTACTTACATAAGTAGGTACATAATTATGTCTCAATTATTGAATGCCACGATTAATAATTGTTGAACTATTGATAGGAACCTTTTTAATGGCATGACCTGTGGACCATATAGGTAGGTAATAACCACGGATTTATAAAATTATAATAGTGGTAATAACAATAAGGTTTTCTGGTGGGATATGTATTATTCTAATTACTTAAAAATAAGTAATTAGAGTAATAAGTTTATAAACGCGAAAATGAGCTTGTTTGGTTGAATTCGCGAAAATGAGCTTTTACGCCTTGGGAGGTTGTCAGCACGGGGGCAGGGGCACCTACTGAAAAGGACAAACGGTAGGTTTATTTTATCCAGAAAAAAAACAGTGGCACTCCGGGAGTGTCGACAGAAGTGAAAACTTAAACAATTACGTGTGTATTTGAATCGTCAGGGAATATTTTATTGTGCAGGAAATAGTTTTAAATTAAGGGTTTTTTATAACAACAATTACAATGATGACGCTATTTGCGAGTTACCGCGCGCGCATACCTCCCTGGATGCCTGCGGCCGGACGGAGCGCGCGGCGGGAAACGTTGACAGTCCGACAGACAGACCGCCAATTGTGTCGATCTTTGCCGAATGGTAACGGTTACATGCCGAATGGTGTCGCGAATTCTATTATTTTTTCCCATCTCAAAAATGCCCAAAGAGCCTAAAGAAGTTTACAAAATCCATAATACCTAATGCGAGCGAAACCAAGTTGCAACTGCGTCTTTGCGATATGAAAGTAGGATTGGAAAGTATCAGGTTGAAGATAGCCTTGAGTAATATCACATGATAGGTAGAACCTAATATGTTATGGTCACTCACAACCACGATGTGTAAGCCCGTAGACCTTGCTACGAAAAAACCCCCGCCACTTCTAGAAAAATTAGACATAAGGAAGTTAGTCAGATCCCCTCCTCAACTATTAAAGAGATCATGATCTTCAAACGGCTGATCAGGTCATGGTTACATGAAACATGGCTAAGAACACTGGGGATAAAATTATCTATGACACAAAAAAAAATTAAACGAAAATCGTTACCGATACCTTAGACAGATACACAGACACATTAAACTTATAAAACCCCTCCTTTTGCGTCGGGGGTTCAAAACACTAAACAAAACATTCGCTCTAACTGCTCTAAGTTCTTTGATAGAGAGAGCGAGATATCTTTTATCGATCTTCACCTACGATAATGGAGATGAAATAGCAATCATTTGCTATTCTTTGTGTCCTTGCATCAAAACTATTGTTTGGTTTTTATCATCACAATTTATTGGCTTTGCAAACATTGTCTACAGTTGTATTGCGAAAGATTTAACATTTTGTATAGAAGGTCACGGAGGTCATCTTTTGTTTAGAAGTTTATTTTTCGCAGACCGCTTTTTAGACCTCAATCATAAGAAAATTGTAGGAATTTCACTGATACTCCATTTTGTGATCAACGTTGATCCATTTTGCAGGGCAAGTCAGATTGACACTCCATTCGAATGAATTTCCTTTTGTTTTGTGGCATCAGAATAATTTCAAAATGTTTAGGTACCCCGATAGTCAAGTGCACCCCTTTCATTTCAGCTTATGTTTTGTAAGATCTTGTAATACATGTAATGGGAGTAAGTCTTGTATTACATGCAAACCTACAATTACCACGTCAACTGCTAGGGCAACGCGTGTGGTCATTTGGACCGTACGTGACGTTCTTAACACCTTACCGAGTCGACTTTATTTAATGAACTGACCACTATATTTAAATGCACGCAAAAGCTTTCAAATTACTACAAATTGCTGTACTTAAGTTTATAGATTATTTGTAGAAATGGATAGGGATAGGTATACTTAGCTTAACTAAGTACATACATTTCGCGAATTGGATCACGACTGTGTTTCGAAGACGGTGGTAGACGTGGTATTATTTCAGATTTTTCAAAGTTTGCCAGATCCTTTAAAGATGAAACGATGCTATCATTCCCACAGGTGTCGGGAGCATGGCGTCGTTTGTCCAGCACAGTGAGCGAGTCAGTAGGGCTGAAGCATGCGTTGCGGAGGTTACAAGCCGTGCCGGCGCGTGCAGCGCGGTTGGTGCACGCGTTGGTGGACCGCATGCGAGTCGGAGGGGGGCCAATAGTCTTCACGCAGCTTGGAGCCCTGCGTGGAAGGCGGCTCGTAGCCCGCACCACTGAACAGACGCCGTATTACAGCTTTAAAGGAATCAGGTATACCTAAAACTAGAAAATAAACGCAGATGATGGTGACCTTATGTGCCCCTGTCACCCGTTTCTGATTCTTTCTAATCTTCCCATTTAAAGATTGTCTAGAAGGAAACACTCTTGACTCAACAATAACAGTGCCAATTATAGACTTCATCTCTGGTTTTTACCTTTTAAAGAAGTCCAAGATCAGTTTTTTTAAAAGCTACAAAGATCTTACTTTAATTATCTAGATATGCACAGCCACCCCGTGGCTCACTTCGCTTCCGCCCGCCAGCATCACTGGACCCCTGGTCCGGAGTCCGGGATGCCTTGGAGGAGGGCGCTGTCTGTCCTCATCGGTTCATGCTCTTTGACACCTATAAAGGCGACGAGGATTGTCTGTTTCTAAACGTTTACACGCCTGCACTGCCTGACAAGATTTCTGGGTAAGAAAACTCACTATTATTTTCATTATGAACCGTGGGAGCTGTAGTTATCAAATTGTTTTCAATCAGGTACAACCCTAAGTTAGCGGTGATGGTGTGGATCCACGGAGGCGCGTTCGCTGTGGGATCAGGCAATGCCTTCCTCTACGGCCCCGACCATCTCGTCGGGGCTGGGGTGGTGCTCGTCACTCTCAACTACAGGCTCGGAGCGCTTGGCTTCCTCAGCCTGGAGAACGATGAAGTGCCAGGAAATATGGGATTAAAGGTAAGCGTGCGTAATAAACTAACGTAGAGCATGGATGTAGAGATAGAAACCTACGGGTTACTTGCGTGTCTCTTGTGGGTTATTATGAACTGAACATTTTTATTTGTTCGGTTATCGTCTGAAAATTGGACTGGAAGCGAAGAGACTTTTCCACCAAGTCAACATGGCTCAAAAGAGAAATTGACGTAGGTAACGAACAAACCCCTTTAAACCCTTGTTATCAGGATCGGAAACGGAAGGGAACTTAAAGCTTTCGAGTATTTGGTTTATAACGAATTTCGCAATACCCATTAAATACCTGTATAATTACAAATGTTTCGAAGCACGGTCATGGTATAGTCAAACTGGTCAAGTTCGCATATGATCAGAGATTGTAATGCGTTTGTATTACGCACTCGTATCATAGTTGTTATAATACCATCACAAGGGCGAAATCTAACAAGTAAACCTGTAGGTCTGGAAGGGTGGAGTCGATTAGAGTGTTATTGTATTGGAGGTCTCTTAGAATAAACATTAGTAAATTATGTTATTTTGTATTGTCCAGGACCAAGTGATGGCCCTGAAGTGGGTGCGTGACAACATCGAAGCTTTCGGAGGAGATTCCTCGCGGGTTACCATCTTTGGCGAGTCGGCCGGCGCCGTCTCCGTTCATTTACACATGCTATCTCCCGCCTCGAAGGTAGGTAATTTAGAAAAGGACAAGAAATAGTTCAAAGTTTAGAACAAGTTAGTATTGATACTCTATTATATTTTCTGGGGTATTGGGTAAAAGTGAAGCCTATGTCTGTACGGGTTATATTCATCACGAGCACTTGAATAGACCAATCGCAAAGCTCAACTGGTGATTTTGACATTCTTCGTTCGAGCTAATGAATGTAGGTAGTTTGTAATTTGATTTGCAAACAAGTTAAAATCTCCAGATATAAATTGTTCATGCTGGGTAATTAGAGGGTATAATGTGACCTCGCTAATGAATAACGCTTCACTTTTATTTTTACGGCACTTCTACTATTTATTCAATTGATTGTATATTTTGCAAGTTTAGGCAGTAAAACTAGCCAAGCGTTGTCTAATAAGAACTAGAACACATCATAAAAAGATTAGCATCCATCGTAAATTTGCATGAACATGTTGTTATGGTGATTTGGAATAGCAATTCTTATAGGTAATTACTGCGTCACAATTATTTTTCAAATTGCTTTACGACAAATCAGAAATAAATGACTTCGTCTCATTTCCACATCCCGCAAATTGATGGTTCCGATTATTCCGTGGAGCGAAATAAGAGAGCTGCAATGTAACCCAGTTGCAACCGCACAAATTGATCGATCGCCGGCCGGTTGGGCAACGGTATCCGATTCTAGATGGGTGACACTTTGTGAGATTTATTGCAGTTTACGTTGAAGGACACAATTGATTATGTAGGTACTTACCACCTTCAATGCCAAAAAGTACATAAACAAGCCATTTCACGGAATTTGTGACTTTCGCCAGTTGCAACATCTATAGATCTAGAGTAGAAGTAAAATCTCAATCTATCATTAGGGTTTGTTCCACGGAGCTATTGCAGAGAGTGGAGTGGCCCTAGCCCCGTGGGCCCTGGCACAGAACCCGCGCGCACGCGCCTTCGACCTCGGCAAGGAGCTGGGCATAGACACTAACAGCACAGCGGAACTGCTTGGTAAGATTTGATTAAAATTACAGTGCCACAAACTTATCTGGACCGGTGAGATAGGCACTGTTATCGCATTTGGTGTTGGCAGAAAAATTAATTCTAATGTTCAATTCGTTGGTTCCTCTTTTAGCCACCGATCCAGATAAGTTTGTATACCAATGTGCCAAATATACATACTTACTTTACATAGAGGCGAGCTTAGAGGCACTTAATGGCCACTTAAGTCGTTCCTTAGTAAAGGTTTTCCATATACCTAAGACCGTTACTAAGCAACGAAGCTAAGTAGACATTAGTGACTCTGAGTACCGACATTAGTGAGGTAACGTTAATGATAACGCCGAATTCACGGTAGCAAATCACAAAGAAAATTCATAAGTATAGGTATCATGTTCGGCGGAACCTCACGATACCCTCGAACGCTCACATACGAAATTGCCAATTCTATTGGCATCACTAACCTACTTACCAAATTCGTGACGATTAGGTCAACGGTTCCAAAATCATTAAACGATCATAAAAGACCCGCATGTTACGTCCTCGACCAAACTAAGACAAGGTACCTAAACCTCGATACAAAGCTTCATACTCAAAAAATGCAAGCGAACAATTAATAACGAATCGATTGACACCTCAATAATCAAAGTGTAGTTAAAGTGCTATAGTGGAATATAAAAAACTACAAGCATAGGTAGTTATATGCTAATATAAAATCAAAATTCTACCTTTGACCGTGCCGCAAAATAACGTGAATTAAGAATCTCCAGTTTTTTTGAAGACTGTGATAAAGGTGCGTGTTTGTTTCAAACAGGCTACCTCCGCGCTACTCCGAGTGAGCTACTCGTGAAGGCCGGAGCAAGGATCGCGGTGGGCGCGCCCGGACAGTCCGTGGATCTGCAGAGCACCGTGGCACTTCCGTTCCTCCCCGCCTTGGAGCCCGAGGCGCCCGACGCGTTCCTCACGAAGGCTCCGATAGACACCCTGCCTGGGGCCGATGTACCCTTCCTTACCGGGTATAACGCTCAAGAGGGTATCATCCTTTTCCGACGTAAGTATAAGTACCTAAATTACCTACTCTTTTGATTCACTGTAGGTAACCTAACCTACCGTTTATAAAAATGAATGTTTGTTTATAAGAATTCTGCTTCTGTTTCAAGGTCTTATTTGGATTAAAGGAATAACGAAGCCTGAATTACGATGGATATGATGATAGGCTTTTAAAAATAATGTTACACGTGAGTGGAGCCGCGGTAGCTACATAATTAGCTTTTATTTAACTGATACTTACCTTGATTTCATTCGTATATTTTGAGACAGTAGCTATAAATTCGGTATTTCGAGCTTTAATTTTCAATATGCACATCAATGTCAACATATTTGATCTCAAGACAAGATAATAATCTCTCAATTAGGTCTGTTGTCAGTTATCTTTAATGATAACTGCAGGGTATTATTTAATGATGATATGGTTTTTTAAAGAAAGTTATTATCAGGTCCTTCCTGAACTTCTTGCATAACTGATACGATATTATGTCAAATTTATCACTTCATCAAGAAATTATTTATATTAATAAGGGTCATAATTTTTTTTTCTAGTAATTTCTCTTCTAAGTATTTAACTTAGTTGGCATGTTCATCTGGAATCGCAAAATTTTCCACAACTTTAGTAATGTATGCTGTGGAAAATTTATCCTTCTTGAGATAATGAAATATAACTTGGGATTTTCCTATAAATTATTCTTTTAGACCTCGGATGCGACGTTTTGGTATTTATTTTATTTGTACTGCATCAAACAAGCGTCGTCAAATCGTTGTGGGCCGGCGGTATTTTCATATACCTACCTACTGCGTAGAGTAGAAACAAGCTGTGCTGATGATTAACAGCAGCGGATATCCTTGGCGAGGTTTTGCAAGTGAACGGAACCCGTTTTACCTCGGCCCTTCCTTCCTAATCAACCGCCAGCCAACCATTCCCTTTAGAGTTCTTAGAATCTAACGTTTTGTAATGCAACAAAAATTCCCCACAGGGTCTCGAAAAATATCAGTAGGTAATCGAGATCACGCAAGTATTGCCAGGTATTGGTAGACTCAATAAAATCTGGTAGGTTATTTCATGAGGTAGTTATGATCTGTATCTTTGAGCTCTGCCACTAATATTAATAATTTTGGGGAAAATTCACTCGTCACCACATACTCTCACACGTGTTTTTATATGTATTTATTTATTTATTTAAAAATGGACACCTATCACGGGTAGGTATACACTTCACATTCCAAAACAAAAACAAAGTAACCCTAGTGTTCCCATAATAAAATATTTTTTATTTACAGAAACTAAGCTACTACAATATGTACATAAAATTACAAAATACAATAGAATCAGTCAAGCTATCTAAGGATCGTCTTAAAACGATCTATAGATAGCTCAACTGATCCAGGTCACTGCCAGTCGGAAGCGTGCCCAAAACACTAATTACAATGTAATGTATACTTACAATTAATGTAATAAAAAAAAAACATATTTAATATTATTGTATTAATATTTATTATTATTAATAATATTAATGTATAATTACAATTAATGTAATATGCAATGTAGATTCCATTCAGTATTCGTTTAATAGATTGTATGTGTGATTGTATGAAAAGGTGCCTACAATCAGACAAGACAGGAAGAAACTGAAGTGTTCCAAAGTCCTGTATTCTACTTGTCCGTGGATGCCACGGGCTTATGTCTACAGCCAAAGTATTAACTTTCTCCATCCCATTGAAATCCAATCAACCGTTTTACCGAGAACAAATATACATCATTACATACATTGATACTCTTAAACAACCTTCTTCATAATTATTGTAATAACGCTCAGTTTAGAAATGATAGGAACACCACACTTCCACCTCTTGGTTTCCTGTACCTTACTTACCTATACCATGACCGCAAGCAGTGTTCGCTGCTCACGTAACCGATAGAGATCATAGCTTTGCTTCCCATTCCGCATAAGGCTGCGTCGGCACTGGATTATGTCGCAGATCTTACATAATACCGTTTGTTATTGAATCCGGCTGCTTCGCTAAGTAGGTCAATACGGATCTGTTTATCCTCCAAGAATGGTTTACGCAGACTTCTGAGTCACATTCAGCAATATTTTTTCGTAAGCATATTTTGTGAATGAAGTCCGTAAATATATGCAAACGAGAACGCAATAGCCTTGTTGCGTAACATCGAAATATCTAGTAGGTAGGCGCAACAAATTTTGCATATAGGTAAGCTCATATAATCTGTACGGTTTTAGTGATGTGTTGCATTTATGACACAAATTGTTAGCTAAATACCTACCTACCTATGTGAGTGCCGAATGTGAGTGCCTACTCAAACCTATTAAGGTTTTCAGGCACAATATTATGCTAAATATGTAGTTATTCAAGTAAATAAATAAATAAAAAAAAACTACAGACGGTAATGGTACCTAAGCCGGTGGCCGGTACCTACTACTGAGTAGTACCTACTACTGAGTTCGTTTTCATATTAAAATACCTACCAGTTTATAAAAGTGTAGGTACTGGAGGCAACGACGTAATACCTTACTACTTACTAAACGAGCTTTCAATGTAATCAATATCTTTATGAAAGGCGTGCATAATTATCGTAATCGATACTTGTACGTGAAATATGTAAAGCATGAACTTTTATGGATATAAAAATTTTTGAAAAAAAAAATTGAACCGACTTCACAAAACACAAACAGACACTAAGAACATACACTAAAAAGAGAAAAATAAGAATATACACATGCAATTATTATTTACAGTATTCAATTAATAAATTATTATGTTACCTATATAATATTTGAAGTCGGTGCCAACTATGCATTTACAACTATCTAAGAAGAAATTACGAGTACAATTAGAACTTGGGTGCAAAATTGTATCGAGTAGTTAGAATAGAATAGTTGTCACCGACTTCAAATATTATATAGGTAACATAATAATTTATTAATTGAATACTGTAAATAATAATTGCATGTGTATATTCTTATTTTTCTCTTTTTAGTGTATGTTCTTAGTGTCTTGTGAAGTCGGTTCAATTTTTTTTTTCAAAAATTTTTATTTTTCCATTTTTAGTGTAAAGTGTAAGTGTAAATAATATAGTAGGTTATGTTAGTAAGTAATTACTTACTTAGTAGGTTAGGTTAGATATTACAATAGTCAAGATTAAAGAAGTTAGAGTGAGGATGAGGTTTTTTGAGTTTTACGGGAAAACTATCAATCCCTCAGGAATAAAATTTATATGGGACCACCTCGAGAGTCTAAGGGCTGGTTTCACCAAAAGTCAATCTAACAGCTGGTTAGTTAATCGCGGTTAGGGAATTTTCCTTCAAACTTCGTTGTTATTTATGTTGCTATGGTTACGGCGCGAACTTTGCAATGATTTTGGACGTTGATGCAACATATTTTTAATTTTCTACGATGTCAACTGTCAGTGAGCTATCCGGCCGCCGACCAGCGGTTAGATTTAGCGGCTTGTTAGTGAAGATTTCCTTTGGAAAGAACACAAAACATCGTAACGGTCTGTTAAAATCTTAATCCGTTGTTATTTGTCTTACTAAATTTGAACTAACGCTCTGTTAGCCAAAGTTTGGTGAAACCAGCCCTTAATATGTCAAACTAATCAATGTTTGACTCAGATTGTGTAGTGAGAATGATGTTTTTTGAGTTTTACAGGAAAACTATCAATTCCTCAGGAAAAAAAAGTATGAGGACCACCTCGAGATGGACAACCTTTCAAGCTAAAAAAAAAATTTTGGAAATCGGTCCACATTTTTCGGAAAGATCGGTGATTTTTTGAGTTTTACGGGAAAACTATCAATCCCTCAGGAGTAAAATTTTTATGGGACCACTATGGTAGCATACCCTTTCAAACAAAAAAATAATTTTGGAAATCGGTTCACAACTGACGGAGATATCGATGAACATACATCTAAAAAAAAAAAAAAAAAAAAAAAAAAAAAAACATACATACAACCGAACATAGAACCTCCTCCTTTTTTTGAAGTCGGTTAAAAACAATATTAAATCCCAGATATTATCAATAATAACAAGGTTGGAACCAAATTAATACCAAGTCACTGGGGCTGAGAAATAGGTCACAAATCGGTTTGAAAAACTATGTCATGATCCTAACTACAAGTTTTAAGTGTCTTTAAAAAAATAGAATAATGTAGCCTTTGTACAATTCATTTCATTCATCATTCAAATTATGTTTAAATTGTAGGTAGGTATGAGTGATTAATTAGACACTACTTTATTTAAAAACACTTGATCAGATTATTCCGCTCTTTACAATAGCTACATAGGTACTTACTCTGTTATGCAAAATGCGTGTACCTATTAGATAATATAATAACGGCATGCAAAGACAACGACACGACTTGCACTTTGCCACACCCGGACACTCGACTAGACTCCATACTAAGAGCGGTTTACTACATCCGATCAAATACTACGACCTATCCGTATCCATACTAATATTATAAATGTGAAAGTAACTCTGTCTGTCTGTCTGTCTGTCTGTCTGTCTGTCTGTCTGTTTGTTACCTTTTCACGCCCAAACCGCTGAACCGATTAAGCTGAAATTTGGCATGGATAAAGAGTATACCCCAGGGATGGTATAAGAGTATACTTTTTTTTGTCAATTACCATAAGGGGGCGTGAAAATAAGGGTTGGAAGTTTGTATGGGGAAAAAAGTTAAGCAACCCTGGGCGCGGTCATAAAAAGGATGGGTGACCGCCCGGAGCCACTTTTTGCACTCTAGATTTTTTTATTTTCTTTTGTATTTTGCATAATAAATTATTTTAAAATTAATGATAAACATGTAACATGTGTATTCCCACTCATCAATATATTATCCGAACTCCGAAGTTATGATTTTTTGATATTAAAATATTTTTTCCTTGGCTATAGTTAGAACGCCATCTATATCACCGAAGTCAAAACTTACTTTATACTTTTCTCCTAGGTGGCGTTTCTACTATAGCGGAGATCGAGATCCGATCGAGTATAATTTTCTTTGATTTTGAGTTTTGAAAAGTTAATGGAGATTTTTGCTTAGAGATTTCGATATTTTTATATTGCTGACGAAGTCGCGGGTAGGTAATATTAGTTAATCGTTTTATTTCGAAATTCAAAACCATACAATACTTGCTATTCAAAAAAAATTACGTTTCGAGTCAATTTCTTCAAAAAAATTTCCGCTCGCTTCAGCGATTCTATACCAATTACCGTATTCGTTTTGTTCTTAGCATTGCAAGATCTGGGTAAGATTTTCCCTACCTCTATCTATTATGGGATTCTTGAGAGAAACATATATATAAAAAAAATATTATTATTATATCAAGCGATGGAGTTTTATATTTTGTATAAACCTACTCTCGATTCACTCAAAACTCCTCTACTTTGTTCCTACTAATGCGCAGACGAAGTTGCGCGGGTCAGCTAGTAAATAATAAATAAATAATGCTGGACAATTTTACACAGCATCATCTAGCCCCGTACTAAGCATAGCTTGTACTATGGGAACCAGATAACTGATGTACTACTTATATACTTTTTGTTTGTAAATACATACATATTATACATAGAAACACCCAGACCGAAGATAAATATTTGCAGATCATACAAACATTTATCCCGCGGCGGGGATCGAACCCGCAACCTTCTGCGTCTCAAGCGGGCTTTCACCCACTGCGCCACAGAGGTCGTCAAATAAGAATCTAAAAAGGAATCGGATGATCTAGTGCGTAAACTACCATATAATATTTCTATTAGGTAGGTACTACCCGCTCCGTGTTCGGATTGGATTCGGATCGGACGTAGAGCGAAACCGCTCTAACTTATCAAGTCAAGTCAAAAAGCATTTATTCAGTAGGACCGCTAGGATCTCTTAGAATCTGTTCTTATAAGTATATTGACTATACATTAATACTGTGTCACTGTTGTACAGGCACTTAAGTGTCTATGAATTCTCATTCGTAAAAACGCAATCGCAAACTCCAGGCACAGGGAGTATCGAATGGTGCGCAGTGAGCAGTGTCCATTCAATACTTAGTATTATTTGCTATTCTCCGACACTGCTTTACATAATAAAACGATGCTAACTGACTGTTCTGTGCCACTTCCCCACATTCGTAATAACATATCACGGATTTCAAGAGCAACTTTTATTTATAGCTTATTGATAAAGTTATTCAATGATTTCCGTTAATTAATTGCGTCCATTTAAATTTTCATATCATTACAGTTTCTGAACTGATGAACATACTTACCTAATTCTTTACTCAAAGCAAAAGTTTACTTTTTCATAAGTATCCCAAAAAACTGTTATGTGCTCTTAAAAGTCATGCAATTATACGTATCTTAGATCAAGTAATTCAACAAGATCCAGATTAGAACATGAAACTAACTAGTTTCCTCACGACGCTTTTCACGACTAGGAAGAAGTATAAATTTTCCAAAAAACAATAATGATTGTTGAAATACCTATTGGTACTTATTATAATGTTTACAGGTCTCCAACGTTACCCCA
This sequence comes from Epirrhoe alternata, assembly GCA_963565295.1. NCBI lineage: Eukaryota > Metazoa > Arthropoda > Insecta > Lepidoptera > Geometridae > Epirrhoe > Epirrhoe alternata. Next base: position 4,666,032 of record OY751393.1, read on the forward strand.
AGCTGCTCAGTGAGTTGGATCAGGAGTTCCAGCGCGTGGTTCCTCCCGAGCTGCTCCTCCACAACGAGACCGTCACAGAGAAGATAGCGAGCGCCATCCGCGCCTTCTACTTCCAACAGCAACCCGTCGACATGCGCCATATCGACAACCTGATTGATGTAAGCATGAATTTGAGAAATAAAAATGTAAATTCAAAACTTGCGAACACAGTAGAGTGTATGTAGGCATAGTCTGGGTACTATAATTAGGTAGCTAATGCGACTGTTTCAAATTCAAGCAATCAAATTGAGGTAGAGCTCTGTAAAAATAAGTGTTTAACCAACAAGTTTAGTAAGGTCAGCTCACACCAAAACCTGAAGGTAAGTGATGCGGCGCGACACGTTAAAAATAAAGAAATTACATTTTATGAAACTAAAATAATACGTCGTTGGATCGTGTAGCAGTTTTAAAACTTGCTTCAATGTTCAAAACCAAAGCAAGAAAAAAGAAGCTGGAGTGCCTTTTAAATCTGACTCGCTCTAGTTCACTCATAAGTTAGTTCAAAATATTACATAGTTGCACAATTGGCCTAGCTGTGCAAGGGTCACTCATGAGGTCGTCGCAATGTATAAGTGATGCTGGATGATACTCGGATCGTACTACTCGTATAGAGGCGCAGCACAAAAATATTCTGAAAAATGCTACGACTTACTCTTGATTAGCTACTTAGGCATTACTTACGCAGCTCTCGATTTGATTAGATAAATATCGTAGAATCATTACGGTTTCTTTAATGTTACCAAACACAATAGGTAACATTTAGAATGGTCAGTATGGGAAACTATAGGACATACGAAGATCTGTTCTTAGGAACCATGTCATCGATTTTAGTAAAAAGGTACAACTACATTGACACAATATAAAAAAAAACTTGTACTCGGCCCGGTTTTGAAAAATGAATCTATTTCTATTTAGATATCGATTGTTAATGTTACTATGAAACATGATGTCTAAAATTAATAAAAACCATTGTTATAATATCGTTTAAAGACAATTTTACGAGTTGAATGTTGTATTAAAAAAATGAAAATCATTTCGAACACCTACTAAAATAAATTAAAGGAAATTAAAACAATGCTTTTATTCATTTTAGACATCATATTTCATTGTAACATTTACTGCATAATATGTTTTTTTATGAATACGTAAATTTAATTGTAATTCAATTGTTTTATGGATGTATCTAAGTACGAGTACAATCAACATCTAAGTACCTAGGTAAGTGGTATTTTGAGTGTACTTTTAGATTCGTGCCTTTGACCTCATACATAGCTCACCTTGATAATTTGATGACGACGCTGATTGCCGCTTAGAGGTGAATGGCATATTCCATCATAAATCCATTGGGACATAGGCATAGTTATTTCAAGATGTGTGTATGTATACAACTGGAGGTTTTTAAAGCTTGCTGCCCAATCACTGTTCAAATCGTTTTACAAAATCGTTCGTTTTCAGTTGTTCACAGATGTCATGTTCTTGAAGCCCATACTGAAAACACTTCGTCTCCAAGCGGAGACGAATCGAACGAGTCCCACGTATCTGTACCGGTTCGCGTTCGACGGAGCCCTAGGGCTTTTCAAGCGCATGCTGGGTATATCCCACCCAGGGGCATGTCACGGAGATGAGATGGGCTACCTCTTTTACTTCTCCCGACTCAACTACAGACTGGATGAAGACTCTACGGAACTGACCGTGTCTAAGCGGATGGTTCAGATGTGGACTAACTTTGCCAAATATGGGTAAGTGTCAGTATTGTATGATGAAAGGATTCTTCACAATCTTTTTCAAAAATGTCAAACAATGCTCGTTTAAGACAGCCATAAAAGAAATAATGGCCGAGTCTGCCTACATATTTCTAAATAACTCACTTTGCCTCTGCTCGATATATTTTACTTAGTCCATGTCTATTGCCCATCCACCTGAAATAACATTTCTTTACTATTTTATTAAGTATCCAAAAAAGTTCCCTTTACCCAATGATATTATAACATCATTGCCTTTACCGTATTGCGTCCGTCTGTCACATGCTTAGTTTTTGCTCTGATAAAGCTATTGATATATTGATATTGAAAAAGCGATTTTGGTTTGTTCTTTAGGTACTTGATCTCGAGTGTTCTTAAGTATTATTTATCTGGGGTATTATTCAAAAAATCAAGGTTTTCTAAATTCTATGTTTACTCTTGTTATTCAGAAACCCAACGCCGCCGGTGGACTACGAGTCAGTGGTTGACTTTGAGTGGTTGCCGGTGAATGATACGTCACGCGTTCACTACCTTGATATCACCGGGAACTTCACCCTCCGGACCAACCCCGAGGCGAAGCGGATAAGCTTCTGGGACTGGCTCTTTGAGAACTACGCCACCAAACCTTGAACGGTGCCCAGAACTAGTGAAATGTGATAAGTGACTTTTTCGTGTCTATAGCGGAGTGGTCCAATGTTGGGATCGGAGTGAACTCTTTTTACTATTCTTGAGCAACTAAGACTAAGATGAAGATGCAACTATCAAAAGCTATTTTAGGATTTGTAATTATAGCGCGCTTAAAATTGTTACGTTAAGTTAGTGACGCAGTTCACGCAGTCATGATAGACGCAGGCACACGATAATTATCTAAATCGTTGGTATAATATACCTACTTATGTGTAGTTTTCACACAATACATATGTTCCAATAAGTGACAAGTTGACACAGTGTTATATAAAGGACTAAGTTACTTAGTAAAACATTTTGGCTAGTGTTGCAACTGACAGTATACTCGGCCTCAGGCCATTAGATAAGTATTTGGTATTACTCGTATAAGGCCAAATACCGAATAGTACCTAGGTTACCAAATATTCGTTGCATCTTCGACAATGCGAGGTTGGCTCGTGTCTAGACGCGTTATAAACCTGTCTGAGATGTCCTATGAAGAAAAGGCACTGGCAAGCTCGTCATTCTTACTCTGGAGAAAGTGCCGGGCACTGAACGTGTTAAATTGTCTCGCGAGGCTACAATGCAGCCATCACGAGGCAGCTCAATTTCAATACCCAGACTTAGGCCCTTACTCATAAACTTGACATAACTTTGTCATATTTATTAGTATGGGCCTAAGACTTTATGTTTTAGATTTATGGTCTGTCTCAAATGTTAGAGTCAAGATAAAGTCTTGAATTTGTCCGGCTTGCCAGAGAAATTAAATATTGTAGGTATTCGTTAATTATTGTATTGGTTATATTCTCTATACTTAGGTGATGTATAAAAATCGAAGTAAGTATGTAAAAACTTAAAGTTGACTATAAAAACGAACTTAATCTATTTATTAGTTATGTAAGAATAAAAGTATCTAAGAACAAAGTTGTTTTCAAAATCTTACTAAGTACGACTACATTATCGTTTTGATAAGGCTATACATATTATATAGTGTGGTTTCACCTGCAACTCGAACAGCCTGCATGAATATACATCAAGAAGTACCCTAAACTTCTCTTGTCCTAACGTCTTGGATTCAGTGATCTCATTTTATTGGTTTTTTAAACTTTTAGTTTATTCTATTGAATATAATCTAAATTAAAGTAATTGAAATTATAAAATCAAATAAGCTATTAAAAAACGTAAGTACCTACTCTCTCTTTGTGTACAGTCAGTCAAAATAGTACTTAAGTATTTGAAAAAAATATAATTAGCCGCAATTAAGAAGTGTTAGATTATTCATGAAAAAGACATAAACGCGCGTTATTTTATCTTTCACCAAAATAACAAATTAGTCGTAGCTGGTTACTCTTTTCTTCTGCTGAAATCGACCTATAACTACTGGCTATCAAAAGTTCTGATTCCAACTTTTAAGATAAGCCTTCCTAGGTGCTTCAACTCCGGTATCTAGACAATTAAAACTAGGCCAAGCCAATATTCCAAAGACGTGAAAAATAACATTTTCATATCGATTTATCGTACTTTACTTATTTAATTTCAACGTTATTAACTATCAAATAAATAACCATTTATTATTTTTAGAGTACTCAAAGGTTATAGCAGAGCCCTCGTTGAATGGTTTATATGTCACTTCCTTATCCGAATGATGAGTAGGTATAGGTAATACGTGAGTAATACCTACATTACCTATAAGACAGATTAATTAACTTCCCCAAAAAAAATATCCAAATCCAGCTTTCTAATTACCTTTCTATATTTTGAAACTTGCGAATTAAATCAAAACATATACTTACTCAGTGCTTAATGCAATTCGGCAAGAAGGAAGCAAGTTACAGACAGCAAATACGGAGAGCCCCTATGTTAAACTTACTTATTTTTCGCATAAAAAAAATCTAGTGTTGGTAACATATATGTTGCACATGGCAAATTGAGCACTTTTCATGAAACCTTCGTGCGCAAACCAACTTACACTTGGCCAGTTTTCTGTAATAAGTTGGGTTTCAATATAGTATATATAAGAGGAAAGTGCGAAGTTATTTATTAAAAACATCATCGTAGTAAAGTCGTTTCTTCCAGCAATCATTACAAAATGAGCGTTCTAGACAAGTTGAAAAGTTATAATAAAGGAAGACGACTTTCAAGATGCATGTACTCGTAAGTAACATCATTTGATTTAGATCTTATGTGATTATTTTTTTATAAATTACGTTTTTTTTTAAACTAAAAAGAAAATCGACTTCAATGTTTGACTAAGGGCGCGGCGTTTCTGAGGAAGAGGGTTTTGAGGTTTACGGGAAAACTAATTAATCCCTCAGGAATACAATTTAAGTATATGGGAGTATAGGTACCTACCTATCCTATCAAACAAAAAAATAATTTTGGAAACCGGTCCATAATAATTGACGGAAATATCGGTGAACATACATAAAAAAACCAGCTTTTTTTGAAGTCTGTTAAAAAACTAGCTGACTCCGCAAACTTTGTATCGCTATTAAAAAATAGGGGTTGGGTTTAGAAAGGTGACAATCTTGTGTTGTAGGTATGTCTACTTATGTATTTTTTAAAGGCAAATCATAAAAAAATAAAAATATTTCCCTTGTCACATAAGGGTATGAATTTTTTTTTTCTAGAAGTAGTTTGCATTATCATGGTTAGCAGTGCCTTAAATCCTATTCTCAGACTAGGTACTGCATATACACACAAAATTTAAAGAATCGGTCAAACCGTTTCGGAGTAATTTTGTTACAAACACCATGACACGAGAATTTTATAATTACAAGAGAGATATAATCCCATCTACCTTTCCAGGGATTCGTCTGACGTTCCCAAAGTGTATGACAGCATTCTAGATGTAATTGGGAATACTCCACTTATCAAACTTGCTAAGATCCCAAAGGAGCATAACTTGAAATGCGAAATTTGTACGTTGACTCATTTATATTTCATTTCATACCTACAGCCTACAGTAGTTGATCCAACAGACGGGGTGTGATCCAAACAATTCATGTACATAAATCCCATGTCATCATCCACTGCCTGACTTCACCCATTGCACTGCACAGGCCTCCCTTGCACCATTCAACACATGCTGCGCTAATCTGGTCCACTGACGGCCTGTGACTGACATAAACAATTTCATCGTCGAACACATCTGGCCGAGAAATCCACTACGTATACGTAAGAAGCACCAATGCATAAATCAAAACGCTCTTTTTTTACACAAAACATCTTTCACAAACTTACCCACCATAGCAAACGTAAAAAAGCGGTCCAAAGGGAAAAGGAAAACCCTAGTCATTTGGAGACTATAATATTTTCTTTTTCAAAAAACAAAAAAATTTAGACGCAAAATGCGAATTCCTAAACCCGGCCGGGTCCAACAAGGATCGGATCGGCAAGTCGATGATGCGTGACGCCATGGACAAGGGCGAGGTGCACGCCGGTACCATCTTCGTGGAGCCTACGTCTGGGAACACCGGCATCGGGATCGCACTCAACGCTACCCTGTTCGGTAACTTGTCGCACTAATTAATAATCAGGGAGTTTGTATATTGAAAAATGCTATCAATTTTGTCTGTTAGTTACTTTCTTACACATTAATTTCTTAATTCTATGAGCATTCATTACAATTTTTACGTTTTAACAGAAAAGGGATGTTTCGTTGTAACAAAAGAAAAGAACTCTGCCGAAAAGTTGAGCACCATCAGTCTACTTGGAGCAGAGGTCATTCAGATCAAGAACAATGAAAATGAAGAGGAAATCACCAATCAAGTTATTGCTCTGAATCCGAAGGATATGATGTCTTTGCATCAGGTAAGGTTTTCGAAAACAAATAAAAAATGAATGAAAGCATCTCTAGAAAATGGCCTAAAAATGGTACCTATCATTCCCGTAAATGAATGCTTACGTTAACAAAACCAACTTAAGCTCGTAAAATGTCTTTCTTACCTTTCGCTCATGTTTTTCTATGACAGTTTGAAAACCCTGTAAATCCCGAAACCCATTTTGCGACAACTGGGCTGGAAATAACCCGAGCTCTGGATAATAAAATAGACATGTTGGTGATGGGAGCGGGCACCGGAGGGACCATCTCCGGGGTCGGTAAACGATTCAAGCAGGACTGCGACAACTGCATGGTGATCGCTGCAGAACCAGATGGCTCTACAATGATCAACACAAAGGCTAAACCTCATCCTTTCCTGGTAATTGTATCTTATTTGAGCTCAATTTATCAACTGCACGCCTTCTCGTCACCAGAGTTGACCCTAAGCTCATTCAAATTATGTTTTATTTATCTGATTGTAGATTGAAGGCATCGGAGGACAGGAGGTGCCAAAAACTTTAGACAAAACTATCGTTGATCATTTTGAGGTGGTTACCGATGAGGAGGCATTTTTGATGGCCAGACAAATGGCTGTGAAAGAAGGATTATTGTGCGGTCAGTGTGGCTTTCTCAGGGTTGTTAACGCTCATCTGGCCCGAAAGGGGCGATAAATATTTCAGTTTTAAAAAATCAGCCGGATTTATTTGAGATCTGCTTACTTTCTTAAGATGACCTCTGTGGCGCAGTGGGTGAAAGCCCGCTTGAGACGCAGAAGGTTGCGGGTTCAATCCGCGCCGCGGGATAAATGTTATCTGGGTGTTTCTATGTATAATATGTATTTACGAACAAAAAGTGTATAAGTAGTATATCAGTTATCTGGTTCCCATAGTACAAGCTATGCTTAGTTAGGGGCTAGATGATGCTGTGTGAAATTGTCCAGCATTATTTATTTATTTTATTTATTTCTTCGTTGTAAGCACCATAAATGTATTTTTAAAATAAAAAAAATGTGTTGTTGCTTCTAGGTGGCAGCAGCGGCGCTATTATGTGCGCAGCTATCAAGGCTGCTAAGGAATACAAATTCCAAGCAGACCAGCGCATAGTAGTCATCCTGCCTGATGGCATCCGTAACTATATGGACAAGTTCGTCAGTGACCAGTGGATGGAGGCTTATCTGTTTCTGGATCCCCCAGTGCACACGATGAAGTAATTAATACAACAAAACATTCAGAGACAACTTACATAATATTTCCTAAATGATTTAGGAGTCTCATTTTGGAACATCGTGGAGTTGAGATGGCTTTCTTGTATAAGTTCTCCAAGTCTCCGGTTTTGAACCATCCTCTTGCCATACAACGAACATCACCGCATATTTTTTGTTTTTTAAGATAGATAACTCATTATTGTTACACCATTACAGACAATTTAAAAACTTAAAATTAAAAAGCTTAAGACTAATTGCGGTGACACAATGGGTGGCCTTATCGCTCAAAGCAATCTCTTTTATGTTGTTTAAGATGGTGGAACCAACCAATAACCAACTTAAATTTGAAGATGAAATATCCTAAGATAGACGATACATATACCTGCGCGTCAGCAGTTCGTGCTATGGGTAATATGGGCATAGCTGTTGTCGTAGACTCTAGAGGGTGAGTATCGTGAATGTAGGTACCTACTTGATGTATCTATGATGTATAACGACTTTGCCTTTCTGTTAATTTAGTGACAAACTTAAATGCAGTAACCGAGTGGAGTGCAAGGATCACCAGGCAGAATATCGGGCTTAACTACTTCTAGCGGTTGATCTGTCGATGGTGGTGGAAAAGTAATGGGATCTACTAAGAAATTAAGTGATGTGAAAAGAGGGGGGCATCAATCAGTTGTTAGATTTGGCTGATGATAAATAGGTTGTAGGTTCTGAATTTCACAAATTTTCGCAAGCTGCTCTACGTCACTAAAACCAGTACCAGTATACAGTACCTACTCAGTAAAGTATTGTGTTGTCGTAATAAAGAAAATGTACCTATGTTTTATTTTATAGCTTCTTTATTGGCGCAGCTTCCAAAGACTCGTTGCGTAACTATGCCACAAATCCGAAGAAGTTTCCTAGACATGACTCCGAAGCTTTGGACTTCCACTTGCCAGTGAAAGACCACCTGGTGAAATACTGCTTTACGCTGGCAAAGAACGGGAAGAAAGGCATGCCAACAATAGGCCGTCTGGCCAGAATCCTTGATATCACACCATTTGTAGTGATTGGAAAGGATTGTACCGATGGAAGTAAGTTATGAACGTTATCAGCCCACAATATTCCATATTTCAAATGCCTAACATTTTGACAAAAGTTGGTCTGAGATAAATATTTGCAGATACAAAATATTTCAAACATTAATCCCGCGGTGGGCTTATTTAGCTGACTGTACCTTCCTCCATACTAGTTAAGTAAAGTAATTACTAAGTATCTCATTGTGCCTAGCACATCCATCATCCAATCATTTTCTTAATTTATATTTTCAGCGCACTTCATACCGGAAACTGTGATAACGGGTGATGATGTTTTGGACTACATATTTAGGGGATCACTGAATGGACCCTTCTAACTACAATATTTATTTTATTAAAGAAAACTTATACATATACATATGTTATTTAGACAGGAATCAGCTAAGCAATATTGTAACTGGCACCTTAACGTGCTTGTTCGTTATTTAATCGTTGCTATCGCTACTTCAGTTTTGTTATGTCCATTTGGCTCTATACCTAGTTCAGTAACTGCATGATTACATAATTTTAAAATAACAGTCCTTTGTTACAGGTGTTTTTACTTGAATAGAAAATGTGGTGATATTCTAAACTCTTTTGCTAACATTATGATTGATCGCAGTTTATAATTTCGAAACTACTTACTTATCAACTTCATATACAGTAGAGGTACCTACCTACTAAATATTTACTACTTCTACTACTAATTCCAGTACCTATCGTTACCTACCTTATTACCTATCGTTGAGTTCAGTCGAAATGATAAGATTTACTTTTATACAATGTAATGATTAGGTATGCATTAAAAAAAATGATCAAACTTAAACACTCATAGATAAGTGGTCAAACAGTCATACAAGCGTGTTTTGATCACCATGGCCTTCAGCACTCGAGCTCTTGTTGTCAACTCGCTCGCATACTGATAAGTATGTACACAGAATTCTGTTACTAGGTACCTACTGTAAGTAGTAGCCCAATTCACCTTTTAAATTGTCTCCCACGCGCAAACATCATTGATCAGTTTAATTAAACTTTAAGCTTTTTTCTGAATACTTTTATAGAGCTAATTACTAACTTAAAATATATATTTTCGGGGCAATGTTGCTGTTTTATTTATTATTTCCTTGTTTAGATTTTTTCTTATGATGACTTAAGTAACTAATATACTCGTATTTAAATGATTGCAACATTTATCTAGCCATCTTCTGAAATTCATAACGTATTTATGTAATTCGGACTGGACACAACATTACTCGCTAAATAATGGTTTTATGACGAATGCTTCAGAAATAACTGTATGCACATTTACTTAGTGTGTATAGAATATATAAATGCGACTTATACATACATTTCCTAGTGATTCAGTCCTGCATCCGCGCCGGCAGCTGCAAGTGCCTGCCACTCTCCGTGCGCGAAAAGTTAATAACCAGTAAAGTTACATTTCTAAAGTAATCATCGGAATGAAACTTCATTATACCAAATTTAACGAGTGTTGTAGAATTTGTATAGGTAATAATCTACTATCGCATCGATCTACATTGTGATTAAGTCCTGATTATTGAATCATTTCTTTACAAATGCAAAAATAATGCATGAGATGATTTCAATCCGTCCTAAATTGCGGCCTAAATTGCCACTAACTGTAAAAAGTGGATAAGTCGTCATTTGTTTTTATTGTGTCATGATTGTTTTTCGTATGGCTTTATTTTTTGTCTACCTACTTATACCTACAGTACCTAATTTCTTTAGTTACGATTCAACTCATTAATTTAACTTTCAAAAATGTGATTCCGACAGTTAGATGTATTTCAAAAAAGCAGGAGGTTCTCAATTAGCCTGTATGTTGTTTTTTTTATCTTATTACGCGTTTACTCCGCCAATTGTAGACCGATTTCAAAATTATTTTTTTGATTGAAAGGGTGGTCCCATATAATTTTTATTCCTGAGGGTTTGATAGTTTTCCCGCAAAACTCTAAAATCCTTTCCTAATAGCCATTGCAAATCAAATCGACAGTTATGTCTCTCTAAGATAAGACTCTTCTTTATGCATTATGTCAAACTGACGATTCACTAATGCCAGGTACTCCGTGCCGCGAAACTTGACATAAAATGTATGCAGTTTTGGTAATTAATGCCCTGACGCCGGTGGAGCCTAAGATCTGTAGATTTGATTTCTTTTTCTTATTTCGATTTTAATGGATGGCTTATTGATTGCCTGAGTCACGCCGCGTGTAGAGTCGAACATTGAAGTCGGTTTTTCTTTTAGTTTTAAAACGTAATATTAAAAGCTACTCGGCGAAAAACTGTACAAAATTTCAACCATAGATAGCGTAGATTGCCCATTAGCTCTACTGTGCTAACGACTACGAACTACCACGACCATTCCGGATCGTGTTAAATCTCTGCTGATCCGGAATGATCGTGGTTCAAATTTAGCCTTTAGAACACATCCGTCAGATTCCACTTTGGTCAGATCACTTTTTTTTTGCGTATAGGTCAGAATTTTCAAAACTAGTGACGAAACAGCAATTCTCGTGATTCCTCGTCCGTCAGATTCCGCTTTCGTCAGATCACTTTTATTTGCCGTATAGGTCAGAATTTACATCTCGAAGATGTTCAAACCGCATTAGACTATGCCCACGATTTCGTCTGCGTAGACTACAGATTTTGATTATTATTGAAATATCATTCAATATAAAACTATCTTATGTCTTTGTCATGGTCTATCTGTATACAAACTTACAAACTTTCACATTTATAATTTCTTTTTCCCCATATTGTTTAATTTCCAGACGTTATTATCACCAGCTTATAATTTCTCACGCTTTTTTATTTCCTATCATATTTTTCGCTTATAAATTTATGGTGTTGCCATAACAGGCTGACAGACCTGTAGAATAGGTTGCGAGGAGCGTAGCGACGAGCATGGTATCAATAGTGACCAAACCATGCACGAGCCGAGCGAAGCGTGCCGCGGTAGCGGCCGGCGAGTGCCAGAACCGACTTCTTCCTACCGTATAAATTTATAAGCGAAAAATATGATAGGAAATAAAAAAGCGTGAGAAATTATAAGCTGGTGATAATGACGTCTGGAAATTAAACAATATGGGGAAAAAGGCGAATAGGAATATAATGATTGGGGAAAAAAAATATTGGGTGATTCATCTATACAGTCTCTGCTTGCATCTCGCGCACACCTTAACCTCTAGTAATCTAAATTGCTTGGTAATTATATTCGCAGATAGACTAGGAACTGAAGATTTATGACGAAAGCGGAATCTGACGAAAGGGTCATTAGAAGTTATCCACATCCGTCATTCATGACGAAACTGAACTGAAATTATACAACAAACTACTTCTGACGAAAGTGGAATCTGACGGATGTGTTCTAAATCAAATTTAGGATGGGTGCAGTTTTTGAGATGCATTTAAAAATCTTAATGTTTACAGTACCTACTGATTCAAGATTTTTAGCAAAGTGGCCATCACATCACATGCACACAATTAAATGAATTTATGACTTATCTCTTTTTCCATTTGACGGCAGTATAAATAGGAAAAAGAAACTGTTTGCTTATCAGATTGCTTAGATTGCCCAGGCTGCACTGTGCAAGGAGGAGTCTTCTAAATCTGGTGCAATAGCAACTACCTAAATACAATGGAAAACCATACAAGGTAGGTTTAACTTCCTTGAGTAAACTAACAGGGGTCACTATTCCTTGACTGGGTCTTTTGTTTGCTGTCAAAAACACGCAAAAGAGCATTATTAAAATTAATGATGCGACCAATAAGCTCGGCCGACAGGAAGGCAAAAGACCTACCCACAAAAAAACTCAAATTAGTGTCAATGAGTGGTGTGACGTTCTTTTTAAAAGGGACATTTATTCTACTTAGCCGCATGAAGTCCGCACGGGGTGTCTCGAGATGATCCCAAACCTATAAATTGTATACCTATTAATTGGTTTGATTTTTGACCTATGAGGTAGGAGGTACCTCGAAACGATAATAACTCCAAGTAGGTACCTATTACCAGGATGAAGACAGAAAATTAACAACTTTAGGAAAATGCTTACTTATTATAAAATTGTTTTTTATAAATTGATTCTTAATCTCTATTGTAGGTAGGTACCTATTGGGCAACTTTCTATTTCGAGCGGCACTGTAACACGGTTTGCTCTACCATGTCGTTTACAATAAAGTAATCTTTATTTTAGGCACAACATTCCAAAGAGTCTCGATTTACATTCAAGTTTATGACAAAGCTAATCGTAATACACTTTTTAGCACTCACAGTGGTAAGATCTACGACAACATCTTGCAAGTTATTGGCAACACACCCATCGTGCGTCTGAACAGAATACCCAAGGACCATGGCATTGAATGCGAAATATGTATGTACCTACAAATATTGTTCGTTATGATTTATTAGGCGGGTAGGTACCTACCTACCTACACTACACGCTATGCCGCCGATGCATAATTAGATAGCACGGATTTATAAATGGAATTATAAATTACATTTATAAATGATATTAATTTATAAATGAGGATTTAAAAATGGAATTATAAATTACATTTATAAATCCGTGGATTAGTGCATAGTTTTTGCCTTGTATTCATGTTTTATTAGGAGTTGGTAGGTTCCTACGCCCTGAATGATTATGATTTGAAACATACCTCTCTCATGTGATTTGTGATATTATGTTAGCACCTATTCCAGTATAGTCTTGATTTCTAAACGTCTGAAGATATGAAAGATGCAACCCTTGGGACCCTAATATTTAGTATCAGCATTGCACCCGTGGGAAGCCGGGGTTGACCGCTAGTTCTCAATAAAAAGCTTTGAATGATTATAACATACCTATATTCTGTATTTCCGAATTGTCCTGGTGTGAGGAACTTATTTCTTTTTCTTTTGACGTCACTGAGTGGTCCACCCTGTACTATACGTCAATTGTGTGTGTTTAAATCAATTATAAGAATTCGGACACACTTAGTAAGGTACCTACCTTCCTCTTACTTAGTAGGTACTTAATTAGGTAAATTTAATCCCGTTGGATAGGTCAAGCATAATCTCAAGTTACTGTTTTATTTTTAATTTGTTGTTTATCTGATTAACCTACTAGGTACTAGGTAAGCAATAAGCATTTCATTCTGAGAACACTCTAGTGTCAGTATTTAATACGGATTGTTATGGATGCCTTCTACAAAAAGCTACACTGCTGTACCTATAATAGCTTCCCCAAACGTAGCGTAGTGTACGTAAGTAGTGGTGGCTTTCTCCAAAAACACGATTAATCAGAACGTTGAAATAGCTCTTTTCTGACGCAGATGCAAAATGCGAGTTCTTGAACCCGGGCGGGTCGATCAAGGACCGGATCTCGTATAGCATGGTCCTAGATGCTGAGAAGGAGGGTTTGGCTGGGCCGGGCACCCGCTTCATCGAGCCCACTTCCGGAAACACCGGCATTGGCGTCTCTCTGACAGCTGCTGTTTGTGGTAAGTAGGTATACCATTGTTAACTATATTTTTAACATAGGTAAGTCAAACAAGTAGGTAGGTACTGTAGGTATCTAGGTTTAGAAAAATAAACTCTTGAAACAAGAGTCTGTATTTCCTTGAGTTTCTCATGGAAAAAACAACTTTTACTATCTGGAGTCTCTTATCCATCTAGTAGGACTCGTTTAAAAACTAGAGCGTAGTTTCATTTATCGTTCAAGGTTCAAGATCAACCTACAATCCCTCAAGAATTACCTATCCAAGGTTGGAAGCGCCTAGGTACATAAGCACCTACTAGGTAAGTAGGTACCTACATAAGTAATATGAGGCCTGAGAACGTACATATATCAGTGATTTACGCGAGTCTACCTAATGAATTTAAACTAGCTATAGAGACATAAAGCCAGTTGAAACCACTCAGAGGCGTCAGAGCACTTATCATCATAACACTAAAGAACATAACTCAGCTGTTTTACTCACTCAGACATAATTTACAAATTAATTGATACTTATTACTTTGTAGGCTATGGATGCACAATCGTCACACCTGACAAGAACTCTGATGAGAAGATGTCTACGATGAGCCTTCTTGGCGCTGATATAGTTCAGACCCCAGCAATGGCGCCCTACGGAGATCCCGAAAATTTCGCCTCAGTAGCCAATAAACTTCTTAAAGGAGATCAAAATGCTATAAGTTTGGATCAGGTAATAATAGAATCACCCCGTACGTTAGGTACTAGTACCTACTTTACTTTAGTACCTTTGGTGTGCTTTGGTATCAATTAACAAAGTCAAACACAAAAAGCATTTAATTAGTAGGACTACTGGAATCCCGTAGATACAACCTTGAGTAAGCACTAGAGTGATTCTACTCCTATTCCTTCGCAACCACCTCCCGTGAAGAAGCAGGGCAAAAAAGCTTTGGGCTGTTCTTATGTTGTTATTTTAGTGGTGAGCCAATCAAAAGAAAATAATATGACATTACATTTCTTCTAGTACAGCAACGAGGTCAATCCCGTAGATATAACCTTGAGTAAGCACTAGAGTGATTCTACTCCTGTTCCTTCGCAACCACCTCCCGTGAAGAAGCAGGGCAAAAAAGCTTTGGGCTGTTCTTATGTGATTATTTTAGTGGTGAGCCAATCAAAAGAAAATAATAATATGACATTCCATTTTTTCCAGTACAGCAACGAAGTCAATCCTCGGACGCACTACGAGCACACTGCTGAGGAGATCCTCTCGTCGATGGGCGAGCTGGACATGGTAGTGATGGGCGCCGGAACGGGCGGCACGCTGGCCGGCGTCGCTAGGAAGGTGAAGGAGCGCTGCCCGAGCTGCACAGTCGTCGCTGTCGACCCGTATGGCTCCATCATGTTCAAGAAAGGAGAACCTAAACTATTCTTCGTAAGTAACTAGTACCTACTTACTGGTTCACGTGGTTCCCTATGTTATATCATTCATCATGACAGTTGAACCACACGGTTCTTTCATGTTCAAGGAAAGCTTTTTCATTTGATGTAGGTATTCCCGACTGTTTACCTACCTACTCATACTAGGTACTTTATTTCATAATAATCCTATCCTATAAATATTATAAAGGCGAAAGTTTGTAAGTATGGATGTATGGATGTATGGATGTTTGTTACTCTTTCACGCAAAAACGGCTGGACCGATTTGGTTGAAATTTGGTATGTAGATAGGTGATACCCTGGATTAACACATAGGCTACTTTTTATCCCGATATTCCCGCGGGAACGGGACTTACGCGGGTGAAACCGCGGGGCGCAGCTAGTTAACTATAACTCTAACAGACTTTTTAGATATAGGTCGACCTTCGTTTTACTTTTTCTTGCTTATTTGGTTATACATATAATCATGACTTTTAGACGCAGTACTCGTAAGTTATTTGTTTTCGTGATCAACCTTGCAACTGCGGAAAACTTAACCTCCACATACCTATTACTTATAGCCTAGCAACCTACATAAAATACTTGCTTGACTGACCCTTATAAACAAGTCATTTATTAGTAAGGATACCTAATAGGTAGGTTCTATATATGATTCAGGAACACTACTAAAACCTTGATTTAGTTCGAATAAATTATACTTTGCAACTTTGTTTCATATCAGCAACATGCAATGTGCAAATGCAACTAGGAACTAAGATTATTTTATACAAGGCACAATTAATATGATTGGGTGTAAATGATAGAAACTTTATTTCAGGTTGAAGGAATTGGCGGTGATTTTGTTCCGAAAGTTCTGGACAAATCGCTAGTGGACAGAGTAGAGCACCCAAATGATTATGAAGCTTTCAACATGTGCAGGGAAATTATTAGAAAAGAAGGATTACTTTGTGGTAAGAATGGACCAAAGTTATATGTATTATAGGTACTATTACGTAGGACTCTAGAGATGTAGGTAATTCTAATTCAAAACAAATTATTTACCTACTTAAATTAAATAAAAAGAAACTTGGGCCTTTAGTAGATGATTTATACAGCGTCAGGAGGCAACCTATGCCTACACTGAACGGGACTAGTGCCTGGGCCATTGATTGAGATGGAATAGGCTTGCCCAGCATCTAAACCATCCTCTCAGCTTAATCGGCCTCGCCCACAGGAAAGACGACGTCAATACGTGTGGGGCTGACTAAGCTGCGGGTTTCGTCACGATGTTTTCCTTCGCCGTTTCATTCATTCGTCGTGTCAATGTGCTCGCTCAAAAATGAAGCCACCGCTATGGCCCTATCTGAAGCCGCAACAAGGTCTTCCTGGGTGCAGCTGGTTGGGCACAAAGGGCAGAAAAGGAGGTGCGACATATTTTGTGTTGGGGCTTCGCACTCACACTGGATTTGGAAAGGATCCCCTATGCCCCATTTGGCTAAGTTACTTTTGCATCGACCAACCTGTGTGCGAAGTCTATTAAGCTACTTCTTTCGCCGTTATGAGCTAGTGTTAACGTGCATATTAATTTTACGAAACGTAAAATCCATTGATGCACGGCCGAGATTCGAACCCACGACCTTCGGATTGAAAGTCTATGAATATCGTACGTGGTTCCTTTCTTTAGTCGGACCGCCATTCCGTCCGGTCCATTTAATTATTCGTAGACCCCCTAGTCTAGGCAGTTAGTTTAGATCTAAACTATAGATTAATCAACATCATCACTATCTGCCTTCAGCTTAAACACTTTTTATCAAGCTACAAGCTGAAACATTTGGGTGTGGTTAAAAATATTTACTCAAATGTGGTACAGGTGGCAGCAGTGGTGCGGCGATGTTCGCAGCCATTCATGCCATCAAGGCACTGAAGCTGGGCGCTGGTAAACGCGTGGTGGTCATCCTGCCTGATGGCATCCGCAACTACATGACCAAGTTTGTCTGCGATCAGTGGATGGAGGCGCATCTCTTCAAAGAGCCGCCTGAACGTGACTTTATGTAAGACAAAACTGTTTCGGCCGAAATAAAATCACTGATAGGTATGCTTTGATGCTAATAGGCATTGAATTTCATAGGTGACAGAGTTAACAAAACAATGAAATTCTCTTTTTCTCTCACGTTCGCGTGAGCTCACACTACAACGTTACTGAAACCTAGGAGCTGATCTAGGTGGTTTTCAATGATGCCTTTAACTGATATTATTGATTTGCAGGTGGTGGAATCGGTGTCTATCTAATTTAAAAATCAACACTTCAGTTCCACGTGTATCTGAAGATGCCACGATACAAAAAGCGCTGAATGCAATGGGATCGGCACACAATATTGCATTCGTTCTTGAAGACGACGAGTAAGTATAATCTCATAATAACTTTAGATACCTATCATACATCGCACACTCTATTTCCTATTCTGGAGGGAGGATGACATACAGATTAAGTAGGAATAGGAACCTAATGCTTTTTGTTCCATTGACGTAGAGCCTCTACGGGAAACCCGTAGACCCTCTACGCAGAACTTTGATTGAATTTCGAAATCATTGATTCTGCCTCGGTACCTAACCTACTCACAATATCATAATGAAAATATTAAGTAGTACTGAGTACTTAAGTAGGTTTAACCCACATAATTTGAGTCAAGTTCAACTGTATCACTAACAAATACCTACCCTGTTTATATAACTGCATAAGTATAGGTAATATTAACAAAACTATTATTTTACCAATATAGGTTTTTAAAAGGAGTAATTTCGAAGAAAAGTATTCGGTCAGACGCGACGAATCCGAAACAGAAAGACGAACTGCTGAATTTGAAGGATTGTGTCAGCAACCATCTCATGAAGACCTTCTACAAGATCGTGGAGAACCGGGGCAGCTCTACCGTCGGCCTCGCGTCTAGGATACTGGACATTGCACCGTTTGTCGTCGTCGTTGAAGAGTACAATCAGGGAGACAATTTGAAAGGTAAGTAGGTACAGTAATAAACGATTTATTGCTAAGGTACCTACCTACTAGTCCCTGTTTTTACGAGTATTGGTACCTTACCCACGAGTAGGTTAGGACCTAGTTTATCTGACTGTACACTACATAGTAGTACCTACCCTACGGATTCTAGTAATATTGGCTTAGAATTATTACGAGTGTTAATATTTTGACAAATTACCTACACTTTTTTTCTATTTCAGGTTACATACCCAAAGGTGTAGTTACGGATGATATTTTGCTGGATTTCATCATCAAACATCAAGATTGTTTATAACGATAACAATATTATTGTTTTGCTTGAAGTATTTTTAAGTTATACGTGGTTATACATACTGACATTTTATATTAATCTGATAACGCACAAATAAAATAAAATAAAAAGCACTCTATGTACACACACTACCCTTACGAATATAAAAATTAAAAATGAATATGAATAGCTTGTTGACGATATCTTTAAAATACAATACAATAGGTCCTTCGAGCCGGATTTTCCTTATAGGTATTTCCTGTAATATTTTAGTTCTAAAACGCCTATACCTAAAACATTTTATTGCGTCTGGCTCAGACAACATACATAAAAGTAAAGTAACCTAGTAGGTTACTTTACCCACCTAGGTAACCAAACCACGAAAATCCTGTGGAATTCAGCAGAAATTATCATTGCAACGACCATGGGCAAAGGCCACCGCTGGCGGCCGGTTGCAGGTTTGATTTCCAACATTACCTTCTACACGAAAACTTAAGTAGGTACCTATGCCACTCATCTTTTAAAATAAAGCTGAAAGTTTTTAAGTTTGTTTAGTTTATTTTATAGTCCGGTAACACTAAAACGGCGTCCTAAGCCATCACGAGGACCTACGGCGAAGTAAAACGGCTCTATGTATGAGGCCGTTTTACTTCGCCTGCCATCTGAAGTGAGCAAAAGGCAGTTTTTAACGCCATTGATTCTTCTTCTTCTTTTATTTAATGCACAGAGTAACTATATCTAATTTAATGGCAATCTACCACAGCGTAACAATCTACACAACTAGGTGTAATTCTGCCAATGTCAAGTTTTAAATATAGATTTATAGTCATGTCAGTCAGTCAAGTCCACAGACGTACTAGGGGTCAAGTCCTGTCGATGGTTTGAACAAAACACGGCGGCTTGTATTCTTCAAAACTCTAACGGAATTTTTTCGGCAAATGAGAAATCTGCTTCAATACTCCCCATAATTCGTTACCTTTCTTCTTCTTTTATTTAATGGCTTTCTACACAATTAAGTATAATTCTGCCAATGTCAAGTTTTATAAATAGATTTATAGTCATGTCAGTCAGTCAAGTCATGTCGATGGTTTGAACAAAACATGGCGGCTTGTTTTCTTCAAAACTAACGGAAATTTTTCGTCAAATGAGAAATCTGCTTCAATACTCCCCCATTCCATTTTCCAGATCTCTTGTTTCAAATCCAAGGCTTCATTAGTAAAATGCCACCGAAATTACATAATAAAACTTAGTAAAACACAAGAAAAAGAAAATAAAATAGCAGAGCAGTGCTTCTTCCTAAAATGGCGAAAAACAACCTCCTTCGTTACCTTTGTTGTTCGTTACTGAATGAAGTGCACAGCTGACGTGTGACAATGGCATATAACATTCCGTTCAAAACTTGCCCGGGCACTGACTGCCCCGGCCCGGCGGGGCCGGCCGGCTGTCAGCAGCGCAGCGCAAGCATTCAGTTCAGAAAAACACTCACATTAGCACATGCGGTGAGGGGTTGTCAAACGAGGAAAACGTGTATTTTGTAAAAATAGTACAAAACTTGATAACTATTTTATTTTTACGATAGCCTGCTAGTTACACGGAATTTGGCTAAGTAAATCTATTTCAACCTAACTGAACCACAGGTTTGCCGTGTTTGATCGTTTATTATATTACGAAACTTGTTCTAAACTTATCTGTGCGACAAGTATTCGATCTGAACAAGGAAGAAAACGAAAATGTCCAACAATGTACAAAATGGTACTGAGAATGGAGAGAGAAAATTCTTTAACCTGAGCAGCTTGCCTCATATCGTCCAGCCATTGTAAGTAAAGTATCTAATAATATTATAATAATTCATTTAATTTGACGACCTCTGTAGCGCAGTGGGCGAAGGCCCGCCTGCGACGCAAAAGGTTGCGGGTTCGATCCCCGCGGCGGGACCAATGTTTGTATGATCTACAAATATTTGTCTCGGGTCTGGGTGTTTCTATATATAATATGTATGTATTTACAAACAAAAAGTATATAAGTAGTATATCAGTCATCTTAGTACCCATAACACAAGCTCTGCTTACTTTGGGGCTAGATGATGCTGTGTGAAAAGTCCAGCATTATTATTATTATTATTTATTTAATACTTATTTCTTCTTAACTATGTAGTCAAACAGGTATTTTCTTCCTGAAACAATAAACTTATTTTTGTGTTTCATAGATAATAAAACAATACAGCAATCTGCAACTGCAGCATATTTTATATAAACTTATTTTATTATTTTAGAGACAGGAATCAAAAGGTTCACCCAGATATCCTTCATGTAATAGGAAACACTCCACTGGTTAAGCTTAATAATATACCAAAAGAGGAAGGAATAAAATGTGAAATGTGTAAGTACTCCTCAATTGATATCCCTTTACTACTATAACTTTATTTTATTTACACACCATATTATTTCAGATGCAAAATGTGAATACCTGAACCCTGGTGGTTCAGTAAAAGACAGAATTGCTTACCGAATGGTCTCAGATGCTGAGGAAAGAGGGGTGCTTATTCCGGGCAAGTCTGTCATCATTGAGCCCACCTCTGGCAACACTGGCATAGGTCTGGCACTTGCTGCTGCTGTTAAAGGTATACTTTTTTATTCCACTTCCTACCTGAACAGAACCATTTAAAACTGGAATTGCAAGAATCTAATCCAAATTCAAAAACTTTTCTTTTTTAGGATACAGATGCATAATAGTATTACCAGAGAAAATGTCTGATGAGAAGGTGAACACATTAGTGGCACTGGGTGCCGAAATCATAAGGACTCCCACGGAGGCTGCCTGGGACTCCCCAGAAAGCAACATTATGGTTGCTCACAGACTTTCTAAGGAGATCCCTGATGCAGTGGTACTTGACCAGGTAAGGAACATATTTAAGCATTGTTTTAAATGTGTGGTTGCTTGATTATGTTCTTTCATAATACAAAAAATAGTTTCATTATCGAGATCAGAAAATCTGATAATAATAAATATTAACTTTTAAGTTATGACAAAAAAACAATTCATGTGCAAATCACTAAAAACGATTCGAAGATACCTACACAGATAAGTAAGTATCTGTTTGTTTCTTCAACTCTGTCCTTATCATGCAAATTCAATCAGCAACCTTTATGTGTTACAAATAGGTATTGGATTTCTATTAGTGTGATTCGTTTTGAGATTTTCATTGTAGTAGGCTACACTATAATAATGCTTATCTGCCTATAACATTGTGTTTAGGTAGATAAGTTTCCCATTCTATACAATTTAGGATTTCTGAATCTTAAAAATCTGATTGGGATTATTAGTGTTTCAATTGCGCCATTTTTAGATGGAAAGCTTTACTTTACTTTTAGATGGCAAGATATAATTTTAATCTGAATGCCCTTCGCGTCCAGACATTCCCTACAAAATAAAATAATTATACAAAATATTGATAATATGAAGATTGACCACAAAAATCTATTAACATTTTAGTACAACAACCCATGCAATCCTTTGGCGCATTACGACGGCACTGCCGAAGAGATCCTATGGTCTCTGGATGACGCGGTAGATATGGTGGTGATTGGCGCGGGGACCAGTGGCACGGTGTCGGGAGTTGGTCATAAGATAAAGGAGCGTTGTCCCAACTGCGTGATCGTCGGAGTAGACCCGTACGGATCCATACTGGCGCAGCCGGAAGAGTTGAATGACACTGACGTGCAGTTATATGAGGTGAGTTTAAGATAATCCAATAAAATTCGTTTCGTTTATTTAGGGAACAGAAAAGGGTAAGTACAATTTTAGTCTAGGTACGAGATGATGTCTGCAGTTAGAAACTGTGTCGCAATCCAATGGCCTGTATTCATCTGTGTTGCAACCATGCATTAATTTCCAAATTCTTATAGAAATGCCTATGCCTATGGCTATGTCTGAATTTGGGCATAAGTATTATTAGTACAGTCTGCATTGCAATGTTATGTTATTCATAAATTTATAACATTCAAATTCATTCAAAGTTATAACATAAGCAACGTCTATTAACCAGCTCAATAGATTTCCTACTTACAGACTTGCGTAAGCAGCCTCGTGCGTGCCTCATTACAAGTTACATAATCATGTGACTAATTTATGCCTAGTTTCTGATAATGTTTTTAAAATTGTGATTAAAATAGCTAACTCTTGAGTACATTGATGTTGAAATAAAATATATTTTTACGTATAATGTATCATCATAATATTGATTGAAATCATTCCAAATTTAATATAAACATGCTTTATCGCTAGTTTATTAAGTGATTGGGAAGTTATCTCAAACATTATATTGAAGTAAGTACTTAATAAATATTTTTATTAAAAAAATGTAAAATACCCTTTTGAAAGATTGTTAAAATGTCAACAGCCGGGATTCGAATCCATGACATTCTGATTGAAATCTTAGGCACTACCCGACTTGGCCAGCACTACTTTTTTCAATAAACTTATATGTATACTAGCGACCCGCCCCGGCTTCGCACGGGTGCAATGCTGATACTAAATTTCTCTACTATATTATGCATGTATTATACATATAAACCTTCCTCTTGAATCACTCTATCTATTAGAAAAACCGCATCAAAATCCGTTGCGTAGTTTTAAAGATTTAAGCATACATAGGGACAGAGAAAGCAACTTTGTTTTATACTATGTAGTCTGTAAAAATGCTGGACACTTCCCGCACAGTGCGGCGGCTGAAGAGAGGGGACGTACTGTAAGAGAGGAGAAGGGGCGCTGGCCTCTTCACTCTTAATGTGACCGGATATCGCTCAAACAATCCGCTTATGGTCGGGGGACCGATCGCGGATGAACATGGGAAAAAAAAATGTCTGTGATTTCCGTGATTCTTAAAAACATATTTGGAAAACATCAATTTCCCAGAGTGTCATGGGCTAAGTACCCCCACGATTATAGTAGAAGGGTAGTTAAAAATAATGAAATACGATCTTCATTATTTCCAGGTAGAAGGCATTGGCTACGACTTCCTCCCGAGAACGCTTGACAGGACTGTAGTGGACAGATGGGTGAAGACCGACGACCAAAGGTCTCTGCCTATGGCACGAAGGCTTATTGAGAAAGAAGGATTACTTTGCGGTACTTACTTTTAAATTTGATAACCTAAGTACAGTCAGCGTCACCAACTGGTAACCCCTTTGCACGAGGCACGCAGGTGTACATACAAACTGCCTATTAGAGGGGTTACCAGTTAGTGGCTAACTGTACTAGATCTTATACAATCGTTAAATCATACCTATCACAGTCGTGACTATAACAGCTATGCATACGCTTTCCATAATACTGGGTAGATAAATTGCCTTAATCGGTATTCACCACACATTCAAGTTATGCAAACATAATCCTTGCTTTATCAAGGATTTCGGTATTGATATGGAACTAGAAGCTAGTTTATAATATTAAAGTAGAATTATTGACGAAGTGGGTGATTACGTTTCAGGATCGCGATGTGTGTAAGTCTACCCAGAATTGAGACACAAATGAGAAATGCTTATGGTTTAATTTATTTTTATTAGAACGGTTTAGTTAGACCAATTACTCTAACTACATCAAAATACTACCAACAATAATAATGATTAAGGTTTATGTATTGTGGTGCAGGTGGCAGCAGTGGCGCGGCGATGTGGGGCGCGGTGCAGGCCGCGAAGTCGCTGCGCGAGGGCCAGCGCTGCGTCGTTCTGTTGCCCGACAGTGTACGGAACTACATGACTAAGTTCATCTCCGACCAGTGGATGGAAGCGCGCGCTTTCAAACCTTTGCCAGCTAATGGAAAACTTTCGTAAGTATAGTTAGACGACGTTTAAGTACTAAAGTAATTGTATGCAAAGTAGAAATTACTAATGAGCAGACAAACAGTGAAAAACCGTTACCCTCCTTAATAAACAGTGTTCTACTTGCAGTTCATATTTTGGTTTCATAACATTCAAAGGGAATTCAATCTTCTTGTTCTTTTGAATCAACGTTGTGTAAGGGTTCTAGATGCGCCTAAAGGAGCCTTCTTTCATGCACTTTTTTCAACATAATGTAAAGTATATGTCAACATGTAGTTATAATTATTGTTCTTATCTCTCGCTTAAACGCTTCCTCTTAAAATGATAATGCAATCATAATGAGTGACCTACTGACTTTCTGATAAATTACAAGCTTTTAAACGTCATCATGGACAAAATGATCATTGAATGATTACTAACAGACGATTCCCTACCCCTTAGTATTTTTTTTATCTGAAGGCCGTGGTTTGAATACAGCAGCGTTTCAGTGTTTATTTCGTTTTAAACAATTTATAAGCATTTTAACACAGACTCTATACATTGAAAGAAAAAACGTCGTGAGGAAATGTTATGAAGTACCTACTCTGATAGACGGCAAGGGTGTATGGTTTCTTCTGCTAAACTGGACACCTCTGGCAAATTAGTTTGTTGCCTGATAATACAGCCAAACTAGGTACCTAAGCTACCTAAGTTAACATAACGCAATTATTATAAAATTCAAAAAGGTAGCATGCTTGCTTAAGCATATTATTATTTATATAAAATATGCAATAACATTTTCGAATGTTTATTTAACTTTAACACGTGTGAAATGTTATCAAACTAATGATAATTTAAGATGATACGGGCAATGTTTATAGCAATTATTTACGTAATTGACTTGATAAATAATTATGAGATTGGTGCTATCAAGTTAGCTACAAGTTGGTACTGCGTTCCATCCAGTTGTGTGGTTCCATCTCATCTTGCGTCCTCTTTACTAATAGATAGATACCTTTCTAGCGCAGTGACCTATAATGGCATAATATTCAATAGCATGTTTGTCTAATAATAATACTAGCTTCTAATAATAGTACTGTGCCCAATGATTTTTACTATACCTATAGATAGATAGATAACAACTTTACCTATGCTTTAGTAAGTAACGCTAAATTCCAAAAAAGCATCATGTATTTGAGTATTGATTATTGTTGATGGCTTAAGGAGATATCAAGTCAGGCTGTGGATGATAATAATGAGTTTATAATTGCAGATGGTGGGACCGTCCACTGAAAGAGGCGATGGCCCGCCCCGTGGCGAGCGTTCCTCGCGCGAGCTCCGTGCAAGACGCGCTCGCTGCGCTTCGAGCCGCTCGCGACACGCTGCTCGCTGTGCTCGAAGATAACGGGTACGGTAACCGTAACACTGACACTCATGCTCGTCTTAAAAGTATTTAAATAAATTTATTTGAGTAGGTACTCTTCAATACTGTGAAAAAGCTCAGCTTTTCCGATATTGTTCTGGTTAAATTATGAATATTTAAATTATTTGATAGCAAACTCCCTGCTTCTTTCTACAGAGGAGAAAATTATCAATGACATAAAAACTTCATTGCGCCATCTCAAACAAACCATAGTGACTCTTCTCTGTCTTCAACGCAAAAATGTCAAAATTAGCAGTGCAATTTATTTACTGTTTTCTCCAAAATTTAAATGAAGTCTAATGATACTCCTGCTTTTATGTCTAATACTCTATGTCTATATAGTTGTATTATTTCTGGATTACATCCAAACACAGAGTTAACGGGTTGCACAAGTGTTACCTATTTCTGTGCGATTTGTAAGTGTGTGCGATCTTGTCTTTTCAAAACATTGAACTCAATACTATACAACTACACATATACACTCAGTATGGGTAGGTACGCAGGATGGGCGCATCCTTCCTAAGCTGGCTAAGAAATAGTACCCAGTTTTAAAATGCTAGTTTTTTTAACTTCTGAGCCTTGGATTATAAGTCTCTGAAGAGAAAATATCCATAATTTCTCTAAGTTTTAAAATGTATGATCACAGATTTGAAAAGCTACTCTATTTACAGAACACGATTAACTCTGAATAGGGCTTAGTGATTAAGCACTAAAGAACTATCTGCAAGAATGTAAATTATTTAACCTAATTTGCTTTATTAAATTGTATCGGTAGGAGTGTAAGCGGTGTGTTCACGGCGGACAATGCGCGGCGACGGCTAGCGCGGGCGGCGGGCGCGGCCGGCGCCGGCGCTCTCGACGAGTTCGTCGTGAAGAGAGTGTACAAGGCGGACCTGGCGAGCTCGCCCACGCTTGGACTTGTCTCGAGAATGCTTGATATTGCACCTTTCGTGCTCGTTGTCAAAACTGGTAATCCTACTAATATAATAAATCTGAAAGTTTGCGAGTATGTTAAGATGTTTGTGTTTCAATCACGCCTAAACCAGCAAACCGATTTGGATGAAACTTGGAATACATGTAGATACTGAGTGACTTATGATAGCTTATAGGCTATTCAAAATGTTGGTATCACGCGAGCGAAGCCGCGCGCAGAAGCTAGTAATTAGATAAATCCTATTTTTCACAAAGTACACCTTTCGCATTTGTTGTCAAAACTGGTAATAAATCCTACTTTCCACAAAGTAGTATTAGCAGCTATGTTTGTTTAGAATAACTAGAGAATCCGTATCAGAATTATTGAACCTCATCATGATCCCTATAACAATGTGAGTGACGTAAATGTTGAGTCATCCTATGAAGTACTTAATTCTTAACCATAGTTTTTTAACTAATGTTTCTTTTCCTCACAGATGCAACAACAAAAATCCAGAGCCCAGTTGGAGTGATAACATCTGAGGACCTCTTACATCATATTACCCAAGAATCAAATCATGTCAATGGAAACTGATAATTGGGACAAAAACTTAATTTATTGGATTACATGACTGTATTTAACATGACATCCAAAATAATGTATTTATAAGAAACAATAACAGGTATTTTATTGTTTTATAAATTTGTAAAATATCCTTCCAGTAAGTATACATAATGTTTTAGTGTAAATCCAATTGTATTGCTACAATAAAAATCTAATTTAAAAACAAATTATTAGCTCTAGTATGTAAATGGAAATATCTTTTATAAAAATCACATTTTGATTAAAAAGCATTTCATAGATTTATGAACAATATTATATTTAAGACAGTGAAATGTTTTTGTCACAACATTTACATTCAAATTATTGAAATAAAGAGTTCATAATAAAATTAATGTATTTTATTTTGATTGCTCATTCACTAAAAAAACATTCACTTTATGTAGGTAGTTGTTTAAAAGCTATGGTGATGGTGGTGGAGATGGTTTCTTAGCATTGGCTGCGAGTATGGCCCCTGGTGCAGGGTATGGCCTCATCTGATACAGTGAACCAGATGCTGTGCTATCTACTCCGGTCTTAGAGTGTGTATCCAACCCAGATGTCCATTTACCACGTGGAATATCAGAATAGGAAGCAGGATCCATAGGATCTAAATCATTATCTTTAACTCTAGGTCGCTTCTTGTCTCTGTGATGCACCATCTCTTTGTCCCTTTCTCGACGCTCTCTCTTTTTCTCAATTTTAGGCTGCAGTGGGACCTCCTGGTCTGAAGCTTCACTACTATCATCACTTTCATCACCTTCTTTTAACAACCTCTCTTCTCGCAAGTGTGCAGCACTTTCGCTAAATACTGCCGATGGATATGCAGGAGGATGCCAAGAGACTAAGTTATTATGAACATTCCAAAAATAGTGCTGACCATAACCTTCATCATAGACTTCCTCCCAGCCATGAGGCAGTGGCCATATCTCTAGAACTTTGCGTTTACTCTCTAGGTAAGCTTCTGAGGGTATACGCTTTCCTTGTTTCCACTTTTTAACGCAAAACATTGAACATTCATGGTAAATGTTACTTTTGTTAGGGCAGCCCCTGTGGCCTTTGATAGGATCAACGTTTACACCTTCGATGCCTTCCCAAAATTGTTCCTTATTCTCCTCAGGTTTGGAATCATAATCTTCAGCTATAATCTCTTCATTAGCTTGAACAGGAACGTGATCGTTATTACTGTCAGGGTTGGAATTCGGTTTCAAGATACCTCTTTTCGCCAGACGTGCGGCCAAGGCCGGAGGCAGCGGCATTATCGGGCGTATCGTTATTAAATAATATTATTGGAGTTGTTGTTTGCGAAACCAAATCGAAACAATAAAAAATAATGGCTGGCAGACACGGCAGACAGAACCAACAAACAAACATACCCAGCAAGCAAAGCAAAGCAAATTACAAAATCGATGTCGGGCGAGTGTTTGTGTTTATGTCATGTTCGTCAATGTCACAATTGTCACAGTCACACGAAAACTCTTGCATGTCAAGCAAAGTTAAAAAAAAAATTGGTTGTCTGTAAAGTCGGTTTACTGACGATAGTTGAACGTGACAACGTTTGTGCTTCTTTGTCGCTCGTTCCGCGCTCTCGCTTGCACTTCAAGCCTTACATGGAACGCCTCAGAGCGAGGTAACGCCGCATGACGTCATGTTTTTTCGTGCGTGCCACGGAGTAGGTGCGTGCAGCCGGCTCTATCGAATTAAAAGACGTTGTCACGTCAAAACTGTCAGTCAGTCAGTAACTATAGCGTGCATAGCCACAGAGTAAGTATAGCGCATAGCTACCTACCTCGGACGAATGATCGAAGAAGCTACCTACCCACTAAATAAATATCCACTAAATATTGGACTTTTTCACATAGCATCATCTAGCCCCAAACTAAACAGAATTTGTGTTATGGGTACTAAGATGACTGATATACTACATAAATTCATTTTTTTGTAAATAAGTACATAGGAACAACATAGAAACACCCAGACCCGAAACAAATATTTGTAGATATGACATTGGTCCCGCCGCGGGGATCGAACCCGCAACCTTTAAGCTGCGTATCGATTATGCGCTCCTGGCGCGCGCGCCATGAATGACCGCGCCGAGAGTGCGTTCCGCGGAACGCGTGCCAAACTTTTGAAGTTTATCAACTAAGCGCGCCTGGCGCGCGTGGCAACCGTTCCAGTGTTTGACCCTTCATCGTGGAAGCTTTGGTTATCCATAATGGGAGCGCACAAACACAAAAAAATACAACGTATCGATACGCAGCTTTAGAGTCGCAGGCGGGCCTTCGCCCACTGCGCTACAGAGGTCGTCAATGATCCTGCCTGAATGATTCTCTTCATTCAATAATAGGACAACGCCCCACAGTAGGTACCAAAGTTATTATACCCACTTTGCAGAGTACTTCTTTCTATTCCTCACAAGATGACGCATTATTAGTACTTAATTTTGTTGTTTAGAATTCATACATACGAATTACCAGAAAGAATCGAAGCCTATGCGCATGAGCGGGAGGAGAGAGGAGAATAATCTCCTCCCGCTCATTAGATAGATCTAAGGGAGGTTGCCGCCTAAAAGGCATCCCTCATGGCTTACCATACATTTAGCATGGTACCTTAGATTTACCTTATTTAAAAGTAAGTATTTTAGAATTTTTTATTTAATTATTCCATACCACTGCCACAGAATACAGGTGTCGCAACTCGCAGGCATATCGTTCAACGACGCCATTTCACGATCTGCCTAACTTACACCACCTAGTGAATTAGTATACCTACTGCATAGATTTAGCATGGTACCTTTTTGGTAGTATGTACCAAAAAGGTACCATGCTTACGCTTACTGCTTGCTACTGCCATGTCTTATTAGTTCAAAGAAAACTCGTTGGATTTTTGTCTTTGAAAAATAAATGACATTTTATTAAGTGCTTAGACAACTAGAAATATTATGTGAAAGCTTTAGTGCTCAAGTAGATTAAGAATTATTCCACAGCAAAATATAAACCAGCACGTTCTTGAATTCTGTAAAAGAAAAAATACAGTAGATAGATTGTTAGATAAAATTAATAAGTACTTGACATCATTTCCTAATAAATAAATGCGCTTCATAGCAAACTACCTACATCTGGTTAAGTAAATTAATCTATAATGTTGTACCTACTGTCGCTTATGTCTACCATTTTACTTTTTTTAAGTAGGTACCTACTTACTTTCAAGTTAAGGCAAGCACCTTGCGTATCTATATTATTACGAGAAGGTACCTACAAAAAGATTCAAATTATATTAGAAAATAAGATGCACAATTAAAATAAGTGAATGATCTACTTCTACAATACTCTACCAACATAAGCGATATCAAAATACTAGCTACTGCGCGCGGCTTCGCCCGCGTGGTACCAACATTTTGAATAGCCTTTAGTCACTATCTACGCCTATTCCAATTTTCATCCAAATCGGTTCACTAAGCGTGATTGAAACACTAAACAAACTCACAAACTTTCAGCTGGGAAGTGGGATGACTAATTGACTATTAGGTACATTAGATACCTAATGAAGCGTTAGCACTTCAAGCTATGGCTTTGATAGAACAGAAATCATTATCACCTGAATTATAATAGATGTCTTCACTCACCACGGACGACTGTTGTATCACTGCGAGATACTTTGGTCGGGAGAACAACGTCGTGGAACTCTCCTGAATGTATGAGTTTTGAGGTATTCTCAAAACCATCGATCATACTACGCGGGCTCGCAGCAAAAGGTGTTACAACATCAGACTCGTCAGGACTGACAGATCTTTTACCACTTTCAATGGCAGTTTCTGTCTCTTCTTGTTCACGTGATGTGTTTTGAACAAGCCCAACAGCAACATCGGTTACCAACGTTTCTGGTGAATTATTTTCTGGGTTTGGCTGACCTTTTTCGTTAACACTTTCAGTTTTCGATGCATCATTCTCATTTAGTAGAATTTCTTTCACAGAATCCTCGCTCAACTTCCCGCTGTTGTTGCTCGGCGGAGATACGGATTGTATAGCGTCTTCTCTTTTCAATAACTTTCTGCGCTCGCTAACGAGATCATAACTCAGAGGGTGTAAATTGATCGATGAAGGAGGGCTTTCATCTAGGGATAAATCCATTGAAGTGATCAAGCTCTCATCTCTGCTCAAGTAATTGCCTTCCTCGGGAACAATATGAATATTCAAAACTGTTTTATTTTTTTGTTGTTCATTGTCAGTGTCCAACATTTCATTGGAATTTACCAAAGAATTCGTGGAGACAGTTTTGTAAGAGTTCAATCTATTTCTGACTAAAAATCCTCTAACATGCGCTTGTATAGTGGTAGCCGCACTAGATAAAGTAGAAGAGTCATCAGTGGATAAAGAAAGTGATTTTTCTTCATTTACAGTCTGCAAAACCGTATCCATTCTCGTGATGCCTAATGGTCTTCTTTCTTTGTTTACGTTAGCAGTGGCGTAGTATTCTTCCTAGAATAATAAATTCAACATTCATACTTGAGTATAGTGATTAGGTATGTTAAGAGTTTAACTTGAGGAATTACCACCTACCCAGTCTACCCACCTTATTTTTACTGCTGTCATCTTCCAATGAAATTGCGTCATCATTCGTTATATCTTCAAAAGTAGAATTCCTACTTTTGAAAAGGAAAGAACGAAATACTTTTTGTATAGTTTCAGCTGCTGTTTCCAAATCCATGTTATTTTGTCCATTTCCATTGTCACTTTTGGAAATAATGTCATCTTCTGTTTTTGATAAATCTGACTCCATTAGACTACTGTCGTCATTATTCTCGACACTACCAAATCTCTGAATAGAAGTAGAGCTTGACCTTGGATTGTCCTCCTTATTTTCATTTTCCTCGTTGCCACCGTGCAGCACTTCGCCATGTGTCACTTTTAAGGCAAAGTTATCATCTTGATTACATATCGTCATCACATTGACGTCACCTACTGTCATTTGTTCGGGATTATTCCCGTCAGGTGTATTTTGTTTTTCATCGTCTTCCATTAAAATATTCCTAGTTGTATCATTTATGCAGTCAGATTCAACGTTTTCTATCATTGACTCTTGTTTTGGTGTATTGTCTTGATGATCAACTTCAACAATTGAGGCATGTATGTTATCAGCTTTATTATCAGTTTTTTTATCAGGATCAGAGTCTTCAGTAATATTTTGCACAGTGATTGTGGCATCATTATCAATGTTTATATTTTCAGTGGGACTGAGATTTGCTTCCGACTTTTCAAAATGTGGATTATTAAGAGTGATGTTATCGATAGTTGTGCTAGTCGTATCAACATCACAAACTTCTTCACTAGAAGCTTCTATGCTATGATCGGTTCCATTTCCGGAATCATTACTTGGTTCAACTTGATTAGACATATTTTCGTCTTCTTCAATAATTGTAGTAACTTCATCGAGTGATTTTAATTCAGTTTCATTTCCACTTTCTACAGAGATGTTTGGTAGTACCTCCATTATGTTATCTACTTGTCTTACAAGATTTTCTGCATCGGGATTAACAGAATCAGATTCTTCTTTGACTACCTGTGTATTTATCTGTATTTCAACTGCTGTATTAACTTTTAATAAATCATTATTAGCTTCACAAATTTGTACGATATTCATATCATCTCTATGGTCATCGATAACATCAACTTCTTTCACTGGATCACCTCTATTGATCTCAATCGTTGGAATTTCAATATCTTGTTCTTTAGATATTTTATCTTCCAGGATTTTGTCAGATTTATTTACTTCCTCTTCTTCATCTTTCTGTAGTTCTGTTTTAAGTGTTTCAATATTTGCAATCCCACTTTCTGTATCATCTTTATCGTTTGTTTCATGGTCATTGCCAGCCATAAGGTCAACAACAGTACTCTTGCTAATTGAACTGAACGTTGAAGACTTGCTTATTGGGATGTCGTCGCACTCGTCAAAGTTCGAGTCTTTCGATGTCAGCGAGTTATTATCTGTTGGCTCATGCGATATTTCAACTTCAGAAGAGAGTGATAGTTCCTGATCTTGATGTACAGGTGCTTTAAGATTGCGCATGAGCTCTTGTTCATTTGCGTTCGGTTCAGTACTGGAAATACCGTCTTCTGGGTTGTTAGGTTTAAAACCATTCTGACTATCCAAAGCATTTCGTCTTTCTTTTGCTCTTTGTCTAACCTTTTCCTGAGCAATGGAGATTTTTTCTTCGAGGGACAATGATTTCGCGGGGACTGGAATTATTTAAAGTTGTAAGGTTAGGGAGTAAGTATTAAATTTAATTACTTATAACAATAATTTTGGCTCTAATTGTGTAATAAAACAGTACTTTATAATTTTCCAAATAAAGTTAGGTACCTAACTTTATTTGGAAAATTATAAAGTTCTGTAGTTGTTTAGTTATGATTGTAACATAGCAACTTACGTGGCCCATCTCTCAGCTCAAGTAATTTCTCCAGATGATTTACGCAGAATTCATAGACATTAGAAGGATTGTTCCTGAGCACATCTTTCGTCAGACCCTCCATCAACTCCATCAGACCTGGTGGCATCTTAGGCACCGGGGCAGCGCGCGTGTAAGCGCGAGAGCCCGTTAACCTCATATTGGCTGCCTAGCTCAAGCAAGTAAACAATTTTTTAATGCAAAATGAAATGTCGGTGGTGGCCAACCCTACCTCGCCTGCCAAGTAGCACAGTACTCGGCGGACGTGCAAGCCAACAGGGCACGCGCGCAGCAATGCGGAGCCACCAGGTGGAGGGTGCTGGTATGTTGTGCACCGGTAGTCATGGCGATGCGCCAAAGTTGGCGATGTATCGATCTCATGGAGTTCAATGCTCTAACAGTAATGTTATTTGGGGGTTACGCTATGGATAGGTACATTGGTATTGAACGAGGCAATGTCTAGGTCAATGCTCATGGTGAAGTTTACGCCACTTTAAGATTTGATCAGCCTAATTTATTGAAATGAAAAACTGAGTAACGTGCAAATGTTTTGTGTATTTCCAATGCAGTTTACGCAACTGAGTAGGTTATCACTAAGGGGATGTTAGCTCAAAAGAACAGTGTACAAATATATCTCACTAAATGGGTTAATGATATAACCCTGACCTTTTAGAGGTATTTCATCCTCGAAGAAAATAAGTATTGGTGTTCTTTTAGATCCAAAAAAGGGCTATACTATAGCGTGCAATTATAATTAAAATATCTACACAGGGTGCGACTATGTCGCTGTGCGTAGTCCTCGTTCGGACGAACACCAATATAGTCGTATGTTCTTCGAGGGCCTTACTCGATAGAACAAGAGGACGCCCCAGAGGAGCGAGCAAGCCGGCGCTAGCTACAAACGGCGGGCCTACTCTTACACTACGATTACTTAAAATTCAATTCTTGTGAGTCAACTTTTTTATTTTCATACCGTGTTCTATAATAGTAATTTGTATATAAGATCATATATAATTTTTGCAATGTTAATACATTTTACAATAACAAACATCTCCACAGTGTACACAGATACACGGGGCGCGCAGCCGACGCCGGGGCGCGCGACACTATAGTGATGATAGAAAAATTAATGGCTACAAGTAATATCATACAAATTAATGACTATTCCCTTAACATTATCTCATATAATAGCATCCTTCTACACTATGACCAAATTAAAATGATTGGCATTCCTGTACGCACGATACACGAATAGTCTCCAGTTCGCTCTGACCGATTTTGTCCAATTACAGCTTCCCTCAACTCCCGCAGCTATGAAGGTATAAAAATCACACTGCTATAAATTTATAATAAATAAATGCCTATTTACACTATGTAACTATACAAAATGATAGTACGACGAAATTACATATTTTAGTCGAGCATCTAATTTAAATTAAAATCCATACAACGATCTACGGACAGAGCGGGCGGCCCTCACTAACATTACATCATATATTTTTTTATTATTAGTTTTTTTTTGTACAATCATATTCAGCCGAAAAGCTGGGTGCCCGATTAATACAAATATCGGTGATCCGAAATGCAGCACAATCGTCATGCAATAATAATACATACAACTCGAACTTATTTAAACAATTTAACGACATAAGAAATCCTAAAGTAAACTAGTGAGCTATGTAAACGTAACGTATAGTATGTAAAAGTATAGTATAGCATAGCATAGCATAGATCGTGCACTCGGGACGCGGAGCGGCCGGCGCCGGAGACTCGGCTCATGCCGGATTCACCAGAGGTATCAAAAATTAATAACGTCATTAACAAAAGTGTAATCGAATAGAAAATATGAATATATAAGTGAAAAAGAAACGGTATCATTATGTTGGGGGAGGCATCAGTTGGCCGGGAGCTGCCGCTTGTGGCTGATCTCCAGCTCGCCCAGCCGCTTCCACAGCTCGTCGCGTTCCTTCTCGCGCTTCTTCTCTCTGCAACACGCAACCCACTCTCTCACTCACTCCCATAAAACCTCACAAACATACCTACAAGTTTGCTTTAAAAGACATCTTAGAACTCATAGTGCTAACAAAACTTTATCATGCCGATATTTAAAATACCTAGTTGTCCGGAACATGCTATGCAGTATGCACCTATTTCACGTTTTATCCAAACCAGTCGGTGTGGTTCAACAAACATCCAAACACACTCAGGACATTTTGAGCCTTATGGAAATCTGATTGTTAGCCACCTCCGCATCTGTTGCGTGAGGCACCTAAACGTGAGTACTGTCATGGTAACATTTGTTATTTTCTACAATGCTTACAATAGCAATTAGAAACTAATGAAACAACACTCCAGAAATAAAACATAATCATGATGATGGCTGTGCTTCCAAATTCTAGTAGCCTAAAATATAAGATTGCATGTACATATTATTACAACTGTACTCACTTCTGCCTTTCCGCTTTGTAGCTAGCAGTGAGCTCGTCAAAGAGTTTGGAGTTCATCTCCATAAACGTTTTGAGCACGTTGTAGACGAGCGCCACGATGGTTTGATTCCAGTGCTCCTTGCTGATCCGATACAGCGCCGGGAACATAATGGGCATGATAACATGGTTGTTCTCTTCCATTAGCGACGTTATATATTCGTTGTTCCAAAAGTACAGTGCCCTTTCTGCCACCTGAAATTACCAATATTGAACTTTAGTTTCGCCAAGAATTAGTTACGAGGAATTTGGACGTTTTCCTGCTTTGCTCTCATAGGAATGGCAGATATTATACAAGAAATTAAATATTTGATTCCCAAAGCATACCATATAGGGGGAAGTAAAAAGAAACGAAGCTCTATAGGTTTAACGTTACGATGACGGAGTTAATATCTCTGTTTCCAAAAGAATAATACTATAAAATCAACTATATATAAAAGATTCAAGTTCAAATAACAGGGAAAAAATATGAAGTACCTGAAAATGTGGGCTTGAAACACATTTAGCTATTTGTCTGAAGAGCGGCTCCTGTATTTTAGCAAACTGAGCCGGTTCAATCACGTCTAATATTTCTTCAATCTCGCCTAAGAACATAACCTGAAAAGTAACAGGAAACAAATAAGCATAAAAGTGTTATTTTATTTGTTACTAGCTATCCGTCGCGGTGTTACCCGCGTTCCCTCGGGAAAACTTCACTTTCCCGTTACTATATACTTCCCGTTACTTATAAATATAGCCTATGTTCATCAGGGATAATGTAGGATTGTAATGGTGAAAGAATTTTTCAAATCGGTCCAGTAGTTTCGGAGCCTATTCAATTCAAACAAACATACAAACAAACAAATCTTCCTCTTTATAATATTAGTATAGACTAGCGGAAAATATTGCGATGCTCTTTAATTTCAGCCTAACGTGGATTTGGAGATGTAAACAGTAAGTGATACTTTATCTAAAATGGAATCTAGATAAGCTCTGGTGACTGACAACAGAAGAATTAATTGACTCGTTAATCGGAGCCAGTGGTCAATGTGGGGTAAAAACAAATGAACATAAAATTAAATAAAGTAGCAGCTATTGCAGTAAGATCCCTGAAATCCGAATATGTTATTGTCAAAAATGTGTCCCCCAATCATTTTTGTGACAGAAAATACATAAAGTCACGTCTCTCTTTCTTCTCACAGGGCTAGACCACATATTTCCATTTGCTACAATCCTGCTTGACACACATTAAAGTTAGAGTTGTTTTTTTATTGTCTCATAAACGAACAGAGTTCACTTAAAATGAGCTTATAATAAAAAATACATATATTTTAAGTTTAGTTTTAAATATAGGTATTCGGTAGATTTTACGTCATCAGGTAAATTATTAAACATTCGTGCACCCTCGCACATTATATTTCTTTGATCATAATTGGTTCTAGCTTTTCTAAGCGCAAGTTTGTTAATATTTCTTGGAATTAAGAAAATTTCGTCATAGCAATTTTTTGTTTTGTAAATTGTATTATTGGTGTGTATTTTATTCATTAAATATATTTTTTACTAGAACGCAAGTTGTGAAACGGTAGAGTTGTAGATTAAATATTTTAGTTTCTTTGTAGATGGTTTGTGTGCTTGTCAATAAGGGGTATTTAAATAGAGCCTTAATACGTTTATTTTTCACCTCATTCACAGAACAGAAAACAGAAGAAATTATAACAGAACATCGTTATAATCATCAAAGTACAACTCGAACATTCCAATATTCTGGCACCCTCTGGTTTTCAATAGTGCCGAATTAGTGAAATTCTTCAGTAAGCCTAAGCACATACCTCTTTCTGTGAGCAAGTCTTGGGCCAGAACTTGAGCAGGCCGCGCACCACGGGCTCGGTGAGCGTGGCGTCCTTCTCGAGGAACTGCACGACGCAGTAGGCGAGCTGCGCGTGGTACAGCGAGAGGCACTTCACCTTGTGCAGAGGCAGCAGAACCTTCACCAGGAATTGCTTGTGCTCGCTCTTCAACGGCAGCGCGAACCCGTTTATTATACTGAAAGAATTGCCGAGTATTATTAAACTCACCAATAGCATTTTGTCAGATGTTTTGTGTATTACGAAGTCTAAGGGGAAAGTCAGAGGCATGCGTGAAAGTTTGACTCAATCACGCCTGAACTCGTGATAAATATACGGTTTGAATAATTACAGCATTTTTTTAGGAATCTTCAAGAAGAAACCTAGAAAGAGACCTAGAAAATAAAATTTGTAGACAATTTTTAAATTTGCAAACGGTACCAACCTTCCAAGTATTTCTAGAAGTTCACCGACGCCATTGAAGTGTTCAGTTTCGTAAACAAATCGCAAGAATATGTTGTTGATCTGTTTCCGTATGAAGGCTCGCAGTCCCAAAAACTTGCCGTAGATGCGATGCAGCACAGTCTTCAGGAAGTCGCGCTCGCGCGGGTCTTCAGAGTCAAACAAATCTAAAAGCTTTGCACAAACCGACACATTAGTTCAATTGAAATTCATTCATTTGCTAAGGAATCGCTAGACTATAAGTGGACGCCTATTAAAAGCGGAATGGCCAACGTTTGGTCAAAACAGTTTAAACGATTGATAAAATCCTGTGATAAAAACATTGGAAAAGATTCGATATTGTATTTCATACCCTTATAAACGGTGTTTCATACCCTTTCGAGGCAAAAGTACCTACGACTCCTAAATGTCAAGCA
Organism: Epirrhoe alternata; assembly: GCA_963565295.1. NCBI lineage: Eukaryota > Metazoa > Arthropoda > Insecta > Lepidoptera > Geometridae > Epirrhoe > Epirrhoe alternata. The sequence goes on from OY751393.1 coordinate 4,705,098, forward strand.
GTTACTTAACATTGATAAATTCGATAAAATTATTTTCCGGTGCGATATTGTTCAAAATGAACCGAGTACTAATAGAATTATCCAATCCATTAAATATTAGATGTAAGAAGTAAATCAATCGCGGATCGATGGAAAAGTTACAAATTATGCATGCATTCATTGCAGGCCTTTTTAGAGATCAACCAGGTGTCTAAAAAGGCCATATCCGCTCTCGTACATCTCGTACATATTTATCTTTACCAGCTATCAGGTTTTCCTTTGACACTGTTTGTGAAAAGAAACTGTATTATCGTAGAGATAATTTATGGAAGTATCTATAAGTATTAAATTAAACACACTACTATAATTTTAAGTGGCTAATAGGTATAATTACTAAAAAGTTCCGCGCTTATACTACACTCGTTTAACATGAAGGGAAATAGATCTACTTCTGCCAGAAAGCTTTTTTTCTACTAACCAAATCTCGTGTAGCAGCCTGTTTGTGTAGGTAAACTTACGCCTTAGATTAGGATCATCTTGTCTCTCACAGCTGGCAGAAAGCCGCGTTGTTGTACCACGGCTAATCACGGTTGATTCATAGCTTTTACAATGCAAGTCAAAAGCAGTTGTCTTGCCAATAACAAATTTGGAGGGACGCAAAATAGGTACTAGGTGTAATACACCAGTATAAGTATTATGACAGTGCTTTGAGTTCATAATCCCATGGTTCCGTATACAAAACGATCATAACTCTAATTGGAACCGTGAAAAATATAAATAAGTTAAAGTCGTTTCAAAAATTGGTCTCTAGTTTTTGTAAAATGACTAATTAAGTTTTTATCTTTTGTAGTAAGGAGGACACCTCACATGAATTTAGCAAGTCTCATGTATTTGTACAAAACACGGCATTTGACAAAAACAGTTGGGAAAAATATAGATACCCAATTGAAAAAATCTCTTTCAGTTATATCAGAAATATATTTTTTAAACTGATTAAAAACTAGTCGTTTTGCGAAAATGACTAACCCCCGGTTTCTATATTCAACGGACAGTCGTAGGTAAGAGCTACGACTCGTTTCCACATACAAAAGTTTGACATCTAGAAACCGGCGGTAAGTTAGCTGTCAAAATTTGTATGTGAAAACGAGTCGTAGCTCTTACCTACGAATGTCCGTTGAATATAGAAACCGGGCATAAGATACTGCACAATGAAATAAATCAGTAAGTTCACTGAAAAAAAAAAGTATGGTGATTTGAAAGAGGATATCGAAAGTGAAAGTAAGTGTGCATAAATGAGATTTTAAAGAAACGACGGGCAAACGAAACTATTCTCAAAATTCGCCCTGAGGCAGTAATGTTACGCGAGTATTACAACGAATTGCGGTGAGCCCCATTCAAGTTATACGAAAATTTAGCCCTAAGAACTTACTTGCAAAACAAACTTTTGGTCGATAACTTTCTTGCCAATGGTCGGCTGGAAATCAGTGGACTCCAAGAAGCGCAAAAAGAACTCGTAGACTAGTTGGAGATGCGGCCAGGACGCCTCCAGAGTCGGGTCGTCTTCCTCGGGATCGAAATCAGGATTTTCACTTGGAGGCAGAGTGCGGAACAAATTGGCTGATATCTATGGAGTTAATAATGGACACTGATGACAACGTCTGATATAATAGAAATTGTAAATCGATTTGTAACACTTTGCGAGATACATGCATTGAACTGCAAGAACGATAATTTATTTATAGAGACTAGCTTCCACCGCGGCTTCGCCAACAATTAAGCAGCTGCTATTCCAAACGATCTACACCTATTCCCAGTTCAATTATTTTTGATATTCATACATGAACATACAAACATATCAACTTTCAGATCTATAATATTAGTATGATGACGTCAATAACGGCGTGCTTCTAGCTAGTTCTTTTTCTTCTAGTTTACCATGCTCAATTGTTTAGGTCGCATCGTGAAAAAATCGAACCGATAGTTTAGCGCGGTTCTGTTAGGCTTTTTAGTCAACATCAAACGTAGTCACCGCTATCATAAGAAATACCGGCTTAAAATGTACACAAATTCAACCTTCGGAATGCTAAAGAGATGTGCAAAGAATGAAAGATATACAGTAGCTAACTGTGCATAGTTGGAATTCTAATCATTACATCAAACTAATAGCTTTGTAATCTGATATCCATTATCTGTGACAATTTTCACACACATAGCTACTAATAAAGTAGGCACCTACTATTCATTGAAATGTTGATGTAAATCAATCATCCCAGAAATAAGCTTAAACTAACATAGTTTTTGATGTGTAATAATTTTATTATCACATGGCCACTTTTTGTAGGTAGCACACGAGAAAAGTCGTGGGCGTAGTGTCTAGATCTAAAAACTAGTTTTACTCGAAATTGTAAATAAATAAAAATCAAAAATTCATAATGTTTGCGTACCATCCATCATGAAATGGGAATGGCAAATTGATAATTTAAAAAATTTAAGAGCCATGTTGGACATAAGAAGAGACAATCTTATGCAGATATTATGATAAATATGTAATTCGACATGCACTTGAATACTCTCTTAGATATGTACTCAAAGGATCTTGAATACCTAAAAGAAGTGAGAGCATATCTACTGTGGCCTCGGGACACAATTAAAATAAATAATGCTGGACATTTTCACACAGCATCATCTAGCCCCAAACTAAGCATATCTTGTACGGGTACCAGATAACTGATACAAGTACTACTTACATACTTTTTGTTTGTAAATACATACTAATTATGCATAGAAACACCCAGACCCAAGATAAATATTTGCAGATCATACAAACATTTATCTCGCGGCGGGGATCGAACCCGCAACCTTCTGCGTCACAAGCAGGCTTTCACAGGATCCTGTTAGGTGTAGTTTTACAAAATTTCAACGAAAATACTAAAATTTAAAAACACCACAACATAACGTAATGTAAAACATCTTACCATTTTGATGATCTCTGGATAAACAGGCTCTGTGAGCACTCCGCGGCCTCCGGTGATGAATTCAACAAGCTCATTTAGTGTGGCACGCTTTATCTCCTTGCCCTTCAGATCCGCTACGGGATCCATGAAGTCAAAAGCTACACAGCATTGGCGTAGTTTACGGATGAATAGCTCCTCTTGGTCACTAGTCGGTACATCTGAAATTCATAAATAGCTTTTTGTATAATTGTATGATAGCTTTTGAGAGGTTTTTGTACATGATCACAAAATTTTACATTACATTGATATCAATTCAGGATAAGTCTGAAAAAATATCAATTCATATTAAATTTCATACATGACAAATATTATACCAATTTTTTTTGTTAATTTCATATTGTCCTCCTTAGCTTGATCATATGTTACTTGAAAATGTATAACAATATATGTAGATAAGACAAATCCACTTCTAATTAGTGAATTGTTTGTTGTGGAACAGTTAAAGCTTTAGTTCAAATGAGATTTAATTCGGTCAAATATGTGGCATGCAGTACAATTTATTTCCAAGCTTGGGCTTGCTTTTATTTTGACACTAGCTACTGCGCGCGGCTTCACCCGCGTGGTACCAACATTATTCTATGTGCTATTCCAGGTCTATGCCTATACCAAGTTTCATCTGAATTGGTTCACTGGTTTAGGTGTGATTGAAATACAAACATACAAACATCTAAACAAACTCCCAAATTTTCAGCTTTATTATAAGAGTGGGATGATAAATTATTATGAAAATTACATTACTTTAATCTATATATACATATAAATATCATATCTTAAAGCACATTTGATTGGAGCTTAAAACATTTTTAGTTGAACATATTTATTATGCGATGGCTCATTGAACACCTACGACAAGGCGTGGGTCCAAATGGCGGAAAACCAAGATAAGTTGAGAGATCAAAGGGAGGCCTTTGCCCAGCAAAGGCCTCCCTTGAATAATTCAATAACCAATTGGTACCAAAAACTTTATTGGTATACTATTTCTATATTTTTAGGGTTCCTTACCCAAAGGCTCAATGCGTCGCTGCCAATTCAATGTGCATTGAGCCAAAGGGTAAAACAGGAACCCTATTACTAAGACTTTGCTGTCTGTCACCAGGCTGTATCTCATGAGCCATGATAGTTAGAAAGTTGATTTTTTTACAGATGATGTATTTCTGTTGCCGCGATAGCAACAAATACTAAATAATTTCAGTAAAGTTGTCCTTGATTCTCTGTGAATTACTGTAAAGGACATATTTACATATTTACTGTAAAGGACATATTTTCAATACTTTGTAACATTGTTTACAAATCAGAGTCCAAACTAGAATTTCAGGTTGGTTTTTACAGGAAGCGAGCATGGAGTTTCAAAATGTGCTGCAAGCTAGGTTTATTTATATGTATCTCAAAAAATCCTAGTGACTATGTCATGAGTTATGTTGGGAAGAAAGAACTGGGGTGCTTAGTTTAACATAACGCACACTTTATTTTTTTTTAGAAGTTTTGTATGGTAAAATAATCAAGGATTTACAAAGATTAGTAAAACAGTGGTTGAGAGCAGAGCTTTCTTTATAAATAACTATTATTGTATAGCTATAAGATTGGAAGAGACCAGCAACTTGTCACATATATGAGACAACATTTAATAAAATAACCTTCTAAGCAAGCTAACTATTGAAGTCTATTACACTCCTTTAGGTAAGAACAAGTACCTATGGCACTTATTTCACAGATACTTGAGGAAAATAGGTAAACATTGTATACATATAGTTTTTTGGCATTTTAGTTGTTTGGCATAGGAGACGCGCGGCGAGATGCGGGACTCACCTTTGAGCAGGGGCAAAGCCTGCAGCTCCACATCTTGCGTGTTGCGGTACCGAGAGGAGCCCTGCGACTTCTTAGTCTTTTTCTTCATCGAGCGCTTGGCGAAAGGATCAATCCTGTCCACAAACGTTCCCGCAGACATTTTGGCAGTAAAAAAGTGTCCCAAATGACGGTAGGTAGATTCTGATCAATGCGACAATTGTTTTGATTCGGGTAGTGTCATGATCTGGCTCAATCCACAAGACGAACGCGCACTTCCCGTAAGGTCGGAGCACAATATCAGAGCCTAAACAAACATTCCTTCGTCACACATGACGGTAATGGAGTGGTCACACTCAGGCCATTCTTACACACACTTCAAGATTCCACAACAGTTACGTAATTTTGAGACGTCTTTATCGTTAAAATGACACAAATACGGATAGGAGCAATTCGATTCACAAATTTAGTTTTATTTTCTGAGGCGTGTCACGTATAGCTGAAGGCAGAAGTCACCTATACATATACAAGCCTCGTGTAATATCAGCCGGTCAGTCAATGACAATAATTTCTTTGCACTAATCACACGATAATTTTCACAGTTTTATTCGTAAAACACATAAAACAACGATACGAAACAGTTATCATCCAGTTTAGACGTAATCGGAAACTTAGGCGGTGATGACACGGACTAAAATTCAACACCAAAAATCTATCATCCTATTCTCGCCATCGCTCACCATCCGTTTCGTCTGAGAAACAGGACGCATTTTACAACGCTCCGCACAAGGATATTTTGGATTAGACACTTTCACAAGACAGTTTTTATGTTTCTGCAGTTCTAACGAAGCGATCAATTTAACAATTTGATCCTAAAAGATTATCATCACGGATTGCTGCGAAAACGCTACACTCATAGAAAAGTACCTACATCTGAAAATAGATGGAGATAGAAAATGTTCAGTAGACCAACTGATGTACTTTTAACTAGAAAACCTACGTAAAAAGATTATAATTTCAGATAAATAATAATATAATGAAAATTAATATTTATTTTTGCAATATTAAATGTTTTAATACTGAAATTAAATCATTGAAAACTTATTTACTGTAAAAAAAGTATTGTAAGGTGAAGCTGTGGGTGAAGGTGGGGTGAAGCCAAAGATAAAAAAAGGTTCAATGCTAAATCCATGGGTGAAGCTTTATTCCGTCTACAGAGTAAAAATAAAGATTATGTTTGGATGAAATTATTAATTTTACTCTAACTAACTGAAACTGTAGCAGACTTTTCTGATATTATTTTTTTGTCACAAAAAGCAAACCATATATACTTATATATTTTTATCTTACTTATTTAAAAAACTACGGTTGAATTTACTATTTCCTAAACATAAGAGATCTGTGTGTGTGAACTAGCCTAAATGCCTCAATTCGTGCTACAACATTCGGACCACAACACTCACTACATAATCAGACTAGAGCTCTGAGGAAATTCCAAATATTTGTCTCTGCCCCGGCAGGTTGACTCCTCCATACAAACAAATTGGGAATTTTGTCTATGGGACCTCTAATAGAATCGGAATGAATTTGAACGGAACCACAGATGAAACAACCTCGTCTGTGAACTTCTGTGAACGGAACGAATGTCTTTTAGTAAACTTTCCGTTTCCGGAGCCGTGGTGCCGCGCAAACGCATATGTCCGCTAACCGCATCCGTCAGCCATTTTGTTTGTATTGTGATCGAGTGAAGTTTTGTGTTGATTAATTTCCGCAACTTATCCTCTCATAATACTCAAAGATGTACACAAGGTGCTGTGTTGTAAATTGTGATACTATGCGAAAGAACGTCACTCTTTATAAGTTTCCCAAAACTGAGATAGGACTCAAGAAGTGGTTGGAGTTTATCAATAGTGATAGTTTACGAAGCCTTAGCTTCGACCGGCTTCGAAGGCATTACGTGTGTTCGAAACATTTTGAGAAGCGGTTTCGTACAGCATCTCGCTTGAAATGCCGTCTTCGCTATGATGCCTATCCGACGTTGTTCACGGACAACGAGATAGCAAGTGGAACTCCTGAAGCATCTTCTAAGGACACTGGTGAGTACAGCTGCTTACCCTTTTGTACACCCCGGCCCATTATTTTAAAATACTTACATCTCGAAAGACTAATAATGTTACTAATGTTATTTACAGGGTATACGATGAAGATCTCAGATCATGACTATTCTCGAAAGAGAATTCATATTGAACATTCCTATTGTAAAACCATGCCGAAAGAAAAACGTTTGCGGACTGATAATGGTGAGCATTTAATTTAAATATCTAAAAAATATTCAATAGAAACCAGGATAGGTAGACGTACACTTCGCCCAACGGATCTAGGCATTCGTGAAGTTAGCCGTTTGTCTGCGCAGTGAGCGCTTTTTCATACAAAAATTGTGTTCTGGGCAGACAAACGGCTAACTTCACAAATGCCTAGATCCATTGGATGAAGACTACCTCTACTTCTGGTTGGTAAAAAAAAACTAGACTCATTACTGCCTAGGCATTGATTTAGAAGAGTAAGCAATAATAAATAGTGTTAAACATCTGTTAGAAACAGCAGGATTATGGAATTATGGCTTCCGGGAAGTTTCTCCATTTCGATACCCCTGAAATGTTTATGCAAAGTTTCATAATGATTGGTTGAATATAATAATTAGCATGATTAGATAATATAACTAAAATCTATTATACGAACTTACTTACTAAAATCTTACCATTTTAAATATTTATTTTACCAATATTTCCATTTCAGATGTAACGGGTATGACTTCCAGTTCTGTACCTGTGCAATTTGTGCATGAAGCTGTTGAAAACCCAGCTTCTAAAGGTAATAAATGTAATAGCATGGATAAAATCTTACCATTTTTTCGAGTATGACCCCGCTGTGGGACAAATGTTTGTATGATCTACATATATTTGTCTATATGTATATTTGTCTATTTTATGTGTTTTTATATGCTCTTTAATTTAATTGTCACTATGTACTGTTTGTTTCCCAAATAAAATAAAATAAAAAAAAAATATTAGTAGGATTTATTGTTCAATATAATGTGAATCTTATATCAAGTCATATTGCAGATGAAGTTATTGAAATCAACGGACATGTCTTGAGTGTGATTTATGATCCACCACACCTAATTAAAGGGCTCCGAAACAACTTTCTTACAAAAAACATAATATACCAAGGCCAGATATCAAAATGGTCTGATATTGTTGAAGTATACTAAACAGATTGCAACCATGCACAGATGCGACTACTGCACAAGTTAAATGATGAACATGTCATTCCAGAAAAAATTAAAAAGATGAAGGTTAGTAATTTCTCTCTTTTGAATTTTGATTGTAATTATATTTAAAAATTTCTTGCTTTTAGTTTCAGCGGTAAGCTTATTCAACTATATTTATGTTTCAGGTAAAAAACTGTACTAGAGTTTTTAGTAAAACGGTTGCAGCCACTTTGTCTTACACCGCTCAGTTTGGTAAGCATTTTATATAATACTAGCTGCGCTCCCGCGGTGTAACCCGCGGTCCCTCGGGATTTTTCCGGGATAAAAAGTAGCCTATGTCCTTCCCTGGGATACAACCTTTATCCATGCCAATTTTCAGCCCAATCTGTTCAGTGCTTTTGGCGTGAAAAGGTAACAAACAGACAGACAGACAGAGTTACTTTCACATTTATAATATTAGTATGGACTAGCTGTCCGCCGCGGTGTTACCCGCGATCCCTCGGGAAAATTTCACTTCCCCGGAATAAAATATAGCCTATGTTCATTGGGGATAATGTAGGATTCTATTGGTGAAAGAATTTTTCAAATCGGTCCAGTAGTTTCGGAGCCTATTCATTTCAAACATACAAACAAATCTTTCCTCTTTATAATATTAGTATAGATAAGAACCAATTTAGTACGTAAGCTTAAATTTCCTTTAAGTACCTAGTTTCATAGTAAATCAGGAAACTACTATCCGACCCTCATAATAGCCATGATCATCATCATGTAGAGCGAAGCTTCGTTTTCGCATATTAATATCTTCATTTTTTTTTGTTGCAGCGCAATATGCAGATGGCAGTCCAGTGAGCCCTACATTAAAAAATACCGCAGAAGTGGTATCATTTTTTGACGATTTGTTCGACTCAGTGAATGGAGCGAGTTTATACTCAAAAAAATCTAAAGGCAAACCGCTAAGACATGCAGTTACAAAAAACTCAATGCACCACACGTTTTGGCGAGATGCTATAAAAAAACTTTCAGAAATAAGATATGTTGATGAAAAAGGAAAAGAAACATCTGTACCTTCTTTGAAAAATTGGATTGTAACATTAAAAAGTTACGAAAGGGTGTGGCAACAGTTGGAAAAAAAAGAAATTAAAATTATACGTCCGCGATATTTTAACTCGGACCCAATTGAAAACTTTTTCGGTCAAGTGCGGTCGTATAATTTCAGAAATAATGACCCAGATTGCCACACCTTTATAAGCACATTTAAATCACTGCTAATCACTAGATTTATACAGTTTCACTCAAAAAATTATAATTGTGAAGAGGATTCAGGGGTCCAATTGTTAAAATTGCAGGCTTTGTTTGGCACCACCAAGGAAAATGAAATTGAAAATAATGATAATGTCCCTGAATCCTCTGAAGTAGGACCAGAAATATTTCCTACATCTATTACAAGTAGGCAAGAAAGACTACATGTACACTCACGTGCATATACTGCAGGATGGGTTATAAGAAAAATATTAGGAAAAATTAAATGTCGGCAGTGTGAGGATGAGTTAACCGCTACAAATTTGAATTTTGAAACAGGCTCCATCCATAATTGGATATCTTTTAAAGAATACAAATCCGTAAAAGAAAAAAAATTAACCTACCCTTCAGAAAATGCCGTGAGGTTCTTTGGTATTATTACTGAGGAAGCCAACGAATATTTAGAAAAGCAACCACATAGTAAAGAAATAATTAAAAGCATCAAAAATAATATAGAAGCTAAATATTCGCTTGACTTTCTCCATTGCGAATTACACAAAAATCTTGTAAAAGATCTATTTCTGGGATTCACGTTACGTTTAGCAGTATTTAACTGGTGCAATACAGGGCGTCCCAAACTTATGGGACATGAAGGGGAAGTACCTTAAATATCGTAGATAGTGTATTTTGCTTAAAGAAGACTTTATGTTATTTTTAAAACTTAGTAATTCCGCATTCATAGATTTTCTAAAAATTACTTGCTTCGTCTGGGAATCGAACCGACTCAAATGTCAAAAAAAAATCACCCTACTTTTATGATGCCAATCGAAAGAATAGCTAAAAAATAATAACTCTGCTTAGGTAACATTGTATTTTAAAAGAAAGGAACAACGTAAAATGAGTTTTGAATGAGTCAAATTTCAAGAAAGTTATTTATTGCCGTCGACGACGTTCAAACTGAATTGTGCCATATCACATCGAGTGTTCACCATAAAATGATAAGAAAATCAACAGGTAGCGGACTCATTAAAAGATTGGCGATTTGCGTAAGACAAGAGGGATCACATTTTGAGCATTTCATTAATTAATTTACAAAAAAATACCCACTTAATTGACTACGGCAGTTACATGTATGTTTTTATGTTGATTAAAATGATTAATTTTACGTTGTTCCTTTCTTTTAAAATACAATGTTACCTAAGCAGAGTTATTATTTTTTAGCTATTCTTTCGATTGGCATCATAAAAGTAGGGTGATTTTTTTTTGACATTTGAGTCGGTTCGATTCCCAGACGAAGCAAGTAATTTTTAGAAAATCTATGAATGCGGAATTACTAAGTTTTAAAAATAACATAAAGTCTTCTTTAAGCAAAATACACTATCTACGATATTTAAGGTACTTCCTCTTCATGTCCCATAAGTTTGGGACGCCCTGTATAATAAACCGAATTTTAAAAGGTACGGATGTTGTCAGATTAGCCAACAAGACATTACCTGCCATGCAGGCAAAAGCTTATAATAAATATAAAACTAAGTTAAAAAATAATAAATGATCAATATGTTAAATTATTTCTTGCCTTTCACAACACCTCCTAATTACCTAAGTACATTGGGCCTTCGGCTCATGAATAGGAAAAAATAGGAAAGAATATAAATAGAATGAGTGATTGGAATGAATGAGGAAAGAAATCATTTATTATCTACGGTGGTAGCACGATGCTTTCTTCAATACTCTGTGGTTTCATTTGTCAAAATCTATGAGATGTGGCCCACAGATTAAATTACGGCGAGTAGATTTGTTCCTGAGTTTTCCGTCTGATACGCAGTATCCCTAGTACGTCTGTGGTCTCTGCTATCTAGCCCATAGATATTATTTCTACCGACTACACCACAGACTACACCGAAAGAGCTGAGTGCTCTATGGTATGGTAGTTCGCTTTTGGAAGAAAGTGGCTTTCTATAGATTTTTAAAGTTTTGTTTCGATTTTGATGCAAATGTGTCTAAAAATTACTAATTTAATACAAATCTAAAACACGAAATCTAAAGTTGAAAGTGTAACGTACATAGAAGTGAACAGCTATTTGAAATAATGAACAAGAATAATTAGAAAGCAACATGGAAGCGCTGACAGTTCCGCCATGAATGCAAAATAAATAGAAATTGTGAAGTTTTGAAACGTAAATATCTTTCCATTGTTACAAACACGTAATACTATTGTTTTAGTGTATTGAAGCATCAAATTATAAAACAATAATAACATGGATGATGTATGTTGATCTCATGTAAGTCGTCAATCGAAAAGAAAGTCCCCTGCATTGATTGATTACAGTCTTTGCTATTCAACCTGTGCGTTTCTCCTTAGCATCACTTTTACATCTACCGCGTTCATTGAAATACAGTAAACATGTAACCTAATTAGTTAGGTGTGTATATTGAAAAACATGCCAATCAGTTTTGCATAGTGAAGTAGTAAAACAATTCTAAAGTTTTGTTATAGTTGTAAAGCCAGCTGGTAGGAAACCTAGTGCCTATAGTTTAAGTAGGCTTTCAAATGTATTGTTTTATTTTCCACGTAGACCACTAAATATACCTCCATCAAAGCATGACTAATAAAATAATCATTTGGATTTTCAGCAGCTGGTAAATCAGTCACACTGGCTAGAAACTTCACAATGTTGAGAGGTGGGCGTGGAGGCCGTCACAGTCCAGAGCTGTACCCCCACACACTCAAGTGCTCCAACGCAAGTGACACCAGCTCAGCTTACAGTGGCAGTGACACCATGACTTCAGTGCATAGCTCACTCGATATGGACATGGAAGTGGACCTTTCGGGCCTCCTCGAGTCCATTGTGGACTCAGACGAGGAAGATGATTTGGAGGAGAGCATGGAGAGCATAATTGTAAGAGATGCTGTACGTGAATGCCTTGAAAAAGATCCCACAGAGAGAACCGATGATGACATTGATATATTACTAGAGTTCACACAACACTTGAAGGCATTTACTAACATGACTCTGAATGTAAGGAGAGCCCTGTGCATAAAGATGGTTTTTGCAGTGGTTGAGAAAGCTGGGACTGTAGTAATGAACGATGGAGAAGAACATGACTCTTGGTCAGTGCTCATTAATGGCCATGTAGGTATTGAGCATCCCAATGGCGAAATTGAATATCTCAATGTTGGTGATAGTTTTGGAATGGCTGAGGCTACTTTAGAGAAATTATATCATAGGGGTGTGATGACTACCAGATGTGATGACTGTCAGTTTGTGTGTGTCACACAAGATGATTTCTATCGCATATTGCATCAAGGAGAAGAGAATATCAAGCGACATGAAAATGAAAATGGGATTGTTGTTTTGGTGACAGAGTTCAGGGGGCAGGCTGGTGAATCCAGTCGTTTACAAGGACATGTAGTCATTAGAGGCACACCTGATGAGTTGATGCTGCAACTGATTGCAGATAATTCACGAGACACTAATTATGTAGAAGATTTCCTGCTTACACATAGAACATTCATTGAGAGCCCTTTGGTAGTGGCGAAGCAACTTCTTGCCTGGTTTTCTGACCCTACAGTACGAGACAAAGTCACCAGAGTGGTATCACTTTGGGCTAGTAATCACTTCTCTGACTTTGAAACTGACCCAAGTATGATGGATTTTCTTGAATGTTTTGACATGTCTCTTGAGAGAGAAAAAATGGAAAGTCAATCTAGACTCCTAAATTTGGCTTGTTCAGCCAAAGCTCGTGTGAGGAGCATCACACTGTCTCGGCCCACAAGGGATGAACCACTCAACTTTACAATTATTGGAGGATATGAACGTGGCTATGGGATATTCATACAAAAAGTGGAGAAACATTCCAAAGCTGAAGATGTTGGGTTGAAGAGAGGAGATCAAGTATTAGAAGTAAATGGGCAATCCTTCCAACATGTCAGTCATGCAAAAGCAATGGAAATCATAACAGCATCAACACATTTAAGCATCACAGTAAAGAGTAACCTATTTGATTTTAAGGATATGCTGAAAAAACCAGAGAACTCTCCTAGACAGAGAGGAGGCGGTGCCAACATGGTGCGTTGGCAAACTGACCCTAGAGCGAGATTGTCCACCGCAGAGCTGCTCAGTGAGAATCCCATCACATTGAACCCAGTATTTCAGTCACCCACTAAAAAACCACAACCTATGAATACTAAAAAGGAACCACAGAAAGGATTTATGACACTAGGACCTAAAAGAAGACTCCAGAAAGCTTTAATGAAAATGAATATTCTCCCCAAAAATACTATTGCAGATGTATTACACAGCGATGATAGCATACTCTCAAACTCTGAATCCTTGAATAAAAACGCTAGTTCCTCCTTCTATAATTCACACAGCAATCCAGATTTAATATCCATCTGTTATGATGAATATCAGTCATCTGACTACCCTGAACATGTACTGAAAGTGTACAGGGCAGACCAGACCTGCAAATACCTGTTAGTGCACAAAGAAACTACTGCTAGAGAAGTTGTTATGTTGACTTTGCAGGAGTTTGGTATCAGTGATCCCAGTTCACATTTCTCTCTGTGTGAAGTGTCGGTCGCTCATGGTGGTATTATCAAGCAGCATCGCTTACCTGATCAACTGCAAAACCTTGCCGACCGTATTGGACTCAGTTCTAGATATTATTTGAAAACTAATGGAATTAGTGAAACTTTAGTACCTGATGAAATGGCGCCGGAGCTCCTTAGGGATAGCGTCGTGCATTTCCTGCAGCTGAATGCTGTAGAAGTAGCTACACAGCTAACATTACAAGACTTCTGCATTTTTTGCCAGATAGAAAGCACTGAATATGTTGATGATCTGTTTGAGTTGAAAAGCAGATATGGAACACCTATGTTGACGCAGTTTGCTGAACTTGTAAACAAAGAAATGTTTTGGGTGGTGACTGAAGTGGTCAATGAGCAAAATATCGTAAGAAGATCGAAAATTATAAAGCAGTTTATTAAAGTCGCTCGGCAATGCAAGGAATATAGAAACTTTAACTCAATGTTTGCCATCATTTCGGGTTTAGGTCATGGCGCCGTTTCTAGAATGAGAATGACATGGGAAAAGTTGCCAACAAAATATTACAAGCTATTTACAGACTTACAGATGCTTATGGATCCTTCTAGAAATATGTCCAAATACCGGCAGTTAGTCTCGGGAGAGCAGGGCAGATCGCCGGTCGTCCCCTTCTACCCAGTGGTCAAAAAGGATCTAACATTCATTCATCTCGGAAATGACACCAGGGTAGAAGGCATGGTGAACTTCGAAAAACTGCGGATGATCGCAAAAGAGGTGAGAACCCTGACGAACATGTGCACGCCGGGCGGCTCGCACCAGGGGCAGGTCACCGTCAAGAGAAGGAAAAAGTCTACCAACGTCCCAAATCCCAAGAAGATGTTCGAGGAGGCGCAGATGGTGCGGCGCGTGAAGGCGTACCTGAACCGCATGCACGTGGAGACGGACGAGGAGCGCCTGCACGCGCTCTCTCTGGAGTGCGAGGGTGCCGGCGTCGCGCCCGCTGCGCCGCGGCGGCGACATCCCTCGCCCTCGCTCTCCACCACCAGCAGCGCCTCCTCCGCCAGCGAGGGCAAGAAGAGCTTCGCGGGCAACAAGTTCGGCACCGCGTCCCCGCAGGCGGTGCGCAAGCTGCTAGCGCTGTCGGAGCCCGCCAAGACGCGGCCGCACCAGCCGCGTGGCCCGCCCGGCCCATCCCCGTGCGCGCCGCGCCGCGACGCCCCGCCCGCCGCCTGTTGCCCGCGCGCCGCGCACGAGCGCTCGCACTCGGACACGCCGACACCGCTGCCTGTTGACCTCTCCGCGGAGAGCAGCAGCGTCACCTCGCTGGTGAATCTGCCGCTGCGCAAGACGGGCTCGGCGACCTCCAGCGACAGCGGGCACGGTTCGGCGGGCGCGCGGCCGGTGCCGCCGCCGCGCATGCCGTACTCGCTGGCGGCGCAGGTGGCGCGCATGGAGCGCCTGAGCCGTGCGCACTCGCACGAGGGCGTCACGCGCCCCTACGACTACTATCAGGACGCGCCCGACGACGATGACGACGACCAGCAGGTCTCCGCGGTCTGACTCTCTATGATACTCGGAATTCATGTCTATTTATATAGTTCATAGTTCGCTGATTTGTAATCTCACTTGATGAATAGAGAGCACTTGTTACATAATTTTGTCTCATGATTGAAATATTATATTATTGAACCTATTATGTACCCCTAACATAAGTCTAAAGACTGTATATTATTGTTATATTAAGAATCGATCCTAGTGTTAAATGATGTAAAATTCCATTAATATAAGCTATGTCTTCTATCTATAATTATAATAATGTGACCCACCATTTTCCAGTTTTATCTAGAAATGTTTGATGTATGTAAGTATACCAATAATATAGGTATGTGATGTGTATCTGGACATTGGTATCTCTACATTCCGTTATTTGTATATTAATCAATGTAGTTTTCATTTACTTATTTGTAATAATTATGATGATGAAACCTAGACCAAATAATAAATTAATGTACCTTTTATGATTGACACACAAAATGTTTTTTGATAATTTTATGTTGTAGCATGTATTTTGTGGTAGCTTTGTGGACCAACATTAGTTTGAATGTTATTTTTTTTTACAATCGCGTCGGCTCGAATTTTGTTAATATCCCGTTTTTAATTATTGTATTATGGATTGTAAATAATAAAAATATTATAATTAAACTCAATTTATTGTGTTTTTTTATATAACAGTTATACTTTTTATTCACTATCTAAATTGCGCAAGGTAGTCTACTTCTAGGGGATGTAGTTGCGGCGCCGGTATGACAAGGCTATGCAGTGGTGCGCCTAGATCGCAGTGTTGCATTGCTTCCAATGACATCACTGCTATTTTTTGATCTGGGGCTCCAACCCTTGATAGACCCACAGCAGTGCTATCCTTTTGGATACCTGAAATCAATTTGGATGTAAGTACACACAATAGGCTTGTTCCTCATAGCCAAACTATTTCGCCTAACTGATTTGGCTACGAGGACTAACATATCCTCATGGCCGAACTCAATTTGGATGTAAGTACACACAATAGGCTTGTGCCTCATAGCCAAACTATTTCGCCTAACTGATTTGGCTACAAGGACTAACATATCCTCATGGCTTTAGGAATACAAGGAGGGTGATTTGATGATCTAGATTTTGGGTTCTATTATAGCAACATTGGCGACGATTCTGTTGAGAGAATATAATATGTATCTATGCGATCTACTAGTAGCTGTTTTTATGCTGGTTATTTGCAGGTGGATGTGGTGCATACCTGTACTGGGATTATTTTCAATTATTTGCACTAGCTGTAATGCTGCCTCCTTGACAGACATGAACTTGGGATCCATGTACTGGCGGACTTTTTTAGTCAATGATTCTTCAGTAGGCTCTTTTACTTTGATGTCTGAAAATTTCAAAGTTTAGTCAATTTTAAGGAAAAACAGTGTTAAATGAATATGAAACTGAATTTTTTAATATTACTATACCTAACAAACAAAGGGTGTGAAGGTTTCTTGAAAAATTTCCAGCAATTTTCTCAAAAAAGCTATCTGGCTTCCAATTCTCTGTCCAGTATGGAATTGAAACTGTTTCACCAAAATTATACAGTTGTAATCCACAGCAACTTACTGCATTCATAATAGATGCATTATGAACAATCTAAAAACAGTTTTTTTTTATTATTTAGTGCACAAATTTATATACCTACAAGAGCTAACGGTTAACTGATTCATTCATCACTGATACCACTACCAGCATGGTTGGCTTGTTTACACTATATTATAAAAAGACAAGATTTGTATGTTTGTATAAGCTTCTTTCACCATTAGAATCCTGCATTATCCCTGATGAACATAGGCTATATTTTATCCCAGGAAAGTGAAGTTTTCTCGAGAAAATGGGAGTAACACCGCGACGGACAGCTAGTTTAAAATTTAAATGTTGTAAAGTATATTAGTTTAGTATATTAAGTATGTATTGTGTATGTACGAAAGCGTACGAAAGCGACGGATGAAAGAAGAGTGCATGCGACAGAGATGCGAATGTTGAGATGGATGTGCGGAGTGACGCGAATGGATAAGGTGAGGAATGAATATATTAGGGGAAGTCTGAAAGTAGCGCCAGTGACTGAAAAGTTGAGGAGCAATAGGTTAGCGTGGTATGGGCACGTTATGCGGAGGGATGAAACTCATTTAACTAAAAGGGTGATGGAAATGAATGTGGATGGATATGTGAGTAGAGGTAGACCTAAGAAAAGATGGATGGATTGTGTGAAAGAAGATATGGGTAAGAAAGGAGTGGATGTGGAGATGACGAGTGATAGAGGGGAGTGGAGAAAGAGAACATGTTGTGCCGACCCCGCATGAGCGGGATAAGGGCAGGCCAATGATGAATGATGATGTGTATGTACCTACCTATTAGGTTTTTTAAAATGCTTGGCATGATTTGTTTTACTTACTTGTGTTTTAACTCCAAAGTCTTTTGCTCTCAGGAGCATATCAGTGTGAGTTGTAGCACCAAGAGGATCCCCAACTACCAGCAGAGCTATATCCTGTGATTGAGCTTCTTTGAGTATTTCATCTATACTGCTCTCGCAAAGCTCTCTGTCAGCTGATATCAGAGGTCTACCATAAAACTCCTCCTACAATATTTGAAAAAAAAATATGATAAGATTATAAAAAATAATGTTTGTGTTTCAATCACGCCTAAACCAGTGAACCGATTTGGATGAAACTTGCAATAGGCGTAGATAATGAATGACCTGGAATAGCATTTATGCTATGCAATGTTGGTACCACGCGGGCGAAGCCGCGCGCAGCAGTCATTACTTATTGAAGGAATCCTAGTAACAAACATGTTCTTTGGATAGAAGGAAATTAGACAGCTGGCATTTATTTTAATTCTGTTATTCTGAAGTTATTACTCTGTGCTTACACAATATCAGTACATTTCCTTCAGAACATTTGAAGCAATGTTTCACATTATTTTTTCAAAACATTACCAAAACATCTTTGCCGACTGTAAGTATTGAGGTGTAGGCTTCCAGATACACTTTTTCACACTTTTTTACGATCTCAAGACCTTTGACTGTAATATCTTTAGCATCGCCGAGTCCTAGGCCTATTAAAAAAAACATTTTCTGTTAGATTTTGGGTTAGGAACTTTTATTTATTTCCAAAACAATATCATGCGTGCGAGGCGAGAGAACAAAAAACCACAGATTACAGAAAATTATCGCTCAAAGGAAAAAACTGTGGAAGAATAAAAAAAAAATTAGGCCTGTACCTCGGACAAAAATGAGGCCTTTACACTTAAAATAAAAAGCTAGAAACCACAGTATCGCTAGAAACCACGGATTTAGCACGGTACCTTTAGCTTAAACTATCGGACGCGGCTGACAGCCGCGACCTGGTTTTTGATTTTAGGTACATCAGTAAAAAGGTTCCATACTAAATCTATCTAGGACCAAGATTCTTGGTCCGAGAAATCTATGCATCAGTATCCCTCCCTAGTACGTCTGTGGTTCTGTTCAGTCAGTGCTCAACTGGTTTCACAGAGTACTTTACTTACTGGTATAATGTTGGTTGTTGTGTTGGATGATGATAAAATTTTTAATTTTTCATGTTTTGTAATAGTTAGGCAAGTACTTCATGAATCGTGGGTTTCTATTTTGGCTAAGTAAAAAAAAGTAACAGGAAAATGATATCAAGAAAAGGACAGAAGGCAATAAAAGAGGGAGTAGTTGGAAAATATATAAAAAAAGATACTCCACCAGATTTACCAAGTAAGTCATAACTACATTACAACGGATACAATATTTACGAATAAATCAGATGTCAACACAATGAAAAGCATGTTTTAGTTACTTTTCACATTCATGTACTTACCTAACTCTACACATCATATTTTCATAAACTTATTTCTAAACAAAACGTTTTACTCTCTCTTCCACCCTATAGTTATAAATGTATGGACAACGGAGCACAAAAGACCTCGAAGTCAGCCGTTCGGAGCGAGTGATACAGTGCCTAGCAGCCATGAGAATAAATTTGGCAAAGCACAGACTATGAGTGGTCATGCTGGAAAATATACTCCCAGTGAGTCAGTACCAAATTTAGCTCACAGGTAATCAAATATCATTACTGTCTTTTCAATACAGTGAATGCAGAATCGAGTTATGAATTTTATGTTTTTGTAGGTTTGCTAGTTTATCTACAAGTTCTGACACAGCCAGCACTTCCAACAGCTACAATTCACAGTATCATTTGGATGCTAACGTGGTAATGAAACTGAAAATATTTCTGCAATAAAGTGTTACTTATGTTTTTGAATTCATACTGCATTCCATTTGGCTTGCAGGCATCTCACTCCACTCTGAATGAGATAGATGACTCATTTAGTAGACAAACAAGCTACAGATACTATAGGCAACAGCAGGAAGATCCTATTTATCAGAATCAACAACAGGTTTGTTGTTCATTTACATTGTAAAAAGCTTCTGCTTGTGGTATCCAGGTGCGGTCGCAGCCTCAAATTTTGGGGGAGTCACTACACTTAATTGCACAATAACAAGATTTTTCTATTAGACGTGTAGGATTTTGGGCGGGGGGGTCATGTCCCCTGTGACCACCCCCCTTGGACCGCGCCTGATGGTATCAGTAATTGACACCATTTAGAATAATTTAAAAAACCCTTGGGTTTGCTTCAGGATCTCAACAGTAACATTGAAACTAAGTCTTGTGGAGAGTTTGATATAAGTACTATGATTATATTAGGTACTAGGTATACCAACTAAGATCCTGAACTATCCCTAAAATTAGATCATGTGGAATTTGGCCAAGGCAGACTATTAATAATATATTATATAAAATATTAGATTATCTTTGGAATTGTGAAATTCTTATTAGTTTCTGACTTTTTTGTAGGTACAGCAACAAAAACGTCAACAATATGGCTCAAGAGAGTCAAGTATGCAACGACTGTCTTCCAACATGAGCCTGACTCCGCGACTCCATCCTCCATCTCCTTCTCCTCATTCCATCCGTCTTCATAACTGTACTGAAAGTAAGTGTTTACACTCCATGAATTACTATTATTATTATTGAACACATGTTTGCCAACCAGCTGGTAGGTAGCTTTCTAAGGAGGTTTTTTAACATTTCTCTGCAACATGTTAGTCCAGTAATTTAGTTTCATTTGATCCTATTACAAGCCATATGTCATATTAATCAAAAGTTTATTTTTAGTAGGCATATTGCAAATTTTATAGTAGGATGTACCAGGCACCTACCTATTTACCAGGTTCGGCCATGGCTTTTTGTATGATATGTAAGTATAAATAAATAATGCTGGACATTTCACACAGCATCATCTAGCCCCAAACTAAGCAAAGCTTGTACTATGGGAACCCGTCCGTCCCTGTCCGTCTAATCGTAAGGCGGGTAGGTTTGAATAACCACCTACATCGTAAGTTGCATTAATGGCAAACTGTACTTAATATATATTATATTTTCCTACTTAATATTCAATTCAATTCATTTATTCATTGCGATAATGGGTAGTACAACAAAGAGTTATGTCAGATTAAATAAAAAATACAGATCAGCCATTGTATAACTTTATGCGAAATGTGTGGCAGCACGCTGCAACTGTCGGCACAAGACAAACCTTTTATGGTTTAATGTGTCGTATTATGTTAGATCATAAATAAGTTTTTGATAAATAAAGAAATACAAATACAAAAATACAAATACAAAAACCAGATAACTGATATACTACTTATATACTTTTTGTTTATAAATACACACATACTATATGAGTACATAGTAACAACCAGACCCGAGATAAATATTTGTAGATCATACAAACATTTATCCCGCGGCGGGGATCGAACCCGCAACCTTCTGAGTCCCAAGCAGGCTTGTATATTGCTTGTGTATTGTATGTATATTTCCTTATTTGCAGCATATACAGCACCAAGCCAATCAGCGCCAATCTATTCCAATTACGTCAACACGTCTGTATTGCCTTACCACAACAAAACACATGGGAGCAGTATAATCTCAAGTAATCAAGGTATATTGGCATTCACCTGCCACACATTTTGTGTAGATGAGTTTTATTTCTCTTAGTTTTTGTAATATCACACATACATTGTTGGACAATAAAATAATGTTCCTACAATATTATCCAACAATGTATGTGTGATCTCACCACTAAAAGCTTCACATAAGCTAGTCCGAACCGAACTGTGAACTTAGTATAAATAACTAAAATCGCGAAGGAACAGGTTTTCCCTGATAATATATTCTGGAGAGACAACCGTTGTGGGTGCTGGAACCTATCAAAGGAGAGAGATGGTTGGTATGGAGGAGATCTTTGCCCAGTGGACTTGAATGGAGTAAAAAAAACTTGAAAGACAGCATAGGTTGAAAAAAATATATTCTGATGAGTTGATGTGTCAGATTTCGCGGGTTCGGAGGAGTGTGAGCTGCCGCTGCCTCCGGGTTGGTCCGCCGACCGCACGCTACGCGGCCGCCGCTACTACATGGATCATAATACACAGACCACGCACTGGACGCATCCGCTTGAGAGCGTGCCGCAGCCCTGGCAGCGAGTCTCCACGCCGCATCACGGAGTCTACTACTTCAAGTGAGAGCTCTCAAATATTATGAAGAAACCGGTATGCCATAGAACCTTGGGCGGCTTGTTTAATGTCATCGCTTAGTGCAGCTGAAAGCAATAGATACTTGCAACTGAACAAGGTAATAACATTTAGCTGTATGTTTAAGGATTGTTATGCAAGCCATCCTAAGAGTTCAAAAACATGACAATTTGCACTAAAGGAGTCTCTAAGGCACACTTCAAATCCTTACTTACCACATTAGATGAAATGTAGGCACAAGAAGTAGTGGAGGTCTCCACAGTTAATGTGAACTCTTAAAACCTTCCAAGCACTTAAGGGCCTGGAAATAAGAGTTGATATTGACCGCCTGATTGATATAATCATCGTAGTGGAAAATTACCATTACGCCCGAATGTGTAAACTTTTCAGTGAAATAACTCATCAGACTACATACGCGCACCCGTGCTTGGTGGGTGGGTGTTACCTCGTGAGTCCGTACGTGCCGACACTAGTGCCGCCATACTTGTTAGAGGAGATCCCGCATTGGCTCATAGTTTACTCCAAGGGTAAGGATTCTAAAACGATTAATCTTTTTCTGTTAAAATCACACATGAAACTAAACAGGACCAGGGTTTTATCGTATTGTTATGTACATACAAAATGTGATCTAGGAAAAGAAACTATAACCATCTTTTTTTGTTTTGTTTTTTGTTTATCATCTACGCTTATTACCTAATGTTCTCTAAAAAGAGACCATCTGGTCATAGTTGGATATCTAGATAAAAAGATTTTAAAAAAACCATAAAGGCCACTTGCCTATTGTTATTATTATCTGAATGTTCAGCTGACAGATGAAAAGATTTGAAATAATTTAGGTGTATAGCAATATAAAATTTCACTTTTATAGCGGATCAGGAACTGGACCACAAGTTGCGATGGAATATGTTCAGGCTTAGCGAGCTGGATTGCTTCTCCGATATGCTGACACGACTTTACAAGCAGGAACTGCAGCTTATTGTCATGAAATATGAACAATACAGGTATATTTTAAAATTGGATAGACAATCTTGTATAAAAGTTATGGTATTTTTATTTATTTAAACATACTAAGAACAAACACACTAGCTCAGAGCCTCCTACATAACAGAGAGGGCTTAAATCGCCTAAAGAGATAGCGGGTGCCAAACCTGGACATGAGAAGCCGACTTATCTAATGCCAGTGCGGTATCACTCAATGGATGGGGGCGCCTCAAAACAAAAACTCCAACAAAGTGATCTGATTATGGGTACACAGCCGATTGCAGATATTAAAATTAAATCATTAAAAAATTTAACATACTATAATTTTTCCTAATATGACCCATGAATAAGTAATTATAATTAACTCCTTTTAAATAAAATTATAGTATACTGACTCAATAGATTAGGATCAAATTGGCTGAAACAGATACTACACAAAACTGAAAGTTTTTTATTCAGAGAGGAACTGTGAATAGTTTTTAAAGCTAATACAATGTTTTTACAGATCAGCATTATTACAAGAAATGGAACGCCGTCGGCGGCGACGAGGTATCACATACCAGGGACAGTCAAATTGTTAAAACAATTTTGATTCACTTTTTGAGCTGTGATCTAAATGTAGGTAATCTCCAATGATGTACTGGAATCAGCTTTTAAGTAAGACTTTCTTATCCATTTTATAAGAGTAATTATTGTCAAATTAAGTGCCTTTAATAAATTATATTTATATATTTTGCCATAATTTGTTTTTCATCATGCCCTTGCTCTTATGACAAATTTTTGCATGATCTGTAGGTCTGAGTTGCAAAGACACTCATAGTTTCTGTAAACCTTGACCCAGGATTATTTATGTGATTGTTTGGAGTCATTGGTAAAATATTAACTTAATTAAAACATTCTAGTTTATTTACAACTTTTATACATAAAATTAAATAATAACAACTAATTGATTAATTGGTCTAACAAAACAAAGCCTATTCCCTTAGTTCTTCTCTATCTGTGGGGTTCCCTGTTTCAGTTTCTTGAATTTGTCCTTCAACAATTTCATATTCACCCACTTTCTGGAATCCAGACAGTTTTACTACTTTTGCGTTTTTAATGCCCAATGTGTTGGCCCATGACAAGGCTGAAACAAAAATTACGATAGAACTTTACAATTGCATAATATAGAACAATAGGAGAGATGCTGAATGAACACTGCAACAGTAGATTATTTTCTATTTTCCCTACCACTCAATGGTACCCTTTGAATGAAGCAGCAGTAACTCCATCAAGTATTCAATGCTTGGTGAATTTCCAGCATAGGTATTTGTTTGCTTTGTTAACAAGCAATCGTGAATTTGAATACTTTAGGTACCTGGTTTCTGAGTAAGTTCTTCATCCGTTTTGATGCCATAGTAGTGAGCCCAGTCAGCTTTGCCTTTGTATGCACTGTATGCAACTAAGCCAAATGCATTCCAAGCAAGCAGTCCATACGCTACACTGAGTCGCCGCTTCCAAAGCACAGCAACATCCTCAGGAATAGGTCTGGTCCTTTTCCGTACAAACCTATACCACCATTTGTGTATCATTGCCTGAAAAGGATAAGCAATACAATAATCAGGGAATAGATATTTAGTAATTTAATGAGGTTATAACCATAATAATTAGGTGCCTACATCGATAGTTTTAGAAAATTACAAATAAAATTAATTTTATCAGATTTATCAAATCAAGTTAGCGCTATCTTTACAGAACTACAAAAATTTAGATAATCGAAAATTTTTGTAAATTTCCAACCAACAACCAATCTAAAATCAAATAGTACAGAAGCGGTTTCGCACTAATAAAATACTCTTTGTTTCGCACTACGTCCGATCCGAATACATAGTGCGAAACACAGATTATTATAGTAGCAAGCTGCGGTGCGAAACCTGGTGCGAAACCGCTCTTAGAGTGACAGTGACAGAACAGACGAGAGACAAGGGAAATTGATATTGCAGTGCAGCTACAGATAACAAAAAATAGTCGCAGTAACCCTCGGACCTCGGACGAACTTTGCCATAATAAAAAAAGAAGAAATGATTTTTCTTAAATTCCTATTATCGTTCATTCAATGACGATCGAATTTGACGACCTCTGTGGCGCAGTGGGTGAAAGCATGCTTGGGACGCAGAAGGTTGCGGGTTCGATCCCCGCCGCGGGATAAATGTTTGTATGATCTGCAAATATTTATCTCGAGTCTGGGTGTCTCTATGTATAATATGTATGTATTTACAAACAAAAAGTATACAAGCAAGTAGTATATCAGTTAAGTGGTTCCCATAGTACAAGCTTTGCTTAGTTTGGGGCTAGATAGATGATTTATTTATTCAATACGGATTAGTCTCCTAAGTGCTCGGACAAATTACTAATCATAAGTTACTAAGGTATAGTTAAAAACCGTGTTAAAAACCGTGTCAAAAACTAATCAGACTTAAATGCTGTCGCCCCAAAAATTTCGACGTCAGTCATGTTGCGAGTTGATCACTTTTGTATTGAAGGCTGAGTGTGAACGAACACCCCACTCGCGTCGCTACTAGGGAAATATTTCCGGCAGCGGCAGCAGCAGTAGCTGAATCTAAACGTGGCATAATGATTCTTGGTCCGAGGACGACACTTTTTAAGAAGCTCATAAATGCCGGGTCCACAGCGCCGTGTTTTTAACATAATGTTAATACCTACCTGAATAGGCACATGAGTGGCGCTAGTTATCTACGCGTAAAAAAAGGTTATTTCGCCTGTAATCGCTTTGTATGCGCCCTATGGTCCCATTCACTTCGCGAAACGTCCCTTTTAAAAATGTTATCTCAAAACGACACTTCTGCAAAATATTCCGTTCTCAAAAGGTCCCTTCACATAAATTACGTCCCTTCCTCATAAATGCAAAACGTAGGTAGGTAGGTACCTACCTAGGTAGGCCCTACCTACCATGTACCCCGTTTTGCGTTGTATGTACTTACAGTATGTACTCTACTCAGATTAAGGATTTTTTTCACTACCATCTAGTGGTGGTAGTGAAAAAAATCCTTAATCGTATGACGTGTCAAGCATTAGGACACGTCATGCGTCATTCATTCATGGTTCGGTACGGTACACGGTAGGTGTGGACGTGTGGTCCTCATCATCATTGGCCTGCCCTTAACCCGCTCATGCGGGGTCGGCACAACATGTTCTTCTCTTCCACTCTCCCCTATCACTTGTCATCTCTGTATGAACTCCTTTCTTTTCCATATCTTCTTTCACACAATCCATCCATCTTTTCTTAGGTCTACCTCTACTCACATATCCATTCACATTCATTTCCATCACCCTTTTAGTTACATGACTTTCATCCCTCCGCATTACATGCCCCACGCTAACCTATGGCTCCTCAACTTTTCAGTCACCGGCGCTACTTTCAGACTACCCCTAATATATTCATTCTTTCCCTAATAAATCATAATTGGACCTTGTTATGCAAATATGATTCAACCCACAAAATTTTCAAAATTGAGTTGAGTATGCAGAACGATTCGAAATTAAATCTATTTTCTTATGGTTAAAACACCCATTCAAAAATATTTACCAAAAACGAAAAAATTGCCATGTATACCAACCCACATGTATGGGGCACGTTGAAATTTTTTTCGCAGAAGCGATCCAAGCCACATAAATCATTGTTACAAATTAAAATCTTTCAAAACATGAAAGCCGAAGTGATCTATATTGTTTGAATCGTTTTGTCATGTGGTTTTGGCAAATTCCAAGTATGAAAATTATTTAACCAAAATGATCCAACTACCTACATACGATTTCTTTGAGTGTTTTATTTTTGCACAAGTTTTTTTACTAGCTTTACCCGTAACTTTATACGCATTAGATTACAAAAGTCATCGTAATGTTACTTCTTTTATATAAATAAATCGTTTTAATAATTAGCCAAATCTAGTTTCTCGCAAACTGTTAGAAGCATTAAAAAGTTAAATACAAAATTGAATTGGGAAGCGACGCGTCAACTAGTTTTATAGCAAGCCATTATAAACCTTATGAACAATGCTACAAGATATAGAAACGCTTGTAGAATTAACGAGATCTGGCGAAGCGTTCTAGCGGGCTGCGCTGGCTCGAGCGGTTCATTCTACAAGCGTTTCTTTATCTTGTACCATTGTTCATAAGGTTTATAATGGCTAGTTAAAAAACGAATTGACGCGCGCTTGTCAATTCAATGTGGCTTGAGCCTTACCTACATATCTGTTGGGTTTTTCCATTGAGATTTCTGTTATTTACCCTTTCAAGATATCTAAGGTGTTAATGACATACAATATTCAAATACATATTTGGCTCATGCCCACGTTTTGAGCCCTCCTTACCGTGACAGGATGCAAGCCCATTTTCATCTATTGAATACTTAGGTACTAAGTACTTAGTTTAACTAGTTATGTAGGTACCTACTTCCCGATGTTTTCCTTCAGCGTTTAGGACTCGCGATGCATGGCCGGGATACGGATCAATAACCTCCGAATTCATAGTCGAGGATTAGGTACATCCCACTGGCCAACACGGCTCTATTATAAATTAAAATACAATGAAAGGAACTTCTTTTCTTCAGTGGCTTCGGCTTGGCTATGATTTAAACAGTCAGTCAGTCAGGTTAAGACCCCTCGCAGACTGCAGACTTTCTAACGGCCGATAGTTGAGACGGGCTATACTTCTCCATACTCATTACGAGCCGAAGTACATTCCGTCTCAACTATCGTCCGATAGAAAGTCTGCAGTCTGCGAGGGGGCTAAGGCTTTTAGATATAAACATAGAAAGACGTGTTCGACACTGCGATCCGCCCCGGACAGAAGCTAAAAACTCAATGAAGTCAAAGTCAAAAAGCATTTATTCAGTAGGACCGCTGAGATCACTTTGAATCGTCCTAGAGCTAGGTGATTTACTCCTGTTCCTTCGCGACCAAAATCGTGAATGAATCTGATTTAAGAGAGCCACGCAATCACGCAATCAGAAGCGCTCGTGGTCGTGCTTCTTTAGTCGTTCTTGATAGATCGTTGAAGTTAAGCAACTTTCGGAACGGTCTGTAAGTGGATGGGTGTCCGCCAGTGGCATTTTCATCTGAGCGCTTCCGTGCTTCGGAGGGCACGTTAGATTGTCGTTCCCGGCTATTTAAGTCGTTTAAGCCATGACGGAGGTCTTAAGGCGGCCTAAAAACTCCGTCACCAGAGTTGGACACTGGCTCATACGAACTTGCTTAGGTTCTTCTTACTTACGCAATCAATAAAGAGATAAATATCGTATTTTTTCCAAAACTAAGTTATCCATAATGGCATATTTTTATTACGTGATTTGTAATTTAATTAAAATACACATCAAAATATTACAAAAATCTATTTTAATGTAGATTTAAAGATAATGTGGTTTCACCTGTACCTACCATTATAGAATGCTCATGTTTTGTAACCTATTTTACGCGGGAACGGCTTTATGGATTTAAATAAAATTCAGCATAGATAAAGATCGATAACAGGAGAAGTTACTTCGCCACTTATTATTTAAGCATCATACGAGAGAAGTCATGTAAACTTGCTTAACTAAAAATTTAAAAAGTTTGGAACATTTCTGTACAATTAATTTTAGAACCTTCTCATACAAAATGTTTTTTTGCAAAAACGATCCAGCGGGCTATTTTCGCTGATATCTAAGAATGTAATATCGAATTGTTAAAAAAGAATATACTCTTGGAAGCCCATACTGATATTCTTTAGACTGTCATATTAATTTTATAACTTAATAATAGAAGATTAACGAAAAAAACACGCGTAAACCTTTAAAGCTCAATATCTCAGTTTGACATGTCTGTGGATTGGAACATTTATGCATAACTGTGATCATTTCACGCTTGTTGATGACAGTTTGTAGCAAACTGTCATCAACGTGGGATCCAGTGATAAAAAAGTGTTCGGGTCGTGTAAGAACGTCTAGTACTAACTTGGATGTTGTCAGTGTAGTGTGTCGCGACCCTAATGTTATTTTGTGTTGACCGAATGAGGGTAGTTTCTCATCGGTCGAAGAGGCGAACGAGTACCGGCGGGCAGACTTCTCGTGACCACGGTAGCTGTAACGCTACTGAAACGTCGAGGTAAATAATTTTTTTTGTTTTTGTTTACGTATAGTATAACAATCAATGCGCGCAGATGCGACATAATTTTATTATTCTGCCTACATAATATTGTTCGTGTGTGTAGGTAGGTACTACTTACTCAGAGAATAAATAAGAGTATTGAAACTGTAACAATATTTAAATTTCCTTTAAATAATATAAGTTTAGTTTATTTATTAATATTTTATAGCCCATAATTATTTAAAATTTTACAGTAAGCACAACCAATCTTTAGCTCTCTGAAGTTACTAAACGATTGCGCAGATGTGCGCATGTAGTACATTGCGTGTGTAGAGTAAGCGAGATAGGACGATGCAACAACTAAACGAGTGAGCGAGGCAGCTATACAACGCTGTCTTCGTCTTTTAGGCTTCATCAAAAATGGGTTCTGCGCAGCTACTCCAAAGAGCTAAAGATGCGTTGTGACTACTGTACGTCGATAGTGTCTAGTCCATGGATTTAGCATTGAACCTTTTTTGGTCTAGTCTGTGTATAAATGTTTTACTCTTTGACATTCACGTAAACATGGCCGCCAACACCGCCGCGCGGTGACGCGTTGCAATTGAAAAAATATAATTAAAATAAACGTAATTATGTTGAACTGACTGGTGTAAAGGCACTCCTTGACTTTTACTTATGTTTCTGGAGTTGTTTGTGCAATATCTCAATGCACACGAAGGTATATTCTAAGGAACAAAACTTCACACACATCATCAGACATGTCACGCTGCAGCAAGCGCTTGGCACAGACTAAGTGAGTCGGAGTGCGTAAACTCTAACAAGGTGTTACAAACAATCGAGTAAAGGTGTCCTCTCTAGTACGTTAGTACAACTCAATAGGTCTGACAACGAATGTTTAATTTGTACATTTTTCTGTACAGCGGGTACCAATGAGTACCTACTTAAAAAATATAGCTCCGGGTCTTAGGAGGATAGAGAAATATTTAAGTATATTAGTATGTATCTAATTACTTATATTAGTACGTATATATTTATATTGTTTACGTATATATTTTTTTGCAGCGTCGAATTGGGAACGGGACGGAACACGGACGGCTAAGTTGTCGGGGCAGCCCGGCGACGAAGTCTGTTTTGTGTTGTGCCAAGCCCCAGAATGGGGAGAGTGGCGGGACATGTGCGTAGGTCTGCCATTTGTAGAGAGGTGTGCCGCACTTGTGTGACGCATCACGAACAGGAGTCTTCTTCCTCCCCCGAGAGGGTAGGCAGGTGAGGGCCTCGTTAAAATACTTTGCCCTGGCTTCAACTCCGAGGGCAGCTGCCCCCGGGTCATGGGGTGTCGCCTTTGAGGGCGGTGCTACCTGAAAGAAATAAATATGCCATGTTTTTTTTTGGCAGTCCTTAACTAATATGTACACATATATATATAATTTTTTTTTTTTGATTGTATTTTGTATTATTTTTTTGTTGTTTTGTGGTTGTGTACCTTTTTTTTTTTTTTTTTTTTTTTTTTATATATATACATATTTACAATTCACCTTAACCTAAATAACAATATATATCTATACTTAAGTCTACTTAAAAACTATGTACATATTTACAGTTCAGGTTGCTGGAAGTCTGAAGATTGGGGTTGTCAATGTTAAGGGTGGTTGTGAACTCCGCCGGGAGACTCGGCAGACTCGGCGAGCGATTCCAGGAGTTCTCGTGGTAGCGGACGCCACTTTTTGTTGTTATCCGGTGGCCGTGTGTGGTGCGGTGCGATGTTCTGCAGGTGCGGGTGGGGACCGTTATCCGCCCTGTCGTACATTTTGCGCGCCGTCCTGGTAATGAATTTTTTTGTGCTGACGGAGGCTGTGTCGCGGGCGATTACATCATTTCTGACGAACCGGCCCGCGCCGGTGCACATCCGAAGGCACTGGTTTTCTAGAGCTTGGATTCTCTTTTTGTTGGTGTCTGATATTAGGGCGTACCAAGCGGGGGCAGCATACGTGAGCCGGGAACGTATGTAGGTCTTGTAGACCCGGACTTTGGTCCTCAGCGGTAGTCTGGACTTCAAGACAGGTCGGAGATGGGCGCGGGCCGCGCGCGCCTGTTGCAGGGCGCGATCTACCTGCGGCACCATTCTCAACGACTTGTCGATGTCGACGCCAAGGTACCTTGTGTGGGTCTGCCAATCTATGGATTGTCCCCTGAGCTCCAGACGAGGTATGGTTGGTTGCTTAGCTGAGACAAGTATCGCCGCCGTCTTCCCCACATTGACAGCTATGCGCCACTTGTCTAGCCATGTGGGCAGGATATCGAGGAGTCGCTGCATCCTGGTGGCAGCGAACTTGGGGGTGATGGAGATGGAGAAGTAGGCGCTGTCGTCGGCAAATAGCGCGAGCTCGACGTCACGCTCCCCGGGGCGAAGGTGTCCCTCCAGGGTTGGGGCGTCGTTAGCGTAGAGGGCATATAGTGCCGGCGACAGGCAGCTTCCTTGCGGGACTCCCGCGGCTGCGAGTTTGGTTCCTGAGCGTGAGTTCTCCACTGCGACGTAAAAGCGCCGCTCGTGGAGAAAGGAGGCCAAAAGTAGAGTGAGGCTGGGCGGCAGCTTGGGCATCAACTTGTGACGCATCACTCGCAGTTTCGGTCCTTATAACCGCAAGGTTGGTGGGACCATGGGAAGGTGGAGGGTCTGTCCCCACGGACGGCGGCGGCGCCGGCGGCAGTAAGGTACTTTGGTAGGGTATCCACAATGGATTTTCTGACGTTATAAAAAAAAGGTAGGTATTTAATTTAATACTCAAAGCAAAATAAGAGATATAACAACCTACACTTCTAAAACTCTTTTTATGGAAGTACCCAAGAAGTATTTAGAAGCTAGGTCTCTGAAACTTGAAAGTGCTTTTCAATCCTAGAATATTCTCCTTAGATTATCGACTGCCGCCTTCGCTAATATTCTCTTTGTAGGTTTTGACGTTGGCTGATTGATACCCTTGTCAAGTTTTGAATTTTATATGTAACGAAATCTCAAAAACCTAAAACTTACAGCGCTCTTAGGTACTCTTGAACGTAAGCATTCGGTATGCTGAAACTAAAGACACCTTTGATACAGAGGTAAGTAGTTATATTTTGTTATTCTACTAAGTAGGAGGCACAGAGTAAGTATAGGTAGGAGGTACCTACCTACCTACATTATTATCCGTACCGTACCTTGGTATAGGCTATCTGTATTCTGTGGTATAGGCACCTATACCTATAGCTAACATTATTGCACATTATGTATCATTAGGGGCGTTGTTAAGTCACAGAATACAGTTAAATTTGAAAGTGTTCTAGGGGCACGTAAATTCTGTACGAGGCCGAGGGGGTAGGTACCTCTTGCCCTGCTTAGAATAGAACAGTGATACCTAAGTTCCTCCATATACTTTACTAGCTAGTGCGCGCGGCTTCGTCCGCGTGTTACCAACATTTTGAATAGCCTATATGCTATTCCAGTCCCTTGATTACGCATCTCGCGACAGGCGTAATCTCGCAATTACTGCTGTCAAACTTGTGTTAAATGGGCGTAGATTAGCGTAAAGGAAGCAATCCACACTCATGTCGAGTCTGAATTGTATTTAACTAAATTTCGACATGAGTGTGGATTGGTTTCTTTACGCATAACTACGTCCGTTTAACACAAGTTTGACAGCAGTGACTGCGAGATTAGCCTGTCGCGAGATCCGTAATCAAGGGGCGGGTCACTATCTATCTACGCCTATTCTAAGTTTTATCCAAATCGGCTCACTGGTTTAGGCGTGATTGAAACACAAACATCTAAACAAACTCACAAACTTTCAGCTTTATTATATTAGTAAGAAGATAATATTGTTGATCGAAGACCTATAGATACCTACTCACCGCAGACACAGATAGTAGGTACCTATTTACAGGGTTATTTGTGAAACACCGGTAACCTCTCAGGAGTCAGGACTGTATTACTACTATCATCATAAACAACAACTTTTGATTATTACATAGAGATCACCATCGCCCATCATATCTTAAAGATTATTTACGGACCTACCCTAAACGTATTTTATAAAGTTAGATAAACCAGATAAACGTAGAAGATAAAGAATAGTTTTAAGTCTATACCAAACATTTTAACATTACATTTTATTCTGATCATAACATCTGGTATTAAAGTTTCGTGACACAAACATAGCAGTCTTCAAGGTCGAAGGTCATTTAAGTTAGCGTTCTATGATGCTATTCAGCCTGGTGGCGACTGGTACCAAGTGGTGGCTGACACCGCGGTGCTCCTACAGACTAATACAATATTCTACATGACATTTTTATTTTGATCAGATCCATACTAATATTATAAACTAGCTTCTGCGCGCGGCTTCGCCCTTGTAAGTAGTACCAACATTTTGAATAGCCTTTATGCTATTCCACTATTCCAGGTCACTATCTATGCCAATTCCAAGTTTCATCCAAATTAGTTCACTGGTTTAGGCGTGATTGATACACAAACATACAAATATCCAAACATCTAAACAAACTCACAAACTTTCAGCTTTATTTTATGAGTGGGATGTGAAAGTAACTGGTGTCTGTCTGTTTGTTACTTTTTCACGCCCAAACCACTGACATTAGGCACATTGATTAGGCTGAAAATTGGCATGGATAAAGGTTGTATCCCAGGGAAGGACATAAGCTACTTTTTATCCCGAAAAAATCCCGATGGACCGCGGGAGCGCAGCTAGTACCTATAAATTCATACATTGATCATGCCTTGGACCATTTAGTTCTTTACTCCTCCCGCAGTTAGATTTGGTAAATCCTAATCAACCCTTATACAATCTTCTTCTACTGAAGATTAGAATAAGGTGCACCTATTCAAGTACCATTAGGTACTTGTTGAGGACTAAAAACAGTTTCACTTAACAAAAATAGCACATAAGGGAATGGTGTCTTGCGGGGCAAAATTTTTATTCAATATAATTTTGTTAGGGTCTTGTTTTCAATTTAATTAAAATTGAATTCATTGGTCTTAGTCAACTAACTATGAACGTTCACCTTGCGATATATTACGACATCGGTAACATGCTCCAAGTTCCAAAGCCATGCAAACCTTAGCAGAGGTCGGCACGGCATTGCTTTGTTTACATCGGTGCCATGCTAGTCTCTTGGCCCTTCTCATATCATCCGAATTGATCGACTTCGGTACACATGGGGAAGAAAACGGATAAAAAGTAATTGATGGAATATGAAAACATTAAGTCGTAGCCAACGCGATTTCTCAAACCTATTTATTACATTGTTACAGGATTAAATTAGATCGCATCAACGTTTTGAGAAAGCAATATGACGCATTTCTTGAAGAAGATAAGAAACGAAAAGACAGAAATGACTACATTTTGGGAAGGCTTGACAAGATGCGTTATAGCTCAACAGCAGTCCAGCTACGTCACACGGTATGTACCTATATACGCCTCATATTGCGTAACGTAGACATAATACACCCATGCGGAATGCAAAACGTATAACATTCGCTTTTTATATTTACAGCCTGATGCGGTCAGAGACCACATCGCACCTTCATACGATTGTCACAGCAACAAGCTAGATAATCTGGAACGAAACAATATGCAAATGGTTCACGTGAATCAGCATATCACCCGTCCCAGTTACCATAGCTTTCAACTGGATGTCCCGAGAAATTATATAGATGAAACGTCAATTTTAAAAGAAATTAGCCAGAAATATATTCTCATTCCTAAACTGCGATCAACATTCACGAATGATAGGTTCGAGGCTATCCCATCCTCGGCCCCAGCACCGATTCCCACTCCAATTGCTTCGGAAAAGACAAGCGATATTGATAATAATGATTGGAAAAGTAAATATGATATCCTAGAACAACTGAAAAAGAAAGAAAAGGAAGAAGTTAAATTTACAAACAAAGACGGACATTTCGATAGTAAGGAGTCGTCCACCAAAACTAATTTAGATAGAGCCGATGATAACGATCATGTTATGCAGAATTATGTACAAGATGAATTACCAACTAGATACGAAGAAGAAATACCAGAGAAAGATGTTTCTGGTGAGTTTGTAGTAGAAAATGAATTGAAGAGCTTGGAGAAATGCACAATTAATGAGAGTATTGAGCAAGTACCAAATGCTGATGATACCCATAAGCAAAGTAGTCTTTCGTTGAATCCTGAAAATGCCACACCTTATTATGACCAAACGAAAAATGAAGTGTACGGTCAATATGCACCTGAAATTTTATCAACAGTTCAAGAGAATATGGAACACTACACGCAACCGGAACAATATGTTGCTCCCGCAGAGCAAAATGTTGAAGCAATTTCTCATACTGACAACATTCAGTATGACCAGAACTATCCTGAACAAGAATTCCAGTCCCAACAAGAACAACCATATCCTATTGAATATGAACAGTTTATACCTAACACAGAAGCTGAGACTAATCAAACAGGCTATGAGAAAGTAGTTGATCAAGAGGAGAACGATTATAATCCGATAGAAGTAATAAACCCTAATGAATTAGTAGACGAAATAAATAAAGATATGAGTGAGCAAGACGCCGGTGTGTTGAAAAGTGTATATTCGAATCCGAGTGATGTAGCAGATACTCAAGAATTTTTACCTGATGAAGTAACTTTAGATGGTCAGGGCATTAATCCAGAAAATTATGTGTCAGAGGAAGGGACGATCGTGGAAGGCAATCCTGTGCCGCAGATGTCAAAAGATGAACCAATAGACAAT
This sequence comes from Epirrhoe alternata, assembly GCA_963565295.1. Taxonomy (NCBI): domain Eukaryota; kingdom Metazoa; phylum Arthropoda; class Insecta; order Lepidoptera; family Geometridae; genus Epirrhoe; species Epirrhoe alternata. The sequence goes on from OY751393.1 coordinate 4,740,980, forward strand.
TCTGGCATTGAAGATTTTGACGCTGAACAAAGGGAGATGTTTTACTCTGAACAAGCAAATGAAAATTACGCTTACGATAATCAGGGCGCTGCTGGAGCTGCATACGATGAGTACGGCCAGAATCAAAACTACCAGGGCCAAGACGTCGCTTACTACGAGGGCGCGCAACAAGAGGAAGGTGCTTATCCGGCGGAGATTAACGAACACGAAGAAACGCAGCAGCTATATGATCAACATTACGAACAGCAGTACGCGAATGCAAACTACGAACAGGGGTATGAACAGCAAACTGTGTACATGGAGCAAGACCCCAATCAGCAGCAGTTTGAACAGCCTGCACTCTATGACCAGGCGCAGCAAGAGTTTGATCAGTACAACTTACATCCACAGCCCGAGGGAGCTCAGGAGCAAGTAGAAGAAGTTTTAGACCAAGAAGATGGTTACATCGAAAAGAGGGCAGATGATCCTATAGCACAAGACCAGAAATCTGCTGAACTAAATGTTCCTTAGAAGTTTTTAGTGGACTCGCTTAGAAACTGTTAAAAATGTAACTAGGTGGTAAACTATTTTATATTAATTGTCGAGCTAAATTAATAATTCAGTTATGTTTTGTATTATTTGCTATTATTATATTTATTTTCTTCAGTTCAGATATAATATTTTTAATAAATTCTAGTTTAAAAAGAATTAGAGGCTGTTTATTTATGGAAGAAGTAAACCGAGCAGGAATAAAATAAACATATTTTGATTGATTAAAGCCTATCTGCTGTAGAAATTCGCTAGGTTTATCAAAATATACAATACATACACACTTCACTTGTATAGATGACATGTTTCAGCAAGTTACTAGGGTTTTGTAAAAGTTTATTTGAGTCTTTCTACATTTGCTTCTTTTACAAACTTCATCTATTATTTGCGGATTCTCTGCCTGGTTCCTCAATCTTCACACATACATATTTATATAGGTTTTACTCGTAATTATAAATTAGTTAAATACTGTTTACACTTTAGGTTTAGGTACCTTTTTATCCACAACAGATACCTACCTAATAATGTGTCTCGCATCTTTATTCCTAGAATAAATAGAAAAAGTTCATATACTTACTTGTTTATTTATATTTCTACTAAAACTAGGTAACAATTTACTTCTTAGCTTGTTTACGAAGTGGCAATTCCGCTAAGATGGCTGCTTGTTCTGGTATAAGGGGCTCTAATGGTATGCTCCAATGGTTTTCTGTCCATTGAAGTCTTTCCAAACCAGTTGCCCAGTGATGGATGCGACACCTTACGTTTATCTTTTCTGTCTTGTTTATCTGATAAAGAGAATGACAGTGACTTTTTTGCTGCATTTTAGAAATTTTATATAACAACAGAAAATTTAAATGAATAAAACTGGAACACCAACAGCTGCTTGTCCAGGCCTTTGGACGAGTCTATTTTTAACGCAACCATGCAATAGAAGTTACAGGTGTATGATATAAGCTAGTAATATTATACTTACTGTCACAGTAACATAAAATTCTTTCTCCTGTAGCTTTAGGTCAGGTCCTTTGATTTCCACTGCTGGCATTTCAATTGCATGCTCCGGGACCATAAAGCCAGCTTTCCGGAATGATGCTCGGACATGCCATGGCTCTAGAGTCCATGGATCCAATTTATTCATTGTTATTTGTAGCACCAATTGAGAAAGGCACCTAATTGTCTGAAATAAATATCACATAAGTTTCTCATAGAATATCTTCCATTGGGGTAATCCTATCCTATAAATATTATAAAGGCGAAAGTTTGTAAGTATGGATGTATGGATGTTTGTTACTCTTTCACGCAAAAACGGCTGGACCGATTTGGTTGAAATTTGGTATGTAGATAGGTGATACCCTGGATTAACACATAGGCTACTTTTTATCCCGATATTCCCGCGGGAACGGGACTTACGCGGGTGAAACCGCGGGGCGCAGCTAGTGTTTTATAATTTCCAAGTAAAACATTGATTTATCCTAAGAGACTATCTCGGCAAGTGAAAGGGAACAACAACAGTTACAAACAGTCCTTTAATCGGCGAAAGCTGTAAATGTGGTAATTGACAGCTTTTTAGGGACTTTGGAAGCAAAAAATGCCAATATTACCTGTTGCACATAAGGAGAACTGTATTTATTTTCATTCTTTGGTGTTTTATCATCGACTGTGTACTTTTGCAGGTTCTTAGGAGTAGCATACAGAGCATGCCCTGGGAGCAACAGTTCTTTGTATGCTTTTAACGGGGCCATAGTTACCACATCTCCAACTGAGCCTACACCTGGAAGGGAATGAATGCAGTTTGAATTTGTTGAGTTGACAACAGTGATGGCCAGTAGAGTACTGCCTTTCTCTGTAAATGATACAACACTGAGAGGTAAATAATAGTGTAGGTAACCTGCAACAAAATCTTTCAAGACGACTTGCAGGCTTGGCTTCTTCTTTATGTTTCTATCCTCTATTAGATCATAGATAAAATGTTTGTTTTTCATTTTTATGGCCTTGCCTCCTTTCTTGTGCAATGGAAGTGGCCATTTGCGCCTCAGAACGAAAGTATTCTGCAATATAATAATATATTACTTCAATTAGGGTTCACTAAGACATTGATAGAGCTAAAGAGCAGAATGCAGAATGTTTATTTGCAGAATCGATAAAAATTATGAGTTTTCTTTTCAGGTTATTTCATACCCTTGTTTGTTGAGCTAATAAACTAGGTCCTGTGACAATAGCTTTGTTCATAAATGAACTGAGCCCAAACATGATTGAGCTCTCGGCAATCAAAACAAGTAATAATTAATAGTTTCTCATTTGATTTCTATTTTCTTGTTTGATTTGATGATGAATCTGAGGTTAGATGAAGATATTACAATCAATTCATTCATTCATTCACAAGCAATGCACGCTAGTTATACAGTGCATTCAGAGTTATTTTACCTCTAGCTGTTAGGTTGGCAATCTGAGCGTTAGATTGCCATATCTAGCTTCTATGACTCCCGAAATGTAAAAAACAGTATTTCTAATATTACCTAACTATGCCGATTTAGTATTACATTTTGTGTGATAATGGTACATATAATACGATATTTCTTAAATATTTAAACAAGCTAATTTTGTATATATATGTAGCTAGGTATATTTTTTTATTCATATATATCGGAAACGGCCTTAACAATTTGAATGAAATTTTATACATATGGTTTACCATTATACGTTCATTTAGATAAGAACTTTTTCCAAGAAAACGCAAAATATCAAAAAAAAAAAAAACCGCCAACCAAGTCTGGTCTCCCAGGTATTTTGAAAGTAATGTTTTTAATAAAATATTTATCTCCATACCAAATCAGTACAGTTGTACCAATATTCGATTAACATAATTTGTAAGTACTTAATTTACTAATAATATTATATTGAATTAATAATAAACAACAGATCAAACTGCAATAAAAATATTTATTTTGAATATGCATGTTCCAGGCGGATTGCCAATGATGAATCATCTGTCGGATTCTGTATCAGACTCGTCATTTAATTCTATTATGAACCTGTCTATTTCAGCGTGGCGTGGAAATTTTTTGAGATATGGAAGCAGCTACTTCACCTTCTTTGGTAATGGTGCTGACGGTTTTTTCAGATATGCCTGAAATAACAAACAACTTTAATTGATAGCCTAAATATATCGCTGTTTTTTTATTATTTATTTATTCATATGGCAACTTACACTATTTGACAATCATTATTGTATGAATGAATAACATCATCTAATAAATTTAAAACACAAATAGAAACGACATCAAAATTAACTATACCTAAATTAATAGCAACATAATACAAAAAAATCGACATAATCTTAAATAATAACAATAATAAAACTTCACAGAATAATCGTTGCCCTCGTGTAAGTAAATCACAAAAATACCTTGATAATGCTATTATATAATCTAAATAATTATGGTGCTTACGGTATGACATTCTAGTTTCCAGTCTTATTGGGTAAAGTGTTAAAGACGGGTAACCCTTTTTTACATACCTGTAATGGCGGCTACTCGTTGACGAACATTGCCAAATGGAATTACAGGAGCATTATTGTCTTTTTCTCTTTCACAAAAATCACGCACTGCTAATACAATCTTTCTTCCGCTACTTTGAATCCTTTTCGGCATTATATCACATGAAATATCACAACTGTTAAAGAAAAACGCTTGAAACTTTTTAGGATGACTCGACAGTGATACCAACACTCAGAAAACATCTGTCAGAGGTAAAATAACTGTGAATGAACTGTAGTTACTCTGTGATGCACGCACAGAGAAAAGAAGCAATGAACGAATGAGTTTAAAATCGAAGATCAATCAGAGATAATTTTAGGACAATTTAGACGATACAAGTTTGGAATTTATGAATTTTGATTCCATAGACAAAGTGAATTGTTGATTTTATTTTATCTGTCTGATGTCTGTTTTAAAATAAAAAAATGCGTGTGGCTCTATGGTGCGGCGGCACGGCACGGTATATTTTGTTGAAGTGAATCGAAGAAGGAAAATATTTTGTGCATTTTTGACGATATTCAACAAAAAAATAGGTTTGCCACTTCGGAAGACAAGACTATTCAAGTGAACTGGGATAATTTTTTATCTTTGATTTGCTTTCCAGTGCAAGTGTGTATCATACAAAATGGAAGATGAAGCCAGTTCTGACATCCAAGTGAGTACCCTTCTGAGGTTATTTTACTGAACTTCGTGCAGTACTTTTACATCGTTGTACTTTTTACGACTGCCAATGAATGTTTCAGAAGTGCCTGACCGATGAGGCTATGGATACCGACGAAGGCCCCCTTATAAATGAAAACTCGAACGGTCTTTCGCATTTGTTGACGGAAGGCGAGTTCAATAGTGTGGACGCCGGTGCAGTGGATGAATCTTCAACATCGAATCAAGGTTTCCTGAATGCTGTGGAGTTATCCACTGGAAGCGTCGGTGATTATTTAGAAAATAACACTGGCGGTTTCAATGCGGACTCATTTGATGTTGGTGACAACGCAGTCACATTTCCGAGCGACTCTTTGAACAGTGCTCTTGCCGATGGTGATTCCCAGGTCAGCAAGTCCACCTCTGATGGTGATGTGGTAGAGAGGGAGAAAATTGAAACAGATTTTGAAATCAGTGAGTCTGAAGCGAGCTGCCAGCTGCCTGGTGAAAGCAAAGACACACAAAATAAATCTGAAGATGAGAACACACTGAATGATATCAATGATCACATAAATGCATCTAATGATAATTTCGAAACTGCTAAAGAAGATTCTCTCCCTGTTGCTATGCATGAGGTAATACTAAGTATCATCATGGTATATAATTTTCTTTTGTTTTTGATTTTTTAATCTAAAAATGTAATTACTTTAGGAGATACCTGAAAAAGTTGAAGATGTACCAACACAGCCTCTGGCAGAACTCAAGGATGAAGCTCCAGAAGCTGACTTAGTGAAGGTGATACCTAAAGTTGAATTGATGGAATCTGATGCACCTGAACCTGAAGCGGCTCCCCAACCAAATGATGAGGTTTCTGTATCTGTAAATACAACTCAGGTATTTCTCTTTCAATTTAGTTTCAATAGTTATATATTTCCAGTGAGACATAGTAAACTTTTATTCCTGGTTTTACAAGTGAAATATTAGCGAATTTGATAACATGTTTCAAGAATGTACTATCTTAATGTCATTCATATTTTAGATAAAAACAGAACCACCATGTGAAGAGCCTGAAGAACCATTAACTGAAATTAAAACAAATACAACATTGTCTATCAAAAGTGAAATTAAAACTGAAGATGGTATTGAAGCTAGTAAAAAGAGCAAGGTATGCACAATATGTTTACATTTTGATTTGTAAGTGACAAAAAAATAGGTCATTGATAACTCTGGCCTCTACAGAAAAGCTACAAGATTGCTTAATTAGTTATCTTTGTGTACATGTCATACCATATCATGAAGCTATTTTTGTTATTATTGTCTCCTACTGCTCATTGAATTTGCCTCTAAATTGTTATTCTCCCTCTTAGATAGGAAGTGCTGAGGAAACTGAGAATGTGTCCGAAGATGAACTTCCTGAAGTCCAGAAGCCAAGTGTGAAGGATGCAGAGAATGTTTCTGATGATGAACTGCCTGGGCCCAAGCCAGCGGAGCTACCTGCTGATACTGAGGTAAATTAAATAAGCAGTGCAACAATACAATACATATCTTTATTGATAACCACACATTATAGGTCAAGTACCAGGGTAGCTACATACATATTTCTTAAATCCAATAATTTAATTACATATAATAATCAAAATTGTGTGCAACATTATCAGTTTTGTTACTTGTAAATAGCAATAATGATCTTATCATCAGTGTTCTTACAAATGCTTTATTCTAGGTGGTATCAGAAGATGAACTACCGACATCTAAGAAGGAGCCAAAAGAGTCTCGTAAGAGGAAGCCGGATGGTGAAGGTGACGGATATGATCCTGGCTCTCCAACTTCTGAAACTGAACAAACCAACAAGAAACTAGCTGTTGCTAAAGTATAAATTTAATAAGCTTTAGGCTATCTCTTTTCAAAGTTACTTTTTTGTAACATAAATAACAAAAATTTTATTTTGGTTAACAGAATGGTGAAAGCAAGCCTGTGCCATCGGAAAAGAGATCTTCTGTAGATGAAAAACCTAAGAAGAAGGTGTTACCAGAGCTTGACAAGTACTGGAAGGTTGTCAATGATGATCCCGCCGACTTCACTGGCTGGACTTACCTGCTGCAGTATGTGGACCAAGAGGTATGTCTTTGATCTTGCCTCGAAGCATGTTAAGAAATTAAAAAAATCTTAAAATACCTAGAAAGGTATTTGCTCAGATCTTTGATTTTTGGAAGTTGTGTATGACAAATGTCCATTAAAACATTACATTTACAATTAAAAGAGTTGATAAACATGAAATGATGAAAAACATCGCTAATCTCTGCTGCTTTGTGAAGCGTAGAGAACTGAACAGGCATGTTGAGCGGCAAGGGCCAACTGATTCAATTAGCTAGGCGCTTTAGGGCTCCTACATCTAGGCGGCTCGCTGACTCGGCTGTGTTTCAGAGCGACGTGGAAGCGGCCCGAGAGGCGTACGACGCATTCCTGTCGCACTATCCGTACTGCTACGGCTACTGGCGCAAGTACGCCGACTATGAGAAACGCAAAGGAAGTAAAAAGAAGTGCCTCGAGGTTAGTAATCCACGCGTAGTTAGACCTCTATCATATTTTTAAGTCAACTATTTGTAACTACACTGTTTGCAACTGAATTAATTTATTTTTACGAAATTGTATTAGTTTGGAAATTGGATTGTGATTTAGACATAACTGGTATTTTGCAAATTGTTTTTTTTCCCAACAGTGCAACGAGGCGCGCAATGCTCGTAAGGCAAAGTCGACAGATCGCACCGGAGAGTTATCTATAAGTCACATTAATTTGGTTTTAGTAATACTTATGTTGTGGTGTATTTTTTATATTCTAGTACATATATTTATTATACTCTGTACACGCATGATTTATTGTAATAATGTTTCATGTACATATTTAATTAGTGAGTAATAAGTCGCATTGAATGATATTGAATGGTGGAACATATTTTAAGCTATTAACCGAATCCATGATAGCATGGAGAGCTGGCGTCTTCGTATAAACCATAGTCTGGCGTTAGACCGGAGCCTTCGCGGCGAGAGGGCGTCGGCGCGGCCGCAGCGAACAGGTGTAATATGCGCAGACAAACTTTTATATACGGGAGCCGAGTGGGCCGCCCGGCGTAACGCCGCCGAGGCGGCTCGCTCGCTATCCTCTAATATGGACATACAATGCTATTCTTTATTCCCTTGCTTCATAGTGTTGTCGGATGCACGGCGACGCTCAGCCGCCCCTGGCGCCTGTTTGACCTCTCATATGTTTCAGGTTTTAGAAAGAGGATTGAAAGCGATACCTCTGTCCGTGGATCTGTGGATTCATTATCTGAATCACGTTAAAACTACTAGGACGGACGACCATGCGTATATCAGATCGCAATACGAGAGGGCCATAGGTAAGTGGTTATTTTCTCAACTGTTGTTACTTAGTTAAGAGATAATTTTTTGTAAATCTTCAGTGTTAACGGTTATATAATTATTTCAGAGGCCTGTGGTCTTGAGTTTCGCTCAGATCGTCTGTGGGAGTCTTACATTAAGTGGGAGGCGGAGAATGGCTCAGCACTGAACGTGACCATGATTTACGATCGCTTGCTCGCCACACCTACGCTTGGATACACTTCGCATTTTGACAAGTTCGTACTACATACAAATAAAGTCGCTTCACTTGGCTTTTCTTTATAGAAATGTTGTGTAAATATTCATGATTTATTAAGACTGAATATTTGATGTTGATTTTAATAAATGTGTACTTATTTAAATAATTTTATAGAGTTTTAAACATTCGGTTCTAGTTTTAGTTGCCCAATTATTTAATTTAATTTAATTGCCAGCCAGTCTAAGGATTTAACCTAAACGTAAACAAAAACATAACTAACCAAACATTGGTAACAACTCAACTCATTGTCTACAAACCCCCTATCTTCCGAGTGGATGATTGCGCTTTTTATAAGCAGTTATTGTATTATCTCAGGGGAAGAAACCTGCTTGACGCGGACCGATAAAATATCCCAATTGGGAAGTTTTCGAGTGTAAAGCGCGCTAGAAAAATTAGTATCAGAAACAAATCTACACACATAAGGCCAACCCGTCTTCAACATAGAACAACTGTTAGGTAACTAATAAAATAAAATAATAAATAATGCTGGACTTTTCACACAGCATCATCTAGCCCCTATACTTGTAGATCATACAAACATTGTTCCCGCCGCGGGGATCGAACCCGCAAACTTTAGCGTCACAGGCGGGCCTTCGCCCATTGCGCCACAGAGGTCGTCTACTATTATGTTTGTTGCAGTTTCCAAGAGCACGTGATGTCGGAGCCGGCCGCCGGTGTGGTGGAGAAGGAGGAGCTGGTGCGGCTGAGAAGCGACGTGCGCGAGGCGGCCGGCGCTGCGCCACAGCTGGACTTGCCGCCCGGGGAGGACGAGCCTGTCGACCATATTGTGAGTTTATCTTTCTCTTACCCCTGTCTGCTTACCATGATCCTAAATCTTAGGTAAAATTACCTTTGAGGAGGTAGATCTAGGGTAGAGAGGAAAATCTTCAGAGCCCTTAGTATCACGGAAACAACACAGGAGTTTAAGAAAACCAGCAACAGGCAAAACTAACAACAAAGTCATAAATATAGTCTTTTCATTAGTAGAAGTGTGTACTTAGTGATAACAATATGGACACAAAAATGTTTGAAATAAATAATTTTTATTTTATAAAGTCAAAAAGCATTTACTTAGTAGAACCGCTGCAATCCCTTAGTTCTACTCCTATTCCTTCGCGACCAAATCTTCAACTTTTCTTACTTTATTCTACCGCAGATATAGAGGCGTATTATAGTAAGTAGGCTCAAACAACAACTCACAATCTCGCACTCGAGCTATACGCTACACGCTACACGCTTGGCGGTTCTTTTCTACAACATTTATTTAATTTCCAGGCATCTGAAGAGGAAGGTCAAGCTATCAAAGAGCGCATCATCGCAGCTCGCAGGAAAGTGCACAAGACGACGGGAGAGCAGGTCGCCGCTAGGTGGACGTTTGAGGAAGGAGTGAGTTGCAAATGTTTCTTTTTTTTCCACATTTGCATGAATAGGGTAACGTTTCCCAAGACTTTATGAATAGGGCGAAGGGGAGTAAAGGTGTTGGGAAGGCTGACCCCTCCACCACATGGGATGAATAGTCAAAAAAAAGAGAAAGTTGCATAAACGGGTAAGTTGCTGTTCAGAGATTTTAACTAACCTTACACTAATATTATTGTATGAAATATAACAATTCAATTTGAATCTCGGCGACTTGCCCTTCATGCCACTAAAGGCTATCAATCATGCAACTACTGAAGGTAGATAGATAGATAGTTTAGTTAGACTGTTTTGTGTCTTCTGAAAGATGTGAATGAGACACGATGAATTAATCCACGCAGCTCCAGTGATCCTCTTTAAAAAAGACGGGCCATTAAAAACTAAAATCAATTCTAAATTAGTTTTGTCTTACAGATAAAACGGCCATATTTTCACGTGAAGCCCCTCGAACGATGTCAATTGAAGAATTGGAAGGCGTACTTGGAATGGGAGAAACAGAACGGCTCCCTGAAACGTGCCCTTATCTTACACGAGCGGTGTCTCATCGCCTGCGCGCTCTATGAAGAGTTCTGGATAAGAGTAAGTGCCACTGTCGCGAACTGACGAGTATAGTTTGAATCATGACGTAACGGGAGAAGCAAACATGGAAACATTCCTTGAATGAAGCAAATGGAAATAATCACACATTTGATTTGTTTGAATTCCGCACTTGTGCATCTATTTGTAAACTCATCCCATCGCGGTTCAGTTTGCTAGTAGTGTAGTTGCTATCAGCTAGAAATTCGCTTCACACTTACCTAAATAAAGGTTCCTGCCATTTTTCACACTGTCCATCCGTTAGTCTTGTCTCTAAAATGCATTAAATTACTAACAGCTGATAAAGTTCCTGGAGGAGCGTTCAGAGACGAACCCCGAGCTGGTTGCAGTAGAACGCGAGGTGTTAGAACGCGCCTGCACCGTCCACCACCTGGATAAACCCGAGCTGCACCTGCATTGGGCGCATTTCGAGGAGGCGCAGGGAAATCCCGCCAAGGCAGCTGAGATACTCGACCGCATCGAGAAAACCTGCCCAAGCTTGGTGCAGATTCAGTACAGGTAACCATCAAATGGTGAAGGAACAATTATATCAAAGTACGAAAGTCTTTTAGGCGCATTAAAATCCTGATTAGATACTGGTACGAAAAAACTGACTATACACAACAAAAAGAAGTACCGGTAATGGTAATTCTCTGTGCCAAAATCAGTATATTTTTATATGTGGCAAACAAGCATGGACAACCTCAAGGAAATCAGTCTATAGGCTATGGATATTTGGTAGAGAGGACCAGAGTTATATACGCACCTTCAGTAGCCCTTCTTAGAGCTAACACTTCCCAAATGACTACTACACAAACCAGAATCGCCTGATTTGATAACTTGCTTTGAAATATACATAAGCAATCATATTCCATTCCTAATGTACTTTTTCTTACAGACGCGTAAACTTGGAGCGTCGTCGCGGTGATTTTGAGAAATGCTCTCAGCTGTACGAAGGCTACATCGCCGCGTCCAAAAACAAGGCGGTTTCGTCTTCTCTCGCTATCAAATACGCGCGGTTCTTGTTCCACGTGAGGACTCAGCCCGAAGCTGCGAGGAAGGTGCTCGATGAAGCGATCGTGAAGGATCCGCTCAACCACAGGCTGCATATGCAGAGATTGGACCTCGCGCTACATACGCCCGGTGTACCTTATGAAGAGTTAGATGGTGAGTAATTTTTATTTTTTTTAATATTGAATTGATTCAGGCGTGACTTTGCGGAAGTCCATTGTAAGATATTAAAAATGGTAAGGAAATATATAGTAACAATCCGCTAATCTATTCTCAAACAAAGGTTTCTTAAAACTAGTACTCACCCTAAAGCCACCCAACCACCCACTAACCTCTGCCAAGCCTCCTACAACTTAGGCTCGGCAATCTGGAACCGTGAGCAGCACCGGGGGGTGGTTGGGTGGCTTTAGGGTGAGTACTAGTTTTAAGAAACCTTTGTTTGAGAATAGATTAGCGGATTGTTACTATATATTTCCTTACCATTTTTAATATTTTTTTTAATTTATTGTTGCTGAAGCGATGTGTGTAAATGAGTTTATTTATGCTATCATGACGGTGGAATATGGACACAGTCACTTTCTCTAGGAACAAATAATACCACATTTTAAAGACTAAGCAAAATCACTCATGTTAAGTTCCCACAATAAATAATATAGTCTAAAACCATAATCGCCAATAAAACGAGCCTTTAGTGTAAATTTTACCTTCCATTATCAACTGAGCGCATCCGTCCATAGCGGAGGTCCTAAGGCGGCCTAAAAACTCCGTCACCAGAGTTGGCCACTAACTGATGTGTACTTACTTAGTGGAACTTACGTGCTAAAAGCATCTGGTTCCTTTTGGCTTTGCCGTAATCGCTAGCCGCACCTGCCGGTTTATAACAAGCCTACCTAATACAAAAATATAATTGTGCAGAGCTAGTACAGTCGTACGAGAAGCAAGAAGGCGCGGAGCCGGAGACGTGCGCCGGCATGGCGTGGCGACGGCGCGAGCTGGCCGAGGAGCTCGGCAGCGCCGCGCAGGCTCGTGTCGCTCACACGCACGCGCGCGCTCTCGCCAAGCATCTGCGCAAGCGCGCGCGCAAGGATAAACATGACCCGCCACCGCTGCCGTGAGTACACTACCCTGCCTTAGTGATGGGCCGAATCTTGATTTCATTGAATATGAATAATGTTCGTCATTTTTACCGAATCATCATTCGGCACAAGATGTTATCTTCTTCTACTGTCTTGTCGAACATAGTTAATATCAATCTATACTGCCAGCTGCGGTCGTTTTCTGCCCGAAAACTTGGACTCGAACTTAAAATTACACCGGTGTCATTTCTGGCATATAATAGTACTGAAGGTTTTTACTTTCAGCAGTAAATAACATTTTAATTAATCCCATCAAGGAAACAAATTATGTATAAGCACGCAACAAACTAACCCTTGCTGCAGCCTCATTGTTCACAGTTCATTATGATAGTTTGTTATCGTTACAGTGCCACCAGTGACGTGAAGAAGAAGGAGAGCAACACTACAGCCGCGAGCGCGTCTACCGCGTCAAGTAATTCTTACTACCAACAGCCGGCGGCGGGCGCGCAAGGCTACGAACAACAATATGCGCCGCCTTACCAGCCGCCGTGGGGCTACCAGCAACCCCCGGCGCCCTATCAGCACCACCCACACGCGCCTTGGCCTCAATACCCCAACTACTACTAGTTAAACTCACAACTGTGCGGATCCTCTGTATATACACTCGAACTTTCCTAGCTTTTGAATGTTGATGGTTATGGCTCGTGAATTTAGGAGCGTGCTACGGCTTTCGAAGGGCATAGAGTGGCAGAGAATGTGTTATATAAAATGCAAAGTGTAAAGTTTCATTTCTTAAGTGTATGAAGTAGTCACGGCCCCCAAGCACTCGTATGCTTAGGGATTTTATACCGTGCACAGGTGGTGACACTATCCAATAGGTTCTGCTGTTTATTACAGTCAGTTTCTGATAGATAACACATATTTTTGTGATGATATTTTGGTAAATGATTTATTTACATGCATCAGCAATTGACGATGGAAGTGACATAAAAAAAAAGCAAGTTGTTGTAGGAATGCTTCAGACTGCTCAGTCTGAAGCATTCCTACAACAACTTGCTTGCTTATAACGTCAGTCATCAATCTATAAAACTAATACACTTGAATTCTACAAATAATTAGCATAAAATTCCATTGGTAAATCCATTATTATTTTGACCAGTTACTGATGTAGCTTTAGAATGCATTACATTGAACATAATGTTGAAAGCGTAAAGCCGGGTCCACAGCGCCGTGTATTTAACATGTTAGAAAACACTAAAACACGGCGCTGTGGACCGAGTGGACGACTTTACATTATCTAGAGTTTACACTCAATCACTCATAAGCTATGAATCGGCTCATTCCAACCGATTAGCTTTTTTCATAGCAGAGTATTAGGATGACGTAAGAATACAATATAAAATAAGGTTTTAAAGTAGCATGTGATACACATTTTGACTTGAATATGATCATAGTTTATGTATTATTGGAATTGTTCATTAAATAACTAATAGTAGTTATCATTTGGATTGAATGTATGCAATAATCCTACTCTCTCTGCGTCATTGTACCGTCGGATTCACGCTTTCCAGTAGCGCACGAGTTTTGTTTGTTGTATTCAAAGTTGAATGGTAGGTTTTATTCAATTGGTAAAGCGTGAATCTAAACCTATTGGACTTATACTCTGTCTTGATTTATAACTATTACATAAGTATGTAAATTAGAATAAGGGCTGCTGTAAGTGAAATGCGTGTTATTGGTTAAAATGTTTATTACGTAAACATACAAACATTCTTGCAATCACATGTATTTCAGGAAATAAATAATAGTCTTCACTTTACAATGCTGTATCATTCTGATCCTTTATCAGTCTTCAGTAAAATATCTAAAGCCTGCACTCAAGAGTGCTTTATCTGTTCAATATACTTTATTCATTTGCCCTTACACCCTAGAGATAATTTTTAAAATACTTTTGCAGCAAATCAAATATGCCAAAGAAACTTTAAATACCAAAGGTAACAAGTTTTGGACAAACATTATGGTTTGATCACTATTTATTGCTTCACATAATTGCTTACCTAATCAACTAACATCAAATTGCTATTACATACAAAATAGAGCTTACAGGAAAATAGAAAAAAAGCTATGAAATATAATATGTATCTTAAAAATATTAAAGAAACCGTCCATTCTAAAACGAATAAACGTTATTTTTTATCTTTACATACAACACTTGCTTCTTGAAGTCTTATCACGCGCAAGCAGCTTTCGCCGCTTTCACAGCTGAAAAGAAAATAATGCTTTAGAACTTCTTGAGAGCCACAATGCTGAGCGTATAAAATCGGCAAGTGCAAGACAGCCAGAGCGGGGCGGTAAGTAATGGTCCCGTTGGCGTTGATACCCCATGGCTAAGGAACCCTAAACCTGATCGCACACTGTCCGCGACGTACGCGCCGCAGTCATCTTTCTATACAAAAAATGCTGATGTCGTCAGAAAATGCGGCTCGCTTCTGACGTCAGCAGCATTTTGTCTATTGAATTGACAGTTCGGCGCGTTCGGCTCGGCTGGACTGTGCGACGACCCTAAATGGATGCTTTGTGAGATATACTAACCCTCTCGTTCTTTTCGCCGTAGCTTCTTGCGTCGACGATCAATGGCTGCTAACTCTGCCTTCACCGAGTGGTATGTTTTGCGTAGATCCGAGAGACGTGTTGTCAGCAAGTTGATACGAGTCTGGCAGTCCCAGGAGGGGTCTGTTCAATAAAAATATAAATAAAAAACCTTCCTTTGACAGTCGGGTAATGAAGTAGAGTCCGAAAATTAAAATGGTATTATCCATCATTGGCCTGCCCTTATCCCGCTCATGCGGGGTCGGCACAACATGTCCTCCTTCTCCACTCTCCTCTATCACACGTCATCTCCATATCCACTCCTTTCTTACACATATCTTCTTTCACACATAAAATGGTATTATCCATGCTCACATTTCGAAAGTTGGTACACTCCTACTACCACCTTGTGATGTGAACTTATTATTTTTATTTTTGACCTTTGAAATTAGATAGCCCAGGTGGAAAAGGCGAAGGAGAAAGGAGTGCCTGTGAAGTACCTGCAAGTTGTAAGGGCCATGTACAGTCGACCTTGTGAGAAGGGAAAGCAATTTATTTTTCATTTTTCGTCATAAATCAAAAAATAAATAGGTATACATCATAAAAATAAGTAAAAATCTTTTTAAGCTTGTGCCAAAACGATACCCCACATGACATGGTTAGGTTAACGGGGTTAACTCAATTCAAAATGTCGACCCCCATTCCTTGCATTAGGCCCTGTTTTTTGTAATTTAACTAAAAATATACGGTTTTCTGATTTTTCCCCGTACTTGTAGTCTTACTACTTGCCAAACTTCATAGTTCTAGGTCAACGGGAAGTACCCTATGAATTTTGATTTCCATGAGTGTCGAAATATACGTTTTTTTGCGGCATAACATAAATAAACAGCCGTATCTTTTTTTTTTTGCATTAACAAGTTTAATTTTTTTTTCACAACTTAAAGGGCCCGTAGACCTTAGTGAGTATTTGGTTTTAATTTCAACTCGATACCCTCCACGCGTTCCCGAGATAAAGGGCCTTGACTTAATGTCTGTGGTCATGACAGATAGACAGTCAATCTTATACGAGTTCCGTGTTTAAAAACAAAAACGGCAGCTACTTTCAATGAGATGAAATTCGACCCAACATGTATATTATAAGCTATTGTATGGGTCAAAATTTTACTTCTCTAGATGACTTACCCAGTTCCACAAAGAAGTTATACTTGAGTGCAGTGTGAGTGGAGTTATGCGCGCCTTGTTCATCGGTGTCACGACGCGCGCGGCGTCGCCCTCGTCCCGTGCCCGCCGCTGACGACTCTGACGCCTTCCGGGATCTACTACCTGCTTACAATAGTTAATATTATTACTAGCTGCGCTCCCGCGGTGTGACCCGCGTTTCCTTTAGGATTTTTTCGGTATAAAAAGTACCCTATGTCCTTCCCTGGGATACAACCTTTATCCATGCCAATTTAAGCCTAATCTGTTCAGTGTTACTTTCACATTTATAATATTAGTATGGCATTAGTATAGATTATAGTTGGCGAGTGGGATAGTCCTCATCTTTCGAGAACGGACTCTAAACGGAATAGGTACACAGTGTACCTATTCATACTTCGGCGGAACATATCCGCTGTTCAATTCAATTCAAAAGTATTTTTTTTCAAGAAACTTATTAGACAGTACCTAAGTTATAAAATTTGTACAACTATAGTGTTAACTAGTTGTTCAACTGATCGCAGTGCAGGAAACGTACGGTACGGAAAGGGAAGTTTTGTACGAATTGCACGGAATTTTCAGTTTCCACAAGTATGAATCGCTATGCCGTCACTATTGTTATTACCCGGCTGCCAGAGGAAGGGCTAAGTGAGTGTAGCATACATATTTGTCTGAGGTTATATTTAGCTGTATTTTATTTTGTAACTTTATTGACAGTGTCAACCGCGTGATGTCGCCCAGTCTGGAGCAGCAATAAAGCTGAGACTGGACCTATTTGGCACCACAGCATAGGTACATTGTTCGTTATAATTTTTTATCTCTTCTTTTTTTATTGTTTTTTATATAGAAATTAATTTTTGTTCCCCGTCTCGTTCTTTGTTATCTATGCCTGTATGTGTGTTGTCTTTATTGCCTGTAACCGTGTTGTGTGTGTCAAATAAATATATTCTTATTCTATGCGCATAATGCGTATTCCCATAAGCGGCATGAATGAGCTTACAATCTGTCACGTATTGAATGCTAACTTCTACGAAAGAAGACTCTTGGAAAGAGAATTGTCTTACCATGAGCTGATTTATCCATGTCGACGGACGCGTCATTCGGGCGACTGTTTTCATCCTCTTCCTCTTTGCGCTCTGAAGGACTGTCGCGTTCGGACAATCGTCTTTCTCTGTGAAATAAATAGTTCTTTGTTTTCACCGTTACCAAGTGTTTTGCAGTACTTTTTTTAGTTATAATCTGACATTATTATTTAAAATAATTAGTAAAATGATTAAAAACTTTATCACCAGAGTTGGCCACTAACTCATAGCATAGCACTCATACGAACTTTTATGTTGAGAAGAGTGGAAAAAGAAATAAGGAATATGACGAATGATAGGGTATCATAGGAAGATATGAAGTGAGAGAAGATCTCTTCCATTCCGTTATCGCATAATGTGGGCAGGCACATTATGGTGGAATAGGTCGCTGTAATTACCTCTGCGGTGACATCTCAAGACTGCTGCGGTTGCTGTCGGGGGTAGTAGGCGGCGTGTTGTCCACAAGCAGACGGCCGCGACCCCAGCCTGCCGGCCGCTCGCCCGCGGCCGCCGCGCGCGACGGACCCTCGCCGCGACGCTCTTCTGTTACACAAGTGAAAAGACTAACACAACTCTACAATATCCTCAGTGACTCGTTAAGAGCCCGCAGTACCCCAGGCTGAATTCAAATTTGGCTAGCACCGCGCAGTTGTTTATAATAATAGTTCGTGTTTTTCTTCAAAATAAACTAATAGTTCCCTAAGAACAATACCTATTCAATACAAGAAGACAGGTAGCCTTCAATAAGGAAAAATTCTGACTCAGTCTGTTTAAAAGAAGTCGGCTTTGAAGTAAGCAAAACCACAGGGTAAAACACGAATTACGACACTACCTTTAGCAAGATGATGCGGAGGCGCAGACGCAAACGGCATGTGGGGTCGTTGCCGAGCCGGTGCCGGCTCCGCGTCCGGCGCCGGAGAGCCCGGGATGGTCTCCTCGCAGAGTAACAGCGATATATTGCTGTCCTCTTCTTGCACAGGCGCGGGTACCACCGGCGCTACGGGCGCGGTCGATGTACTAGCGGATGCGACGCGACCGCTACCCGCTACTACTACGCTTGCGCCTGGAAACAACACATTCATGTCATTATATTGTCGCGTTCAGAGATAAGACTCTAAACGCTACACGTTAGACACAATATGGCAAACGTAGTGTGTGTGACAAGGACAGGAGAGACTGTTTGGGAGTGTTTAAACGCAGCATAATGCAGCGATTATTTGCAACCTCACGGCGCGGTGCAAACTTCTGCAGAATGTAGATATGTACTTGGAAACTTGAATTGGACGTGGCTTTGACCAGCCTCTTAGATCTGTTCAAAAGATCGTGACATTGTTTCCTGTTTTGTATTTTTTCCACTGACTCCAGCCTTATTCGCTATTATTACAATCTTCATACAAACTCACTGTTTAGGGTTTTAACCTGGACATTCACTAAATTATAACTACTTATGGAATCAACTCATTCGTAGTTGATAGGGTTCAGCAGCCTTATTGTCTAACTTGAAATCCATTCCCAGTTAGTTTTCTGTGCCTATACTTATTTTTTTTTTGTTATTGTTTGTTTTATGTTTTACAATAAAGATATATTGTATTGTATTGTTGTATAATCCTAATTGTGCTCAATCAATCACACAATACGAAAATGACGTGTTTTGTCATTTTCATGTTATGTGATTGGTTGAGCTCAATTGGGATGATAACTGGAAATGGCTTTCAAGTTAGACAATAACCGGCTTACCATAGAACGTGACATAAAGTTATTCCACCGAATAAATCAAGAATAACCATACATTTTGACAGTTTACACTCCGGAATAACTTTATGTCTCGATGTCATCGTTGCGAATTTTTCGGGCCCTCTCTTTAGATTTTTTTACAAAAACTTATCTATGTATTCAACAAAAAAATATATAACATAAAATGTTACGTACTATGTTTCCTTTCATTCTTGCATGCATCTTCCAGCATAAGAAGTGATTCCCCAGCGCTCCATTCTCCCGGCGACTTTCCAAGATGCAACGCTCGCAAACCCGCGCTGCCGGCAGATGGCGCTGTACGGGAAGCGTCCGAACTGCCGCCATTGCCCCACTCTTCCAGAGATAACTTGTCGATGATTAGCCTGCGACACCAATAGCAACAATAATACCAATTAGAGAGTTTCTGAGAACACAGTATGCTTAAATGGTGATTGAAAGAGTTCAGAATAGGTACGTATTTAGTATAACCGCGCGTTCACACTAACAAACTTAGGATTTAAGAGTAACGATATTCTGAAAACAAAAATGTATGACCCTCATTCTGCAAGATATAAAACAGCGAAAAACGTGTAATAAATGCTGTTGGATAGATATTTTTAAAAATAATATAGGTGTAATAATATACAGATTTAAAAAACATTGGAGAACTAAATCTTACCTTCTGCTCGAGTCATCAGAGTCACTAGATTCGCTTCTATCTTCAGATAGGAAAGGTATTGAAGACGCTGGCAGCGGAATATTCGCCACCGACACGACTGATTGATTGATGGCGGCTGACTGATTGATCTGACTCGATAACTTCTGTATGGTGTCACTCAGCACTTTATTATTCTTTCCAGCGACAACACTCAGTGGCAAGTCCGCAGCAACGCTCTTTCTCCTTTCCAGAATGCTCAAAGGGCTTTGTAATCTTGGAGTCGTAGATCCTTCCTTCTTCTTTACCTCTAAAGTTTCCACTTTGTCTATCATGTTAGACGGCTCCCCGAATATAGATTCCTCTTTCTTGGGCGGCTCGATCTTCACCACTGGTTTGATAGGTTCAGTTTTTGTGAAACTTGTTCTGGGTTCAGGCGATATGGGAGACAATTTGCTATCAGGTTGCGCCGGTTTTAGAGTTTCTGCTTTAGGAGTTATGGGGCTGGAGCGGTTGTCTGATGGCGGTGGAGACATCGACAGCCTCTTGGCGCTGCTGATAGCTTTGAGAAGTTTCTCAGCAATTTTAGGTCCCTCGGATTGTAGTAAGAAACCGGGTGGTGGCTCTGGTAGAACGTCGATCCGAGCCGGACTGTCTGGCTCTGATTTATCTTCCTCAGCGTCAATCAGAGGACTCGAAGGCGCATCAAGCTTTGCCTTCAAAGGCTCAGGATCCAATTTCTTAGGAGTAACGGTGATGGGCCGCTCCTTAGGTTCTGACGAGGGAAGAGGTATGGAAAGAAGTTTAATCTGATTTTCCTTCTTTATTTCCTCTGTTGTCTTCTCTTTAGCATCTGCAAGAATACTGGTGCTAGGAATAGCCGGCATTATTATAGGCGTAGTTTCGAGTTCGATTTTTCTTATCTCAATCTTCTTAGCTACGTTTATCTTTTCAGGTAGTTCAAGCTTTTTGGGTGTTTCAGGTTTCTTTACGACTTCAGCTTTCTTTATATTTTCAACTCGCTTGGTAAAATCAATTTTCTTGAAGAGTTCAACTTTCTTGGGCACGTCAACCTTCTTTGATAGAGGTATATTATCAAGTTTTTTGGGAATCTCTGCTTTTTTGGTTGGCTCTACTTTTTTCATAGGTTCTACCTTTTTTGGTGTTTCAACTTTCTTAGGCGGTTCAATATTTTTAGGAGGGTCCACTTTCTTAGGGAGTTCAATCTTCTTAGGAGTTTCCACTTTCTTAGGAGGATCCGGCTTCTTGGTGACTTCAGGTTTTTTCAAATGCTCACTCTTTACAGGGCTTTCAATCCTCTTTGGGACTTCAACTTTTTTAGGAACTTCTATTTTCATAGGTATATCAATATTCTGTAATGGTGGCGGACTATTTGGCGGTTTCGGAATACTTTGTAAATCTACTATCGTAGTCGGCGGTGTTTTGATTTCTTCTTTCATTTCACTGTCATCTTCATCCATAGGTTTCGATTCATCGTGAACTGAAGACGATGAGGATTTAGATTCCTCTGTGCTGCCTGTGGTCGGTGATATTGATTTGGACTCTTCATCGTCTTCATCGTCCTTCATGGTTATATCCTCGGATTCATCTGATGATTGTTCGTCATCAGCAGGGCTGTCCGGTGAGTCGTCTATCAGTTGTCTCAGCTTCGAAACCTTGCTTTTCTTAGAATATGTTTCTTGGTTTTTAGCTGGAGTGAAACCTTCGAATGTTGGGCCGGAGCTCCCGTCACCGTGGAAGGAATCATCGTCAAGCGAGAATAGGTCGTCCTTAGAATCGTCTTCAGGGCTTTGCCTTCCGACGCCAGTTGCAACAGCGAAGTCTCTATACGGCGATAGAGACGGAGATCTGAGGCTGGCCGCTCGCGGCTTCATTGGGTCCTCATTGATCTCCTCGCTCAGAGACTTGGAAAGTGCGGATGTATATTTACTGGGAGATATATCATCGAAGATGCGATGTGTTCTCTTCTTCTTTTCATCGTGTAGTTCTAATTCAAACGGTTCTGGTTCCTTGAACTCATAAACATCTTCTTCCTTACCTTTCTCCGTTTGCAGAGGTTCAGTCGGAGGGATCGGTATTTGAGTGGGACTTATAACCGTCTCCTTATCGGAAGGTTCTTGTTTGATATCTTCCGGTTCTTGTTTGACGGTGTTGAAGCCTTTGAGCTCAGATCTTATTTCGTTGAGATCGTAGTCGCGTCCTTGGTGAGAGGCTACGCTGAGGCGAGGTTTCTTGGCGGGCGAGACGTTCGTCGGCGTCGAGATATTTCGTACGGGCCTCTTGCGGGGTTTACTTGAACTACTACTGTCACTGGATTTTGTATCCTTCGATCCCGGAGCTGTACAAATATTTAAATTCAAATGTGGCATATCATAACGCTTAAGAAAATCACATTCCTCTTTTAATACATATAATTTGACAATATATATATATATATTATTATTTTTTTAATTAGCCTAAACTGTCCCACTGCTGGGCAAAGGCCTCCCCCGTCACCTTCCACACCTCGCGATCTTCTACATTATATTAAAAATTAAAAATGTTTTCCTTACTGCTAGCATTGGATTTATCATCTAACTTCTTGGGAGGCCTCTTTATGTCCTCATCGCTATCCGAAGTGTCCGAGTCGGAGATTGCTGAAGATTCTGAAAAGTACATAAATTTTATTTATTGCCATTTCAGATAGAAAATCATGAACTTCGCTGATATTTTAAAAACTTACCTTCGGTTCTCTTAGCTCTAACACGTCTACTCATGCTAGATCCCTGCAATATGGAAACACATTAGTACATTTTTTTTTAAAACAAGCCTATATTATAAAATGTTGCGGACCTTTTTATTCCTGGCCTCATTTTGGGACACATTGACGGCGATCCGCTGTGGTTTGATCCACTCATCGTATCGAGTGTTCCAGCCAGTGTAGTGTACGCGCAGCATGCCTTCTGCCGATATCTCTATCACCTTCGCCTCATACGTCACCTACAAAACACCTCGCATTTAGAAAGATACTGAGGTCATAGGGTATTTGACACTGAAAAACATTCTGAATGATGAAGGGCTGTGCAGAGAACCCAGATATTGGTATAGAGCATTATTGATTCAATATTTGGGTTTGATCCTGAGTTCCAGTCAAATGGCGTGCATCAGACATCAAGATGATAGTTTTCTAGGGTGACGTCAAATTTGGTGAACAATTTTGGAGTTAACTTTTGGATCTCGCAAATCTACGACGGTCAACAAACAACTACTATGTGAAGAGCAAAAGTGCCACATAAATGATATCAAAATAAAATTCAATTATTTCCGTACAACAACAAAGGCACTCTTAGAGAAACAGTCAAATACCCTATCTATTATAAACCTCATAATTAAAGTTTATTATTTTAACCTGTGATGTCCTACTGGAAGGCAATGGACGCGCGAGCTTCCTTCCAGGTTTTTCGATCTTTCGTAAAACCTTAAAAAAATGTTGATAATATTTTTACTAAAATTACTCCAATGAGATATTCGCATAGCATAAAACAAAGGAATTTAAATTCAAAATAAAACAAAAATTTTTAAAGGAGCTGTCTGGATGGGGGATATAACAAAACACAATCATTGAAATTACGAAGCTGCAAGGAAAAGGATAGGACAAAGGATGCATAGAAAATCAGAACAAAATCAAACATGGCTCATACAAAAGAGACAGTAGAGTACCTTTACCTTAGACTCCGACTGTGTTGGCCCATAGTATACTTTCAATTTATCGCCAACTTGAGCTTTCACTCCAGAAACTATTCTTGGTGGTGTTGGTTCATTTGTAGAAGGCCTGAAATACAATACAGTTCTATAGGTCCTAGGAACCGAATTAGTGCAAGAGATCAGTGGATCCGAAGTGTTCCGTGATAGAAAATATCGGACGTATTAAAAATTACCATTGCAATTAGTGGTACTACGAGTATTAAATCATACCTTAGGCTAGTAGCCAACTCTTCCGAATAACATCATACACTTTAGGAATTCGATAGCTTACAACTTCCAAATCGCAAGTGCAGATAATACAATATTATAGTTTTTTAATTTCAGTCCATGTTCAGAAAATACAAGTGTACTAACGGCCCCCTTACCATGACCACGCTATCTCCACGTAAGAATCTTAGAGCTTAAGGCACAAATGGTTTTGGAACAACTTAAATAAATTAAATTATACAGATTAAATTGAATTGAAGAAACAGTCAAAGTCTTAACAGACAAGACGGTTTAGGCCAAAGCAAAAGACCGCAATAAAACTCAAAATCATCCGAACGAAAATGTCATTTTCTCTAATCCACCCTTCGATATTCTACCGTAGAGATGGCGTGGTCGGTCATGCTAGGGGGGCAGGTTTTTTTTATGATGAATGGGTCGGCTCTTGACCTCGAACCAGCCTTACATAGGCAAGAATGAGGTCTACGATGGAGCGAGTCTACAGAGCCGTGTTGGCCGAATGGGGTTGTACCTCGACTTTCAATCCGAAGGTCGTGGGATCGAATCCCGGCCGTGCATCAATGGATTTTGCGTTTCGTAAAATTTATATGCGCTTTAACACGAGCTCTGAACGGTGAAGGAAAACATCGTGAGGAAACCAGTTAGTATTCTTACAGGCGGCGATGGGCTTGCAACCTGTCACGTATGGAATACTAACTTCTGCAAGATGTGGGCATGTATCAAATATGTATTTGTACATGCCTCTGACTACCCCCTTAGACATCTTCAAAGGATCTGGAATATAAAGATCTGAGAGAATGTCTACCGCGCCTTGGGGATACAGTCGTGACCCTGTTTACGTTTACGTTTTATTATACATAGAAACACCCAGACCCGAGATAAATATTTGCAGATCATACAAACATTTATCCCGCAGCGGGGATCGAACCCGCAACCTTCTGCGTCCCAAGCGGGCTTTCACTCACTGCGCCACGGAGGTCGTCAAGTATGAACTCTCTTCTTAAAAACAACAGGGTCGTAGCTCAGCGGAAATACAGACAAAAACTTCAATAAACTCACTCAGTAGTCTTTCTCTTCCGTGGACGTTTGCTACTGTTAGATGCAATGGTGTTGCCGCTGCTCGCCGAGTTGGCACTTTGGCTGCGGCGACTTTGCATCTTCTTCGTAAGAGGTCCGCATCTGAGTCAAGTAAGCAAGTTCGTATTGTGTCAGTGGCCAATTCTGGTGACGGAGTTTTTAGGCCGCCTTAAGGCCTCCGTCATGGCTTAACGACTAAATAGCCGGGACCGACAATTTAAAGTGACAACGAAGCACGGAAGCGCTCAGATGAAAATGCCACAGGTGGTCACCCATCCACTTACGGACAGTTTAGAACGTTGCTTAACTTCGACGATCTATCAAGAGCGTCTAAGCAAGCAAGAGCTTCATAAGAAATATATCATGAGATTGCGTAAAATAGTGAGAATCTTATCCAGAAACCTTAACGCGATCTCCTTGAATTACATCGAGTAATAGAAGTTTCAGAAAATCACTGCAAGGAAAAGGAACTTTGAGATGAACTTAAAATCCCTTCACACAGGTTTGAAGGAACTAGTGACACATTATTATCAATACTAACTTAAAAATACAATTAAAGTGTCTGTCTGTGATTTCAAAATAACTATGTTTTCTCATATTATAGTTATTTACACGAACACAAACAAGCTTTTTTTAAAAATTTTATCTGTTTGTCCAGGCTAATCTTATCTAACCGGGAACGGCTGAACCGATTTTAATGGCACTTTCACTGAAAGATTGAGGTTACATATAGGCTACTTTTTATCCCGGAATTCCCGCGGGATCGGGATTTACGAACCCACGCGAACGAAGTCGCAGGCACAACTGTATAAATAAATAAATAATGCTGGACATTTCACACAGCATCATCTAGCCCCTAACTAAGCAAAGCTTGTACTATGGGAACCAGATAACTGATATACTACTTATATACTTTTTGTTTGTAAATACATACATATTATACATAGAAACACCCAGACCCGAGATAAATATTTGCAGATCATACAAACATTTATCCCGCCGCGGGGATCGAACCCGCAACCTTCTGCGTCCCAAGCGGCTTTCACCCACTGCGCCACACGAGGTCGTCAAGTATAAGAAAATATTACCTTGAAATTCTTCCAGATACGGAACTATCGCTGTCGGTGGAGACATGATGCCGCCTCGACGCTCGCGACACACTTGGCCCAGCGCTTTCACCTGAAAAAAAAAATTCCGCCTACTTATGGACTATTTGTTTATATCAATCAGCTATACATTTGTGAAAACTTATAAGTTCATACTTTTGTTAGCTGTAACATAAATAAGATAAATAATGGGTCAATGTTACTTCATCACATCACCCGCCTTTACGAATGGAATGCTTAATATGTACTGAAAATATGAGAGAACTTGGTATCTTTTTGGATAATCCTCAGACTATGCTGACAAGACCTTCAAAATATTTTGATTTTAAGTATCAAGTAGTAATACAATGTCTACTGTTGTGTATTGTGGTGACTTGTGTATTTGACAAAAAAGAGATCACAGTGTTTTAAAATGGCTGCTACATTTCAAAACTAGGATACAACGACACTATGGCCCTTACTAATAAACTTGACATAAAGTTGTCATGCATGACATAACTTTATGTCCAGTTTAATAGTAAGGGCCTATGCTTATATCAAAAAGGGCAGAACTGACTTACTTTTACCCAAAAGTGGCCTCCGTTTAGGCGTCCGTTCGCTCTTCACCGGCGTTATAGTCCGCGCCTTGGACGCTGAGCGCGGTCGAGGTTTGATCACCAGTACTTTCTCCTCACTAGTCGTGGTCGATGTACTTTTCTCTCGCTCCTTGTGACTATCCTTTTCTTTCTCCTTTTCCTTCTCCCTCTCTTTCTCGCGCTCTTTTTCTTTTTCCTTCTCTTTCTCTCGCTCTTTTTCTATTTCTTTATCCTTCTCCTTTTCCCGTTCCTTTTCTATTTCTTTCTCTTTCTCACGCTCCTTCTCTTTTTCCTTTTCTTTTTCTAACAACCTGTTTTATAAAAACATTGTAAAAATTACATAATTACGTAATATTAAGCCCATCGTTGTAAAAATACAGGTAGGTATTCTAAAGTCCAATCCAGCATCAATAAAAAAGTGAAATGCCACTTACTTTGGTGCATTCACGATAAGCGGTTGATTGTCCGCGCTGTCCTCTTCGTCGCTTATTTGTGGTTTGTCCTTTTTATCACCTTTTTCTGATTTGTCGTCCTTTTCACTTCTATCCGTCTCACTCTTGTCTGAATCCTTGTCTTTCCCTCGCTAAAAATTAATAAATAAACTTAACAAATAATATTAAATCAATAAACTCGAATGGTTTGCTAAACGTCTGACTGCAATCTTACCTTGTTTTCAAGATCCATTTATTAATTACTAGCTGCGCCCCGCGGTTTCACCCGCGTAAGTCCCGTTCCCGCGGGAATATCGGGATAAAAAGTAGCCTATGTGTTAATCCAGGGTATCACCTATCTACATACCAAATTTCAACCAAATCGGTCCAGCCGTTTTTGCGTGAAAGAGTAACAAACATCCATACATCCATACATCCATACTTACAAACTTTCGCCTTTATAATATTTATAGGATTGTTTTGTAAATAAATACAGACGCTTTATTTATTATACGAGTACATCATCAGCCCGTTTGCACTATTCCCGCGGGAATATCGGGATAAAAAGTAGCCTATGTGTTAATCCAGGGTATCACCTATCTACATACCAAATTTCAACCAAATCGGTCCAGCCGTTTTTGCGTGAAAGAGTAACAAACATCCATACATCCATACATCCATACTTACAAACTTTCGCCTTTATAATATTTATAGGATTGTTTTGTAAATAAATACAGACGCTTTATTTATTATACGAGTACATCATCAGCCCGTTTGCACTAGTTGGGTATTAGGCCTCCTCTCGAACCATTATTGTCTGTTCCATAATATTATTTATAATTTAATATTTTACAAATAAAAAAAATATTGTTAACAAAGATTTGGTCAGGCTCATATGAACTTACCAGAGTAGGAGGTCCAGTTGGAGTGGAACAGGTGGAGGTCGGCAGTTGTTTGTCTCGGTCGCGGATGAGCGAGCGGCCGGCGGGCGGCGTGCGAGCGCCGCGAGGATGCGCCACTAACGTCACGCCTAACTTGCGGTAGAAGTCTTCGAAACTGTGCAGGAATCTGATGAACGCAAACAATTACATTTAAATCAGGCCTCTTTTTCTACTATTATGAATGCGATTTTTGGATGGCTGGATGTTTGTCGCTCCTCCACGCTGAAATAGCTTAAATATTGGCTTTGGAGGAAGGCGGACGCTTCATCATTAACACAAAGGCTACTTTTTATCCCGGAAATTAAAGTATAGACTGTTGGTAACACCCCGTAACACTACAGAGTTATTACTAGTATCTGATAATACTGGATACAGAAATCGAAACTCCCTGTCCCTCAAGTTCTCGATTGAGTACTTTTGGATGAGGAGCGAGTATGAAAATTATGATTTATTTATTAGTTCACCAACACAGAGTACACCTTATCATAAAATATGGAAACTAACAACTATTCTTTCTGAGTGTCTCTAGGTATAGTCTATAGGTGAAGACGGAATGATATTGAGTAATGAGCGAGTAACATAATGATGATCATAACTTTTTTTTTTCTTCTGTGTTGATCTGCAATCAGTCTCGCGACTATAAGCGGATGTGTTGTCAGTTGTTGTAGTTTGTGGCTCGTGCTCCACTTTTGGAGCGCGACGACTTAGGCATTTGCTAACTTCTTTGGTCTAGCGTTTGGATGTCTTTTCTCTTCAGTCTTTTTTGGTAGCTCTGTTGAAGCAGCTATTAAAAAAAGTTTTAAAATGAGAATGTGAGCTACTTACTTTTTATAAGCCTGCTTGCATAGGTTTGTGATACTTGTAGTTACGGGATGAAAGCCCATCTTGTCGGCAATCGACTTCCACTGGTTCTGATTCGTAACCCTGTTGTAACCACCAAGCTTTTGTACTACCTGAAACCAACATACCTTAGCCACAAAAGAAGAAAGATAATATATTAAAATGTTCACTTTTTTGTAAGGCATACACATCTCAATAAGATGATAAATATACGTAGATTAGAAGTAGATAAAGTTACCCTGAATAATCGGTATAAATCAATATCCCGGTTGGCGATAGTCGGGTTACGATTGAGCGGAGTTCCGCGGTCATCCATAAACTTGTACAGCTGAGCGACGAAATGGTCTTTCTCCTCGCGAGGCTCATCGTCTGAACTCTGTAACAAAAGAAATTGTAAATGTAAGTTGTGCGACTTTACTATGATAGTACATAAGGTAAATAAAGACAAGAGAGAACAGAGAAGAGGCTTCACGAAGATTAAACCAAATATATACCAAGTTTGTTAGCAGATTGATGAACAACTGCTAATTTTATTTACGTGACAAGCAATCGCATTACCTCATATGTGAACGAATTTGAATTAAATTCGTAATGGACGCCGGATTAACGCATTAAGTTACTTTTCATTCAGGAAAAGTGAAGTATTCAGGGACAAGTACCCACAGGGCGCAGCTACTATACTTCTCGTCGCTTCACCAGCTCTTCCTAACCAGTTTGGATATAAAAAGTGTCTCAAAGAGGCTCCTAAGCTAACTGCTATGATGTAGAATAGAATAGAATATATCTTTATTGAAAAATACCTAATAACAACAATATACAAAATGAAATAAAGAGAAACAGAAAATGTAGGATGTAGGTCTGTTTCTGAACTTACTGGCTGCCAAGAAGTCTGACGCAGCATATTCTATATATTCTACCAATAGACACATAGGCTGGTTGAGGAATGTAAAGAGAGACTTATGAGACCGACATGTTTGATACTCAACTAAGCTCTCTAAATTATTAAAATAGATAAAAAAAGAGGCTCTTCTGTAGCTAGTACAAGCTTTGCTTAGTTTGGGGCTAGATGAAGCTGTGTGAAATGTCCAGCATTATTTATTTATTTAGTATAAAAGAAATGCTTACATCGTCCGAAGTATTCCTCGGCTCATTGAAGAGTGAGTCCCGATCCCAGTGCGGTGGCAGTACTCCGTTGTTGAGATACTGTAACGCTGCCTCCACGCCGGCCCACTCGAGCGGAGCGCTGCCTTTGCGGAACTCACGCGCCTCCTTCTTAGGGACTGTATAACTGTAAGATTAAATGTGTTACGCCATAGAAGACAGACGCATAAGAGCCGACCTCGGAAACGTTGAGACGACATCGCCTTCGAGAGAGATTGGTTGAAAGTGATGGAAGAGTTTTGGGGAGATCTTTGCCTGGATGAGATAGTGTAATATAAAAAAATAAAAAAATTATAATAATAATAATATGTGAATGTTACTATAATACGGATAAATAAAAATGTAAATATACTAAAAAGTGTTTAACTGAACCAATTTAAATAGGTCGGTTGGTGTCACAAATTCTAAAAAAGCTAAGGAACAAAAACTCTCGGGCGCCAGACACCAGACCGATAATATATAAATAAATAGAAATAAAAATAAGAATACCTGGATAAAGCTCTGCGCCAGATGAACTTCTAATCTTAGGGCGGGGGAAATGATACAATCTGATGTTGTTATTGTACGAGTCTTTTAATGCATAGATAGTTCCATAGATTCTATGATATGTTCAGGGGGATGGCAATAATTATATCAATTTAATTAAACGGAAATTACATCTAAAAGAAAAACAGAACTGAAATTATATCTAAAAGTAAAACTGAACCAATTTAAAAGAAAAACTGAAGTTACATTTGAAAGAAAAACCGAAGCTGAAGCTGAAGCTGAAGCTATTTAAAAGAAAAACTAACCTGAAGCTATTGCAATCTTGTAAAATTTTAAAGGAAAGGTTATCCGTTTAAGACGGCCTAATTAAATTTATTTTTATTCAAATTTTATAATTCACCATAGGTCGAACAAATTCTGCTGCGTCGGAAGTGTCTCCATAATTTTAAATTCCATAAATTTTAACCCAAAATTAATTCCAAAGTAAAATAAACACCCGTTTGTCTGAAACAAACAAACTCCGTTCAGAATACAAAAGTGGAAACCAATTTATTTGCCCCTAACTGAAAGATGTTGAGATAACTTACCCGGGCCAGACTTTCAAAACAGCTCCAATCAGTATTGCATCCGACTCAAGCTTCTGTTAACGAAAAAAACAAACTATTTGAATCCGCCATTTTCCACACAAACACGACATGTTTGCATGTCATCGAAAAATTCACTCACCAATAAATCATCGCTCCAAAATCTAAATAGTCTATCGCCTTTAGGCGATTATAGACCCAAAATCAGCAAACCATTGTTTAGATGAACACCAAATCGATCAAATAAATTGAGATTTAAAATACAAGAAAAGCATTCGATTAGAACGCCGAGAAGAAAGTGACTTCCCTTCCCTTGCAGAAATTGAGGTTAAGAAAAACTGTCAAACAAAACAAACTTCAGATGCCTGGCTGTCAAAAATGCTACTGTCACTTGAACGTCAAGCAAGACAGATCGCTTCCACTCTGAGCACTGGTCAATTATGATGTTTCTGTAACAGTTGGAATAACAACGTTACATTACATACCATCCCAAAAAAAATAAAAGAAAGGACTACTTTCTTTTATGCCAAAAAGACTCATAAAAGATTCTACAAAACTCTACAAAAAAGACTATAAAAAAACTCTCTAAATGACTCTACAAAACTTTATCAAAAACTCTACAAATGACTCTACAAAACTTTGTCAAAAACTCTACAAAACTCTATCAAAAACTCTACAAATGACTCTACAAAACTTTGTCAAAAACTCTACAAAACTCTATCAAAAACTCTACAAAACTCTATCAAAAACTCTACAAATGACTCTACAAAACTATACTAAAAACTCTACTAATGTGGACTTGCACGCTCTGAACAAGGAAGTGCTAGAGAGACAAGAACACAGAAGATTCCAAAAACACCAAATCTTATCAAATCTAAACTAGCTAGAAAGACAAAACTCTTAAACACATGCAACCAATAGAAAACTCTATCAAAGAATTTCAAACCTAAACTGACAATCACAACAAAACGTTTCAAAAGTGCGACTAGACAACTTTGTCGTCGACTCGGACAATTTTAATGTAAAGGTCACAAAAATTAAATTGCAACAAATGATCCCAAAAGAATCTTAAAGTGCGGTTAGACTTCCTAGTCACCGACTTAAAGTGATACAATTCATTTAATTTAAATTTAAACCAAAACATGCAAAATAAATAAAATTACATTCTGACCATAATATGAAGTGCGGTTGGACACCTACGTCACCGACTCGGTACAGAAAGTTACCAAATTACCAAACCAAAGTCAGTAAATTCTCACATGGGAAAAATGTGATTTCAAAATTTTTTGTCCGACACACGAAAGTGTGCAAACACGAAAAAATTTGTGTATTGTGATCGGCTCAACTCTACCAATTTTCCGGGCACAATACAACAAAAGGTTGCGGTATTCAAACGGAAAAGAATGAACACGCCAAAAAAACAACAAGAGTACTGTGATCGGCTCAACTCTACCAATATTCCGGGCACAGCAGCACTTGGGAAAAATTGATTGTGAATATTGTGATCGGCTCAACCCTACCAATTTTCCGGGCACAATAACACGCAAAATAGACAGAACCAGAGGGAAAAATCTGAGAACCGTGTCCAAAAATGTTATGGAATATTATTCCAAAAAATGTCTAATCAGGGTTATATCAAAATGTCAAGTCCGAGAAAACTAATCTAAAATTCAGACTATCACAAACAAACGACAAAAACTATCCTAACCAATATAAGTCAAACAGACTCATCTAAAATTAGTTTGAGAACAACCGAACAAAGTTCTCTAAAAATATACAAAATATACAGAATATACAAAATATACAATAAGATCTTTCGATGTTGACAATAATGAATGAAGCTAAAAGTTATTTAAACCAAAAATTACCTAAGTTATTTTTTGAAACTTAATTGCAAAGTTTGATATATTCATAAAAATTCCTTTCATTCTTCCTCACACAAACAGCTATATCCAAACATACATCAATCTACACTCTTCATCTACAAAAGCTGAATCAAACAAACACATCAAAACAAAGTTAAAAAGTTTAAAGGCCAAAAAGTTTAAATTTTAATATTTAATTATATCTTTAATGTGATAACGACCAGAGGTGTTTTTATTGAGGTCTTTCAAAAGGTAAACATTATTAGAAATTTTTTCAATAATTTCGCATTTAACAAACTTAGGCGCAAATTTTGCCGAAAAATATAAAGGAGCATTAGACTGAACAAAACTTCTCCTCCAAACTATATCACCTACACCAAAAGAAATGACTTTCCTCCCTATATTATAATACCGAGCGTTACGCTTATAAGCTTTTAATAAGTTAGCTTGAACTTTAACAAAAATATCACTAAGTGATTTAAGAGAAAATGCAAACGAATTTCTTTCACCAAAACCAAGTTGACTTAAATTATCCAACGAATTACTAAAACGGTGTAAAGAAGCATCAAAAATTAATTCTCTCCCAAACATGAGAAAATTAGGTGTGAAATCTGTAGCAAGATTTTCACTATTATTTAAAGCTAATTGAACATGGGGCAAAAATTTAGACCAAGTTCGTTGATCGTTCATGACAAAACATGAAATACAAGTTTCTACAGTTTTATTGTACCTCTCAACAGGATTATTTTGTGGAGTATACAATGTATTATAAAATATTTTGGTTATATTATAACTTTTCATGAAATCTACAAAATATTTGGCAGTAAATTGAGTACCATTATCACAAACTATAATTTTAGGACAACCAAATTTAAGAAATATCTCTTTTTCGAATAATCTACAAATAGTTAAAGTTGTTGCTTTTATCATAGGAAATATCTAACAATACTTAGTGAAAACGTCCACAACCGAAAGAATGTATTTATGACCAGAATAACTTTTAGGCAAAATTCCAATTATATCCACCGATAACATAACCATGGGCCGATCTACTTTTTTAGGATTAATCATTAAACCAAAAGGTGGAGATGTCGAGTGTTTGTAAGCTTTACAAATGTCACAAGACTTAATATAATTTTGAACATCATTAAACATTCCGTTCCAAACATAATGTTGTTTTAATTTTTTCAAAGTTTTGTGAATTCCAAGATGACCTGAATTAATATCATCATGGTTTGACCTAATTGTATCCAAAATATGTTCTTTAGGAATAACAATTTTCCAATTTAATCTACTATCAGGATTGAATTTATTCTTACAGAATTTGTATAAAGTTTTATCATCAACTCTGTAATTTTTATATCTACAAGGAAACTTTTGACAATTAACAAATATCTTCTTATACCAAGGATCATCAATATCATCATCCGGTGAAACGATTTGAATAGAAGAAACTAAGATTGTGGCAACCGAAATCCTTGACAAAGCATCAGGAACTAAATGTAAAGAACCCTTTTTATGAATTATATGAAAAGTAAACTGAGAAATTCTAGCAGCCCATCTAGCAAGGCGTCCACTAGGATTATTTAATTTCAAAAGCCATTTCAAACACGCATGATCTGTAATAACAGTAAATTCCATTCCCTCCACATAAGGTCTAAAATGTTCTATTGAATCTAAAATTGCTAACAATTCTCGTTCTGTGGTACTATAGTTTTGTTCACATTTATTAAGAGATCTAGAATAAAATGCGATAGGATGTTGTTCACTATTATCATCCTCTTGACTCAAAACACTACCAATTCCAACAGAACTAGCATCACAATGTAGAAAGAAAGGTTTACTAAAATCAGGGCAACTCAAAACAGGCGAAGAAATTAAAACTTCTTTAAGATTTTGAAAAGCAATTTCTGCGTCATCGTTCCAAACAAGAGATTTCTTCGAGTTTTTACTACCAGCAGTTAACTTAGTAAGTGGCGAAGCAATATCAGCGAATTTATAAATGAATCTACGATAATAAGAACACAAGCCAAGAAAGCTTAGAATTAGCTGAAGGCAAATTCCCCTTAATCTGCTCGATCATTGTGTCGAAAGAATGCAACAAAGTAGGCACACAAGCTGAAGAAGTGTGAACGGCCAATTTAAGAACAGCACAACAAGTCCTCTCAGATTCACCTTCCTTTTCAACAGAAAAGGCAGAAGAAAACAGAGCAGGCGAAATTGAACTCTTTCATCCATAATGAGAACCAACCAAAAACAACCGCAAACAAAAGTTCAAGACTTCGAAGCAAAACCCTCAAAAGTTTTCAAAAATTCCGAAACAATTCCCTAAAATAATTCCGAAGAAATTCCTAAAGTAATTCCCAAAAATTCCCAAAATAATTCCGAAGAAATTCCTAAAATAATTCCCAAAAATTCCCAAAATAATTCCGAAGAAATTCCTAAAATAATTCCCAAAAATTCCCAAAATAATTCCGAAGAAATTCCTAAAATAATTCCCAAAAATTCCCAAAATAATTCCTAAAATAATTCCCATACAATTCCGCAAATAATTCTGAAAAAGGTTTAAGTTCAAAAGTTTCGATTCAAAATGTTATCAAAGTCAGGTGTTCGTTAAGGTTTCTAACCGAGATTGCAATAACCACTCACAAAAATATTCTTACCTGGTCAAAGTTTGAACCTTCAAAAAGAAGTGTGTGAAACATTCATTAAGTTCACTATCATTGGAAGTTAAATAATTTATAAGTTGAACTACTTTTAAATTTACACAAGTTAATTTTAAATTCATAAAAGTTAGTTTTAGTTTACAAAGTTAAAAGAACTAATTATGTTTATGTTAATTTTTAAACGACAAAATATTACAAGTAAATTCCAAATACAAAGTGTTCTAATAAAAAAGTTACTTGAAAACTTTTAGGTTACCCGTTCAACAATGAACCCATGTACAATAAGTTATTTTCAAGTTCACAAAAATCAAAGGTTAAACGATTAATGTATAAGATGTTTTCAAGGTTACACAAGTTTTACACATGTTGGCATGGAATAAACTGCTTCACAAAAGTTTTATCTAAACTAAATTATCACTACAACATATTAAATTGTTTTTCAAAATAAGTTTTCCACAAATATCCATAAATGAGTGCACAATACACTAAGACACTGTATTGTTATTCGTTTGTCAAGAAAATTAACCTCCTGTGATGAAAGTCACAAGGATTCAAAAAAGTTCCGAACCAAAGTTACAAAAGTTGTAAACAAAACTGTACTTAGGTCTAACAAATATAAGGTTGCAATAACTTACAGTTCCCCTGAATAACACATAGAATCCATTTCAAGTCCCTGAACGCTGGCGACAAATTGTAATATAAAAAAATAAAAAAATTATAATAATAATAATATGTGAATGTTACTATAATACGGATAAATAAAAATGTAAATATACTAAAAAGTGTTTAACTGAACCAATTTAAATAGGTCGGTTGGTGTCACAAATTCTAAAAAAGCTAAGGAACAAAAACTCTCGGGCGCCAGACACCAGACCGATAATATATAAATAAATAGAAATAAAAATAAGAATACCTGGATAAAGCTCTGCGCCAGATGAACTTCTAATCTTAGGGCGGGGGAAATGATACAATCTGATGTTGTTATTGTACGAGTCTTTTAATGCATAGATAGTTCCATAGATTCTATGATATGTTCAGGGGGATGGCAATAATTATATCAATTTAATTAAACGGAAATTACATCTAAAAGAAAAACAGAACTGAAATTATATCTAAAAGTAAAACTGAACCAATTTAAAAGAAAAACTGAAGTTACATTTGAAAGAAAAACCGAAGCTGAAGCTGAAGCTGAAGCTATTTAAAAGAAAAACTAACCTGAAGCTATTGCAATCTTGTAAAATTTTAAAGGAAAGGTTATCCGTTTAAGACAGCCTAATTAAATTTATTTTTATTCAAATTTTATAATTCACCATAGGTCGAACAAATTCTGCTGCGTCGGAAGTGTCTCCATAATTTTAAATTCCATAAATTTTAACCCAAAATTAATTCCAAAGTAAAATAAACACCCGTTTGTCTGAAACAAACAAACTCCGTTCAGAATACAAAAGTGGAAACCAATTTATTTGCCCCTAACTGAAAGATGTTGAGATAACTTACCCGGGCCAGACTTTCAAAACAGCTCCAATCAGTATTGCATCCGACTCAAGCTTCTGTTAACGAAAAAAACAAACTATTTGAATCCGCCATTTTCCACACAAACACGACATGTTTGCATGTCATCGAAAAATTCACTCACCAATAAATCATCGCTCCAAAATCTAAATAGTCTATCGCCTTTAGGCGATTATAGACCCAAAATCAGCAAACCATTGTTTAGATGAACACCAAATCGATCAAATAAATTGAGATTTAAAATACAAGAAAAGCATTCGATTAGAACGCCGAGAAGAAAGTGACTTCCCTTCCCTTGCAGAAATTGAGGTTAAGAAAAACTGTCAAACAAAACAAACTTCAGATGCCTGGCTGTCAAAAATGCTACTGTCACTTGAACGTCAAGCAAGACAGATCGCTTCCACTCTGAGCACTGGTCAATTATGATGTTTCTGTAACAGTTGGAATAACAACGTTACAATAGGTTGAATCAATATAAAGAAAAGCCTATTTCACCTGTAGATAGATTTGTCACAAGTTGTAGGAGTGTGTATGATGAGTAATCACTTGCACAACTCGCTGGGCCAGCTTATGTTTGCACGAAGCCAGTGACTTTGTCACTACGGTAAACAAGCGCAAGGCGAGTGCTTGTTGGCAGTGAAATGCGTTATTTTCACTGTATTTTTCTCGAATAAAATAAAACTACTAGTACTGCAATGTCTTTTTGTAGGCAAAGATTGCGTTTTTAGGCATGGACCGCTGAGATCACTTAGAATCGTCTTAAATCACTTACTATCTGCCATCTTTGAAAGAGCGCACTAAATAGTCCTCCTTCACTTTGATCTGCCCTGTAGGTGCTACCACGAGCGCTGGGAAGGCTGGCTGGTGTGGACGACGCCTTTCCGCGCCGCTGGCCGCTTCTACCAGAACAACGCGACCGACGTGCGGCTCGCGTTCTGCGCTATTGGTCTTCACGGGGCGGGAGGGGCCTTCGCCGTCGCTGTCGTCAGACCTGAGTAAAAGTATGGTCAGAATGGATACTTTGAAACATGTGTGATGATAATGTACTTGATGTAGAAAAGGTACCAAGTCCTCACTGCAAAATGTGCAACTATTTTATGGTACAAACACAGTTCTTGTATCTGTGGAAATTGGGAAGTTATGGGCTATTACAATAAAGCTAAGAGAAATATATTGCAACTTACTGAGCTCTGCCACGCCTGCCGCGCCTCCCAGCTATGACTGGCGTAGAGAAATGTTCAGGATGTGTAAGAGGCAGTTGATCTAAAGTTTCACTTTCATTGAAATGTCGTCCACTCTTCAGGCACAGAGCAGATCGCCGTAGCGTTGTTATGTCGCCATCATCAAAAACTGTGAACATTTAAAAATCTTTAGTAAGAAGAACTAACAGGTACCTATGTGAAGTAAGTCATTTTACACTACTGTAGAGATACAAAGGTCATGGTAACTGAACAAGAAGTGTGTGAATGTAGGTTGATATTTTCATAACTAGATCCAGTGAAGATGTTTTATTACTTTTCCTTATTCACTATCACCCTAAGTATTTATATTTAGTCAATTAATAAGCTACGGAATGGTTAAACTCAAGTAAATAGTTACATATGAGAAGGGAGCCTATACCGTGCAAAAGGTGATTCCTGGCTGATAATCATGAAGTCAATAGTTTATGTACCTATTGTTGTACTGAAATAAACAATCAACATTTTGAATTGAATTGAAAAAAAAAAAAAATGCATTATTATTGTAGTACTGAAAAAAGAAAAACACTTACCAACAGTATACTGACTGCAGTCCTGAATTTTAGTGATGATGGCTTCTATTGCATCTTTCTTAGGATCTTGCTTCACCTCAACATTACTGCCAATCCTCAGGGTACCTTTGATGACATCATCATTTACTGTGATTGAGCCACCTGCTTTGAGCGTTACCTGGAAAAGACATCATCGTTGAATTCTCAACTTCTGTAGTCTAGACTACTTCTATGGTCCCAACCACTTAATGAACAATGTGAATAGTTTTGTTAGTAACTAATTGGACATTAGAATAACAACTAGCTGTCTGTCAGTGTTAACCACATTCTATATAGGCTATATAGAATGTAGTTAACAGCAGGAAAATAAAGTTTTCCCGGGATAAAATAAAGCCTATATGTTTATCAGGGATAATGCAGGATTCAAATGGCGAAAGAATTTTTCAAATCAATCCAGTATTTTCGGAGCCTATTCAATTGAAACAAATCTTTCATCTTTATAATATTAGTTAGATAATATAGTGTAGCATACTTACTTTACATTTGATATTTCTCACAACTTTTTTGACCTTAGCTTCACAAAAGGCACCTTTGTACTTGGCACTGACATCAGTACCCACAGGCAAGTAAGGTGGATCATCCCCCTGCTGAAAAATTTGTAATTGAATCATAGAATAACATAACATTTGGATCAATTTATTATGTGGATCAGACATCATAAACAGCTGGCACTTACCATATTTCAGGAGGAAGTCTTGAACTATGCTAGGCTGACCTGAAAAATAAATAGATAATTAGCAATAATAACGGCTGATGATAAACAAAGTGCAGTACTAACAACCAGAAAGTAGCTGTTTCTCGTGAATTGTGTATGTCATGAAATTTTGTAGTAGACACTGTAGACAGCAACAACAAAGTAGGTACCTGCTACAAACAACAAGCAAACGAGATGGTGTTTTTTGGGCACAAAAACATTCAAATGTATACTCTACCGTAGCTAATGCATTGATAACCCACGAAATTAGAAAACGCCCCTGACCATTAGTAAATACTGAGGTGAAGTGCAGAAAGAAAGTAGATTGCGCGGCAAAGGCGTACTATGTTATTTACTTACAGGTTATAATTAAGCAGTTTGCGAAGTTAGGAGCCCAAAGATGGTATTATAAATAATAGTACACTAACACGTTTTCCATTTGAAGTTCTTTCAATAAAGGAATAATTTTCTGAACACTGCAGTCTCGTACACGACATCCATTTTCGCTTGCTTTCTCAAAACTGACGTAAAATGGTCAATGTTGCAATCAAAATCAAGAATTGACAATCAATTTTTTTTTACTTTATGTAACACTAAGCACTAATACCACTATCTACGTGTGAAGTACGACTTTTATATTATCTGTAGTTTAGTTGATGTAACCAGCTTTTTTTAATCTGTGTTTATTTTTTGTGACACAAATGAACATTGAACACGTCAAAATTAGTTTTTTCTGGCGAAATTCTGGAAAGATGTTTTGAAAATGTATTTACAGACGTTTATGGATTTTTGGATAGCTTAGAAATTTCTCTACAATACCACATAAAAAAGTTTTAGTGCGGTACAAATAAATCCACATCAAAATGAAGGCAATAGTGGCCACTGTGATCAGTCTTGCTCTTACGACTGTGGTCATTGGCAATGCCTACTACCAGAAGAAGCAGTTTTATCCCTCAATAGTTTATCTTACAAATTCTAACCCGAGCATGGCTGTAAGTACTATTATGTGGACTGGAATGAGGAACAATACTGGCCCAACTTAGTTGTTTCTGGATCTTGTTAGTTTTCTTGGTAGACCTAACACTTTCCAAGAGACTGATTCCCCTATTTTATAAAATCCATCACTTTGCTAAACAGCTGTGGGATAACATTGTTGTTCTGAGTTAGTACTGATCGGCTTTCATTAGAGTTGTGTACCAACTATTAATTACTAATTTCAGGTCATGTATTTACAAGGGTTCATATTAGTCTTATTGGTTGGTAAATTACTAAGGAAAATATTCTTCGGTCAACTGCGACCAGCCGAGTTTGAGGTGAGGACAAAAATTGTATTCTACGACACAACTCATTGTTATATTTGAACAACAGCTGCTTAAGTGATGTTTACATAAAGAATAACTAGTGATAAAATGTTTACTCAATTATCTCTTTCAGCATTTAATAGAAAGGTCATGGTATGCCATAACGGAGACATGCCTGGCATTCACTGTATTCAGAGATGATTTTAATCCAAAGTTCATTGCTCTGTTTACGGTGTTACTGTTCCTAAAAGCATTCCATTGGCTGGCGGAAGACAGGGTGGATTATGTGAGTTTTTCGAAATAGATTGTGTTTTAACAAAAATAGCATCTGCTTTATTGAATTGATTATGTCAATATGATAGTTATATAAATACATATTTTTGTTTTTAGATGGAGAGAAGTCCTGTTATAGGCTGGTTGTTCCACATAAGAATTCTCTCACTCCTGATGCTGCTGGCACATGCAGATTTCTACTTTATTCACCATGCATATCAGTTCACAGCTTCAAAAGGACCATCTGTACAGCTGGTCTTTGGTTTTGAATACAGCATACTGATTATTATGATAGTGAACATCTTGATCAAGGTAATAGACTTATTTGCATATTATTCTTTTAAACCGGTTATATATGACAAAGGACAACATGATTTTATATTCAGTTCAGTGACTGTTGACATTATTTAAATGAATGTTATTGTTTTTATTTTATTCCTTTGTTTTCAACATAATAATTGTTTTTTTTTTGTAGTATGCTCTCCATGCAATTGATTCTCGCTGGGAGGCTCCATGGGAAAGCAAAGCGGCAGTTCTCCTTTACACAGAACTGGCTATTAACTTTTTCAAAGTATTGCTTTACATTGGTTTTGTAGCAGTCATGGTCAGAATATACACACTGCCTCTGTTCGCTTTCCGACCAATGTATGAAACAATGAGGTGAGTTCTATCTATTACATACTTTCTGAAAATATTATCAGTCCCTTTCAATTTCAGTTATGCAAAAACGATTAGGTGAATTCTAGTTATAATGTGTATTGTTATACTTCTTATAGCTACTTCATATAGTTTGTAAATTTGAACTAACATTTAGGTTGTGTTACACCATCTTCATCCTTCACACTTATCTTCAAATAATGACCTCAAAAAACGAATACTACTTCTTAGTTGGAAGTTTTTTTGTTCCGTTTATATCTGCGATCAGTCCCATGACTATAAGCAG
This sequence comes from Epirrhoe alternata, assembly GCA_963565295.1. Classification (NCBI taxonomy): domain Eukaryota; kingdom Metazoa; phylum Arthropoda; class Insecta; order Lepidoptera; family Geometridae; genus Epirrhoe; species Epirrhoe alternata. The sequence continues at coordinate 4,782,929 of OY751393.1, forward strand.
GTGTGGTGTATGTGGTGGTCATTTAGAAGAAGAGCTCCAGCGAGTTATTCCTCTTTTGTTTTTCATCATGGATTCATGTCATGACAAATCCAGGTCTATGACGTGTCTTTTTAGCCTTTTAGGGTACCTTATTGTAAGCAACTTTGATGCCAAGTGATTTTGGTGGTTGCTTAGGCGCTTCTTGTATTTTGTTGCATACAGTTGTATTTCCTCTTTGACAGTGTTTGTATCCAGTTCGCTGTGAAGCTTGTGGATCTTTAGGATCTATGGAGCGTTCGATAAGTTTCTTAGGGATGCCATTTTGTGCTCATTGTATTATGGCCACATTTGACTTGCATGCTGATCCCCAAAGCTGTATGCTGTAGGTCCTTCAGCACCAGGTTCAGCACCACCTGGTACACCAAAAGCTTGTTGTTTAAGCTCAGAACTGAGTTTCTGCCTAGTAGCCCAGTTGGAAGAAATAAATAATTAAAAATAGCATTATTCACTTTTTCTACTTGATCAAAACATCTGATTGCATTAGTTACCAACATTCTAACATGAAAGTAGATTTATTACAGCAATATTTCCATCAATGTGCAAACTGCATATAATATTCACTCTAGCAGTTTTAATGTTGTTTTATTACAGTGCATAAGTAGCACAAAAATGCAACCTTCAAACGTGTTAATAGTTCTTGCAATTAATGAATAAATTGAATACTTATTTTCAACTTTGCATGATTTTCTTATGTATTCATGGTCAACTACAATCTACAAAGATTCTGTATGTTGGTAACTTTCCATACAGTTTTATAAAATGGGTTTTTAATTTATAAACTTGAAAGTTTAGTAAGTAAGAAGATTAAATAATAAGTACAATATCTCAAACACTGGTCAGCCTTCACAATTCTAAGAACATTATTTACAGTCTTAACTTCTCTTTTACGTCATTCTTTCCGGTCCCATGCGAGCCCACCCATCCAAGGGTTTCTTACTATTCTGATATAATTGTCCGAACAATGGACTAGGGGTCTGCCTCTTGGGTTCTCATCCCTGCAATTGATCATTATCGTCATCTTAGCCTGGTATCACCTGAGTTATACCTCACTTATATCTCTTGCATCTCACGTCAAAACATTACGACCTTAACCATGTCGGACGACCTCGATTGTAATTGGTCAAGGACTTACTAAATCCACCATCACCATCCAGCCTGGTATTGTTATTTTTTATTAAGCTCCACTGCTGGGCAAAAGTTTCTCACTAATGTTATTGTTATATTTCCAGGAGCTTCAAGAAAGCGTACAATGACGTGGTTCTGTCTCGTCGCGCGATACGCAACATGAACACCCTGTATCCGGACGCGACGGCAGCCGAGCTCGCTGCCGCAGACAACGAATGTATCATCTGCCGGGAGGAGATGCACACTGGTATGTAACAGGCTGATACTTACTTTTGGAGCGGATGAATAGTTGAAGAGTGAATGCATGCTGTGCCGACCCCACGTAGCGTGGGCTAATGGCAAGGGAATTACTTACTTTTCTCTCAGTCAACATCAAAAGTACATAAATAACACTCAACAGATATCGGTGTTTTATGGCTGGTGTGACCAAACAAAAATACAATCCATTTAAAAATCATGTTTAGATAATCTAGAATCAAGCCTATTGGAAACTCAGTCCGCAATCTACATATACAGCCATTTTTGTCGCAAAACTTACCAACATTCACATTTTTAGGTATATAAAATTGGTGGCCTATTTTGTTATTGGCTTCGTTAGCCTAGCTAAGTAATCCGATTGTGTGTACAGGTGAAATGACGTAAACACATTTGCCTTAAATATTGTATTTTAAAATATAATCTCTATCGTAGGGTACAACTGAATTAATAAAGCGCATCGGGCGGTTTCACATTTATCTCTATTTCCGATCGACTTTTAGGTAGTAATTATATCCCTTCATCTATCCTAGTATAGTATTAACACTTTGATTGCAGTCCTTGATGTATTCTGAAATAGAGAAAAATACGCAACTCCGAAGCACTTTATTAATTCAGTTGCACTGTACATATTATAAATTGCCTATTAATAAGTATATCAATTAATTAATCATTTACTACTAATTAGGCCTAATTTCCTGGAAAGATTTCAATTCTCAAGTAAGCTAAGTGAGAAATAGCACGCAGTTTCTGACTGATAACCGGCAGATACTTGAGTTGTCGAAACATGTTACTATAATTTAACATCTTAATTATCAAAACGAGGTAAACACAATTACTATCACACTTTTACAAATATTATTCGTAGATAGTTATAGGATGGGATGGAATAGGGATGTAGAGTTCTTTTCCATTTGAACAAATTATGGTCTGTTTTCTTTCATTACCATCGAGAGAGTCGTCGCGTCACCCGCTTTGTCTGGGTGGGGCGATCGGATGATGATAAAATGATGATAACATTTTATTTTCTTCTCTCTCCTGCGGCAGGAGGGCAGAGCGGCCTGTTGACGATGTCGTAAACTGATGTCGGAAAATTCAATTCTTGATACTCATGTTCTGACGATCCGGCTGTTTGGCGCATAGGTTCCTCGACAGATCGTTTCCGACCGCAATGTTTTTTGCGCATAAGGAACCCCATTATTACAAATGACTGCAGCAGAGCGATCCCTGCGATAACTATTATTAATGTATTTTTGCTGAGCTTGGATAGTAGAGAAGTGTCTTCTTTTATTTGATTTGCTGGTTGTTGAATTTGTAGTTTTTGAGGGGTTTGCACCTCTTGTCCGAAGGTCTGGTTGCCAATTACTGCATCAGTATGTACGGCAGTATATTGCTCTTTAGTATCTTTGGTCACAATGCCTTCATTATTGTTTTTATATGCGTACCCGTATCCCACATTTACCCTCAGTGGCGTATCTTGGATGACAACTTTAAGATGGAATTGGATTGCTCGTGAAGCTACATTGATCTGGATTCTGCACGACCAGGTGCCCTGCATCGAAGACGTAGCTTCAATATTTTGCTCTAAAGCGTACACGTCCGGGTTTTCATATATTTTATGAAAAGGTATCCAATTTACAAATATCAGATGATCTTTATTTTCACAATATAATCTGTGATTTAATAGTGATGTTTGAGAAGGTATCACAAACGTAAAAGGTTCACGTAATGTGACCATGTGTTCTCCTTGATAAGTGTTGTCAATTATTTCGGACATCTGCAATTCTATATAGTCGATCGATGCTGTTGAAAAATAATAATATAGTTATTAGAATCACTATTTTATTTAACATAAGTATACTTCTAAGTATGTCTACTGATGTATAAATTAAATAGAGTTTGGGAACTGCATCTATTTAAAAAAATCTTTCATCTTTTGAAATGGGTGGGTTATTAGTTAGTACAACTAATACGAGGAACTAAAAATAATCTGAGCAAAGTCAGGGTGGGACGCAAAGACTTTCTAACAACGCCCATTATTAAAACAAGCAATAATGACCTTTATTATAAAGCGAATTATATTTTTACACTAAAATAAATCATCTAGAACAGAAAAAAAATTATGTACTTGAACTTAATTACCTAGACTAAACGCCGACGCCGCTACAGCGAGGCTGAACTTTAATAAAATTACAAGTCGCACCATTTTCACTGTTAAATTGGATTTAACTCAGTATCCTAGGCTGCTTGATCTTCCAGTTCGTGAAGGAATTCTGATGTACCTATTGTTGCCGTTGTTATAACATTTTCCTTATTAGGTCATTATTATTGCACATAGAGTTGTATTTATACATTTACATACATACTATAAAGAAATACATATTAATTGTCTGTTCGTAATGTCAAATTAACAGCTTTTTATATGGATACGAAATAATTTTTGTCAGTCGATTATACATTCATAAACACACTATTATTATAGCAGTGTGAAACATTTTTACAATCGTTAAATTCATACGTGGCTTATCGTTATTTGCGCCTTTCTAGTGTTCATTCAGGTACAAAAAAGCATTCAGAATCGGAATTGGAAAATAGTAAGAAATTAATAAACTGCTTGATTAATTTTGTTGGAGTAATTGTTTTGTTGTTAGACATACTGTTTTGGTGTCGTCAATGTTAGTTGATATGATTAATTAATTAGCGTGCCGGTTGAATAAACAACAGGTAATTTAGCCTACAGTGTAACTTATCAGGCTATTAACAAGTTATGCAGTTAGGTATTATAATAGCACAATTTATTAATTCTTTACTTAGCCGTATTGGCCGAATAGGGTTGTACCTCGACTTTCAATCCGAAGGTTGTGAGTTCGAATCCCGGCCGAATAGATTTTGTGTTTCGTATTTTTTTTGTATACTAACGTGTTTTGTATTATTCGAGGTGCGAAGAAGCTGCCGTGCAACCACATATTCCACGCGGCGTGCCTCCGGCTGTGGTTTCAACGTCAGCAGACGTGTCCCACGTGTCGGTTGAATGTGTTACGTGCGCCGGCGCCGGAGCCCGCCGCCGCTCCAGCTCCGCCGCCAGCGCAGCCCGCGGCAACGCCCGCACCGCCGCCGCCGCCCTTCCCCACTATACCGCCGCCACGTGAGTATAGTCACACTACAACACGTTCGCAACTAGGCATTCGTGAAGTTAGCACGGATGAAGGAAAAGTAGCACCGCAGACAAAATAAGTATGAGAAAACGACTGTGCATGTGTGTGTTTGTTACTGATAATAAGTTTTGTTGAAAAACATTTCAACAAGTACAAGCTTTTAATAGATTACCGTGATCTGATTGAACTTACCGATGTAAGTACAAACTTTCATTTCAACCAACCTATTTTCTGAGGAGTTCCGTTCTCCATCATCGGATTTCAAAATAGTAATGAGTGTAATGAGTAGCAAAATTGAATGTCAATTTTCTTTGACGCGGCTTTCCATGCAAAAATGGGCATTGTATTTTTACGAATAAAGATACCTAAACCTGCACTACACCGTACCTTTAGAGCTGGAGTTAAGTATCCGAAAAAAAAATGTTTATCATTGATACCATTTACTTCATTTGAAACCGGTCCTTTTACTGTACTCAACATTATCACAATAATAAGATAATTATCAAGATAAGTTGACTATCTCCGGTAGATAATTATCCCGACTCGATAATAACGCGAAATCGCGCCAGTTTGATGTAGTAATTTCTTTAAAGCAAGTTGTTGAATTGAGTCTTTAAATAATGCCAAGGAATAGGGACCCTGTGTGGCAATACTTTGATTGCATCCGATCGAAGAACACAGGTTTGTGGGCGCGATGCAAGACATGCAATAAGGAGATGCAAGGGATCATACATCGGATGCAAAAACATGTTGGCTCATGTAAATCCATTTCATCTTTTAAAACTGAAACTTGTGATACATGTATGTATGTACCTACGTTATTTTGGTTGTGTTGGAGTAGTGTAGGGACTTTTTGTATTTTTAAAAAATAATAATATAACAATAAATAACAATAAAAGCAATTGATATAAATTATAGAAAAACACAAGATTCACTTTGACTTGTATTACTAATATTTATGAATCTATGGTCTGAAACATGTTCGTTTTAATAAGCGAAGTCTCTTCACTGAAAGTCGCCGAACTGACACCTCAAATTATAAAAGAGCATTTACACAATGTTCTTTTTCCGAGAGAGCGTCGCACTTACTAAGACTTTAAGCGCGCGATGACCGTTTACATGTAAAAAATGCAGTGAGATACGGTATCGTATCGATTGAAATTCTTCCGTGTAAATGCTCTTTAAGAGCGGTTCATTTTAAGAGGGATTTTGTTTGTTGTAGCAATGATGGCTTGGGGCTTGCCACCGCCGCTACCGCCGCGACCGCCGACGCTCGCCAACCTGACCACCGCCGAGCTGCAACGTATGGAAGGAACCGAGAGAAGGAACATTGAAGCGAGATTGACGGTAAATGTTTTAAAAAATAGAGGTGTGTTTCTTAATAAGTTTTAATAATATTAACTATATGTATATACTTAATAACTTTTTAAGAAACACACGGTAAAAAGAAAATTTACTTCGTCGTTGCACAACGGAGAAAATTCGAGCTCATAAAAATTTCATTATAAATAAGGATTGGTATTTTTTCTTCAAATTTAAATGGGACCAAACGGGCAGTAAAAAATTTTTTTCCAAACCAGTTCATTATGATATGATATGACGTAATAATCATACAAAAATCGGAAATAAGGTGCGTGTGAAGTGGAATTAGGCACAACTTACCAAAAAGCTGACACAATATTTTATCCCCAATAATCCCCATGCGTAAATACTTTAGTGGTGCGGGCTCTATAGTGAAATTAAATTGCCATTGTTCCAGCCAGATCCACTTCTGATCATGTTCATTGTAGTGACCTTGTTTCAACAAAGTTTGTAATGTTCTAGCTGCTCCGCGAGATCCAAGCTATGCTGGACGCGTCAGTGCTGCTGATGCAACAATATTCGACGGTGGTAGCGAACTTGCCACAGAACTCGGCCACTGTATCTACGCAGACTGAAGTTATGTAAGTTAATCAAGCCATGTTACCATTATGAATTGCGAGTCACTGCACAATTGAATAATTTAATTATCTCTACATAATTTATGATTATTCTACTGTCAGTATTTGTTTTTAAAATAAAAGAGGAATGTGGCGGATGATAGAGGCCGATGGAAGAGTATGGGGGAGAATTTTACCCACTTAGGGGAAGAGAGATAAAAAAAAATAAGATTGCGCCTGCAGATACAATCTGCCACAAAGGATAATGAAGTTTCAAGGGTGAAAACTCTAGTAATTTCGGAACTACCATGCTTTAGATCACATATTCGGCATAGATCCAGGATATAAAAGTAGAATGTGGCGTGGAGGAATGCTCGGCTGAAAACCAGGGTAGCCATTCAGACTTCAGCGGAATGCATTCGGTTCGGAATCGGTCAGCTGTTCAACCGACCGCAACCAATCAAAGTGCAAGAAACGTCAGTTTTGTATCAATTCCTGCACTGTGATTGGTTGCGGCGGTTGAACAGCTGACCGATTCCGACCCGATTCAAGTCTGAATCACTAGGCAGAGCATTCCTCGTTCCTTCGTGCTAGGTGGTGCTAGTTCGATTTGCGGCAGAAAGTTTGCGTTATCTGCAGATGTTTGTTTCGACGTGGGTTTTGTGATACCGATCTACTCATCATTTCTGATAACCACTAGACAGACAGGGTATCCTAGTGTGTAATCAGCATTATGCCGGCCACCCACGATCCAGTCTACCGTCCAGTTTGCAGCGCTGCAAACTTGATCAAGTCGGCAGACCGAAGTTCTTTTTCGCTTGTCATGCACCATACAATACACCGTCAAGTTTACTGGACGCCGCATCCAGTCCGCGGCAGACTGGACGGTAAATTTGACCGTGGGTGGCCGGCATTATACAGGCCGTCTCAAAAATCCAGCCGGCATAAAGTGACTGGTTGTAAATGTTATTTATGAAACTAGGACGGAACCCGCGACGACAGCCACACCCAAGACGGAGCCAGATGTAGTGCCGACGACATCAGGCCACAAGCCTCAGCCTACGCCATCGACGAGCAAAGCTGGCGTAGGCGACGGCGCAATGCCATCCACGTCGCACGACTCTGCTGACAATTTAAACACTAATAGGTAAGTACAAAAACAGGAAATGACAAAATGACGACGACTTCTGTAACGCAGTGGGTGAGCCCGCTTCGGACGTGATAAATGTTTGTATGATCTGCAAATATTTATCTCGAGTCTGGGTGTTTCTATGTATAATATGTATGTACAAACAAAAAGTATATAAAAGTAGTATATCAGTTATCTGGTTCCCATAGTACAAGCTTCACTTAGTTTGGGGCTAGATGATGCTGTGTGAAAATGTCCAGCATTATTTATTTTTTCAGTAAGACCACTGAATTTTTAATCGTCGCTTTGAATCGTCTAAAAACAAAATATAACTCCTGTTTCTTCGCGACCTTTGTCTATGACGTAAGTTTTCTAAGCTGACTTTATTATTGTTTCAGAGATAAGACTGATGCCGATGCGGAGGAACTAAGAAGACGTCGACTACAAAAATTCACGATGGAGAAATGAGTTAAACTGTTCGTTCCATTCTTTCCCTAACTTACTTTTATTTAATGTACAAAGTGATTCGGTACGTGTAAGCATTGTGTATTCTAAAAAGAAAATAAATGTATTTATGTTCTTGTAAATATAAAGGGATATACACATAAATACATAACTTGATTCTTTGTTTTCCACACTACACTAGAAATAATTTAGAAATTATTTTGTGAAAGATTTATTGAACTATTCTAAAACTAATTTATTGTTAGTAATTTAAGCTTATGAGTTATAAAATGCATTGATATATCCATAAACCTTGTTATAGTTTTCCAACACGGGTCTACCACTGAATAAATCAGCTTGAATCCATAGAGCTTAATATACTTGATCAAGTGGCGACTTCTGAGTGCGCTCTGCCTGAATAATCTAGGTGCCACCATAAACAACTACAAGTTATTTATTTTAATGTATGAACCAACCTGTATGAACCAATAATGTGACTGCAGGGCCTCCAAGTCATTGCGTAACAGAAAGCTAACTTCATTATTTACCAGTCAATGATCTTGTATTATTTAAAAGTACATAATTATATATAAGTAAGCATAGTAAAATATTTCGTCATGAATCTTAGAAATCTGATCATGGCTGACGAGCTGATAGCAGATAAATAAAGAGAGAGAAAAAAAAATGAATCTTAGAATGGCTTCTGAAGACCAGGTCTGCTTTGTCTCGGCGGCGGTGGAATGATCCTGTGGTCGTATGCTGTGTTGTAATGGAGATATATATTTTCTCTCTCCTGCGGCGGCAGAGGGAGGGGCGGCCTGTTGACGATGTTACAAGCTGTCGGAAAGTTCAACTCCTGGTACTCGAATTCCGGCGCTTCTGCCGCTTGACTCCTAGGCTCCTCGACAGATTTTTTCCGACAACATTTTTTTTTGCGCATAACGAACCCTATTATTATAAATGACTGCAGCAGAGCGACACCTGCGATAAGAAATAGCAATGTAGTTGTGCTGAGCGTAGAAGTATCTTCTTTCGCTTCATTTTGTGGTTGTTGGGCTTGTTTAATTTTAACGTTTTCCTCGTTGGCGATTACTGTATCTGTTTGTACGGGAACTATGGGAACATATTGTTCTACTCTAGTATCTTTGGCCACAATACCTTCATTATAGTTATTGTACCCATACCCTTTCCCGTATTCCTGTCCATACGAAGTGGGTATGTAATTATATGCATTTCTTGTTTGGTATGCCTGCTCTGGGTAAGATCTGGATGGATGTACAATAACTACAAAATTCAATTTGATTGCTGGTGTAGATGAATAATTATGCTTAAGTAAGCATCTCCAGGAAGCATCCATCGACAATGTTGGTTCAATAGTTTTCTCCAAAGTGAAGACGTCTACGTTGTCGCCTTTGACAAGACGTATCCCATTTATGAATGTTTCATGAGGGACATGTTTATTTTTACAGTGTAAAATATAATTAAGTAACGATTTGTTGGAATGTATCATAAACGTAAAAGGTGTATGCATTGTGAGCTCGTTTCGCATATTATAAGTGTTGTCATTTATGTTGGACACCTGCAATCGTATGATGTCAATGTCAAGCGAATATGCTGAAAATTATAATTATCAGAATTAGAAATTTTATTTTTCATTAGTTGAGTTAACTCTTGCTAAAGCTGACTCTACTTAGTCTTCTTACAAAATTGACCTTTATTCTATTAAAAAAATAATTTTATTAGGTTAGATTAATAGGAACATACCTGAAGGAATTGTCGCTACGAGTATGAATAATATTACAGTAACTAGTTGCACCATTTTCCTTTTTAAAAAGGATGAATTTGATTATTAAAACAGTCTCATGAACTTATTTCTTTAGCTAGTGATTGAACTCTGGCTTATTTCTGAGCTTCTAGTAATGTTCTATTATTTTCCTTGAATAATCTTATGAGGTCATTAATATTAATATTGCATTGTTTATTAACTACCAATAGGTACCAACCTACCTATCTCTTCATGTTTCAGTCTAACAGCCTGATCTTATATTATTATTCTTATCCTGTGGTTTTACTCACTGTCACAGACGAGGGAGTCACCCTCGTCTGTGCTCACTGTGTATCAATTAGGGTCGACCCTGGTATAATGTTAGAACAGTATTACAGTTGTGAAAGATTTATTGAACTAATCTAAAACTAGTTTGTTAATCATTTAAAAATTATGAGTTATAAAACGCATTGATATATCCATAAACCTTGTTGTTATAGTTTTCCAACACGGGTCTACCACTGAAGTAACGGCTTGAATCATAGAGCTTCATATCATTCTTACAGTACCACACGTTTTTGATGCCTTCTGGTCCATTTACATTCAGAGTATTTAGTTCCAAGACGCCGAAATGGAACTTCTGTCCATCAGTTTGGATGCAGTTGAGGTAGATTGGCTCTGGAAGATCTTTTACATCCTCCTGGAAATGTTAGGTTAATTAAATTATATTTTCTACATACACTGTTACATCTTATTTTTGCTCTACATTCAGGCCTGTATTTTCAATTATTTAGTACCTGTAATCATTGTAATAAAAATCTAAACACTATGGCCTGTATTCAGAATCATCACACAAAATTGAATCTTGCCCTACACTTCCATTGAGAGTTTCTTTATTTAGGAACAGAAATATAACTTTTAAATATTTAGTAAATAAAATCCTAAAAAGTTTCCTCTAATAAGTATGAGTTTAGAATCAAGTCTGAGTGTGGACTAAAATATGTCTGAATATCTCGAAGTCTATATAATTCTTCAAATGATATCAGTCCACTGCTGGACATAGGCCTCCCCTAATGAGCGCCATTGCGCCCTGTCCTCAGCTCGACGCATCCAGCTTCTGCCAGCAACCTTTCGCAGATCGTCACTCCACCTGGCCGCCTGGCAAATGAAGTACAACAAGTTACAATTGATCAATAAGATACAAATTTTTACATATACATACCCCATGCAGTTGCTTAGCATAAGATGAAGCAACAGTGAAGGCATGAGTCAGTGACTTTCCGAGTACTTGATGAGGTGTCACTGGAGTTTCGAAAATGTTGCTGACTTCAGTACTGTTGTAATGCAGCCATGCAGTGTGCGGGTGCGTCATGCTCACTGTTGGACGCAACGCTAAAAAAGTGCAAAATAATTTCCATTTTGAACATGTAGTCTCAAAGTCAAGAGACCAACATTTTTCTACAAAATATGCACAGGTAAATCTGGGCAAATTCTTCACTATATGAGAAAAAGATTTTGTTTGATTTGATTAGGTTGTTCAAATGTCGTATATGTGCAATTTTAGGGTTGCATTTTAAATTTTGATATTATAATTGTAATAACATTTATTTGTTTCGCACAATGGTCCATAACATGTTGTTAGCATAATATAAAAGTTAGAGCAAATTGTTGAACTGTTTGTGCGAGACTGGTGCCTGAGATAGGTTTATGAAAAACCTGTAACAGGTCACCAAGTGCTCTCACTACACGGTTAAACATCCTAATACTTATATTATAATGTACTTACGATATTTGCTAGTTTCCTCATAGAAATGTTCTGGAGGCAACGTGATGGTATATTTAACTGGGTACAGATCTGGGATTTCCACAAAAGGTATGTCCTTTTCTGTATCATGTTGCACTGGCTTGTTGCTTGTCACTAGAATGTCGGATATTTCATGAAACTTTATCAAGTCCTCCTCCTTGTCAAACAATGTACGGCTTTCCACATCATTTACAACATACTTTGACTGGGTCACTTCGGAGTCATTACTTTTTTCCACCAATTGCAAAAGTTTATTAGTTAGAATTTGGCTGAAAGCAAAGTTTATTGAATCAATAATTACATGGTACATGATTTATAAAAATATACCTTTGGTTTTATGAAACTTTGTAACAAACTTCTTAATATAATCGAAAATTCTCTCACTTCTTTCTCCTGTCCGTAATTCCCAAAATCCTCGGAAAATTATAAGCAGGTCTTGCTTCATCTTTGATTTTGGGCAATTTCTTCTGTTCACAGTCAAACACATTAGCTGATAAGATAGCTTTTTTAATATTTTCATGAATGGATAATGGGGCTGGTACTTTAGCTAGTTCTTCAACCCTTGGAGGCAGACGGCCTTCGGCTATAACAGTCTTGGTGAGGACCTGCGCTTGCGAGATCCCTTCGAGGAGAACATTGGTATTCCGGAGCGTATAGCACGGCCGCTGTTTGTACTCAGGATGGTTCTCGTCAAGAGGCAGTGGCAGCTCATAAGCCCCAACAATATTTAATCTGAGAAGACAATAAAGAATAAAAGTTTTATTATTATTAGTACAAATCAAAACAAAAAGATCTTTATTATTTGCGTTTAAGTTAGATTCACGAAATACCTTTCATGTTCCTCGGGTTTCTCCTTCACAAATTCAAGCGCATCTTCAACTTTGATTCCTTTAGACTTCAGGTAATCTTCAATATGTATATCAATGGGAACTCGTTTGCCTTGTATTACCCAATGTTTTTTAAACATAAAACCAATATGTTGTCTGTTTAAAACTGGTGTTAGCCTCATCTTTATTATTTTTTAGTCGATTTTTAGAAAGATCAAACAAACAAACGTAACCTAAAATAATAACCTTTCTTTCATGACTTCTTCCTTCTTCTTCTTAATATTCTGTAGTTTGTGACGGTAATGTATCACAATTTTGCCAATGTCAGCGTTCGAATGACAGAGCGGTAAACCTAAAAAATTAAGTATTACTAGCTCAAAAAAAAAAAAAAAAAAGGCGCGCTTTACAAACATGTAAAAAAATTTAATTAATTATTATTTATTGCAATATTGCGACAATCTGTTTCTCCTTTCTCTAAGATTTATTAAAAAAGTATATTTAAGTGTAATTATATTGAAAACTTGCAAATAATCAAGTTTTTTCAACATTTTGGATCAGCCGGCTTTGCCGTGCAATATGGATTCTAATCCTAATGAGGTTGACAATACGGTCGAGATTTCCATGATAGAAGATACCGCGATTCTCATTGAAGAAGATATGGAGCTGGAATCCTCTAACACGAGGAAAAGAAAAGGTAGGGAGGAATCAAGTAATTCCGAGGAAGAATGGACGCGTGTGTCACGCGGGAAAAAAGTTGTGAGAAAAGATGGAGAATTGGAGGAAGAAGAAAATACAGTACAAGTATGCGTAACGAGTCCAAATCCTTTGCCCAAACAGTTTGCTTTGGCAAGAATATTTGAAGAGAATGCTGTAACCAATATTGCGAAAGTTAAGTATGTCAGCAGTTCTAAAATTATTATTACTTTTGACAATGGGTCTCAAGCAGATAAATTTATACAGACGAAAGCTTTTATTGAGTTGGGATGGCGATGCATTAAAACATCTGAGGTTGCCCTATCTTATGGTGTGATAAGAAATATTGAAATGGATCTTTCTGAGGATGAACTATTAAAGCATTTATCAAGCTCGTATGAAGTAATATCGGCCAATAGACTAATGAGACGCAATATGGATGACAAAGGTGCTGCATGGATATCCAGCGAGTCCATTAGACTAGGATTTAAGGGGGCATCAGTACCATCCCATGTATTTATTTACAAAATGCGCATAAAGGTTGATTCTTACACGTTTCCAGTGACCCAATGTGGCAGATGCTGGAAATTTGGTCATACGACAAAGTTTTGCCCTAGTAAGAAAATAGTATGCCCGAAATGTACCAAGAAGCATGAAAATTGCGAAATTACATTTTTTGAATGTGTCAATTGCCATGGTTCTCTTATGCCAATGAATAAAACTTGTCCAGTCTTTAAGAAGGAGAAACGAATACGTGAGTTAATGTCAGAATGTAATGTTACATACAGGAAAGCTTTAGCAATGTATGTGCCACCCACGCCGGTGTCAGAGCGATTGATCCGACATCCCGAAGAAGATGAATGTCACCAAACAACAGTTCCGGTGCCAATGGCGGAGGTTAGTGAGCCGATAGACCCTAACATTCAATTCGATGGGTCTTCGTACGCGGATAAGGTGAAGTCTCACACTAAAAAAGTTACAATTAGCGAAACCGCTGGAAAACAGCAAATGCAACAAAGTTCCAGGCTAGAGTCGGGCGTGTCACAAGTACAACCGCATCGGGAAAAGAAAGCCGGAAAAAGGCAGGTAACCGAACAAGGAGAAGGATTAGGCGTAGGGCGAGTTAAGAGGAAACCGAGAAAACGAAAACATGCCCAACCTCCACCGGTCAGTACGTTTGGCTGGGACAACGAATCGGAGTGCTCTGAAGAGGAGCAGTCTGTTAAGTCTGAGCGTTCGGGACCGAAAGAAGCTGAGCATGCCAGGAAAGACTTTGGATTTACACAGTTGCTAAGTGAGGTAATGAATATTGTTTTTAGTGGACAATCGACTGGGAAGAAGATCGAGTTAGTTATTAAAGTACTTGTTGAATGGGTTATTACTAAAGTATTCGGTGGGACTTCGGCCAGATCTTTCCTCAGTTCTGTCCTTAAGTATGGATTTTAGTCTCCATAGTCATTCTGTAAACTTATTTCAATGGAATTGTCAAAGTTTAAGGCCGAAATCGCAATCGTTTGAGTTATTTATTAAGTTTTTAAGAAGTTCGTAGTTTGTTTTTTTTTTTATCTTTTTTTTTTGTTTGTTGAATTTGTTATACATAAGTTTTAAAATGTACATATTATAATTAGTATTAAAAGATGTTACTGATTGGGCGATGTTGTCGCTCAGCGACAAAGCCCTTTATGTGTTGGTGTAAATAAATAATATAATAATAATAAGTATTACTAGATAGAACCTCAGAGTAATTTGAGCTCCACTTTTCAATTAATTCCTAAACAACTATAGATATGTTTTTATGGCAGAATAGTGTGGTGCATTTATTATCGATAATTACATTAAAAAGGATTTATTGAATTTTTAGAATTGTCTATTCTTTATAGGTATTATTATAATACTGTAGAACGAAATGGGGTGTACGGGGTGCCAACATACATCTTCGGTACCCAAGCCAACCTCACCTGCACGTGGTGCACCCTGCCAATTAACGAACGAGGCTCTAGCGGCCGGCCGACAGCGGCATAGCGCAGCTTACATCGGCACAGCTAAATCCTCTGGCCGCCGACGGGCAGCAGCGTCGGCGGTGCGAGAAGCTGTGTCCTGCGATCCCCAACCCGCTTGCCCAGCGTGGGGATTATGGGCATAATCCCCAATATGGGTTGTGTTATTATTAGTTTATTTTTCTTTTCTTTTGTATTTCTCTGTTGTATGTACCTATTCCAAATTTTAGTTAACTTTCATTCTGTTCTCACCTTTCTTTCACTAATCTGCCTCTAAACGTGAAAACCTGTAGGTAATTGGCTTTCTGTTTATATTATAAATTCACCCAATTAAGTTATTTTAAGCCTGTTGGTTTTCCTTATAAATAAATAAACCCTCTTTTGCGCTCATTAGGGGAGGCATATGTCCAGCAGTGGACTGCTATAGGCTGATGATGATGATGATGATGTAGAACGAAATAAAATTGTAGTGTACCTATTGGGCTCCATCTTTATTTTTTCTTGAAGACTTATGACATTTATTATAAGTCTTCAAGCGTGTGATTATTGTTCCGCTATTATAATAGTAGGGGAACAATAATCACGCGGCGTGATTCACGCCTGTTCTTGTTCCAAATAGTGATCATAGAGGGAGTACGAAGCGCTCGTGGTCGTGCTAGTCGTTCTTGATAGATTGTCGAAGTTAAGCAACGTTCGAAACGGTCAGTAAGTGGATGGGTGACCGCCAGTGGTATTTTCATCCGAGCGCTTCCGTGCTTCGGAAGGCACGTTAAATTGTCGGTCCCGGCTATTTAAGTCGTTAAGCCATGACGGAGGCCTTATGGCGGCCTAAAAACTCCAGAGTTGGCCCCTGACTCATGCAAACTTACTTACTTAGAGCGAGTATTCATGTTAGTTGCATTTAGCGGAAAGTTGCGATAAGCGTACTCCACCTTAAAATTTTGTATGAAAAATTGACAAAAGTGATGTACCTACATCACTAGAAACTTAAAATGGCAAAGTCAACGCTCATGCTAATTTGAAATGGACTTTTTATGAATGATATTTATCTACCTATTTATGATTGGGTAGCGATTATGTAGGTTTAAGCAGTATAAGTTCGGTTAACCTACAAACCGGTTGCGTAGGTGATCATCCTATTTTAAAATTATGTTGGTTGTTTGTTCCTTACGATGTTTTCCATCACCGATTTTTTAAAAAAAGATCGTAGATTCGTATTCAAACTTGCAACCATCGGATTGAAAATAGAGGCCCACTAAAAGCTCTAACCCACACTAGCTCAGTGTCTCAAAAAATGGTAGAGAGGTACTTACTAACCTACTCAATAGTCACCGTTAACCAATTTTCAAGTACCTATAGGTATTTATAGATAGGTACGCGTCACCAACTGGTAACCCCCCTGCAGTACAAACCGCCTTACTAAGGGGTTACCAATTGGTGGATTGGTGACGCTCACTGTACTTATGTGCCTAGGTACTTACCTACTTACGTAGTTTATCATTGGAATAAAAAACTGAATATTTTCGTAAATATATATATTTAAATTTATATCTTCCATCAATACATACGACATTATACATTCAATTTGGCCATAACTACTAATAGGTCTCACTTTCAATGGCAGTCGCTTACAGCTTCTATCGATAATAAATTACATCATGGTCTGTTCTATTCTGATTCGTAATAATACAAAGTAAATCATAAAAAGACGTGTTTTACGTGGTTTTTTACTTGAGTAGTACTGTAATTCAAGGACAACCTACAAACACAAAGTTTGACCTATAATTTGATAAGGCGGGGAAGACATTACGTATTTTATCATGTTTCATTTCATAGCAGCACCGTGCAAGTACCCTCAGAAAATAACTAAAGTTACCACATTGCACAATCAAGACGAGGCAAAGTATGATATTGATGGAGGAAAATACTTTACAAAATAAACTTATCGAAATATCTTCGGTGTATGCTAGGAGCTATAAAAATTGAAAATAATACAACTAATTTAATTTCATACTAGTAAGACATTACAATCCCTTATCACGAGATCAGCGACGTGATGACGTCACCCTGGTGTTGCTTTTCAATAATTACGAATTGAGTTTCCATTCATGTCTAGTCAGTTTTGTAGCTCAAGTTGCAGAGGTACTTAAAGATTTTTATTATTTAAAAACAGATAAATTATGCTAGCTAACTTTACAAGTTTCCAAAGTTTCCACGTAATGAAATAAGAATTTTATTTATAGCAATAACGATGTAACTATACAAACGAGAAAATATCTTTAGATGTTTTTAGTTTGTTTACCAATTGGTGGGAATTTAGACTGAAAAAAATCTTTGGACTAATTTTTCTGTATCGTATAAAAAAAACTTTTTGTCCATTCACATTCTGACTATGCATTAATTTAATCGCATATTGCAACAATTTGCGAATCAAACATACAACACTTAAAACCTACTATAATAATAATACCTAATTTTATAAAGTAACAAAATTAACTTATATTTACAGTTATTGTTATAATTATAGCAGAATTTCAACTATTTTCGAATACTTACCAGGTTTTAATATCCAAATGTTTTACAAATTAAAAGATGTTCTAGAAAATGATAGAACCAATGAAATAGGTGAGTATCGTTATATTTTCATTGTGATTTGTAACTAACACAACTGTGTGCCAAATAATACTGGCGATGAAACTATACTGAAAAATCAAATTAAACAACATTGTGATTACATAAGGCACCATTGGTTTGGTACTTTAATTATTATGTTAGTAAGAACCACGTTTTATAACCGTTAGTTACACTGGAGGCTGAATGAGATCAAAACCGACATCTGAATAAAATAAAATAAGCTAAAATGTTTGCAGCCTGATAGTGATCGTTGATACGAAACAAAATATGTAGCATAGTTCGAAAATCTTATTTAAATAGAAATTTTATTTATTTGCTTAACAAAATTGAAAATTTTAAAGCAAGTGAATAAAATCTATCAGGGTAATAGAGTCATAGAGTTAGAAGATGCTTTCCGAGGGAGCGCAACTGTACTGCGCGAGCGAAGCGAGTTGGCGATGGCGTCGCGTGGTTGCGCCGGCGCCGGCGCCGGCCGCCGTGCGGGTTCAGTCGTCGTCTTTCTTCTCCATTTTGGGTTCGTACATGGCATGTAGTTGCTCGGGGGATATTCTGAAAAGTGATTGCATAATTCAGTTAACACTTTAATAAAATGATTTAAGAATATCTGTTTTATGCCAAATGGGTATTGGCAATTGTATATTAACTCGGGCAAAGACGATGGGACCCTTGCTAGCCAATTACCTGCATAAAATATCCACTCGTATTCTTGTTAAATATAAATTGTGTTAATCTCCACTCATCTCTAAACATGATTTTAATTTATTCCATAGTTTAGACAGTTTGTAAAAGTATCAGAGATACGTTGAGGCATTTTAGTAGTTTAATATGATAGAACGAGGTAAAGTTTGTGTATCATCTACTGATTCGATTCACGAATAGCAAGCTAAATTCCTGAATGTCATACGATAGTTTTTTATAAACGACAGTACTTACCCGAGCAAGCTCTGCAGATCGCAGACGAAGCGGTACACGTAGCGTTTGCCGGCGGTCTTGTGGATAATATTCTTGTCGTAGTAGTAGCGGAGGCCACGAGATAGCTTCTCGTAGTTCATTTTAGGCTTGTTCTTCCGGATGCCCCAACGTCTGGCAACCTATAAATATGATATTCTCGTAAGTACTGAGCTCGTATGAGTTAGTGGCCAATTCTGGTGACGGAGAGGCCTCCGATTATACGGTGACACTCTGCACAATGCCACTAGCGGTCACCTATCCACTTTGTTACCGCTCAAGAAGCTCGAAAGTTGCTTACCTGCGACGTTCTATCAAGAACGACTAAGCGAGCGCTACAATCAAGATATTATCGTGATTTTGTTATAGTCTGGTACTACTCTAGAGCATATTGTGCTCTAGAGCCTACGGTAAGGGACTGAAGTTCATGAACATTTTGATATTGTTTAATCTTCTACTCGTATATTTTAAAAGTTCGTTGGGTGTACCTACAACTTTTGCTTATATGGGATGCTTTGTCATGCACCATTACAACACAGTGAAAAAAAAAAGACACCAATTTCCTACAAATCATGATAAAAATGAAGCTTTAAAATCTCCAATTGTTAATGAACTTATGTCGCTGACTGTACCACGTATTTCGACTCACCTCATCAGGATCAGTGAGCTTGAACTCCCAGCCGTCGCCGGTCCACGAGATGAAGCCCTGGCAGCTCTTATCCGTGAGCAGCTCTAGCAGGAACTGCCACAGCTGAATGGGACCTGAACCTGCACATATTGTACACATTTGCTTTACAATGTACGTGGCATTCGGGGCTCATAAGTCTGTTAATCTGATTAAGAAAACACAAATAAAACAGCGAAGCATCTGAGCCGCAAAAGGCAGGATTTACTAACGGAGCTCGACTCCTTCGAAATAAAATCGATTTTAAAACCGAGTTTTTGTACTGTACTGTTGGCAAGTCAGTGTCATTGATACGATGAGTAGGTACTACCGAATTTTGCACATCTACAATCCTTCGAAGGAATGCTTCCGTTTTATTTGCGTTGTATTAATGCAAGAAATGTTGTAGCAGCCTACGCCGTAGACAGATCTACGATTGAAAAGATTTCAACGCGCTCTTAAAGTTTACCAAATTTTTCCGTTCTTGTTTAATGCTGATAAGCAAATAAATATGCATAAGCGCCATAATTCATCAAGATGCAATGATTTCTTCACCGTGGTTAATGGACACTACTCGCCTCGCACGAATCGAGATTCCCTGTCCCTCGAGTTTTTGATTGTTCTTTTGTATTATGAGTGCTTACAGATACTAGTGTCATGTAAATAGGTGATCATAGCGTGACTTTGTACGGATTATTTTAAGTGCTCAGGGTGTGCCCGTGGTAAAGTATAATGTTTGTAAGCATACGCACCAGTGAAGCAAGGTCCCGACGCAGGATAGGGCAGTTTGTCTTGAGGGATCAGCGCATGCTGTTCGCTCGGCCACTCGCTCCACTCAGCGCAGCCGCCGCCGTACTCGGGCGCGTAGCTCTCCCCATAGCCTTCGCCGCCGTACCTTCCGCCAGCACCTGCAAATGAAATTGCATGTTATGAAACCTGAGTATAAAATAATTATGCAGTCAGAATAGCCGACGCATTTCTGTACCTACTGAAATGTCTGACTCAATTTGACACGAAATACAAAACAACTTAAATTACCTACGCAGTTAATAAGCAGCAGTTCTTTGACCACTTTTAATGATTTCTATAAATAAACGGTAGTCAAATTAACGTAATGAAAGATGCGATTCAGTTTGTTTGTAGTCAGAAATAAAACACAAACAAGAGTTGCTAATTAACGCCATTAACACATGTGAAAATATCACAGAAACGCGATACCCGCAGAATTAATGAACCAACGAGAGATGTTGACGAGTCTCGAATCTTGAAATTGAATAGCTTCATTAATTTACTGACCAAGTCCTTTTAATTGTTGCCTTGTGATCTTTTCATAATAAAGTCGCTTGTGGTTTTTGTTTCTTTTAACTTTGAAGAGATTTATGGCGCGGTCGTTATAAAATTGTTGTTATGGATTCTTGCCGGCTTCTTCGCTTCTGAGATTTATGGAAGTTAACACTGTTTTGCTTTCTAAATGATAGAGTAGTTTTAAAAATTCCCTATCGTTTTCTGATGAAAAACAGTCGTATAAATAAGGTAAATTATAAATCATATCGTAAGTAAGTTCGTATGAGTCAGTATCCAACTCTGGTGACGAAGGTGCTTTCAAGCAGCCTAAACGTTTCGTCACCATAATTGGTTACTGCTCACACTCGACTCACCTCTGGGATAAGGTTTTGTGGTATAGGGATGCGGCTGGTACTTCTGTTCGTGTGTGAGCAGTGGCTGTGTGTGCGCATGTGCGTGGTGGTAGTACTCCTCGAGGTAGGGCTGCGCGGGAGGTGCGGGGTACTCTGGCTGGTAGTACTCGTCGAGGGGCGAGGCGGCGGGGGGCGCGGGCGCGGGTGCCGCCGCTCCCGCTTCTGAATACCCGTACGAGCTGTCGCGGGGACCGCCGGTTGTGTAACCACCTGTAATCAACACAACTTGATGTTAATAGAAGCAAATAGAAACAGATTTGGGGGTGAAATCAGCTAGGAGCTTCATGAAGTGTCAACTAAGATTCGTGTTTCTATTCTATGATGAGAAATACTTCATGCCTGCAAATACTCTGCGAAATCTCGTTTGTATTCCAGCATAAGAATTGTTATAATGCCCTGAGGGTGATTGAAGAAACTTGTGAGAATCAAATTCTCCCTATTAAATACATATTTCAAAGCTAGTTTGCAGTCTTTCTAAATGTAGGTTGTTTTTGTTTGCAATTCCTAGTCTATTTCTAAAGGTCGTTATGAAGTCCTATACCTACTATGTTCTTTTGTTGAACTTGTATGATTAGTTTCCACAGTAAAACGCATATCGTGCAATGTGACAAACATGGCTCGCGACGTAATAGTAATACTACCTATGCGTGGAAAAATCCAACATAAACTTGGCTGGTTATTTTTCGTTTAGTGTCATGTACAAGTAGGTATTACAAGTACATACACTTAAAACTTAGGTAATGAACAGGCAGTCGCAAGTCTTCCAAGATTTTGAAAACCCACTGGTAACAACTCGGATCCCACGTGAGTCATCTTGAACAAAGAGTTTCACCTATCAGTGCCTACAACAATTAGGCGTACAAAAAGATATGACCTTTGTTTCTGTGTTCCAAGAGCAGAAACATCTGTTAAAAGTTTTTGAGTAGGTGATAAATGTTATGACTCATGTTTTTTAGAATTTTGAATAGCGATCGTGTTCTGAGAAAAAGTGAGATCGTATCGCAGCAAAACCAATTTTTGTTGGAAAAAATCTGTAGACGCGTGTGCGTCGGCGCAGCGACGCGCGGCGGCGGCGGCGAAGCGCGACCGTCGCGGTTCACGGCGCGCCCTTTGTTCTGCGCATGCGGACTGCGGACCGACCCCTTCCCCTCGCGTCCTCATGACGCCTGACAGTACATACATACACCTCGCAGATCATGTGTATCTGTCCGACTAGTATAATTTGGCGAAACTGTGCGTCACTGTGCCGAAAAACCAAGCCTGGCATTTGTATACAACTTAGTTCCAGAAGTCACCACCGCCAACTTGTAGAGGCACGTGTGGCACTATTCGTAGATTATATGCACACGATTGACCATTAGCTAAGACACAGCTTTAAATTACTGGAACATTGAAGAATATTCAAATTAAACGGAATATTCAAATGCGACTTGGATATACCATAGAAAATAGCCCAGTTTGAGTAAAGGTTTCAGAAAATTGTATCAATTGAAAGTCGTTAATTGATTATTATTTTGTTAAATATTATCTATCTATAATTTTCGTAGCACTTTGCTACGGCGCGTAGCGCTTATCCTATGATTGTCAAATTAATTAGTCTGAGATTGCGTCATAAAATTATTTGTATTATAAAAACCGACCACACCAAGTGAAATCAGTACTAACAATAACTTGTGCTCCGTATAAATAGGTATCGTGCAATATACAGTGTGGTGGTATCTCGGGGTCAGTAATCGCACGCTCTTTGTGTGACGCTTGACCATTTACATTGAAGCCGCACGTCTACAAATAAAATTATTACACTGATAAAATACATTGTACAGGTATTACTGTGGGAAGGGCGAAATAATTAAATAGTGCTTTTTGTTGTTTACCTACCTATGAATGAATTTTGTGTTTTTATCCACCGCTTCGCTGCACCCAGATCGTTTGTCACGCACGTTGTTTTATGCGTCTCTACTCTTATTCTACAGTTACAGTCAGTAGTGTTACCAACGTTTACCTAGGAGAATGGTTGTGTTTACCAAAGTCGTATATGAAAGGCACACTGAAAATAGCACGACGGAGACTAATTGAGTTTTTATATCAACAAAAAAAAAATTATAATAAACAAAATAATGTAGGAAGTGTTCCCTCGTGACCACGATCGGTGCAACCCGATCGAAACGTAGAGGTAAGATAATAGTTCGAATATTATCCAAAACCTATACGCGATCTCGTCCCGTTATTAAAATAAAAATGTAGGAAGTGCTTTGGAATGTTAATTTATTTTTCCTCCTTTAAAAAAGAATTTGTATAAAAATACACAATTACCTTTTACACCACAGCTATGTAAACAAATCACCGATTGCTGTCAACTAAACAAATTGAAGTATTTTAATGAAGCAATAGTGCCTAATTACAATTCCCTCAAGTTGTTGAAATAGCATCGATATTTGAGTGAAAAAATAAATGGAATTATGTAAAAAGCTCTCCTGAGAGTGACTCGGTGACCTGTCGTAACTCACAGGCGACAAAGGAAACGATGAATGCAGACTGTTTAAAATAACTATCCCATTATCTTGGGATAATGCATTGAAGGAATGTAAGATTTTAAGTTAATGGCGAAGGCAAACAGAAATAAATGTAGGTATTAACTTATGACATTTAACTAAGATTAAATAGATGTGAGCATTAGATATGAATATGATTCAAATGATATATTTCGATAGAAATAAGAACTAAGTATGAGCGAAACTTATAACCTGATCAAAAGGGTTTTTTGAAATAAAAATTAAGTTGAAGACAAAGCGCGGTCCGCTGCAGAATCGGCTTTTCATCAGCGAGAGAGCGTCCGCGGGGCGTGAGGCGGGTCGCGGGGGCGGGGCGAACCAATCGAGCGCGGCCACGCCTCGCGCTCCAGCCGCCAGGTCGAAAGGTCGCCACTCTCCTCCACCATTGGCTCAGAACCGCAAAATCACAGACACTCAGATTTATTCCGCCACAACTCGATAATTTTACGAGAACCGAGTCACTTATCGAGTGCTCTCAATTCGATCCGACCAATGTAATGTATTAAACATCAATAACAGTCAGTTGCGATGTTCATTATTCAATTGAACTCGCGTTGAATGTAGGCACTTATTTAAATTAAATAAACGGTGCGAGTACTCTGCCATCAGATGATATGAAACTTTAGATTAATCTTTATTATAACGTCAAGAAGGTAAAATGTGGCAGCACATGCGAGAGTAACCTTAGACCTCGAAGCAGCTGTGGCACGACGCACGAGCACGATTCTCCAACTTTTTTTAACTTATCTTCTCGAAATTCGAAACCCGCGAAAACGTTCGAAACGTTTTTTTTTCGATGAGCACGCGCTATACTCGCCATATGGTATCGTGTCACTTTAATGACAAGAGGTTTTTTGCAACGTTATATATTAATTTGCATCTGTTGAATAATTTTAATAAATTCATGTTTAACTATTTACCAAGGTATATAAAGCATATAATCTCTCTTGAACTGGAAGTAAAATGAAAAAGATCAATGAAAAAGAGACTGAGTTATTGTTGTACATTAACAAGAGAAATAAGATGTTAACCACATCATGAACATGTAAAATATTATCATAATATCAAAAGACAACTGAAATACAAACGGTCTGAAGAAAGTCGACGCATACACATTACACATCGCGCCAATTCTCATTTGGGAACGGAAGTCGAAAAATATGATTTTTTAAAATTAGAAGCAATGCCAGCAGGTGAGCTCTGACTGACAGCGCGGCGACATAATTATTGCTGCATATGTCTAAAACGTTGCTATATTTTGACATAAATACACTCTCGCTTTAATAATTAATCACCCAGAAGTCCCCAATTATCTATTTATACGCACGTTTAATATTTAAGGCACAAAATATCTTAGACAGTTTTATAGTAGGTTAGGGCGTAGCGGCCTAAGTGTTATTATTTGATGACTGTGAAAGGCTTGTAATAAATATTCCAACATTCAAAAGCCAGCTATCTACATAATTTAAAATTAAATATTTTGTCAAGTGAAAATTATCAGACATGAAAAATAATCGCACGAAAAACGAGAAGTTAAAAGGAAATTGCTGTCACCGAGCGATATTAAATCAAATTCAAAATTGGAACATCTTTCGACAGGAAGTATTTAATCTTTTAAAAAAGTTACGTGTTGCATAAGTGTCATCGTATTTCTGCTTAGTTCATCCATAAAACGTGTTTATGTGCTTTTCCTAGACTTTTCTCGCATAAAATAGAACTGCTTATGTTTCGTTTTTGTAAATTAAGTAGGCATGCATGTGATTCTTACCCACTGGTATGAACTGGTTATGGCTTCATCCAAATGTGGTAGACACTAGCAAGGAACCAAACACCAGATCCACCGATATTTATTGCCAATAAAAATGCGTAGGATTTTTATTGGCGATAATTATAAAACATATTTTTATTTCGTCGCTACCGTAGTAGGTACAACGCAATTAATCTGAAAATTATCATCGCTTTTCTAGGAATTCTTGACTAACAATAATATCCGGCCAAATATCACGTTAGTTAGCATTAATTTATAATCAAGCTGTCGAAGCAGATGTTGAATCAGATTCTAAACAATTATTAATCGATCGATTGATCGGGGAATTTTTCAACGGATAAAAAATGTGGTATTAATTGAATAATGATGCACATAACGATTGTCTGCAAGAGTCTTAAACGATTCCAGGAAATTCAATATAGGCTCAATAAACCTTCACACAGCTCGACAAATCGCTCTGCAACAACTTTGTCTAGGCTAGACTATGTAACATAGACCTTAGAACTATAAACACGAATGCAATAAATAATGTTCAATGTGTAAAAAGGTTCATTTATGGGAGGTTGTATTGGTCATGGTAACAAGTTAATCATAATGTTAATTTTCGTATAGTGAAAAAGACAGTTTGAATAAATATTAATGATTTTTTTTCTGATCCCAACTAGGACTGTGTCGTGGGTAACAGGGCCAGATACGAGCTAGCAATTATTTGCAGACACGACAAATGTTTGTCTCGTGCATGCGACCAAGTCGCAAAATATTATATTTTCACGAACATTTCAGCATTTCCCTGCCCTTATCCCACTTTTATGTTTATTTTCATAAACATTTATTTGTGGTTATTCCAAGTAGCCGTTGGGTGCAGGCTGCACAAGATCGATCGCTGCGGAAATCTATGGGGGAGGCCTATGTTCAGCAGTGGACGCTGGATGGCTGAGATGATGATGATGATGATTCCAAGTTACCTTTTTATCAAGATATAGACTAAGTAAAGTTTAGATTATTATGAAGTGATTATAAATGGCAAATCGTGTACGTTATGCCGTGTCTAGCGCGTTAGTTGGCAATATGCGCAGCAGGTGCACCGCCACCTGCGCACGCGCGCACTCGTTACAAAAACCGTGCCGAGGGGCGGCTCTAGGGCTGTCATACCTACAGTCGAAGACTTCTAATGTATGAGACAAGACCCTTTTGAACACATAAAACACGCGTGCCGCCTAATCTACAAAATCTAGATTAAGTAATATCCCCGGTATTCAACACAAAAAATTCGGAGTTCATGAAACTTTTAACTTATAGGTATATTTAACTGGCATTGGCAGATTCTAATTAATTAAATATTCAAAATACAAATTTAGCGCAAATTTGCTATAACACTTTGATGAACAAAGAATTATAGCTCATTTGCGCTATTTTGTCAGTCAGCCAGTCAAACGTACATAATTTAGACAGTGGATAGGTACTAACTTCAAAGAATAAACACATGGTAACATTGGTAACCCTATGCAACCTGCTACCCGCAAGGTTTACACTGACCATCACACTTGTAACAGTCATGGGGGAAACCATTCAAACCGACACTCTTATTATAACTAAGTGAGAATGATAAAAATGTGTAAATAGGTATACCGGCAATTTTTTTAAGCAATGGAGCAACTATGCAATGGTTTTATAATCCTGTCTAATTGTAAAAAAAATGTTTAAATGACTTTTCAATCTTTACAGTTTTTTTAGGTTGACGTGTTGCTACTTTCCTAGACTGTAAAAAACGTAAATAAGGAAGCATGAATGATATTTGAACTGAGAACTGATTATTTGTGAGACATAAAATTGCAGACAGGATGTGCCGGCGCTACAGGCGGAAGCGGCGCGGGCGCATCAATGACTACTACGTGACCCGCTGACGTCATACAGATCATGTGTTATATAACAAAGACCTGTTAGATTATCTTAGGAGTGTTAAGTTCAAGAGTTTAAAGATTAAAGAACTGCATCATTGTCATGTTTGAGTTACATATTCCAAGTGTCGTGTTATATCGATACTTTGGTGCTGCTTAGTAGAATTGATAAATTAAAGTAAAGTAGTACATGTCACAACGATGTTGTTAATGTACTTATAATAAATGATGAAAAGGAATGAATTCGATTTTAATAATTACTAGATTCTAAAATAAATGACCGATGAAACTCAAGTAGAATATAAAATATCAGAGCAGCACAGATTCGGTTATGATATTTTACTTTCGCCAAACAGGTATCAAAGTCTCATGTTACTTAATTCACACTCATCGTGTTTTATATTAATTATGTAAAAACCTGTTCTTCCGTGAGAATTGTGAGAACTCTTAAGGTTTCGCGTGTGATTTTGTATCGAAGCTAATGGTGCTATTGGAATTAAAGAGTTTAAAAAGTGGATTCGAGGGGGTGTCGGACGGGAAGCGATTAAACATTTCGTCTGGATTACGACGCCGAGGCGCGGCTGCCGGAAGTCCATATACATTTATGAATGAACGAGCCGAGCTACGTGTCTTCGGTGATGGGGTCGTGACGTCACAAATTGCTACTCATCTAATGCTTTGTTCCATTCTACCGTATGAAGTTACACAGCTGGCAAATATTCGTATGTTTTCAGAATGCCATTTAAAATATTTTTTCTAACAAATAATGTAACTTGGGAGGAAAACAAAACTACACAATACGCAAGCTTATCGCTATACAAAATTTGCTTACAATAACAACCTACTCTACAATCGATGTAGTTACATACTTATCACATATTTTATGTAAAGTTATGACGTTGAAAGACAAAGTGGCAAGATAACGACGTCGTATGGCTTTTTGTGTTTGCTAATGAGTGTAAATATGGTGTCTATTAGAATACCTACCGATATTGATAGAGAGGCATGTTGCGGTCATCTGCGCCACATCTGCGGTATCGTTAGACAGGTGCTTCTAACGTGTTCGCTTGTCTGTCGCACTCTATATGCATAATACGCTTTTTATGGTTTTATACAACTTTGTAGCAGATACGATCAGCTGGACTGATATTAGAAGCTTAATTTATTGCTTCAGTCATAAATTATGCGAATGGTGAAAATTGCGTGCTATCAAAATGAGATGTTCAACATGTTAACGAAGCCATGAGGCCTGTTTCTAATAAAGCTTTACGATGGCGTTGACCTGTCTATCGGAATTTCTTCAGATTTTGAGTCACCTCAATCTGCGCAACAAAACTGTACCGTATTTGGTATTGTCTATTATTGCTGCGATTCACAATTGCAATCACGTAAACTATGGGATTCGTTTTAACCTGTAAAAGGAAGGAAGCGATTACTGAAAGGTGAGCGACCTGCTTGCACCGTTAGTCGAATGGTCACCATTTATGAGCTGCGAGTGACCATTCGTTTGCAACCATGTTGGCAATGACAGGCAGACACGGGTCACCGATTACATCTGGAGGAAGCCTATGAATATTCATACATACGTGCCTCGATTTTAAACTAACAAATCAAATTAAAACTAATGTTTATTTAAGCGTGCTCCAATAAATTACCTTCTGCGTCAGAACTAAGCATTCTTGCTATAAATTTGAATTGAAAATGTAGTTAAGCCCTGAAATTCTATTCTAGATAAACAGCTTATTTTAACAAAATTTACTGATTTGTTAATTGGGCAGGTGTGTTTTTCATATTCAATAAAATTAAGGTCGTGTTCAAAGAATTAAGGTTAATCTAATCATTCAGAAAAAAGAGCTTATGTTGGCAGGTGAAACCAAGACAATGGATTTCGATAAAGTTTTTCAATTCAGAATAAGTCTTACACAAGTCACAAAAATACCAATTTATAAGAAATTTCATACAATAACGCAATTTATTCACCTGCCATCTTCGATCAAGAGATCGTTGCCTGCCATTCACCTATTACTATTGTATTATCACTTGAGAGTTTACATTTGTTTCACGTAATAAGCTATGTATGCAAATGTAAGCTATGTGACAATACTGCAAAGCTCTTTATGCACGTCACGCGGCGGAAGTGCTGTGAGGTGCGCCCGCGCAACCCCCACCACCGCCGGATCCAACATGGCGGCGGCGAAAGTGCTTCCGCTCCAGAGCTTGAGAGTTCTCAATGAAGCTCCGATTTATTTATAACTTGAATGAACGAAGATTTATTTCGTATTGATTATTTTCGTAACTACCTTATGAAATTTCTCTCACAATCCATAATTTTATTGTTTTACTTGTAAGGCATTGTGTATTGTATAATAACAGGTGGCAAGGTCAAAAGGTAGCAATTGGAAATCTTTGGTCTTTTCCTACCCCTACGGAAAAAAGGCGTGATTTTATGTAAGTATCATAAATAAATAATGCTGAACATTTTTCACACAGCATCATCTAGCCCCAAACTAAGCAAAGCTTGTACTTGTATACTTTTCGTTTGTAAATACATACATATTATAAATAATAATATATGTATTGTTTAGTGTATTTACTTACCTATTATGCATTATGAATTAGGTTTTTATAAATTCACTAGGTTTTCTTTCCTTTTGTGATACAAGTCCAAAAACGGCTACATTCGTGATCACATACGAGTACTAGCTAATTGTAACATATTACCATGTTTTTAATTACTAGGTACATACGATAACCGTGTAACTTTTAATGAGTCCTAGATAAGCTTCATAATTTATTTGCTGAAGAATGAAATAATGTAGTTACCTACCGGAGTATGAGGAAAAGAACTTTCTGTAGCAACATGCGTAGGTATTTATTTATTAGTCATTATTTTTCTTGCGATCGTAAAGTATTCTATGATTTAAACTATGGTTATTTAATACAGCTCTTCAAACACATTGCATGTTCAATTTCAAAGTCTTTATTTACTGATAGTTTTACAGATATTTTAACTACATAAATTTTGCAAATCAGTCCATGTTAATCAGCGTGTCCTGGTGACACATCAGCCTCCTCTTACCTCTTCCATTCGAGTCTGTTCCTTGCACTTCGTATCCACATACGCATTGCATGTATAAATAATTAAATGGGTACTTATTATGAAAAAGTAGTAAGTCGGCAATTCATTTTTATTTGTTCGAGTGAATATAATTAACTATAAATAATTGGATATACTGCAACAAAAATATCTAATGAATGAATAATGATTTTACTAAAGAATATTTGAAATAATGATACGTACAAACGAAACCAATGATAATAAAAAATAATCATTGCACGAACCAAAAACAAGATAAAAATATGGTATGCTTTGCAGCAAATGGAGCAGGCATTTAATTAATATTAAAGCCAATAATATCTGCTACTAACCTGGGAGTATATAGGAAGTATCGCACATTGGATCCATGGAAGGATCGAAGGCGAGCCTATTTTGTTCAGGATAATGCAATTTGCCGTTACTAGTCACTGATTGTTCATAGTTGAGCCTCGCCACACTCGCGAGCGCCTGTTCATAGTTTAATCGAGTGTCAATGTCTCTAGCTTCCGCCGGGATCTCTGTATATTGTTTGTTCACTTTAGCACTATAGTCTGAAAAGTTTAGCTTGGTAAGAGAAGACATGGGGATGTCAAGGGGCGCCGCGCACGCAGGCACGGCGGCTTCCCGCGGCGCCTCTACCAGCAGCATGGCGGACCGGGGACCGGCCCCCGAAAAATATTAAAATCTTCAACACCACATCACTCAACGGCACAGATTTATAAACTTTTTTATCTCGATTAGAATATTATTTACTTTGAGAAAAGTGAAATCACCACAAAATTATAAATACTATGGAGTATCAAAACCAAAAATCTTGTACTAAAAATAATTATATCGCGTTACAAAAAACGAGTACGAGCTTTTAGCAGCGGAGCGACATCGGTAGCACCGCGTTGTGGCGCACCTAATCAACGACTGAGAGCTTTCGGGCGGACCGAGAGGGCGGCAGTGGAAAAGCGGCGAACGTTGCCGAGCGGAGTCGAGCTCAGCCGACTGACGAGACCTGTCGCGCCACCTGCTGCCGCGACCCGAGCAACCAACTGTTGCGACCGTTGATTTTTTTTGCCAAACCTGCCGAACCCCCCCTCTTTGTAGTGGTAAAGAAATTGGCACAACATTACTATTAAATATGATTACAATAGTTACATTTCTCTATAACTTTGATATTTCATTTTCTATTTAACAAACAATGAAAAAAATAAAATTGTACTTATACCTACTTCGGTTCATAAGCTTCTTACCTTAAGGAAAAAAAAACTTGTATACCTAAATTTTGTGTCAAACCATTAACGTGCGATAAGTTAGTTAATTAGTATTTTTTTTTACCATATTATAAGTTCTTACATACTCTGGGTTTTTTAACAAGAGTATTTACTTGCATACTGTTTTTTTTGTTATTTTTAGTTTAACTACAAGATTTTCCTTTTAGTGATAACAATGTGATGTCACAAAGAGACGTTAAAATTGTGAATAAATTCTGTTGGTTGTTATTTCCATGTTTCATGATCAAGATACGTATAGGTATGGCTGTAGACGTGGCATTGTTTCCAGAAGATATAAAAACAAAATGATTATATTGTCAAGAACAATGTTCCGACTAGATAATGAACTAAGTTAATGGAAGCGGTGACGCATTTCAGCGTCGCCGATGTTGGCCGTGACCACATATATACTGAAATTAGGTGATCGACGTACATTTTATTAGGTAAATGAGGGACAACAATTATCTGGTCTATATTTTTAATACACTGTTCTTGTCTTGAACTGAGAGAATGGATTAGGTACAAGAAGAGCGGCCTTTCCTTTGCTCGCTTTAGGAATCAAAGGGCTATTTAGATTAGATATGAAAAATTGGGAGAATATTTGGTTGCTCTTAGTTTGGTTATTTGAACGATTTATTTTGACTACCAAAGTATAAGCTGCTCGATGAATACAATAATATCTGGACGTTTCGCAAATCCGCATAAGATGGTACTTATACTAATGACATAGGCCAAGAACTGAGAAAGATTATTTCGAAAAATTCACGGCTGGTTCCTACCTACCCGAGGTAGATCATAATTACGTTATAATAACGAGTGACGAGTGGCCTTGGAGCTTGCTATTGTCTGATGGTGGCCGAGACGAACGATACTCATTTGGAATTAATAAAATAAAATATAGCTGCTTCCGCGCGCGGCTTTACTCACACAATGTCTACTTATGTGTGTGTAATAACCAAATAAACATTATTCTATTCTATTCTTATGTACTATTTGTAGATTTTATAGGCATTTCTTTAAATTTTTTAGTACCTACCGTATATAGGCTATTCAAAATGTTGGTACCACGCGGGCGAAGCCGCGCGCAGTAGCTAGTCTATACTAATACAAAGAGGAAAGATTTGTTTGTTTGTATGTTTGTTTGTTTGTTTGAAATGAATTGGCTCCGAAACTACGGGACCGATTTGAAAAATTCTTTCACTATTAGAATCCTGCATTATCCCTGATGAACATAGGCTATATTTTCCCGGGAAAGTGAAGTTCTCCCGAGGGAACGCGGGTAACACCGCGACGGACAGCTAGTTAATAATAATGTAACAAGGGACTGTTCCTCGATGCAGTATAATGCTACAGTAATAGTAATAGTACTTACATAAGATCAAAAGATTGTCTAAGCTATTCCAGGTCACAATCTACGCCTATTCCAAGTTTCATCCAAATCGGTTCACTGGTTTAGGCGTGATTGAAAAAACAAACATACAAACATCTAAACAACTTTCATCATTATTATATGAGCGGGATACCTACATTCTAAAACAACATACAATAAGATTCCATAACAAAAATCACTAGTTGCTTTGTTTAGGCATTTACGAGTACGATACATAATATAGTACGATCCTATTTATATCTCATAGCCTACTCAATGTTACATAGTAAAGTATGTACATACCTACCGCTAATGTGCGAACAATAGGCACTTTACTGGTAATGACCTTTTTGAGACTTTACATAATTTAACTATTCATAAATACGACGGACTCGCGATTACGATATCTTGGTAGGTAGACGATTTAAAATAAGCATTATATAGCACCAACACTGTGTGAACATTTATAGCGTTTATGAATGATTTTAGAACACGTGTTTCTGTGTCAAATATGAATGTAAATATTCAATGAGATTTAGTATTGCAAAGCGTTGATGATAAGAAAAAATCTCAGCTGATATTACAAGCTCGTTTCCAGGATGTTGACAATGGTTGCTTAGGATATTGAGACAGATGTCGCAATATCAATGTCAGATACATCGGTGATAAGGAACACGATTCGGTGGGAGGGCACGAGCTTAAGGGCGGTCCTGACGCACTATAACCGGGTCAAGTTACAGGGGGTGGAAGAACATCACAATTGATCGAAGCTGGGGTCGAGTGGGACATAATAGCCACCTGAGCACGTGTTCAACCGGATATAGAGGGCCTATTGTCTACCGGAGGAAGCGATTTCAACGCCGTCGGAAAATAAGACGCTGATTTTTTGTGCGTCTTCTACCCAGGTATAAAGTGTTATGTTACGTGTGTGGTAACGATATTCGGTTCCTGATGAGTAATAGAATTATGCAGATAGTTTCGCTTCAAGCATACTAATACTGAAAGAATAGAATCTAATCGAACGTTCATAAAAAAAATTGGTTATGTTATCTACCTCGAACTGTATTGCAACTTGTTACAGTTTACATGGAAATAAATTGTTAGTCAAAAACACGAGCTCTATATTTTTAGTTTATAATAAGCTATACTTAGGTAGGTACTGTGTTTGCCTATGGTACGAGAAGCAATGCAATTAGAGAGGCGCGCATCTCGGCGGGAAATGGCACGGAAATGAGTTTTCCGTCATTTTCCATATTGAACAAATGCATCGGGAAATAAACACCCGCGGATATTGTCTCTGACAGAAAAGTGGAACAATCTCCCGTGTGTCGTAACGGCTTAGGAAATGGAAACCGCTGATGAGAATACTGAACCTTTAAAAACATAGGTAAAAAAAAAACAGATTCTCTATTAGATTATGATTTTATATTTTGTAAGACAGACGATCAAAATAATAACCGAAATTGGATACTGGCACAGCCATTTTTATATTCCATTTAGAGGTAGAGCTCATAATGATGTATTCCAGCAGACGTCGTTCGTCACGGTCATCAAACACGACAGAACATGCCGAGTTTTTTCCATCTACTTACCTAATTATCTATTCAGCGCTCTAGCCTATAGGTAGGTACGCTGTCATTCACACGCGACATATAAATTACTATATTTCCGATAACTCAAAAAGCTAGGACGTGCTAAATCTATTCTCCTTCAGATGGAGAATAAAGATAAAATGCAAAGAAGACGGCGTTTGAAGAGACACATTACGTATGACACCGGCGTAATATCGATCGCGAAAATGTAAAAAGATTGAAATAAACCGCCGCCTATCGATATTCAAGGAGTAAGCCGGTGCAGATCCCATCGGCCACGTTTAAATTTAAAAATACAATTTACCGAGGAATTCCCTGCTTTGAATTACATTAAGTGTAAACAATAAAGCGTTAGCGAGCGTATCGGCCGCGGCAGGCGACGGAAGTGCAAGATAAACAATCTTTTTTAGATAAAGCGCTGAAAACACTCCATAAATCTGTACGGTTTTGGATCGGTAGCACTTCATCCAGAACTGTCAAAGACACCGACGAAGAGCTTTTTAAATAAATACTTGTCTGAATTAACGGTGACGTATCAGAGATATCTCTACCCTATTATTAACAAAATATATTTTTTTGGGTTAAGACTTCACTCAAACCTTCGCAATAATTAAAAAGCTGAGCGCATCCGGTGCTGTCGATTATACTGATTGAATTCTGATTTGAATTTCAATGTATTCTCTATGCGGCCGGTAAGTATACATTTTTGTTTCCGGCGAATTAAGGATATGTGACATTCGTTAACCTTAATTAACTTTTTGCTTGAAAACCATGTTTTAAATTAAATTTCATGCAAGTTTGTTGATTCATGCTGATATGAAATGTCTCTTGAAATGTGCTTTTCGTACTATCGTCGGAGCTCGCTTTACCGCGATGTGTGTTTTAAATTGGAGCGTGCTGGGACGTCACTTCCGGTGCCAATAATTTATAACTCTCGGCCTCCGTCATTTGTCGAGATGGCGCGCGTTATACGACATTTATCCACGTTTAAATTTGGAAACAATTTCTAAGAATATTATGACGTGACATAATTATTCTTGTTTAGTAACAAACTTTTGCTTCCAGCTTTGGTATTGTTTCATTTTTGTTTTAAAATATTAGATAACTATGTTTCTCATAGAAAGATAATGCTTGTTATTATGACACTTGTATAGGTAGAACCCATTTCAATGTCAATTCATTCTGTGTATCAGTATCAGAAAAAGTTAAAAGCAAACAACTGAATGATTATTTCAAAAGACATGCGACATTGTTGCGATAAGTAAACATAGAGTGTGCGATAGTTAGTACGCTCAGGGGCAGTCAGTGAAGGACATGCGCCCACGCCGTCCGCCCGCCCTCAAGCGGAGATAACGTATCGGGCACAATGTTTATCGAATACAAACTGGGAAAAAAATAAGCTTTAAATGATTCGCAAAAAATACAGATTTTGAGATAGACATCGACTTCAGACATAATACCTACTTACCACAACTTGTTTAGCCATCAACTTTCAATTATGTGTTATTGGATTACCTAGTTCATGATTAAAAGATATTGGTAAGAATTTGACCTAATCTTTAATCTATTGCGTCCAAAGCGGGATCAGCGGGAGGGTGCAATTAAAATGCGCGCCAACTAATAACGGATAATGAAGTCTCGGCAAGTATTTGTTTTTGCCGGAGATTCCTACAATGAGTAGAGAGTGCCGCAAATAAGGCAATTAATTGAATTCGGCACTTCAAAGCATCGCCGACGGGCTTTGTCGGCGCTGTAACCCAACACTTGTATTGATCTAAATGCTCTACGTGTAAATCGGTCCTACACAAAAGTGCGAAATAGTAGAACAGGTCGATTTTGCAAAAACTCTTTCGTTCTCACAATCATAGACAAAAGTTCAAAAACTAGGGTGATGGGTGCACCTGCGAAACTTGATAATAAATTATGGAATTACATGTTTTTCTCACGGCATACAAAGTACTTTGCAAATAACGTACGAGAAAAGTTACATTACACATTTACAGCTAAATTATTTGATATCTTTTATGTGAGTACACTATCAAAGTTCAGTTCGCTGTTGTAAAATTCCACGAATCACCCACGCAAATGCTTCACTGATATATCATGTAAAATAGGTACCTAAATGTGTATCTAAAAAAGTTATACATGACTACTCGAAAATACCCGAAACATAGCTTTTGTTGTGGGTAGAATATAATAAGATTCACCCGATTAGTTTCTGAGATTTAAATTATAAAAAACCGACCGAACCTTTTAATATGTTCATGAACTTTTATCAATGCATTTTGATGAGGTCGATATTAAAATAGCTGTAAAATGACTGCGATAAGGTATTGAATATAAAGACCTTTTTTAGTCGCTGACCCTTTACCCTTTATTCGAGTACAATAACATTGACAAGCAAATCCGATTTGGTATATCAAGGACACCTGAAGGAAAAAGGTCTGATTGAATGGGTACTTTGCAAGGGTCCTTATAACGAGCTTATTGGGGCACAAGGGCCCCTCAGCTAGAGCTCACGAGCGCTCTACAAATGCGCATATCAAAGAAACACCCCTTGCTCTTTTCGTGTGCCAACCCTTGAGGTGGTTTTTGACGTTTAAGCCGCCTTTTCTTGTAGTCTTTTGTTCATTTTGGGAATTGGCAATGGGATATTAGTAATTTATCTATGTTCAATTATTTTTATATAGTATCAGTTTATTTTTTAGAAACGAATCATCAAAATCTACTCCAAAAATGCTTGAATTGTACCATACAACTGTACTAATATTATAAAGAGGAAAGATTTGTTTGTTTGAATTGAATAGGCTCCGAAACTACTGGACCAATTAGAAAAATTCTTTCACCATTAGAATCCTGCATTATCCCTGATGAACATAGGCTATATTTTATCCCGGGAAAGTGAGGTTTTCTCGAGGGAACGCAGGTAACACCGCGACGGACATATGATTAAATGTACGATTTCCTTATGTTTAAGCAATGTGTAAACTGTTGACGTCATTATAATATATTCTTTATCCTATTGTAATATCCATCAAGAAAATTCGTAGTTCGTTTGAAAAGGTTGCGCACGTGCGCAGGAGTGTGTATCGGGTTGCACCGGAAGCTCTCTGGCCGAAGCACAATGGGCACCGGAAGTGGCCGCTCGAAACGAAGTGACACGTATCTTTTTATTGATGTTATAGAAAGCTCAATAATTCAATATATTTCATGTTAACACTGAGTTCCACTGACAGTTATGATTGTTTGTCTACAGATATTGAATAGTGTGAACGTGATTACAGCATTACAAAATTGACAAAGAACTGATTACTCAATATCAAACTTTTATGGACTTTATACTCGTAATAATGTTTGAGGATGTATTAAATGTTAAACTTAACGATTTCCTGTTATATTTGATTCAAAGATAATACAAACTAAAAGATTTGATTGGAGCAGTCCAAGTAAAATTATCACTGAAATCATATCCTTTTGGCCATTGCCTTATCTATTTTAAGGATTTTAAATCTTAATGACGCTTGTTTAAGTTTAAATTCCATTGGATTGTATTTGAATATGGCAGGGATTATCCAATAGTGTTGGATAAGATGGTGAGGATATCAGGTGGCGCGGGGCGGGGCCTCGATGATGATGATAAATTATTGCCAGGATGTCTGCGTAGTCATTGTATACTGAGTGCATAATATAGACTATTTAAAACCTGCGTCCTACCATTTTGCTATTTATTTTTAGAAAAAATAGGAGGCTGAGTATTATCTCTCAATCTGTGCTAATACGTTCTACTGTCGTGGACCCTGTACATTCATCGGTAGTTTGTTATGTATCGACCTTATTACTATGGTAAGAAATTATTATGATTGGTTGATTCGTAGACCAACTGTACGGATGTGCGCTATTGGCCCATAAGGTATCCCGTACACTGACAATTCTGATTGCTAATGATTTCTGAGCTTCGAGCTTTAACATGCCTCAGTTCCTAATCATTTATCAATGTTTGAATATTGGAGGATACTAGTGCATGTGATTTTGATGATCTAATTATGTGAAAAAGAACTTTGAATTCTGAAAGGACAACCAAGGTTCCACGAAATAAGAA
Organism: Epirrhoe alternata; assembly: GCA_963565295.1. Taxonomy (NCBI): domain Eukaryota; kingdom Metazoa; phylum Arthropoda; class Insecta; order Lepidoptera; family Geometridae; genus Epirrhoe; species Epirrhoe alternata. The sequence continues at coordinate 4,821,661 of OY751393.1, forward strand.
AATTCATATTTTTCTTATGTAATAATTCTGCTAAAGGCAAACCAACATCTCTTAAGATATTTGCTACAGCTCAAAGATTTGGCCTACGCAAGTGGCACGGCCTACGGCGTAGCACCGAACACTGTGACTTTGAAAATTTTCAGTATAAGACATTATTGTTGTCGATTTAGCAACATTGTTTCTCGGCGCACGAGTACGTCCGGCGATTAGTGGCGAGTGCGCAAGCGCGAGGATGTGCTACGATCGCTGCCCCTTGCGACAGCGCGGATGCCGCGAATTGCACCAACAGAACATTAACCATATAACTACACGCTTTATTAATACAAGTGCATTGCAAAATATTGAATATATACTGTGTTTTTGTGCGTTAACCTTCAGATACGCTGGCCCAGTTGCATTCGTTTGTAACGCTCGAGTTGTCGTGAGGACGATGCGAGAAATTCGCACATATAGTACAAGAAGATTCCTTTTGCCATATGCTTTTGAAACAGACATAATTTTTAAATGGTATAGCTCACTCACTAATTCATATTGCCTAAAATACTGTTGAGGCTGATGTAATTTTCCAAAATATGTAGTTTTCATGAAAAAATATGTCCAAAGGCAATAACAGCCTATGAAGTAAACTCACCGCGCCAAATATAAAGAGGCTCCAGGTCCGCGGGGTCATTAGCCCGGGAACTGGGATGTAAGAACATAATTCTTATCCGGAATCCCAATCCGCCATATTGGTTCATTCACAAAAACACTTCACTCTATCTGACCGCTTTCATCCGCTGGTGTAAAACCGGATTTCCTATTAAAATTAAAAATATAATTATAACTCCAATTTCAAATAGATAAGACAACGAAAGAAAAGACACGACACAGAACTTTCAAGTTGCTGCCGAAGTAATAGAACAATGGAAAAGATGAGTAGACAGCGTGCGCGTAGACTGGACACTGAGGTCACGCGCACGTTCTACTGACAGAGGTGAAGAAACAAATGGTAGGGGCGTCAGTCAATTACCACGAAAATATACCCAAATGCATATGCATTACTTCAATTGATATTACCATGTACTCGAACTATTCTACTTCAACTCAACTTCACTACACACACGGCTACTATATAATAATCACCTAAATTCGTATATTCCGTGGTTTGAAGCATTGCATTTATATTTAATTAATAGCTTGAACCATTTCAGTATCTTTTAATTACAAAAATTGCACATTGCGTTATTAAATAGTCCTTCAAGCACTTGTGAACCACATATTGGTTTTATTGGCAGCCCAAATAGGTTGACGATTTCAACTCGACTACTGTTTTTTATAATATTAGGCAAGGGAAAAATTAAAACTGCGTCAATAAAATGATGAATTTATAATCAAATTCAAATGTAGAGTTATTTGAATTTACTAAAACATAAAGTTATTTCCAAAATGATTTAATATAACTTGTCTATTTGTCTACTGCGTGTTTGTAATTGTGGTATACGTAACTATTATGGAATCTCACAATTATGCAAATTGCTTTGTACTTATGGTTTTTGCAAGTTCTTGGCCACGTCACGGTCGGTGTGCCGAAAATTGCGAAGATGACAGAGTAGCACAAGGCAGAAGACTGAGGCAGCCTCGGCGCAGCTGAAAGAGAGCGGAAAAACTGCGCCAAGGTCGGTAGAGTTGCGCCACGTTCACGCACCCGACTGGAAACGATGTGCAGTGCGATATGTGAACACTCATTTGATGCTTCAGTGAGAAATGCTTCTTCAATAAACCAGATAAAAAGGTTTTGCAAAATGCACAACAACATAATGCTTACCTACTTTAAAACACAACATGTATTATCGTTTTTGTTTTAGGGCACCTGTTTGCTGCATGCAAATTATGTTTATCCTTCCACGCACCGATAAACATGAAAACCAACTCCGTAAAGTTGAACATTATCGTTTATGAAGTTATCCAAATAAACTTGTAAGCGATATGAAGCACGCTCTCCGGAAGGCAAGTGATCGTGTAAATTGTATCTTTAAACGTGTGAAAGTCGTGAGACCACCCGGACTAACGACGTAGAGGACATCTTGTCCCTGGATAATTTATTATTTCAGTAGCGAGCGGCCGCGGCGCTCAGTCAAAACATCCCGCTCGCATGATTTACTACGTAATAAACGCGCAGTTTTATATCTAATGGAAATGGGCTTTTATCAGTGAGATTTAGCAGCTACCCCCGATTATAAAGTTTGATTCATTATATCTAGTTCCTTGCGTTCTAAGTACAGATATTCTAGACTTATCTCACGGCGACTAAGTTTCCCGTGCACCGTTTTATGGAGTATATTTCCGTGGAAATTTATGAGTCAATTAACTGGTGATGCGAACAGATTAACTGTTCAAATTATAGGGATTGCTGCTGTCATATCAGCAGGAATAACTGATGAGTGCGATATAGCTGATGATGTTGATTTACACTTACACTGGTTGTTTTGCTGCGCCAGAAAGTTTAAAATATTCTTGGAACTAGGAACCAGATTTAATTGCTTGAACACACTAAAACGAGAATATAGTCACTGCGATTACATGCTCTATCTAACAAGTGAGATCTTAAGCAATGAAACGAATATTAGATCTTAAACAGGTCTATTAGAGTAATGAAACAAAACGCAGTAAAAGCGAATTATTCTTGTTTACGGTATCAGCCGGAGGGTTGGTTTGAAGCTCGTAATTGTTGGGTTATCGTGAACGTTTAATGAGGCAATTTTTACTGAGCAGATAAGCAATGGATTCAGTTATCTTTACGACTCCATTCAGGAGTGATCGGGTCTGAAACTACAACTCGTGCATATCTGCAGTGCAACTAACTGCAGATTTACCTATGAAACCTATGCTGGTGAATCTAAAGGATTTACAATTGTATTGGTTATCATTGATTTGATTATTTATTCGAGTTCATGTGCTACGAAAATCCGTAGACCTTTCGTAGATATGCATTTTAAACACGTAGGTACTTTTTATTAGGTGATAAATTGTTATTTATTATTCTTTGACAATGTAAGTGACTACTATGGCCGTCATGGCTATAAAAAGTAAGAAGGAAATGAAGAAGCTTTTTCTTGTAAAGTTCACGAGTTTTTCAATGCAGCCTAATTACAATACCTTTTGATATTCATAAAAAGGTATTAAATTGTTATTTATCTTACGGTGTAGATGTATCGCGCATGATAAGTGGTATCTAAACATTTTAATGGGCTGTGGCATTTTATTGACAAGCGACAATACAAAAAGGGACCCTTAGTTGTGTTTTACGAGTAGCTGAGCCTTTTATTATTAATAGTAATGTGATATATACAAATATTAATATATAAAAACTGATATCTACATACTTTTTACTTTTATATACACTTTTATGTTCGTTTTTATGTGCAATCACAGCAAATATTTGAAAAAAATCTTTCATCATTTGGAAGGTCCACTATTCTAGATGGACAATATGGACATAATGTTACCTATACACATTATTATTATATTAACACGAGTGAAAAAGGGCTGAACCACTAGTAAAATATGTAGCCTGAAAGTTTTTTTTCACACGGCGTCATCTAGCCTCAAACAAAGCAAAGTTTGTACTATGGGGACCAGGTAACTGGTGGTAAACTACTTGTAAGTACATATTATACATAGAAACACCCAGACCTGAGACATACCTTTTTTAGTTGTGTTGGATTATTTCCTTCTCATTTTGCTTATAATTTAAATATGTCATCTTATCTTTCAACTGACTGTTAAACATAAATTTTCAGAAACTAAGCAACTATAATAACTTTACAAGATACACAAAAATCAGTTAAGATACCTTAGGATCGCTGAAAACAATCTACAAATAGCACAACTGATCCAGTTTATGCGAGTCGGTAGCCTGAACTAGCAGAATTATCACGCTGAATGGCAATTCATTGTTGAATAAGCACTTACCGGTATTGTTGTTGTTGTTGTAGTGGTGCGCCGGTGGGATGTAGTCGGGCAACTCGGGCAGGCATACGTTGCTCTCGTACATGTTCGGAGGCACGTTTGCGAGCAGGGAACGCTCCTTCTCTACATCTGTTTGGAAAAAATAAATGTTATTAAATAAATAATGCTGGACATTTCACACAGCAACATCTAGCCCCAAACTAAGCTTGTAACCAGATAACAGATATACTACTTATATACTTTTTGTTACATATATATTATACATAGAAACACCCAGACCCGAGATAAATATTTGCAGATCATACAAACATTTATCCCGCGGCGGGGATCGAACCCGCAATCTTCTGCGTCTCAAGCGGGCTTTCACCCACTGCGCCACAGAGGTCTTCAATTTTAGACCGGACGTAGAAGTCGAGATTGTCCAGGCGATGGGTCAACGACATCAGAAAATACTATAGATTTTTTATTATTACAGGACCGAAATGTATATAGGTACCAGAGGGAAGCCTAAACTTATCAGTAGCGATATTATTGGCTGTGGATGACAATGATGTTGTAGCGGGTATAAGACTGAAATGATAGCCTCTGGTTGTCGTTTTGATTAGACTGGGTAGCTATAGTGAAACAAGAATTGGTTTATTCTTGTAAACTAAGTATAAAAATGGTACTTAGAACTACTATTGTACTGTACTGCTTTGTTTAGAATAAATGCCTACGTAAAATTTTAGACATTATTGCATGGAAATGTAAAACGCTTCCACTCCACATTATCTGATCTGATAACATTATCAGATCGGACGCTATACGTTAACATAACCATGTGTAGTCTATCTATGGCATAAACCATGAAAACAACTTTCCGAAAAACTATCCACAAGTTCCCACCCAAAGTTGGGCCAGATTTAGTAATTATTGCCATATTTAAAGCATTATATTTTACTTGACGATATCAAATCGAATTATATTGAAACATTCTTAGGATTTAAGATTTAAGAATGCATTGTATAAATTGCTGTTGCATAAAATGCGAGATTTGACCTTCTCCCGAGGCGAAATCCAGGATTCATAAAGATTACTTTACAGATGTTTTTCCATCATTCCACGAACCTCGCCCTTAAATAACAACGCCGCAGAGTCCGATATTGAAAGCAGTAACAAAAAATTACCTTTTTGTAGAATTTCCAAGTGTTCCCAAAGTATATCGCCCATGAAGGCCGGCGCTCTGGCCACGAACTCCTCGCGGCCCATGGCACAGATGTCCTTGCCCTGTGCACGCGCAAACTGCTGCAGCGCTACGCCTTCCAGGGAGAACTCTCGCGCAGCCCACCGCAGCCACGCACTCACAGCCGCCTCGCTCCACTGTCGCGGATCTGATGGATGATTCAGAAATTTAGTCCTCTATACTATGACTTCTAAACCGTCAGATAGTGCCTAGTGTAGGACTTTTTTTTGAATTGGAGCAGCTGGTTATTAAAATTAATAATGAGTGCATGTTTGGCAACAAGATTTTACTGTAACTACTGTTCAAACAACATACAAACAGTTCTACCGAGATAACATCGATTATTGACTTGATTCTTCAAAAAACAATTCAATGTTTACAGAACGCCAGATCAAAGTATCGGCAGCCCTAATTAGAATTCCCTATAAAACATTAGTAAGCACACAATAGCGGACAGGGCTGCAACATCAACAATTAGCCGCGGCCCGCTTGCCCAACAACGGAACTTGCCACATGCGCCGGATACAGCTCGACCTTGAGGCCCAAATATATGCGCCTACAAATCGCTCCTCTTTTTACCAATGATAAAGGATTTCTAATGTAAAACAAGGTTTATGCTGGTGCAGGATAACGTTATTACAACATTCGTACTTGTCCTGTTCTGGTGATTCCCCAGAATTTATAATGGCTAAGAAATTATTTCAAAAAATTTTTGAATAAGGAAATCCGAATATTGTATCAACATAAGTTTTGATTACATTGTCTCTCACATTGACATAGTACCTAACCAGAGGAGGAAAACTCAACCACAAATTAATCGAAGTCGCAATTCAGAAATTCGTTTCGCGCGGTCGACGGACCGCTCTAAAGAGAAAAAGTCCATCGATATAAATGGAGTTATGGTGTTACGATGTCATCAATTGCCCCTTTAGACTGGGAATGCAGTTCACGGAGAACAGCTGCTCCAATATTACAAATTATAGCACAAATATCAGCCTTATTAACACAGAGTTTCATTGCTTTCAACTTGCTTTTCTGTTAAATATCATTTACATCTATCAACATTTTTGGATTGATTAAAACTAATTTAAGTTAATAATGTTATTATGTTACCTATAAATGTTATTACATAACTATAAACATAGTATTAATTTAAACTCGTTCAATTTTCTTTTTATTATTGGTAGATAATTATTTAATTCTCTTGTATATTTCGTATTGCCCTTGATGAGACTGAACTTTCTTTTATCTTAGATCTGAATTGAAAATTGAGCTATTTATTATTATATGTTTTTGTTAAGTTATCAAGCTAGTTACTTTGCACTGTGTCAAAAACTTGTGTTTTCCCTTGTCGGGCGAGAGCTGGCTAATAATGAATAATTAGTTTAATTATGGCTTTTAGTCGGTGGTGGCGGGAGACTGTTCAATGTTTATGCTGTACCGATGACTGGAAAACATACCTTCACTTAACTTAAGTGGACGGGGGAAAAAACGGTCATGCCTTGAATTTTCTACTAGACGCATTTCACATAAATGTATTTGTTTTTGTTTGAGCATCAGCAACTGTTTTATTTTAAGTTTTATGCAGTTTTTAATGGTTAAACTCGTGTAGATAAATAGAAAAAGTAGTGAAGAAATAAAACTGATTCGATTTGAGAGTTAACGAGTTAGCCTAGGGACGTACCAACAACGTATTGGACAAGAGAGAATTCTTGATGTTGTGTTCGATAAGTACAGACATTAAAAGAGCAATATCGTTGAAAAGCTGCATTAACTCACCTCCTAGTTATCGGAGACGATTGTGATCGAGACACGTTTATGTCCCGAACGATACGATCAGACAAACATCAGATATCTAAATAACTTAGTGATTTTTATAATAGTGATTTTTATAGATTTCTAGTAATCTGGGATAACGGGATTACTATTACATGCTATTTGCACATATATTTTGATATCAGAGAATAATTTTGAAATTATTATTATTTTGTAGGTTAGTTCCGTCACATGATATACTCCGTTTTAAATGGCTTTAAACTACTGTTTTAATAATTAAAGGTATTAGTATAATTTTAATAAATATTTAGAAAATTTGAATAAACTTGTTGTTAATTTATAAACAGAGAAGGCCGTGCTTTTTATTGATGTTTTCCATTTGAGTCGCATGTTTGTTCAGCATTATCAAATTTAGGTTTATTACAAACTTTACAACGTTGAACAATTAACGAATCAAGTCAATTTCGACTACACTTTATTTATAACGCATGATAAAAAGTTTTTTTGATAAAGGATTCAAGTACTTTTAATGAGTGCAATTTGTTTTTTTGAGTAAAATATGCCTCATATAATTCGCATCTGTTAATTAAACCTGATTACCGTTTCACCAACAATAAGCCGTATAAAAGGAAACTTCAGAGTGTTGGGGCGGCTAGCAAGGCATCATAAAAGGCCCTCCACGTCGAGATAGATTCCGCGTCGTTTGTATGCGAATGCCCATTTCGTTAGATGCGCGGGCGCACCGGAAGCGCGAATAGACACGGCACAGACGCACGCACTTCCGCCGCGATCGGCCGACGACCCTCCGCTTGTCATGTGCTCCAAGTACCCCATTGCTCACTCATAGTATCACTGGTAATTTTTTGACCACTCTGGGTAAGACACATAGCAATAAATATACATATTACATCACAAGTAAGTTGCATGATAACATGATCTCTACATGTTGGCCTTCATTTCAGTGCATCGAATATTCCATTGATAATGGCCTGGATATTAAGTAAATGTGAATAACAAAAACACATAAAAAAATTGATACTCCTAACAGAAGATATCGAATGAAAAAGGAGGAATGAAATAAATATATAAACTCAAAAAGTTGTCACATTGGCTTTTCTCATGGTGTAGCTACTTATTTGCTAGATCTATTATCGGCTTATATTGGACGCGGATAATATTATCAGCATTAACATTTACGGCTTTGGAAGAGACTTAAATGCACAATAAAGTTACAAGAATTGATCTCAAATGAAATGAATCATTTTTAAAATGTTTTAAACTGAGTGAATAATCCTAATAGATGCGCATAAATTCAGTACATTTGCAGGTAGACTTCTTTGGTAGGCTTGTGGTCTAGCCAAGATATTGGCATCATCTGCCCAAGTTTCAATACAAATATTGTGAGCCGCTGCCAGTGCCACCAACAAAGGGCGAGTGTGTGGCGCAGGCGCACGGCTGGCGGGACAAACGCGTCGCCTGCATTACCATATGCAAATCCTGCCTTGTATCGTACGCCTTGTGCACACTACACTAACAGTTTTTGCTTGTAACCAGTAAATTGAACAAGGAAAAAATAAACATGTCTTGAAACAGTGAATGTCAATTTTTCTTCGAAGGAGACGTTGCGACTTTTTACTTTTGTTATGCCGCAGCATATTCCTGCAGGTAGTCAGCGTATTAGTTCCAGGTTAGTCTCTAGAATGTGGCCATCAGTTTGTGGCTTAGCCTCAGCAAGGTTTTAAAAGTACACATCGCGTGTATCGTTAAAGCTAACAATAATAATTAAAACAATTTAGAACTCTCAGATCTTGAGCGTGTGATGTCTAAAATTATATAAATGTGGTTTTATGGCACTTCCTGACCATAAACGACTAAGAACGATTTTAATGAAACGAAGATCATACGCAGGCCTATGAAAGTACCGTTACTTCTGCACCTAATCTCCACGCAATTATGCTTAATGACAAAACTTCGGCGTGAAATGATTTCAAGCCTTTCTGAGATCCTGAGTGGCACTTCACGTGTTTTATGCGCGAGCCATCAGAAATGATAGTGGCATAAAATATGATTGCTAGATCTATCTCAGCTAAGCACTAGTTGGAAGCTCTAGTCGTTATTAAGCACAGTTTGAAGTTGCAATAACCAAAGCCATTTTTACTAAATCAGCTTTATAACTACTGTATCGTAATTTACTAGGAGAACGCGATGCTCTTATCTGAATTTTATATCATCAAGATTTTTTTTAATAAATAGAAGGATAAAATCAAATTCTAAATTTTACCGGACCAAGACGGGTTAGGCTGTAGAAGAAATTTTTATGTTAATCCATCAGTTGATTTTCATATAGTTTTACTACTTACTACATTTACATACGTTTTCTAACCCACGGTTTCTATATTCAACGGACAGTCGTAGGTCTTACCTACGAATGTCCGTTGAATATAGAAACCGGGCATAAGTACACTAGAAAGAATCATTATAAATGATCTGATGTGATGATATTAGTATGTTCAACTTATTCAGGTCGCTGCCAATTAAAAGCGTGAAAATTAGATATTTTGAAACACGATTTCAAAGTTTTTCACAACTTATAGCAGTGAAGATAGTAGTTAAAGATCCTTTGCAGCGGACTTGCTATGACCACTAATATCTCTAAGGTATAATCAAAGATTTTCTATACTAAACTCGCAGGAGGTTTGAAGCTATGAAGTAAAATTATATTAAAAATTATATTATTAGTAAAATTATATATAGTAAAATTATATAAAAGAGTAGGCAAAAGTAGTTTAAGTCAGACACGATTGTTAGCAACCGCATAAAGAACTAAATAATTTTACTCTATTTTACTGTAGAGATAGTTTGGTCAGGTGTCTAAAACTGATTCTTTACGGTCGCGAAAGAACAGGAGTAAAATTAGTTATAAGACTATTTTAAGTGATCCCAGCGGTCCTACTGAATAAATCTTTTTGACTTTGAAACAACATTTACACGATACCATTCTTGTATACCATTCATGCCTCTTGCTGCAGAAAATTAGTTCTTGCTCCGTTGAGTTTAAGAAATTAAGAGGCAAGAATGGTACGCCAGAATAGCAGCTTGTAAATGGGGTTTTAGAGTAAATAAAATAGGTAGGTAGTTAAGTGTACTGACCTTTTGGCACGCTGAGGCGCAGTTGTTCCTTTTCCCAGGAGGCGAAGGTGGCCTTCAGCGCCTCGGCCATCTTCTTGTTGGTGCCGGGCGTCAGCGGCGGCACCTGTGACGGGATGTCTGCAACAAATAAACGTACTTGTGAGCTTCAACAAAATGTTGTGGCTTGTTCAGGATTCTGAGTTTTGTGGTTATGCTTTTGGGAAAGCATATTTAGCATGCTACAAAAATGGTATAAGTACCTACACTTCTTGGTTTTTTCGATCACAATTAAGACACCGTTTACACAATGCCATTCTTGCCTCTTGCTTTCTCAAACTCAATGGAGCAAGAGCTAATATTCTGTGGCAAGAGGCATGAATGGTATGCCAGAAAGTATCGTCTAAATGTCTAAATGGCGCTTAAAGCAAATATCTAAGAAGTTTTACCTATTAGTGTTGGCGAGTATAAAGACGTATTTTTTTCAACGATGACCTTTTTGACTAAGTTATAAATACTGTCACTAGACAAATAAGCTGCATTGCAGTTGCTACAAAGAATTAAAGTTAATTGCATGAATTCATTTTAATTTATTGACTACAAACATGAAGATCTAACCAAAATAAATGATGGAACACAAAACTAAAATAGAACAGATAATGCACAGTTTTAAGATGAAGAAACATATGGTTTACGAGTTAATGTAAATACAATATTTTATGCCGAGAAATTGGATCCAACGCATATCACAGTGCATTTCAATTTGCCTTTCATTGTGATGAATGAATGACGTTACGCAATCACATCCGCATGTTTCATTGATTACTTACATTAAAAGTCAGAGTGATGCATTTACGCGTAAAGGACACGTGATAAGAAAAGTGAGTACTTAGTTATTTAATTTTCTACGTCTGATTCAATTTATTTAAAATAAATCTTTTTAACACAAATCGAACGATTTGTCTGAATAATAGATGTATTCAAAGTTAAAAAAATCTAGAGAACAGTGATTCAGTCCTCCGTTGCACAATCAAGATCTTTATCAGTCGGATTAATTACTTTATCTACAGCGTTTAAGCCGAGCAGTGGAGAACAAATTAATAGCCGACTTTTTGATACTTGATGGTCTCAAATAAAATAAATCAGAGATAAACAAGCCAGATTGAATGGTGCATGTGTGCGTTGACGTAGCTTCATTCATAAGTGCGGCTGGTTCTTTGCGAGTGTGGGGGTGCGCCTGTGTGCGGCTTGCACCTGCCGACCAGTTCTGAGATGCGGAGATTTGTGCATCTCTCCCACGGTCGCTGCCCTGCCTCTGATAGCTCTAGCTGAACCTTCAATATCATTTACATTTTAAGTTTCTTTTCACTGCTTTTAACTCTTTGCCTTTGGCATTAGCGTTATCGACAAACAAATTAGAACAAATGTACATATCTTGAATTTATACTTGTAGTCCATCTTTTACTGATCATCATGGGATATCTCGTCTCGAAGATGTTCTTATAAATTTACCGACTATCGAAATTAAAAGTTACCTAATTCTACTTTGAACAAGCTTTAGCTTTGAGCTGACTTTATTAACCTCTGATCCCCTAACATGGTCGTTAGCAACAGGAACCGCTGTCTTCTTAAGCATTATAAGCACCTGTTGCCCTCACACATCCATTTAAATGTTACAGCGCATCGAGTCAAGGTGTTGGCGATCGAGAATCACGAGGTCATTAATTGCGATCATCTCACGCATTGTGATTTACTCGGTGTATATTTTATCTGGGTTTTCTGTATTCTGCTCGCAGCTGCACTTGACTCATGATTATTGCGCATATTCGCATCTTTCTACTTTTAATAATGTTTGAAATAAAATTCTTGCAATGTAGATGTTGGCTGTTAGATCATATAAGCTTTCATCGCTATTTTAATCAAATAGCCATACCTATAATCTGTGAGAAAGCTTGATAAGACATTATTGGTGATTTATGTAGCTATCAACGGCTGAAGCGTTTGTGTTTCTTGAGAAAAAATTAGATTTTCATAATCCAAAATAATAAATCCAAAATTTTAATCGGCTACAATGGGGAATGGAAAACGAGGTGAAACTTTCTGTGTAAGATAATAATGTATAAAGTTGTGAACAGAAAAGTTGAAACACTGTCATTATCTAGATATAAAACATTATGTAGGTATTTATTTCTGTAAATACGCATTATCTTAAGGCAAGTACAGAAGGTTAAAGTATTATATAAATGCTGTCAAAACGCAGCACACCTGTTTATCCTGCCTTATTATTATGAGTGTGCTTTTATGTGGTTATGAGTGTCCATAATGGTCCCGCTGACTTTATTTTACAATAATCGAGCTACTTTTCAACGGTACATTTATTTATGTTTTTATACCACACTCATCTCAAAAACTCGGGGTAGATTCATTGAATGCACACTTACCTATTGTTTGAATAAACTATGAGCATATTTTTTTTTGTGAATGTTCTGTAAATTGCTTCAGTCTAAGTTAAACGACAAAGTTCTATATGATTTCACCAAGTCATGAGTGGCCTTAAAACTTTGTCACCAGAGTTACTCAGTAGCTGCGACTTTCGTTTACTAAATATTTAGGTTTAAATTAATAATCCCGCACGAAATCTCAGTTTTATCGAGATTAATTTGAGTCTTAGATCTTTATGTTCAACAAACGATCTTACAAATAATTTTAGTATTCAAATAAATGTGGATAAGGTATTCGGTAAATGTTTGCGTCCGAATTCATTTCATAGACAAAATAAAACTGAACTTTAATTAATCTGTAAAGTGGACAGTTGAGAGGATCAAACAGTTTTTTGATATTAAATTGTAATTTGGTTTATAAGCACCTATAAATCTCATGGGATCAAAGTCTCTGAACAAATAAAATGTATATTTTTATTTATTTTAAAATTATAGAATAACTTATCAAAATATTTTCATTGCTTTGGAAATATGCAGCCGCCCCCGCGATCGTTAACCATACAAGTGTTTAGGTCAAGGATGTGTTTTATGAAATAGATGAAAAGGCATCAGGGTGATTTCTAGCATAATTATTGTGTGCTGGCAATATTAGAGCTAGAAGAACTCTTTTATTGATGTTCAACTGTCAACACGCATGTCAAAAAAATCTCATCAGTTGCAATATGGCATAAGAGAGTATTTAAAAAACTAGCTGCGCCCGCGGTGTTGCTCACTGTACACCATGGTCTCTTCTCTTTCTAAGGAGCCTGTGTTAATCTAAAGAATGAACTAATTTTATTGCAAATTCCATTCAAATCAGTTCAAATTTCAGCTCAATCACACACCAAAGTTGGTGAACTAAAAATAAATGTAAAGTGCAAAAAGAACCTTGCAAAAAGAAGTTTACAGGATTAATAAGAGCCCAAGCATGGATCGTGCAATTAGTGCAACGGGGATAATACTGTGACGAATGTTCGTAAATAACTTGCTGGTTGACATTAAACTCAGGAATGGCATTTTTCGAGATTCAGTACAAAAACTACAAGCTGAGACTTCCGTTTCCGTAATTAAAGTAATGAATCCAAGTGATTTCGGTTTAATTGTGCCGTAAGTTTCCGATGGCCGCCATCCGCCGTTTCTAGAGCTGTTCTTAATATTAATTACAATCCTACAGTTAATGACATGTCGCCGATGAGCTGAACAACATGTCACGTATTATAAACTAACTTAGCTCAATGATAAGGAAACTAGGCCCCAAACCATGTTTATTGATTATGGTTCATTACGATGTTGGTCGCGACTCGCGAATGAATGGAATCAGAATAACTTAGCTTTTCATTAGTTCTAAATCTTTTTAGAATCGAGTGGATAACTTTAAACTCTTATACATAGTTCAAAGCCGCTTAAAGGTCTTATGGTAAGTAAGGATAACTTATATTTCCTCATTATAAAAAACCAAATAGTATGAACACCTGGAGGTTTAGAGGTCATTGTAATATTGCGGCGTTTTCTACCTATTCTAAGGAGATACCGAGAACCAGGCATTGTTGAAGTAAAACAATCGCCTCACAATCTTCGATCGAGGTCTTGGGGCGCTTCGAGGCTGAACATAAGTTAGGTAATGGTCCTATTAGTACCATCGAGTGGACCGAATTGTGAATGGCGAAGATAACAGTACAAAGGACCGGAGATGCGCGCTATGGCCCGCGGCCAAATAACTGGAAGGACCTTCAAATCTTTTACTTCAAGCTCAATATTGCTACTAACTACTACGTTTCTTTACCTATTGAAATATTATATTTTTTAATTCAAGTAAAAGAATTTATTTATATCGACTCGATTACAAAGAAGAGTCTTGAACGAAAGATCCTTACAAATGATACGTTATAACGCGTACCTATTGTTTTGTTATCAAGATATCCAGAACATGGAAGGAAAGAATGCACGCAACAGGCGTTTTACATTTCTAAAGGCTCACACTAATGTAAATGCTCAGTGGTTAGAGTAACAGGTGGTTAACAAGGGTGTCTAGAAAGGGGAATGTGCAACGGACACTTGTTGCGAGTGATGCCGACTTCGATGCCAATGTAAATGCAATAGCTTCATTATATTTATAGCATAATTATCTACGCAGGCGCATACTTATCTGCCCAGTTAGGTTTTCCTCTTATTTTATTGCTGCGTTTAGGCATTAGCGTTTATTTAAATAGATATTCTTGGCACAATAGCGATCCAGAACAAAAGCTCACGCCATTTTTACCGACTCCATTGTTCGTTTGAACTTGGAACGTCGCGTGACGTGTGCGGCGCGTGCGCTGCTTCGCATTCAAATCGCTTCTTTTACAACTCATAATTGCTCTAAATGCAATTTAGCCATCGATATTAATGAAAGAACCGGCTGCATTTTTGAAGTACAGTGACAAAACACATATAAATATTACACTGCGAACTAAGACTATAAAATAGTTTCATGGTTGCTGGTGTGTCAAACAATTTATAAAAATATATAGAGAATTTGTTTATCGACGCAAGTCATATCACCCTTTAGGTCACTCGAGCGTGTCGAAGGGTTCTTTCATAATGCGGTAAATTTTTATTTTCAAACGGTTTCGTGCTCGTTCACGCGGAAAATGAACGTTTTGCGTAGGTAATGCTGTGTAGATTTGCTGGGCCTTTTTACCAACTCGGAATGAACCCTTTGTTCAGGACTTTTAATCAATGCAGAGAGAAATAAAGCTATCATTTGTATGTATGTAGGGGTTTGGCCTTCTTCACTTTCGGTTAAGATTAACTTGATTGCTGGTGAGAGGTCACAAAAAGTTTTTATGCCATTAGCCAAAGCAGTACCATAAGCAGTTATCGCGGAATGGCTCAGCGCTCACGAACGTAGGCGAGAGACCTTTGCTCAATAAGAGAGGCGGCAGCGGCGGCGACGCGGGCGCGCGTTGCTAGCGAGCGGTGCGCGGACGCATCATCTCATTGAGCGCGCACCGGATGGACCAATCAGCGGCATGAATGGACGCCCCCGCGCCTTAGCTATGTGCGTTATTAGCTCCCGTACTAGATGCCACTGTTTCTTTGTTATCTTCGTAAATTGTTATGACTTTTTATGGCATATGGAATGTGTTGAGTCGTAAATCCGCCGTTTGTTGCCTCATTGATAGCCATTGTTCGTCCTATGTGAGAAAGGATTCTCAGCTACTGTTGACTTGTTGCATTGTTCAGCTCGTTAGCTTGGAGGTGATACCTGTTGGCAGATAATGCTTTACGGATCTGTCGCTCGACCTGCCTGAAGGTTTCTGACTCAGTCCAGATAAAGTAATCTGATTCAATTGACGTTAATGCTGGTTAATGGTTTCTCTCCGCCAGTGATGGATCTTCAAGGACTTTTCATTTGCTTTCCTGTTTTTGATTAAAATAGTTTTACATCATATGACAGTAGTCTGTCCATGAGTTCACCGGCTATGTATGATCTAATCGTCGCGGGACCTTAACATTGAATTTCTAGTCTATTCTCTCGCAAAATTACATCTTTCACAGCCTCGTAAAATCCAAATGCAATTGGCTTGACCCCGTCTATGAATAGCGTTTGTATACAAACATTGTTTTAGTTCTCAGGTTATGAGCACGTATTCAAGGTCTTTACTTTCAAGATCATCGGAGCATACGAGGAGCTGGTAATTACCGTAATGTGGCCGGTGGTTGCACAAGGCACCCTGGCCACCGGACACGCGATGTTTCCAAATAGATATGTGGGTACTGTATATCGAAGGAAATGAATATTGCGAGAGCGCCGTTTAGCTTTGTTTACTGTTAATTATTATCTATGAACTAATTGATTATTACTTTTGCAAGCCTTTTGCTAAATAAAAATCTTCTGATGCAATTTGTCTATTGATTTAGGTATTGAAATAAAACCAGTAAGTATTTTTTATTGATTATACCACTCTGGAAAAATGTAGGAGCTAACGTAAATAACACTGGTTGACCATTGAGAAACAATTTAAATGAGTATAGAAAATTGGCTTACATTCCTAATTTCTTACAATAATCAAAGGTCGAGTTCACAAGAGTATTTACACAGAACGGTTAGCTTCCAAAGAAAACGAAACTCGATTACTAAGCGTATGATACACGATAGCCAATTATAGAGTAAACGTTTTCATTATTTTTCTTTCGGTTCCGGCGGCTACACATTCGGGACAAGTACACGTGAAACCGAGAGCGTTACAGATGTTGCATCATTTCTTTGCACAACTTTGAAGGATCTTTAACGGCTAGGTAGCATCGTGACTCTACCCCAAGGAATTTCTAACATGAAAAGCCTTGGTGAAGATGTGAACGAACACTCAGTGTATGGTTTGTAAAATATTTGTGCAATCGGAATGCCATCAACTACTCGATGCTGATTAACTTAATACAAAGTTTTCAAGACAAACCCTTGTGTGGTTTCCATCAATCATAAAAAATGCGGAAGCCATTTTTGCGTGAGAAACATCTCGGTCTAGTTGAACAATATTGCCACTGCTTCCGTGAGTCTCCCTGGATAGAACTAAAGGGTTAAAAATTTGGGAACTTACCTTTTGGCTTATTGAAAGCTTTCATCATGACTTTGATTCCCATGCCTGCGATGACCGCCGTCGCCGTGATGTGTCTGCCGCGGGCTTGTGTAGTCCGAAATTATGCCCGACAGGCTTCACAATAATCGTCCTTTTAAATTAATGTTCCTTATAAATATTTATTTACAAGTTACTTTACATAAGCACTACTCTTAACGTTAATAAGATCAATATATCACACTGTTTCGAGTTTTTTAGTTCGATCAGTCTAAACACTCTTCACTGTTCTTCATTTTGTCAAAGTTTTTTATTACGTCACGGTAGAAAAGTTTATAAAGTTATTGTTCATGTTTGGCTTATGATTGTGCGGCACCTGTTGAAACACATAATAGTTGAATTTTGAGTTTAACCCTCATAAAATTTTGATTTTAAGCTTTGTTTCCACGAGATGAATACATCACTATTTGTTTAAATAAAGCTTAGGTTTAAGTTTTGCACCAAACTTCGGTAGAATTTATTGACATCTAAGTACGTATCTTGTATTATAAAGAGGAAAGATTTATTTGTTTGTTTGAATTGAATAGGCTCCGAAACTAACCGGACCAATTTGAAAAATTCTTTAACCATTAGAATCCTACATTGTCCTTGATGAACATAGGCTATATTTTATCCCGAGAAAGTAAGGTTTTTCCGAGGGACCGCGGGTAACACCGCAACGGACAGCTAGTAGTAGATATGAGTGGATTTGTGATTAATAAAACGAGTGTGGTCAAACCCTAGTGGCACTCTTAAAAGTTCTCACAACGGACAACAACGGACCCATATTCAAATTGTGGCGAACATTTCCCACAGGTGCGCGGAACGATCCGACACAGTCGCTTCCGGCCCGGTACCCCACTTACCCCGAAAGCTACCCTACCTCACCCCCGCACACCCTCATTCCCACCCTCTTCCCCCGCAGAGGCCCTTGTTCCCACAGAGCCCGCCGGCCCGTGACGAACAATTTCGCTAGTTAAAGTGGTTTCTGTTGAAGTGCATTATTTGCATACAGACAACTAGTTAACAGTTTTCCCATTTTTCCATTAAACAAGTTAATTGCTTGCCTAGGACACTAAAACTTTAAGTTTTCTTAGACTTATACAGGCTTACCATAGAACGTGACATAAAGTTATTCCACCGAATAAATCAAGAATAACCATACATTTTGACAGTTTACACTCCGGAATAACTTTATGTCACGTTCTATGGTAAGCCTGTAAGAATATAATTCATCAGAACTGTATTCCTAACCATTCTAAAATGATTGACTTATGATATTATGTAGCCATAAACAAAAAGAATCCTATAAAACTGTCTCTTTTAATTAAGCTAATAAATACCTACTCAAGCAAAATACACAATACGATGTGGGATCAACGGTTTTAAATAAAAATTAAGTGGCAATCATCAGTTTATGATAAACGACGTTTACTTTATTAATATATTCAAGTTTCAATCTCCCGCAAAGAGCACTACTTAAGGATAAAACGGCAACAATATACCACGACAGGGGTTCAAGGGTTAAGTGCCAGTAAACATCTTCATTTCGTTTTAATAACAGATCGGAAGGGGTCGGAATTAGTTTGTGGATGTATTGAGTACTTCATGTTCATTTGATAATGCTTTTTAATGAATTCTCCTCCAACTTTTAATGCTTCTGTTCTCACGAATATTAATTCTCTTCGTGGAAGGATTATAGATTAACAGAACTTACTGAAAGAATACGTTTTCTTTGAATCTATTATATAGGGTTTACGAACAAGATTTATTGACTTTTTATGGATAACATTATGGAATATATTATAATTATCGAAGAGGATTGTTTCACTACCTATATTAGTAAGAAATTATTGATGAATTTTATGCAAGGTGTTATTTATAAGATTTAGCTTGATTATTCAACTCTGTATGCCATATAGAAATGCAGCCCCGATCCTGTTTTGTATTTGTTATTCAAATGTTACAACAATACAGCACTGAGCAACAGTATTGGAACATTTCTAACCTCCTACTCAATCTAACTTACTTAGCGGTGATGGGGGCGACGAATTGCCCCTAATCAAAATCACATTTAGTTATAGATGACGATATAATATGTACCTACCTACTAGATGAGACTACAATAATATACACGTATATTAGTAGGTAAAAAAAGACTGAATTCAATCCGGTTAAAAGGTTCAAATCTCGACCGTAGAATAAATGATATACCTAAAAATTATTATTACAGAGATGGGTTTGAAAACAAGTAGTAGGGAAGTATGTTAACTTCTTATTTTTTTCTTCACGAATTAATAAAGAATTACTTACATGAACATAAAACTCAGACACAATTCATTGCAAGCCCTAAGCGTATCAGTCGATCTCAATTGTATCAAGAGTACTCGTATAGAATTGTGAAGTCGTTCCAATATTGGAGGACAATAGTCAAATAACAGCGAGTTGTACTTAATATAATCTGTGGTTGGTACCAACCTACTTAATGTACCTTTGGTTCGGTGAAATGTACTGTACGTACCTATTTATTTTATTTATTTATAGGAAAACCAACAGCTACAATAACTAATAGATCACTTAGATAGAAGCAGATAGCCAATAACAGGTTTTCACGTATAAGAAACAATTTAGGATACAGTAAGGTCGTGGACGCTAACAAAAACAACTAAGTACCAATACATTTTGTAAACTGAAAACAGAAAAGTAACTAACACAAACCACTAATCTAAAACATCACCAACGCCAAAAAAGTCTCTGCTCAACTGCTGCCTAGCCGAGTTAACACTCGTACAGAATAGATCAAGATCCAAACGCTTACACAACTCATTGAACTCAGTACCTATACTGAACAGACTTGGAGTTTGCGCTGAGCAATTTGCAATTGATGTAATAACATCTGAGCGCTTACGTATTCCAAAGAGTAGATAAAATACTAAGGTGACTTGACTACTACATATACATTCAAAGAATCTCCTCCATAGATCTGAGCGTTACAGTGGTGGTCTTGTTCTCTATTTTCTGTGAAGGTAACTAATTTCAATAGTCCTATCAAGCCATCACATACAAATAGAAGATAGTAATGACCATAGATAAATCAGTAGCTACTGGTAGCTTCTGTAATCACGCGAGCGGCTGAGATTGGCCGGCCTCGGGTCAACTAACTCGATTGTCGCGCCCAATTTGTCACCCCACGTCTCGATGAGACCACAACGCGTTTGTCTTGTTTCATCTGATGATCCATTGATACTGGCACAGAATACATATAGATACTGGATCCCATATGATATGGTGCATATCAGATAAAAAATAAATGCATAGGCTATGGCTCTTTGTTATTTTTCTGATTTATGATAAGATCAGTTATAAAACGACTAAGTACATTGGGAAATATAGGAAAATAGGTACTACCTTCTGAGTGAATATTAAGTTGGTACGTTCTAAAAATACCAAATTAATTTGACAGTAAGAGCTTGTTTTATCATCTTAAAGTCACCAATAACATGCTGATGGTTCCTAGGTTCTCAGCAATGTTGAAATCTGTATCTCGCATGTTAAGTGACAGTTTTATTGGTATCTTACCTAAGTAAGGAGGCTTGTATCTCTGAAAATACAAGCCTTAAGACTCATCATAATCCACAACCTGCCTTTGCCCCCTGAGAGTCATTCCGTTGCCATTGCCATTCCGAAAGGTTAATACTCATAATTTAGGTATGAGAGTGTTTTACGCAGCAGACAATATAGGTAGGAGTCCAGACAACTAAAATAGAAGTGTTTCAGTTTCTAAATCTACAGACATGCGACAGCAATTAACGCCTACAGCGGAATCTCTGTAGCTAATACTCAATTGTTGGGTGTCGAGTCAATTGTAGAGATCACTCTAGAGCAAGATCAACTGGGGTCAGGCTCGGCTATCCTCGACCCCTAAATGGGATAGTGGACACCCGCATGTCTAAAGATGAACAGTAAATTTACTATTTTCAATTGAGTGGATTTGCTTAACGGGGGGCTGTTCACAATAATGAGATCATCAGTGGAAATTGCTTTTGTAAGCTATTGTAGAATTTGCTCCAAGCACGCGAAACAGTTTTTAACGGTTTTAAAGAAACGATTATTTTTAATTTCAGGGTTTTGGCTTAATTGTAATGTTATTTATCAAGGAAAAGGTTGCCCATTGAATAAACGTCTAAAGATTTTTTTATTCGTTGTTGAATATTCTCAGCAATCCTTGAAAACTTTTGCGCTGTTTATCCAAATTGTAGGTAAGAAGACTTCGGAGAGTTGTGTGAAGGAATTTCTGTTTGTTTTCCACGACATTTACAAGAAGATTGTTTCCGCGGTGCGTCAATGCGTGTTTTGGTTTCGAAGATTCACGCGGCTCTGTCGATTGCGCATCAACAAACATAGCGACAATGGATGCTTCGCCGAATAGTGACGGTGGCACGTTCAAATGTGGAACAATGTGCCATAACAAGAGCTAACAATTTGGCCGCGGCGTGAACAATGCCTTAGATCCAGCGAGCAGCTTTCGTAAATAGTTGTTTGAATTCACGAACATTGTTTGCATGTTACATATTTGTAAGCTGTTTCGTTGTTGCATATGAACTGTCGCCAGCTTGAGAATTTGTTGGTTAGTGTGTGCATAAGCATAACTCAAATCGACTGAAATAAACTTCGATCATATATTACGTACTACCCCAGATAATATAATACATTAAAAAATACTGTGCAAGTACCTCAGCCATGAATGCAAAAGGTCCACGATTCAATTTGTCGCGGTGGCTGAGAGATGAGCAGCGGCGGGACACGGCAAGTGATTTGACCTCCGACCGTTCAATTAAAACGTTATTACTGGCGGCCGGATCGCATCTCGCGTTTATTGCTGCTGTTGCACCACGCTCCCCCGCTTTAACAGGTGACGAATGAAAGAAAGAGATGATACTATTAAGATGAGTGACGACGATGAGTAAATCATTCTAATATTAGGTATTAATTTGTGTCAGTGAAAAAAACTGGAAAACTCGAGGGGAGGCTTTGGGCCAGTGCGGTCTAGAAACAATGAAAACTAGGTATTACATTATGAATCTGTAAGTTCGTGACTTTTGAGTGACCTGTGTTTGGATTTTTGTATGTTTGTGTTTGAATAACGCCTTTAACAATGGAACTGACTCATACTAAACTGTTCCACTTAGTAAGTTCGTTGAGTTTCATCTAAAGATGAAACTTAGTATACTTGTACTCATAGTGGGTTCGAATAGCATACTCGTATAAGATATTTAAATAAATGGTACAGCAAAAGTAGATTGGCGATGGAAAACATCTTGAGGAAACCAGTTATTTTTTCAATGGGTGTTGATGCGCTTGCAACCTGTCACGTATAGAATGCTTTCCTCCGTAAAATGTAAGTATGTTTTTGGCATAATTACTATAGCTTCGCAACTAATGGATTTCAAAGTTTTGAGAGCATGAAACATATTCGAAACCACCTGCTTGACGCGTCAGAGGAACATATCGCATGGAAGACCTACACGCGATCTAGCTCAAATAAGGTGCTGGAGATTATAATACAGCAGTTTTTGCTAAATTAACCAACAACTTGCTAGCCCACCTGCATGCGCGTCACATATTCATTAACCATTATAGAAAAAGTTATTTCCAATTCCAGTTAAATAAATAATCACCTAGACGCTTCCATTAACAGACTTGATAAAGTCACAAATAATAAATTACGATACTTAGGTGTTCATTAAATAGCTCCTTATTAAACAAACATCAGTAATTAAATCCGATATGAGCAAAAAACCAACTAACCATTAGCCATAGCGGGAAAATTAAGAAAAACATAGTTAAAGCAACTTACAAGCAATTTAGTGTTGATAAGCAGAAAGCGCTAGGAGCCGGGCCAGACCAACAGCCAGATGGGTGGACGACATAGAGGATAGAGAGGGAAAGACTTGGATAAGATCAGCACAGGGTCGATTTGTTTCGAGTGGCGTTTGAGGGAGGAGGCTTATGTCCAGCAGCGGGCTATCATTTGAGCTGCCAATGATGAAAAATTATGAATCAGTGCTTAGTATATTTCCACTAGTATTAGATAACAACAACTCGTGGCACATTGCAGGTCAAATGATTTCTGCTGTTTGTAGTACCTAGGCGTGAGAGCTTCAAAGGTTGTTTTCTATATCGAATAGCATGACAATCCATCATACCGAGATAAATAAAATAAAGTATAGCTGACTACTAAAGTAACAATTTAAAAATACCACCGCATAGCACTTTATTATTTATCTGAAACCCCGTTGTTCTGTGCCAAATATTTCTGCTGCATGACATTCGAGTTTTTGAGTCGCCTATTAATTAGAGCGATGTTACGTGCTGAACAGCGAGTAGGGAGGATAAATTTAGAGATATCGGGGAATCGTCTAGGATGCAGATAGTAGCAAGGCGTGCTCTCGTGAGGCGTGAAAGAAGCGTGGGGCGGCTCTACTGGCGATTGGCGAACGCCTCCCAACGCCTACGCGCATGCGCCGACAACACACGCACCTCCCGCGAGAAAAATCTTCGCGAGAAAACTTCGCGTAGGAAAATAATAAAGTTTTATTCTGTTTACATGTGGGCGGCATAATAGCTGGGTGACTAGACAAAATGGCGTTCGCGGTTTTATGAAGAGATTATTACGCTATATAAATTTCATGAGCATTTTGTTTGAAAATTCAAGAAGTTCTTTCATGTGATGCGCAACAATGTTGCGTTACGCAACTCAAAGTAATACATTATTAACCCTAAACATTTTTTATTGACATGGGTGACTCAATTTATTACGAAAAGGTTCCTAATCAAAATTCAAATTGAACTGGCAAGCCATTCGTTTAGGAAAATAAACGCTAACGTACCTACCTACTAATTAGATATTCAAATTCATGCATTTTCAGTACTTTTGTATGTTAATTTTGGTTTAAGGTTAAGTTCAGTGTCGTAGTAGCCATTTAACGTAATAGGTACCCTTATACATAACTCACTTATGAGTATATAGGTCTAGTTTGTTTAAATATAAGTAATTGATTTCTCAAATTTGAAATTTCCCAAAAACGTAGGCTAACGTTTTATAAAAAGTAATGATAAGTATTCGATTTTTTTTAGTACTTATCAATTATTTTCCAAAAGGCCTAATGAATAATGAAAGTTTTAAGATAGGTACATAATCAGAAACTGCTTAGGTAAGTGGTTTTAAAAGCACGGTTAAAACTGTTTTAACCGGATATTTACGATGCTCGTAAACCAATCTGTCACTAAAAGGAGAAAAATATACGGAAGAATTAATTAAACTTTAAATACCTATGCTATTTCAAATGATACCTTATTCATGGAGTCATAATAACCACATCTCCTTTCCAATATGAGTACCTAGGTCCAAAAGGACTCGATAAGACCATTATTTTTATTTTACCATTATACATAATGATTAATAGTCGTTAGATTTAAATTTTGGCTGTCCGTTGTATTATTGGACAAAAATAGTTGGTACTTACTTTACCTACCTATAACAGTATAATATGGTCCGAAGCAGAGACCATTGCGTCTTAATACAAGTTTTAAACTTAGTAAGAGCAAGGTTTAACGTTTTTAATTGTATAATAAATAATAAATAATGCTGGACATTTTACACAGCATCATTTAGCCCCAAACTAAGCAAAGCTTGTACTATGGGAACCGCAGATAACTGATATACTACATATATACTTTTTGTTTGTAAATACATACATATTATACATAGAAACACCCAGACCCGAGATAAATATTTGCCGATCATACAAACATTTATCCCGCGGCGGGGATCGAACCCGCAACCTTCTGCGTCTCAAACGGGCTTTCACCCACTGCGCCACAGAGGTCGTCGTAATAAGCTACTAATTATAACAACTATTTAACACTTTAGTTGTACAAATTATAACCTATTGTATGTTATATGTTTCTTGAAAATAAATACCTACTTTGAAAATTGAAGTTGATAATATTTGTCAGCTATTTAAGTTGTTTTGAGTTCAAGCAAGCCAGAATATTTTTTTCTCTACGAAAATACAAAACTATAAGTAGGTACTTATGGGAAATTACCTATATTATGCGATGGGGACACTTTAGGTCAAATCTAATTTAGAAACATCAATTTTATATTGATTTGCCCTTTAAAAGAAAATTAACATACAGGAAAGTTCATACCGAATAATTTGTACCTATAGGGGTGTAAAGAAATACTGCTCTGAGATTTCATCACTCAGAATCGGGTCAGCGCGGCGACACCGGCATTAGCGCCTATTAACATCATGTTAACGACCCGTTAAAAATATCACCGATGACTCGAAATCATTGGAGCGATAATCTATAGTGCGAATGAGACGACTTTTCTTATTTAAAACAAGATTTAAAATACTAAAAACCGACTAGAGCGTCCCAAGAAAACATGTAATAATGATGATGAAATATAACTGATTTCACCCGTTAAAATGTTCCTCACAAACGAACATTTTACATACACGCTTTCACATTTGAAATGTGTCTGTGTGCAAAGAGGGAACAATCAAACAAAATGGCTGAAAACTAACAGCCCATGGCGATTTGATGCGACATTTTTATTGTAAAAAACAATCATCCAAACAAGAAAAGAACTTAAATTTAGTAAGTCACGAGTACTATTGTAAAATAATGTGCAACATTTTCATAAACGTTCGCCAGCATGCGTAACATGTTATTACGCATCGAACACAGTTTTATGCTACCTACAGGTAGCTCTAAATTGCGAAATAATAGCACATTGCACTTTTAGTTGAACAGTACAGTACTGACACAAAATATATAGGTACTTCAGGACAGTATTGTATATGGAAATATTTGAATTTGAATGTAAGCGCTCAGTTTAACGCTCTTTGTGAGTCAGGGGCGCTACGGTTCGCTGGCTGCGAAAATTCGACATTTGTTTCTGGCCGGAGCACTGGCCGAATGAGAAGTGTTTGAAAATCAAAAGAAACGATGATAATACATTTTGAGTAAAAAAAACAGTAAGTATGTCGACTGTAACCCCAAGCCAAGACGTGTCTGAGATCTGCAATATTAATTAAAAATAACGAAATCGGCCTTAATCGGTGAAGTAGCTGAACACCGTCATCCATTAAATAGTAATCAGGTTGTCATACAGTTGCAAAATATAACGCTATTGTTGGTAGGTACCTATTGGCTGCAATTTTTACAAACAGCTCATGTGTAGACGAGCCTTAATTATAGGCAATTATGTATGTACAATGCTTTTACATCGTCTGCGCTCACGCATGTTATTGTTAGATAGAATTGGCAACAGGCAAGCGGGCGTGACTGCAAGCACACGAAATATTTACTTTCAGCAACAAATCATATTTCTATGAATCTACTAAAATAAGCCGCTGATTCGTGAATCATCCTGCCTAGCATTGTTTACAACGCTGTAGCGCTGTGGTATACCTAGTATAAATTGACATGGCGATTATGAGGCCCAATTTTTTTACAGTAAAAACAAATTGGTTGAAATTGGATTTACATTTTAGTAATTTTAAGCCGCGCAGGTGATTTTTAACGCCATCGCAAATTCTAAATTCAAAAGGCTTCTTTAGTGTCTATGGAATAAAAAGGTAAAAAGTAGTAAGGATTTACAAAAAGGCGAACATACACCTGTATCCGTTTGCAAGAGGGTGCTCTTTTGCCCTTGTGTTTAAATTCACGTTCTTATTTTTAGTGAAAATAGTTTTTATTTTTATTTATGCAAAGAAAAAATAAAATAAAAAACTTTTACTATTTGGTATAACAAATATACGATCTGGCATATACTCATCGCTGCTCAACTGCGAAGCGCGTAAATGGAAACCTGCCTTTAATTACTTAAAGGCACATACCCCAAATGGGGTCTGACGATGTTCTTATCTGTGTGCTATTGTTTAACACGTCTTTTCATTCCCACGGTTAGCTGCGGCTCCCGATACTAACTCTACAGTATACTATGTCGCAGTTGATAACGCGTACCTGCCTCAGCCAAGAAAACGCATCGAGGAATTCACCGAGGGGAATTAGCTGCAAAAAGGCTAAAATCTGAGTAATTGGAATAGCCTGACTGGTGTTCGCATACTTTGATGTGTTGGGAACGTTTATACGAGGTATTGGATGGAGAAAAAGGTTGAGTTATTGGCGAAGCTGCAGTTGGAACGGAAAAGTTCGCCAGCTTTATTTATGTACCTACTAAATGAATGAATAGAATACATCTGCATATTATGAATTATTTTCCGGGTACCTATTTTACTACTCAGCTAATCCGTTATCAATATTGTCTCAATACCTAAGCATTCAAAAACGGAACTTCCTGTAAGGTTTTACAAAAAACGAAAAGGTCTATGTCGCTCTTTGTTTTTACGCTCAGCGTCAGTAGCCATTTAATGTGTGCCACAAGGTACGAGTGAGTTAACTAATCGTAATTAATTAAACCTCTAATGAATAGGTATCGTCATTTCGCATTTCAGTTTGTTTTAATTGGCCGTTAACCGCTTTAAGTAATGTTTGTGCCGCTGCTGGATCACCTAGAGACTAGCAAGTTGGTTTGTGGAAAACTTATGTTAGCAATGTACCTACGCTGTATGAAGGTTTAGGTATTTTGACAGGTTTGAACTGAAGTATGTCATCAAACTTTAATGATATTCATAACGTGACTGCATTTAGGCATGTTTGAGTAGTTACCTGATATTGAATATCAATCATCATGCATCCACTTAAGAGTAAACACTATTTAATATAAAGCTTTGTATTCATCTCATGGAAACAAAAAACGTATTGTTGCTTAAATATTTATATTGGAACAGCAGACAAACAAAGAGTTTGGAGTCGAGTGCAAAATTCAAACGACCCACGCTCGTCAGAAGGACATAAAATATGATAGGTAGATGAGTCGAATCCATTATTCAATGACGTGCACCAATTACCCATTTAATGCAATTTGGGGCATCGTATAGTCCATCCCGCGTCCTCGTACATTCCCAGCGTCACTCACTCAAATGCACCAATTAGAGAAATCACTAGTGAGCAAGCACTCTCGGAGCACAGGTCGTACGCGAGCGTTCGTGTTTGGAACCGGTCATTTCAAAATAGTAGTTGTTTATCCAGAGTTTTACAGAGTCAGGCTGTGAGGGCGCGCGTGCTTCGCTGCGGCCGGCGCGCGACTACTCGCGGCTGAATGGGCGCCGGCGGAGGGGCGAAGCTCGCTACGTCTCACTCCCAGCGAGCTTACGAAAATCACCAATTGCGACTGTCTTCTCATTAACCTAACCGATTTATGCTCCTACCAAACAATACACTTCGATTTTTCACTTAGACTCTAATTCCGAAAACGATTACTCTATCGCGAAACCCGACTTCACTGGAAGTGAAATGTTACGAGGTTTTGAAGAGCTTCCGATCGAAGCTCCGGTGTGTCGCTATGCATCCGGTGGCACCTGCTCGCACTCGAGAGGAGACTGCACGTTAGAAGGAGATGAAGTGATTGATCAGAACGGGGACCGGATGGCGGACTCGGTTATGAATGAATCCACTGTCCTTGTCTCCCGAACAGGTCCACATAGTGAGGTCTCTTTCACGCTCAGGTTGTCGCCGCCGCAGAGGAAGTGAAAGGGACGGGACGCGTAGTAAATATTGCGCTGCGTAGAACCGTCCGGAGTATTACTAAAGGCCCTAAGTTTTTTGTGCTCTACCACAAAGAAAAAACTATTCATTCATAGGTTGCTAGAGATCTTCGAAAGTGTTGATAATTGTTATCCTCAAAAATTCCGAAAGCATATAAGTATTTGTAAAATGGTTTTGCATGATCTAAGACATTCTAAAACTCGTTTCAGACATAAAAATCGAGGGCATAACAATGATGAACTCAATCATTCGTAACGATTCTTCCAAAAGCCATCTGATCGCTATAATAAGCCACAGAAAAATCTAAGGTACGGTCTAGGTGCGGCCCGAGACCGTAGGGCATGGTGGTACGTTCGTGGTATTGTTATCTGTTCTGTGGGCGCGCCGAGTCAATGTTTGGACGGCGACACGTGGACGAGTTCCTTTGTCACGAGCAAACATTTCGACCGGCCGTTTCCGGACCTATGAAATATATTGATATTAACTGAGACAAATCATTGATGAACACTCCATAAAATGCTTCTATTTTATATTACTCTCTTGTAATTGTAACTTTACTGTAGGTAAATTATTCAAACAATTTAGGATAACAGAATGTGCTATAGCGTATACAAAGAGCTAAGTTTTCATGTAGGTCCATGATCTAGTATAAAAGATTATTACTTTTAAATACGTTATAATACTACCTGTACTTTTTTGAAGAGGTAAAATGAGCGAAGCAGTTCAATCTATCTATCTCGTAATATGAAAACCTATGGTTTTTTTGAACTAACTCAAAAATATTCGGGCAACGCAACGTAACATGATTTCAAAAGTTTTGTTAAAACAAATAAAACGCAACAATTGCCTTTCACTTGCACAAACAGAGGATGTGGTCGGTATTGTCATCATAATGCTTGAATGCCTTGCGCTAAACACCTCAAATTGTTTTAGATTTATTTAAATAGAGCTTACTTTTAAAATAAAATGTTGATTTATTTATAGTTTATGTTTAAGTGACGCACAAAAATATCTTCCTGAAATACTTATCTGAAAACTTTACAATCAGTGATTTAAATAAGCAAGTTTCACTTTATCGAAACAGTTGATAAATCATTTCAAAC
Organism: Epirrhoe alternata; assembly: GCA_963565295.1. Lineage (NCBI taxonomy): Eukaryota > Metazoa > Arthropoda > Insecta > Lepidoptera > Geometridae > Epirrhoe > Epirrhoe alternata. The sequence continues at coordinate 4,851,596 of OY751393.1, forward strand.
AAAGGATAAATCAGAGCATCAAGCAACTGCATCTTGCCACAAATCAATGGGATCCAGTCGAAGCATGTAACCCTGAGCACCAGGTGCTACGCGGGAAGTCACCCTCCCCCCCGCGGCCCTCTTCCCCTCCGGCATCTTCACACGCCCACACAGATATCACTAGAGGAAGTACCCACACATGCTCACCATCCACGTTGTACATGGTGACGTAAACATCAATTTACATGTGTGTTTCTGTAATTTATTAATGGCTTGCATTTGCGTATGCGCCGTTCGTTGCGCATGAAAAATGGCGGATATAAATATGAAATGAGTGGATGCTAATTCAAAAGTATAGTCATTTAAAAGCGTATAAATGTTGTTCTTTGACGCCTGAAAGGCGCCGCCGTAAAAGCTCTGGACAACTTAGGTGATTTTCGGGCCAGTTAGTAAATGATTAATAGCCCTCTTTGGCTGTTTCAGAAACAAGAAAGCTGCGACTTTTCATTCCTGATTATGATTTATTCTGCTCCAAATTATTATGAGTAGTTAGCATTTATATACGTTTCGATACATTGTTGCACTTGTACGCCATTCCATCGGACCTGTCTATCGCGAAAGATAAGGAACTTATCTAAGTGTTACTCATCGAAAGAATGCTTTTAAAAGCTTCTGACGCTAGTAACAAAGTATTGTGCATGTTCTCCACTCACAATACGAATTATCAACAGGTAGCGAAGGCTTATACAATACCTTCTTCCGGTATCCGATACATCACCCCATAAGGCAAAACCTACCCTATTAAACGGTGGTAAAGCTTACAATGGCATAGGCTGATATTCAAAAGTTACACTATGAATATTGAAGAAGGTAGAGCTGCAATCGATTATGACTTTTAAGCGCAAGGAGTATGGTTTAATATTACTTTATGTCTTTCGTTAAGTTCAGGCTGTAATGCAGGGTTACCCATCATCCGGTGTAAGGTGACACCGTGGGGAAGCGACCGACTTTTCGGAAACTGAATAACCCCTATAATTACCATAATGTAGTAATGGCTATTATAAATATATTATAAACAAAAGTAAAAACCAAGACATGATATTCTTCTATTCCACTAGTATATGACTCTTTCATGAAGGATTGGCATACAACCGCACTAGACCGCGAAAAGTGGAAGGTAGGCTTTCGCCCTGCAGTGGGATAATCCAGGTTAAAAATAAATAATAATAGTTTATGTAAAATTAAAAAAGTGAGACAAAGGGTGTGCGCGTTTAAATCTTTTGTTCTTATTGCATGAGTACACTTGCGAGCTGTTTCTTTATTTGTCCTTATTATGGTTCTTGTAAGTAATTATGAATTATTATGTTTTCCGTCGTTTTAAATATGCAAATAAATTATATTATACCACAAAAATTCGTAAAAAAACTATAACCATAAATCAAGCATGAATAATTAAGTACATTAAATGGCCGAGGTACACATTATTACGAGAAAAATTACACGCAGGCTATATCTTTTACATAAATCGTCCTATATTAATTAAATGTAATGGTTCGAAGATACGAACCATTTTTCCCAACAGCCACCGATTGGAAACTGGTTCTTTCTCTATCCATTAATTTATATTGCCCAAATTAAATTAACATCAACTCAAAACACTATCTACTGTATATTAAAGTTATGGTGTTAGTGATAAGTTTCTAATAAAACTACGTGTAGTACATTGTGATCTGTGACGTAATAAGGTATAGCCTCGCATTCTCCATCTCCCTCCACCGAGCTCGTACGTCATGAGAACCTTGATCAGCGCTTCTCGCATTGATTTATTGTGCATATAGAAATAAAGAAGTTCACGATCTCATTATGTAGAGTACAGAGACAAGATTCATTGTGCTCAGACTCGCAGAAAAAATAATCACAAACAGTATATGTCGAACGGAACCATAAAAAGTTGAGTAAAAGGCGTCGAAAGAAGGCAGCGAATTTTGAGCCAAACCAGTTTAATGAGGGTCGAATTTAAATACGAAAATAAAGCGGTTCCCACGGAGTCGGTCGCGGGAACGGAAGCCTCGTCGATGTCGCGGCGACACGGCGCGACTGCTCATATCGCGCGATCATCGCTTGACGCCTGCACCACCGCCGCAGCCTCCTCACCACCGTAACCTGAGCCATTCTACTGTACCAAACCGATACAATTCATGAATCGAACAGAGCTCTAAGCACAGCTGACAGCGTTCATGTGATTGGACATCGCTCTATGAAATTGAGGCAATTAATAAATATCATATTTCGCACAGTTTTTGCAAGAGTTTTTAGCCCTATTTTGAGTACTTGGAGTTTATTCGATATGAATAAATTAACTTAGTGTAAGTTCTTCAATTACTTCAGCCAGCCATAACAGATAGCAAACAAAAACGGACAAAAAAGGATTTAACCCATGGTTTTACTGATTGTGTCCATAATCTTCAAGTCTCTTTCTTTATTCTTCAAATTGTTCGAAGAAACCTTGCAAAAGGCAATTTGCTTTTCGAAATATACAAGTTGTAAACACGCAAGCCGAGGTCCGATCTGTTTGAGCTTGCTTTCGATAATGTCAACACGGCCTTTAGTCAGCGGAACTTGTTCCAACACCTTTGTAGATTTTTTACTAAATCTATTTTTAAATTGCCCTTCGTAGGTGTGAAGACAAAAGAGCCCTTTGTATTTTGGCTATGGACGTTTATACAGGGTGTAAAAAGGCAACTACCGAAAACTGAGGGGTTGCAATCAGACCATGATTCTAAACATATGTATAAAAAAAAAACGCAAAAAAATATTTTGACTTAGCTTAGTCATTTTATGTTATTTTCGGTTATTTACTACTATTATAACATAATAAGACCATACTTACCTAATAATTTCATTTATAAAAGAAAAATACAGTTAAAACTCAAAATCCAGCAATCTACGTAAAAAAATGGGCCCAAAAATTACGCAAACAGTACTCTTCAAACACTGTTTTCTCCGGATATAATGATTTTTTCGGAAAATCCTTTTGGATTTGGTTGTGTGTTGGGTTGCTGTACCTACCCCTTTCGGCTTCGGTAGACGTCTTTTTACACCCTGTATATGCAAATGGTTTAGCAGATGTGCCTGATCCGAATGTCTCATTCATAGAGTGGCAATTCAAGCGAGGACAAAGCTCGCTAGCCTTTAGCCGACCGCAGGACAAGCTTCCGTAATTACGCATAAAGCCTCGCTTGACATTCAATACGTTGATATAAATGAACTAGAGCTACGAGCACACAATGTGGTAACTGCTCGCCTCATTACACATTAACGTGGATGATACGCTCATTGGGTTTCGCTTGGGTGCGGCTATTTGTCTTCTAAGTTCTGGTTCTCGGTATGAATGAATGCTGACTGTCCTCCTTTCTTGTATTTTTTATTTCTACAAAAATGAATGAACGATTCGCATTTTGTGATCTGAGTTTCCTAATACTTAATTAAGTGAATTTAGCTTCGATCAGCGTTTTATTGTTGATTGAAGGAAAGCAAGTCTCGTGATTACTGATGCGCCTATAAGTAATGTAATTAGTAACTAGTAGTGATGTTTGATTCCATCCCTGCTACTATGCTACAAAACATTGTATGAAATGTGAGTTTGTAGTATCTATTTCATGGAAGACAAAGATTATTTATAGGATCTCTGTCTCTTGACCATAATGTTAATGAAATGATATTTACTTAGCCAACAAAACATCGTCATCCCAAAGACAAGTAACTTTTGTGACTCAGAGTGTACTTACTTTTATTTTGCGTAGAACCGTGGAGGTTTTATTGTGAGACTCTATTGAATGTTATCTTTTACTGAGAATGCCATGAAAGAGAAAAGATAAAGTTGTACAAAAAAAAAAAACCATTGATAAGTTGGCATAGACGACTGGTGTATGAGAAAGGTAGGTATTTATTGAGCAGAAATTAAGTATGAAGCAGTGTGAGAGAAGCCTATGCGCGCCTGAATTTTTTCATTATGAAATTATAGATGTCCTTACCTTTTTTCCACTAGTGTTAATACAATAACACAAGTAAAAAGAAACACTTTTTTATTTTCATGTTTTCAGGTAACTGTACCTCCTACCAGTAGGTTAGTCAAAATGAAATTGCGTCATCCAAGGCTTAAATCTCTTTTCTAATCCCAGCAGGTTCTTTGTAAAATTCATTTTGTTTACCCAATTTCAACTATTAAAAGTTGAAGTAATTACACTAGTCAACTTGCATCTTAATTAAATTAAAGATTAATTTTCAATGCTATATTCTCATAATATCTCAGATTATGATCTGTTTGAAATCTCACACCAAACCAAAATGCTAGTTTTATTCCTTAGCCATTAAAAGTTGATGAGTATTTTATATAAATTATCCTTATTACCATAAAGCTTCGAGCTTTCTGTCGTTTCTTAATTAAAGAATACTGTGCACTCGGTCGTATTTCTTAATGTGTCTTAATTTAGACCGTATATTTCAGTAACGTCTAAGTAGTGAGTTGAGATGTGGCTGATAGCGGAGGCTGTCCGGCCGAGGCATCGGCGATACAATCTTGAGTTACCTCGATAGAATCACCGACATTTCATGTCGAAGCGTTGACACGCATTAAATTGTTAATTAATTAGTACTTGCCTTTTCGCTGGACACGTTATTGTGCATTTAAAAAGTTGAATCATTTTCTCACGCATTTGACTTTATAACAAGCCATTTATTCGAAAAATTAACCAAGAGTTTATTCAATAAAGTCTTAGCCTCCTCGCAGACTGCAGACTTTCTATCAGCCGATAGTTGAGACGGAACATACTTCCGCTCGTAATGAGTATGGAGAAGTACGTCTCAACTATCGGCCGATAGAGAGTCTGTAGTGTAGCGAGGAGTCTTACGAGGATCAATTGCCATTTTGTGAGTCGTATTTCATTCTGCATATTAATAAAATGGAAGCTATTAATGTAAAACTTTTTAACTTTGTTCACAATATCCATAATTGCCAAAACTCGTTTGTGTATTTTGCTAATTTAGTAATCAGAATTTATGGATTTATATGGGCTCTTATGATTTTAAAGGCACAAAAACTATTACGGTATTCTAAAAAACCAAAATTATTTTTTATGCATAGGTTGCTGGCCTCACTAATGATAATTATATTTTGGAGTAGCCACTAGCCATCGATATAAACAGCATCATAATCGATGAGACGTGGTCTCAATGACTATCGGCGGACGAGCGGCCGCCGTGATTAACATATCCACTCTTCCATTTAATTCGTTCGTTATTCTTTTCTAATCGAGGTCTGAGCGGAGGTCAGAAACGCGGCCGACCGGTCTTCATTGCAACATTATAATATATATGTTGAGCGCAAGCGCCGCCGTGAGAATATGTAAAGTAACCATCGTAAGTTGTCCTCTGGTCGCTGTCAAAGCACCAAACGATGCTACGTCTGCGCAAGCCAACGCCGGAGGTTACGTAGACCCTCATTAACTGGTGCTTACCCGCGGTCGAGTTTCGGCGCACCTATCCGAAACCACGTGTAAAAACGCTCATTTGTGCTAGGTATATCTATATAGCCGCGGTTTGGTCAACCGAATAAATTAGTTCGATTGACCGAACGTTGTTTTCCTTTTGTCGCGTGAGAACCACGGTAGGAGATAGGAACGTGAAAGTTTCGAGTTCGTTGTCAGCTTAATCTGTTGTTAAACGAATTTTAATTACCGTCGGCTGTGTTACGATCGATCCGATTCCGTAATCGGGTGCTCGAAATCTGTTAATGGGTGATAATGGTCTTACAATGATACGGGTACTGGGATTCAAGACAGTGTGTAATTTCAAGATTTCAAGGAAGACAGCAATGCGTACAATTAGTCGTCAGAAAAACCGCAGACGTGAGAACACGTCCACTGCTCCATCGCAATAACATTTTCAATAATGGCACCCATCTATCAACGGAAAGCGGCAAATTAGCATCATATTATACTTTTTTGAATGAGACTGATGAGCTTTAACGATCACTATAGAATATTTATTTATTTAAAAAAGTGTATACATATTTATTTAGCGTTCATTAACTATCGTCAGATATAGAATAGAAGAGAGAGCAGAAGTTGTAATCCTAAACCTAACTGAACAAAATCGTAAAAAACGTCACCAAGTTCTACAAACAGCTTTCTATAATTGGTTTCTCTTGTACGGGCTGTTTCCAAGTCCGTACGTTTTGCGTTCAAACTTCACCTCTGCGATCGGACGTATAAAGAAGTTACTGTTAGGCCGGCAGGAAACGTCCGGTGAAAAAACTCGATAGTTGCCATCTCCATAAGACACGGGAATCTGGCCTTCCGCTAATTATTTACGATATATTGCGTAACGGTGAAACGCCGGGAAGGAGCCAAGAGAAAAACGTGTTCTGCAGGATGCGAACCACCAGCATACGAGATCTCTTTAATCCGGATTTTACCATATTCAACGACATACTAAGGTCTAATATTCAGTGGCCGGCTGTGCGGCTTGGTCACTTTTAGAATATCTTTATTCATATTTCGAACGATCTCGATAAAGATGAAATGATCTCCGATCAATCGCGGGGTTCGATGAAATCTGCACTCTGTTTCTGTGGAGTTAGAAGTCAAATTTGCTGTCACTGGTGTAGATTACCGTCGGTCTACTTATGCTGGCGTCGTAATTAAAGATACCATAGCAGGAACCAGGAAGAGTGTCGTACTATCTCAACAGTTAGCCGGAAGTCGCTCGATCTGTGAGTTCATTCATAAACGAGAGACTCGACGCGACAATGTGGTATGACAGGTTGACGGACGCACTATGTACACTAGCTTTTATTTATAAGACACATAAGTTTAGTTTGCTAAAGCAGTATGTGTAATTAAACCATGAATGAAATACATTTCACTGAACGGACGGGTAACGAACATTTTGTGGAAAGTTTTACATGGCGTATTTATTATTGCAATTGTGGAAATAAAATTGATGAAATAAACTAATACGTATAGGTAAATGTTATTTTTGTTGCTTATTGCTTGATATTTAAAGTAAAGTAAAGTAAAAGTTTATTTTGCTAAATTTAGATAAATAAGAGAGAGTGCAGGGCAAAGATAATGAATAAACAATAAAAAAAATGTGCTAACGCTTGCAACAAAGCGCTACTCGCAGCTTGAGATAAACATGTAAACAAAGAAATAGCAGTAATTAGTGGTGGCAGACGGAGGGGCGTCGGCCACGGGGCAAAGGGCTCGCTCTGATTGCGGTAATCGAGTTAGCCGACTGCGCGACAAACAAAAAGAGTAGCGCAATTAATGCGAGCGTGGGCGCCGGATGCTTCCGCTTGGGGATGTCGACGACTTGGCCTTCCCAAAGGATTTTTAGGTGCTACCTTCAAGCTGAGCTTTATCATCAATGTTATCGAAACGATAGAAACGATGGACAGATCATGATATAAGCCATGTTCGTGGGTCGAAGACAATAGGACCTAGAGCAGGTTTGTGCGTGAAAGAGAGTTTTCTCAGCGGTGGGCTAAAGCGGACTGCGGATGATGAGCATTATCATCTAAATCCAGGTTTACATAATTTATTTGTTTACGGTGACTTATTATAAAAATTTACCTATGACAAAAGACCAAGTCTCAAAGCGTACAATTGATGGGTTCCCAACGAGTAACACCAAATCGTATCATGTCCGTCTGGTGAGTTCAACTTTGTTTAATTCCCGAAACAGTGCTAACACAAATGCTAGTTTTTTTTTAGAGTTCATTCATGACAAAGCCGGAGGATGTAAGCAATCAGGTTGATATTGTACTAGCGATTCAAATGCCTAGTCCCTTGATTGGCTTAATCAAGTTAAGAGCAGGCCGAGTGATAGAAAGACGCCAACAATTAGGCTGGATGTGGGCAACGGATGTGGAACTTGACATAACCGTGTCTTATTATGTTGTTTTGTGGAGTTTTTGTTATGGTAAGCGGTTGAAAGGGGATTTTTTGTCTCGTCTCGTCGACATTATCATGATACAGGTTTTATCCTATTGCAAAAGAGCTATGACGAAACCATGATATTTGTAATTTAATTAACACTTTCAGATGTTTTACATAACCAAATCATAAAATTTGCATTCTGAACATTAGCAAATCGATGGCCTGTTAAAATTTAGCAGGACATTAGCTCAGTATCCCGCGACAGGAAGTGGGCCGCCGGACGCGCGTATCTAGCTACCGTATCTATCTCATTCTCTATATTAGCTTTGTCATACTCTGTCCTCTCACTCTAAAGTAACCTAACCTAACCTAACCTAACCTAACCTAACCTAACCTTTTTTTTTTTTTTTTTTTTTTTTTTTTTTTTTATAACGTCAGAAAATCCATTATGGATACCCGACCGCCGTGGGGACAGCGGAAGGGTTATGTCGGACTCTCACCGACTAAAAACTGACGCGTGGCCTGCCTCCATGCATGTCAAGGGGCTCCGCGATCTCCTATGGAACACAGCGGTGCCCCTCTTGCATTTTGCCTAAGCACTGTCCCGGGAATGGCATCCACAGCCACGCCCGGCACCGCGGTGCTTACGGCGGCGCTCGCCACAGAGCGCCGCCGCCCTCCCGGGGTCCGCATCGTGGACAGTCGAAGTCCCCACTTCAACCACCCGCGGACCCGAAAAGTCCCCTGTTGGGCAGGGGATACCACTCGCCCCCTCGCGGGGCAGGCGGTGCGTTCCCGCCTTCCATCCCGAGTGGGTTCGGCCTCGCTCCGAACCCACTCCGCGGCCTCCTCATCCAGACCATACAAGGGACTGGTGCCAAGGCAAGTCAGTCAGTGTGTATCCGACCGAGTCGCCAAGGCACCCACATCCCTTGATACCGGGCAAGAGTAGCGAAGGCGGCGATATCGCGTACCACGCGCTCTCCAGAGCGAATCTTGGAGGTACCACCGCCTTCCACCTCTTCGGTGTTCCGCCGCCTACGAGCCTACCAGCTCGTCCTAGCTTCATCCACTGCGCCATCTGCGAGTCAGAGGGACGCGCGGAGAAGCTACCTCCCGTCAGACCATTGGTTATCCGACAATAGATTCCGGTTTATTGTCGGACTTAACAGGGCACACCGGCCCTTCAACTGCTGTTCCCCCCGGTTCCTCCCCGGATCCGTAAGGGACAAGCAGCTTTGGGCACACGAGAAGGTTGTCTGACCTGGTGCCCCAACCTAACCTAACCTAACCTAACCTAACCTAACCTAACCTAACCTAACCTAACCTAACCTAACCTAACCTAACCTAACCTAACCTAACCTAACCTAACCTAACCTAACCTAACCTAACCTAACGTTGCGCAATGGTAAAATGAGGCGGTCAAAAATTGGTTTGACCGTTACCTTTAAATTATTGCGTCGTCATCTACCCAGGGCGAGCTACTTTCGAATAGGCTACCGTTTAATGATACATATTACGCATCTCATTTGATAGCATCAAAGTTTTTGTCTGATTGTCAGTTTCGGCACTAGACGTTCCACTAAGGCTTGCTTGGATGTCGCAACCAGGGCCTCGGACGCCACCGCTGCCCCAAGAAGCTGCGCCCGCGTACCGAGAGCTACTAGAAATCATCTCCGCGTCCGGTCATTCCGCCACTTGCTGCATTTTAATTATGAATGAAACTGGCCGCTGGCCGCGGGAAAGCCGCGCTACAGCCGGCTCTGCTTCCGCTCGCAACGCTGCGCTTCATTCATAAAACTGAGCGTCTCGCCTAGAACGATATAACTCTACAACAAAAACATTCAACATTAAACTCTACGCTGTGATGAAAAAGTGCCATTCTAGCCTGCGAGAAATCACTCACTGCCTTTTATAAACAAAGCGGTGTTTGCACAGAAATAGATATGGAAAAAAGTCGTAACTCAAAGCGAGCGTGTACGAGAGTGGTTTTACCATCGATAGCAGAAAGTTGTTTTCCGTTTGAGGAAACGCCCTCGATTAGACCTTATGAGGCAAGAGTGTTCTCGCTTGATTTACTCGCTTGTCGTGAATGGGATGCGTTCTGTGGCCGGTGAGGTGCGAAGATCTAGTAATAGGTGAATGGAGTCGTCCGGGCCCTCAGAATAGTAGCATCACGATTCTATGGAAAAGTGTGGTTCGCTGACATCAATTTACGCTTCGTTTGATGGCGTCAACTTGACCATTACTTTCCGTGTAACGTAAACTGTCTGTCACTCTGTGATACGCTTTACTATATTTTGTTAACTCTAACAAAATCTAAAAAGTAATTAGAAGATAATAGAAAAACAGTAAAATACCTACCTAAACGGTTTAGTTTTTTCAAAGAAGAAAGTATGTCGCAAGCGTAAATAAGAATTTCTCAATTCTCATTAGTCAACTCTATCAGAATTATGGATAAATGTTAGTGCAGGTATCTACTTGATTATTATGCATTTCTGTTATGAATGATAAGTACCTATATAAAGCTATTAAAAAGCATAGGTATGTAAATTGTGTAAGTTTAAGTCTTAATAAGTATTTGCCATAGAAACCTAGTCGTGAAACTGCTATAGTGGCGAGTCCGCATGATTAGTCAGACCACTTTAACTACATGGAGAAAGTTCTAAGTCTAAGAAGTACTTTCAATGTTTATAAGATTGATTCAAGATAAGACATCTAAAATTATGTTTTTACTAGCTGTCCGTCGTGGTGCTACCCGCGGTCCCTCGGGAAAACTTCACTTTCTCGGGTTAAAAAATAGCCTATGTTCATCAGGAATAATGTAGAATTCTAATGGTGAAAGATTTTTTCAAATCGGTCCAGTAGTTTCGGAGCCTATTCAATTCAAACAAACAAACAAACTAATCTTTTCTCTATACAGGGTATAGCTCCCCCGTGAGGGGGGGCGGAGTGGTACTTTCCGGGTCCGCGGTCGCGCTGCCGCAAGCACCGTGAGGGTGCCGGGCGTGGCTGTGGGTGCCATTCCCGGGACAGTGCTTAGGCAAAATGCGAGAGGGGCACCGGTGTGTTCCGTAGGAGATCCCGGAGCCCCTTGACATGCATGGAGGCAGGCCACGCGTCAGTTTTTAGTCGGTGAGAGTCCGACATTAAACCCTTCCGCTGTCCCCACGGCGCGTGGCGTATCGTACGCGTATCCATAATGGATTTTGTGACGTAATAGAAAAAAAAAAGCAATGTAAATTTTTTTTTTGCGTTTTTTTTCGCTAAATATGTTTAGAATCATTGTCTGATTGCAACCCCTCAGTTTTCGGTAGTTGTCTTTTTACAACCTGTATAGTATAGTATAGATAACATGCAGGTATTCAGTATTTTAAAATACATATTACAAGACATTCTAAAAAAAATATAGCTGGCAAAAGGTATCCATTAGAAAAACTCATCAACTAGTTCATAATTATGTAATTTTACATGGCAGAGAAAAACATTAAACAGGATTTATGTCAAACACGCAAATTACTCAGAATAAAAGAAGCCGCACGTAACGAACAGAAGGCACCTTAATGCATGTAAATGGCAATCAAGAAGTAGCTCATTACTGGCACTCGCACCGCAGCCGGTCAACGTATCCGAGTTTCTCGGAACCGATCACTCCATTCACGAGCTCGAGTATTTTGCACGAACAAAAAGGCTTCGGTGCCACACTGTCTGCAGCCACAAAAGAGCGTCCTTTTTACAAATTTGGTATACCTTAGAAATGCAACCTACGAGTAAATCATGCGAACCTCTATCCTGTTACTTTGAACATAAAGTTGAAACTCTATCGTAGTCTTGTAATCGTCATAATGAGCAGTTTTTTTGTGATACCTGCCCTACAATATGGTGCTCACCGGATATAGCCAGTCCCGTGAATAGCTCGGGATAAAAAACCATATTTACGATTTATATACGACCGATTTGTCGTCATTCGATACGATTTGCAAGAGAAGCCGGGTGCTATTATTGAATTGGGTTTCGCTGAAGATGTTATTTAGGGTGCACTTTAGATCACACCAATATGCCAAAACTTATTTTTATTTAAATAGATTTGTCTATTTTTAATGTGTATGATTGTCTTTTGTTAAAAGGATAGCTTTTTATCTCGGAAATGATCATAGAGGTCATAGAGCGCAGCTAATATAAAATAATATAATAGGAATTAATGTGTGAGTAGAAAAAAATAGAGTTGAAATTAAACTGACCTTGGTCGTATCATTTGTGTGTCATGAGATGATAAAGCATAGGGACCATCTGGTAAACAGGCCAATCACAGAACTACACAATCTGCCATAGAAGACCGGAACAATAAATTGAATGTTAATCCACTGAGCTTATGAAGAACAAGTAAAATCCTAGGAACATACATGAGTAAAGATATAAAATTGTTGAATCATATTAAGCTTACAAGATCACTGATTTCAAAGTGCCCTATTCAGTTTATCCCTCCTAGTTTCCGTTGGAAAGTTGTCTCTTAGATATCTTGGATGCAGGGAAATTTCTAGCCCGTAGAGTAGAATGTATTTCTATTTTAAGCGAGTAAGTATACAATTGTCTTATAAAGTGTGTTTATGTGAAAACTGGACTTAACTGTTCGCAAGCGAGTACTTATACATGTAAATGTTCTCCCTCGCATTAATTACATTGTAAACAACATTCATACTCCTGCCAATTATGTGCATTTTAATGCAAGTTTGTCATCTGACTCATTAATAAATGTCACGCTCCTGTCGAAATCTTATGACACTGACAAGTAGAAAAAACAAACACGAAGCATTTTTTTTAAATATATTTTTTTATATTTTCATGGTTTGTCTAACCAATATTGGTCCAACAAGATGTTTTTGATGATACTTAAATTAACAACCAACTTTTAATTTTCTTATTTTCCAATTTAAGGCTTTTGAAGTGAAATTATCTCAATATATCATTCAACTTTCAACAAATCAACACATTATATTTTTTAAATATCCCGCGTCAAGCGCCGGCAATCGCTTCACACTCTCCGGTTTCAAGAAATGATCAATCATAAAGAGAGCGGTGATTTTTCAAGAGACGTCCGAAGCCCGTTTTGTTTTCCCAAAACACAAAATTAAACCCACCAATGACGAGTTAAATATAGTTTAAAGGCGAAAATATCCCAAGTGTTGAAAGCGTTTCTCTCTCACCTGTTCGCGAGGTTTGCCGATTTATCTTGTGGTTTCGAAACTGCTTGCTTACTTGTATATTTGGTTATTTTTAGAAATGTTATTCATATAGGATACTCATAACTTAGTAATTGCTTATGATGATCTTAGAGGTAGAAATTGGAGGTACAGGTAAATATGATTGTTTTCTATTTGCTCTATTCCGCTCTGATCCACTAATCAAAACCATTTAGGCGATTTGTTGCTTACGGTCATTCTTGTAAAAAAGTTGAGCTAAGGTATACTCTATAAAATGGACTTGCTAATCTCGAGAAAAAAAAACGAACTTTAGTCATCGTTATCGCGCCGATAGCTAGATTAGTACGCAGGATCATCGCAGGACCCGAGACAATAGTTGCATAAATATTATTGGAATAAGAAACACCTCCAGTTTTGGCAAACTCTGTTTTTTTTAAATTAAATAGTTCAGCATTTGACCTCACTCTGCCTGATGTTGAGCAGTAGTGAGGTCTAAGATGGAGCATGCTTACCTAGAATGAACCTATTTACTCTTCACCATGAACCTATGAATTCCAACCAGTTATTAAGTTAATTAGTTAAACAACACTTTAGACATTATTTATTTTACCATTTATTAAAACCACAATATTGCTCAATTTTGCAGCACATGGAATGAATTGTAAATAGTTAAGGTTTTTCAATAAAGCTTTAATTTATTTATTATGTATTTATATTCAAAGGTAAAAAATCTCAGCAACAAATGTGGTCTACCACCCTACGGTTGAGGTTCATTTGAACGTCATGAAACAAAAAGATTGATTTTCCAAAACTGCTAGACTACTTTTTTTCTGACTGTACACGTGCAAAGTTTCGGAAAGTTTTGATTTGAAACTAACATCGTACTTATATTGATTTTGCCTGGTTCTATCGGAGTTTCAATTTCTTATTGATTCGTACCGTATTATTACAATCCATAGAATCAATTTCGTAGCTGGTTAATTTAGAAGAGCAGTCGGTAATAAGCAGATTGAGGCGGAACTTGTCTTGGCCAGTGAATGGACCGGTTGTAGCACATCACTGCTCCTCGCATGATCCACTTGCTCGTACCTTGATAATCTTGTTTAAGACTAAATAATACACAGTATAGTTTCTACTATTCGAAGTTATTCGCATTTTGAAACTGACACTCAATAACGGCTTGTTTGATCATCCTTCGCTCAAACTTGGGAAAATTTTATTTTATATGAAAATAATACAAGAATACAACATATCCTGATTGTAAGAAAATAACGGTATTTTATGCACGTAAATCATTGTTTACTTACCGTTTTATTACAGAGTTCCTTTATACTTATTGCCTGTCCACCTGAGAGTTTCATTAACGCCAATCACAGCTATTGTGATGGATAATGCTATACAGGAGTGAGATATCATGAAAATACAATATGTAGAGTGCCACAAACTTATCTGTACCGGTGGCGAAACCAGAAAATAACGAATTTTACTTTAAAATTTATTTTTCTGCCAATACCAAATGCGATAACAGCGCCCCCTTCACCGGTTCAGATAAGTTTGTGGCACTCTACTTACTTACCTTTTTTTTGACGAAATGATTCTTCTGAACATCTTCATATACACAATGAAATACGTTACCTGTAACAAAGAGTGAATAAGTTATTAAATGGAGCAAGAGATTGAAATATAGCACATATGTGTGTGTTTTATATCCCCTCTTATAGTGTAACATAATATACTTTGTATAGGTAAGGGGTGATGTTATTATAATGAGTAACTGTCATCTTTTCAGCGAAGGAAGAGGCGTGGTCACTTGACAACTAGGGATAGGGAATCAACCGAGCTGTCTCTTGTATAACTGAAATTGAATACAGTTGCTTTCTGTGTTCTAAATGGAGACACCCTATTGGATTAAAAGTAACATGATTGTATTGTTGTTTAGTTTTACCTCTGTTCTATTCAACTAGCTGTTTCAAGATTAATTTATTGGACAGGTGATATAAGTAGACACATAAATACTTTGAAAATTTATAAGTTTTTGTATACGTAACGTGTGAAGTAATAAATTAAAAGTTGATTTTTTTAATCCTATACTTTACGAGACCTTCCGGTTAACCGTTTCAACACCAATATTAGTATCCATTTCTCACGCCAATTTGCCAACGGCGGAGGCGTCGACAACCAAACCGCGTTCACACAACATAAAAATTAAACTATTTCCTAATTAAAACTATTAAAAAGCTGAGTTGACGATGCATTCGCCCACTTCCGTATTCGGTTATTTGTGGCGTTTAACCCTTCACCGGCTATTAAAGGACTGTCGGGGTTAAATGAGACATTTTTCAAAGCGGCCACGACCGCTGACGGGCTTAATGAGATGTCGCCGCGGGTTATTTTCAGTTCTACAGCTTTTAAATTAAAAAAGGAATATAATGAACTTTCGTTTCTGTAATTGAAAACAAAGTATATTGATGTGTTGCTCTCGCTGTACTTTCTTTGAATGTGTGAGTGTTTCTTGAATGACCAGTAAGTGGAGCGTAGACATTAGTCGGATGATCGGTTCACGTGTATGGCTCCGTGATAGGCTCCATTGATTGCGATGACGGGGACTAGCCGGCCGTGTCGGTTACCAATACTGCGCAAACGGCTAAGAGTCACCAATGTTTTAGTAGCTTTAAACTGACTTGCATTTATGTAAAATAGCCTATGTTTTGACTTCTTTCTTCTCTACATTGTCAAGTATAAGAAGCTTATTTATTAAGAGTTTTTCTGCAGTGCCCGCTAGCAATTTTTGATATTTAGGTATAATCTGCTCGTATTCATGTACTAAGTAATAAATTAAAATACTTAACTCTTTCTTTTTTGTAATATGTCAGTATCAATTTATCTTGTAAATGCCATAATACATTTGATTTATAGGTGTTTTTAATTCTTTATCACATTTGCGACAATTTTTTTAATAACATGAAACAACAACTATAAAATACAATACGCATCTACATATTTAATCAACTTACATTAATTTAAGATACTATCTCAAGCACGTACAGAACATGGAGAGATAATTAAAAATGTATAGTAGGAGAATAACTATACTGGTCTTGTATACAATGGAGGTATACAATAAGTAGTAGTAAGTTAATTGTAAGGATTTATCTAGCTGAACACAAGGCTGTTGTTGTTTCTACAAAAATGTTTATTTTTTACGCCAACCAACAATCACATTGATAGCCCTGATCCTCAACTAGAACTTCTTAAGTCGCGGGTGCACTAGATTGAGCACAATGGTAGCCCAACACAAGAACTGAATATTTTTTTTGTTTAAACCATGCAAAATCGCGTTCGAAGGAAGTTTTTAATATCCAATTTGAGAATTTTGCGCTGTTAAAATAACAAACAATATGGTGGTATTGGGCTGAAGCTGAGACACGTTCGAGAATACATTTTGAGCTGTTCTCAAATAGATTGCATAGTAAATTATGAAAATACACTACATAAACTTGCTAGGCGAACCTACAAGGCGCAAGGAGCTTACAAAATAATGTTTATTACATAGGTAATATATACAAGTACTTTCTAAACTGGGTAATAGTTTTGCGGATGTGGCAATAGCTACGAAAACCACCCACTTGCACGTAGGTTTTCATACATAGGTAAGATGAAAATTAAAAAAGTATGATTATTAAAATTCACCTTTTGCTATAATATAATAGTCTTGCATGAAGGTCCATCTTTAGTTGCCGTCATTAATACCTACGTGTACCTACCAACATAACTAGTAATTGTGATTTAAGAACTTGTGACTTTTCTTACCTGAAATAAATAAATAATTACTCTTTAAAATCATTTCAAAATGAATCACAGAATACAGATTATGTAAACCGAAGTAGTACGAACTGACAGTTGTATATCTCTGGTTTAATGTATATTTTGATAGACTCGTACTTCCATTCCATTCAAGTCGTGGGGCCTTCGAAACATCCGATCATAAATTCAGTCTAGCAGGAGAACAGAAGGAGTTGAAAGGAGACAGGAAACTGTCGCCGAGGTACTAATTTAGCCGGCCTCGATCAGTGCTGCCAACTGATACCTAACTCTAAGATAGAATTGATTTTTGTCAATAAAATAAATAAGAATCTTTGTACCGAATTATTGTTTTAAGGTTTAAATTAAAAAAACATCGTTTAAGAAATATGGGCTAATATTGCATCACAAATTAAAGAAGCATTAACAATACTTTTAAAATACATTACACATTATTAAGCTTCTTGCCTTGGGCTCAAAATTACTTACTAAAATAATCTTTAAATATTGTCTAATAATCACTGTCGAATAGTAAAATCTAGCCATAAAAAGGTTTAGTTGGCAACACCGCTGGTAAGTTTCAGCTTATCTCCGGGCTAGAACCTGTTTCGCATGCCGTGGGAAAGACACTTACATGCGCAATAATCAACGTTGTTTATTTATAGGGCTGCACGTAACCCGAGGTCTCACTTACGTATAAATTGGAGCTTTCACCTTTTGATTGGCGCATAAAAGGCTATTTCCTTCAGCTTAATTTTCTCTCAACAACGATTAGAATTAACTGAGACGTTTCGTTACTGATCATAACCATCTTAATTCGGTTGGAAAAATATTGGTAACCCTGTGTGTAATAATCGGTGGCAGCATCCCATTCATTTATTTTATCTGTGTGAGTGTAGGCTTTGATTCTATGTTGTACATTGATGCACGTTTTGAGCTACCGTTACGCGTTACCGGGCCAGGGATCACTGCATCTATACTCCAAATTGGAGGTTTTCACAATTGTAAAATATGATCTTGGTTTTTTTGTAAATAACTTCGAATGCACTGTGTGGGACTTGAATGAATTCATTCAAGAAACTTGCTCTTACCAATTTTTTGAAGTAGAGTGGTGTCGAAGTGAAACGCAAATAAATTTTAAACACATAACGTAGCTCTCGTGATGAATAACGTCCGCCCTGTTACCCCTTTTAACCCTTTCAGTAACTTCCTACAGAAGATTAATGAAATATACTTTCAGATATGAATGAAGTAATTCTGTATTTGGTATACTTTTAAGAATTTTTGTGAAGTTGTATAGCTTCGAGGTAAATAATGCAATAATTCCAATCAAAACAAAGCTTGATAATATCATAATTTTTTCCTTTTAGTTATGCCTTTTCTTCTTAAATTATATATATTTAATTTATGTTACGGAAATTTTAAGGAAACATATACAGGGTGTAAAAAGACAACTACCGAAAACTGAGGGGTTGCAATCAGACCATGATTCTAAACCTATTTAGCGAAAAAAAAAACGCAAGTTTTTTTTGTCTTAGCCTAAGCTAAGACAAAAAAAACTTGCGTTTTTTGACTTATGTTGACTAATCATTTTACGTTATTTTCGGTTATTTACTACCAGGACAACATAATAAGACCATACCTACCTAATAATTTCATTTATAAAAGAAAAAACAGTTAACACTCAAAATCCGGCAATCTATGTAAAAAAACGCGCTTAGAACACATGCAAACAGTACTCTTCAAACACTGTTTTCTCCGGATATAATGATTTTTTCGGAAAATCCTTTCGGATTTGGTTGTGTGTTGGGATGCTGTACCTACCCCTTTCGGCTTCGGTAGACGTCTTTTTACATCCTGTATAAACATCACTAATTTTCATGCTTCGTAGGAAGAAGAAAATCTTTGCTCAATATTTTGTGTCTGTCACAGGGCTGTTTGATTTTGACTCAAACGTTCGCTATGACATAAATGTATGGAAAAAGGCAGCGACATCTATTAAAAATAAGTAACCACGAATTAAAAATTCCGTAATTGTATAAATCGAATAAAAGTTAATGCGATCGAACTTTTAAAAACTCGCACTTGGTACCGTGTTGTCGTAGAACGGTATATTCCACTCGAATTGAACAAGGCAATCCAATTTGTTTAGTCTGTAGGAATAATACAGAGATATTGGCCGAGCGGTCAACGGCATCGGTAACCAAAGCACACGTAATAACATGTTATCGCATTGAGATTGAACAAGTGAACTCAATGCATGTAGGAGTTAACAATGTGGGGACAGATTATTGTATGAGGAAGCTCATGTACAACTTTGGATTATCTGGTATTCTTTATCTTAAATGACTATTTATGATAATTTGAACAAAACTGGTATAGCAAGATCTTAAGAATAACCTGTTACCTGACATGCCTAAGTTATAGTCTGTGCTAAAGTCAATCACAGGATTCGTGTCACAAAGATCTCCTGGACATTTGTATCTAATTTATTTAATCAGTTTCAAATAGAACAAAATAAACCTTGTGGCCGTCTGTGAATCACTATTTAAATTATTACAAACTTCCTCTCTAAATCCATAAAATTGATACGGGCTTCCGAATTGAATTTTAATTCATTTTTTCTACGATACTTGAAGATGTTCGAAGATAAAATAAATGGGAGGTTTAATCCGGTAGTATTCACTGGATTTAGTAACGCCTCTAAACGAATTATTGCGCGCAATTTAATTACAATTAATATCGATAAAAGTCATCGATCGGTAGCTGATATAATCACAGAGATAGTCAAGAACGTGATGCCGATTTGATTGGTTTTAGAAGCGGTTAATTTAGTTATGCCCATCAATGAACACCAGCAGCATCGTGAAGTAAAAGTAACTCGTGACTAAATGAAAACAAAAGCTCTTATAGAGTTGCTTTGTATGAATTGAAACAGTATTTTAGTTTTAGTCTTTTAAATATCTGGCAACACCAAAGAGAAAACATTCTAAACTCTATACTGTCGATGGCAATCGGTGCCATACAATCAGAACGCTACAATCACATAGCCCCCAGTACTGAGCCAGGTGGATACCTAAGTAAATCTCGACTAGATCATTGATCTCTCGAGAGCTGCGCCGGCGCCGACTGTGGGAGGAGGCTGCTCCGAAACACCTGCCGCCCAAGTACTATGGACCAGTCTCCGGTTCTACTCCAAACCGAAAAAGTACACAAGATTATTTTAAATCAATTTGACCTATAACCTATACAAAATAGAGCTTAGATTCGCGAATAGATCTAAGGTTTGTTGAACGTTTTGCGTTTAGGTTGTTGCATATATCCAACCTAGTCAGGGCACAAATCTCTTAGATAATCTCAGGCAGCTTTTACCGCGGGCACGGAGCTAAGTCGCCTCATTTGGAGAGGCTTTACAATGCCATCGTTTTATAACAATTCTAAGCGCAGCTTGTTAATCGTTACTTTTATGGTTAGAAATTACCAACAGCTATTTTAAGGACGACTATTAAAGAGAAAAAAAAACTGGATACATATGAATATTTCCATCAGTTGACTTTTATAGATAAAGTCTCTAACGTATTTCACGACTCCAAAATCATCATTTTAATACTAATTATGAATAGATATTTAATAAAATTAATGTAATAAAATTGAAACCGCAGTTAGTTAAGTCATATAAAATACAAGTCCATTTGTTGGCCAATCGGATGTAGCCTGTGTACGAGTGTAATTATTGAGCGGAAGGCATTCGATTATTTTGCAATAAACAAATCTACGAGGATAAGGTCGCTGTAATTTGTGAATGACAACTTGGGAACTGACGAATATACAGTAGGTATGGCACCAAAAAACACAGCTTAACAGAAGTCTTTCAAATGTCAATTATCTTAGTAAATCTTAAAACCCCTCGCAGACTGCAGACTAAACTATCGGCCGATAGAAAGTCTGCAGTCTGCGAGAAGTAATCACAAAAGGGTTATTGTGAAACATCGATATCTTTGTCTTCTTCGTTTCTCTCTTCAACTGCTTAATATCCAAGTGTTTAACTAAACTGTTGGTTTTCATGCAAATATAATCTAAAATTTATATATCAGGTAAGCACCAGCGACCTGCCAACTTCGTCAACTAAAGGTATTTCTAGAATGAGTCACGTAATAGACTATTTATTAATGAAGCACTGGCGACGCCGACATTTAGTGAGCAAATAAACACCTCAAACAAGTTGGTTTGCAAATAATTGCAAATAAATAGAGATATTAGTTACTGAATAAATTATACATTTATTGCTCAAGCTCAGGTGTGTCTGTATGGTGACTCATGGAACAAAAACAGCAAATGCAATCAAACATTCTTGGTCAATACCTTTTTTTGTCACATAAATTAAATACTCCTTACATGTATCGAGGGCTTATGATAGCGGCAGGTGGCACAGGATAGTGGAGATACCAAGGACCTACATGTATACCTACTTCGTCTAAAGGAGTTACGTAATTGATTTACGAATAGTGAAGCTTTAGTTAGAAGTTATCGGATGCCTACGTCATACAAAGAACACATGCTCCAAGTTTCAGGTCTCTACGATCAGCGGCTTAGGCTGTGCGTTGATCCGTCAGTCATTCAGGACAAAGCATTTTATAAGTAGATATAGATTTCAGTCTATGATCGATCGAAAGCTATTCTTACAAGTCAATTTCAGATGGTCGATAGCTCAGTTTGGTTTCGTGATTAGATTTTTGATTTTGTTTTGTTCAGTTTACGAGTACTTACATACGTTTTTTTAATAAGTTGTAATAATGTTTTGTACGATTACGCCGGAGTAAAAAATACAGCAGAAAAAAACTAACGTCTGGATACCGATTCCCTTTTCCTGGTTTCTTTCCTGTTTCTGGTAAGAAAATTGATGAACATACATAACATCGATATTCCAACACAAATCAGTTAAATGATAAAGATTCCACAGTAGTTCATAAAGTAAAATAAAATGTTTCAACATCAACCAAATAAATTCAAGCTAATCTTAATTGTACATCTTCCTAATCAATTTCATCATCACCGTATAGAGAACGTATTTGGTATTTCAAAAACTATCATCCAACATTTGATCTTCAAACTAATAAAACGAGAGTAATTTAGAAATCCAAAAGGAACACGACCGAGGAATGGTACAAATGAACACATACCAATTTGTCGAGAGGCGGCCGGTCGGTCGTGGTGATCGAAAGCTCAGATAACGTAGATAATGACCATCGGCTACCTCTAAATCCGATGCGAGTCGCTACTACACTGCATCTCGATGTTACCTCTATGTTCGAACCTCATACATTCGACTCTTTATTCTGTCCCAGTTTAAACACAGATTTTTATTCAGATGTATTTATTAGATTTACATAACTTGTGGTATTAGGCTCTAGCAGCGAGACCCTGTTAATAAGGCAATCGATATTTATTAGTTACTTAAATATTGACAGTTAAAACATGTTTTTGCCTAATTAAAGCTTCCGATCATGTTACACCTATATATTTTTTTAAAACATTGAAGTAGTTCACACCTACAGTTCTAATTGGCGTCAGTCGCTACGGGGAGTGAACTTCGATTCAAAATCGTATGTCCCGCTTGTCTGTATTAGGAGAGAGAGCAAGTAATTAATATCTTGACACAGGAAATTCTTTTTACATACGAATGTGCCATGAGCTACCGACATGCTCATTTTAGTTAGCTTTGCAACATTACAGATATTTACTTCACAATATTGAGCAGAAAAAAATGCACACGTTAAATTGTAACTTAAGTATTTAAAGTGGTGTTCCTGGAATTGTGGTCAAATGCGACATATCAGCTCTTGATTAGACTCGAACCCCAGACCTCTCTTTCTACGAACATGTCTTGGAGACGCGTGCGCAACCTTTGATCTACACCGACAAAGGCACCGCGTTCTTATCTCGTTACGGGCCGATTTTTGGTCTAACAAAGTGACAATAATGGTCTTTGTGGTTGATAAATATAGATTTTTAGGTACTTCCTGAAAAACAGGTGTTTCTAATCGACATATTGTAAAACACTTTCTAATATCAAAAAAATAAAGCTTTTAAAAGTCTTTATCAACTAGAACTTTCTTATTGTGTCCTATGAACGAAAGTGGTCTAGGTTTTCCTTCTCCTGTACTTATTTACACAAAGTGTGCTACTGTTGACAGAGGAGTTCTATTTTGACAGGACAACATGGCGGCCGGCCAGCGCGGTGGCTTGTTATTTAATTAGAGCTACATTAATTTCGTAAAGGCTACTTCCGCTGGTAGTCAGATCGCAGAGAGTGATTTCAAGTGATGTTAAATTTCGAAAACAATAGGATGTATCAGTAATAATTGTATAAGCTAGTTTTTGTGTTATGGATAACCGTTTATTAAAAAAACTTCACGCCGCATAAGCTATTAAATTCATGACCCAATAAGTATGTTACCAATCCTTATCCAGCTACTCCATTTTAAACACATACTCGCAGCAAGGTCAGAGCTCGTGAAGCAACTCGCCGTGTCCCTTTACGCTCCAAAAACTACGGTTATGCAAACTGCTTTGTAACGTGCCCTTCTGATGTCTACTTACTGCTTTTGATTTGTATATCCTTGCATAGCTCTCAAAAACGGTATTTTTGCCAGACTACAGTTAGGGCCAAAATAAAATATGAGAATAGGAAATTCAAACATATTGCACTTATTAAACTGGCCAGGAAATCAATACTGTAGAAGGATGGAGTTACTTTTGAAACATAAGGATACGGCGCAAGTAAGGAAGCTATTCACACTTGCACAGTTAGTCGCCGAAAAGCTTAAAAAGTAAGACGGGAAGCGGATACCGATAACAAAATCTCTTTTACACCCCGAAAACTTAATTCGGTCAGCTATAATTACTTTTTCCAAACTTTATATGAGTTTTGGATCGGAAAATCATAATCCATAAAAAATGACAAGCGGACCGGAAATGCAGATCGTAGACAGCGTGCGCGTGCGGCCGGACGTGCTCCCGCGCAACTGGGTCAGGCTATTTCTGTTTTGGCGGGAACCTGGCCGGAAGGGACGCCATTGTGGATGCGCGGGAAGCCCGGAAAAACAGCCACCGGATTTCTAGCTAGTGAAATGTTAGACGACGACCGCGACGAGCAGGAGCCGGAGCGGTGGATCGTTTGCGGCTTCGACACCGACGTTTTTCTTCGGAAGTAAATGTAGCCGAACGTTTCAACTTTTAAATTTGTTGTCGTTCTCAAAACGTAATCAGTACCTGTAATCGGGGAAATGTGGCGATTTCTTCGTAACGTGTTTCTTAATGGTTGGAAGCAGGAAGCTGGGACAGTGGGCTGTTAATTCTTTCCTCTATAGTTTAACTGTTCTTTGGATTATTTTTGGGTGTTACTTCGTTTAGTTGGGTTGCATTTTTCGTGAGAATATACAAGTGCTTCATGGGTTCATGTGGGTCGGGTCTGCCCGCTGCGTGCATCGATGCGGGCGCTTGCAATAACTAAAATTCCTCGCCAAAGGACTCTCAATTAGAATTAATTAAAGACAATTTAGCAATCCAGAAAATAAATGGTCACTTGACAATACGCAAGAGATTTATTAATTGAAAGAGAAGATTTTTCTTTCACACACTTGTCTTGTTTTTTATTTACTTACTTATTTTCCTTATGATCATACACTCTGCAAAACCCGTACTTCCGGTGTTCTAGGTAAGTAGAGACCTACTACTTTCAATAGTCTTCTTAAAAGTTTGAAATCTATGTTTTCTCTTATCTGTACTTAACGGTTACCTTACTATCTGCTGAAAAATGTAATCCAGAATTTTGAAATCCAGATAACGTTTGACAGATTTTTGATTAACCTTCTTTTCGTAATACAGATAAACGAAATCCAGATATTTCAAAATCCAGATTTTCATTTGGTATTTTTTTCACATAACAGATGTATTAAAATACACTCAAACGTTTGACAGATGTTTTAAAATCCAGATAATTCATTATACCACATGAGGTACAATAGGAGCAAGTCGGTTCTGGCACTCGCCGGCCGCTACCGCGGCACGCTTCGCTCGGCTCGTGCGTGGTTTATCACTATGCAACTAACTGCTCGTCGCTTCGCTCCTCGCAACCTATGCTACAGGACTGTCAGCCTGGGTTTGATTTGCACGAAATTTTGTACCACAGCTACCTATGTAATAAAGCTAAGGTACAATAGGAGCAAGTCGGTTCTGGCTGGATTTGAAGACTTCGACTTATAGTTAGTTCTGTCAAATGAAAAAAAAACTAAATGATAATCTTTCTTTAGTGTATCTGTCAAATGAAACATCTGCTTTGTGTAATGTCGGAATAATAAAACGATGTAAAACGTACTATCTGGATTTTGAATATCTATCAAACGTTATCTGGATTTCAAAATTCTGTATTACGTTTTTCGGAAGACAGATAGGTTACCGTACTTAACACTAACTACAGAGAGTAAAACTCAATGAGCATTTACTCAATAAAGCCACAAATTAAAAGCTTGTTTTTTTTGAGATCCCTACCATACCGATGGCTTTGGGTCTAACTTTCTTTTTGATGATCTATAATTATTATTATTCTTACATATGGTAAAATTTAGTGGGGTGACAAACTCGAACAAAGTGAGATTACATCATTAAGTGCTTGTTACTTTGATAATAGAAAGAAAAAAGTGTAACATGACAAAATAAATAGAAGGAAGGAAGCCAAAATATCTACAGCGATGAATACCGGTCTGTGATGATGATGATGATAGAAGGTGTGCTGAGCAGATGTTCATCTCATATCCGATGACCAGCATAATAATTTGTACGTTTTGTGCAAACGTATAATTTGAAACACGATACATACAAATTGTAAGTATACAAACTGTACAGTTATTATTTTTAAAACGGTATTGAGAGCATCCCTATTATCATTCTGTTTAACGGAGGGTGACCAGAACTTAAGAAAAGGGTTAGAATGCATTGTCATTACATTGTGTATTTAAAAAACGAGGGGTGTATCCACATTTTAATTCAAAGTGTTTGCTTATTGGTTTAGTTTTGATAACAGGGACAAGTTAGGGGATAGTCTTTTGATATATTTACCGGTCTGTCAAGTTGAGAGGATTGAAATATAAATACCTATATCTAAAAATATTTCTATATGGCCGAGCTGTGATCCCTGATTTGGTGGCTATATTTGAAGTACTCTCGTGTATCATGATGACACATTATTAAAGATTGTAATTTGGGCACCAGTTCCACGAAACGTCTTCGTTTCGACACCAGTCGCACTCGCAGATGAGACGCAAACTGCGTGCGCGCACGCAATCGCTGAGTTAGACTTGTCACTTACTGATTATGGCTAATGCTTAGAAAGAATGAGTGAAACTACTTGACAGTAACCGCGACTATAGAATACAAATTTGCATAGAAATGTTTTACCTAAATGAAGAATGTTACAGTTCTAGAGGCGGCATAAGTATACAAAAGTGCAACAAACTGCAACTTTTTAAGAAATCGATTTCGATCAGTTTATGAAGATACTCACTGTCAAATGAAAGCTTTTAAATGAGTAAGTATAAATATCTGATAATTTATCATCATGTTGCAAAGGTGTAAAAGTTATATGAAAAAATTAATTCAAATTATTAATTGCAGTCTTACTATTCGAATGCCTATAAAATATTTATAATATATTTTAAAGACTTTAAAAAGTCAAGAACAATAATTAAGAACAGGTAATTTCATTAAATATGAGAGCAACGATTATGGTAATTCAAGTAGAGCCTAATTAAGGCCCCGTGTTATCGGCGGCGATCGCTATTGTTACAAAGTAGGTATTCAATCAATTATGAAAGCTTTTAGCCGCCATTTAGTTAGCAGCTAGTTAAGTGGCACGCGAACAAGCAGTTTCATTGTCGCTTGTATTTTGAATTGCAATATTCATTGTTCTACACTTATAAGTGAGGTTTTATTACACTTACTCGATATAACAAACTTCAACATCGATTATAAAGTAAGCTATACATTGAAAAGCTCGAAGACCGACCAAGACAAAAGAGTATGTTTGTCAGCGAGATCGGCAGACAAAAATATTAAAATTATGGACATGTTCATAAGCATAGGAAAGGAATTACAAAAAAATAGTTTTACAGTTCAACTATATAATTGTCATTCAATCAAACGAGATTGAAAAACTGACCCTTAACTCTTCAAAGATATTCTCTAGCTTGACCAGCACATTAATACAAAAACTTTAATAACAATGAACACCGATCGAAATCGCACCCGCTGATTTACACCTTGTTAGAATCGATATGCGTCTATAAACATTACAATGGCACATAAATACTTATAGCAGGAGCAATTTATAATTGTAAGAGGTAATTGTATGGGAAATCCGGTCAGCTTTGCGGCAGAGAATCTGATGCAAACCACGCCTCAGGCTAGTGAATGACTACAAACTCACCTTCATTTTTTCGTACAAGGATTTTTTACAATTTGTATGCCCTTTGCTGTCCTTTAATGGTCCAAATACTCTATGAATTGTCAAATACACTTCAGCATAGTTCGATCGGAACTAAAAAACTGTAATAGTAAACCACTGTTACATTTAAAGGAACCATAAGTATCGATCACAATGGTTTAAACCTTCAGAAGTAATTAGAAGCATCTAAGCCCCGGGGCGGGGGAGGCGTGCTTCGAGCTCAGAGGTTGATTAATTTATTGTTAATGAGTGCATAGTGTTAAACGCGCACGTTATTCCGTGTTAGTTATTATAAGTAACCGTTAACTAGGTTTAATTGCTGTTTTTTCACACGGGAGCCATAACTTTAGTGTAATTGCCATCACATTTTTGACCAACATTGTAACTCATACATGAAGTGTATGAGCAAAAGTTTAAGTGTAATGATAATGAGGTAAATTAATAAGGGTACAAATTCAAACGTGTCCATGTTTTTAAAACATGTTATATAGGTACTGTCACACAAAGAACAGTTGCATTACACAAGAAGAATTTCACGCACGCGAGCGGCGAAAAATCGTAAGTATGCGATTATCCCTCGGAAAATCTGGCTATTCGAGTCTCGCCTGCGGCTGTTTCCATTTTGACAGAAACTCGTAAAAAAAGACTACTTTTAGTAGAAAGCTTAGATTGCGAGAATCGTATTCAAGAGGCGAGGCTCGAAGCATTTGTTTACACTAGTCGACCATATTATTGCCTAAAAGAAATCGCCGCTCGTATGCGAGAAACTCTCCTTGTGTACCAGCCGCTTTATTACAGACCACAGATTTCCACTTGCTACGATCCTGACTGACATCTCTCGGCCTCATTCGCTCTCACTATATTCTCCATAGGTTCTCCACAAGCTCGCCGTTTAGTGAACTTTGACCTGTCCCAAAAATGTTACCAATTTGGTCAAAGTATGCTCAACCTAGGCATTTTCCTTTTAGGTGTGTCCCATACACTCGCCTCATACATGTTTACACTTTAATTCATCCTCTTTACATGCAAACCATTTTTGCCAACCATAGAATTGAATTTCATTTTTGTTAAATTATCGCGAATGATTTCTGTAGCCAACAAGAGGAAATCTACAGCAAATGAAGGAAATTCCATCCCGTAGTTGATTGTATAAGAAATAAAATGCAATCACAATCCGCTGATTAATGGTACACTGCCAACAAACGCCGGAAATCGACCAGCCAGGTTACTGGGACAGTACGGATCAATAGCACCTAGATAGACAATAACTGATTGATAATTCGATACGATTTCTATGTTGCTGAATAGAAAACTTTAGTCGTAATTTTCTTGAAACTGCAAAGACAATGAAAGGTTCTACTCCTGACAGGTCAGCTTGTGAGCAGTTAAAAAACTCTACTTTCATGAGCTTTCATTATGTGCACCTAATATGCATTTATTTGTAACTTACAGCGTCTTACCATAAAACGTGACATAAAGTTATTCCGGAGTGTAAACTGTCAAAATGTATGGTTATTCTTGATTTATTCGGTGGAATAACTTTATGTCACGTTTTATGGTAAGACGCACAAAGTATAAGTAGGCATTCTGTAGGTCTTGGCAGTTAGCAAGTACTTAGTACATCAGGAGTTAAAAACCTTTTAATTAGCTAGCTTTTACCTCACAAACTAAAAGGCAGTGGCCTGTGCCGAGCCTATGCCGTAACGAGAAAGTGGTGAACTTCATTATACGACATCAAAGGGCAAAACTCCCTTTTGGGTCCGCGACAGGAATCTAATTTTTGCCTCACTTTTATTAGCTAGTAGGCGCCTGCGATATTGTTCGTTTCGACTTCGACCAATAAACTATAATATAAATAAATAAAGATTGGACATTTCAGGATCATCTAGCCCCAATCTAAGCAAAGCTTGTACTATGGGAACCAGATAGCTGTTAAACTACTTATTAATTTTTGTTTGTAAATACATACTTATACATGGAAACACCAAGACCTAAGATAATTATTTGCAGATTATACTAACATTTATCCCGCGGCGGGGATCGAACCCGCAACCTTCTGCGTCCCAAGCAGGCTTTCACCCACTGCGATAAAGAGGTCGTGGACTAGCAAATGTATATTCTATTCTAATAGGTGATTATATAAAAAACAGGATCACGCCTGTATCCTCAAGGGGTGGTAGATATTTTCTCAGTGACTCCTTGAAATTATCCTTGAGTCTTGATCAACCTTTGAAGGAATACGATATTAAATTCAATGACAAAGATTCTTTAATACTTACTTAAAAAAAATAACACTAGGTCGGTGATAGTTTCGTTTTGACTCATGTTGAAAACAGTAAAAAAAAATTCTTGTACCTACACTGAAAAAATATTTCTATGGTTTTATGGACCCCGATTAGATAACCGTACCGTTTCTGTACAAAATTGTCTGCTAATATTTTGTGTCAAACAGACAAACCCCAGGCGGATCTATTGTACATGCAGGAACGGAGGCGATATCGGTTTAATATCGCTCTCGGCTCGACCGCTCTGTAACCGAGTTACTTGTGATTTAAGTGAGGTTTTTCAAACTTGTCTACGTAAAACGAGTTTGTTGCTGCTTTTAGCAGTAATTTTTCAGTTATTGAATTTTAGTTAGCAGAAATTTCAGGGCGTAATGTTATTGCGAACCTTTTAAAAATAAGATATCCATTATCCTAAGTTATTTTCACAAACAGGTTTAACTTTTAGATGCTACCTCTACCTCTGAGCTTTTACCCTGCCCCTGTTACTTTCTGCCTCAGTACCATGTGCAGTGTATCTAAGCATAAGCTTAAAACACATAAGTGTTGGTATAGAGGCACCCCATTTTGATAAGTTATAAAATGTGTTGTCTTTCTCTGTTAAGAAAAGTATCTTTACGTAACCTATGTTTTGTTGCAGGGGTAACAAAATTAAAAATTATAATTTTCTATTAGATACGGGATGACCTGTTATCTTAAGGTAATTCGTGCTCCTGAGACCTAAGATCAGACCTCCAAGTCTAGTTTAGGCCTCGCTGTTAACTGTAATATTGTTTCGGTTAACCACTTTATGTATTGTTTATCTATATTGTTACCTAGTGTTCTCTCTTTTGGCAATTAAATATTTCTATTTCTATTACCTAAGTAATTCGAACTCCCAGGTACCTAATGGAAAAGCGGAACATAACGGACACTCCCGAGTGAGCGTTTGCGTGTGTAGGTAGAGTCCACAGAGGTGAGGTGCGTCTGCATTCGTGTGCGCGTTCAGGATCAGTGGCCGGCGCGCGCGCACCTGCCGCGCGGTTCCCACGCCTCGCCGCCCCCACCACCCCACCTCCGTGAGATCCGTGACGTCACATCCACACAAACAACGGTCCAAACACCGGAGCTTGTTTTTGTCTCATCTAGTTTTAATATTTTATGCCAGAATTAATTTAAATAGCAGATAAATTAATAGATAAAGATTTCCTGCGTTAATGCCGAACTGTGTAACGTTTAGCTTTATAGGTAGGTAAGTGTTTATTTGAATTGTGATTTTAGGAGATTTTCGTTAAATACTTAGGAAGTTACCTACTTACTTACCTACTAAATAAATGAAATTTTCAGTTTAATGATAATAATAACATGCTGCTTGTTGAAATAATAGCATAATAAATATGATCTACAAAGTTAGTTACCTACCAATAAATAAATAATGCTAGACTTTTCAACAGCATCATCTAGCCCTAAAGTAAGCAGACCTTGTGTTATGGGTACTAAATGACTGATATAGGTACTACTTATATACCTACTTAGATCATACAAACATTGGTCCCACCACGGAGATCGAACCCGCTACCTTTTGCGTCGCAGACGAGCCTTCGCCCACTGCGTCACAGTGGTCGCCAAAATAATAAATAATAATAATCAAGGTATAAAAAACATAAACGCATAGGCATGGCTAAATAAATGGTAAGTAATTTTTTTTTTTATTTTACGTATTTTTTCATTAGGTACTAACCTAACCTAACAGATTTATTACCTAACAGATAACTTGTGTTTACCAAACAGATTTAATTATTTATTTATAAGTATAAATATAATTAAAAAAATATTATAAAAGTATAAGTAATTAAATCTGTTTGGTAAACACAAGTTATCTGTTAGGTAATAAATCTGTTAGGTTAGGTTAGGAGCTTCAACCTAGCAGCTTCAAAAATTTAATGATTGACAAAGTAAAAAAAGCAACAACTTTTTTTAGTAATATAATATAATATTTTATTTTCAAAAAGGTTTACAAAAGGTGTACAAGAAAATTAACAAACTAAAAATACTTATTATGAACTTGCAAGTTAAAGTACGCCCTCTAGTTTGAACAAGCAGAACTACGTTGATCGCTGTTCATTGTTCATTAAAGCGCCACCTAGCGGAACCTCATGGAACTAAATTAAAAGTTCGATGTCATCGCTGTAGAACGTTCATTCGAAAACACAAAGATGGCGCTAGAAGACGGTGGCGGCGCGTAGGCTTCAAAGCTGCCTTCCAAACTTGCGTAGGCGCAACTGTGCGAGTGCGGTGTAGGTTAACTTTAAACACGTTAGATATACACACATTTGTTTGAAGATAGAGCATACTAAGAGCATTTTGAAGAGAGCGTTCGCTCGAAAAAATATTTCAGTAGAAACATAAAAAAAAAACTTTACATGAAAAGAAACATGAATTCATTATTCCTCTGTGTGTTCAGATTTGGATTTGTTTATTTAGGTACTTATTAAAAAAAAACTTAACTAGGTAGGTACAATCAGCAACGAAAGTCGATTAACAACATGACTTTTTTTCGATTTCTACGAAAAAATTAACTTTTCTTGTGAAATTATGTTGGATTAAGCCCTAATCTCCAGAAATATGTATATACAAACAAAAAGTAGTTATACAAGTAGTCTATCAGTCATGTATGTAGTACCCAAAACACAAGCTCTGCTTACTTTGGGGCTAGATGATGCTGCGTGAAAAGTCCAGCATTATTTATTTATTGTTATCCAGTTTAACTATAGAAGCAGAAGTTGTATGGTGGGTGCCTAGTAATTGGCCGCAAGTTGGCAAGATTTCAAACGTCTCTGGTATATCTTAACGAGTCTGCAATGGATTTATTGCCACTATAAATCATACAATAAGGCAGAAACCTCAGAATAATGTACGAATGTGAGAAAATTTAAGATGCAGATGCTGTTGATGACTTTCCTCTTTAAGAACTTACCTAATTATAGCAAATTTTTCCGATAAAGGGCCAACCACATTTAGAAAGGCGAAAATCTTCAGTGTATGGGTCTATTATATGACGTCTGTCTATGAGAAAGCATTAAGGGTCCTCCTGAAAAGCGTTGTCTCCACGACTTAGGATAACATGAAATTCTAGCTAACACGATCTCAATTAATTTTAGCCGTTCCGACAAAACTAGGACGCACCATTTACCTCAGATGAAGTAAAAGAATGATCAACAAAATAGAAATTTAAGTCATCATAAAGTAAACAAGTCGTACAATAAAACAACTATAGGGTTGATAAACCTTAAACAAAGACACTAGACAGGTAGATTTATTTTAACTCGCATAAAAATATGAAATTTATAGGCGTGAGGCGCTCGGTATGAAATTAGTATGCAACGAGGAGTGCTGGCGAGGTGGCAAGGAGACACTTTAGATGCGTATGAGCAGCTAAATACGTGCTGAGAAAGACAACGATGCAACACGTTGAAATGATAGTCAAATTAACGAAAATTATATGCATACTAAGCACAGTATGCTACCTTCCAAGTAGGTTCTCTTAAAATAATCATGAGTAACGTTATACATGAGTTACTGGTCGAATGCCGTATATTTTGTATGTTTGTACATAGGTACAAACATACAAAATATACGGCATTGAACTATAGAGTTCATATGTCAAGTATCGTCTGGGCTAGTGGACCATACTAGGTACTTACATTAAGTAGGTAGTTAAAGTTACAATCTACCTATAGGCTAGTAAAATGAGAACATTCGAAGAATGGCATTCAATCCAGTCAAAGAACTAGTAAATAAAAGAATCTAAATACTACACTTGGAAGACTCCGTGGTCCGCAGACTCTGCAGTCGCTGAACTGTGTAACAAACTAGAGGTTGGAATTACGCGAGGGATATTGAACATGTCCGCTGACGGGTCGGCGTTCGGTACTAGGAGAGCATAACTCTTCGAAGCTTTCGACTTCTCGCCCCCGCCATACATCGGAGCTGCGCTTATGAATGAAGTAGTGTATGTGTGCGTTGAAAGCGCGATCACGACGAACGCTGTACTAGTGTGCATTACCGAACACGTGTTTATTTGAGGCAACGCGGTAGGCATTCATGTGAATTTTACTTGTGTCAACAGAAACTGGCTTGGACAGAAATAGTCTGTTGCTTTGTTGGCAAAGTTGCGAACTAAGCTAACATTAGATTTGCGCTAAGAGAGTTGGCCATTCATTAGGGAACATGTAAGCTTAAATTACAAGCTTTGGATGTGAATGTTGGAATTGAAATAAAACATGAGTTGAAACTTTCAAGGAAGCTAGAAATATTTCTGTTAGGAGATAGTAAATCACATTAACCTATATTAGGTATCCACAACGCTTCTGCCCAACGTATTAATCAAAGGTTTTAATTTAGGTAATAATAGTTACTAACCATATCTTATTTTGAGTCAAAATAGTACAGGGTTGAAGTAAGTATCCGAGAGGATCTCGTAAGAGGTAAGGTGATTAGTTCATTTTCAAACAATAAAATAGGACCTATAGTGTAAATGGAAACGACATGAAGTGGTGGAGAATGAATGAACCGTGGATGGAAGTTCCTTTTTATAAAAGAAGTTTGTCAGACATAGTTTCAAATTCACGAAAACTTGATGGTAGGTATGCTAAATTATAAAAATGATAGGGCTACTAAATACTGAGCTGTCACAATTGATTACGTTTTACCATATGACACACAAGTGGATCGTATCTGGTCCCATAACCCATGTGTTGCGACGACACATTGAAAAAATCACAGACAGCTTTCTGGCCTTCAAAATAAAGTTCAAAATATGGATTTCCCATAAAATAAAAGCAGGTGACACATGAGACAATGTTTCGACTTGATCGAGCATAAAAAAACTGCTCACCACGCCACCAAAGTATAAAGTTACATCAATGGCTGACAGTAAAAGATAGCTAGTGGGTAAATATTCGGAAGCTTTAAAATCGTCTGTAGGTACTCTGTCTAGAGTTTACAGCAATGTATTTACTTTCAATCGTCTGTTTTCAAAATTTTATTTCTTTAATTATGTTCTCGGAACAGAAATACTCCACCTTTGCCACCATTCATTATTTTCATTGCCATTCACCATTCATATAACCTATAGTGTTATGTTCACACAGCCATTCATAAAGTTTCATCAAATATCATAATAATAACATTGATGAGTAGGTACTAAATGCTGACGTTCAAGTCGCCAAATCATTAATGAACGACACTTTAATCTAAAACTTTGTTTATACATTTTCGAAGAATTGTGTAATGTGCGGGTAACACGAACGAAAATACACAAGTTTGTGTGAGACGAAGTTTTGGCAACATCCTGTAGATCGATCAACAGTGCAAGGGAAGTGGACACCGCAACATCCTCTTGAGGTATCGTGTGTGGACAGCTTGTGGACAACACTACCTACTTGGAGTTTTTGAACATCGTAGCATAGCCTTATACATTATCTCTCTGAAAATTGGATTTGCTAACAGAGGCTAAATTCTAGTGTTCAAAAAATATTTTACTGTTACTTGGCAATATCTTGTTTTCTGAAAAATGTGGGCATTTACCAATATGTATATGTAAACATACCTATGCCTATTTGTGCCTCTGGACTACCCCCTTTAACATCTTGAATGTGAGACTTATTTTTTTTACAAATAAGTTAAGCATAAAGCTACGAGAAATCAAATTACGCTTTCACGATCTTCTTCTTCTTGATGTGTCGCTAGCTTTTAAACGTGTGGTGACAGATTATTAGTGCGTCTCATGGGGCTCGTTTTGTAAAACAAATATTTTATCGAACTTTTTAGACTCTACGACCTCATTCCTCATGATTTCACGTTTTCCTCCATCGTTTGAGAGAACTGGCATAGTGCACATAAATTTTTGGGTAAAAAAAAACTCATTGGTGCACGGATTCGAACCCATAACCTTAGGATCGAAAGACAGGCCCGCTTCCACTAGACCACCAGTACTCTCATTTCATGATAAAACGCATTTGAACTTGCCATGTGATGTGAGTCAGTCAGATAACGTTTAACTAGCATTGTTCTCATTCGCGATACGATAAGGACCGCAATTTGTTGTTATTACCACACTTGCTGTCAAATATTATAGAGACAAGTTTTAATAATATTCGTAGCAATTGTGATAATTTTAAGAACTTTCTATAAGTCTTCCAATAAGATAGGAACACGGCTGGCTGTGACCTGCGGTAGACATTTTGTCAGCTTTTAAGGCATAACCTTTAAATCACTAAAGAGGTAGTTAGAGGCACTTCCAAATACTTTTTTGCTACAAGCTACACATTAAAACTAGGACAGAGACTTTTGCTCTATGCTACCGTTTTTATATATGGTCAAAAATGTATTCTCTGATAAATTCTTTAACTTCTAGAAAGCTGCAGTAGGTATCTCAAAGTGTTTTATCCGTAAGCAAAGTCGCTGGCAGAAGGTAGATAAGGGCTAGATCAATATCTATCTTAATAACATAATGTATGTGCTAATATAAATATATAACATCCAGTAGAGTGGTAAAGCACAACATTATTATGTTTGTAGTTTTGTAATTAACTCGGGCAATGCGCCGTGACGAGGTCAACTCGATCGGAACATGGAATACGATATTCATTCATAACCAGTGCTTTTAATTTTCTGCTAGAGAGAGAGAGAGAGCTACTAGAAAGAGAAGTAAATAATCTTATTCTTAAAATTAAACGTCTGGATTTTAACGGTAGAGTCGAAATAAAGTCTTGGTTTTCTATACTACTCGTATAATATTATAAAGAGGAAAGATTTGTTTGTTTGTTTGAATTGAATAGGCTCCAAAACTACTGGACCGATTTGAAAAATTCTTTCACCATTAGAATCTTACATTATCCCTGATCAACATAGGCTATATTTTATCCCGGGAAAGTGAAGTTTTCCCGAGGGACCGCGGGTAACACCGCGACGGACAGCTAGTGTACTATAAAAAAGAAGTAGTCATGCAAGCCACACTGTAGCGATGCACACATAGTTAGGTATATCAATCCCCCTAATTCGAACAATTGGAATCCTATGAATGGCAAATATTTAGGTACTACAAGTACTCACATGGTACTACGAGTAGTAGCATTCATTGATAAATGCAAAGCACTTTATATTTTGTTACGAAACTTAAAAGCGTAATGAGGAAAATCCGGTCAGTTACAGTTTTGATAATGGGTGTTTATTTATAAAGTTTTAGAACGAGCCTCAGATGTTTGGTTGTGGGCGTGGAAGTAATTAAACGCTGAAATTCATATCTACGGAAACGCTTTGTTCCGACCGGATATTGATAGTCATTGAAATAAAATGGAACTTAAAAATAACTAATATTAATAAATAAACTAGAATCCTATATTCTAATAACTCTTCATTTTTGGATTTATGGTTAGTTAAATAAATAATAATATTTTGGAAAGGGATAATAGAATCGTGTTTTTTCCAGAGTTGTTTTAAATAATGCAGTGTCAAATGCATAGTGCGATGGTATGGAACCCTGCGTGGTCGAGTCCGACTCGCACTTTTCTGGTTTTTTTATAAAAAAAACAAAAGAAAGTGTTTTGTATGACAAAGTTCCCACGACAAACTTATAAATACAAACAGAAAGACAATGGGCCCGTATGCTCGGCCCACCCTGAAGCGATCGGCTGTATTATACATTACAGCGGTTCATCGAACTCGTATTAATTAGCAATATCTGGACGAAATCGAAAGCGCTAAAACTGTAGCCATCAAAATCGTTCATCTGTAATGAGCTTTATTTCGAATAAGCTTATTCACACTAAACTTCTCCATACTCATTACGAGCCTAAGTATATTCCGTCTCAACTATCGGGTCTCAACTATTACTATATTAATAATTTAATGACACAATGACATTCAACTACATTGCCCTGACATTAAAAATTTGCATACCAGTTCTTGGTGAAATATGTGATCCTAAATTGTAAACCTTATCAACTTGTTAACCATATTTCTTGCAAATAAAAAAAAACATTTCATTTCATTTCGGCCGATAGAAAGAGTAGTTAAGTTAAGTGTAGTCTGCGAGGGGTCTTACTGAGAAAAATAGAAACCGTACTAGGTCTACCAATGTTATTAACTACGTGGTTCTAAGAATTTATGTATTTATTACCTATCTCTTTAAATTAATTTGTATGATATTTGATTCGCTAAGCTTGGTTCAGTACTTATTTTTCTACTGCGGTATGGTAACAAGCACATGGTCGTACAAGACCTGCTCGCTCGTAGTGCTGGGCAAAAAGTATTAATATTTTGCGTATAGAAAAAAACCCTGCATTAATCATGACCCTTAGAAATATTTAAAAGTAAGCATGAAAAGCTTGCACAAGAGCTTGCTTAGAAAACGTGCATCTTTAAATCCTGAAATTGAAATAAAAATGAGAGGTTTATCACTCCTCTCTCCACTCTTGTGAAGTGTGATACAAAATGTTCCTCAGACAGTACGTCTGATTAATAATCTTGTTTTCAAAGCTATAAAAATAGGTTATGCTAGAGCCGGCTTGAAACTGCACCCGGAGTAACAAGGATGCGTCGTATTATCCTATTCGTACACCTATTTGCTAATCATTAGCGGATAGTCTCCCTAGGGCCATGTCACTGCAACTGGCCTATAAATTGCACATATGACCTAATGACCCTAAAATAAGAGTAGGTATACTACTGCACCTATAACCTAAGTTACTCCCTACATAACCTAGGATTACAATATCTACTCCAACAGGTTTCTTGATAGTGTGGAGTTGTTTTATGTGGTCTACCTTAGAACAAAGTTTATGAAATTCTGTTATCTAAACCGATTTAGAATGTGACATTTGGATCCATCTCCGCCCATACATTCATAATTTGCAAGTGTCTTTATTTAAAAGCCATCTAATATCATACAAATCTATTGTATCCAACGAGTATTATTGACGTCTTATTTAAAAAATTGGGTCTCCACAACATCACTAATACTATACCTAATACGAATCACCATAGTAACAACACTAAATATATCATGGTGTTCCGGTAAAACTCATCATTTATCTGTTTAGGAAAATTACCGAAGAAAACAGAAAAATTACAAAAACAATAACATGGGATTAAAAAAAAACCAACCCTAAAATGTTAAACAAAGCAGGATGCTTAGCTTTCCTCAATGGACTTGAAGGTCGAATGGTTCAGTGGTAATAACTGTTATATGATCTCTCTCCCCTTGAGCGGAAGCGGTGTTCGTAGTGTCCGATCGGACCTATCCTGCATTAGATATGCATGCGGCAGGAACGTGCATAGACCAATGTAGATCATAATTTGTTATGCCTCAAGAGCCGTTTTGGCCTAGTCACTCTAATACGAAGGTTATAAATTCGAATTTGCAAAAGTTTGCACTCCATGCGTGACAAGCCTATCGTTGCCTATTGGAATACCCATCCTCACGATGTTTTCCTTTAAAAATTTAGAGCTAAAACGAAACATTCATTGTTTCACGACCGGAATTCAAACTTACAACCACGGATTTCAAGTTGAGGTAAAATCAACACGGCTCTTTTCATGGGTATCAAAATACGTATTTCTAAAACACTTTAAAATTTTACTATCCATCTTTGTCCCCCAATTGCCTAAATAAATTTGCTGGGACCTCGTGCTAATTTACTGCTCTACATAGATCCCCACTCTACATTGATAGAGCTTCAAACTAGTTTTTATAATGCCTATACTCGATGCCGAGATTCAGCTGCGCATACAATTTGGAATGCATCTGCACAACGTAGGCAAATGTTTGTTTTAAAACTGTTTCATCATAGGATATCTCAAGAACTAAACACACAGGAGCCTATAGATGTTAATAAGACCAAATCTGTCGACGGACTAATCCATACGGCTAACAGACTAATAAGAATCTGCAGTGCGATGAGTCAGTGGCCAACTCTGGTGACGGAGTTTTTAGGCCGCCTTAAGGCCTCCGTCATTTTTTTCCGTGTAAATAGGGTATTGATAAGTGTACGACTTAAGAAAAGAGTCTACCCCTACCTCAAAGAACGGCAACGGAACTAAAGCTCTTCTGCAGTTATTCGTAGTCGGTGTTACTCACTTATCATCAGGGGAGATGTTTGTCCCATAAAAAAATTTAAAAAGACTTACCTAGTGAAGCCTCCGGGTCTGAGAGGTCGGAGAGTGAGGGCACCTTCTGCATCGCCCTCGGTTCCTCAGCATCCTGGGGCTCGGTCTTGATGCCGTCAGCGACGCCGCCACCCTCATCGCACTGAAACGTTACACAACTCACTCACCATCAAAAATTTCGTGATTCGGCACAATATAAAGTGATTCATGAAAAATTTCGATTTAGATAAATATATTTTTTATAAGAACGTCTAATGATAAAAATGAAAGATTAAAAAAGAAATGTTTAAAAAAATGCTGACATAAAAATACATTTCACACAGCATCATCTGGCCCCAAAGTAAGCAGAGCTTTACACCAACCTAGAGGTTTTTTATTCTACGAAACAATTACGTTCGTTATAAAAAAAGTGGCTAGTAAAGCATAGGTATATATTACTATGAATTTAAAATAAACACCTAATTTAATTCTCCAAAGCACCTGTATATCAGCATCGGCGAGGATAAGTGGACATGTCAATATTCTAGGCACACACCCCCGCTTCCGTTCACTGCTCGGACATGCATCGCTTAAAAATATTCACTGTATGAACACAATGCCATAAAAAATATCGCGACGAACTGCTGATCTTTGCTTCTATTTTTGAAGAATACAAATCGTTCATTCAAAATTCAAACGGTAGCTAAAAAGATTATTTTTCATTTGATTCAATAAATCATTGACAATATTATCATTGATACAAGTAGCAAAGAATATATTTGACCTGACCCTTCTCAATTGAATCTTGTAACCCATGACACGGCTCCTAATCACAAAGTATATCAATATTACCCAATAAAAATGTCAAAATCGAATCAGGGCCCCCTCGGTCCAATCAAGTGCAATCTGTCCAAATAACTTCTGAAGTATGGGACCCCATCACCCTGTAAGTGCCTACTTCTTTTATAGACACTAAAACATAGGTAAACGTATTGTTAGTAGCTAGCTGATCTGAGAGCACTGCTTGTGTTAGAACGATACTGCGATGTTAGAGGCTCATTGCTAATTGAATCATTCTTTCGCACAGGTGCATAATAAACTATCTTTTTCGTGTTGCTAAGCTTGCTGAAGTTAAACTGTTTTAACCTTAGGATTATGAACTAAAGATTTATCGTGTATCAGCCTAATTGACTGATGACTTCAAATAAATCATCATAAGTTCCTAGCGGGATATGCCTCATAAAAAATAATTTACCGTAGGATTTATCCCTTTCGGAACTTCGTCTAAAATTGTCTATCCTTTGACAAATAATGTAACCTAATACAGATGGCAGAATAATGAATTCGTCGTGCAGTCAGCCGTGTGCACTGATTAACCCGTAAACATCCACGGGGGTATTTTCGTCCGTGTGTGGGGTCTCACCCCTGACTGATGTTTTGTCTTGGCACGTGATTATCGATATTGGGGGCACGAACCCAATTCAGTTACACCTCTTATTACACTGGCTGACGATTGATAAATGTTTTACGTTATCTGTAAACTTGAAAAGTATGTCTATTAAAAACTACAGACTTTGTAGGGAGCGGTTTTGTATAGGAGTTAATGTGTTTTATTTTTTTGATAACAATAAGGTCCTCTGACAACGTCAGAAAAACGTTACTTAGAGACGATACAAATTGCTATCGTATGTTTTTCTATGAAAGGGGATAGTGTGAGCGGTTAGTCACTAGACCGTAAAGAGGGGAATGTATGACAATAAAGTTTCCAAGTTGCGTGATTGCTTGCTCCACCGCTTGGGCACATTTGGCCCCGAGACTGGAGAACGCCCACAGGCGTCCCGCGGAAGGCTGGGTTAACGAGACTTTATTACAAAATTGAAGATTGGAGGAAGTTAGCTTAGAATAAACAAACATCTACAAAAATGTTGAAAATGTACATACTACACTAAATCATATCAATCGTAATAAAATAAAGATCACAAAGACGTCACATTTTTTAATGTGAAGACTTACTTAGGTAGGTAAAATATTTGACTAATGATCACAAAAATCAAGTTTAGTAAATATAGAGAACTGGGTATGAGTACTAAACTCTACAAGCACTAAACCTTGATTGATTTACGCGCTGTTACAAACGAACTGACCTAAACTGATGAACACTAGTTCGATTCTAAGTGCACGTGGCGTGTAGAGACTTAATTATTTTCCTATAATTAAGTTACTCTCAGTCAGATAATATGTAAGAGTTTCCTCAGAATCCTTCAGGGTGTTAGTATACGGGTAATTTCCATTGCTTTAGGACAAACATAACTACTTGACTTTGAAATAAAAACAATGATTTAGAAAAGGACAAGTTACTCTTAGGAATAACTCAGTTTAGCTCATGAATAAAATGACGCAGTGGGATTCATCTGTGAAAATGGTTAGTTTTGTGTTTGTACCACAAAGGTTACAAAAAATAAATTTCGTTTTATTTATTTCTGTATTTTAGAAGTCCTGTAAGATTTTCTCCAAATCCTAGAGAAGGATGTGAGTAATATATGAGCGAAGTTAATAGTCGATTTGTCGCTAGTTCCGCCGCGATGTGCGGTGGCTTGAACTTGTCACAATATTTCAAGTGTCGCTCCTTTTTAACGCGCCTTGATTTATACGCGCGTGTACAAGCC
Source organism: Epirrhoe alternata (assembly GCA_963565295.1). Taxonomy (NCBI): domain Eukaryota; kingdom Metazoa; phylum Arthropoda; class Insecta; order Lepidoptera; family Geometridae; genus Epirrhoe; species Epirrhoe alternata. The sequence continues at coordinate 4,894,094 of OY751393.1, forward strand.
GCTGTTGTAATAAATATCACTTTTTACCGAAGCAACCACCTTATATATCAAATAGGATAGTTCTTTTATCTATCGTAAAGGAAGACGGAAAGAGATTTTCTTAGAATAATCGAGGCTTCAAAGATGTCGAAAAATCTTGTGCTTTTGATTCTATGTACTTATTCGATTGCGAGTCCTATTTCTGTGAATTTGTCGGCGGCCATTAACGTGATCAGACTAACTGAATTTGATCCATCGTCCTAGCTTTACCTATATTATTTCGCCATTTTATTCCATATGTATGGTATTCGTTTTAAAATTCCAACTTATGCAATTGAACGTGAGTTGTGGCTTGTGGAGTTGATATTTACAAAATAGCGCTGAACAAGTCGTTAAGCTGTTATCGGCATTATACCGCTCGAATCATAAGTTTTATGTTCATTTGCTGCTATAAATACTAGAACATTTTAGTTAGTTGCATTGCTAGAACGTTGGCCAAGGTTGATCTTTCAATTTCAATTAGGAATATAAAAACAAGGATAGAGCTAAAGGTTTTTTTTTTTAAAAGCCGTCTTCTAGAAAATTCTCATCACAGTCAAATTGTCTTAGACATCTTAAAAGGATCTGGAATATAAAAGATCTGAGAGAATGTCTACCGCGCCTCGGGGATACAATCGTGACCCTGTTTTTACGTTTAGAAAATTCTGAGATCTATCTCTGTGTAAGTCTCTAATAAAGTAGTAAAAAATAGTTTTAGTAAATTTTAATATGGAATGATATTTCTTTCATTCACACTTAAGGAAAACTCGCCCCATAATCACGAAAAATCACATCAAATTTGTCATACCCTCCGCAGCGGACGCAACCAGTACGTAAAAGTCCCTTTAATTACGAACCGGATATCGCAGCCCTAATGAGTTACGCACGGATAAACCTGGCTAATACCTTCATAACAAGCAAGGTGATAAAACTAAGTTCAATTAGTGAGCATTATACGAGTACAACAATATATTATGTTATCGAAAAAGAAAACCATGTTTGTTTTCCGTAGCTTTTAAGAAATTTTCAGTGCAAAAGAGGGTCTGAATAAATGCATTTTGCCTTTAGGTCACCAGACCGACTAAAGCCTGAAAACTATTTTTCTTTATGGCGTGAAAACTTTGTAAGTAATTCAGTAAATCTTTGTTATTTATATTAATCGGTAGTCTAAATTAATAGTCAAACATTCGGAGTACCGAATAAGAAGACTGAATAAGTATATTCAGTCACTTTCAGAAATAAATCAACTCACGTATATACTACCTCAACGTAGAGGTGTTAATGTCATAACTTTCGACAGGCTCTTTATTTTACCCCAACAGTTATTAACAGTCCTTTCTTTGAGCATCGGAAAGATAATTTAAGGATAGTACGTTTGAAGTCAAACAACTATTTTGTTTGATCTTTGGAATGTAGAGAGTATCCAAAATTACCTTTAAGAACTCATGGATTTTCTATCCATGAGTTGAGAGCATGTAAAATATCGTTTATAGTTAATTTCAGAATCTCGAAACTGTTTTCAATCATTTGGATTTACTACCTTAAGGATGTCACTTTTTTAATAAAGCTTGCGTGATGCAAAAGCCCTCCGGCCAGGTGAGCGATCTGCGAAAGGTTGCTGGCAGAAGCTGAATGCGTCGAGCTGAGGATAGGGCGCAATGGCGCTCATTAGGGGAGGCCTATGTCTAGCAGTCGACTGCTATAGGCTGATGATGATAATGCAAAAGGATACACTATAGCGTATATTAGTTTTATATAACCTGTGTGCCTATAAGAAACCAAAGAACTGTTAACAAGTTGAACGGGCAAGCATACTTTTTAATTCCTCTGAGATAACTCCTCAGAATAACCCGTTCTTACTTTTGTTAATCTTACTCTTTGTCTAATGTCTACACTCATTAGTGCAGCTTAGCATCAGTGTCACGGACAAGTCTAAAAATAAATTACAAAAACTAAAATAAAAAAGCTGAAAGTGTAACTCGAGTTTGCGTAGGGCAAGGTTTCATGTGATTGATTATGACGAAACACGCGCGAGCGTATCTGAAATAGAGATGTTACCTACCAAATACTGTAAATATAACGAAAAAGTTTTCTTTTAAATTAATTAAAAATAACCAGAGATTTAATGTCAAACAAGAACCAATTGACAATGAAACACGGTCGGCTGCGCAGGCGCACATCCGGAGGGTGCCTCCACACGACAAGGCGTAGATTACCCACCCTGACCACAAACTTGAGAACCTAATAATGTTAGAGGTCATTTTGAACCATGAGAAGCCTTAGAAAGGAGAGAAACATTTTCGTTTCAGATCTTTGTATTTCAAAGAACCTAAACTACACGGAATGGAAGAAAAGAAGGAAGGCTTTTGCCCAGTCGTGGGATCCAATGGGCTGATAAAAAAAACACCTAGTCCGTGACATGGCCAGTTCATCATCATTATACATGAACTACATTTTTAATAGCTCAGCTCAACGTAAACTGGTATATCAATCAGCCTGTAAATAAGTCTCGTACCTTTTAGAAGAATACTTCAAGAGCAGGCAACCTTGTTTTGCTAGTTACCTTATAAACACAGTTATTACACTCCCGAGCTCCTGTTTCTATTGGAAACGGGTATAGCTATAGGCCTGACACAAACTAGTTTTCTAGTGAAAATTGCTGATCAGTGTGTTGGTAATTGATGTGTTACAACTTACAATGACATACGTGTTCCTCTAGACTCTAGTGAATATTCTAGCTAGGATATTGGTTTTTTGAATCAATAAAAAAACTGCCAATGTCTGACTTCTCTTGACATACATCCTTTCTCTCTCATGAGAAAACAATGCACCCCCTCAGCTGAAAAAAATATATCGGACTTCTGACGCTGACGCTTAGTGAAAATGGCTCAAATAGTTATATCAAAATAGCTATCAGTCAGGTCTTCCTAGTAATTAATATAAATAAGTATCTAGGGCAGTGGATCTATGAAATTAACTTACCTAGGCTGGCCAATTCTTCCAACCCGATGTCTCATGACAACGAACACCACCTATGTGGGACTCCCCGGGGACTCCCGGTATACCCACTAAACGTCCAACCTTTACCCTCCATTCCAGGCGACGCCGGTAAGGCGCTGGGGCCTTTCCGGCGTCGCCTGGAATGGAGGGGAAAGTCCGGGAAACCGGCAGAGCCTTTTCATCCAGTAAGGCGATCCCCGCCCTTACGGCGGGCCCCGCGTCGTGGTGAGCAGTGCAAGGAGGACGAAGGTGCCCCCGCACCTAGCGTCCGCTACTCACCACCAGAGCTCTCCGCTCCCTTCGTCCACTGCGCGCTCTAATGAAAGAGCTGCGCGTGGAGAAGCCTCCAAACGGCCGCAGAGGACAGGGAGAGCGGCAACGTAACACCGACACTTCTCTTCCACTGCGGCCCCACCGCCAACGCATCGATGGTGCGCCACCGTTTGGTCGCGGAAGAGAGGGCGTACGGCAACGACACACAGACACGTCTTTTCTCCCGCGACCCCTCCTGACTGCGGGGGACAGAAATTACTCCGTCCTCTGCACCCTCCTCAGACGCATTCAGAGCGGGCCCAACCGCAAGCCCACTCGGAGCGTCCCCGCCTGGGATTCCTTTTGGCTTCACCGTGTCCCACGTCACGGCTACTGAGCCCCCCCCCCCCCCCTTCGCGACAAGAACGGAATCCACCGGGGCGGGGGGGACGACCACCACCAACCTTTTTTTTTTTTTTTTTTTTTTTTTTTTTGTCGCTGGGTAAAATGCGTTACGCATCCCCTCCGCCGGGGGGCGAGAGGGGTATGTGGGACTCCCGGGGACTCCCGGTATACCCACTAAACATCCCAGCGCCTTTCCGGCGTCGCCTGGAATGGAGGGGGCCCGGGCAACCGGCAGAGCCTCTACATCCAGACCCCCTCCGGCGATCCCCGCCCTTACGGCGGGCCCCGCGTCGTAGTGAGCAGTGCAAGGCGGACGAAGGTGCCCCCGCACCTAGCGTCCGCTACTCACCACTAGAGCTCTCCGCTCCCTTCGTCCACTGCGCGCTCTAGTGAAAGAGCTGCGCGTGGAGAAGCCTCCAAACGGCCGCAGAGGACAGGGAGAGCGGCAACGTAACACCGACACTCCTCTTCCACTGCGGCCCCACCGCCAACGCATCAACGGTGCGCCACCGTTTGGTCGCGGAAGATAGGGCGAACGGCAACGACACACCGACACGCCTCTTCTCCCGCGACCCCGCCTGACTGCGGGGGACAGAAATGACTCCGTCCTCCGCACCCGCCTCAGACGCATCCAGAGCGGGCCCAACCGCAAGCCCGCTCGGAGCGTCCCCGCCTGGGATTCCTGTTAGCTTTGCCGTGGGTGACCAATCCACGGCTACTAAGCCCCCCCATCGCGACAAGATCGGAATCCTTCGGGGGGGGACCACCACCAACCTGTGCCAACTCAAATGACTCGAAATGAATGAATGACTTACCAAGTCCAGCCTGAGGCTGAAGGAGACATGTTTGCGCGGCGGCGGCGGGATGCTCGGCGGACCCTCGTAAAACGCGGCCTCGTCGAGTCCGTAGTCGGACTCGTTCTCCGCCCACTCCAGCTTCATGCTGGGGCTGTAGACAAGACGAAAATATTTATTAAAAAACTTAATAAGAAACAGTCACATTCACATACCTACATACAGCACTGACCCGACGAAGAGAGCGTAGCAAAAAAGACAACAGATTGAGTGACCGAAAAGTTTTCAATATTTTAAAAAATGAACATCTTAGTAGAATATTTAATTTCTCCGCGACATCATTGAATAACGAATCTATGTGAACTATTTCAGAAAACCCTGCCTCTAAGATAAGGCTTCGCTAACCACAACATGGGGATCTATTCTAGTCAAGATCGATCTAAGATAGCTAGTAGCTACTCATATAATTTCATTTTTTGTCTTCTTCATTCCCATCATTATCGATAGAGACAGACTGACTGAAATAAAAACGCTCCCGCAAACATGAATAGGGTTTTGAACCTGTTCCTCAATTCTTGGTGGACCTTTTGTTTTTTGTTGAGAAGCGGTTTCTTGCCTACCAACTCGTCATTTTAAAATTGTATGGCTTCCATGAGAATCAACTTTACTGCAACTTACAACGTAAGAAGCAAAGCCGGTCATTCAAGCTTTTCCTCTTTTGTTTTAATTTTGCAGAATGGATGGGTACAATATACTTACTGTCTATAGAAGAGTGCTGTTTGATAAGTAACTTTAATTAAATACGACCCTGAACACACAACCCTTCTATTTAAAGTGACAATGAGGCGCTTATCATTAAACCACAAATCCCTTGACACCCTCCCAACTAATATCCCATCAAAGTGATCGGAATTAGTTAACACTTCAGACGTAACGAGTTGATCCGCCGGAAGCGACCTCTACCGCTACAGTGTTCTCAGAAATAATCTCTTATATTTTGGGAGATAAAGGTGAGTTTTCAGTGATAAATGTTTCAGGTTTGGTGAGTAAGTGTTTATGAATAGCCAGGAGCGTCGCGCGGTAAAAGTGTCGTCGGTATTATTCGGCGCGTCTGAAGCCGGGCCGGAGTCGTGTCGGCACGGCCGGTATCCGGCGGATACGAGCCGATCATTCTGACGCCACTCGAATTATTGTCTTGTAATTGAATCGGTGTGTCGATTTATCGCCTGTTGATAGTGCGATTTTTAAGAATATATATGGGAGGTGCTAGATTTGTCCCGAGTTTTATTTGCTTATTAAATTTAAAATTTTCACACAATATGAATTATATAAATTATCCTAAGAAACTACTTTATGGCTGGTAATATTTAGATAAAGCTTTATCACTTTGTCTAGAAAGATACTAAAATTACCTACGAGCTCAGTATAATATGTTTGTAAATAAACATAAACTGAGAACAATAGCGGGGTAATCCAGATAATAATTAGGTAACCGATTTAACAAAACAACAGATAAGAATAACCTTGAACAATAATCCTTATTTATATCTTGATTATGTGGTTACATTTATTCAATTCATGAATGCTTACATTTATGTTCTTAGGTATATGTAATTATCGCGAAATTCTTCTAAATAACAACACAACCACGCCATGATATCTAATCACTCGCTGATAACGTTACCGAGAACTTCTAAATAAATGTGATGGTTTATCTAGAACTGACTGTCTAGTTATATCTGGGAAAAGTACCTACTGCTATCTTTGTACTTACGTACGAAAATACAGTTCTGCAGTAGGAGCTACAGAATACTGTCAATTTAAGAGATTCAAAAGCACACTGTGCCTACCAGACTTTTTAGCAGGTATTAAGATGAAGTTTGCCCTGTAATTCAAAATAAAACGCACAGTAAAACGTAGGGCCGAAAACATACTTACGAATTCGCATGACGGTCTCATTTATAAGCTTCTGATTACCCCCCTTAGACCTCTTCAAAGGATCTGGAATACATAAAAAGATCTGACAGAATGTCTACCGCGCCTTGGGATAATGTCGTGACCCTGTTTTTTTTATTATATGAAACGAGGAAATCTCATAAGCCATAAAACCTTACACAAATTCAACCTTCTCGGGTAACAGTAGGTAAATACTGCCAAAATATTGACATCTGTCGATCATGTTCAACCACGGCTGAACGAAAGAAATTCAACAGTCTTTAGATCTGGAACTTCTGTAATAAATCTACTTTGCAATGGCTAAACGATTCTCAAAACCAGCGATCAACTGGGCAGAGCTGGAAAAACGAGTGCCACCTGATCAGAAAGCGAAATACTTGGCATTCAAAGGAAAGGCTGATGTATACCTCCGAAGGCAAGCTCATTCAACTTTCATTAGCTATTTACAAGTCACTGTTCACCTACATTTTATGAGTTACATGCCGTATGTCTGTTTAAAGGCGATAAAACATAGAATAAAATATAAAAGTCGACATTATCCACAGGGCTGATCGAAACGGTAGATATCGCTGATGTAGCCGCAAGTTTCATAACATTGTTTTCTTTGTTTGGAGCTCCATAATTAATTTTCCACAACATTTTGACTACCCCCCGTTAGACATCTTCAAAGGATCTGGAATACATAAAAAGATCTGAGAGAATGTCTACCGCGTCTTGAGGATACAGTCGTGACCCTGTTTTATTTTGCATTTTACTTTGGAAATTGACATAACTACATTCTTGTAAAGTACCAACATTTATTTTTTAGGGTGCAAGCTAGCCCACCGGAACCTCCGAAAATTAACTGGGATGAATACAAGAAAGCGGTGCCCATAGAGGGGCTGGTAGATAAATTGAAGTCTGCATACGAAGCTTTCAAAGTGCCTTTCCCTGAAGATACCATGTCTGCTAAAGTGGACGAGCAGTGGTCGAAACTTCAGGGAGAAATCAAGTCTTATTGCGCTGAACAACAAAAAGTCATTGATGAGTACGTACCTGTCCTTTAACCAATGTTATGCTTGGTAAGTGAAGTTAGGTACCTAATGAATAAAATGAGAAAGATTTTTCATCAACAAGCTTCCGCCCACCACGGTTCAGTTTATATTAATGTCAAATTCTACGAATTAATTTCAGAGCTACAAAAGAACTGGCCCGAGTGAATGCTCTACCAAAGTTAGAAGAGATGACCATGGAAATGCTTTATGATATGAATCCTAATGATACCATCGATCCCGTGAACAGACCCACATTCTGGCCGCACACTCCCGATGAACAAGATGGCTATGTGCCCCCAGAAGCACCGGCCGCCAACAAAGGTGCCCATTGATATCGTATTGAAAGAGGACTTTTTTTTTATTCATTTTTGGTAATAAATTAAATTGACGAAAGAAATAATATTATTTTGTTGAACATTTGCAAAGTTTCTTGAACTGAATTTTGTACCAATAGCTAACGAATTATAAACCAGTTTTATTAATTTATGAAATGTATACTTTGGAATGGAATGCCTTTTGGTGAAGTTATTCATTCTCCAAAGTAAATTACCAAAATTTGACATGTTGATCAAAGTGGCGAACATGAGTCGCCGGCGGGCAAGTCCAAACATCGCGTGAGTTATTGTCTCAGAGTGCAGTGCCTAAGGGCTGCACTGCATCTAAATATAGCCCATCTTCAGGGTCGCGGGGACATCCGCCAAGAAACGAGCGCGGCAAATTATGATTGATGATTAGAATGAATTTCACAGGAATTTATTTTATTTGATTTTCAATGCGTTCACTGCCCGCTCTGCGGGGTGCTCTCGAAAGGCCGCAGCAAGGCCTGCATTATACCTACAGTTACGAATCCTATAGTTATTTGCAAAACCTGGGAGAAAACTGACAAACATAGGTAGTCATGGCTATCTGTATTCTGTGGTCATGGTATAAGTTCATTTCATAGCCTTTGGTTCATACCAAGTGCTTTTGTAAAATTTTCCACTAGTTACGGCATAAACACATCTTTGCATAGGTAAACTGAACCCTAAACGTTGGTTGGTTATATTCGTGTTATTTTAATTTCAAATTTTGTCGAATGTTGATGTTGTAAGCAAACTAAAACATGAGAGACTCGCGCACTACTAGGTAAACGCACAATAGTTTCTAAAATAGGAGTTGCGGGAACTGCAATGTCGATTTACTTTTTGTCAACAACTTCAGACTGAAACACAACGTGAACTTTGTCTGGTGTGTCATGCGCCGCTGTTTAGTAGCACATTTGGCGCATATGCAGCTAACTGTATGCCAGACGCCGCGTTCCAAGAAACCTGATGCCCTGTAACTCCAGTTACTCCTTTAAGGCAGTCTTTGATTCATTGCTGTTGCCTACAGCATGGCTACTAACTGTTATTAGATTGCTATATACGTATTTAACCCGTATCTTTTCGAAAATCTTAACAATACCTACCTAAGATCGATCATGTCCTTATTTTTAGAATTCCGTACCTCAAAAAGAAAAAACGGAACCCTTATAGGATCACTTTGTTATCCGTTATGTCTCAATAAATCAAAATTTATAGGGTACTTCCCATTGACCTAGAACTATGAAATTTAGCAAGTAGAATCGTCTTAGACTACAAATACAGGGAAAAATCTGTAAATGTATCGGTACCTACCTTATAACTTTGGTGTATGTAGGTAAGAAGTACCTAACAGTTTGCACTGATAAACCTACTTAGTACTTGGTACGGAACCCTCGGTGGGCGAGTCCGACTTGCACTGGTCCAGTTTTTTTTCTTATCTCATCGATGCCCACTCTGATAAACTGAATTTGAATTGACCTAAGTCGAACTTACTTTGAATAAATCTTTGAAACTATGTTTACTTCCAACTTCCTCTATCCATTACTCGTAGGTATCATTTTCCATAGATCTTCTCACTCGGCACATTAACAGAAATCATCGGAACATGAATCGAGCTCCTTTCTCTTAAAATAACAAACAATTTGAGTGTATCATTAGGATCGTTTAAAAAGTATCTCGACTGTGGATTTTAAAAATAAAAGCGTAACATCCCTTTCCGTTTCCGCGGTGCTAGGCGACATGGATAGTCGCGGATCAATCGGCGCTCGGACGGATATCCTATGGTCCGAAGAAAACAAATCATATCGATGGGTACGGTGCATCTCACTCACCTATGTTCTTCAAAATTCGGTCGAAAGATCTTTGATTTACCGCTAGGTGAGTTGTCGTTTGTCAGGATCCCTTAGAGATGTGTGTCAAGAATAGTCAATACGAGTTTAGAATAACCTAGGTCAAATATCTTAAAGACATCATCCAGCATTTTCTTATGGTAGAACGTCTATACCATTTCCTTTATAAATAAAATTCCAATCAACCATCATTACCCACTCACCTACATCCGATATGCAAATACAACCAATGTCCAATGTCGGGAAAGCGTTAGTTTCACTTTCTTTATCCTGCAAGTTCTGCCCAACCCATAATACCTGTAGGTACATCACAACTCTGTTCAGTTTTTAGCAGCGATCTCTTGACCTAGCTTCATAGAACTTTTAGTTTAGAATTTAGTCCCATGACTTGCGTGGGCGAGAGGGTAGGCATACTGCACCTGTTTGAGCACTCTATATTTAGCACGGGCCCCTCCGCGCCTGTACCCGCTAGCCATTCATAACTCTGTGACTAATGTGTGAAATTAAAGTTAGGATGTTGGTCGCAGATTTAGCTTAGGTGCCCAGGCCCACTTACCAACTGCATGCCTGCGCAATTAAAATATTTTACATTCAGTAACATTTCTTACAATTGTTCAAAAATCTAGTGTTGTGTTGACTCTTCTTACACAATCATGCTCGGTTTTGTTTTGGCTGAAAAATGCAAACATTTTGTGCCATTATGCAAAAGTAGCAGCAACAATTTTATTTACCTACAGAGATCCATAACTCCTTTTTTTACGGCATTGAGTAAAAATCCTTGAGTTATGTGAATAAATAAATCCTTAATAAATCTTAAATGTTGCAGTAAACTCAATAAACTGCCAAATGCTTTCGTCGCACATTCGGTGATACAAAATATAGAAAACGATTTGTAAAGGACAAAATAAAACCTAAATTTAGCCTAGCTAAAGCTAAATGACCGTAAGAACATTTTAAGTATTCTATAAACGTTTATAGTAACTTCGCTGAATGCACATTCAAATAAGAAACCTTGGACGAAGCCATGATGCGACACCCACTTGCAACGCAATACTTACGCGTAGAAAGGAATGCTGATGAATAAACATTTGTATTTAGGCATTTGCCGACAGTCGATGTAATTGTGAAACGATTCATGAGGACGTAAACAAATTATTATGCATCCTTTTTACTTAAGCTCTGACTTATATGCATTTAATATTTGACTAATATGCGCAGAAAAGCAGCATTTTATGTATTTGTAAAATAAAAATTTAAAAAACGTTTTAATATTGTCTTTCAAGTATATTTTGTTGCTATTATTTTTTAATTTATATATTGCAAAAATGAACGATGCATTGATGAAATCGATGTAAGAGAGAACATAAAATGTTGCAATTTCTCAAATTTTTACTTTAAAAGCTGTCCGAAATTGCATTTTTTGCAATCTTTCCAATTTTTTTTAAAGTTATCTCTGATATATAAGGCATTAAAGTATTTATGTTACAATTTTGTCACTTTATTTGGCTTGAAATTATTCACATAATTTGTGTGTGGGCTTGCGATGTTAATAGATATGATGTCGGTAGAGTATATTTTAATAATATTTATCAGAGTCGTCGACCTCAGTTGTATAGGCGAGGCGACGAGACACACGCATACATTATTGTCAGTTTAATACATTACATATTAAGGTGCATCATTACCTAGATAAGAGGTAACAACTTTGACACTGCATCATCTTCCGTCTTATTTACACAGTCATCTGTTTGCGCTCTTACCTACGTAATAGTTACAAGAGTTTGTTTATGTGTGGGTACTCATTTTACACGGTTGGGAATTGGGATATGGAATCCATTTGAATAAACCCAATGAGTAATCTGGATTAGGCAAGCTATGTTGTTGATCATCACTAATTAATTCATAATTAAAAATTCTGGTGCGCCCGCGCAGCGACCGCGTCAACCAATTTAATACAACTCGGGGTACATTTAAAAGTGGACACTATTTTAGTAAAGATAGGGTTCAAATATGTAATGAGGGTTGGATGTATGAAGGGCAGAGACAGTTGTTTTATTTTGTACTATATTTAGTACTCGGACTGAATTGTTACTGTGCCAGCTCTGTATGGAGCGTTGGTGATTGGCATGCTTGATTTATCGTTTGAATAGCTACTTAGCGATCTAGATGTTAGGAATCTAAAATAGCAAATAATATACAAAATCCTTCCTATCATATTATACGTATAAAAATCCTTCCTATCATAGTTGATCATATGGGTTATGATGATCCTAAGCGATTTTTTTTTAAAGAAATAACATACAGTAGGTTATAAACTAAGGTGTTGATTGTGGCGAAACTATGAATACCATCAAGTTATGTTTCCCCTACCTATAATGCTGACGCTGAATGATCATCGACGCTATAGTGAGTGACTAGATTTCATAGATTAGTCATCGTTTCATGATGCGTCCAAAGTGATGAAGAATATATTTATGGTAATTGTGTTTCTATCACGAGCTCTGTTCCAATTGCAAAATATTTTTTTACATGTTACGGTTTATCCCAAATCAGATATGTTAATATGAGGTTTGAATGCTTCCAGGCATTCGAGAAATAGTTAAACGTTCGTTGCCTGCATATTTTGCATCGTCTAATGGCATGGCGTGTTTGAAACCCATATTCGCATCGAGAAAGTGAGATCCGTCCCAAATCGTGTCAGCGGGCGAGACGCTCTACCTGCTCCGGGCAGGGTCCCGTTGCGTGCAAGGTGTAGTGTACTGCACCCTACACGCACACTGGCAGACCTAATGAGGCGCACGCACACAGCAGTAGCGCCCGCGCAGATGGCGCCCTTCCACCCTCCCCCGCCCCCGCGCCTATAGTGCACCGACCGAGGACCGAACCTCAGCTGTGACGCCTGAGACTAGTTGCTCGTCAGATGTCGATCGACAGATTTTTTTGTCAAGCGAGGCAAGGAATAATCCTGTAAGGGTAGAATTAACTCGCCGATCATTTCTGCCGTACCGGTTCGACGGGTATTATTTGCCAATAATTTTATTATTGCTAGCGGCGATCCAGTTCACAGATCTTCATTTTAAATTGCGATAGGGTCCAATAATAAAAATTAAAGGACTTTTCGGAATTTAATTGGGAGCCAATGCGAACGCTGACTCGAGTTATGCTAAAAAACTTATCTTCGTGAGATCATACGCCACATGTGTTTTGGTTAGTTTACAACTTAGCTTCTGATTTATCTCAAGAGGCCTTCCGGACGCAAAATATTTTAGTCAAAATCACAATTTGTAGAGATGTGGGCACACGTGGTGACCTTCGTTAGGCAGATAACTGGCGGGTAGGTGTCTGATAATATGAAACGATAATAGCGCAATGCGGCGAATACAAGAGTGTGTTTATGAGTACCTGAGAGTTTTGCATGGCGACGTATCATATTTGAATATCAATAGAAATATGATGCTAGACTGGAGGAAAACTATGGGAATATCTATGTTCAGAGAGCAGCTCACAATACAATAAGGTGTCTGCCGACTAGAAAAGTACAAAAGTTATACAGTTGCATCAGTTTATTAAAATGGCTGTGTTAGCTTCGAAAGGGTCTTTCGATGTTATTAACTCCTGTTAGCTCACCTGTATTGTGGCAATATTTGGGGCGCTGAACATCTTTTGTGAGTTTTTGCTTTGATTCTACAAGGTGCAACATTCAACGGAACACTTGATAATCATGGTCTTTGAAATCATGAGGCACTACCTTCCGGGGCGGTCAGGAAGAAAATAATGGAGTAGGTAGGAGGTACTTATATATTTGATTTGATTCATCCAAGGGAATAAATAAATAATAAATAAATAATGCTGGACATTTCACACAGCATCATCTAGCCCCAAACTAAGCAAAGCTTGTACTATGGGAACTAGATAAGTGATATACTACTTATATACTTTTTTTTTGTTTGTAAATACATACATATTATACATAGTAACACCCAGACCCGAGATAAATATTTGCAGATCATACAAACATTTATCCCGCCGCGGGGATCGAACCCGCAACCTTCTGCGTCCCAAGCGGGCTTTCACCCACTGCGCCACAGAGGTCGGAATGATTATGATCTTACCACCTTGTTCGAAATTCGGGTTTTGATTTTCATAACAATATTTTCTTATTAGGTAAAAATTTGTCACGCAAAGATCGCTGACTAAATTACCTTTATCTGGTATTATTTAAATTATTTTACTCTTCTAAGTGCTTGCGGAAAAATCATAGAAGTTGGTATTACTCGTAGTGGTAAAGAATTCTTAAGACCATATTAAATAGTGACGAAACTATTAAAATCTGCTTTGCAATATTAAAATGAAAAGGTAACCAAGTAAAAATATTTTTGGTAATATGACCCAAGCTTTGCTATTCCGTGTAAAATTTCCTAATATTTCACTAGTCAACTCAGAAGTTATGGCGATCGATTCAGCAATAACTGAAAACAGGCTAAGTTGCGTTTAGTTTAACATGCTGAACATGCAATTTGAGTAACAGCCTTAGTTTGTCGCCCTAATTTTTCACAGTATTAGTCGCGAAAGAACAAGAGTGGAATCACCTAATTTCTAAGATGATATCGAGTGATAAAACTGGTCCTATTAAATAAAAGTCTTTTGACTTTGATCTAAAAACCTGTTTACAGACTGTTTTATGACTAGGTATGTACGTAACATCGCAATTCGCAGTCATAACTGCATTTGATGTAATGCATTGTCTGAATAAGTATATAGCTTCCTATTTGTATATGAACTGATAACAGGTCTGTAGAAACACAGCTGCAAAAAACGTTGATCAGCAAGAATGAAAAATGTAAGTCTACCTAGGAACAAATACTATTCGTTTTGGTGGTATAATACCAAGCTGAATAGGTGTTATGAGAAGGGAGAAGACTCCTAGCAAGGTAGTAAGTGGGTGGGTATGGGTAGGTATAGAGGTAAGATAGATCTAAATAAAGATGGATTGACTGAAAGGAAAACTACTACCAAATGAACGGAACCTGAAACTTTTTGAATATACGATTATAATTATGGAAGTAGAAGAGGGAAATGTTTACCCAAAAAGTTGGAACAAGGGTAGAAAGAGGATTCGCCTTGAATAACCTTAAGTAGAGAACGTAAAAAAAAATCCCCAAGGCGCGGTAGACATTCTCTCAGATCTTTTTATATTCCAGATCCTAGAGAACATCTGAGAATAAAAGTTGAAAAGGTTCAGCGCTCCTCACATGGACATAATATACGGATTTAGAACATTTACCATGAAAAAATAAATGTTTCAAATAAAACGCACTTTACTGTTCAGTTTACGGCCTCCAATTAATTTACAGGACTTGAATGTTTTAGATTAAAGATAACCGGTCCAAAAATATGCAGAACCAAATGGACGAATCGAATGTGATGATACTTTATGAGAACATTGTAACGGTACTGTCTCGAATGTCTTATGATAATAATGGTGGGAAAGTTTTAATATCATTTTAATTATCAAATCAATGGTCTTGTTGAGAGTTCTACACGTGTAAAATAGCATCAAGAGTTTTATTTCAGCTTGGCATTTCGTTTGAATATTTTATTACGAATATATTTATGATAATGGCGCCTGACGATCGATAGAGCGCTTGGATTGAGCAGTTTTGTTGGCAATTTTACAGAAACAAACCTAGTCAACTACTTTAAAAAGAATTCTGAAAACATCTTACAACCAAAATTCAATTCAAAATATTGTCACAACATATCATTCACCTAAGCTTTTATGTGTAGTTCTCAAACTATAGAAACAATGATGAAGCTTCTCTATCTAAAATGTGCTTTGTGTTTACTTCTCCATCTCGTTGATGCCAGATGGTTGAAGATGACCCTTGTTTCTATTTAGATCTTCGAATAATATAATTCCACTATCTTATCAGACGTTTATGCCGGTACCTACTGCCTGTATATTCAAATACCTACCACAGTGTATGCTTTCTGACTTAGGTATTCTTATCATGATTTGTAGGTGTACACAACTGTGTGTCAAGATAATTTTAATAAATTACGTCACTTAGCACTTTTGAAGAACATTGTTGAGCAGTGTTATTCAAAAGTTTCATAAGTATTTTTAATTCGTTTTGAGAATGACCTCTAACTTTAACATTTGGTAGTCTTTTTTTCAGTTAAATTTTTCTGCTGAATATTGTGAAATGTAGCTTGCCTGTTTCAGAGATAGGTAATATTCTTAGCTAAAAATAGAGAAGGTGCGGCGACCGCATACAGTGAGCATCTCAGAATGGCGAGTGCTCAAGGTGTGGTGTTGCATGGTGATGCGAAGCCAGCCATTAGTGGCATCGGTCGTCCAATCCAGTCGCAGGTAGCGCGCCGCATCGGGATAAAAAGCCCACTCGAAAGGACTCCCAACACTAGATAACGCGATCGACCGAGAAATGAACATTCAACATCGATACTCGGAAAGCCAACTGAGCCCTACTCATACCGATATGAATCAACTCTGTATCTTGCACTCGCAACAATCAAGCTCTAATCACCCATTCACATCACACGTACGATAATAATATAAATAGACCCCAACGGCCAATGAATGAACTTATAACATGTAAATTCGTCGCTCACAAATCGCGACACGGCTCCGGAGCGTAGGCGGCGGGCTTGAATGAAAATAAACATATCAGTTGGCGCTTACCTTTCGATTTTTATATTATCCAGATTAGCGGTAGGATAGCACTGATGGTTCTTATGTTTATGATAGGGGTTTTCGCACAGAACTAGTGAGCATAACACTGTGAGAGACGAGGGTGGATACGCGACGCGCCGAGCGGCAGGTGTGCTCTGCCGGCCGGTTGGATCGACACTGGCGCGAGTCGTAGGTGCGCCCGCGTCGCACGCACACACACGCTTCATTCAAATAGCAGAGTGGAGGGGAGAACTTATGAATGGACGTAGTGAAGCCGTACAGATACCGCTGATAACGCAATGCATTATACGTGATACCGGCCGCGGAACTGCCTCCACTTATTAATCAGCGTAGATTATGTTTAGTTTTGAGAACATTACGAAATATGAATAAGGTCATCTAGTTACAGCAGCCCAGATAAACATCGGTTTTGTTTACAATGTTAGAAATGCTTGTAATTTGTACGTGCGATAAAATTGATGATTGATTATGGTAAACCCTACTGCTTAGTCATGCATGTTATTGAAACTTATTACTAAAATCTAAAACAAACTGATACAGCAATAATATATATTTTCTAAAATACTGTGATAATATCTTACCAATTTATAGCGAATATAATTTGAACTTAATAATATAAAATAATAAATATTTCCTATATTAACATTTATGATGCTAGTCCTTTGAGGAAGGTGGAAAGTTTGTGACTCTTATAATCAGCTCGCAGTTGTATGAAGTTGAGGAGAATCGAGTGATCCAACTCCGCCTGTGGACAAATAGTCTATCAAAAACTGGCACAAACTAATAAAAACTAGCTACAACTAATATCAACTTTATAGCACCGGAATAAGGATCATTATCAACTATAACTTACGCTTCCACTTTCTCACAACTCTAGAACTAAAATTATGTTAAGGCCATGAACTAAAAACATTCAAATAAATAAGCGAATCAAAAAAAGATTTGATGTAAGAACTGTTAAAAAAGAAATGTGTCAGATGCAATAACTACTAAGCAAAACATGGGTTTACTTATTTTCTATTTTGGTATAAAAGAGAACTATGTTCTGCCGACCCCACTTAATGGGATAAGGGCAAGAAGAAGAAAACTCAGTAGATAAAAGCTCTGCTTTCTGTACTTCTAGTTTCGATTTCCCACCCGAAAAAAACATGGATGTTATAATAAAATAAAATATGTATGTTATGTGTGTATGTACCTTTAAGTATAGCAAAACTTTGAAGTTGTCTGCTACCAATTGTACGTTTTTGGTTATCAAAAATGGGTTCTGCGCAGCTACTTCAGAGATGAAGTAGTTACTTTAAGTGTAAGATAATTTAACGTACACACAATATAATTTAACGTACAATTACCTTATTTTATTTCGAATTTCGCGACCACGCCTGTTGAAACATTGGCGAAACGTCGGGAAATAAAATAAGGTAAGTACGCGATAAATCCCGTGTAAATAAAACGTAATTACAAATAATGATCGCGAAAGTTTAAGAAAGACTAAGGTTACATCAAATATCATGGCTTGGTCATACTAACCAGAGTTTCACCCTCGCAGACCTGGTTCAGATTCTCCGGCTTCACGAGCAGTAGGTTACAGAGCGCATGTAACGCGTCGAACAGCGCATGCGCAGGCGCGGGGGCGGCGCGCGACCCTCGCCCGCAAGCTGCTGATCGGAACTCCTTCACGTCGCATATCGCTACCATTGCACCTGGATTAAAAAAAAACTCTATAGAACAGACCATTAAAATGCGGTGCTTTTCATGTTTTCTCGCTTGTTCACACTAGTGACACGTGTGACACTAGGGCTTCAGATTCATTTCTTTATACAAAATGGCAATGCAGTTCAAAAACTGTCAGGAAATAGAGTTTATAATGAGCCCCAAAGTGTCCAATAGCTACCATTGCCTCTGAATAATTAATAAAAACCCCTTTAATAATAGCAGCTGGGCAGAGTGCCCAGTAAAAACACGCTCGCTTTAGCGCCTGTACGTTGTCTCCCTCTAATCCACTGTGGATTTTGTCCATCTCTTTCTAGTTGTCTAACTAACCTGCCGAGTTGAACTGGAAGTTCTGTAGATGTTCGTAGATGACGCGATGCAATCTTACGGCCAGCTCTAACGTCACCGCTTGTAGGTTGTCTCCCTCTAATCCACTGTGGATTTTGTCCATCTCTTTCTAGTTGTCTAACTAACCTGCCGAGTTGAACTGGAAGTTCTGTAGATGTTCGTAGATGACGCGATGCAATCTCACGGCTAGCTCCAACGTCACCGCCTGTAGAGGCCCCAGCTCTAACGTCACCGCTTGTAGGCTGTCTCCCTCTAATCCATTGTGGATCTTGTCCATCTCTTTCTAGTTATCTAACTAACCTGCCGAGTTGAACTGGAAGTTCTGTAGATGTTCGTAGATGACGCGATGCAATCTCACGGCCAGCTCTAACGTCACCGCTTGTAGGTTGTCTCCCTCTAATCCATTGTGGATCTTGTCCATCACATTGTTCAGATAGGATACAACAGCTAGGCACGCCTGAATTATAAATGAAATATTTTATGATTTAGACAATGGGAAGTAAGTATCCCATTCATATAATAAAGCTGAAAGTTTGTGAGTTTGTTTGGATATTTGTATGTTTGTGTATCAATCACGCCTAAACCAGTGAACCGATTTAGATGAAACTTGAAATAGGCGTAGATAGTGTCCTGGAATAGCATATAGGCTATTCAAAATGTTGGTACCACGCGGGCGAAGCCGCGCGCAGAAGCTAGTATAAGAATTAAAACAGCTCGTGTCAACGCGCATGTTAATTTTCCAAATCGAAAATTTTAATAATACTAGCAGAGATTCGAATCACTCCATCCCGATTGGAGGAAAACATAATGAGGAAACCAGTTAGTATTCTAAGTGGCGGTAATGGGCTTGCAATCCATTCCAGTTAAATAATGAAATATTTATTTCTGTAGTATGTGTCAATTATATATTTTCAGCAACGCGACGCGACGAGACGTAACAAGACAATATAAACCTTATGAACAATGTAACAAGGTATAAAATGAACGAGGTGCCGCGCCGGCTCGAGCAGTCTCGCGCGGTCGCGCGTCGCACATTCTATCAAGCGTTTCTATATCCTGTAACATTGTTCATAAGGTTTATAATGTCTTGTTACTCGTCGCCGCCAATTCAATGTGCATTGAGCCTTACACATCTTCAAATGATCTCTAATGCCTATGATCTGAGGATGTCTACCATGCCCTGAACACAGGTGACTTTTACCCGACTGCCAAAGAGGGTAATGTTTTTTTATTTTATCATTTTTATTACTCACAGGCGAAGCAAGCGTATCAACATCTCCTTCAGGCTTGAAATCCGTCTTCTTTTGTTCAGTTTGCAGATGTAGTTTCACCCAGCTGACTATAGCGACTATAGCGCGTTCCAAACCAGCATCTAGCTTGCTTTCCAGCTGTTCCATAATCACGTTCTTTTTCTGAATACACTCATTCTGCTTGGTCGATCCACTGATACAAGGGAGGATTGCCTCGTCAAACATTCTGATGGTTTGGTTCGCCTGTTTCACTATGTCAAAGAAGTAGATCTGAAATGTAATGATATTGAAAACTGATGAAAAATGCAACTCGTAAGTGTAGTGATTTTGGTCAGTCGTATCATATTTTTCAATGATCCTGTTTTCTATTTAGCTTTTTAGAGCATCTTTTTAATTTCTGGCAACATCAGAGAAAATGTTTATTCCTGTTGTCATATAAATTTCTATCATAGGATCAATTGGCAGAGCTTCGCCACGGTTCTACGGTTCTGTGGGTAATAAAAAAAACTGTATGCATTTAAAAACTTTTGGTTACACACTTGCGGTGGCGACTTGCTCTCAGCGATCGGTATGGATTGCAGTCCCAGGTCCAGTGCATAATCGACATGCTCGATTAGCAGATGCTGAATAACCACATCCATTAGAGCTAATGTCGTGTTGGCCATCTCGTTTGCAGTGCACAGCTGAAAAGGTCAAACAAGCAACATATTAATACATCTTATATCAGTATTTCCGAACGTTTTAGAATGCAACGGCTCAAATGACTGCTAATTCTGTTGCTATCTCTATTTACAGACATGAGAATGACAATAAGGCTCAATGCAGACTGAATTGGCAGCGACGACGCAGCGCGACGAGAACAAGACATGATAAACCTTATGAACAATGTTACAAGATATAGAAACGCTTGATAGCTCGCGACGGTGCGCGACTGCTCGAGCCAACGCGAGTCTTCGCATTCTATATCTTGTTCCATTGTACTTAAGGTTTATAATGTCTTGTTCTAGTCGCGTCCCTGCCAATTCAGTGTACATTGAGCCTAAAAAAGCATTATTTTGTAGTATGGTTTTTAGAGAATGGTGGTGATGGCTAAGTCCGAAGCCACGAGATTAAGAGTATAGTCGTGAAAGTAGACATGCCCGTTTAATTATAGATATGACCACTCACAGTTTTGCATCTAGTGAAGGAGGTTTTGGCATCTTGCAGCATCTTTTGCACGAGAGTCTCACTGAGAAACGTTTCGCCTCCATAGTTCTCGATCTGCGCTATGTTGATGTTAGCGCGGGTACCGATCACCGCTTGTAAGTCACGGCGGAGCTCTTGAAAACTAGAATTTGAATACAATAAATAAACTTTTTTTTACTACGTCACCACCAAGGAGTAACATGGTAACTTACTTTTACCTTTTTACAGGAAAAAATTGAAAAATCTGTGAATCACACTTGATTTCATTTAATTAGTACTATTGTTGGAAAGGTTGCAGATATGAGTATTTATTATAATTGCGTTTTGTCACTGCATAATGTTTACTAAGGCCTATGCCATAGTGAGGTGAACAGTAGGTACTACTCTTATTCAATCATTGTCAATCAATGAAAAATCCTTTGAAAAGTGGCATTTTAGTAAACGTTTGAAACTAGATTTTAAATTAATTTCTTTAATATTTTTGGGCAGTTTGTTGTACAGTTTTGCACCTTCGTATAGGATGTTCTTTTTTCCATAGTTTGTCCGGGGAGCTCTAAGAATAATATTGTTAGCTTGCCTAGTTATACGTTTTCGTACTTGTATGTTTTTTGTGAATGTAATCTGTGATTTTATGTCTCTAGTCAAAATTTTTCTTATTAATAGACACGTGTTATATTTATAAATTTGTGAAAGGTTCATGAGTTTCGTTTGTTTGTAAATATTAAGGGTGGGCTCTAGGTTGTCGTATCCGAATAAGGCTTTGATTATTTTATTTTGAATTATTTGCAAACTGTGTAAATTCGTTTTTGCAGTTTGCATAATTAGTTTGCATAATTATTTGACTTATATGAACTTTTAAGCTAGTACATCAAAATATGCAAAGTTTTACTAGAAAAAGACTGCTTGAGATAAATAATTAATAATTCTTCTCATTAATTACGTTGAACACAGTTTTTAACTAGCACGGGAGGTATGTTCCTAACTTAAAAGTCAGTTATGATCATTATGTACTATGACATAATGATCATAAACTGCATATACCTGTTTTATCTGTAAGTTTAAAATAAGATCTTTGTACTAGTAGGTACATCTAAGTTGATGAATAAAAATAAAGTAAAGGAGTGATTTATTGAAATAATAAATGGTTTATGTTGTTTTTGTAAAGCTTACCCTCCTCCTTGTATCTGTTTCTTAACATGCACTTTCTCAGCGTAGTATCTGTGCAGAGCGTTGGACAGGACAGCTTTAAGGCGCCTTATTTCCAAAGCAGCGTAGGCTTCGTTCGCACCAGCCATAGCTCCGTTTACTAAGGCCTCGCGCCTCAAGTCTCCAGTGGAAAGGTTACCGTCGGCGGAAACTAGCCCTTCAGTTACTAATTCATCGCTAACTCGCTCTGTACTGAAAGTTAGGATAAAAATATTATAGTAGTTCTATCTCATGAAGACCGTGTTGGTTGAATGGGGTTCACTCCGAAGGTCGTGGGTTCGAATCCCGGCCGTGCATCAATGGATTTGTCGTTTCGTAAAATTTAACTTCTAACGGTGAAGGAAAAACATCGTGAGGAAACCCGCAGCATAGTCAGCTCCACACGTATTGACGTCGTCTTTCCTGTGGGCCAGGCTGATTAAGATGAGAGGATGGTTTACGTGCTGGGCAAGCTTATTCCATCTCAACAATATCATCATCAGACAATGTCCCAGGCACTACAGCGTCCCGTTAAGTGTATGCAAAAGTTGCTTCCTGACCTTGTATAAATCCTCTAATATATCTCACGAAGGAGGTTGGTCTTAATTGTGTGTGTTGATTTGTTTCTGTGTGCGGAAGTTATACTGAGCGCTCATTCGTCCATGGAGCGTTCCAGAGCTTACGCGCAAAGAGACAATGTGCATGTGCAACTACACATACAATTAAATAAATAATAAATAATGCTGGACATTTCACACAGCATCATCTAGCCCCAAACTAAGACAATAATAGGAATAGAATCACAATTTAAGCTCTGTGGTGTATTGGGCGATTGCCCGCCCTGTGTATGACAATTTATTTTTTATTATTTGATAATAAATTGATTTAACTTTTAATTACTTAGACATTCAATTTACCTTGTATAAACTTCATACAGATTCTTCAAATACTTTTCCACATCGCTCTTGTCAGCCAGTTTAGTTTGAATATACTTCTGTAGTTTCAATAGAAAGATATTCAGCACAAACTTGCTCATCACTTGTTCGGGGTTTGGGAACACATTGCTGATGATAGTATAGTTCTTCTTGCATAGAGGGAGTACTGCTGAGAAGATATCTTTACCATGTAAGGAGTTCTGAAACATTAAAAAATAGATTACAGAATTATATGGAGTAAAAACAGCTGTTATAATAAGAATATGCATTGCAGAGAGTCAAAGTAAACATGATTGACTCACAGAATGGTGATTGCTAATAAAATTAACAGTAGCAGCTGTATCAGCTAAACAACTATAAGCCGTGATAGAAGCGTTCAGATGGCCTAAAACTCTGTCACAAGAGTTGGCTACAAATCTCTTAAGAACATCT
The DNA here is from genome assembly GCA_963565295.1 of Epirrhoe alternata. Classification (NCBI taxonomy): domain Eukaryota; kingdom Metazoa; phylum Arthropoda; class Insecta; order Lepidoptera; family Geometridae; genus Epirrhoe; species Epirrhoe alternata. The sequence continues at coordinate 4,917,504 of OY751393.1, forward strand.
AAAGCAGCTTTAAAAGCCAGTGATTTGAACTCAATTTTCATTCAATAGTTTCATTTAAGTGTTTTGTGTGATAAATGATAATTTTCTCTACTTGTAAATAAAGTTAAAAAACTTACCAATTGACTAGTCTCAATAAAAGCATCGACACACTGAGAGTAGCCTTTGTAATTTGTCATAATGTTAGCAATCTCTTTCATCCGAGGCAGGTTGCTTTGGTTCTGAGCTTTCACAAACTCCTCAATTAGATTTTTCTCAATCTCATCATATTTAGAGTCTATTTTCTTCTTTGCCACTTCAAACTTGTCAGGGGGAAGCTCTTGAGCAATTGTGTGTAGCTTTTGAATGACATCAGCTGCTTCAAAGAGCTAGAAATGTATTTATGCATTGTATGAAATTAATTCAATATGAACGCACATAGGGCGCCATCACGATTACGTCATGAGGGTCGACTTCATAAACCAACAGCCTCAGTTCACCAGTCCTGGTACTGCAGAACCAACAGATTGAACTGAATACAGGTTCATCAGCCTTTGTAAGAAGCAAACTGACTGACACTGAGGGGTGATTAGGATAACTCACTCTACAAGATCCCTCACCCCAAAAGATGGAAAATTCAACAAACAGAAATAGATTTTTAAATGCACGCAAAACCAAAATCTTGCCGCAAATTCTTGGCGGATGGATCAAGGTTATCTCCTAAAGTGTTATTATGAAATTAAATCAATCAAAAATTTTTGAGATTATTTTAAAATCTTACCAACATGTATCCAAAATAGAATCTCTAAGTATAAAATACTACTTCCATTCCAGTCTAGCTCGATTGTGTACCTTATTAGGATCACTGAAGAGATTGGAGAGCATTGGTCCAGGACTCAGGAACGACGCCAGATGAGATAATAAGTCCCTTGCTGCTGCAGCCCTGGCTCGGGGTGCTCTGGCAGCACCAAGCTTTTCACCAACTTCCAGGGCTTTGCCCCCACAGCGTGACATGCGTTCATCTAGCGAGCTAAAGACATTAACGCATTGCTAAAACCAAAAATATTAACTTATTCGATTTGCAACAGTCAATGCATCTATCATGTTCATTGCTTTCTTTTAAGAAATTCAATAACAGCTTGCTTGTTTACTCACAGTGTGCAGTTCCATTATTTCAGACAACTTAGCACCATACATTTTCTCTTCTTCTTGCACAGACTGCTGTAATCTTGCACATTTTCTTTCTTGACGTTCTTGTAGGACCTAAAATTAAATTACCCAAAATGTATCCTACTTCTATATGCTATAGGTACTACAAAATTTTTATTTTAAAATAGGATCCAAGATACCTTCAGATCTTGTATAGCTTGGGTGAATATATCATGAATCATTTCTGGATCGAATTGGTCGTTCTCAAGCTGTGACTCCTGCATACTTCGCCTCACCATTCTCTCCACGAATTCATCAGGATCAAATGGGTCCTACAGAAGGAAAATGAATTAGTGTCGATTGTTTACGTTCTAGAGAACAGAAGTTTACCTATAATTTTTACCTGTTCCAGTTCTTTCATATATTGGTTCATCATCTTGGCAAGAGGTAAGTTACTCAGGGGGGAAAGTGAATAAAAAAAACATACGAGTACGTGGAGGAAATTCAAAGAAAATCAAAACACAACACAACACAACACAACCCCGCAACCAACAGACAAGCAAACCGCCCCCAATGAAGTCAATGTCAACGTCAAAATAATTATTGTCACGCTGACTTTGACTTTAAAGAAATAAAAAAAAATATACAATGTTCAGCCAACTCCAAAGCAGTTTGAATCATTGAGTTTGAATATAATTGTAGCTTTGTTTGAAATCTTGCCAAGCTTACAGAATAAATCAAATAGAGATCTATTATGGGTGCCAGCTAAATGATAACTCTCACCGAGACGTAGCCGACACGTGAACGTGACGGTCGACGAAAGAAACCAGCCAGGTGGCAGTCCGTGCTGGCGCTGGGCTGGAGCCTCGCAACGCCAAGCAACACCAATCTATATTCCACAGTAAAGGTAAGTGTACCAACCAACCTATCACATATCCTATCTACTCACATTAACTACGTTCCTCTGTCTGTTTTGTTTACCTACTTACCGAATACCGGATCATACGCCTAGAAGAAAACAACGAAGTAGCTATCTCGGACAAAATATGCTATAGGTACTTACTCTGTGGGAAGTACCTAGGTACTGCTATAAACAAGTAAGTACACTTCTTTCAATGGATCTAGGCACTCGTGTAGTTAGCCGTTTGTCTGCGCAAAACACAATTTTGTATGAAAAAGCGGTCACTGCGCAGACAAATTTCACGAATTCCTAAATCCGTTGAAGTTTATTTATAATTGATTTGAAGTTCTACTTTGAGAGGTCCGGTTCTGTTTTAATTTCTTCTTTTACCGTCGCGTTTTTACACTCTCGCCAAACCCTGCTGCCAAGCCAATCTCCGAACCACGAATTTACGTGCTCCGAACATTGAGTTATAATGTACTTACGTACTAGAGAGGACACCTCTACTCGATTGTTTGTAACACCTTGTTAGAGTTTACGCACTCCGACTCACTTAGTCTGTGCCAAGCGCTTGCTGCAGCGTGACATGTCTGATGATGTGTGTGAAGTTTTGTTCCTTAGAATATACCTTCGTGTGCATTGAGATATTGCACAAACAACTCCAGAAACATAAGTAAAAGTCAAGGAGTGCCTTTACACCAGTCAGTTCAACATAATTACGTTTATTTTCATTATATTTTTTCAATTGCAACGCGTCACCGCGCGGCGGTGGTAGCGGCCATGTTTACGTGAATGTCAAAGAGTAAAACGTTTATGCACAGACTAGACACTATCGACGTACAGTAGTCCCAACGCATCTTTAGCTCTTTGGAGTAGCTACGCAGAACCCATTTTTGATGACGCCTAAAAGACGAAGACAGCGTTGTATAGCTGCCTCGCTCACTCGCTTAGTTGTTGCATCGTCCTATCTCGCTTACTCTACACACGCAATGTACTACATGCGCACATCTGCGCAATCGTTTAGTAACTTCAGAGAGCTAAAGATTGGTTGTGCTTACTGTAAAATTTTAAATAATTATGGGCTATAAAATATTAATAAATAAAAACGTAAACAGGGTCACGACTGTATCCCCAAGGCGCGGTAGACATTCTCTCAGATCTTTATATTCCAGATCCTTTGAAGATGTCTAAGGGGGTAGTCAGAGGCATGTACAAATACATATTTGATACATGCCCACATCTTGCAGAAGTTAGTATTCCATACGTGACAGGTTGCAAGCCCATCGCCGCCTGTAAGAAATTAATAAATAAACTAAACTTATATTATTTAAAGGAAATTTAAATATTGTTACAGTTTCAATAGGTACTCTTAGTTATTCTCTGAGTAAGTACCTACCTACACACACGAACAATATTAAGTAGGCAGAATAATAAAATTATGTCGCATCTGCGCGCAATGATTGTTATCTATGACAACATAACACCCCCCCGCTTGCCCCGCTGTCATCAGTCCGCGCGCTTATTTTGTTTGAAATAGCGTCTCTATTCATTTATCTCGATGGCTCCGAACGCTTGCGCTTGCTTAATATCTATCGTGTTCTCTCGCTTGCGCGCTAGGTTTGCCGAGCGGAGCGAGGCAGATTGTAAACGCGATCGAAACCGTTCCGTTGAATTGATCCAAAACTGACGTTTCCTGCACTGCAATTGGTTAGAGCCGGTTGAACAGCCACGTGAACAGCTGAGCGGTTCGCTAAGCTGGTGAAACAAAAGCAAAGAAACCTTCGATGTAAGTATGATTTTTGTTCTTCCTTTCTCGCGATTGAGCAGGTAGGTATTTAGTGGGTAGGTACCTGTGAACCCTGAGGTACCTATTATACCTGGGACTTGGGTACCTACCTACCTTACTTACCTACTTACGCCCTTAACAAGTCACCATAAAGAACTACCGGCAGGTAAAGTAGGTACCTAAATGTTTAAGATACCTACCATTGTTAAGAACGGCTTCTAGGTTTCTCTGTATTGTGGTTGTCCAGGATTTCATCGGGCAATTAATGTCCCCTAGGAAGGTACCTACTTACATAATCTAGGTAGGTGTGCAATTATAAGAATCCTACTTATCTACACCTACCTAACTGAATAAAAAGTTTTCCTTCATATTGTTTCTGGCTAGTCCGAAAAACAAACTTTTCAATTTTAGAAACAAAAGAAAAAGTCATCAATGTAGCAGATACGTCTTTTCGGAAGATTTCCTACTAGAGAAAGCGTTTTTTATATCCAAATTCTTGTGATGTCGTAATATTTATACAAAATTGTGTGCGTGCTAAAAACGTTTGTAGTTTATTAATTTTACTCTCTTTTATGAGAGTTGTGTGGAAAAGTTATCACAATCAAGAAGCATTTTGACAGGTGGAACACTGAAACATTTTACATACGCGAGAAGTGAGATGTCCAATGTATCCTAAACGGGTTAGGATAAAGTCGATAGAGCTCAATGGCTGAGCGCCTCAGCCCTCGAAGCTCCGAGGTCAACGCCTTGGAACAACGAGGCTATCTCATCGGCAAAAAGATCGGGCAAGGCTCATACGCCACCGTCCACCTCGCGGAGTACTGCGATGCCTCCAGCCCCAAGCGCATGCACCTTGCGTGCAAAATATTTGACAAAGAGAAAGCACCCAGAGACTTCTTGGAAAAGTTCTTTCCCCGTGAACTTGATATCCTGACAAAGATTGAAAACCCTCACATCATTCAAGTGCATAGTATATTACAGCGAGGTCCGAGGGTCTTTATATTCATGAGATACGCTGATAATGGAGATCTACTGGATTTCATCAAACGAAATGGGGTTGTGCCCGAAAACCAAGCCAAACTCTGGTTTAGACAAATGGCCAGCGGATTACAATATCTACACAGCAAAAACATAGCACACAGAGATCTGAAATGTGAAAACATACTGCTTTCAAGGCGCTACAATGTAAAATTAGCAGATTTTGGGTTCGCCAGGTTCTGCACTGACGGTGAAAACAGACGTGTGCTCAGCCAGACCTACTGCGGATCAGCCGCATACGCTGCACCAGAAGTGGTGAGCGGCACACCCTACAATCCAAAATTGGCTGATGTTTGGTCGCTCGGGATTATCCTTTTCATCATGCTAAACGCATCTATGCCATTCGATGATTCTAATTTGCGCAAGCTACTGAAGGACCAGATGTCACGCAACTGGGTGTTTAGGAGCAGGATAAGAGATACAGTTTCACCTGCAGCGAAGTCCATCGTGCGCCATATTCTTGAGCCCGACATCACGCTCCGCTTGACGCTTGACCGAGTGCTATCGCATGAGTGGACTCGGCCACGCAAGGACAAGAGCGCCAGCTTGATGGGCCGCCTGGTACAGTCGGCGCCATCCGCGCCGCACTCGGGCAAGCGCGAACACGACGAGGCTGGGACATCGGCCGGAGCTCGCGTCTCCGGCGACCATCGCGAGACAGAACGGGAGCGCCATGATGACATCAACATGCGCTCCCGAGACTGATCATACACACATAACTACATACTATATATATACGCTAAAGTGTAACATTTGGACAAACTTTTTAGGCCATCTACAATAGGAAATTTACTTTATTATTTATATTTTTTTACAATTGACGACATAACTTTTGTTAGTCGGCAATAGTGAAATAAAATTTGATATAAACGTATTCACTGGAATTTTATTTTATTTAGGCAAGGAATATCCCAGTACTCCGATAGCTGTATCAACGAAAGGAAATTTTATATGAAAAGTCAGCATAAATGTTGCATTATCGTAGTGAACGTTTACGTCAGACATCATATTATAGTATTCTGCCCGTAGATACGTGTATTCTGGCATAAGGTCTTCTTTAGTTGGCTGTAAATAAAAGAAAATTTTGTATCCTGACGTGGTCTGCTTTTATGCAAAAAAGCAGATCATAGCAAGAGGTCTAGCTACTTACGTTGGACGTGCCTCTGACTATCCCTTAGACATTTTTTGAGGATATTAATCTGCCCATATCTGGATTAGTGGGAACACGGGTCCGTCCCCGATTTGAGAGAATATCTACCGTGCATTAGGGATACAATACTAGATGTGGTAATTGTATTGTCCTTATTGGCTTCGCGCAGAGAGAGCGAGTGAAGGAAAATTTATGTGGCTTGATGTCAGTCTTCACTGAGGTCTTCACTTCACGCACTAGACGAATACAGAAACAACAGCCAGATGCAAAGAGTACGTATAAATTACTCAACTATAATGGGAAAATCACTTAATTAATAAAATAACGAAATAAAAATGCTACTGAACTACCTACTCATCATAAAGGAATTAAGTAAAATTTAATTAATAGGCCCGTGCACTTTAGTTACTGCCGGTTTCAAAACCGAAAAGAGAGAATCTTGAAAATGATAATAATAATAATGCTGGACTTTTTCACACAGCATCATCTAGCCCCAAAGTAAGCAGAGCTTGTGTTATGGGTACTAAGATGACTGATATACTACTTATATACTTTTTTTTTGTAAATACATACATATTATATACATAGGTACACCCAGACTCACTAACGCCAGAGTTTCTGAATGAATTGATGCTCCGAATCTTTTTCACAAAATAACTTTGGATGCGAAACTCCATGAAAAACTATCCTTCGATTGGCTGCTATTAGCTGGCGGCGCCAAGTGCGCGGGGGCCATCCAGCGTTACTGAATCGACATCAATGCCGATTCTTGCCACTGAAATTGCTCATTTCGCTCGCTCGGACAATCAAATCTACTAAGAAGGTAGGTTAAGCATTTTTATGTTACCGTCACATTCAATCCATAAAGCGGGTTAAATCCTGGTATTAGCCCATTGTAAATGTAAGATATCTGCTCTCCTTCAGCGTGTTCACCTGAAAATTAACACATCGAGGAAAAGTCGTTCTTAGGCTTATTAGTAAGTTAGATTTTGTCTTGTGCTTTCATTATTTTTTTCTAAGATGCTAGGTACGGTTTTTCTACCTTAGGTAGGTATAGGTATCTACCTACTCTATAATAACGCTTCCAATTTCTTACCATGCTCGAAAAATTGTACTTCAAATGGAAAAGATTGGCCAATACAATAGCAGAAAAATAATAAAAGTGAAAACCATTTTGTAAACATTGCTTTGTAGGTAGGTATCCGAGAGAGAAGTATTTCTACACTGACTGATAAGATCCTTCGGTGGTCGTAAAACCGGAAAATTTCATGTTTAGGTATAGGTACCTACAAGGTAACAACAAAACAATTTTTTCTTGCGTTATGTTCATCAGTACTTACTACCTACTCGTACCTGCATGTAATACCTACAACTAGGTTGGTAGGTACTTGTAATAAATTACATGAAGAACAGTCAAACTAAAAATAAAATAAATAAATAATGCTGGACTTTTCACACAGCATCATCTAGCCCCAAAGTAGGTAAGCAGAACTTGTGTTATGGGTACTACATGACTGATATACTACTTATATACTTTTTATTGGTAAATACATACAAATTATACATAGAAAACACCCAGACCCGAAACAAATACTGGTAGATCATACAAACATTTGTCCCGCGGCGGGGATCGAACCCGCAATCTTCGGCGTCGCAAGTTTGACAGCAGTAATTGCGAGATTACCTACGCCTGTCGCGAGATCCGTAATCAAGGGGCCCGGTGGAACTGCTTGCGTACACTGCTGTTTTTTTATTTAAATTATAAATTCGTTTTTGCTTTTATCCTCTTAAAGATTCAATTCAATGTAATTATTTTAATTTGCCTATGTTGATAATTGTGACTATAAACGTATACATACGTAAGTGACAAAACTAAGTGTGCCTTGAGCTCCTACGGCGAATAAATGAGTACGAGTAGGTTAAATTAGGTAGATTATGGTTTTATTATTAAATTAGGTAGATTATGGTTTTATTATTATTTATTTATAGGTTTTATATTATTTATAGGTTCTTTAGTATTGTAACTAGAAAAATAAATAAAATAGGTAGGCACTCAGATAATTAAACATGTTTGAAGCGTTATTTTTCCGTTTTTTTAATTAATAATAATATAGGTATATTACAGGATATCAGGTAGGTATTCCTTTGGCTGAAATCGTGTATGAGGACGCTGTGCTCTGAAATATGGAGAACTTGATGCTAACTCTTTGCAAATAGCCATCGTATTGCACCATTGGCGAGAATAAGGCTTTTACTTTCACATTCACTGAAACTATCGCCATTTTTCTAAAAACCTGAAAATATTAAAATAATAAAACTTATAAGTAAGTAGAGGTGCCTACTAATACCAAGGTACCAAGATTATGAAAACCTTCGTTACCTATAGTCTTTCTTAAACTTTCGCGATCACTATTTATAATCATCATCATCATCTCAGCCTTTTTTACGTCCACTGCTGAACATAGGCCTCCCCCATAGATTTCCACAGCGATCGATCTTGTGCAGCTTGCACCCAACGGCTCCCAGCAACCCTTACAAGATCGTCTTTCCATCTCGTGGGGGGCCGTCCTCTGCTGCGATTTCCGGTGCGTGGCCTCCACTCGAGAACTTTTCTGCCCCAACGGCCGTCAGTTCTACGAGCTATGTGCCCCGCCCACTGCCACTTCAACTTGCTAATCCTGTGGGCTATGTCGGCTAGTGCGTCTACGGATCGTGCGCAACTATTCATAATACGTATAAATTAAACGGGATTTATCGCGTACCTTATTTTTATTATTTCCCACCCATACCTAAATACAGGTAGGTAAATGTTTACTTACTGGTACATTGACTATAGTCTCTGGCTGCAAATGGGGTATCGTACCATCAGTGACAAAGATAAGCTGAGCATCAGAATCGTCATCGCTTCCTTAAAAATATGTACTAATATGGACTGATCAAGTTTGGTAGGTGCATTAACTATAAGTTACAGGAACTTAACTAGTTATCAATTAAAATTTTTACAAATCAATTTAAAATAGTAGAAAGTATAGAGCTATTAGGTATCTACTTACCGAATTTAAATTCAAATGTTGTACCAAATAAATCATATAGTGCAGCGAGTGCGAGTGCCAAATCAGCTAATAGAAATACAAGTAAAATGCTGTATTTCTTCATATTTCTAATACATGTTACAACATCGATTATGTTTTAACTAATAATTAGGATTCACCTGCCTAGGTAACTCTAGGTAAAACGACTACAATTTTTCTGTAACGAATAAATTAAATAAGCTAAGTTAGTTCCATTTCAAGGTATTTATTATTGGCACAATGTACCTACCTACCTATGTAGGCTAGGTAGAGTAGGTACCTACCTACAAACTACAATCGGTATAGATAGCCTCGTAATTCCTCAATTACGAGTTAGGTACTAGAGGTAGGTAACTAATTTATTACTTACCTATGTGGCAGGTGATGAGAAATTATATTCATCTCATTAATATTCTAGGTTATCGTTTTATGGATTTCATATTATTTCTACATATACCTAACTCCAACGTACTACTACTACCCTCAGCAAATCAAAAAAATTATTTGCGAGTGCTGGATACCTATTTCTTACTTAGCCAATAGCCATGATGAGAGGAGCATACGGGATGCCATTCGCGTCGACTGTGTTTATTTAGAGGTGATTGACACGGCATTTTGAGTTACCTACATTGCGTTTTTTGCTCATAATGTTAAAAACTAATAAAAAATGCTTTAATGAATACAAGAATTTTATTGAATGTACATATTTACCTACTTATCTAGGTAGGTAAGTACCTATCTATTTATTTTAAATCATGTAACAAACAATCAGGACCACAATCAGTTTCCCGTTTCCGTTACAAAGACATGGCTCTCCTCCCGTGATACATGTGAAATGTTATGACCGCAAAGCTGGTATGTGGTAATGACAGCATTGCCAAGGAATCTACCTGTGGGATCCTGGCGTACAACGTGAAGGAAGTCATCGCCCAATGTGAATTGTACTTGGGGAGGGGCAGCCCAGTCACAAACAGTGCTCACAGCTTTATATACAGTTGGAGGGTTGATGCAGTACATCTGAAATACAAAAAAATACTTAAGCATATTTTATCTCATATTTAAATTACTTATACTGTCCATCCAAATGTTGCCTGGCAGAGATTGCTGTCAGCGATAAGTCCTGTATAATTAAGCAATTTATTTTTATTTTATTGTATTTATCATGTGGAGTATGTTTCAGTTAAATAAATAAATTCTACTATTCTATTCATATTATGGTAACGCCTATTTGTTACTTTGACCTTCTTGATTCATCTAGAAAGAGACAATATTCTACTACCTAGGTACTACTTTAGTCACATCATGACCTTGAATAATTGTGATTAGACGTGCTGGCTTGCACTTAAATTGCCCAGAAAAATAAAAAACGATACATAATTCATCTATGCATGTCTACCTTTTGGAAAGCTTCACGTTGACCAGGCACTAAGTATGCTGCGGGATAATCCAGTTTGTAGTAGGAAACGTAATCAGTATCTAGGAATAAAATAAAAGGTGATAATGTTAGTAGTATTACTTTATAATACCTATAGGTACCTATCTTCAAATAAAATTAGATGGGGCATCTTACCTTTAGTCACTTGTGTACAATGGGGAGGAGACGTATATTTTTTCAGTTTCGCATTCGTGCTTAGCACTATTATAGCGATGACTAATAGCGTAAAATGTTTGGACATAATTGCCGGCTTGAATATTGCTGTAGTATGGTATTTCGGAAACGGTTGGGAGATAAATAACAACGATTAGGTACCAACCACAGATGCTATTTAATTCTTCGGTAGGTACTTCCTATGGCACTGATGAATCACATTTTAACGCAATGATACCAGATGATATTTAATTTGTTACTCTATGGATGTTGAATTATTTTCAATTGCGGTAGTTTCAAACGTTGTGATTATATTTTCATTGGTAGTTTCATTGGAAAATTCCACCAGGAATTTTTTATTTAAAGTCTCCAGCTCTTCAATGTTTTGTAGTAATTCAGCGTGGTAAAGCGCAGCTGTTTCTACTTCCATTTCAGCAGCCGTGACTAAAAAATAACAATATTCAAATAACTCAGTTTTTACATAGTCGATATGTAGTAGAATAGGTACCTACCTACCTAGCTGGTGATTAGAATGCCAAAATTCAAAATCTTACCCCGTAGATCTTTCAAGATTTCCGCATTTTTTTTCAGTTGTGCTAGATCCAACTCTACCTCACATTGTATTTTATCATAAAAATCATTACAGTTCACATCAACTGATATTGGCTCTTCTTCTTTTTTCTGCTGGCTGTTCTCCATTATTATTCTTTTTGAGCGATACAAAAATAATTAATGATTCTCAAAGTTTCCGCCTAAAGTAGAAGAATGCCGGATTTCCGTAATTTATTTGAAATACCATAGACAAGTCCACAGAGTATAATAGAACATCTGTGCCACAAACTAAGTAAAATATTTGCGTAAAAGTAACTTCAGTGCAGACGCAGACTACATATTTTGTATCTACTATATTTGCTACCGCGTAACCCGCCCCCTCCAAAGGGATTACACGCACAAATATTCAAATCAATTTTCGGAGCAGAGCCCGTTCGCATGGACGTAAAAATTACGTCGCGGTAAAACCCGGCGTTGACGTAATTTTTACGTCGGCGATTTGAGTGTTCATACGAACGCGTTTTTATCACTTTTGTTTCAGCTCTCGCCAGAGCAAGACGTTTCAAAATGAATAGAGAGAAATTACTTGCAGTGGCTGTTTGTGTAGTTAGAAGGAAAAGAAAGAAACAAAAGGCATGGGTTCATCCTCTGAATGAACAGAGATACGGGAAAGGGCAATTTGTGATACTTCTTCTTCTTCTTTCGTGTCAAATTTGTGATACTGTACAAAGACTTGAGGCAGTATCTCATTTTTTTTCGAATTAATTTATTATAATTTTTAATTAAATAATCTCAGGCTAGAAATAATCCCAGTCGCCTGAGAGATTTTTGTTATGTCTATCCAGGCATCATTCTTCGAAATTTTATGTAAGCAGGTAGCTAGATAGGTACTAGGGCATTGATTAAGCATATAGGAATGGACGAGACTCCATTTCTATGATGAGCATTTCAGAATCTACGACCCACAACATCGTAAGTATCGACGCGAGACGTTCATTTATGCAGGCAACACGCAACACGTCCGACCGCCGAGGGAGCTCGCGGCAGGCACACTGAACGCTGCGCCGACGTAATTTTTACGTCCGTGCGAACAGCAACGCGGAGATTCGTATGCTCTATTATTTTCACCGCCCAACGCTCAACGCTGAGAATAGAGCACTGCGCGATAAAATTACGTCGCGTAAAAATTACGTCGTCGTGCGAACAGGTACATGGAATTTCATTTGTTCTATTTGGACGTAAATTTTACGTCCGATAAAATTACGCTCCTGCGAACGAGGGCTTAGGACCGCGCCTTCGGGCGGCTTTGGCGGTAGAAGATGGTTGAATTACTCTGTGGTTGAATGTTATATCAATAAAGAAGTCTGTCAAACGTCTTAGAATTACAAATGTCAATGTCATTCATCATTTACAGATTGCTCGTGTTGTCACGCGTTACTGCCTGCCTGCCTTCTTTCTTTTCTGTTGTGTAGATTTGTGTTGTAAATTGATATATTTTATGAGTTTAAGCAATTTAATTTAAAGGATTTACTCATGATAGTGTTCTGAGTAACTTCTGTACTTAGTTTACGGACATTATTCAAAATGATGAGTGACGACGATCGTGACATTGATATCGAAAGTGATGTGGGTGTTTTCCTCTATTGACAGAAAATGTATAAATTCGCTTCATTTATTCTTAAACACTGTTTGCAACGTTTCAGGCTGAAAATGACTCTGATTCTCGTGCACATTCCCGAAACATACTTGGAAGTGGTTATTATTCGCAGGTATTTACTCAGAAATTGCGTTTTGGCTTTGTAACCTTTGCACAATTTATGCTAATATAGTTGTTACATATTTTGTTTGTTACCATTCATGTAAATTGGCATTATTTATAGGCTGAGAAACGCGCTCACCACAATGCATTGGAGAGGAAAAGAAGAGATCACATAAAATACAGTTTTACATCATTGAGAGAAGCTGTCCCTGCGCTGCAGAACGAAAAAGTGGTATGTTGGTTTCCTTAACTTAAACCTATTATATCATGCTCTGAATTAATTTTTAATTCAACTGGGTTTTACTCCCAGCACTGGTAGTCATGGTAGTTGTCATATATTTGATACCATCATACCAGCTTTAACATAATTATATGAAATATTAGTATATTAATTATTGAGACCAAAAACTAAATCAATACATATTGTAGTCTAAAAATTTCCAGGCAAGCAGGGCCCAGATCCTGAAGAAGGCAGCTGAATACATTCAGTTTATGAGAAGGAAAAATAACTCCCATATGCAAGACATTGAGGACTTGAAGAGGCAAAACAACCAACTGGAAAACCGAAGTAAGTAACTTCTAAGAATCCACAAAACTGATATCACCTGCCTAGCATAGTAATTTTCATTGTGTCATACCACCTGTTGTAAGCAAATTATTAAGAACACTAGGCTAGAAGGTATTGATAAACTTGATGGGCAAGGTCAGTACACTGTCTAAATGGCTTTTATAACTTAAGTTGAACATTTCATGCTTTGAAGACCATGTTCATTTAGTGTCAGCCTTGGCAGCAAACATGCTAACCGGTTTGGTATAATTTGGATAGAGATAGCATATAAATACCTTGGACCAATGTAATTAGTGGGTTTTTTTTCTAACTAGTTTTTTTTGGTTTCAGTCCGCGCTCTAGAAAAGGCTAGGCAAACAGGCAGTTACGTAGACGCCCATGAGTTAGAACTTGGCATCAAGTCCGAGGGCAGCTCACATGACAGTGACAGCTCTGATGGAGAAGGCACCACACGTCGAGTGAAGAAACTTAAAATCAAAGGTGTTAATGTATAAGGCAATAAAAGTAGTTTTAAGTGGGATCCATCCAATGCTGTCTTACACAATTTGCTTTGGTTCAATGCTAGTGCAGCCATTAATCATTTGAGTTGTTAGGTCGTCAATTTTTGAACAAATATCTCACTGTTGCGCAAAATAATGTAGTGTTTTTCAAATAAATACAACTTTACACTCATTACATTTCTATTAGCGCTTCAGGGGGCCTATCAAGTGCAATATCCAAAAAATATATAAAAAGATTTAAGATTTGATAACTTAGATGATAATGATTAAAAAAACACTGTTTAGTTAGATTATGCTGATTTTCCTTAGGCAACATTTTTTGCATGCATCATTAGACCACTCGCAGACTACAGACTTTCTATCGGCCGATAGTTGAGTAGGGCTCGTAATGAGTATGGAGATGTATAGCCCGTCTCAACTATCAGCCGATAGAAAGTCTGTAGTCTGCGAGGGTCTTAAAGTGACACTTTTAGCTTTGTCCTGTGTAATTTCAAAAAGGTTAAAATTTTTTGAAAGACCCATAAAAATAGTCCCAACTGAGATAATTGCCATGACTTTGCTAAATGCTGTGTGATGAAAATAATTTAAATTTTACCAAATCATGTGTGAGCTGCATTTACATCTGGTTTACTGATAGCCTAAAATAGGTACGAGTCTAGGCCTATTTAGATATCTGTGAAAGTGGCTAGTGAAAACCGAGGGCATATTAATTGTTGATAAATATCTAAATGGGCCTTCAAAGTTGTATGCATGGCCTAACAAGATCATGTTAATGGAGTAAAAATTATGGCACTTGTCCTGTATCTTTAAGAGTTGCGGTTTTCATGTTCGTGCAAAATTTCACGGCCGGTTTCTCGTGGTCTATGCCATTCTAGAATAAAGTCAACCTAAAATTTTAATTATTAGAAAAGATGATACAGTGTAAGGGTGATCGCACAGTCCAGCCGAGCCGAACGCGGTGAACTGTCAATTCAATAGAGAAAATGCTGCTGCGTCAGAAGCGAGCCGCATTTTCTGACGTCATCAGCATTTTTTGTATAGATAAATGACTGCGGCGCGTATGGCGCGGTCGTGTGGTTCAGGTTGTGTGCGATCAGGTTAAAGATGAGGGCAAAATGATCTGTAAAGAAAAAAAACCAAACATATTTTCACAATTATGGCTGTTGTTGTGTGTAATTTATAACTTTAAAGTTTAAACACTTTTAATCCAAACAACTGTGATTTTGCAACTCAACCAAATATGAACCGTAACTCATGCTCACGTATGATCGTCATTTTAGCCCTTTAAAACCCACATCTGGGTATAGGCCTCCAAAGTAGGACAGCAACTACAGTACACTCATTGGATCTAGACACTCGTGAAGTTACCCGTTTAGCAGTATATTTTCATACAAAATTGTTTTCTGCGCATCGAAACAGCTAACTTCACGAATGTCTAGCTAGCTCCAATGGCCTTTAATTGATACATCCTACCTTATGCATCATGCACCTTTTGGTGACCAAATGATGGAATGCAAGTCTAATTTAATAATGTCCTGTGTAATTATTGTAATTAGAACCGGCTATTGCTTAATAATTTGTCATAACATAGATAAGAAATTGAAGCAGAATTCAAAATAATAATATTTTTATATTTGCTAGCCAATTAAATATACGACACTTTCTCCCTTATGATAAAACGACAACTTGATAGTCTCTCTCTGTTTAAGCCAAGTGAAAACTAGATTACTCGAAATTGAATTTAGAAAACCACAAATCACTTTGGATTGATATAACTTGATACTTGTGTACGAGTCTTGTTTTCATCTGCCTTAGACCGGGACTATATTTATAGCCCGGTCAAATTAGCTCAAAAAACAGGGGTAAGCTTGCAATAATTCGCATAAAGCTGAAAATTGTTACGAACGTTGGGAACGCCATTTTAAATGAAATGTCAAAAGTCCCCAATTATCCCACCTCTGCTAAAAAAGTTATTCAACAAAGGTCATAAAAATTGGTTTATTGAATTTTTTAGCTTAACTATATAGTTGATCAAAAAAACTGTGTATTACAAAATTGTAGATCATGCAATTATCTATAGATATGGTTTGAACACTTTTTCCTTAAGAATCATCATTTATGGGATATAGCGATTTAAAAAGTCAAAAAAGTTGCTTTGACCCTGAATAAGTTTTTAGCAGAGGTGGGATGATTGGGGACTTTTGACATTTCGTTCATAATGGTGTGCCCAACGTTCGTACCAATTTTCAGCTTTATGCGAATTATTGCAAGCTGAAATGTCTAATTTGACTGGACTATTAGTCAACGTTTCATAATAAGGCAGCACGAGTTTGTAACCAAGGTTGTACTGTTGATTCAGATCGTTAAAATGAAACAGTTTTTAGCTAATGTTTCATCTTTGTGACTATCAAAGAAACTAGTTTTGTAATACGTAATATAAGATAATTTTAATTAAATATAATAAGTGATAAAGTGGTTTGAATTTAGGTTTCGTTTCTCATTGTACATTGTAAAAATTGTAGTACCTATTGAATGTCTTAAGGTTTTTTGTTTTTAACAAACATTATGATGTTGTACAACACGACAGTTTACACTCCGGAATAACTTTATGTCACGTTCTATGGCAAGACGCTACTAGTACAACATAATATGACCATACCTACCAATGAATTTTTATTTATAAAGAAAAAACAGTTAAAACTCAAAATCCAGCGATCTACGTAAAACAACGCGCCCAGTACATACGCAAACAGTACTCATCAAAAGCTGTTTTCTCTGGATAAAATGTTTTTTTTCGGAAAATCATTTTGGATTTGGTTGTGTGTTGGGATGCTGTACCCCTTGTGGCATCGGTAGACGTCTTTTTACATCCTGTATTTAGTTTAGCACTAAATACAGGGTCTTGCATTTTAAACTACTGTACACAAACAGACAGGGCATTTTTGGATTGTAAATAGACGTTTGACCGTATCAATTTAATTCCTTAGCCGATTTTAGTTTTCACTTCAAAAAGTATCTTTTATTGATTTTTTATGACATGTTGCATAACATTTTCAAGAAGAACAGACGTTGACCAATCACAGCGCAGCAACATCACATCGCACGCTCGAACGGACTAAGTTATACAAGAAGCAACAATCAATTAAAAGGATAGTCTATCGATAAAGTATCGATTTTCTCGAGATTTTCATAACAAAACAAAAAAAAATCATTACATAAATATTTTTTAATTTATTGCTGAAACCAATTCCTGAATATAGTTAGTTTAAATTGAAAGACCCTATATAAATGGTCTGTCTCATAAAAGTCGAGTCAACATGAAGTCTTGATTTTGTTATGTAAGTAATCAAAACATTGTATGAGATTACTTAACATTTTCCAACATATTTTTAAGACACCGCGGTGTGGGAGTAACTTAAGGAAGCTTTGAAACTATAATAAGTTATTAGTCTTCTAAAGCATTATTTTTGTACCGTGATGTACATCTTACAATTATTTTTTATCAAAAGGTATCGGCGAACTCGATAATAAAAAAGCTATGTATTGTTCTCTACCATAATCTCGTAATTTGTTTTACGTTCATCTATTAGATTTGTGTAGGTAAGTGTATTTTGTTTTAGAAGACTAAATAATTTTAATTCAATATTTTAGGTAATTACATATGAATACTCGTTTATTTGAGTGTTTCATTGGAAATATTAGCGATTAACTACATTGATTCCTCATCTAATTAAGTACTAGCGGCCTGCCGTTACATATTTCATAATAATGGTGGATTTAAATCAGTCAAGTAGGTAAGAACGTGAAAGCGATGCGCGCCGGTATGCCGTACCAAAGGTGCCCCAAATGGCTCAAACATGTCCCATTAAGCAGATAACTTTTTGGGCCTTTTGAAATCCTAGGCCATGCAGATGGTTGCGGGCAGGTAGGTATGTACTACTTAATTATATACTTTTTGTTTGTAAATACATACATATTATACATAGAAACACCCAGACCCGAAAAAACTAAATTTTTGCAGATCATACAAACATTTTATCCCGTGGCGGGGATCGAACCCGCAACCGTCTGCGTTCCAAGCGGGCTTTTACCCACTGCGTCACAGAGGTCGTCAAAGGGTGTCGTTCCGACTCAATTATCCTTTCACACCTAAGAGTCATTCGTCTACCTAGAGACAAGAATTACTACTGTCTCAGTGTCCAAGAATTAGTGTCCAGTATTACCTTTATTTATCTGGAAGAAGAACACATGTTGTGCCGACCCCACATAATGTGGGAAAAGGGCAGGGAGATGATGATTATCTGTCCAGTAATGATGATGATCTGTCCAATGTTGGATGTTTTTAAGGTACATGATGTTCCAACATGATGACCTACCTTTAGTGCGATGTTCTCACCCATGATAAAAATCCTTTTGTTTTAAAGATTAAAATAGCCGTTTTATTGCAGCTACAAACCTTCGTAATTTTAAACCTGCAATTCTCTGTTTATTGATTGATCGGATTGCCCTAGATAGCGCTGCGCTCTGCATTCTTTGTTTATCCCGACATCTGCGTTGTTTGAATAATTGTCGCGTTTATTTTGCATTTTCAATATTTGTTCATGATCCAACTCTTATCGAAGAATGAAGGGAAAATGTAAGTTTTAAATAGGAAATCGCTGTTTCTACACTATTAGGTACTACGAGTATTAACTAATAATGGAAAACAATAGCGACTGGTTATTTTGTCAGATAAAAAAAAACCTGACTAATGGGTATGCTCTTTCTTGGCTTAGTATTGTTCTTAGTAGCAAGTCAAGGCCGCACAAGTAACCTACCTAAAGGTCTTTAAGCGTTTTTTGTATAGGTAGTACGAGTATGGATAACATTTCAACACTTCTACATCATTCAACCACAGTGATGCTAACATCAACGTCAGGTAGGTATCCAAACTTTAGCCTAATTATTATTTTAAGTTAATAAGTACCTAGTTATTAAACCGGCCAAGTGCGAGTTGGACTCGCGCACGAAGGGTTCCGTTTATCTATAAAAACGGCAAAAAGGCACTGTTGTATGGGAGCCCTCTTAAATATTTATTTTATTCTGTTTTTTAGTATTTGTTGTTATAGCGGCAACAGAAATACATCATCTGTGAAAATTTCAACTGTCTTACTATCACGGTTCATGAGATACAGCACAGCGGTCAGACAGACAACAGCGAAGTCTTAGTATGGGATTTACCCTTTGGGTACGGAACCCTAAAAACCATTTCCTAATGTCTTCAGAATCGTAATCTGATACTTTGCTTTACCTTTTCGATAAAGGTCTATCTATTAAAGTAATTAACGTAGAAATTATTATTTCTTGAAATACAGTAAACCTAATGGTGGGCTGGGCATTCCTAATTGCTCGCTACCTGCTCTAAGCTGTAATACAGCTTTATGGACTTTGGGCAGCACTGTTTATTACAATGCAGCAATATTCTCATTGTTTTCTAATCCATTGGACTCTGGTTCGTAAGACCAAGGCACAGATGTAACAAAATAAATAGTACCTACGTACATACCAAGGTCAACAACTTTTTTCGATAAACCTTTTTTAAGCATAACATTTTTACCTGACTTTTTCGGAGAGTTTGAGTAATACAACTTAGTTTTTATTAAATCAATTTATTCAAGATTACAAATAATCATTTGGCGTCGATTCTTAATAAGTAGGTACCTATTAATTAATTAAGTATATACGTACCTACCTGCTAATCTTTTTTAAAATTCATACAATTAGATTGACTTAACTACTATCGATAAGATCATTAAAAAACATAAAATAGGATAAGTAGGTACATAAGTAAATCCTTAAAAGATAACAAACATCACACAACAATTTCGTAATGCACAGAGAATTTAATTTAATTAAAATATATCACGACTTATATTGCTACTTATTGTATTGCTAATGCTTAAGACATAATATTTCATTTTTGATTGCACTTAATGTGTAGACTAGTTTATCTTAGAAAATAACTGGAATATGTGAACTATCAATAACATTTTATGTGAGCACCCATGGGTACGCAGTACGCTGACACTTTAATGTCAATGTTAGCCAAAGTTTAGGTAAGTGCTAAGCTTTTATTCTCAGCATGATACCCTTCCCTACTTCGAAGTGAAACAGCTACGCATTCACTTCCATCATAAAATCTTCGAACTCCAAAAAGTTCAATACTCTATTCTGAAACAAAAGATATGGTTATTATAACAAGTTGGCTGATGCCTATTTAGCTCTACCAAACCGAAATATCGTAAACTAGCTGTCCGCCGCAGTTACCCACGATCCCTCGGGAAAACGTCACTTCCCCGGGATAAAATAGCCTATGTTCATCGGGGACAATGTGGGATTCGATTGGTGAAAGAATTTTTCGAATCGGTCCAGTAGTTTCGGTGCCTATTCATTTCAAACAACAAATCTTTCCTCTTTATAATATTATTAGTATAATAGTATAGATAACAAATCAACTTACGTCGACTTCATGATCCGATTGGATGTTCAAAGCTTCGCTGCCGTCAAGCCATTGGTTTATCATCGACATCTCTCCTTCAGCTGTTGGCAATGAAACACACACATAAGGAAAATAGTACAACACAAGTGACTATTTTGTTAATTTTGTTCATAACTTTAGACTTACTTAGAACATTCAGCAACGCGGATTCCGTTTGTTTGTCATATTGTATGAACTCCTCGTCTTGGTCAGGAGCAGTTATGAGATTCGGATCAACCATAGTTCCCGGATTTTCTGAATCGGAGGGACTGGAATCATCGGAATCTTGTGATCTTGTTTCATATTGGTTTGTTGAGTTTGAAGATTGCGTTTGGTCTGAAACTGTTCCGCACTGTGATGCTGATGATTCTGATGTTCTTAACGGATATGTTGAAGTTGTGCATTCTGACTGTTCGGAAACTTTCTGACTTCTGTTCCGTAGTTCGTACTGTGTCGGTGCTGTCCTGACACTCTTAGACCAGTTTGAATTGGATGATGAATCCGACTGTGTATCAGAATCGGATTCGATCTTCTCGTGCACTGATTTTGATTTTGACGTTTTGCGCTGAAATAAAAAAATAATAAATAGCTGATAGTCACAATGGTTATTGAAACAAGTGTTTAACTTCGTGAAGTATATCTATCTATGCTATGTAGTAACCTCGTGTATATACTCACAATTTTGTTGGATCTCTGCATTTCTTTCTGTCTTTTTTGAGTGGTATACTTTCTTTTTGCTTGAGAAGTCTTCGTTTGTGATTCTGATTCTCTTGGCACGTTTGGTTCCTCTGTTTCATAGTTATCGATCGGTTCATCTGGTTCCTCCTAAAAACAGAATAATTTAAATATAAGTACTTTAAAATAAAAAAAAACACATTACGATACGTCAAAACTACTATACATACACAATCATTTAAATCCTCTTCATTGCTGCTTACATCTTTATCTTGTCCCAGCCGACTTTGTAGCATAGCAACTGTAAATAAAATTGTATTGTGAGATACCTATTATAGGATTTGGTAAATAAATATTAGAAAATGTTATGTAACATTGTAAATGTTGTGATCATGTGATCACGATGGTATCTCCATGGTGTGGTAGACATTTGCTCTAATCTCTTGAGTAATTCGGATCCGTTGAGTATGTCTCAGGGCCAGAAGCATTGAATATTATAGAAGGAGACTAGGTACTTACTCTGTGATTCCAAGTTCTCGTTTATCCGCCTTAGATTTTCGATATCTTCAGGCACTTTCTTTTTTGCTCTCCTCTGGAACTGGCTGATGACTGTTGCCAGCAATTCTGCGTTAGCAATCTGTAAATATTGATGTATAAATATCATCATTTCCCTGCCCTTATCCCACTTTCATGTGGGGTCGGCACAACAGGTATTGATGTATAAATATCTAATAGGAATATCAACTTTGTCTGAGATTTGTCTTTTTTAGCATTATTTTACCTATACACAACTATTACCTACTTGTATTTTGGTCATGTAGGTAGATTCATAATTATCACTTGAAACAAACTCTGTTTTGAGTAAGTGTAGTGTAGGTACAAACAAAGGTACTCCTCTGGAAAAAATACAAGAAAGGTATAGCTACAGCCTAGTAGGGTAAAATAGATTATTAGCTACTATGTTACCCTAGGCTGCAGCTTTCCAAACATGAAACAGGGGGTTTAGTCCCTGTAAAACATGTTATGTTAGTGAGTTTAGATTAAAAAATATGGTAAACGTACTTGAGGATCGCAGCCAGCAGCTTCAGCTAGATGTGCCATCGCGTCAGCTGTTTCGTTGCGTCTCTCTCTTTCATACTGGGCGTTGCGGGCGCGCCTTTCTTCCTTCAAAACAAAAACAATTTGCACCTTCAGAACATGACATAGAATAACCAAAATAAGGCTTAATTCCTAAAATCCTAGCTTCACTCTTGTGGTATGTATCAAAATCATATAAATCTATTCCAGGCTACGATCTACATCTGTGTTTCGTCCAAATTGCAAATATCCAAACACACAAACTTTCAGCAGGTTTCTAATATTTATGAGCTTAACAATAATGTAAGTATGTAAATTACTAATAACAAATTGAGCTTGCAAAAACTAGAATTTTAGTTAAGTAGGTACCTGTACTTAACTGTATTTAGTAACTTATACCTATTTAAAAATATTCTAATGATTCTATGATAATAAGCAAGTAATTATTATTTTCTAACACACCAGAGATAGTGGAGTCCTGTTTTTCCCAGCGGGTCTACCACGTCTTCTATCAGGTTTGTCGGTCGAAGGTGTAGATTTCTGCAAGCACATCACATAATTATTAGCTGAATTTAACATAATCACTTTTCTAATCATCGCTTCATTAATGTTTCAAGGTATACATACCTTTCCGTTCATTATTATATTTAACTTGTAGCAACTTAAATTAAATTTTAAAATATTGCAATCACTTCACAAACGTAAACATCTCACAAGACTAGTGCAAAAAATTAAGTGACAAAAAATAAACAGGACTCTGCCTTTATAAGCACTTTCTACCTGCGTTTGCGCATCAACCCCAAAATAAGGGTGGGGGTAAACCTCATTGTCTATGAAGTAACTAGAATTTGAGAACTGTTATTGTTATTCGTCATAAGTCCATTTCTTTAAAGTTGCTAAGCGGGATGTAGAGTCATTTTATTGATGGTAGAGTGAACTTCATATGAAGCGCATAGTTATTACTGCACGGTCAAGAAAGAAAACCGCTCTTCGGGTCTAGAAAGAAGACTTTGTTGTTTTGATTATTGACACCTATTGCTTCAAGTATTGGTGTCAACACCAATACTTGAAGATGTCAATAATTAGGTAAAGTAGGTATTGAATGTGATAGATATGGACAAAAATGTAAATAGAGGCAATAAACAGAGCTTCACAAATCGTTTCAATATATCGTTTCATAAATGGAAGATTTATGTTATTCGATTTACAATACATGTCGAAAACGTACTTGTAAGATAAAATGAACATTCTAAGTTATAAAATTGAGTGTCGAGTTCGCGTAGCACTGCTACGAAGTTCTACGAACCGTAGCAATCTCATTCCTAGAAATAATTTGTTCAATTGCTGTTATTTATATTTGTTTGTTTTGCCTCTCTACCAAAAGAGGTTTATGTTCTATATTCGAATAATTCGAATAATACGGTTAATTGAATAATATAATATCTACCAGGAATTGCTACATAGCTAGCTCGAATTTCAGAACATCTTCCTTTTATTTTGGAAATCAGACCTTATTCCCCGAATCTTAGAGACTATAACCTAATTTGTAGAATGATTATCGACTTGATTATGGGCAGGAAATCAGGTTAATAGGAAGTACATGAATACTAGGAAATCCCCTATTACTTAATTACATAACAATATTATTATCAGGTTTTACATTTGCGCCCTCAACCGGGATTAGGGATTAAACTAAATAGATAAGAAAATGCTTTTACTATCCATGCAAGCTGTTGTTTTATGGCTTAACACTTCTTTTGTTTTTTATTCGCCGAATAGTTCCAGTTACTGAGAGTTTTATGATCTTTAAAAACCTTTGAGCCTAACCTTTGAATAGAACCAATCAGTGGTTTCGTTCCGGTTTTGGAATAATTAGGATCAAAGCCGATTCCGTGTTTTAGTAGGCTGATATTTTGACGCAAAGAGAAGAGCAAATTATCATAATAAATTATTTTATTTGCAGAATATTTCAAAAAGTACATGATAAAAAGAAGTAAAACGGAGAGACAAACTAAAGTTATATAAGTTCCTATTTAATTAATTCCAAAGCAAATATTTTACATTGATGGATTTTTGCGGATGAAATTGTGGGCTACAAACCAATAACAGCTATGAATACAAAAGTGATGGCTTAATTAAGATGTAAAAAAAAAATGAAAGAGTTTCATGTTGAATTCATGTTGTGCGAACCGCGACCGCTATGTGGACCAAAAGCAGAAAAACGATGATGCTAGAATAAAATATGTATACAAAATCATCGGCAAACGTAGTGTAGGACGCCCTCCGGCCAGGTGGAGTGACGATCTGCGAAAGGCTGCTTGCAGAAGCTTGAAGGGGAAGCCTATGTCCAGCAGTGGACTGCTATAGGCTGATGATGATGATGACAAAATCATCTAACTAGAAACAAGTAATGGTCTGTAAGTTCAATGTTTATGAACAATCTTCAGGAACAATAGCATCGAACTGTAGTATACCCGATCGCAACGGTTCGTTAAAGGCTGGGGCGTACTTACCGCGACCTCTACCTATAAGTCTGGGAACATGAGCAATGCGTGTGGTACAAGTCAAAGTCAATGAGCGTTGATTCATAAAAACAGTGAGATCACTTGAGCTAAGTGATTATTCCAGTTCAATGAGTGAACAGAATGAGTTGAATCAGGGTAACAGACATGGGAGTTTGCTACTCAGCTATTAAATTTGAAACAAATTGATATACGGTTTGTTACACGTATTGTAAGCTGACTCTGGCGATCCTAAGTTGTCGAGACTTGGTCTTCTTTAAATGCATTCAACTTGCGATATCCATGTCCTTATTAAATAGTTAGGGTTATGATCTGTACCTGTAAGAGATAACAAAGTATTTAAATAAGTACACATTTTCTCGGCGATGCCAAGAACATTGTGTGACTAAGATTTAAAAGTATTTTAGACTGCCGTGTCTTGGGGATACAATCGTAATACCATTTCTCTTTTAATGATCATTAAATAAAAAAAAATGTAAGTATTCATGTGATACTTTGAAATGCCTATGGTAATAGGTTACCCTGGCAGCTAAGCACCCATAGGTACCTGCTGGACTTTTTACCTGAGACCGCTATCTCTCGTGACTCGGTCCGTGTCCGTACAAAAGCTCACCTTTTGTAAGTATTTCTATGTAGTGCAGTTGTATCGCTAACAAGCGTTCCTATGAGAGCTTTAAGAATAACAACATATTTATTTTGTCTTTCGTATCTCTGTATAAAATACTTACTATTTGTTGCTAGGTTTAAGGAATTTATATTGAATGTGTTTCTTCAAGTACCTGTAGGGCGTGTTTAAATATTTACCTTACATAACTATAAGTTCAAGTTAAGTATGTATCTGATCTCAAGTATTTTTAATAATAAAAGATCGATAAAACTTATTATATTTTAATCTATTTTTTTTAACTACAGGTTCTTTCTTCTCTGTAGGCTCGTCTTTGTACTTATGTAATATCTGATAATGGCATAAATAAAATTCCTCTTGCTTATTTTTTTCTATTTTACGTGTGACTGTTGTAACACTAGGTATTTAGTACACTACTTACCTACATGATATTATTCTAAAATACTTGTATCAATTCCTCGGCTAGCCAACCAATGTAGTAATGATGAGTATTCTTCATGTCGTTTTAGACAGTCATCCGCAGAAGATAGAGTTTCTAGCACATTCTTTGTGAATGTAGCTAAAGCGTCGTCTAGACCCGCATTCTGTTAACGCAATATAATTCATTATTTTAATAGTAAATAAATAAATAAATGTTATCAATGTTGTGGATGTTTAAAAAAAACAGTTCATATTTCATGCTGATGCAGCGATACGTACAGAATAAGTCACTACTGCTGACCGCACGATATAGTTAAGAAGCATGAACTCGCATCGCAAAGCATAGCCTTGCATATCCTGGATCAGCAAGTCGATGGAGCGAGCACCCCCTGCTGTTAACAACACCGTCGTAATATTGCTGCTAGAGCATGCCCCGAGAGAGTCGCATACTTCAGCCCATATTTTTGTACCCGAGTCATCTGTTAAATAAGTTTCAGTTCACTAAACATTTCTCAAAACCATTTTATATTACTGATAGTTGCAAAGTAAACACGGGCGTTTTACTGTTATTCACTGAGGAGTTTAATTAGACATCTGTATAGGTCTTCGATCAAAAATATTATGGATATAGCGTGACGTAGAAACGGTACAAAATCAAAGCTAAATTATGTCCACATGACAAAAAAGTTTTAGGTTTAACTGAATTACACCCTTTGCACCTAGTAAGGAGGTCACAAATCCTCAAAATATTATCATGAACTTACGATCATTCATCACGAAAAACGTCAAAATTCTAAACATAATAACGGCGCGAGCTGTTATTTACCAAGGACGGTTTTGCTGCGCTAACCGTAAATCTATAATATTGTTCGATCGAAGGTATAAGTGCAACATATGAGCTAGTTTTCCACCAGGAATTGGAACAAAATTCAGGTCTAAAAACTCCGTCACCAGAGTTGGCCACTAACTCGTACGAACTTACTAAAATTAGCCTGTTTTAATCATATTGTTTGCCTTACCAACATAGGGCAAATAGGTATCCACGGTCAAATACTCCAGATTATACCCCAACATGAGAGTTTCATCATTTCCAAGACTGCAAAGTAACTTGTACAAAAACGGTTTGTCAGGATCTGTGGCTGAAAGTTTACTGATTCTGAAGACTGTCTCCATTGCTGTTCCAGCTTCAGGTGAAATCTGAGGGCACCCTTTGAGTTGATTCAAAGAAATTGCTATACAAATGTTTGTGGGCAGTATGCACACATTATTAAACCAGCTAGCAATATCTTCTAGACAGTTAAAATCTCGTAGTTAATTGAATTAACTGTTGCTCTGAGTAGGTAAACTACCTTAATATCCGCAACAATTGGCCCAGGATTAACTTTAAAGCTAAGTTCTGCATACACCACGCCTTCAGTTTTGCAGCTAAAGGTGAGTGAGCATCCGCATTCCGCCACAAATCTAGCTCTACCTTCAGCAGCCTCGACCTCAACCATGACTTGTCTCCACTCAGTCTCGTTTGTAAAGTCTGTGATTTCGTTTAAGAAATTTTCTTCTAAGGAGAAAATTGTGACTGAGTCCGATAACGCTTCGCCGTGCTGTAAAAAATGATTAAAATACTTACACATTTTGATTCCTATGCGTCAATTACATCCCCGCTATTTGGATTGTTACGCATATTTCCTATAAATCAATTTGATATTCTCAATTTATTTTGTTTTTAATTCTTACTTGTCACAAACATTTCTTATTATATTCCCTTTAGAAAAATAGAAATGAATAAAGGTTACCTTGCAATCCATACATTCTTCGTCTAATGAACTGAGTTGTTCTTGTGTGGTGAAGTACCAAGTGAGAGTGCAAGCAGGAGCTACATTGCTAGAGTTAGCTACCAACAATATTTTACTCTTTTCATTCAACAATCGTGGTACAGGCTCGATCTGCAATGTCATTCACAAACAAACAAAAGACTGTCGAATTGTGAACCTCCTTGAATCTACTATGTACCATTTCTGTACCGTTATAAAGGTGACATCTAATGCCGGCCATACACACTACGGTCTACCGGAGAGGTCCACCTGTGCAGGTATGCCTGCGCAGGTAGACCGGAATGTGTGTGGGAATAGACCTGTGCAGGTTTTTTAACCTGCGCAGGCGACCGGCGCAAGATCGAAAATCGATTCTTTCGAGTGACACCGTACGGTGTACCTGTGACCGCTCCGATACACTGGAACGTCCCCATACACGTTTCCATTGTTCGGTTGACCTGCGCAGGCATAATTGCACAGATTACCTCTCCGGTAGACCGTAGCGTGTATGGCCTACATTACCTGGATTATTGGTAAGGTAGGTTCTACGACGATAACTGTTGCATTTGCGGAATTTTGTTGATCAAGTACACTCACAAAGACATTTATTTCATACCTGTGATAAAATCATGTGATCAATTTTAACATAATACAACTGTGGAAGAAATATCTTAAAATCCTTAATAGGTAAACCATGAAGGTAACAATTCTTAATGGGAATTTATTTCAAATCTTGAAATAAATTGTTAGAAAAATCGCCTTACCGTCCAACCGAAGGTAGTCCCGCAGAAAATATAAAAGTCTCAGAGTTGGAGCTCTGAAAATTCTCACACGTTTCGTCTAGGTATGTGCAGCTCCATTCAAACTGAAACGAATCGGGGTTCAGTAACGAATATATAAGGTGCTTTTAAATGAGGAGTTGTGAAGCGCTCGTGGTGTAGCTTTCTCAGTTGTTCCTGATGTATCTTTGAAGTTTTGCGATGACTGGGTCACAATTTGGACCGCTAGTGGGTCGGTGAGCGTTTTCATGCTTCGGAGGTTAAATTGTAGGCCGCTACTTTTAAGGCGTTCAACCATGACGGGGACCAACCAGAAATTCCATCACCATAGTAAAACACCAGCTCAAACTTTTTTCTTTATGGAAAGTTCTTGCTGAACTAAAACTTACAGTTGGGGTTTCCTCATAATAGTCATGGTTTTCCACAATAGTTTCAATCATGAATGGTTTGTCGACTGTCACCATTAAGGCATCGATATTAAGGTTAACCTTTAACCCTCTAAACAGAACTTCAAAAGGCAGCTCAGTCTGGAAACAATTATTTTAATATACTCATAAAAATCACAAGACTTGTCCTGGTGCGGGGTCCATAACAATTAATCTGTCCTATATTGTTTTTTTTGTCATTTTATTTTATTTACAATGTTTATGAAATAAAATCTTATCTTAATAAAAACATATTTCTAGTCCTTGATGCAAAAACATAGTGTTGTTGTTAGCTCATATATCATCTGTGTAGGCACAGTATCTTCTATACTGATTAAGCGGATTCAGTTTAATTTACATGAAAGGTATCCTAAAATGTGGCAAAGTTTGTAAATGCACTATAAAATTAGTTTCAGCTCGAAATAATGTAATACCTTCGTAACGAGGCTGCTATTCCTGAACACCCGACACGTGACGTAGTAGAGCTCTCCAGCTTTCAAACTGTGCATAGGTATTTCCAGCCTCCAGCCCGATATATCGGCTACATTTATTATAACGCCAGACGCTTCGACGTTCCATGAAAACTGCAACATGAAAATTCTTCGAATTGTATTCCTTGCAGTTGCATCGTGATATATTGACGTGAAATTCTTTGAAAGCTTGGTCGCATCTTTCGAGCTTTACTGTGTTTTGTTAGCGGCATACATTTACCTTCTGTTCCGGGACAATTTACGAGCGACGTGGTTGAAAAAGAGCAGAATAATCTTTTACTTGGTGTGTTTTACCGGTCGGAAACTCAAATGGGAGCTTCTGATTATGGTCAACAACAGCCGTTAAAATTAATAAATATTATACGCTCATTGACACCCAGTAAGGTACCTTCCATTTTTCTCTTAAGTATAAAAAGTTTAGAAATTCCGGCCGATGTAACTTACGTAATAATCTTGAATGGGACTGCACGTAGTAACTTCAGCCACCAGAACATATTCCATATCCGTAAATACTTTAACTCCACCGACGAGAAATACAGAAAACTTATCAGACCGGCCATCTGCGAACAACTTCTGGTCGCCCTTGATGTTGTCAATGTGGAATGACTTAGTTGTTCCATTATGATCAGAATCAGATACACTCGTGATGTTAAAAATGTAGTGGACACCGCTAAGAAGCTAAAAAAATATTTATTACAGATCTATCGGAAGTTTATTTCGATAATTTTTGTAATTTTATAGTGCTTATCCACACTTGGTATTTCATTAAGAAATTAAAAGTCTTATCAAAATTTTGGTAAGACTTTTCATTTCTTAGTTTATTTCGAGTTTCAACTAGAGGACCAATTTAGAAAACTATGAACCATGTATTTTAAAACTATTGTAGACTAAAATAAGCATAATACAATACTTAAACATTTTCAACGAACACCTGTAATGTCATAGCACTTCAAATAATGTATCGATTTATATTACCATGACCAATGGCTAGACTCTGTCTGAAGGACTTCAGACTGAATAAAGAATGGAAGAAATTCAACAACAGATACGGACGCCACTCATAATAGTCTGTTGTACCTACATACCGACAAACATTCGCATCCATACTAATATTATAAATGTGAAAGTAACTCTGTCTGTCTATCTGTCTGTCTGTCAGTCTGTTTGTTACCTTTTCACGCCCAAACCACTGAACAGATTAGGCTGAAAATAGGCATGGATAAAGGTTGTATCCCAGGGAAGGACATAGGCTATTTTTTATCCCGAAAAAATACCGAGGGACCGCGGGCTACACCGCGGGAGCGCAGCTAGTTCTTAATATTATCATGATAGTAAGTATTGTAGGTGAAAATTGTACTTTACAAAATGACCTGTGTGTTATTGATGACGTAAGCAAATGGGTCGGGTTGCGGACTGTTTAGATGAGCTTCCAAAGCACGCACAGTACGCCAAAGCAGTAAGGTGAAACGCTGCGTAGGTGCATCGAGCATTGCCCAACGCACGGTCCATTCAAACTTTAGATCATCTGCTTCGGTTTGGAGCCTTGAAACATTTAAAAAGATAGTCATTTTTAAATAGCTTCTGCATTATCATAAAAGATGCATGATTATTAATGTTGTCTTAGTGTAGTCCAGACTAAAATTAAGGATTTCCAGGTAATTAGGTTCCTGTGGAGAGCCAATCGAAACAAATGCACAACCTTACCCACCTTTTTTGTACCTTAACCCAAATGTTAAATATGTAAGGTAGAATAGAATGTTCGTGATAATTCTATTGTTACAGTAATCCATCTAATTAAGGTTTAACCGAAATGACATTGAATAAACACGCTCCAACCTTCCACGGGTCCTCGGGGAAAACCAGTCTGCACATTCATTACCGAAATTGGAATAGATGATAAACTCAACGATCACGGAAAGTTTTGTTCATAAGTAAGTATATATTTTGCATACACATCATAATTTATAAAACTTACGTAATTACAATATGGTCTGGCTTCTCAATAACAGCGTTTTTGTCTTCCGGGCATACGATTTCAGGAGCAAGAATGCGAAAATTTGTTGTCTGTCCTTTCTGAAATATTGTTTAGACGTTAAATCTTTTGATATAAGTATCTTTTATAAAATTCAAATAAGTTGACATGTAACATTGGTGTTATTAATAAACTCTGTATTTCTGTATTTCTGGCCACGTGGTTCGACCGCACGGTTCGATCAATCGGACTGCTTATAAAAATACGCTTACACTTTCCTAATTTATTCGCTTATTTTTCCAAATCCTAATCTATCTTTGCTTAAGCCAAGCTGATACCGTATTAAGCCTTGACAAGTTTTATCTCAGGGATAAAATTTGTGAGTTTTCAAACTATCTATGCATGGAAAATTTGTAAAAGTGTTAATAACTCGTATTTTAAACGAACAGTCTTCAGTTTCAAAGGTAAAAGGAATGATAACATAAAATTAATTTAAGTTACGAAGTCTTTGAAAGTCAGGATTCGGATCACGTTTAATTGGTTATCGATTTGTAGAATTGCATCCAACGGATCAACTCTTTTTACCAATTTTCCTCTGCGATTTTATTACAGAATTTTAATGTGTTTTAGCGTTCCTGGAAAGCTTATGTACTTTGGTAAGTGGGGTACATTCTAGTTTAGCCTTTCCTATTTGTATTGGGTAATCTGCATTTGAAATAAAAATATCGGCTAATCATTTAAGGACATCATAGTAGTCTTTCAAAGAGGTTAGGTTAGGTTAATTTAAAATTCAAATTTTCCAGACAGGATGGCACCAGGGACAATGGGCAAAAAGCATTAACATCAGCTACTCTGTAACCTAGGTCCACAAGAAATAAATAAATGAATGAATTGAATGAAAATGAATGAAAAAAAATATTCCCTGTGGTACTACCGGTAGTACCACCGCGGCACCGGTAGTACCAGTAATTTCTATGACAACATTTGTTAAGTCTTTCTATATTTATTTATTGTGTTATCTCTAGGTATTTTGTGTACACCCATTTGTCTTTGGTAAGGTCCTTTCATGCATAATACAAATCGTTTGGCTGTTTCATTCCTCTAAGTAGAATTAGTGGCAACGCTAAGTAGGTAATGCAGGTTTTATAAATAACAAAGGAGTCTTACCGCGATTCCGAAAGCGCAGAAGAGAACAATGAACAGTCGCGTATAGTTTACGAGAACCATTTTTCTGTAATTCACCTGCACTATTTCATTGTTTTATAGCTTCCACACAAAAAGCTTTGACTCGCCTCTACAAAAGAGAGCTCGTAAATGAGAATGCTTTCGTGTTCTATTTTACGTTGCATGTCAGATGCAGAACACAGGTTTGTGTAGCTGTTGGATGCAATTAATTGTTTGAGTTCATATGAGGATCGATTTTGTTTCAACCTATAATTACTTTTAATTCACATTCTAAGTTTCTTTTAAAGTTATAGTTCTTTATTCAGTGAATATTACAATCTCTAGTGTAACACATTCAAACTCATAGGCGGTTATTGATAAACGTGGTGTAAAGTTACGCCAGGTCTTAACTCAAAAACTAAGTTACACCCGGCGTAACTTTACACCACTTTTATTGATAACGGCCCTAGAGTCACAGAATTCTATACAAATACCAGCTACATAGTATAAAATTTACTTGCCTAAAGTCTCTACCAGATTCACCAAAACTTCTGATTTATAACGCTTATGCTGAGTAATGTGCCAATCGAGAGGCACTATAGTAGTTTTCTGCTTAACTAAGCAATTGTTCCCGTCATCGCCTGCAGGCAATTAAACCGGTAAATTGCGCTTATACTTAATAAACTGCGTATAGTAAATGAGCATGCTTGCAGTAAATGGCCATGAAATAAACTACATAGGTGGTATTTTTTATATGATCTTACTAACATAGTTTTTCCAAAATAGGTAAAATGAAAAATATAGACTTCAGATAAGCTAACAAATTTCATCATTATTGAATGTTTATTTTGTGTGAAAACTATATTTTAAACTTGTTTCTGTATGATTTTATATTATTTTATTTTATTTATTTGGCACACAAAACACATTAAGTACCTACAACACAAAAAAATAGTAATTACAAATATGATAGTTTTGACACTATGTTGCAACATAAACATATGTGCGCACAGCTATACAATAATGTTGAACTAAGCAAACGAAAATATTAAACAAAGTAAACAAAAATAAAGAACAATAGGTTGGTAAATAACCAGACAGGTGGGTAGGTACTAAATACTAAAGTGAGAACAGGTAGATGTGCAAGGACTAATTTAGACTATTAAGAGACTTTTTAATTTAAAAACATTCAATTTGTATAGCTTTACCTTCTTATTTTCAATTTAGGAAATACCTCCACTGGCTCGAAAATACTTCACACGACATTTTCAGTACAAATCTGTTAAAAAGCGAATTTCGATAGTATCACCAAAATACTCTGCAAGGCCTCTACCTCAAAGTAATTCGATGAAAATTCAATTTGGATTCTGTAAATAAAAGAAAACGAAACGAAAAGGAGAAACTAAATAAAAGATCTCATTAGGACGTATTTGCCCAAGAAAAGTGAGGTTCGTTGAGTGCCCAACCCTCATGTTAATGTATCTTGTAGTTTTTTAGTTAGTTTACTTAGTCGACTCTGACGGTTCTTAGAACATAGTGAGTAAAGTGTGATATAAAACCGAATGGTCCTACTTGGTTTTGTCATTGGAAATAATTTGATTAAGTACTTAAATACCTACCTACTCGAAATGTAGGTCAATTTTTATAGCAGATAATAAAAGTCCTTTCGGTAGTAAGTACTTATTTATTTACAACCCGTATTTCAAATATATATTTCAAAAAGCATTAAGTATAGTAGAGCAGTCTCGGTAAATTATTTTAGGTTCGTACAAAAATCGAAGCAGAGCTTCACGCATGTGCCGCCGTCAAGGTTCTGAGTGAAGTTAGCGCCGGTCCCAGATCAGCTGCCGAGCGAATTACGGAAACGGCCGAGCAGTACCGAATCGGCCACTTGGAGGGATTCACGCTCGCCCGGCCGCGGAATTATTGACCATTTCCTGCGATAATTCCACTTAAACACAGTCTGCCACTAAAAACTGCCAGCATAAAATAAAACAACAGTGATTGTATAGTGATAAAGTGACAAATAACGACAAAATAGCATTATTTATAACACGTATTGTGTAATAGACATTATTATATTAGTGTGTGCAATAGAAGTGTAGCATCGCTAGCAACGACTATTTTTTAACGTTAATTAACATAAACAGAAGAAAACTATCAGCATCTCTGACGTGAAGTGTCAAAGAAGGTGATAATAAGGTACTGGAAAAACAAAAGATTGAAGTAGTTGCGGGTTTGATGAGATCTCCTTTTGGAAGCATTGTAAGAAAAATGCCAACCACCGTTCACGAGAACATAGCTCTACTCAACATGATGTCTTCAGATAATTTCGAGGATGATCTGAAAAGTGTCCAGCTGCATTACCCATCAGACAGACGGCTCCAGAGCGACGGCGCATGCGTGGAGGAGAGGGTGAGGACTTCCCGCGGGGACATCTTGGTGGCCGTGCGAGGGGACCGCAGTAAGCGCGCTATACTTACTTACCACGACCTTGGCCTCAACTATGCCGCCAACTTTCAAGCTTTCTTCAACTTCGTCGACATGCGAGCCATTTTAGACAAATTTTGCATCTACCACGTCAACGCACCCGGCCAAGAGGAGGGGGCGGCTACGCTTCCGGAAGATTACACTTACCCTTCTATGGATGGCCTTGCTTCGCAAATCGATTTTGTCCTTGGACACTTCGGCGTGAGGTCCTTTATTGGCTTCGGGGTAGGTGCTGGTGCCAACATACTGGCGCGTTATGCTCTGAACAATCCTCAGAAAGTAGACGCCCTGGCTTTGATCAACTGCACGTCCACTCAGGCCGGCTGGACTGAATGGCTGTATCAGAAAATAAATACTCGACAACTGCGCTCGAGCGGGATGACTCAGGGTGCACTGGACTATCTCATGTGGCACCATTTCGGTCGCAGCACTGAAGACCGAAATCACGACCTGTCTCATGTTTACAAAGAGTGCTTCGCTCACGTGAACTCCGTCAATCTCTCGATGTTCATTGACTCTTACTTGCGACGTACGGATTTGGACATAGCGCGCGAAACAAAGACGATAAAAGTTCCCGTCCTGAATATAACCGGCTCTCTGTCCCCGCATGTCGATGATACTGTAACTTTCAATGGGCGCTTGGAGCCTTCTAAGACTTCTTGGTTGAATATATCTGACAGCGGTATGGTGCTCGAGGAGCAGCCCAATAAGATAGCAGAAGCATTCCGCCTATTTTTGCAGGGCGAGGGATACTGCAGGTAGTCGCGCTACCGACAGAAAAAAATGCTGCGTTACTAATTAGATGCACACGTTGCTTACAAACACGCGAGCTTTACACTGTTGTAGACACGTTGGAAATGTAGACGAAACGTTTTACCTTGTTTTAGATATTTATGAAATAAATTATTTTGTGGCTTAAATTTCTTTTCTATTCTCTCACCTATCTTTATTTGGTTAGAAAAGCACCCTTCTTATCACAATAAAGTACAATGTAAATATAACACTTAAAGTTAGATGATTTAAGTTACTTTTCCTATAATTAGATAGTAAAACTTTTTAACTCATCACTGCTGAGACAAATATTTAGAGATCATACAAACATTGGTCCCGCGGCGGGGATCGAACACGCAACCTTCTGCGTCGCAGGCAGGCCTTCGCCCCTGCGCTACAGAGGTCGTCGTTGTTAGTAAATAAATCAGAAGAAAGCTTGGCAGCTCTACTACTTTGATACTATAAACCTGTAGAGCTTACTCAACTTACAAAAATATTTGATATAAAAACCGTAAGTAAATAATAATAAAATTACTTGCGCACAAGGGCAGCTTAGATTTAATGAAAATTAAAATTCTTACAAGTATTATAAATTCCACGGATTAAGGTCATCGTACGGTCAAGTATGGGTAAGGTTTAGGGTTTAGGTTTTCTCTTCTTCTCAGAATGAGAAATAACTGGAACTTTTATAAAAAGAACTCTACCAACTCAATGAGCTTTTATTCTAGTGTGCAACATTGTCCAGAGATGGCGTCCGTTGTATGGTTAGGTGCGATAGTGTAGCGGGACATTTTTTGAATTTTCAGACAGGATCACGGAGCTATTTTGTTTTGTTTCCCACGTAAACAAAATTGAGAAAAGAGTGGTAATGTCTAGCTTCTTTTGTCTTGTATTGGCGGGGACACTTCCATGCCCTTAGATACGTAATTGTATTGTATAGGTAACTGAGTACCTACACTACCTATACGTATAAATAAAATGTAACGTCTAACTAAGGTCACACTATAGATGTTGTTCAAACCCTAAGCTCAAAGTGCTCAAAGCTATTTAGGAGAAAACAGGTAAGTAGTTGAAAAACAAACTGGACGAAATTCACGCTCCATAAAGTTTTATTTAAAACACTTGTAGCGAAAGTACTGCTTTTCATTTAATGTTACCCAGCAAATTAACTTGCGAATAATAAAAATAAATCCACCCAGTAAAACTGTGCAGATTGTTTTGGGTTCCGTCAATATTTCGTAAATAGGTAACATCAGTGGTAGGTAACATCACTTTAAACTGGAATTTTGCAAATCATTATTATTTAGGTTTTTATCCTGATTTAAAGCTTTTTAAAGTTTCTACTAATACTCACCGTTGATTCTTTGTATTACTAACTAGCAAAACAACCTTTTTAAGTACTCGTAAGAAGCTTAGGTACAATGTAAACAGCCACAAAAGCTTTTGAAACAATCGTTTATTTACTGAGCTCCGACGCTGAGTATTGTAAAGGTTCATGCAAAGGGGTGCATGCCAATGCTAACACAGAAAAGAAAAAAAACCATTCAAAGCTGTAATTAATTTTCGATTCGCGCTGAACGCTCAATTCGTGTTTTTGTTTGATAACGTTTTTCCGTTTTTCCTGTACAAACGTGGATACCCCCACCTCCCCCAACCCATTGGGGAGACTAGTTAAATGGACTCTGTGCACGAAAGAGACCCCTTAACCCCCTTCTCCCTCTCCACTGACCACTGGATGAACGGATTATGAAATATTTTATCGGAAAAGAGTAAAAAATACTAGCGTTGACTCCCTGTGAGTGATCTTGGGTGGGAGAGCTTATGTATAAATTTCAATATTTTTCATAAAGTTTGGTTAATTATTAAAACATTTTGTACTTATTACGAGTATATAGGTTTTAACGTATAAAATTATAGCAAAACATCAATGATATTATAGTAAAATATCATTGGGTAGTTTTACCTACCACACAACCGCGCTTTGACCGACTTATCTTTGGTAAATTCAAATGCTGTTGCTCTATATACGCCAGACTCATAGTACCTTCAATAAAAATTGGGTCAACTATTTATAACAGCGACCCAAATTTTTGAGTCATATAATTTTTGCTACCTATTAAATGCAATTTAGTCCGCATAACGGTGGATTCAGAGCTACGTAATAACTGAGGGTTCGTCCAGGATTCCGTTCCCGGAATGCTTTATATTGGAATCCTCCCGGTCGGGAATCCCGGTGACACAATGTTGCGTTTTTCCAACAGACGTCGAAGGGTTGCTTTGTGCCGTAAATGAAAGTCTTTCCTTTTTACGTTTTTTCGAGCTTACCTTCGATCGTGATCCGACTTTTCCACACGATTGAATTTTTGTATGTTGTATCCGTGAAATATTAGCGACATGTTTCAGATGCCAATAACTTTTTTGATGTATGGACCATACCTAATATAATGGTTATTGTTTATGTTGCTATGAGGTAAGTTTTATTTATCACTAGCTGCGCTCCCGCGGTGTAACCCGCGGTCCCTCGGGATTTTTTCGGGATAAAAAGTAGCCTATGTCCCTTCCTGGGATAAAACCTTTATACATGCCAATTTTCAGCCTAATCTGTTAAGTGTTTTGGGCACGAAAAGGTAACAAATAAACAGACAGACAGATAGAGTTACTTTCACAGTTATAATATTAGTATGGAGTATGGATGCACTGCAGATTAACATGCAAGGAAAAAACAATTTACTGCGATAAGATTATAATTTACATCAACAATATTTTCACATCAAGTGGCTTATTTATTCGTTATGTACACATACAATTATATTGTCATTAAAAACATCAATAAAAATTGACTAGAGTTCGTACGATATCTACAAAATGTATTTACAAATAAGCTCCGAATTAACGTAGATATTTCATATCAGTCCAACTAGAGTTAAATATTTACAGTGAGAGACAACATTATAAATTATCCATGTTAAATTGAGTTATTATTCAGGCTGAATTAACGCCATGTGGATTATTTGGGGCGCAATAATATCTTACTGTAGGAATACTGTATTTCTGTTAAAATTACTGATCCATGTTTACTCAGAAGACTCATACGTAATTACCAACAAATTGAGTTTAAACAATCAAAATATTTAATAAAATTACTGCTGTAAGTAAATAAAATTCTATATAATCGGTTTAATTAGGTACTTAATACAAAAATGACCAGTTTAAGATAGTGGAACAAGTAACATACCTATATAATTTTGTTATCATTTAACATTGTATATCATTAAGTTAACATGAGAAATCATTGATTCTGACTGCTTATTGCACTGTATTTACGATCATTAATAAAGGTAAGTTATTTATTTACTGATTAGTATCTAATGACGTATTATGTAACATTTATTCGGAATCATAGTAGTTTGTTATGTTAATCCTATTGTAAAGATAAACTTGCTAAGAAATACTAACAATAATAATAATGGCAGTAGATATGCTTACATAACATGTAGGTATAACTTACAATATAAATATTGTTATAAGTAGTTATGCACACAGGTAGGTAACACAAAAGTTTTTATGAACACAATACATTCGATTATACGAATTATTTTACACAAAATATTAGGTTTTGTTTTTGGCACAGTTTATTCCAACGCACATTTTTTTTTATACAGATAGGTTTTTTTATCAGACACATTAAAGATCCCAACGCCATTAAAAAAAATTATTAAAAAAACACCAATTCTGTAATTTTTTTTGTGTGTGTATAGGTGCAAGAAATTTCAGACTGGTTTAAGGTTGGGTGACCTAGCAAGATGAGAACTTGTTGGATGTAGGTATATCGTAACCATCAGAATAACATCTTCGGGTTCATTTTATCATCCAAATTACACCGATCGATCGTGGTCAAGGCTACTCGTCCCATATTTAAATCGAGTGAGCATTACATTTTTTGACTTATTAGAATTATTATTTTTTTGACAAATTATGTAGGAATATTGTGCTCACTTTATGTTTGGGTAGGTATAGGTATAGGTATAGGTACCTAAATGATATTTAAACATAATGTGGTGTCACATATTTGTTCTGGCGCTAGCTATGTTCGTGGTGAGTTCTTGGAGAAAGGGATCCAGGGCCAGACTCAGCACTGGAGTCACCCGCGTACACTTCTGAGAATCCGCCCCCGCTGCCGCCGCCGCCGCCGCTGCCGGGGCCGGCTCCTATCGACCACATGCTTGTTAAAAACCATTTCACACAACTAAAATTTGCTATAGAATAATGTAAATGTTGTTAAGAGTGTGTGGGGTGGAGTAACAATGGACAAAAGAGGGATGAGTAAGTATACTTATTAGTGGAAGTTTGAAAGTGGCGCCAGTTACGAATTTCATACGAATTTATGAGACGAAATTGATGTTAATTTTGAATATATAAGGAAGGGCGTAGCGAAAAAGGCACACCATAGAAAAGATGGATGGTTTGTGCGAAGGACGATATGAGAAAAAATTGAATATATAGATAGAGAGATGGGTTTCTAACGAGTAGCCGACCCGACAATAATATTTCAAACACGATGTAATACATTCCTTGTTGTTGAATAAATAAAATGAAATGACACAAGGATTAGGTCAGGTAAATAATTGATCTTCTACTTTCCAGGTTTCATAGTAATTAAATAGCATTAAGTAAAAAAATATCACATTCATTCATACGACAAGAATGTTTGACACTATGACAATATGTTTATAACACTTACCATGGTGAGCGAGTGGAACGCAGTATGAGGTGCCGGCACAATGCCTCGGTCTGACCTTCTCGTACCGGCTGAGCTGCTGTAGCTCGCAGTCGGAATGATGTTTTTCAACTGGTAACATAAACAACAAATAAGCACTTTCTACTGATTTTGGAATAGAATTCTACAGAATTTGTCCTTTTTAATATTTTTCAGGCGAGAAAATATCTGCTAATATTACTTTCAAAGATATTTAGCTAATAGCTTGGTAGGTACACACTGTGTAAGGAATAAAAAATTAAATTGAAATACTGTGGGATGTTATCAGTGCTCCCATATTTGTAGATAATAAAAAATTCTTTATTTTGTTTTATATTGACTCATTCTTTCTTCATTCTCCTATATTAATAGTTAAAAATTGTGTTTTAAATAAAATACCATCAGCTCGTTCTCTATCGCGATGCCGCTGCGGGTGCTTCCTGCAAGGGCCGGGTCGATGCGGCAGCGCATCATTGTCGCGGTGCCCGAATGTACGGAACTGAAGGGTATGGTCCAACGTCGCTGCCGCAGCCTCGCCGCCCACAGCAAACGTTGCGTAGGGACTTATCTCGTATACATCTAAGAATGGGAATATTGCTAGCTTATGATAGTGGATATCGTCTGCAAGATGTGGGCATGTATCAAATATGTTTTTTAATATGTTTATTTGGACATGTCTCTGACTACCCCCCTTAGGCATCTTCAAAGGCTCTGGAATACATAAAAAGATCTGAGAGAATGTCTACCTTGGGGATACAGCCGTGACCGTATTTGTTTTTAAAGAGGAGAACTAAAAAAAACATTTTTGGAAATAATAATAATATAATAATAATAATAATGCTGGACATTTCACACAGCATCATCTAGCCCCAAACTAAACACAAATTTTATCATAGCAGGGTGAAAAGGGGCAAAATGTTGGAACTACAAGAGCGAAGCCGCAGGCGTTCTTGTAATTTATAAAACTTACCTAATAAGTAATTTCTACCCACTAAATCATGATCTAAAATAATGACAATCAGCTATTATCTGATGAACTAAATTCGCCAGCATTATATTTTACCTCATCAGATAAAGGAAATTGGGTCAAAATTGCCCTGCAACGTTATATTGGTGATATACCTATTCGCATTAAAGCGGGAGTTATCTATGGAGCTTACGAAATAAATTTTAACCAAGCTGTTTAGCTTTACACAACAGCTATGAGACATGGTAGAACAATATCAATGCCTGTATGAACTAGTGAGTAGCCTAGGCTCTTTAAATTCACTTCCTAGTAAGGACGTTCCCTGTATCGATGTCACAGACGTGGACAACACAAATATTGTCTCAGTGAATATTGGTTCTACAAACATGTGTAGTGCCCCTTCTGCTTTGAGATCATATCTGACAGAGATCCACTATAACAGTCACATCACAATAATGTTACATTTGAATCATTGAATCAGTATAAAACATTTTGAAATAAACAAAAGTTCTTTTTCTTGTCATGTCACTAATTCTTTCGAACCTGTGTGGTGAAAGGATAAACAAGTGAATATAATTTCAAAAAGAGTTGGCTTATTCGTAAAATATATCCATTTATAAATAACCGTTACACATTAGGCCCTGAGGGACCGCCCACCACGCATCAATCTAGCCTGACGGACTGCTACCTCCACGATATACAAAATGACTTCACGTAATGGCCTCAGAGAATACCCGAGAATATTGAATGCGAAAATATTTTGTTTACGTAAAGGTCAATAAATCTAGAGAATCACCTTTCGACTTAAGTCATTTAGTGACAAATACGTAATCTAGGTGAACCGAGTGGAAATAACATAGGTACCTACCTACTACCTATGTTATTTACTACCTATTGTATTGTAACACTAAGTTACATAATACAACAGTGTGTTTTGTTATACAATAATCTATCTTACTACATACGACTTTCCAATCTCAACTCTCACATTATCTCTGAATGCACACTTGAGTTGAATCAGTCAAGTAGAAGATGATAGGTGAACTATCTTCCAAAACAAATGTTTCAATGCAATTTATATGTGATACATTGGTGATGCATTATGTCCCAGGAAGATTTATTTCTCTTGTGACATTTAATTATAGACTTATTTACTTTGATTTTTGAAAGTAGAACCATTCTCTAAATTTCAAGTTACTTCGCAACGACTCCGTGGCGCAACGGTAGCGCGTCTGACTCCAGATCAGAAGGTTGCGTGTTCAAATCACGTCGGGGTCAAATTTTTACTGTATTTTATTTATT
The DNA here is from genome assembly GCA_963565295.1 of Epirrhoe alternata. NCBI lineage: Eukaryota > Metazoa > Arthropoda > Insecta > Lepidoptera > Geometridae > Epirrhoe > Epirrhoe alternata. The sequence continues at coordinate 4,960,303 of OY751393.1, forward strand.
TTTACATCTCGTCTTTCTTTTAACAACGACATCGCGACACCACCACCAGACCATTCTAATAAGTTTTGGCTTTAGTGGCCTTAGTTTATGCATGTGTGACGTCATAATGACTACGTAGACCACTTTATTGGACAATGGACATTCGGTTGGCGGCTGTAAGCTGTAACAATTATTTTTTAGCACAGTTTTCTAATTAAAACAAGTGCTTACCAGAGGCTGGCGACAGTTTGTCGTGTTTGTAGTCGTGCTGGCAGTTCCTGATATTCTGCTGTTCAGGACAGACGGACTTATCAGTGCTGGCGACCGAGTGGCTGCAGCGACGGGTCTCCTCATCCGCGTTCACCGTGCAACCCCACAGTGTACTATTGAAGGAAACTAACCTTTAAATACTATTGCTACTGGAGATTAAAAAAGCTTTATTATATCTGGATATTTTAGTAATTTTTAGGTTGAACAACAATGCCAATTTAAATAGATGAACACTATACCTGTACGATCACATTTAAATCCAATTTATGTGTACTTAACAGCTTGTTTATTCATAAAGAAGAGGAAATGAAATTCTGAAATTCAGGAGCCTGTTCAAACACAAAGAATAGCAAAAATCTGGCAATATTGAAGCCATATCCCAAATGTAAATCAAAACTGTTTTTTTGCGGAACGCTTTACATAACAATCGTTCATTTAAAAAGCCGGCGTAGCTTTATTGAATATTTTTCTAAGCATAAATCACAATGTGCCATGTAGCCATGTAAATTCAGACGAATGTGTTGGAAATAGGTCACACACCTACTAGCGATGTTCAAAGTTCTAGGTACCTACTACAGCATTTTGCAGCCCTGTTTTTACGTTTTCGCTTTGCGATAATGTTTGATTGATGCCTTTGTAAATTTGAGTCCGAGGAATTGTATTTATTTGATGATGCTGTTCTATGGAGCAAAGAAAAATGTGTAAAGGTTTTTCTGCTGTTTCATTTATCACCAAAACTTAGTTGCGTTGCGCGTGGATTGTTAGTCAGCCTCATGTAGGTTTACCTACAGGGAGTTTTTTTAATAAACAACACCATAAACTTACGAAAGAGAAACCACATCGTATAATGCTAGTTCTAACCCCTGCATTCCATTGTTATTACTTAGTAGGTACATTCAGCGACAGAAGTTCATGAAGAATTTGAGGTTTTAAAGCTTAATTTTTATCATTATCTGTGGGAAAATTGTCTATTTTTTTCACAAATAGTAATGCAGTGCAAGGCAAAGCATCCAATATCCGGTAAAGTTTTATCTAAAACCCTCTTAGAGAACTTCGAACTTATAGAAGATTCAAATACCTACATCAAATGTTCATGAAATTCTGTCGCTGACTGTACCTAGCTCACAAAGCTGCGGTTTGTAGCGGAAGCTTACGAAATTACCACTGGACGGCAATGAGTAATAAAATACGATTGAATATGTCATATTATTATCATTTAGGTACATGTATATGAGTCTTATTTAGGATAATATTTTTGTATTTTGTTCCTTGATTAGTCAATGGCAGAACCATCTCATGACATATACAAATTCAACTTAAATTTTCTGAATGCAGCAATCAAATGTTTGTTTGTAAAAAAACATTCGAAATAGCAGATGTTGCCGAGTGCATTTTGATTGGTTCGGTATTGATCAGTGCATCACATGTACTGCGCCCTATGCTCCAGTGGGATTTTACTATTGCTGACGGGTGAATACAAAATGATGGCCGTTATTTATTACCTGAATCTCCTGAATGGCTTTAACATAAAACATGAAATTTTGACGTGACTGAATTCAATTTATCATGTAAATCTGGCTTATGAAATACACAATGTTTGATTTGGTAGGTGTTTGAGTTAAAGGTAATAGTAAATAACCTATTGCTTAGGCATACCACAGTATAAGAGTCGTTCACAACATAAAAAAAAATTGTGAGTCTAATGCAGAACTATACAAATTTTCTGTTTAGATTCTTTTAAGAGACCAATTTTTCCTTTTATCCCCTTTCTTATAAGCGTGTAAGTACCATCACTTACCTTCTCTTAGCGATGAGTACAAGCAACAAGGCCGCTACAGCCAAAGCTGCGAGACCAGCAAAGGCCAGAGATACCGCCCCCAATACTCGTTCCGCATCAGCATTACCGTTGGCGGTTACCATGGGCACGCCTTCTGATTGAAAGGCCACTGGTCTTCGAAGTCGCTCTAAATGAAAAATATTGGTCATCCAATAATGAGCAGACCCAAAAATGATTTCATACTTTGTTCTGATAAATTACGAACACTACAAAAAAGGGATTAGTCAAAAAATAAATAAATTAATTAAAAAATTAAATCGATCGAGCCGTTTTCATGTGTCGCTCACACATACATAGTTGTAAGTTATCTAGTTTACAAAATGAGATGTTGACTCCTTTATTAATTGATCATCACTAATTTTTTACAGAAAGTATTGATAAATCAACTTAACTTAATTAATGAATGAAGAATCTCGAAAGAAAATATATTTTGTGTGAAATGTGAAGAAATATTTTGCAAGATTACCTCCAGAATGTGTTGTGGTAGCGGCGTAAATAATGGCTTGGTGTCGAGCGGACTCAGTGGCAGTCCACAATCGGAGGCTGTACCAGGCTCCCGCAGAGAGACCACCAATCACTACCTGACGAAACATAAGTTGTACCTATTAGGGTACTCAATCACATACGTATTGACACTAACTTACGTCAATCTAGTGAAATAAAAAGAATTCAGGTGAAATCATTCACCGAAATATTATATTATAACTTATGACAATGATGTTTTATAGCTATGTTTTTCCAAAATACGAATTTCTGATAAGGAAATAACAAATTCAATTTATATACGATGACCCACACCTTTCTGGAACCCTCTTAGTAATCTCAGAATTTGGCGAAGCACAAAGATATACAAGTATGAAGCACGTTCGCCCGTTCCTTCCCCATCCTAATCAACATATTTCTATCTCCTACCGGGAATCTCGAAGGTAAAGTGAGGTTGTTTGGAGTTCGCAAAAATGTATTTTATTTGACCCAGCGGCGGATCATAACATCGTGAAATGCGAGCCCCAATTTCCAGCTTCAATTGTCTGTTTTGGCGAATAAAGGGACATTGTTGTTTATTGAACCTCAAGAGAAATGTATTTATTTCCTCAAATGAAAATAATTGAATTTTGAGTTTCGGAGAGAAACAATAAATGGGGAGATTTTAATAACCAGTTAGATTTAACTGGAATAGGACGTGATTCATGGCTCAAATTGAAAGAGGCACGAATGTAATCCAACCAACAATAGATGAAGTTTGACAAATGTATTAGGATTGTTAGAAACCTGTAAGTCATGGATAATGAACTGTTTACCTACCTGTTATCGAGCCAGACGTGAGTGAGGTTTCCTTGAAGATTGTTTTAGTTTACATTCCTCATCGAAAGGATCTAATTAACTCGAAGAAAAACAAATCAAAACACGAGTAATTCCGTGCTGGCTTTCCAGGCATCTTTAGAGAGTCACAGCCAGAAATAGTGGTGTAAAGTGCCTGGAAATAATTTGTAGTACCTAACCCCCCTGACAAATAAATAAATAAATAATGCTGGACATTTCACACAGCATCATCTAGCCCCAAACTAAGCATAGCTTGTACTATAAATAAATCTTCCCTACAAACCTCTCTATGGTGATGCAGAGAGGTGAGGTCCGCGTCCCTCCAAGCCGCCACACTGACGGCGTCAGCGCGCCTCCACTGCAGACGCACCAGGCGCGCACCGCAACGCACCGCCCTCCGAGCGTCAAGGGCTAAGGAGCTGCTGTTGCTCCAAACTGCTGCTTCGGCCACCTCGTCCTTGTCAACTTGGTCTCCTCCACCCTCCCAAACTAGCACTGGGTAAAATAATGTCTATTTACTACTAGATCACATCAAAAGAGATCATGGATTTGCGTTTATGGATCACATTGCGAACGACCTTACAGTAAGGTAGAGTCATCCTAATCCCTAATTAAGATAACCTGAGTCGTTTTTTAAAGAACTAGGAGTACTTACCTACCAAAGTGTACGATGCCATAACACCCAGAACAGATAAATATCTACAGATCATACAGTAGTTTATTACGTGCTAGGAAAATAATTACTATCGTACCTGGAGGTTTCGTCTTCACTACAAGGGGTACGGAAGGAGGTGAAGGTCCTGCCTTAGAATGTGCCACAGCTCTGACGGAGTACGTCGCTCCACAGGATAAAGCTCGCAGTACTACACTTGCAGCCTCTCCTCCGGCTTCGATTCGCTTTTCTTCTTCTCGGAATGAAGCCGGTTCCATGCTATCAGCTGTATCGTCTCGGACACGTATCCACCATATGGTAAAACCTTTGGAATTCAATACTAGCTTTATACGCTAATACCAACACATAACTTTAAGAACGGTAAATCTCGTGATAGTTACAAAATCTACAAATCCATTCTGCAGAAAGCTAATTCCAGAGCTGAATATTTTTATTAAAGCAGCTCTATAATCCCTTTCCAGTATGCAATCTACTGATATCGAAATCCTGTTCAGCGGTTCAGGCGTATAAAGGTAACACACAAACAGACAGTAAATAGTACCTAAGTAGTACCTATGGATGTAATTACTAAAACCGTGAGCATCTCTCTGCAACGGTTTGATGATTGCCAACGAGTTGTGATACAACGTGTGTGTAACCGCGTGGTGTGAGTGCGCATGTGCCAAATATTTATCACAAGGTGCAGCTAGTACAAATATAGCATCTAAACCAATAATATCATTCTCTATGATCTAAAATATTATAATTGCTACTGTTATTATACATATTTTGGCATTCTCTTGTCATTACATAAATTACAACAGAATCAGATTAAACATCTGTCGTCAAACGAGAAGATTGTCACAAATAAGAAACAACAAATTACCAATATGACTATTACCCGATAAAACTCCATCAATGTTAGAAACTGATGACATAGGTTCGATCCAATTAGGTTTCCCCTTCAGCAAATATATGAAGTACTATTATATGAAGCATGAGACTACTCAGCGATATTAGCAAGTTATAAGAATGAAAGCAATATGAAGCAGATAAGTACTCGTAACAGGAAATAAGAGCACGTCCGAAAAACAATCAAAACTTGCACGGGACGCGAATGTAAACACCCTTTTTGTCCCATATGCTATTACTCCTATTTACATGAAACCCCAGAACGTTTACCAACTGCCTTCATCCCAACTAAAAGTATTTGTTTCACAAATCGATCACAACATGTCACGTTTCAGTGTTTTTATAAATTGAGCTATTATGCGTGGGTCGGAAGGAAAGATTGATAGAATATGATATGGAAAATATGTCCTTTGGCCCGCCTCAGTGTTTTTTACACAGTAAAAATGAAAGCTTTTCTTGCTTTGATGAAATATTTTGTTTATTTTACTTTGGACAAAATACCTATATTTAGAAAAGTAGCTGACTTATTACGTCGATGTTGGTTCCTAAGCTTTGATTTATTAACTTTGATCATGATTTAAACGTACTGTTTATTCACAAACAAAAACGTAATATAACATTGATAACATGTTTTCAGCTCACATCTAAACCTTGTAAGAACCTACTAGTTCTTGAACTTAAACATGTGAAGGCAAACAGCGTCTGTGCGTTTTCTAAGTGCTCTATTTTCTTGTGCTGTGTGGTTCAAGCCAGGAGCGGATTGAATATTTCCAATCAAACACTCCATTGTACCCACGTTATAAGATCGATAATTCAGAGGATTTCTATAGAAAAAAACGGTAGGTACTTACCATGAGGTGGTGCAGCTGGATGGTGGGTTGTCCTCCAACTGAGTTTGGCTTCTCTGTGCGCTGCGTGGTCTAAGCTAAGAGTGGGCGCGGATGGCGGCGTAGCACATTCCACTCTGTACGTCACTTCTTCGGAACCGAATGCGTTTCGTGCGGAGCATGTGTAGTTACCACTTGTCGATGCGTCTACTTCTGTGAGAGATATACACGTAAACATAAACGGTACTTAGTATGTTTGACTTGTAGTTTTTGAGGCTTGATTTCTTGAAATTCAACAATTGGACGGAAATCAAAAATCTTAGGGGAAATTACAGAAATATTGAGATATAAACCTAGTTAAAAAATGTTTTATACAACTATCGAATCTCATATGATTGGGTACGGCACGAGTATCTGCAAGTATCAGAAATTAAATGTATTCCCGTTGATAAAGTCTCCGTTGCAGGAAAATGGGGATATAATCATCAAGGCCAAAAAATTACCATGTATCGCCAAATGTCCATGTGGTGTGAGTTGCGTGCGTGGGTCATGCGTCACCGGTCGTTCAGCTCTGAGCCAGCGAGCTCGTGGTGGAGGCTCTCCCCGAGCAGTGCATGCTAGCCGAAGACCTTTCCCGCAGCACACTCGCGCCCATACGCCGAAAGATACAATTTTTGCACCCACTGGCAAGAAATACTCAGTGGATTACAAATGTCTATAATTGAAGTAGACTTGATACATAGAACGATTAATCGATTTCCGAATACACATTTCATGATAGTACAAATGACAGTCGAATATTATGATTTTCAAAGATTAAATAGAGAAGTACAGAGGTCAAGGTTCAATATTATAGCCGACAAACCTCTGTTAGTGGTGGTAGCTGGTTGAGGAGCCGAAGGTTCTCCTTCTCCTACCACAGAATGTGCAGCCACCCACGCTTCGTATGTGGAACCTTCTGACAAAGATCTTATTTCTGTTGACCCTCCTAAGCCTACCGAAGATTCACCGTTCTCTGCTTGTACTGTCGTGGTTTGTGGGGGTCTATCCCTAAAAGCACCAACGTTTTTATCATAGGAACCCAAATAGTTTCACACACAAACTTACAAAGTAACTTACGGAAGGATAATTGTAAGCTTGAAAATAATTACCTGCCAAGTTCACGATAGAAGACGGTATAATATAAGATCGGGCCATTGGGACGACTTGGTGGTAACCAACTGACAGCCAGTGATGTTACCGAAGTTGCAACCACTTTCACTGCGGCTGGTGATCCTGGCGCTACACACGAAAACACATTCAAAATTAATGAGAAACACATTCAAAATTAATGAAATACTAATTTTAGTGTTATTATGACGTGTCAAAAATTTGAGATATTTCACAACTTACCGTCTTGCTGTGTGGTACAATGTATAGGATGAGCCGGTACTCCATCTCCAGATGACGTATACGCTAACGCTTGTATCGTGTAATTTGTGTGTGGTACAAGCGCAAGTAGTAGTGTTTCGACACCCGCCACGCGTTTCACCTCCGCTCCCGCCCTTGCACTTAGACCACCACTACCACGCACCTCCCATTCGAACCAGTCCGCCGCTGCCAACAAACAACTGCCATCACTCAGCTTACAAGCAAACAAACACTTTACTTGAGCTCGCTTACAATACGATTTGTTGTGATGCTCGAACAAGATACTCTAGAAACTTTTGATACTTAATAAGTAGTTCATAAAGAAAACAATATAAAATAAGTAGTTTTGTATAGATAAATAAATTGTAGGTTAAGTAATATTCGCCAAAGTACCTTGTAAAAATCTAATGTTCTATAAAATTCTAAAGTTCGAACAAAAGTCCGTAGTTATGGAATATTATAGTTTGGTAATTTAAAACTAGAATAGGTATTTTTGCGGATCCGGTAGACTTTGTCCTGTCCCAAAGACAAATATATTTCTTGAGATGAAAATGAGGGATGTAAGTATTTTAGATAGGACTATTACTCACTGTGCTCCGGTCGATAAAGCAGCTTGTAGCCCAACAAGGCTCCATGGTGCGAGTGGGCAGGTGGTGGTGACCATTCTACTTTCAGACTTTGTGGTGACACCGCCCGGCACCTGACACCTCTCGGGCCTTCAGAAGGCACTACAGAAAACATAAGCATTAAATTGCTCATTATGTTATCCGGTCCAAATACTAGTTAGAAAAATATCTTACAGTTTTGTCATTTCTAACTTTTGTGACATTGCCGGGAAACTTTTCTAATTTTTCTTTCACTGAAACCTCAATCGGACTACACAAAAAACAGCAAAGTTGGTCGCGCCGGCCTCAAGTGAGGCGCATGGCCCACTCTTCATTCATTGCATGGTTAGTTCTAAAAACCTAATAGACCAATAAAAGTTTCAATACTGTAATTCTATTACATTCAATACTGTAATTCTTACCGCTTTCCTTCGTCAAGGTATTGACGGGACCAGATGCTGGTCCAGCACCGGCACTATTGAAAGCTCTTACGCTTATTGAATATCTGCAAAAAAGTTACTATACATTAATTAAAAAAAAAAATATTACATCATTCTCAAAAACACATGTATTTTTAGTACAATTCTATAAATAAGTTAGAGGCAAGTCCAAACACACGTTTGGCATATCTTGACTACAAGCACTTTAATGAAATATGTAATTTTAACTTCTTCACTGACGATTTTTTTCCTTCCAGTGCTAACAAGCATCTACATTTTGAAACCAAACTAAAAAAAGGAATTAATGTGAATCTGATCAAAAGTAAGCAGTATCTAATACAATTTTATTATAGGTCCAAATAAATATTACAGTCAAGGATCGTATTAATTTAAATCGAAGTCCTTTCGCCATACGTAATATTGTGTGTGAGCCAGCCCGAAATAGATATTTATTTTAGAGATTAAACATGAACGTGCACGCTAACTCATCTCCGTACCAGTCTCTTAAAAGTATCATTTAACCACCACTAAAAAGGAAAGGCCAACTCTGGTGACGGAGTTTTTAGGGCAGAGGGTCTTTATCATGGTTAAGCGGTGTAGCGGCGATTTTCTTCTGAGCGTGCTCTTCGAAGCTCGGAAGCGCTTAAAAGTTAATACCTCTGAGCAGGTCACCCATTTTAGTTAATCTGATAAGAGCTAGGTAAGTCACCGCTTTAGATACTTGTAAAATAGTACTTACCTGGTGTAGTGTTCTAGTCCTTCAATGGTGTATTTGTTTATTTGGCCTCGAACCGTGGCGAACTCCATGCCAACGTTCGCGCCACCACTCAGAGAGCCGTCGGCTGAAGCCCACCACCAAACTGTGTAGCCGAGGAGTTCTCCGTTCCAAGATAGTGGTGGTGGAGCCTGGTAGAGGTCGTTAAATCAATAAACTGTTATTCGTCACGATTTAACTGTATTTTTTTCAAATGAAAATAGACAGGTTTTGAAAAATACGTATCTAATAAATTCGTATTTTCTTTTTACCTATATCTGTAGAAATTTTTACATTTTCTGTAGGTAGACCACTGACGAAAATCAATTTCGTTGAATTTTAAAAATTAATATCAAAACTTGCCAGTGATACACCTCAGCTTGCTAGTCTTATATGACAAAAAGTTCAGATTTTTTAAATTAAGAGCATATTATAGGTAAAGCTCAAAAGAGTTGTCCAGGCGGAAACTAAATTCATATAGTTAAGTTATACATGACCTAAATTCTTGGCACACATCATGCCCACGTGACACTGCAAATTGTTGGACTAAAATAATTTTGCTGCCAAGTCGGTTCGATAGAGTTCTGGTGACTGGGTGGCGGGTAGTATATTATGTTATACACTCTGTAGTAGTCGAGTTGCCTGTACAAAATGCTTCTATTAGCTTGAATTGTTAATAGAATTGTTCATTTGCCAGTTTAATTCTATAGACGTGTTCGCTAAATAATTAATTGCAAAGTTCGTATGGAGAGCTTTAATTTTTATTGTTTGTATTTCAATCGCGTTTTAACAGTGAGCCAATTTTGATGAAACTTGAAAGAGGGTATAGGTATATTGTAGACTGGAATAAGTATAAAATTCAGCTCACACGCATGCGAAGCCACAGGCAATTTTAGATTTGCAGGTATGTTCTAACGCATTTGAAATATTTTTTGTGTTCTTTGCAATTCAATTTTCATTGCCACCCCCTGCCTTCCGAAGGACCGCTGTACCTCCTGCAGTGTGTACCTACACAATGTACGTCGGCAGTACCCCGCAGTACCCAGTGTTGATTTATACGTGACGCAGAAGGTGCTGAAAGTGTTACATTTATGTGTGTAGCTGAAAGCCTTTCTTACTTACTTGCCAACTGAGTTCAATAGTAGTAGCTCTAGGTGCGGAAGCCCGAAGACCAAGGGGCGCTCTTGAAGGAGGCTCATGCAGCGTCAACGCTAAGAGTGCACGAGTGTGTGATGACGCAAATTGAGCAGTCACAGTCCTTGCTCGAACTAGGTATGCTGTGGCCGGCTCCAAACCTGATATCGTCGCTCCTTCCATTCTAGAAGAAAATCTGAATCGAAAAAACGTTTACTGTGCTCAGCAAGAAAAGAAGCAAAAACTAAACTTCTAAGTAAATGCTTAGCAAAAACCAGAACAACGTTTAAAGAAAAGGTAAATTAGGATAAAACTTTTTCTAAGTTTATGAAGCAAAAAAACTAAACTTCAAGTAGGTAAATGCTTGGCAAACACCAGGACACCATAATAACATTATTTTAGAAACGGATAACTAGGATGAAACTCACTCTGAGTATAAATCAGTAGGATGAGCTGTGACCGAAACATTATGGGTGTCTGCATCTCTCCAAGAATCAGCGCTAGTTGAATCATGTTTGCGATATTGCACCACATAACCTAGAACTGGGGAGTTTCCATCATATGGCCTTCTCCACTGCAGTCTTACAGATCTGGAAGTCGCTTCTAGTACCCTGAAGTTTGCAGGTGGTTCTGGGGGCTCTGAAAGAAAGACACTTTATGGAACTGATCCAATAATAGGTACAATAAATATACCGATCAATGTAAATACCTTGAACGGCTAAATGTACGAAGTGGTCTGATCTTCCAAAAGGGTTGGATGCTTGACATCTGTAAACTCCTGAGTCTCTTCTATCTGCTCTTTCTATGACCAGTTCACTACGTAAACCTTCTGTACTTCTAGTTTCTGATATGCTCATTCTGTAAATATTTCTTTTGTAAGTATTTTGATTCAAAACAATGTATTTTATGTAATTGCTCACAGTACCTGTAATCGGAATTCGGTAAGCCTCGCCCTGAATGACTCCAAGACGTAGAAAGTGGTGCATCGCCACGGGCAACACAAATAAGTCTTATTGTATCTCCTAACTTTGCTGTAACGTTTGCTGATTGGGCTTCAAACCTGGCCGGTTCTGCAATATCAATAATTAATGAACTCAAATATTTTTTTAATTCATAAAGTAATGAAAATGGAACTCATACCATTTACGTGAATACTGAGAGTTTTCGTGAGAGGAGGTTGAACCCCATTATCAGCTCGACATCTGTATTTTCCAGAATGTTCGGCCCGAGCTGATTCCAGCCTAAGAGATCCGTTGCCTAGAACAATAGGATCTAATACTCCTCCTAGTGATGTCTCTGTGCTTCCTTCAAAACAAAAATAAATACATGTTTAACGTGTGTTTTAACTTCCTTAAGAAATTGATATGGTATGGGGGATCCTGTCGATTTACATAGCTATAAGTATCAATAAGCTTTAAATTCAATAAAAACAATCTTACCAGAGAACTTGGTCCAATAAATCGTGGGAGTAGGATGCCCTCGGGCTTCGCAACTAATTGTCAATGAGCCGTTCATTAATACGGCTGCATCGGAAGGTTCCATTTGCCAATACGGAGGAACTAAAAACACACAAACACCATCCAATCATGGCTCAAACAGTGAATCGGATGAAAACGTAAAGTAAAATAAGAAATACCTTTGATAGCCAACTCAGTAGAAGAATTAGCTTTGCCAGCTGTATTTGTGACAACACAGGTATAAACTCCACTGTGAGCTGCAGTCAGGCTTTTAAAAAGAAGCATACTAAAAAACTCCGCTCCTCGTTCATCGACTTGAAGAGCGCTTGAGATAGGCATTTGATTTTTCAACCATGAGAAGTACACTGGCATATCCCCAGATGTCACAGTGCAGGTTATCTGAGATCGGTCACCAGCCTTCAATCCCGGAGGGAACGATATTGGTGATAATACAGGTGGTGACACTACAGATACTTGCACCTGTAACAAAATTTCTGTGCATTCTGAAAAATGTCTCAGTAAAGTAACGTACATATTTTATTACGTCTCTTGCGACTATTTGGCATCTTGTAAAATTCATAGCTCTCCGGCCTTGCACATTTGTTCACGAATTCTTGCATGGTTTAAAAATAAATGTTTTTAAGAGCAATTTAAAGTTTTGCTTATTCAAGAGGTACAAACCCAGGAGGCACACTTGCAATGTCAAGACGGCAAGATACAATAAAGAGACGGCTGGGGCGAAATTGCAACTACCGTTTCATTTGTACAGGCGTGAAATTGTATACTTTTTGTTCAAACTGGAACAACAAACGCGGGAAAAGTAGGCTAAACACAAACAGGTTTTTGAAATTACCTCACGTTTAGCCAATTCTCCTCCAGGTGTAACGACGGAGCAGGTCCAACCACCCTTGTCGCGGTTGCGGTCAACGTTGGAGATTGTTAGATGTCCATCAATTTGGTGATATCGTGGATCTGCCCCTGCTCCTCCTTCCCATTTTACAGAACTATACAAGAAATCAATTTGTAAAAATAACTAAAGTACATTTACAATTTCCAAGGAGCCAATAAGGGTATCAAATTCTTATTACAAGAAATCGACTTACGAAAAATTAATTCGGGCAAGCTAGCATAAATACAGGCACCCAACATGGCCTTTCCTCTGTAAATATTACAAGACAAACACAATAACAGAAGTTCCCGTATTCTGCGGGAAGGTAATGATAATAACCGACTTGGTCCGATCTTCGTGCCCTGACTGGGAATGCCGCGTCATACATATTGAAGCAGGGCAATGTTGTAAGTGAATTTTTATATTCTTGCTGCTATTGGGTTGTCAAGGCTGTTTTGAATATGGAATTGTAAATGTTGTCAGTGGCGAGCAATTCAACATGTAATAAGGTTCTTGTGTAAAAAAAAAACTCCCTAATATACTATTTTTGTACCTATACTTTACTTCGGTAATATAGGTACTTTCCTTAGACAAGTTGTTCCTGTATCAAAAGCTAAGATCATAAAAAAAAATTTTTAACGGCCTAATAGGTAGTGTTAGTCAAAATGTTACAGCATTGAAAAGTAAATATGGACTTACTCAATAGGGAATCCATAGTAGGGACACCAGATAGTGACTTCCGAACCGGCAACGGCCTTCACAGAACTCATGGCCCGGATGTAGGGTGGGCCTGCGTGAATTACAATAAAAAATAATGGTAACTACTGAATAAGATCAATCAACGCAAATTGGTACAAAAGCGAAAACAAACCCACGCATCGGAATTCCTTAGTACTAAACCTGAACCACAGCTCAATTTGCCCTGGGTCACTTTCTAGCATGCAAAACTGCTTCTATACAAATTTGCGCATTTTCTGATTAGAATAAGCCTCGCGAAAATTATTTTCTAGTAAGCTGACCTTCATAGCAAGCTTACGGATGAAGCTCGCCGGAAGTCTCGTAGTAGGGGTAGCTTTTAGCTGGCCACAGCCGCGAAAATCGCGGGCCTATGCAAATCACGCCATAATATTTACTCGTCAATTATCATATTATGCTAAAATTATTTTCAGGTACAATATTATTTTGTTAGGACCGCTGACTGCGTGCTCTGAATGTCCGAAACAATTGTTTTGTTTAATTTTTATAATCCTTTTTGGAGTAAGTTGATTATTTAAATCAGATTTTATTATTCTTGAAGTAGGTAAGTATGTCCACTGCTCATTGTTAAAAACAATTATTCTCGTTGTATTAATTACATTTATATTTTTAGTGTGTGTATGTCTACATTTTATATTTTTAGTTGTATCGGAGTTTATGAACACCTCGAGCTTATTACATGGATAATATTTTAGCAACATAGCTTGATAATTTTTATACATGTGTCAAAATTATCTCGTATTCAATCGCTCATACAGTACAATGTCGAAAATATCAATTTGCTACTGTTTGTGTAGACATTCGAGCATGTTATGTCCGGCATGAATAAGTTCAACATGTAGCGCACAATCAGAATGGACAATTAGGCTGGGAATATCGACAGCAGGTCTATTGGTTTTTGAATCCTGTGTAATTTTGAGACGTAACCATGACTACATACCTACGCCAAAATTCGCCTCAAATGTTAATTTATAAATTAGTTTTTTTTTGAACCTACAATTGCAGTACATAAAAGCAGCAAACAGCTGTTTCAAACCCACAGTTCAAATAAAATCTTAATTAAAATGAACTATTTAATACAGTAGAACTCTTAAAGCGCACAGTAAGGTCCGAATAGACATAAATATTTCAGCGGCAACATTAGTTCACCATGGCAAGCCGTCGCGCCGTACACACGGTTCTATTTCAAGATCTGATAAATAATGCTTAGACTGTCAGCCTTTACTGCACTATGTGGCGAGGAAGTACAGCTATGTCTGGAGAAAGGATATCTATTTATTTAATTTGTGAAGAGATTTGCGTGTCCATTATGGCACGGTATTTCTCTAATCTATTTGCGCAAACACAACAATTCAGTCTTATTAGAAATACATTGAAAATAATTTCATATAGGTATCCATACCAAGCTAATGAAAGCGTGTTGAAAAGTATTGGTCTCCCCATTACGCCTGTTATAATGATAAAATTCAGTGAAAGGTTCTATCCTCTTTATAGAATGTATCAAATGTGTATTTGGATATGACTCTGACTACCCCCTAAGACATCTTCAAAAGATCTGAAATGCATAAAAGATCTGCGAGAATGTCTTCCGCGCTTTGGGATACAGTCGACCATGTTTTTTTATTTTTTATTGAATGGTCAGTTGTGACGGTGTTGCGTACAATTTTAGATATTCTCATCATTGTATTTTTCTCACCATAAACATTAAGCCTGGCTGCATGCGCGGCGTTCCCATGCGGGTTGGTGGCCCGGCACTCGTACCTCCCGCCGTGCTCCACTCTTGCACTGCTGAGCGATAGTGTTGACAGCACATAGTTCCCGTTGGACGCGAGACCCGACGGCCCGTTCTCTCGGCCTTCACTTATTATTGCCCTGCATAAACATTTGCTTGTATAAAGCTGATTACACGGATCCACCCGCGCCGACCGCGCCGAATTAGAATTGTATACAAAAATGCTGCGTCATAGAATACAGCGCGGTCGCCGAGGGTGTATAGTGCGAGCTTTCAAATAAAAATTCGGCGTGCGGTTCGGTTATAGCGAGGACCTTCCTTGCGAACTGTGAATGCGCGTAGTTTGTGCGAATTAGAATGAATCTCCAGGTACAGAAAGCTATTTCATCGATTTTGAATATAACGAAAACTATTGAATGCTTGCTGCATTGATCGATGCCCTGTTATTACCATGTTATAATTACCTACCCGATGTCACAATTTAGAGAAGAAAAGTCCATTGGATTTAATTTTGTTAAAGGAAACTACTAAATGTATATTATTATATTAATACTCTAAGAAAAGCTCTTATCAATTCCATATCGGAAAGCAGTGACGGTAGTCGGGCTTTTGTTTAAAGTTCAAAACTGCAAATTCAAAAATCGACTCGGAAATCTCTCTAAAAACGATTTTATAGGCCAAATTGACTGACATGACCTACTTACGAATGTACTAAAGTTGTGCTTAGTTGCATCAAGTTTAAGATAGGCTTAAGCGATCGTAAGTTTTAAAGCCATTTAGTTTGTTGGCAGCTATACAAATGCTTAAAACTTTGTCCCGATCTCCATTGCAGGCGATTTGTGGACTGAATTACCTAACAATTTAAAACTAATCTAAGTGTCTCATATTGAATATTGTTTTACATGACTTCAGAATGTTTTATTAGTGCCTTAAAAGTTGTGATGGTGTAAACTAAACAATTAAATTAAGCTGAATAAAGCGCGGGCTTTCTGAGTTTTTTTTGTTTTTTATTCATACTTATGCAAAAAAAATTGAATTTCAGAATACGGTATGGTTTGAAAGAATGCCAATATGCCCCATATGCCAACTCAATTCAAAATATATTTACAGAATGAATGAAATAGAACGTCACTATTGAAAAGCCGCTTTTAAAGCCTAATTGAGCTTATTTAAGTCCATAGACCGCAATGTTTGTTGAGTATTCAAGATAATACCTAATTGACCGCAGCAATCATCAAATTATGTAGTTGGTTTTCATATTTTGTGCATTTTCAATAACTCAATCACTTTCATTGATCTTATAATTTCTGATTTGAAAAAAAAAAAAAAAAAAATCTGATTTGCTTCATAGGTCGGTCGGTAACAAAGTGATTCTCTCCTGAACGCGTCTTAATTGTGTGTGTAGTTGCATATGCACGTTGTCTCTGTGCGCGTAAGCTCGAGCATGCTCCGCACTTACGCACACAGAAACAAATCTACACAATGAAGACCAACCCGCCTTCGTAAGATAAAACAACCTGTACTACGAATTTAGACTCAAGTGGTCTAACAAAGAAATACTTTTACTACTTTGACGCAAGCTATATTTATCGCATGTGAAGTGTACAAAGTAATACATAATATTGTAAAGGGTATCGCTGCGTTGGACAGTGGGCACTGCTAACCATCATCTGGCCATCTGCCAGTGAAGTTCAGTGCTTCTGGGCATAAAAAATATATGCAAAATGTAAGTATTTTTTGTTAAACCCCTAGAAAAATTGTTGATGTCGAGAATTTGAAATGAGTGTCTTGCTAGGACTAGGAATACCTTAATAACCATGATCTTCATCATTCACTACTGATAAGATATCTTGCTCGTGTCATTTGTCTGTGCTACTTCCAAATACAATCTAATAAGCTGAAACGCAACAAAAAGAGCTTCTTTGATGTTTGTTTGATATTTTTTTTGATGTTTACTTATCTTATATAATCCTTTCACCACACTTGTTCTAACTAAATGACATGAAGAAGAACACGATGGTCTCTATGTTGTCAAAGAAAACGAAGGTTGATAATTCAAAACTTACCCATGATGCGAAGGTATCGACTGTCCATCCAGACTCCACCTAAACCTTGGAGGAGGCTCGCCCACAGCGGAACACTTGAGGGCGACCTGGACCCCAGGCTGCACTGCCTGCTCTATGAACGTGTATACTAACTCCGGTCGAGAATCTGCGAAATATTTTATATGTTAACATTTCACACAATTTAGGTTAATTAAATTACGTACGTATTTTTATGTTTATTGTTTCGTGTAAATACTTTGTGTTTGTTATAATAATGTTAAACATCCTCATTTTATGTTCAAAACGATTTAACTTGTCTTTATAATACTACTATTACAAAATTAACCGGTAATAATTCAATTTTAATAATATACAAAAATAGCTACTCGTATGCAGCCATTTATTTTCATAGAAAAAATAACATTTCCAAAGCCTTATTTAAATTGACGGACTTTTGAGACTAAAGCGTGCCGACAGAAGTGAAAACTAAACAAAACTTCAGTAACGGTTCTAAACTTAAAAAAAACGAAAAAATTAAGTGCCAATAAGTAAAAGTAAGTAAGTTCGTATGAGTCAGTGGCAAACTCTGGTGACGGAGTTTTTAGGCCGCCTTAAGGCCTCCGTCATGGCTTAACGATAACTTAAATAGCCGGGACCGACAATTTAACGTGCCCTCCGAAGCATGGAAGCGCTCAGATGAAAATGCCACTGGCGGTCACCCATCCACTTACGGACCGTTTAGAACGTTGCTTAACTTCGACGATCTATCAAGACAGTCTCAGAAGTAGAGCTATAGACACTGTCGGCCACCTTGACGATACTTATGTGAGAGAAAATTAGGAACGAGTTTGTCAATCTTTGCCGAAAATAACTGTCAGAAATGGTGTCGGGGAAGGTCACGTGGCTCGCGACGGGAGTTCGATGGTTTTTTTCCCATCTCAAAAATGCCCAAAGCGTATGAAGAAGTTTACACTTCAAAAAAAGAATCACAGTCACAACCCCCTTTATAAAGCACGATAAACATTATGTTTACCTAATTATGCATTCATTCATTATGGTCGGACCGTAAAAACCTTTATCATTATACATCATTTGCAAGCATATCGAATTGATATCGAAGCATTCATCTATCTCTAAATAGGTTGTTATTCCTTACATTGCTCGTCGAATACTTTCTACGCACTTACATTAACAAGGTAAAAAGTAAAGCGAGCTCAACAAATAAGAGAATAAAACATACTCACCAGAAGAGCGTTTTAAACGTTTTCGTTTGAACGGGCGTACTGTGCCCGTTTCCCTCACTAACGAGCACCGTGTTACTGAAAAAACATAAATGGAAAAAAATATAAGTTCACATAGCTTGCCTTTGGCGTAGTTGACATAATGTTTGTATAATGAGAATGTTTTGCTGAGCTGCATCTGCTGATGTTTATCAAATAAATTCACTTTTATTGTGTACAAACGACCCCAAACACTCAAAATTTGCCGCCGAAAAATGATTTTGACGTTCAAATTTTAGTTTTTTTAATTTGACAGCTGCAAGCAGTTTTCGAAACTTTTTGGTAAGTTGTGGTCCAAACAGTAAAATATGGCAAAACTTTTTGGTTTTATTGTGGCTAGGCTAGACACAATAAAATTTAATGAAGATAAAAAAAAGGTTATATTTGAGTGAGTTTTTTTTTATTCTGCCAGTTGTAGATTTTAGTTGATGCAATCGCAATGGAGGCGAACGTGTTAACAGATAAAACGAAAATAAAAATGTATAGGTATATACCTACTCGTACAAAACAAATAAACGAATCAGATGACATACCCAACAAACCCATGTTGAAAAATTCACTCAGCTTCTTTTTACTATCCGCATTCGTTCAGAAATTTATAACATCGTAAATCGTAAAACTGGGAAAAAGTTTACAGCTTTGTAGAGCTGAATTGCTGGGATAAACCGAAGCACCGATAGCTTTGGCTTATCTGTTCTCATAAACAAAGGGCTACATACAGCGTTACAGGACATTATGTTCGGACTACCCAAACTCATTTTACATTTAGGTTCCCAAAAAGGTTAAAATTGAATTAGAAAAATCTAGAGTAGATTACTACAGCGGTGGAGAAAAAGGCCTAAAGCATTTCGATAATAATTCATTATTTAAATAAAAACATGCTTTATTGTATACAAGTCATGCTGGGAAAATTACGAGAAAATAAGTCTATTCGTTACCTCGCAACGAGCTTAATATCGAACAGAAACTAATAATAATATACTTTTTAAGTTTTTGGGAATATTCTTCTTTTAATATTGTGGTGCCTGTGGAAACTGAACTTTATGTTAGTTTTAAAAGTAGCATCAGTTTTCCCGCTAGAAATTTAATAAAGTTTTGTTGGTTCGTTCAACTTTTATCTATTGTTTTACTTTCATAGCTCCGTTCCTTATCTCATAAATAAACGCTTAAAGCATTTTAACCAAATTTTAACTAAACGATAAACAAAATCTTGTTTTATTACAAGTAGTTTTAAAGTACCTACTTAATAAAATAAATAAATAAGGGTGCTCGCACAGTGCAGCCGAGCCGAACGCGGCGAACTGTCAATTGAATAGAGAAAATGCTGCTGACGTCAGAGGCGAGCCGCATTTTCTGACGTCATCAGCATTTTTTGTATAGAAAAATGACTGCGGCGCGTACGGCGCGGACAGTGTGCGATCAGATTAATGCTAGTCTTTTCACCCAGCATCACCTAGTCCCAAAGTAAGCAGAGCTTGTGTTATGGGTCCTACAATGACTAATATACACGTACCTATACTTTTTTTTGTAAATACATACATATTATACATAGAAACGCCCAGACTCGAGAAAAATATCTGTAGTGTAGATCATACAAACATTTGTCCCGCGGCGGAATCGAAGAAGAAAATGGTAAAATAATTTGATTGAAATTATAAAGGAATTATTAAAACCATAGATGGGCATTTCACACAGAATGCCATCTAGCTCAAACTAAGCCAATCTTATCTCGGTATAACGTGTGGTATAACCTACCTTAATATAATTTTTTGAGGATTAAATAAGCATAAAAACACAAAATAAGTGCCTAATTAAATTGAATTAAAGAAATAATTGTCTCTTCGATGCTACAAGTGCATTTTATTCACAATTAAGCGGTCATTTTAGATCACCTATCAGTGCGGAAATCAAAGCAGAGGAATCCGCTCAACTATGTTTATAATTGCAAAATATTTAGTTTGGCGTTGATCATTGAGCATTTGATACGTTGGTGCTGGTGATCAAGGATTGTTTTGTTTTTTCTAATTTTCATTCGTTATTTGATTATCAAAATTATTGGCAAGAAATAATTTATTTGTTTTCCTAGGGCTTGGGGCATAACGGAGACATGGCTACAGGTTAGGGGTGGCAATCAACGGATTTTTTTAAATTACAATGCTTCTTCTTTTAGAAAAGCAAGATCTTAGGTATGGTTGTGCCTACAATAATAATACTAGAATCGAAGAAAAAACAACTCCTATTTAAATTCTACCTTAGGTTGCGTCGGTTGTCGGTAATGTGGTCGTTTGCCTGTGTCGGCGAGGATGACAACAATCTGGAAGAAACTCACATCTCATAGTGTTTTTCCGTAAATAACACTATTTACCCCACATGACCCGTTTTGAGTAGAGGTACCCCATACCACCACCTACCCCGGGGAAGACGGGGTTTTGTTAAGGGTTCAGTTATTATAAAAAAATACCCGAATTGTTTATTTTACTTCACCAAATTATAATCCAAATCTTTCGTTAGTAAGTAAACGAAGACTTAATACCTTTTTCGTTTTGTAAATAATCAACATTTTGATAATTTATTGCTGTTTTCCCTTAACGACCCGTTATGCCCCCATTTTCCCTATAAGTTAATAAAAGGGTGTTAAAAGAATACCCATTCAATCATATAAAAGGATCAGCTTAACATAGTCAGCATGGGGACTTTTTAACTTGAGGTTCCATCAAAGCTTCAGCAAAAATAGGTTATTCACAAAGCGAGCTAGTATTGGCATACGAAAAAACCTAAAAACCAACTACCCCACTCCCCCTTTCCCCCCCTCTCCAGAGCCACCCTAGCAAAGATGGATGCCAACGCGCGAATATCCGGCGAACTATTCCAATTTCAAAAGTTTCCATTTGGTGAAGCAACCACACTTGGACCAAAATGAAGTCCAAAAATGCTCAGAGCATAAACGTGAAGAGTGACCGGTTGCACAAAAAATAAGATTATGAAAGTTTTAATTCAGTAAATACCACTGTAACTTTAATTCGTTTTATTTATGAGCGTTTAAGTCTACTTGCTACAGATTTAACAGGGTTTAACAGAACATTTTATGTATTTGTTTCGAGATGATATAAGTGTTAAAACATTATGAAAAAACGATGATAATACCTACTAAACGGAGAACTTTTCTAACAATTTTATTTCTAATCTATATTCAAACTATTTCTAACCCAAAATGTTACCTCCAAAACGATCTCACTGCATAATAAAACGCTAGGAATTCCGTCCCAAAGACATAAGTTAGCAACCAAACATTACTATGCGTAAAACTGTCTGTGCATAAAAAAACTACGATCCAATAGGCCGTTGTAGGTCGCCAAATGGAAGCTCCACGCGACGAAGCTATCACGAATGGACAAGATAGCTTTGGTAGGAGAAAACCTGAGTTAAAATTGCTTGATATTATATAAAAAAAATATAGTGTAAGTAACGTCGAAAAGTGGTTATTTTTCGTTGCTCTTAAAATAAGCAAAGTTTTGCATATGTTTATATAAAAACGCTTACATCGGAGTTTCCGTAAACGCGCTAAATAAATAAATTCACTAGAAAGTTCTGATAAGCATTTCTAACCCGCTACCCCAATTCTACGACTACCTATTGTTGGTATTAGAATCACATCACAATTTTGTACTAGCTACGGGCTATTTGTATCATCGATCAGCTCTTTGGCTATTGTACAGTTCTCTGTGTAAACATTAGCGAATTATCCAGCAGACTAAATTGAGCGCGCAAAGTGCAATCATGCTAAATTAAACAAAGCTACCTTTAGTGTGTACGTAGCTTAAAGTTGTAAAAAATACTACACATGCCCACACAACAATTAAAAGAATTGTAATGCCCTCAAAGTTTTAAAGACTAGAAAATACCAAAGTTTCTGTTATTGGTGCTGATAATTATCAGCACCAATAACATAAACTTTTATCCAATGAAACTGATGAGTTTAGTGCGCGTCTGAGAAAAACTATTTTTTTATGCTGTATGGGCCAACTCGAGTGAAAAAACGTTATTTTTTTTGTTAGCCTAGTTAAGTTAGTAAACAACAGAATTGCTATCATTATTGCACCTAAATAAACTATCATCATCACCGTTCTGTTTTAGAAATGGGCTCTGAGTGGTTTATTTTCGACCTTTCTTCTTTTAGCGGACACTGAAGGCTTTAATTAGAAATGCTCGAAAAGTTTACGCTGACTGGCTGACGGCGCCATTCAGGGTGCTTTCAGTGCTAACAGGCCGGCTAGGTTACCTAGAACTAGTGGTGCTATTACAGAAAAAAATTCTTTGAACCTATATTAAAATATATTTTTCGCAATCAACTCAAAATTAGTTCCCACAATATAGATAGCCAAAGGTGAGTGCTGCATATACTCGTATAAGTAAAAAACTCTTATAAACCTATCAAAAGCATATTTTGGTGAATAGGCTTAACACATCTACAAATCATCGTAAAATATTTATGAGAATTGGTTCGCTGAAGACCATAACAAACTCATTTCAGCTCACAAGCATTGGGTACCTGGATAATATATATTTTATAGAGAAATAATATCGGCACACAATATATTGAATACTCGTAAAACGTTTGTTCGGAAAAACAAAGTTCATAATAATAATAGGCAGGCAAATAAACAGAGAATAGTGATTTTCGTGTATGAGTGAGTATCCAATAACATATTTATTTTATATGCTGATTAGATGATAAAAAATTGTTCAATTTTTTTTTACTTCCGGTATTTTCTAATCAGAACTGTTGTTGAGTTTTGAAACCGTAAAGATGATCGTTATTTGTTACTAAATTAAATAAACAATTAATTTTATAGTAAAAAGGTGAGCCAACAACGAGGCTGGTAGCAAAAAGTAACATGTTACAAATAAACAAGGTTTGGCAAGAATGAGGGGGCTTGTGCACCTCGTAATAAAGGAGTGTATCGTTTCTTCCAGTTTCTCTTACAGAGGTAAAACGACTGTCGGCTTATGTGATAAGAATAAACTAATACGAAATTTTCGCACCAATTTCTCGTGAGCCCCGGTTAGACCTTATTTTTCTCTCTGAGTGAGTGCGGAATTTATGAGAGACCCCAAAGCAATAAAATACCTTCCGAGAAAATGAAGGAGCAAATCGCAATATATTTGTTTCTTGGTGGCTGGAGGGAAACCATTTTAGCCATCTGCGGGTGGAAATGTACTTTATGGGAATGTACTAAGTCTTATGAAATCCATTCATTATTTTATGGCATGGAAAATGGACTGTTCTGTTCTTTACCTTTTTTGTTCAGTGAATTGTAGCTGGAACCATTCGAATACCAATGGGTGGTTACTGAAACGCACCTAAAACGTACCTACCTACATAAAGTATTGTTTAACATTGAATAAGTAAGTGTTTAACATTGAATTTTGCAAATTCTTGCAACAAGTCACGCGATAGGCACTAACAGAGTGCGATGCTTTCTACTTAAAGCCTCGGTAAGCTTTCAGAATGAATGTTTTATTGCCTGTGATGAATGGGGGTATGCTGTCTATCTAAGAAATGATAAATTATTTACCTTCGCTAAGCCTTGGACTGTTTATTTATTTATTGTGCGGAATCATATAATGGTTCCTTCTTACAAAATGTCATAAATAATATAACATACCCAGAATACACACTGATAAACAGAATAAGAAATAATGTGGACATTTTATTTTAGGTTTACTTTTATTTTAACGCAGTGATAAAGTTAGTTTCATAGAACCAGCTACACCTTTACAAAAAAAAGTACTAAACATGATAAAGACACCAAGAATCTCCATCAATAAATATAACCATCAACATGATCAAATAAGAAAACAAAGTCCAGAAACTAAACCAAAACATCGTTATCCAAGTTCCCCGGCATCATTTGCGGGCCGCAATGAATCCGACCTCGCCACTCGGAGTCCCGCCTGATAACCTTTATAGGTATTTATAACCGTCTTATTACACCAGGGTAAGGGCGCTTTCACTAGATACTCAGATTGCATTAGACTATACCGTAATATTTCCTTTTCTTCAGAATAAGACCATTGGTAAATTTTTTGGCAAGCATTTCACACACGCGACAAAATGTTTTGAGCTGAATCAGTATATCTAAAGGCTTTACGGAATTCACTATTTGAATTTTCTGGTTTTCGTTTTTCTGCTTTTAGTATCGGAATATTTCAACTAAAAATTACTTATTTATTTTATAGCCAGCTGAATGTAATGTGTGTAGCTTCCATAAATTTACTTGAAGTGAAATAAGCAAACATAAACGTGAGTGAACACAAACATCAGCTACAGCGTAGAGGCTCTACGACGTAGTCTTAAGCTACGACGGTTATAATTTAGGGCAAAATATCGAATGTAAAATTAATTTATTTACAGAATGTAAAATATATGAAAACCATATTTCTATGTGTTTACTTACCACCGTTTTTCCTGTAGATTTCGATACGTAGATCCCTTGAGACATAACACACAATTTTCGGGGTTCTTTTGTTTCCTCTCTTGGTGTGGTTCGGTCTATAATAAAAAAAAATTAATTAGGTACTTACTTTAAAGAAAAGAATCAGTTTCACATAGAAATAAATTAATTGAAACTGAATAATCTGAAAATCTCACGAATTCAATAGACACTTTACTATTCAAATTCGAGTGTCTACTACTATTGAATTCAATCACATACGGCAACAAATTGACACATTTTTTGCATGAATGCGACAAAGCAAAAAAAATCGTTCAATTTATTAATTGGCACAAATGAAAAGGCCGTAATTCAGGCTTTTTGTTTGATGTAAAGCCTCACAGCGGGACAAGAGCTACCAATTACGCTCCGCGGGGACTGTATAACGAACTGGAATCATTTTCCTCCAACTCTTCTTTTATTCGGAACCTTTGCTAATTGCTTACATATTCTCGACCTCTGTAGCGCAGTGGGCGAAGGCCCGCCTGCGACGCAAGAGGTTGCGGGTTCGATCCCCGCGGCGGGACCAATGTTTGTATGATCTACAAATATTTGTCTCGGGTCTGGGTGTTTCTATGTATAATATGTATGTATTTACAAACAAAAAGTATATAAGTAGTATATCAGTCATCTAGTACCCATAACACAAGCTCTGCTTACTTTGGGGCTAGATGATGCTGTGTGAAAAAAATTCCAGCATTATTTATTTATTTATTTATTTTATTTATTTATTCTATGTATGGCACCTTCTTGTATGTACATAAGGAACACGCAAGTTTTTGTAAGAAAATATTCGATGTTTTTCCGAATCTCAAAATATTATGCGTATACATTGGATTCAAATTAGTTCATAGAATAATAATAATAATATATTTATTTATTTTCTCTCACTACAAAATTACAAATAAATACACAATAAATAATCTCAAAAATAAATACATTAATAATCCAAAAAGTTTGTAGATAATATAATAACAACGATAATATAATGACATTAGTTTTATGCATGAACATTCTTAAAGTTTTATTTTGGCCTAGTATTTTGACATTTATACCTACATATTACAATTTTTTTTCAATATTAAGTATTCAAAAATGTAATTAGATTATTATTATTCTTTGTATAAGTTGGTAACATTTTGCATGCTGTTAGGCTAAACAAGGCTGTGCATATAATTTCCTCAGACATCTGTTTTATTGTTAACCCTTGTTTTGCAAAATAAATTAATTTGAATTTGAATTTGAATTTGAATAAACCTGTTTGGTGAGAGGAGAGATTGTTGGTGCCTGAAATAGGTATAGAAAAAACCTGTGCTACAAGTCACCGGTGCCCTACTCAACTGATTTATAATACATAGGAAAAAACCTAAACAAAAACTATATATTGAGGGAGATATCTTAAAAAATATAGGCAGTCAAATGAAAACTAATTTAATAAGAGTGCGACTTGACTACTGACGCAGCGTCAGTGACGCTACTACAGTCGTATCGTCAAACAGCGTTATCTGAGATTCGATTTCTTTTCTATTTCTATTTGTAATATGGCTAGGCCAGGGAGCTGATTTGTTTACAATTTTGTACCTAAATGCGCGGCTAACCCTTAAAGCTAATTCTACCATGTTATATTTGCGTTCATTCGCGTTTAGTTTTAAAACTGAATTCTTCTATATTCAATAATAAACTCCAGAATTTTATTCGGGTTCTCTTGCCAATATTTAGATGAAACATAAACATTTGAGTTCTTTTAATTATTTTTTAACGGCATGAAATGGCCGAATGAACCAGATAAAATTTATATCGTCAGTGACCTGTAATCGATTTCGCTAGGGACGCTGCGAAATTAAATTCCAATTCCATCGGGCGATACAAGAGTAATAAAATAGTTTCACAGCGTATCTCGACAATATAACATAGATATATACTATACAGGACCTACACGGTATGACATACATATTCGTATGTGTGTTTTGTCTTGTAGTTGGACTACATACAAAAAATAATTTATTTTGTGACAGACTGAAATGTCGAATTGAACAAATTTATTATCACTATTTTCATCATTTCTTGATACTTTACTACTGCTATTTTAATACTAAAGGGGTAGTTAGAGGCACATCAATCCATACGAACTATTGATACATTTAGGTACATAGGTAAACACATTTTTTATCATCATCAATTCAGTTGAGCTGAGTTGCAAAAACCGTTGTCGCATGCACAATTTTTTTTACGAAAAACTATTCTATTCAATTTCAATTTATTCATATAAACATACTACATAAATATTACAATTATTATAAATTAATTTACCACAAACCCCGCACTAGGCTAAGCCTGTATTGCGGTAGTTCGAGTGTAATTTTTGTGGAAATCTAAGAAGTATGCAGTGCAGTTTGCACAGCTTGAGGTCACTTCGTATTATATAAACAGAGACTATTAATTCCTTTTAATACAAGCGTTTTATATCCGAATAAAAATTGATCAATCAATATTATTGTTGGCGTGAAGAGGGTCAACAGGAACGGAATAGTTGAAGTGGAACAAACTCCTCGTGGCATTTACTAGAATAGCATGGGTGAGCATTTTCAGCTAGCCACTACAGCCCCTGTACCGGACAGGCAAAACAATTTGAATTTAGAGTGCCTGATTGTCCCTTACCCCAATTCTTGAACATTCTTTAAATTAAGTTTTGATCGTCTATTCGCATGATATTATTTTCAAACACAAAGAATATTAGTTCTCGTTTTCAATAGAAAAAAAAACAACCTTATAAATCTGTACATGTTATGATTTATACAGCGCCATAAGGCTTCCTATGTCTACACTCCACGGAACGCTGCGCTGTAGTGCCTGGGACATTGTTTGAGGTAGATGATTTATACAGCGTCATGAGGCAACCTATGCCTACACTCAACAAGACGCTGTAGTGCCTGCTACATTGTTTGAAGTAGAATAGGCAATAAAAAAATGTATAATGTGTGCCACCAGTTTAAAGTGATGATAAGTACTTACAATTCTTTCGAAAACATCAAACAGAAAAGCAACATTTTAAAACTTCTTAAACAACTGAAACTCGATACAAAGATTAATATTCTTGTTTGCTGAATGTTGCCGTGGTATACCTGAACTAAGCCAATTTCTTACACCGAATCTTTTGAACCATTTCAGCATAAAAAAGAAACAAAAATCGCTTCTAAGTACTACCACCCATTGTACAATATTTCTTTAGGTTTATTAGTTCTTACGTTTGTGTGTTCATTAAAGAGATTTTCATTCACTCGAGCATTCACACAGGCTAAAAATTTAAATTATAATATTAATGCTCGTAAACTTCATACGCATTTACCAAGTTTGAAGGCAAAACAAAGGCCAAGCGCTTTTCTTATAATAAAAGTTTTATTATGCTTTTACTTGGTCGGAAATGAAAATTAAATATGAAATAGAAAAGTTTGCTCATACCAAAAGACCAAATTTAAATCACCTTATATAGAAATATATACTTACTGGTTGTAAAGACTGCTCTGGAAACTCAAATAGGAGCTTATTTGTTTATTATTTATTGCATCAAGAAAAACATATAAAACTTAATGGCAAGCTTTGTAAACCGTGTCTTTGACAATTGAAAATTTTAAATATACAAACACAATGGATATCAACAAATACAACAGATCTAAGTATTATTGATATTATATTCAATATAAAACCCTTGAAATATGATAAAAATAATAAAATAAAATAATGTGTAAGACGCTTTTTTGCAACTTTAATGTAGTCTATTACTCAAACATAAGCTCTACGTATGTAAGCCTTGTAATGTTATTTTGCTCAAAGGCTCTCGAGACCGTTCCAAATCATATGTAATGGAAAGAAACCATTGCGGCTAGCATAAAATTTTAGGTGAAGCTTATTGCGAATACACTAAACTCAAAGTTTTACATCATAGTACTGTGTAGAAGTTTACGAATAAACCTCGAAAGTCTACCGAGGCAAAAAGGAAACCGAGTGAACAGTTCAGAAACTTGCAAACTACGGTAATTTGCAACACCTGCTAAAGTTATGGCGGTATAGATAAACGGGGCGAGACGCGAAAATTAGAGTAAGAAGTGGGTCAAAGTCGAGCGGGGTCGTCGGCCGTGCCAACCTCGAGCGTCAAATAATTACGTAACGAGGATGTCGCGACGATACAACCAGCTACACCGCATTATCAACTCTAATACGTCGTGACATAGCGTTCAAAATCGTCCAACATTGGCCAAGAAACTTGATAAATATGACGTTATAACTGTCTGGAGTTTTCCCGAGAAAACGCAAGCAAAGTTGGAGCGGAAGGATAAAGTTTATCCTGTCGCAAACAAATGTCAGTCGGTCTCTGGTTTTATGTACTGGAAAGAGTAAAATATTATATTCATTTTCGGTAGATGCTCAAGTCGAGATTAACTTACTTTTGGTTTGAATTAATGAGGTCGCATTTCAGGAAACTTTCACAGTTGGGTCTGCGTCTCGCGAGTTCTGTAAAAAAAGTTTTTTTATTAAACACTCATGGTTGGGTTCACTTGAAAGAAACTTAGAGCATGATTATTAGACTTGAAAATGTTGCTAATGGACAATAATAGTAGATTGTTACACAAGGGACGTAAGTAAGCTATTACAGAACAAGATCCAATTTGGCGCCAGTGCGAGCGCAGCTCGCATAGGGCGCTAATGGATCGCGTGCACCCGAGATATTTAGTCACACGAGCGAGCGCAGCGAGCGAGGGTGAATATAGTTCGAGGGTGTAATAGCTACTTGCAACCGAGGTAAGCATTCTACTTTATATCATTCTTGCGAGGTAAATAAAACATTGGTAATGCAAAATGAAATAAATCACTTTACGAACAAACTTCACAAACTTTCAGATCAAATGAAATGCCGCCATTTCCATTTTTTTTTTCGTAAATAGTTTTCCATTTTTTTTTACGGCTCTGAGTTCCAAGGAGTTTTGCATAGTTTGAAATGTATGGAAATTAAATGCCGCCATGTTCAGTGTTTTTTTATCAGTAAAAACTTTTCTTACCATTTTATAAGAAAAGAGATTGTTTACCAAGGAGTTTTGCATAGCTTGAACTGTAATGTGAACATTACAATTCAAGCATAGTGCGACGTAATGTTGCCTTGAATTGCAAACACCAATTTACAAGGAGACTTTCCACCATAGTAATCCCTAGTTACTGAGCAAGTATGATATAAAAGAGTATTGTTGCATTACTAATGTGATTAATGCCATCAATATCGTGCGTAGATTGGATTGTAAACCAATCACGGGTTTCAGCAACCGTCTAATTCATTTGATACATGATCGACATTCAATTAGATTAATGCAATTCCACCTGATCATCCTATAAACTTGTTAACGTTGCATGAATATTTAAGATTGCATATAGAAACGTACAGTTTATAATTATTTTGTAATTTTTATAGTGTTAATCCACACTTGGGATTTCATTAAGAAATGAAAAGTCTTATCAAAATTTTCGATTCCGACGGGATTCGGACCCGCGACGATCAGACGATCCTCCTAAAGCCGGAGTGCCTTTAACCGCTTGGCCACGGAACCCTGACGTCAGACTTCGAAATTCTTGATAAACTCATATTTATCGGTTAAGCACCGGGTTCGAATCCCGTTGGAATCGAACATTTCGATAAGACTTTTCATTTCTTAATGAAACGCAGAGTTTGTTTTATAGGTAAAAATTATGTAGAGAAACAATCTAATCTAATCCAAACTAAGGTAAAGTGGATCTTATATGATTGTATGTTTATGCAACAAAAATGTTCTAGTACGTTCTCACTAATGCAAGTTTCTATAATTCCAAGAATCACTCGCAGCTAATGCCGCTAATAAGCGCGATGTAATGTCCAAAATCGCGCTAATATTATGTGTATGTATGATCACATAATTGAATTGAATGAGCACTTCCGTACGGGGCGGCAGATTCCATTTATATTTTCGGGCGTGCGCAATAAAATCAATACTGTGAACTTTCCAAGAGTACAGTGACCCAGTCAGCCGCTCCATCTGAATAAGGCCACAAAATATTGCACAAAAATTTGTATCGTTAATTTAAAGTAGTTAAGCACAAGTTTCTGTTTGCGCCAAATATGATGAGGCTGTCACCGATATCAACTGACCATTTTAATACATGCTTATGCATCAAGCTGCATACATTTTGAAAATGACGGTGAATAAGAATGGGGTAAATTCATAGTGTCAATATACATATATGTATACCTCACAATTTACTGTGATAGTAGGTACAATGTCATATGATAGAGCCAACCGTCATTGCATTTTCACCAGTAACAAAATACACTCATGAGCAATCAATTGGGGTCAGTCAAAGACACCCATAAATCTCGAAAACTAAGAATGCTAGCTTAATGAAATAAATCGTGTTTAATAGACAATTAAATATTCCTTAAATTAAGTTATTAAAACTTCCTAGTTAATGTAAAGTCAAGTCATAAAAAAATCAAATTCAAAAAAAGGCAACTTTCGAAGATGGAATTACGAAATTACTGCATTTGATTTTGCTTGTGTTTCTTAAAATTCAATAAATTCATAATGTTGTTAAAAAATTACATGTTTCCTGTTTTTGTTTTAAGTCGAGATGAGCAGTTTTTTCTTTATGTAACTTTTAGTAAATAAAATGTAGTGACACATACATTTTATTACTTTCATTTAAGGGGTATTAAAATTGTCTATTAAACACAATTTATTTTATTAAGCTAGCATTCTTAGTTTTCTAGATTTATGGGTGTCTTTGACTGACCCCAATTTAGTGCTCATGAGTGTATCACCAAATACATTTTATTTGGTGAGCTTGAGTTACTGAACTAAGAGTATTTAACAAGCTAGTTCATAACTTCATATTGCTTTATAATAATAAAATTGTGCGTCTGGTATTTGAAATCGTTTTCCCAAACCAATCCAAACTATAACGACCAAAGGAGGATAACTTTGTATCTTAAACGCAAGCCTTGGATTTAGAATAGATCGACTAAAAGCGTGCTAAAAGACAGTTACGTTTGAAACGTATGCCCCGCGTATAAATAGGCTCTCAAATAACGTGAGCAGACTCCACCGCGAAAGCCTAGCACTTGAAAAGCGATAAAAATCCATTTTGAATGCGCATATTTTCCTGCGAGTCCCGGGCGAGACAAAGGCCTGTGAAATTACAGTCTTGCTTTTAAATGCGAGAATGAATCGCAATGTCTCATCCCCTCAAAGCTTTGCGAGCCGTTGTGGGGCGGTTGTGTTGTTCTTGAATACATAAAGCGAGTGCCCGCATCTATTGCCAGACATATAATGAGACGAATATTCAGACCGACAAAATGACCATTGAGTACTAATTCAAGATTTTTGTTTATAAAATAAATAAATATTCTTTTGGATCAGCTTAGCAAGTAAATTTTAAATTAAATTATTCAGAAACAAAGTCTCTGAGATTAATTTTGTACATGTTTTAGCAACTAAAACTTGCATGGTACATGTACCTACTCGAGTTCAACCAAACATGGTTTTCTTGGCCAATTAAGTACTAAAAAATTATTACAACAATAGTTATTCGAGCGCGAGCTATTCTTACAACAATACTGACCAAGCTAGCGGCACATTACTTGTCCCGAGAGATCGAAATAGCTCGGCAGATTTAGACTATAAAAGCAGATATAGAATACACGACCATCACCCGCTTAAAAGTCCATTACCCAGTAAACTCACAAATTTGCGCCGAGAACGGACCGGCCAGCCAGAGCAGACAAAAATTAAAAATGCATAGCTCTCGCTTTGAATGTCGGCATCTTTTCATTTGTAGGATGCATTGCCGCAAGACAAAACCTCCGGGAATTACACTCTTGTACCTCAAATACGAGCCGCGCAGCGCAATATCTCTCCCTTTGAAAACTAGGAAACTCATAAACGGACTAAACAGGACTGCTTACATTTACAGAGCGTGTCCAAATTGTGTGTACATTTTTGTTAATTAACCACTGCGTTGATTGCGTGAACTTTATAATTATAATGCAATAAGGACGAGAAAATGGAGACTTTGTCGTTCATTTCGACATTCGACTTGACTGTCGATTGATTTTATGTCGAACACAGTGTTTGACATAACAGCAGATATAAAAAGTGGAATAAAATGCAACTAACTAACCAAGATATTAAAACAGTATTTTCGATTTCAACTGATTTCTCGTCAAAATTCATAGACAAACAATATGTCCAGTTTCATATTAATCATTGCTTTTTCACCACTAATTGTTCGTGCCAGTTGTATCGTGTCGAGTAACTAATGATAACGGCAGCCTCGCTGCGACGAAAACAATGAAAAACGAAACCGCTCTCTGTTTTCTCATTTGTTCTGTGACCGAGACAGTAAGCAATGGAGACAAAGTAGGGCGAAATTGCGAGCATGTCGACAATGCGCAGTGGGCCTGGCCAGCTCGAGGTCCCTCTATTGTACTTAATGTCGTACAAACAAGATGTTTTATGAACCCACATTAGGAAGCAATGGATTGAATTAGGTTCGTAATTTCCTTTGTAGACCAAGTTAAATTAGGGGTTGATTATACGTCTCGATTTCGTTCCTCACAATCAGCATTTTAGCAAATGTTTATAAAGAAATGGTAACACAATATTGTTGTTTATGGGAACTGGGAAAAAATTGTATAAAATATGAGAGAAATGAAATAAAAAATTTCCAAAATCTCACGTCTGCAACTTCTGCTATAAAAGAGGAGTTCAGGTTGAAGATAAACAATAAATCAATGTTTCCACTTTAAAAGAACTTTTCCCGGGAATTAAGCTGAAGAAACAATGTTGTTATAAGTTGCGCTGGCAGGCGAGATTATGATATAACGATATTTTAGCAAAGTTGTATTGCTACTTACCTATATGATGAAAGGTTCTTAGCGGTGAGTTCTTAGTGGTGCTTGTATTGTTTCTGTGAACAACATGGTCATGAACTTTAATCTTCATATTTGTTACCTAATTAGATTAGAGAACTTACTTTTAAATATCGTACCGATTTTTATTTTCCTCGAAATTTAGTAGAGTTTTCTCGTAATATAAGCAGTGCATGTAAACTTTCTTATGCTCGCGAAGCGTAGGCCAAACACCGAAAACTTCTTTGTTGGCAGAACCTGTGTGGAATAAGTTCAATATTAGGCAAAATTGTGGGGGATAATTCAACCGACCGAGCAACCTTGAACAGATGGCAACTTTAATATAAAGGATGGAAGATTTTTTTGGAAGTTTTCATTCCGGATACGGAACGCACGTATTTTTGTTTCATTATTTATTTATTTAGAAGATATTTTATTTTAACAGTTTTACAAAAAATTACAACAGCTACGTACAAGAACATTTAATTATCATCATTTTTACGAAACTTATATCATCAGAATCACGTTTGAGACCCAATTCGAATTTCCCTTTTTTCCTAAATACTCAAATAAAGTAATCGAACTCGATAAGAAATTCAGTGCTTCAATATCTTACCGTGACCAAAATAACTCTAATAAGTGGTCTTGGCTACCGTCTTATCGGATTTTCTTCTTACGAGTCCGGAGGTCGGCTAAGTGCAAGGTCGGTTGTACTAAATATTATATGAAGTCGAAAGCCTTCTTACTTTTTCAGTACCTAATAATGTCAAAACCAAAGGTTTTCAATCATTATATATATATATATATATATATATATTTTATGTACACAAGATTTGCAATAAAATTGCTTGAAATATGCTTAATCAATTCCATTCAGTTTGTTTTGCTTTCAATCATTTATTTATGATTATATTCATTCAATTTTCGACATTCATCTATCTGGTCTCATTCCGGTTTAATTTGATCGATTATTCAAATGTCTATCCTATATTTTGTGAAAATTTCGCGGTTATTTCTGGACGACGAAGGTTTCTTTGGCCTATTTTGATCATGACACTTTGCTTTCCAATATACGAGCATATAGACGTTTTTGTTGCACCCTCGTCACACTGTCAGCTTTATCATAACTTCTATATCATAAACTGCTTTGTGGCATTTTTGTGACAACGTATGATTTTATTTTTGTTTACCACGTGTATTAGGTACCTTGGTAAATAAATGTCTGACCCAAACACGGTGCTATTATAACTCAATGGACCCAAAAAAATAGGTCCTAAAGAGATTAAATTAACATACCTACTCACAGCTTTCTTATTTTGCAAATTTAGATCGTACAGTAAACCAATAAATATAGTAAACTTCATTTAAGTATTTAAAATTAAAATTTGATACATAAGTACATAAATAATTCAGGCTGTTTGCAATGAAATGATAGGCCGTAAACAACTAATTGTAAAGTCCAATGGCACAGAATAATCTGCGTAATCGTTTTCAATTTAATACGTTTCAGTTGCAATTAAATTTGGTGGGAATCGAATGGAACGGCTCTGCTTGCTACCAAGTGCTCGTCAAATAGTCGGTTCCAATTTATTCCGTCGCACGTAGGGCTGTTCTTGGGAAATCCGGTACAATCCGATAATATTAAAGAGGGTTCAATCACGTCACGTTGTCAACAAATAGGGCAAATAATTTAAAATCTTAACAACGGAAGTCCTTTTACGAGCTAAACTGTTAATTAACTTAAAAATGTCATAATTATTTTCAAACAATGACACGAAATTCATTTGAGCTCAAATTCATTTCGTGTTGGTACAAAAGTAGGTATATAAAATAATGTCTCATTAAAAAGCCGGAAAAAGAATTGTAGCCGGCCATCGAACCTCTCTATTTTCCCATAATGAGATACGTTTCGCAACGAATACGCTCTTTAATTTTCATGTTGCGGCGGTAACGGCTTTCTAGTGCCCACTTTAAACGATTTTCACGAACAAATCACTATTTTTTGTGGAAAATTACTTTTTCAATGTTTCCCTCGTTTTATTCAAGAGTCTATTAAGTTACGAAACCTACTTTGGCATAAACAGTTACGGATTTTCAATTTTTCATGCAATTTTTATTCTTATTATAATATTTTGAGTCGCCTTAACTCGTTAAAATTGCATCGTGTAAATGCACCATAGTGCATTTACACGATGCAATTTCAACCCATACGATATCGTATCGCCGACGAGCTTACGAAAAATCGTATCGTGTATGTAACAACTATACTTGCTTGACAATGATGCTTGCCGATATAATGCGAATAGTTTTTTTAGGATGAGAAATCATCAGAAATCAGGGACCTCAAAGTAAAATGTTGCAGATTTACCTGCACGAACCAAATATAATATACAGGTCTGTCTGATATTTTATGCAGCTATGTTAATATTAATATACAGATATTAATATTAACATAGGTTTATTTTAAAAGGTGTGACCTTTTCCAAGAATTGATACCTAACTTACGATAATATCCCATTCTTCTCACACATAAAAATCAGAAAATCTCAACCTCCATCCTCTATTTCAATTTATCCACACAAACAGCTACACAACTGTAGGTACACGAAAACATATTACCACATTTCATGTGAAGTATCGACAATGTGGATGGCATTTTTCGCAGGAATGGCATTTATTTCGGGGATACAAAGGCGAATATATATCAAAAGTGCTCACCTACTGCGAACTCGTAGAGTTTCATACCATGCACGCCCGCGCGCCGACATCTGCGAAATAAAAGTCTGGATTGCTTCAAGAAAACCTGGCAAAGGTGTTCTGTGACCATCGCGTGGCCAGTGGCCATCACTCAGTTATTGCCTGCCTGCATTCTCAATAAACAACTTTTAACATAAATAACTCGAAATCTACAAAATTCATCATCATAATCTTCTTGCCCTTATCCCTCTCTCTTTTTTTTTAAATCTACAAAATTGTTGGGGTATATTCAAAATCTCTTTAACGTCGGAGGATTTTTTTTACTTACGACTTTTTGTGTGTCATTATTTTAACTTTTGCAAGTAAAATATAAGAATTTTTCCTGAAATAAAAATTGCTTATTATGTACCTAACTTATTTGAAACCTACAAATTGAGATAGGCAGTGCTTCCGTTTTGACTTTTAGGTGCTGTTTTGACTCCCCTTACCTAGTTCTTGAGCATTTTAGTTCAAGTAAACTCCGTCTGGCGCCACCTGTCGATTGCATCGAGCGAGTCGCTCGGGAATATTGTTCAGTTTAGTCTCAATCACCATGCAGCGCTTACTTAGGTTTCAAATAAGTTAGGTACATAATAAGCAATTTTTATTTCAGGAAAAATTCTTATATTATGTAGCCTGTAACTTATTTGAAACCTACAAATTGAGACCTGTTTATTCTCGCATGGTGGCGTTAAACTAGGTGTATAAAAATATAAAGCCAACTGTGACTTCAAGAAATAATTTATTTCCAACAAAGGTAAACATTGTAAGTATAACATTAATTAAATACCCTCAATCAATTTAATAAACCTTAGCATACAATCATCGAGATAAGCATAGAATACATCAAAGATAACCATTATAGGTAGTATAAGTATTTTCTTATCTTTTAATCAATGTTCTATATGTATAAACTAGGCTAAATTTTAATCTAAGTAAATCATGTTTATTTATTTACAGATTCTCATTACAAAGGTGTAAAATTATTAACAAGGGACGGTGTGTTAGAAAAGATACATGATTTTACCGGACGCTTGTAAAAGCGAATAAGTGTGTTGGAAGATGTCCAGTTTCCACGAGCTAAGATATCTTCTAGAGGCATTTCATTTACCCAATTCAATGATGCAACCGCCGATCTTATTGAACCAGGTGAGTCTTGAATTCCTGCATCAACCAGCACTGTTTTGACCCAGCCGCTGATGATTGTCCGACTTGCAGGCTTAGCCTTACCTCTTGTGGTGACAAACAGATTGTTTATATTACCACCCTCATGTCGTCTTTGCTTAGAGATTTGTATAAGTTTTTTAATCCAAAAAACAGGGTCTATTTTCCAGTTATCTCCGGATAACATGAGCCATCCAGACTGTTTGCGATTAATTGTGTCTGTTTTTGATCCAAAAAGTGGCCAGAAGGTTATGGAACTATCTTCAATAATACATTTATCTTCTTTCACAGACAACAACGTCAAGTCATGGACTCGTCTTCCTGAAGCTAGGAGAAGCAAGGTAGCACATCGTCTAGTGACTTCGAACAAACTGTCAAGATTGGGTTCTGACTGCAGTAGCCACTCCACCACAGTCTGCGGGTTCCATACCGGAGGCTTCATCTTATCTTTTGCTGCTGATTGATTTGCTATTCCTTTTAATGCGTGACGTACCAATATATTTGAACTAAGTTTACCTTCAGACTCTGGCCGACAAAATGATGAAATAACAGATTTGTGAACCAATATTGTTTTATAGCTTAAGCCTTCTATTGTATGCAAATGAATAAGATATCTTGCCAGGCCGTGGCCTCCTGGAGACTTATTATTTATCCCAGATACCTTACACCATCTTAGCCAACGGGTCCAGGCAGGTTTATAGGTTTTTAATGTACTAGGTCTCCAGCTAGATTCAATGATATTTATCTCAGAAGGTGTCCAGTCTTCTAGAAGATTATCCCACCCCGACATTTCCATGCCTCTAATACAAGCTGGCTTACTTGCGCAGGGGGTAGATTCGTTCTCGTGTCTATCAGCACTGATTCTAGGTTCTTGATTGTGAACGGGGGGGCTATTGCTCTTTTCTTTAGGTCCGTTCTCCAAAACACGTTCTTCCATCTCGGACATATCACTATGTATGTTCCCCTGGCTTTGGTCAGGTATGATAGGACTTTGTACATAAGACATGGTGGCGGGAATATCCACGCCAATTTGTAATCCCAGACTAGGCTGAACACATCGTGGGAGATAGCTTGCTGATCCTTCAAGTCTAGTGCCACATACCTTGTTACCACGTGGGCTTTTCTGGACGCCATCAGGTCCACCTGAGGGGTTCCCCACTTCTTGAAGATCAGCTGGCAAGCCTGAGGCAGCAGGTGCCATTCCGCTAGGGCTTTGGACCTGGAAAGGCTGTCGGCTATACCGTTGAGAGCGCCTGGAAGGTAGCTGGTTATTAGATTGATGTTGTATTGTTCTAACACATGGTAAATCAGTCTTGTCATATGCATCAGACCGATGGATTTCGTGCCGCCTTGTCTGCGTAGGAAAGCTAGGGCTGTTCGGTTGTCGCTCTGAACCAGAATTGTTCTGTTGCTGCAATCTAAGGCTACGCGTCTGTGGGAAAGTGCCTTGTAAACAGCTATCAACTCTTTTAGGTTCGAATGGCATTGAAGCTCTTCTGGCAACCATGGGCCTTGAATGTGAAAGCCGTTGACGTAAGCTCCCCAACCGCTCGCTGACGCATCTGTGATTATATGGTAGGATACTGGAGCTGACCAAATTTCGCTTGTTGTCAGGGTGTTCTGTAGCCACCAATTGATGTCTTCTCTGGCAGCGGGAGTTAGTGAAATCGCCACATCCGTTTTCATAGCTTCGTTTAGGGATGACTGCAGATTTCGGTACCTTAGCATGCCGTGATTTATTACGAAACTGCAGAACTGAAGGGTTCCCATTATCTTTTGCAGATCCAAAAGAGTCAGATTCTTCGACTTCTGTGTGCGAAGAAGCAGGTTTTTCAGAGAGGTTACCTTTTTTATTGGTAGACTTTTTTGGTTTAGCCGAGTATTCCAGAGAATACCGAGAAACTCCAGTTCCTGAGAGGGTATGCTGGACGACTTTCTCTTGTTTATTACCCATCCGAGCTTGGTCATAAGGTCGATGGCTTGTTTCATTTGTTTCCGAAGAACTTGAGGGCAATGACTCACCAGGAGAAAGTCGTCTAGGTACACTATGACCCTTATTCCTTTTTCTCTGAGTTTTTGCGCTACCCAATTTGATAAGGTTGCAAACGTTCTTGGTGCGCTCGCAAGGCCGAAGGCCAGACACGTCATTTGGTATGTTGTACCGTTGAAAATAAATCTTAGGAATCGACGATGCGATCTTGCAATTGGTATGTGGAAGTAGGCTTGATGTAGATCGATTTTCATCATAAAGTCTCCGGTCTGCAGGAAATGAGGTACCTTCTGCATATTTATGAGCCGAAACTTCTTTGGTTGTAGGTAGAAGTTTAAGGCTTTCAGATTTAGAACCGGTCTTTGCGAGCCGTCTGGTTTTTTCACAGGAAACATTGTTGAGATGAAACCTGGGTTCCGAGGGGCTACTTCGATTACCGAGTCTTCCAACATCAGACTTATCTCCTCGCTTAGCTCTGGTGACGACAACATTCGAGCTTGATTTTTGTATAGAAATCTTAGGGGTGGTTTCTCTAAGAAGGGAATTCGGTAACCCTGTATAATTTTTAAAATATGGGCGGGAGCTCCCATGGATTGCCAGACATGATTGTAAAGGCGCAATTGACCGGCTTTGAAATTCACGGCATAGTCATTGTCTTCGTTGATTGTCTCTGTAGTTTTCTCTAGGTCTTTGGTGAGATTTATTTTTCGCATTGGCATATGGACGTCTTCCTGCGATTGACTTGCCTTTGCCAGAAGCGGGAGCTTGCTGGTTTCGGTTTGGGTGGTTATACCCTCGAAAGGACACCGCAGGGTCGGTTGACCGCCTTGGTGCGGCCTGGTTGCCCTCGGCAGGCAAGTACGGCCGGTTACGTGTGACCTGGCTACCCTCGGCAGGTAGGAATGGTCTTCGAAATACCTTGGAGCCACCTCCTAGCTTGACCACAGCATCGCTGAACTCTTTCGCTTGAAACACGTTTTCGCAGCTAGGAGGTATTTTTCGCAAAATTGCCTTGTTATACTTGTCTTTGACCGCAGACAGGGCACTTTCTCTTCGGTGTTCAATAATATTTGCACGTCTACCGCATACCAGCTGCAAAATGTCCTTGGATACGGACATGTAGGGACAAGTATTTGAAAACAACTCTTGAACTTTAGCTGTCAGCGAAGCCTTTGTTAACTGTGTGCTGGTATCGGCGCTCCAGGTTAGCAAGTCTTTTAATGTCGTCTGCAAAGCTTCCTTTTGTGCAATCAACATATTTGTCAAGGCCCCAAAACTTTGATCAAGTGACCTAGACTGGCAGAATTTTGTTTCGAAAGCTATAAGTTCATCGTTCATTGTCAGATTAGTAAATGCAGGCGAAGAAAGATATTTCTTCTGCGCGTCGGTATATCGTACGCTATTCCACTCTGCACTATCAAAATGTTGAATTTTACGTAGGTAGTTGAGCTTAGCTTCACTAGTGCGCTTGACGGTATCTGACGTAACTGTGCAATCGTCCCATTCAAATTCTGGGTTATCCGGTTTGAGCAGACATGAGGTTACTGATTCATCATCCTTACAGTTTTCAAACAAGCCATCATTATCAGTCTTAGATCTTGGAACGTCATGGTAATTTCTTGTCAACAGATATTTAAGTTCGCTAACCTGCTTTTGTAGAAAATCCAACCTCTGATCGGACACGTTATTGCTCGCACAGACACGTTTTGGTGCCGATGGCCCACTGGAATCCTCATCACCATCGTCGTCGCTACTACTATAAACTCGCCGCGGTCGCTTATAGTTGATTTTTGCACCACTCGTTCCCGGAACTGGGGAGCCAATATCCTGTGCCTCGTTTTCGCTCATTATTCCACTAAAACGAAAAGCACAAATTATAATTTATTCAAAAAATAACTCTTTATTGTAAAGAATTTACTTACAGTTTGACTTGAGTTGCACTTATTATACTTATTATTAATTCGAACGACTACGTCGTTTTTGCACCCAACCAGTCGCAACGAAAGTCAAACGCCAACTGAACAATATTCCCGAGCGACTCGCTCGATGCAATCGACAGGTGGCGCCAGACGGAGTTTACTTGAACTAAAATGCTCAAGAACTAGGTAAGGGGAGTCAAAACAGCACCTAAAAGTCAAAACGGAAGCACTGCCTATCTCAATTTGTAGGTTTCAAATAAGTTACAGGCTACATAATATTATTTCGATTCATAAAATATGTCATTCATGCTGTCTAACACAGAATACGAAAACATTACCGTAGAATAACGATATTTTTTTTTATAAAACTGTTATTTTTCAGTTACACGGCTACGCTACGCCAAAAAATTATTAGTTAGCAAAGTGGAAAAAATATATTTGGAATTTGGATTTTGCTCTGACATTTAGTCAGAGCCTATAAAGACTTCACCTTCAAAGAATTTCTCGTGTCTGAGATAATGTCAACTGTGCCTTCATGGAAACAAAAACAAACAAACATGATCATGTGTGACGCGCTAGACACAGTCGTGATCCTGTTTCCTTGTCCACACTGAAGAGTCCTTCGCCAACAATACGTCACCTCAGACAAAGCCAACCACCTATCACATGCCACTTCGCCTACACACCACTCAACGGTATAGGTTACCACTCATGCCATAAAAAGACATTGTCTTGAGCACTTTGAGTATGCGGCATCCTTTTCGGCATGTATTGCCTCTCGAATTACATAAAGGCTTTTACTATGTTTTCTGAAGATACTCGTATATTGGACTTGTGGAAAAGTTATCCTTTCTTCTTTCCTCTTAATTTTATTCCTTTTTGCTTAGTAAGGAAAATCGCGAAAATTCGCGAATCTTATATGATCAAAACCAACAAAAACTTCACAAACAGTCTAAAATTTTTTTTCATAACGAACCTAAGACTTTTTTTTACTTCGTTCATCCAGTAGTGTAAAGTCAGTAGAATATATTCAGAAGTACGATATACTCATACGAATTGTTCATAAGGCGCAGAGCAGTGATCGGCATCGATGATTGATGAGCCAGATGGGGATACAGCGGAATATTCTAATGCCTCGACGCGTCAATTCATCACACTGATTATGCTCTATTTCTGTATCCGTAGGAATCGAGCCGTGTTCTAGTGAATATTTTATTGAGATCTGTCAGAGAGTACAGACACGCTTTTAAGATTGCTAAGCTCTGCTAGGTGTTATTTTAACCAATAGTATTGATTGTTTCTACTATTTAGCGTATAAAGAAGGGTGTTTTATGTACTTATTAAATTTTATACCTACCTACTGTGACATGTTTAACTTTCTTATCTTTAGACGACGAATTGGTATTTATATAATTTATTTCTTTTAGTGACGTTAGATGAACAACACGCACAGAAAGTTTTTTTATGAATCACAGACTGAATTTGAATTATAAAAATGAATGAATGAAAATTCTTTATTGCACACCATTAATACAATTAAAACAAACAAACACAAAAGAAAAACCAGATAAAAATTTACTTTTTGTAAAAATGAAGCGACTACAAATTGGCAAACCTCAAGCACGTGTGTGCTGGAGCATATGAATGGAGATAAGCTTGGCTTTATTTCAGGAAGCGTCGGCCGTCTTGTGCCCGGCGATGATAGATGGACGCGAAAGAATAATGGCCGGCATACGAGTATCCCGGCTGCAGCGGCCACAACATACATATTTATGTTCCTATCCAAATTCGTAAATGTTTTCTTTATAATCTACATTTCCAAGCATTTTAGCCCTCGACTTCGATAGACTTTGTTTGCACTTTGAGTGTCTAGATTTCCTTTGAAGCACTTAGGTATTTGCAATGGAAATGAAATAATTAATTATTAAAAAATATAAGTATCTAATTTTATTTATTTAAAAAATATATCTAATTGCTGGTCATTTCAGTCTACCTATATCTAGGAATTTATAGCTTCTTGGTAATAAAAATTAATAAAGCTTGACGAGATCGACTCGGTAAAAAGTGCTGTTTTCTCCCGACTTGGACCATAAAATCTCCTTTAATAATTGATGAGATCAATGTATTCCACTATGAAAATCTATCTTTTCATAAACCAGAGAGAAAAATATACGAATCTAATTAAAAAAATGGCACAGACGGTGTCCAGCGAAGCCCAGGGGTGCTAGCCAAGATGACATTGATTCGATTCCATTCTACTGCTGATTTGGCGACTTTGCACTCAGTTTGCACTTGATTATGCCATAGATTACAAAGAGTATGTATGAAAATAACGCGTCATAATGAACGAAATGGAAAAATTGGTAGCATTGACATGCGCGATAGATACTTTGTTTACATTTTTGGTCGATGACAAGGCGGTCGCAGAAACCCAGTTGTAATCGCCAGTCGCCAGTAGAAACAAAATGGCTTCTTCAGCTTACTTCAAATTGACGTCTTGCCACCAAGAGTTGTATTTTTTATCCGTAATTTCTACATAAAGAGCGTTGCTGTGCTCATAATTGGATTTTCATATTTTTGAAATAATCAACTTATTTCAATGAAGTAACTTAAAGCTTTCGCTTAGAACTTGAAACAAATATTACCTAATAGTAATAGGTACACACATGAGTTTCCTATAGGGGTAGACAGACAACACTTATTTATACTTGCTTCAATTCTTACGCACATTTCTCGCCTTGTTCCTCATTACATTTTTCATACAAGCTCGCCTAAGACTTTAGAGTAACTACATTCACCTATCCTTCCCTTAGCATCCTTTCCACACATATTCACCTCATACCTATACTCTGTTTGGTCAAACCACTTTCATTCGTCACCTCTGCATGATCTGCATGATCAAAGCATCTTAATTTGCCTTTCTCAATCCTCATCACTGCTATTAAGCACCTAATACCTTCTTTCACTCCACACTTCCCTGAACGCACTGTATATGCTCTTATTTCTACAGCAATCACTCTATCTATTGAAACAAAAATATAATCCACTGATATTCCTTCATACTGTTCATACGCTAGACTATGCCTGCCCTTTATATACAAAATATTTATTACTGAATTACAAATACAAAATATTTATTACTGAATAGGTACAATGAAACAGTTTTATTTGCAACACACAGGAGAAAATAGGTAAATATCCACTCCACGGGTTATGTATTATCCTTATAGTTAGCTCCACCCTACAGAAAGCGCAGGTTCCATTTATATGCTGTGATTGAGCTCTTCAAGTT
The DNA here is from genome assembly GCA_963565295.1 of Epirrhoe alternata. Lineage (NCBI taxonomy): Eukaryota > Metazoa > Arthropoda > Insecta > Lepidoptera > Geometridae > Epirrhoe > Epirrhoe alternata. The sequence continues at coordinate 5,005,123 of OY751393.1, forward strand.
ACTCCGGTTCTGGTGTCAATCGATGACTGAGGGTGGCCGACACTTGCGTGGAAAGCAGGAGAAGGCGCAGTGGTCGTTAAATTATATTGTTGAGGTCCTGTGCGTCTCATCTTTATATTTTACCACGGAAATAGTATCGAAAGCACATTTCATTTTGCAATGCTGCGAGTTCATTTTTGCTTCGGGTACTGTTAGATCCGATTGTTCTAGCTAGGTACGGATGCTTGGCGTTGGCTATAAGGTCAAGATATAAAAATAAGTGCTATATAATAATAATTAATATTTGCAAATTCACACAACAACACAGAAAATGTTGACTTTATTTTGACATCGCAAAGATCGTGGACCTCATTGTTGCTTTGTTACTATATGGTATTCTGTGGTAACTATCTATCCTCGCGGTGTCAATTCGACGTTTGATAATGCCAGGAACTCACCTGCCGCGATATTTGACATAAAATGTATGCAGTGCATAGGCAGTGCTATACAAATCGTGCTAAATAATGTTATTCGCCGCACGTGAGTAATAGTCATTATCTGTCTATTCCACTGTCTATTTCTACTTCCATTATGGTGTTTGGCTAGAGCCCCAGTTTTGAGTGGCCAGTACGAACGCATTCACATCGTGTATGGATGTAATTACGAACAGAACGAACATTTTTTTTAGTTGGGAAAAAACAGTACCTACAAAAAGTATATAAAACACATGAACCAATCAAGTTTCCACCGTTATGAAAAAAGAAATGAACTTCAAGTAAGAAATGGATTCCCGTAACATCGCGGGACTGTCCTACTAATATTTATAGGTTAATTAGAAATAATTGTGGATAAATAAATAATATAATAATTGTGTTTCAGAGTTCATAACAAACCTAAAAAATGGGGTTCTTATGAAAGCTTTATGGGAAGTTTCAACCTCGGATCGCACTTTAGTAAAAGACAGCTGTACAGAAAAATATATTACACTTAAACTATATACAGGGTGTCCCAAGAATGTACCTTTATGTGTATGAAGTCGCGGATAATAGGTAAGAGTAGTATGATATAAATGAGCAAGGGAAGTCTGTTATAACTGTGCAACTGTGTAGTGGTTGTCGGAGTGCACAGCCGTAGCCGTCCTGTTTGTACAACTAGCACATGTTTACATTTGTAAATGGTTTTCAAATTGATTCTGAGAACGTGCTGAATAGTTAATACGAGTTGATAGGCACCTAGTACCTACTTTGTTTACATTTTGCTTAAAAACTAGTCTAGCAATACGGATTAATTGTAACTAAGTCTTATTAAATGTTAGAGTTTGTAAAAGTCATGTTTTGAGCCGTAATTAAGACCTAAAACTTTGTCTAAAAATTGTTATGATTGATCAAAACTTTACCCCAATTTTTAAGGACATAAAATAAGTTATTTATTTATTTAATACATTAGTGTGATTCACTAAAGTAAAAAAAAAGTACTTTGGCATATTTACGCATTGTAAAAATATTAAACATTTTTACCAATTTAATTATCAATTGAACAGAACTACAAACTATAAAAAAAAATCTAATTAAAACTGATCAACGCCTTTATAAAATGGTTCTCTTTAGAACTATCATCTATAAAGCGATAAGCCACTGTGAGTCCATAACAGTAGATTCTGGTGTGCGGAAACGAGATAAGCTCGTGTAACACATGCGTCCGCCGGACTCGTCGGCGGTTTTATGTAATCCATTCAATGTACGCTAATTTGGTTTAAGAGGCAATTTACACTATCAAGCTTCACTGTGGAAAGGTGAAACTAGTTTGCTACTATTTGTTGGGAAAAGGGATTTATATTTTGTCTGGCGTATTTTTTTTTGTGCGTAGCAACACAAATGTTATTGAATCGATTCACTTCGATAGAACTCAAAACTCAAACTACTAATATCAAAATTATGAATATAGCTTTTGCCAAAATGAAATTGGGTCAGTCGTTACAATCAAAGCTTCAAGAAGTTGTTATTTTACAAAAAAATAATAATGAAATACTTACGCGTCTACAAGGAAGTTTTTAACCTATGCAGGCCAAAATCATAAACTTTGCTACGAAAGCAAGTACACTTTATTGAATTTGGGACACATCAAGCTCACCATTGAAATGCTGCGGAACAAATTTAAATTTTCGATAGCAGAAATGCGGTTCAGAATTCTTGCATTGACTGCGATGCAGTACAATTTGCCAAATATGCCCCTTGCAAACTTGGCTATTGAATAAAGAACATAATGTGACTGTTTGAGATTCGTGGGTGAGTTATTCACAAGTTAAAGAGATAAAAGCCATGCTTGAGTATATGATGCTTAATATGATGTGTACAAAGATGAAACAAAAACAACAGATAAAAAATAGAGGTGAGCTACGTTCCTGATACATTTTTCTCAGTTATGGCAGTGCCATTAGGCAGCGACAAAAACAGAACATCGCCCGCTGGCATTTATCTTCCACGAAGAGTTATAAAGGGCATAAATAAAGCAAAACCTATAAGGCTTTAAAGCAACAATGAAAAATACGAACCGTTTTACGTCGGGCGATGGGGGGGCGGGCGCGGCGGACGGGCGCGAACAATGCTGCCCCGGCGAGAGCACCGCTGCACAAATAAAAAAATGTACATGAACAACCGCTCCAATTATTGACGTGGGCATGAGATGAGAGCCGAGTTACACTCGTGTGTGTCTAACTTTTGCACAACGCTCTTTGTTACCCCAAGACACACTAACCTCAACCCTATCTCAGTGCTGTAAGGACGAAAACCTGTGACGGCTTACATGAAAGTCATGGGCAAATAGAAAGAAATATGCTTCACTGGACTAGATTACAACGCTCAAAGGATGTTGCCAAGTCGAGTAAAATACGTTATGTTTAATTGTGCCTCTTTTGATGAAAGTACTTCTTATCTAAATTGGGTGTTGTGTAATTGGTTTTAACCTCGGTATTCAAATATTAATTCATTGACCGTATTGCTCTCTCTACAAACATTGAAAAAGCTAAACTAAAACATTAATAATTCCATGTTATGTGTCAATTAAAATATATTCTATTCTGTAAATGCCTGGGTAGGTAAATCGGGTAAAACACAAAGAAAAAGTTATATATTTTTTTCAACCATAATCTAGAATCTCTTTTATTCCGCGTCATAACATTCAATTCGTTATCGGAAGCACATTCGCCGATAACATTCCATAATGCACAAATAGAGATCTAATAATATGAGGAAGGAGCCAAGAAATCGATTTCCGCCGGAAATGCAAAGGCTCGACAGCTATTGCCTCTGAGATATTTCGATAATGTAATACGTGTATTAACAGGTATGGGATTTGTAAGAAATTATAAAATCTAACTTCAGGAATTCTTTGGCTGGCAGTGACGCGTGGAACTGTGAAATACGTTAACTCATTAGTAATTTTAGTGTTTTTCGTTACCTCTATATTAAAATTTCACATTCAAGAATTACAACGGTAATATTCCACGAGGTCATCGAAATTTTGAGCATTCAGGCCAGTTGTATTTACAATTCCCCAGCGAAATGGTGTTGTTTGTATATTTCCCAATTAATATGTACCATTCCAAAGTAACTCAGGCTTTCACGGTCATGTTCAGTTTGTTCAATTTGATTTGTTAGGTATGTAAGGAAGAAAGTGAAACCTATGGTATTGTATGATTTGATTTGTGGTAATGAACCGGCTACATGCGTGTTGGACCCACAGTCCACACCAATGGTTTCATATTTAAATAGTTCGTCACAGGAATTTCGAAGAATGTTTTAATATGTAGGTACATCTACATATTTTTAATAGTCAGACAGTCAAACACAACGAATCGACCCTTTGATTATTTATTTCGTTTTTAAATACGTGAGCCTAACAAAGCTTAAGTACCTAAATAGAGTTTTTCACTAAAAAAGTATAAAAAGTTTCAGTCATTATAACGCATATGCTTTCAAGGTAAGTCTCTCTATGAAAATATAAATGAACTTTGAAAGAGTAGCTATATATTAGTAGTTTTCCTTAAAGAAGCATAAATAAATCTTCTTTTAACTCTCTGAAGGAAAATAAAATTGAAAGTAAAAACAAAGTCAAATTCAATAAGGTGGTTTTACTCCTGTGCCTTTGTGGAGTGCCGATTAATAAAATCTTTCAATGCTTTATCTAACCCTTTCAACACCCATCAAAAGTTAAAAGAAACAAATTGAAACGTGTTGAGTGGTGGTAAAATCAGAGGGCAATGGGTCAGGCTAATCCTCCTAAACAAACTGCCCAATCCGAGGGTTCTTCTTGAGATGGGCCCGAGATATGGACCGAAGAGGGCTAAGGAAATTTGACGAGTTTTTCCCGATAAACCTCATTTTATTGCAAAATCTATTTCTGGACAGAGCTTCCGGATAAAAAACTTAAGCATACAGGTAAATGTAATGCTAAAGGGATCAAGTCACACGACCCATCCGCGCCGAACACGCCGAACTTTCAATTCTATGGAAGAAATGCTGAAACGTCAGAATCTAGCCGCATTTTTTGACGTCATCAGTTTTTTTTGTATAGAAAAATGAATGGGTTTCAAATGTCAAAATGAAGCCGATGTCCATTGTCAGTTAAGCTCCGGAAGGAATAAATAATATTTATTTAAGATTTAATTATTAAATCTAACTCTATGGCTGTATGTATTTCTGTGTACTCATGCTGCAATAAATTAATTGAATTGAATTTATAGTACGAGTAGACTTCAAGGGCTTAGTAGAAGTAGGTACATTTGTGTACGAATCTTAAAACCTTAACTTTTTAGGATCACATTAGCGTGAGCTAGAAAACGAAACAGTAACACTGAATCTTAAGACACGATTTATAGAGTATATTTTAGAATGTAAGCTAGTCTGGACTGTGTTCCTTGAAGCCCGTGGTGCTCGTAGCCACTTGGCAATCCTCAAGTGGCAGATTTTTGTCGCTGTGTGCACGTGCACTTTCTGGATTGAATTGTTGGCTTATTGCAAACTTGCTGTTTCTATGAACAATGATCCGTTGGCTAAGTGAAAATAACTTTACTTTTTATCCTGTTATGAGTTTCAATCTTAGAGAGCATTTAGCTTTTATGTCAGATTTATATCCGCACTTAAATGTTGAAAGAAAATGATTTAAAAACCCCGCATCTTTAGCCTGCTATCAGTAGGGATTGGCTTACTAACGCTATAAAATCTTCCAAAATCAAATGTTAAAGGTCTAGGAGTCCCTAAGTTGTTTCAATAAAGTAAACATTCCTCATTCAAAGCTCACTTTAGTGCTACGTCGTAGCACCGTAGAGCCCAACCGTAGCAAGCGGTCGTATTTTAAAATTGATTGTTACGTCGTGTTCAGACATTCATTCATCATTGAGGATTATATTTTATGGTAAACGTTCGCTTCTTTACCGTGACTTTTATAATCGACGTTCATCATGGTTGATCCGCAGTTGGTTGATTCATGAATTTAATCAACTATGACAAAATATAGCCCTTGTCACTCCAATAATTAAGACGGTCCTAACGACATCCATATCCATACTAATATTATTATATATTATGTGGAAATAGCTCTGTCTGTCTATCTGTCTGTCTGTAGGTCAGTTTGTTAGCTTTTCACGTCCAAAACACTGAACTTATTAGGCTGAAAATTGGCATACATAAAGGTTGTATCCCAGGGAAGGACATAGGTTACTTTTTAAACGTAAACAGGGTCACGACTGTATCCCCAAGGCGCGTTAGACATTCTCTCAGATCTTTTATGTATTCCAGATCTTTTGAACATGTCCAAGGGGTTAGTCAGAGGTATGTACACTGTATGTACAAATACATATTTGATACATGCTCACATCTTGCAGAAGTTAGTATTCCATACGTGACAGGTTGCACGCCCATCGCCGGTTACTTTTTAAACCGAAAAAGAATAAAAATTCCGAGAGACCGCGGGTCACATCGCGGGAACGCAGTTAGTCTCATATAAAAATCAGGTTCCAGAACGTGCCAAAGAAAACGGTGAATTGTTATACTCTGCATTACATACATTCGAAAAGCATAACCCTTCTTAAGCAATTCGGTAAAAAGGTTTTATGCTTAAAAGAGCTGTTGAAAGCCATATTCAATTCACTATGAATAAAAATGTGTCAAAAACGGATCAATGTGGACGAATCTGATTTATTTGAGGCTGGATAATTAGGTTAATAATATGAAATAAAGTATACAAATTAGATCAAGTATCTAATTTTGGTAATTCGTCAAAACCAAGAACGAGTGTGGTTAAAAGGAAACCAGAGGCACAAAAATCTCAGTCTAATATTATCATGTTCGTATTTCCGTATTTCTAAGAAGCTTTGTCTTGTTTCTTATTCAATTACAGAGAGTATATTAATAAGAAACCTCAAAATCAAAACACCTCAACTTGCTAACACCCAGCCCTGAAACAATTCTACTACAGTATTTGATATCACATCCTCAGCCGAGTACTCGCTTGCTATGCCACTGTTGTCCAAATTGATCAATTCATTCGAATCTTAAACAAAAGAACCGAAATGAATACGAAGCCTATTCAGCGAAATGAGCTTAGCTGAAATAGAGTTGCCAAACAAAATCTAAATCCGGGTCACATCACACTTTATAGGTATGAAATAACCTCAATTTCACCAACAAGATCCTTGGTAATGTGTTGCGAATGGTACGGGTTGATAAGGAAAAACGGGTAAATAAGGAGTCGTGAGAGAGGAAAGGGTCAGGCGGGGAGCGGGCGTGGAGTCTGTCCGGAAGCAGGACTACCGGCCGCAGCCACCCGACGCCACACACTCCGAGTCCGGCAGTGCCTACCGGAGGCGACCTCACAACTTATAAAAACAACTCTACGATTGCCAATAAACAACTTCGCAAACATAAGTTATTAATAAAAGCTCCGGGGAAAACTTTTTGCTGCAAAAAATGTCGGGATGGCACGGAAATATTACAATGATGAAATTACTAAAACTGTGAACAAAAAAGGATAGTAAAAGAAACTACTTTATCTGTATCTTTTCCTCGACTGCATACTCAAAAGCGCACAATCAAATTTTGTAACTGATTTTATGCAAAGGAATCTCCCAAGATAGTGCTTTCAAAACTTTGATTTCCTCCCGGCATAGTCAAAGGAGCTTACAGAGAAAAGCGGCGAAAGAATAAAAAATGCACAGAAACACGGAGGTTGGAGTTTTTCCTGTCACCGGGCACAAACAATGCCTCTATTGTAGGGCTGCGGCGGGGCCCGAGCCCCAGCCTGCCTCGGCCGCGAAGGAAACGAGCATCTTTTGTTTCCAACCCCGCGCCCGAGAGCTTTGAACCCGCGGTCATCTGTTTACATCACGCCAACTAGAAAAAAAAGACTTCCGATTATTTGCTCCCTCCGAGCGCAGCGGAAATACTCACATCAATGGGTTTCGATGAATGGGTTCTACCGTTCTACCAAACAACGTAAAACACAAGACAGTTCAGCTTGATCACAATGTTAAATGAATAATAAGAAACTTAAATTAACCTTTTATTATCCGAGGAAAACTTCCTAGTTATCTTAGTACACTTGAATAGTCAACAGCAGTTACTCGTATTATCTTTCCATTACGGGAATCTTTGAATTAATTATAACCTTGTTATTGATAATATTAACACTTTTAGCTTGATAACCGCCTGGGAAGCTAACGTAGCGAAGTATTATCGATAATATAGAAAATCTCTGCTAAATAAAATTAAGGTACTAAATAAAATTTTTAGTAAAGAGTAAATTCAACGAAACTAGTAAAACCCTACCTATAAGTGATAATGTATGTCTTTTTAGCCAAAAGGTGCACCTGGTCCTTGATTCAGACTAGCGGAATGCATTCGGATCTAAAAATAAAAAAGTCTAAACTATACAGGGCGTCCCAAACTTATGGGACATGAAGGGGAAGTACCTTAAATATCGTAGATAGTGTATTTTGCTTAAAGAAGACTTTATGTTATTTTTAAAACATAGTAATTCCGCATTCATAGATTTTCTAAAAATTACTTGCTTCGTCTGGGAATCGAACCGACTCAAATGTCAAAAAAAAAATCACCCTACTTTTATGATGCCAATCGAAAGAATAGCTAAAAAATAATAACTCTGCTTAGGTAACATTGTATTTTAAAAGAAAGGAACAACGTAAAATTAATCATTTTAATCAACATAAAAACATACATGTAACTGCCGTAGTCAATTAAGTGGGTATTTTTTTGTAAATTAATTAATTAAATGCTCAAAATGTGATCCCTCTTGTCTTACGCAAATCGCCAATCTTTTAATGAGTCCGCTACCTGTTGATTTTCTTATCATTTTATGGTGAACACTCGATGTGATATGGCACAATTCAGTTTGAACGTCGTCGACGGCAATAAATAACTTTCTTGAAATTTGACTCATTCAAAACTCATTTTACGTTGTTCCTTTCTTTTAAAATACAATGTTACCTAAGCAGAGTTATTATTTTTTAGCTATTCTTTCGATTGGCATCATAAAAGTAGGGTGATTTTTTTTTTGACATTTGAGTCGGTTCGATTCCCAGACGAAGCAAGTAATTTTTAGAAAATCTATGAATGCGGAATTACTAAGTTTTAAAAATAACATAAAGTCTTCTTTAAGCAAAATACACTATCTACGATATTTAAGGTACTTCCCCTTCATGTCCCATAAGTTTGGGACGCCCTGTATATGTCTCCAGCATTTTCCATCAAATACCTACTATAAACTTAATATGAGACTGCTGGAATAGCCGACTCTTGGGATGATTTTTAATGTTTCTGCATCGCGACAGGTGGATGTTTTCTATGGGGCAATATTAATGATATCCTATTCTCAGTCCGTTTTATGAGAACGTAGAATAAGTAGTAAAAAATCGCATTTTCCCATCTTATTCAGAAATAACGAGCAACTCCGTCTGAAGAGCACATGTGCAAAAAAAGGTCCGTATTTATTTAGGAAGTAGGTTAAATAAACATGCCTTTACTTTTCGATTTTAGTATACGAGTAGGTGTTGACCTATTTCCTTAGTTTCACTCTACACATTGAAATATGCACTAAGGTAAATCAAACTGAGATATAAGTAATGGTTCTAATAATATTCAGTTTGATCCTTTCAAAACCACATATCAGTCACAGTTCACTGTACAGGAATATATTTATTTAACTCTGTCTGGTAGTAAATACTGCGAAGGAATAATTATGTTTGAACACAGAAATGCGTTCTAAGCGCTCGCTTACTAGGCACACCACACAGTGTAATTTCAAAAAGCATCCATTCATTTCACATGTGGAGTAAGACTAATGAAGGCTGGCAAAAATAACGCGCCAGCCGGTACAAACGATGCAAAATTCTACACCTCGTTCTTTTATTGCACGCCCAAATTGGATTCCGCAAAGCCATAGGTACGTATTTTGCAGAGTGAGTTTCATATGTTTAGTTGAGCAGGAACGTATATTAATGTAATTTTTACCACATAATTTCTCGTTTACCTGAACGTTCGCGCACGTTTGAACTGAGCATATTGGATTACCTGCTCTGCCGAAAATGTACTAACTTAATTCTGAATATAAATGTTTCAGGCAATCCATCTGAAGAAATTTATACGAAATTCTCTGATATTTATGTACAATAAAGTATGTTATTTATAAGTACCGCTACTATTGAAATTATGTTTTAGCGAATAGAAGAGAAATGTGGATAAGCACAAAAGATCATAAAAATTAATAGAAATGTGTCGTCCGTGAAGATAAAACGTATAATAACATCGTGAAAGCCTCCATTAAAGTATAATGCCAGCTACAGCTACTTGGATTATATTTCTGTAGGGAATGGCAAAAAAGAACAAATATGAGGGCGACAGCTAAACAGTTATTATCTTTCCATTAGGGGACACTTTGTTTGGATCTTTTCAACCAACGAACTATACATGAACAACTCCATCATATCTGCTTCATAGCCTTTTGAACCAATTAGTAGTAAATAAATACTAATAACCTTGCCAAAAATAAAGCCACTTTTATGTTCTAGAAATACAAAAATATATGATATATGTAAGTACATGTTAGTCAAGTCTTGAAACCCGAATTCCACCGAGTTACGCGCTTATATGACTACTGGAAGAATGGGCATTTTTACCAGAAACCTGAAACAAAGAGCTACGAGAGAACCTAATTTGTCACGGCCACTTGATAGATTGCTTTATTAATCTGCTTTCAGAAAGTAAACAATAACAGAAATATATTTTCTTGGTAGATTGGATAAAATGAAATACTTATTTTAATTTCCTTATCAGAAAATAAAACATTGTTTTGTTTCGAGTGAAATGGTTCCTCGAAGCCCTCGGGCGATTTCGACGAAGATAAAATCTCGTATTACTTCGACAAACAAGCCGACGTATCATGCGATAATTGATTGAATATAACAAATTTCAGGACTGAAAAGTTATATGTATAAGTAAGATCTTTTGTTTTTGAATTGTTTTTGATTTTGGAGAAGGGCCAGGTAAAAAGTACCCTAAACCGACGAGCATGTATGAGGAATGTAATGAGAGTGAATGAGGCGAAAGTTGTGTGTCAGGATCGTAGCGAGTGGAGTGGTCTCCGTGGTCTCTGCCTACCCCTTTGGGAAAGAGGCGTGATTTTATGTATGTATGTAGATCTTTTGTGTATACACGTAATGCCGATGTTCGAGTAGGTATATACGATACCTTGCTCGGAAATAATCCTCATCTTGCTGGATCTTTATAATAAAACAATAATACACGAATCTTAGGTTCTTCTTTCGATTATAAATTCCTGTTATATAAATTCTTTCTCCTACCAAAATGTCTTCGAATGTTACTTCGAAGTTTTGAAGAACTACGAGTATCATTAATAATTCCGCTGCTTTAGCAAAAGAGTCAACCATGAAAACGTTTTGGCGCTAAATTGTTTCCTTGTTCAGAAATATGAGACGGCTCAAGCGTAGTCTTTTGGAAGTGGCTAAGACATTCATCTATATTATTATATCGACCTGAGACAACGTTCCATTTGATATGTAATTGAGTGTGTTCTAGTGAAAATAAAGAAAATTAAATCTAACGCTCCAAGCTATTCAAACTTCAGCGAAAATAATGAGCTAAGCACTTACATACATTTTTAGTTCTCGTTATGTATTCGTGTGTACTCATTACGAGCCGATTATATTCCGTCTCAAGTATCGGCCTATAGAAAGTCTGCAGTCTGCGAGGGGGCTTAAGATCTACAAAAAAAACTTTATTTCTTGTAAAACAAGATGATGATGAGATGCTCCATGATCTTAAAATAGCGAATTAATCATCTGCTGTCAGGGTAGTGCCAGCGCCACCCTGACAGCAGATACTATTTTAAAATGTATTCAAAATAGTATTGGCATAATTTTGATGAATAATCGTTTGATCACACTTCGATTGAATGTGCTGTTCTTGCGACTGTGGCTCAAGTGTCGAGAGGCAATTTGTCGCCAGCGATCGCACTCCACTCGGCACGCCGTGTGCCGTTCAATTAATTACATAATTGCACTTAACTGTATGAAATTACTGTTATTTATTATGAGTTCATGCGGAACGGTGATGTATGCTTCGATTACACTGGAAACTGGTGGCAAATGTTTATTTCGCTTAGATTTTGTACAATTTATTATATGCTTGACGTAATATTATACTGAATATGTATGTAACGCGATTGTGCCGTTGACCAAAACACGTTCTTGGTACTCCTGATTATAAAATCACTACTCCACAATACGTCGGCATGGAGTGTGGACGACGTCTATCTCTTAATTTCGGGAAAAACCTTTCCCTGGCAATATGCCAAGTAAAGGTATAGCAATAACTGAGAACTTTTGGTTTCAACAATTAGCTGATACACCTGCTTGTTACTCGTACATAGCCGAATTACATAACCAGCAATACACCTGCTACTGTCCTATGGCCAACGTAAAGTCACGAATAGCCAAATCTTAAAAAAACGTGATTACGAGAATTAAAGCGACATTTTCGTCGCGATCAAATTTTCAATACAAATGCGTGTCGAGAACTCAGTTATCCAAATGATACCTGCCCAATATTACCCTACATGAGTAATTAATTTAGCATTTGGTCCGTTTAACATGATAAATTGTGGCAGGTAACGCAGGCAGGGCTTATAAAACGACAAAAAAGTAGAGATATTTCATACAAACTTGACAGTCGAAACTCCTGTATAACTTTGGTAATATAATTTTGAAACACAACTCCTGTTTTTAATTTGGTTTCTGGCTCAGTTTTTATCAAAGTGGTATGAGCTGGCTAGATGTGAGCAATTTAGATCTTTTTCCGAGTGTCATTTGCTAGAAGCTAAACCGAGAAGAGATGGAAAAGTGATTCTTTATTGTCCTTTGGACCACATCTTTTCTGCACCCCGCTTTACTCTACTTTAGTAGATATTTGCTACTTAGTTACATTATATACTTAAACCTTTTTTATTTAATTGCGTTTTTTAGTTGTTTTTTTAGGAGCCTCCGATCCGTAAAGATAATTACAAAAGACCTTTATTTAAATTGAGCCGTACTTACCAAATACAGCGACGAACAAAATGTTCATTGTTTTCATTGTACCTGAAACAAAAACAGAATTCAAACTACAGAGCGAGTTACATCAATGAACGTACAAAACCTAAAGTTTCTGATTGAGTTAACTTTCATTATGTCTGCCAGAAGATGCCAGAAATAAAGCGGTTAGTTTGCGGTACTTACCTATAACTTTGTTAGGAGCTCTATAACTTTCGACACCATGTCTACTATAGACATTTTCTAGTCATATTTTTAGAGTTCCTTGCTCTACCCAAAATAAATAACTAATTTCCTTGTTTCTATACCTACATCTTTTAAAAAATTCTGTTTCTCGTATTTTCTTTCGGATAGAGCAATCAAGGCCAATTAATCTACTCAGTTTATGATGTAAGGTACCTAGACTAGATTATTATATTAGTAATACCGTTTAACATACCGTTTACAAATTGAGTAATTTGTTTCAACATTTTCGTAAAATATTCATCATCTGTATCAATGTTTTGAACGAGGAATGTTTCTCGAATTATTGAGGTGTGCAATTTTAATGAAGGCCAAAGAATAAGAACCGAATTTCAATTCTATATTTGGTTTCTTCGAGTTATGAAATTAATATTTGCGTTGGATTCTTATTTAATTGTGTAACGCATTCATGCAAAAATTAACATCAAATTATTTTGTAATTTGTCATGGGCTCTCTACATATTCGCCGATGATAGACGAACACCCACGCTCGCGAACGTGCGAGGGTCTATTCACCTGTATTCGTCGATCATTGTTTATGCAATAAATAGTTCGGCAAACAGTTAGGCGAATGTGTAGAGGGGCCATTAAACTTACTACTTTTTCATAACCAATTCAAAGATAATTCTAGAAGTTTTTCTTAGACTTACCTAGACGAAGCTTAAACTAAAGTTAGTATTTGACGGATTAATGGCGTCCTGCCACACAGTGTTACTGTTACTTATAATTATTATAATACTCGTACTTCAAGACGTATTCCCTCTTATTATGATTTACATGCAGTGTTACTAAGGTATTTGAAAAATGAAAATGAAAAAATATTTATTTCAGCAAACACAGTTTACAACAGACAGTTATGCAGAAGGTATGGTGTTGCCGTAGCTTAAAATTTATTGACTTATTCTATTTCAGCGGTCTTCACACTAGGCAAGCCTGTATCGTGAAGACCAGTGAGACGGATTATACATTTACATTAACTGTATCCTCGGCCGGCAGTATCAGTTTTAACAAATTAGCAAGTTAGCACAAACAATATAAATTATTCAAAAGTTTTTCCTAAGACCAGTTTTCTACAAATCTTATAAAACACAAGCCTAAACCTCTTAATAAAAGCATTCTTGTCACGTGTGGTCTTTGTAAGTCTCTTTACTTCTTGTGAATTTTGCCCTTGATCCCAAAGGACCTAATGTATTTACCCAAATACGTTAACTTTTTAGAGAACTGACCAAAGTAAGCTTACTGGAACGCCGATCACGAAAACTGATTAGTATTAAATTTAATTTTATAATCAAAAACATTCAATCATTAGTAATTTATGTACTTAGGTAAACTTTTACTTAAATACTAAATGGGACAGAAAACCTCTTATAGTATTATCTATAAGAAAATGAAAATCCCGTCGGAATCGAAAGCTTTGATAAGACTTTTCTTTTTCTTAATGAAATACCAAGCGTGGATTAACACCATAAAAATTACAAAAAATAATATGTATTATCTACATAGTACTTCTTACCTCTATTATTATCTCATTAAATGGTATTATACCAGTCGACTCTTTTTCGCAATAAGCCCTCCTCATTGAAATGAAAACTTTCAATTAAAATGCAAATCGCATTCTCTTCATTATAAATTTAAATCCTCTTATGTCACCGTTTCTGAGGGAAAATAAAATCATACGCATTTTAAATATTTTCCAAAGCGAACGATTTCATTAAAGTTAGGTTTTCTCAGCTGCGAACGAGTTTAACGAGTTGAAAAGGCTCAGGAAATTATTATGAAAAGGCTTAGTTAATGCTGGCTGGATACCTTTTAATAGATACGGAATCCCGAAAAGGGTGGTGGGGTTCGATTAACTCTTTGGATTAGGTACCTTTGCTTATTTATAACATTTTAATAATTGAGTGGATTCTATCTAGTATTTTAGTTTTTGGGTTCCGTATTTGTATATTCTTAATTTGTTTTCTTTGGGTAAAAAAATATATTATCCACCATTTGGTTAACTGAATCTATTTAATTATTTGAAGAGTTTATTTAGGTATGAATATTTGCTTTGTAATAGGTACCTAACGAAGGTTTTTTTATGGTCAGTGAAAAATTGCTCTCAATATCATAAGTCCTAAAATCTAATAGACTTATGTCTGGAGTTATTTCATTATTTTGCAATATACTTTTGTCTTAGTTTAGTAACAGAATTTTTTAAACCTTATTAAATCCTGGCAGGTACTTTCAAAATAAATTTTCTTCTTTCATCAAGAAACTAACATTAAATTATTTTAAAACGTAAACAGGGTTACGACTGTATCCCCAAGGCGCGATAGACATTCTCTTCTCTCAGATCTTTTAAATGTATTCCATATCCTTTTGATGATGTCTAAGGGGGGTAGTCAGAGGCATGTCCAAATACATATTTGAACCCACATCTTGCAGAAGTATGAAATAAGTTAGTTTAATTGTGATAAAACTACACTTATTCAATGTCTTTACAAACTTTAAGTACTTACTTGGTTAAACCATTCTCAAAGTCCACGTAAGGTGCATAAACTCTAACAAGTGACACCAACACTATTTACGAACACATACTACAGTTCCCAAGTATTTTTCTCAAATTCGCGAGAGGAGTGAACTCGCGCCAAAAGTATCAAGGAAGGAGCGCGGGTCCAAGTGCTGCGCGAGGAGGCTGGGCCGCGACTGAGCGCACCCAGCCACCCGCTTCCACCACTTTTACATAAACCACTATATACCGATTTATATATTTACCCACACTCATACATATTTAACTTTTTTCCCATTTCGTGTTGATTCTCCGTATGTGAGGCGCAGTGTGCGTGTGTGCGCAACGCTGCGCTCCTATTTACGTGTTTTAGAAAGGGTAAAGCTTTTTACCTCTCCTTTCTACTATTCCACTACAGTTGAGCAATGTCCGGATGCCGCGCCGTAGAATATTTTCTTTCGATTTATGTGTTTCATTTCGAGCGTTATATTTTTTGGGCGGGAATGTTTTGCCAATTTCCACGCTGTTGCTGTACACACTACGCGATGATTCGACCGCGCCATTATTTAAATTTTTCGCTTCGTTCCTCTCTCTTCGTAATCGCATGCCAGCTGTGAATGTATTATAGAAGAACTTTTAGAAAAATGTCCATAACAAAAGTTTTCCTAAGTGTTGTTGCGTAATTTCAGGCATGTTTTGCGTTTTAATTTAAGTTTTGCACTTACTAACAAAATTACAGTGTAAGAAAAATCTGCATTAGGTATGCCACACGGCCTATAGCTTCAGCGTTATCAGTTCGTTCAGTTCTCACTGTGTGTACAGCCAGCAGTAAACAGCTGATGTAGGGTCAGATAATGTGGTTAATGTTCGGGAGCGCATCGCAGCGCCGCCGCGCCAATACTGTTGGCGACCGCGTCACTCCGAATTTACGACTTTCGATGCGGTACTGTACGGAAACAGATTGGAGCATATCAATGTATTCTTGTTTGACAAGACCCATTTTGTACGTAGCACTCAGCTCTGAAAACTTGATAGAGACATCGTCTTGAGAGGAATATAAAATTTTCACAAAGGATCTTGAATAAATAACTGCACGTCTAATTTAAAAGCACTTTCCCTCTAACATAAGAAATTTTGTTTTCTTGTATCAAAAATTCTGTTATATTTTTAAGATGAAATTTCTCTTAAGCTTTTCAGTTCAAGTACAGTGCAGCACATATATTTTGGCGCGGCACCGCATCGATCACTATTTATTACTCGATTCGCGACGGCTCCGATGCAGGTACGGAGCCTGCCAGAGGCCGATGGCTATCGGAAATTTATGAAGCTTACTGTACAAGATATTCGACTTACAACGCAAAATATTTAAACCATGACGACGATTTAGCTCAATTGGTTGGTAAGGCTGAAATTTGAGGGTTCCAATTCCGTCGTGGTGAAATTTTTGGGATGGCTAGACCAATTTTTAATGATCTGAAGTGTAAAGATTAACTATGTTTTTTTTTTCAATTTAAGAGCAGGTAAATCCTTTAAAAGGGGATACTAATTAAACGTATACTCAAACCTTTTCTTTGTACATTCTATAGATTGTATTATCTATACCACGGTCCACGGTCTCTGGGACATTGTGGAAATAGAATAAGATTAATCAGCACCTAACCACAAGCTCAACTTAATCAACCTTGTCCCGTAGGAAATACGTGTGAGCTTAGCAGTGTGAAGTAACGGATTTTCACACGATGTTTAAACAAGGCTAACAAATGATGTATAAAAATAAAGTTTAATGCTAATATTTCCATAATAAACTATCCATAGTAAAAACTGAAAAAGCGACCTAGTGGCCTAGCGGCCTGCCCCGCGGTTAAGAGCGCTAAAACACATGTTTTGGTACCCTACTCTAAATACGATTACTACTAAGTACCTACATTTTATACAATACAAAATACACACAACAATAATTATACAATAGTGCTACGCGAAACTACGAACGTAGCTACGAAAACGCTACGAGCCAACGATACTACGAACAGTTTATACTTGGTAACTCGTCAGATTGTTCAAATCCGAATTTTATACAGAATACTTTGTTTGTTCACCTACTTTTATATTTGATTGTATTTTTCAGGAAACCGTATAAAAGGTAAATATTTGCTTTTAATTTACGCGAACGTTACGGAATCCAGTGTTGAGCGGAAAATAATGTAATTCAACAGTAAATATTGTACCATTATACATAACTCTTTTCAATAATAAATAATATCTAAAAATGGGTAAGAAAGAATATTTAAGTTTTAATTTTTATCTAAAAGTGGTACTACCGGTAGTGCCACGGCAAGTACCGCATGAAAGCTTAATAAAGCTCATATAGTTAAATACCTGTGTATGCAGGACACAGGTAGTTGATTTGTGATATAATTTCATAAAAGAAAACTGGATTTAGATAGAGATAAATAGTATTTAGAGTTACAAAACCTTTATTTCCTAACCTGCTAAATAAATACCCACATATTGTACACGTAAACAGCCAAACAATGAAGAAAACATACAATTTCGTGGAACCCTCTATTCTGAAGGATGCTGTTATCCTTTCCTTCCAAATAACACGTTTCGCTCTATCTAATGGTTCCAATTCCACGCGAGTGCTCGGGGCTCCAATCCGAGCGTTCGAGAGGTCACTGTATCGACACTCAGAGGCTTATTTGTCTGGAGTTTATTGATTTTGTAGCTCATTAAATAGCACGCCTTACACGTTAGTTCGTATTAATACTATTCGAGAAGCGTTAGAATGCAGAACAACATGGAAACTTGTGCATTTTCATAACGAGCAACTCGAGAAATTATATCGGCATTTAGCATGCAGAACGCTTGAGTTTGAAACGTGTCTAAAGAATAGATTCGTTTCTCGAAAACTGAAAATAACCACAAAAAACGTACCTACGAGAAAATGTGCACAAAAGGGATGTTATGGATAACTTTTGAAAGATATGAGCCCCCAATAGTTTCAGTAATTAGCCGTTACTTATTATCAAGCAACAACAAGAGAGAAAACTGATGCCAAACCATAAAAATAAACGGAACGGGCAACTTTCTAAGCTTACATTCGTTGCAAAGTTTTTATTATAAATAATCGCCTGTTACCTCAGAAATAAGATATACCTCGTCTCTCTGCGGGAACAGTTGATATTTATTAGACAAAACTACTTGGAAAGCGGGATTGTAACGCCTGACTAAGTTGTACATGAATTAGAGTCGCGTTTATTTTTAAATGGGTAGTATGCTTTTTAAGTCGAAATATATATTACTAGCTACTGCTTTCGATTTTGAGTTTTCTCGCGGTTGTAGAACATTTGTCACTATAATTACACTTTTCTTCCGTAGAGGTATGGTGGTCATACAGATAATAGAAGTCAGGATGTAAAAGAACATTTTTGAACTGCTTAGGTATTTTTACGGTCATCTTTTCGCAGAAAACGAAAGTTTAGACACGAAGCTAGCTTCAGGAGTGAACTTTATCACTGTAGTAAAAACTTGGCAGAAAAGAACATGTTTATTACTCTCCCCGTTAGCACACTACACATAAATTAGAATGAAGGTAACGTCTTTTATTACTTAGACGTTTCTTCATTTATCGAAAGCTTTTCGTTTTACAGCTAGCAAGAAAATACGGCCTACAAAGAGGCCTAAACAAAAATTTACATGTGAAATCAATGTTCGAAATGTCATTTCAGTCTAATCTTTGGAAGAGATTGGATAGCCATAATCAATGGGATGGCCGTAACCAAGGGTGGAAGTTAAAAATTTGATGACGTAGCAAGTGATTTTTATCGTTCTTTGCTTATTACTCTTATTACATTACATTAAGTTAAAGAGAGTCAAGTATATTACTACCAAGGCAGTTTTGGCCTTTCCGTACAGGGTTTCTGGTTACGTAGGTTACATAAACCTCTGTCCTATGAAACCAAATTAAAGAGGTCAGAGAAACTGAAAGTTTACCTTCTTGTTGAGTGACATTATTCCGTATCCATGGATTGTTTACATGGAAACGTCATTTTGATGAAGGCTAATAAAATTAAATTTTGTTATAATTACTAAAAGTTTTTGAGAAAAAATTGGAAACAAGTAAAATTAATGATCTAAACTATGTCTTGTGCAGTGCCATGCTGTAGGTTTCATTCATCAAGACGCCAAAATAATGATGAAATCTTACGCTACCAACGGTAAGTGTTTTTTGGTATTGTAGTATCAAAGTCTTAATTTTAATGCATTCGGGGGATAATTTCATACAAAATACTATCATGGAATCTTGTTTAATAAGGATTAATCGAATGCTATAGGCAAAATATACAAATCATATTTGTTATCATAGTGTTGTACTCGATTCTATCGACATCGATAGTTTTATGTAGTTTTTGACGACCTCTGTAGCGCAGTGGGTGAAGGCTCGCCTGCGACGGAAAAGGTTGCGGGTTCGATCCCCGCGGCGAGACCAATGTTTGTGTGATCTACAAATATTTGTCTCGTGTCTGGGTGTTTCTATGTATAATATGTATGTATTTACAAACAAAAAGTATATAAGTAGTATATCAGTCATCTTAGTACCCATAACACAAGCTCTGCTTACTTTGGGGCTAGATGATGCTGTGTGAAAAGACCAGCATTATTTATTTATTATTATTATTATGTTGGTGGTTGGTGAGGCTGAACTTATTTTAAATTTTTTTTCCGGATTTATGGAATTTAGTACAAATAATAAATACTTAATTAAATGGCTAGAAGGCTGCAAACATTCTAGTACGTTTTAAGATAAGATAATGTTTATTTAGAGACAAGTATTATACAAGCTTAAAGTAATGTAACAAACAATTAAATTTAGTTATAATAATAATAGTATAACTTAGGTATGTGATTGTACCTATTTATGCTTGCGTAAACAATAATGATGTGCGCTAAGAGCCGGACTAGATTTTCTGTGTCCCGGTTCCCAGCGCCCCCTTTCGGATTAGATTTGTATGTATGTTTGAATGAATGAATGAATGAATAAACGTTTGTTTGTTTAGAGATTGATGAAAAAGTTATACCTACCTACCTAGTAGGTAGAACTTTATTATTAGAATCATTCATGTTTGGTTAACGCTAACGTAAATCTAAAACTGTTTCAGGAAACCGTAATAATAATATAGACGAATGGAGCTCCAAACCGCAAGAAGCGCTTTGTAAGAAGGAAATGCAAAAATTATAATTTAAACTAATGGTTGGAATGGAAGGAATCAAACTGCAAGTTTCTTGATGGTCCTTCTTGGATTGATCCAGGAATAAGGCGCTTAAATTCATCTAGCTTTAAATGATTCTAAACCTAAGTTAATAGCATTATGTAAGGCTCAATGCACATTGAATTGGGAAGCGACGCGTCAATTAGTTTTATAGCAAGCCATTATAAACCTTATGACCAATGGAACAAGATATAGAATCGCTTGTAGAATCAACGAGATCTGGCGAAGCCATCTAGCGGGCCGCGCTGGCCCGAGTGGTTCATTCTACAAGCGTTTCTATATCTTGTACCATTGTTCATAAGGTTTATAATGGCTTGCAATAAAATAATTGACGCGTCGCTTGCCAATTCAATGTGGCTTAAACCTAATAGTAGGTAGGTAAACAGAGTTATACTTTAAAGAAAATTCAATTAAACGACTGAAATATAGGCACATACATACAGGTAAGTAATAGCCAGTCCCTGCCCGTGGTCCACCACAGGTCCCGTAGTACCTACTAATCGGGTGTTAATGGTATTCCTGAACACAACATACCTACTCCATACCCATCGGTGAATATTATGGAAACCCAATCAGTAGATTAGGATTGGTACCTACTTTAAAAATATTGTTACAAAATAAATACTTTTTGACTTTGTCCTCATTGATTTCAACAAAAAATAGCCCCCTAAGTAGCACTTTTTTCATGGTATTACGGAAGCTTACAGTCCCTGGAAGTTTTAGAAAATACTCAAATTTTTGGATTCCTAATTTTATGTTTAAAATTAAACGTTGACTATCTTAAACACAATATCGTAACTTTGGATCTAAACTTTTCTACTTGCACTAATGCTAGACAGCTGAGTTTTGTATGTATGAAAGTACAATTCAAGTTAATTTTTTAACAAGAAAATAAATTTGAAAATTCTCCCTTTTTTTGATAACTAATTCGTTCCAATCGGACATTCTCATTATAAAGCTTTAAATGCGTATAACTCGAAAACTAAAAAAAATCGTAGAACATAGGTACATGGGGTATTTCTGGATAGCCCTGGATTGGATGGATGTGAGAAACTTATTATTTTTCCTATTGACGTCACTGAGTGGACCACCCTGTATTTTAAATAATAGGTATCTGGGTAATAGCTATAATCAACTTTTAACTTACTTCTTCTTGTCGTGTCACTAGTTCTTCCGAACCAGTAATTTTAGAAAATTTTATCGACAAACAATATTTTCGATGACACTTATGTTCACATCTCTATTAAAATCTATAATTCTCTATGGAACAAATTAGTGTGTACGGAAAGGACAAAACTGCCTTGATAGTAATATACTTGACTCTCTTTAACTTATTGCTATGAACTTATGAGCAAGAAGGAAAGTACGATAAAAAAACCTTACTACTTGAAAACATTCTATCTTTTCTAGCGGAGCGGCCGCGTTTGATCATCTAAGGCCGTAACCCAGGCAGAAATGTCATTGCAGTCTATTCTACCACAGAGGCTTCGGTCTGGGAAATCAAATCAGCAAAGTATGGTTTGTTGGTTTCATATGCTGGATAATAACGTTGATGAATCCACCTAAGGAAGAAAATATATTCTTAATTCTTACACAAGACATGAAATGTGTCTACAAAATCATATACGTAATGTAATATTATTCCAAGTTAAACGTATTATATTATTAGCATTAAGCCCCGAACAAAAAAATAACCAATGAACTCAGGAAAAGCCTCGAATGTTTTCGTATAAAATCAAGAACTTCTGAAACAACAAGTGCGAAAGTTCCGCTTACAACAGGCGTAACTCCGCAAATTGGAGGACTGCTCCGACTAGAAGTGCTGCCTGCCTTCACTTGTTCTTCAAATATTGTTCAATTTGAAAATATATCAACGTAGAGTTCTACAAACTTATCTGGACCGGTGAGAGAGGCGCTGTTATCACATTTGATGTTGGCAGAAAAATAAATTTTAATATAAAATTCGTTAGTTCCTCTTTTGGCCACCGGTTTCACGAATGCGGGTAGGTCTTCATTTTGTGTGTAGTTGTTTATGTGTGCGTAAGCGATACTGAGCACTCATTCGCTCAGAAGCGTTCCCGAACGCACAGAAACAATGTGCATGTGTATCACACAACCGCCTTCATTAGATGGACTTACCTCATTTGTGAAGTAGATGGCGACTTATTATCGTTCGTTTCCTATAAGTAAGTCGTCAATCGTAATCATATAATGGAAACCGTTGTTTTTGATCAATGAATGATGTTAATATTTTGTAAAAGACAATCATTTTGTTGTTATTAACGGTGAAGTTTAGTAAAAAACACTTCGTTTAAAATTAAAAACACTTGGAGGTTTTATCAAGATGGCCACATTTCTCTTGGCCACCGGAAGCACACATCTTCACGTGTCCATTACCGGCGGCGCATTTTTCGTAATTTCCGGTCGCACGACAGAGACCGAGGTTTGTTGCTCGGAGGTGTCACGACTGGAGTTCCAGTTTTATTACGAAGATATGAACAAAACATTTTCTATACTTAGTTTTATTGCTTTAATTCATATGGATAAACACACCTTGCTCTGGATAATACCAACGACGTTGATAATGCCTAAGTTCTATAAAAAGAAAGATCAACAAGAAGTAAGTATAAATAAGTGCAAAATTGTATTGTAGATTGTGGGTCATAAATGAAAATCATCAAAAATATTTCACATTTCGAGTTTTTCATACCTACCGCTATTAGCTAGCTCCAGTTCATATTATCCATTGGTTTGCTCGACTTCGATGTAAGTTCATTGGTGACTGAATTTTTCACTGTGCCCGCGGTAAGCTCGTAACTCTGTTTACATTGCGCACAGAGAAAATAGAAAGAATAGTCTTGAAAGATGCAATTGTGGTATGCAGTTTGTTAGGTCAACATCAAGGCTGAATTTATAGAATCACTGAGATTCTTTACAATATTCCTATAAAAAGTTACCGTTTTTATTAACTTTTGATTCTAAGTGCTTGTAAGTACTTATGATCTACGTTCAAAGTTAAAGAGACATTTTTGAGCTTAGTAAACGATTTATCGGTCAAACAGAAAATATTTGCGCCGGACATATTATTTAGACTATAAAGGTACTTAGATACAGCTGATGACGGTATAATGTAAGAATCTGCAGAGCGATATAAGACCTCCGAGGAATCAGAGACTGTAGGAAATCGCGCTAGCTTTTTCCCGGGATGCTGATTGATAACACCGAGTTAACTTTACTTAAGTATTTATTACACGAAAGATAATAAAATAGTAGAAATGAGTGCGGTTTGTGTGGATGATGCTGATGCACTGGCTTACGTGTGTCGCCCGTCCGCGCTCGCGCCGAGGGCGACCTACTTAGGCCGAACTGCTGATGATGCTGATCAATGTGTTCGATGAATCGAACATGCTCCCGAGGGAGGATTGCCGGATGAGATGAAATAAGGTGCTACAATAAGTATAAGGGGTTAGTAAACATAATTTAATGAAACAATTGTTGTGCTTAGGCTAATGCATGTTAGAACAATGTTTTTTGATGTACCTAGTTGGTGCTGCTAAAATGATTTTAATTTTATAAATTAATGATAACTAGTCTCTATCTATTGTGAACACTGATTGTTTGGCGGGTTTATCACGTAAACTGTACCACCGCACGGTCCTTCCGGCACTGCACTCTGGTTCAGTAACGAACTGATTGCGCGCACTAACACTCTCACTGCTGAAGTACGCTTGTCTTGGCGGAAAAGGTGAGGGCGGCGGCGGCGGTGGCATCACATGTGCTGGATCGCGCTGTATTGCCACAGTGGGAGCGGGCGCGGTAGGAGTCGAGCTGACTGCTACTCGTCGTAGTCGCCTCCACAGGAACCACAGGAAGGCCGCCACGCCGGCTGCTAACACGCTATACGATATAGCATACTGGTGTATATCGTGCGTAGTAAGGGTCACCTCTTGCTGAGCTGCTTCTTTCATAGCCTTGATCTGGTCACCGAGCTGCTGTAGCGACGTATTTAGATGAAATTGATCTTGTGTTGGTTCAACTAACGGTAAAGTTGTGGTGAACGTATGATGTTGTATTGGAGCTATGTTTGTTATTACTAAGTCGGGTTTGAGTGCGAGCGTATTTTGATGCTGATAAGAATAGAGAGTGACGTCACGACCTTTGGCCGTGCATTGTTTACTAAGTTGAATGAGCCCGGCCTTGCTGACTTGGCGGACTCGTGTTACACTGTCGCATATGATTGTCAAGGAATATGTGTCACATGCAAAGTATAAATAGATCGATGGGTCATGTAATTGAACCCATTGATTCTTGCAGCTTTCCCTATTGATCTTGCACGCATTCGTTTTTTCAATTTGGCAAAACTTCTCGTCTGGGTCCAGATGCTTGATGGGGCCTTGTAATTGACAAAAGTATGTTTCCTCTTGGTATTCACAACCCTGAAGGTCGACGCTTGAGATTGGTAGATACGCGTCCCTCATTAGGTTGGTTGCTATGAAATCGGTGACTAAATTTACGCTTATCATCTTGTCTCCGATTTGTAAAGGTACTGGTATTAAGTGATATAGCTGGAAACTGTCTCGGCTTATTAGAGGTACGCTGATTTCAAATATGACGTAATCACTGCTCATTCTTGCTTTGACTTTCAATAGTTGGTAAATTTTATAGAGGTTGACTTGAATGTTGTCCACGGGTAGCGTAAGCTCCTTTGAGATGTGACTAGAAACTATTTGAAGCTCGTCGTTAAGCTGCTTTGGAGTTAACAGATGTAGGTTTATTTTTCCGTGATAAATATCTGTCAGGGTGTCGAGAAGTGTATCCTGTATTTGCTTCAAGTTTCGGATCATATTTGAGGTTGCCATTGCTGCTAAAGTAAACTCTTGTATCAGAGACATGCTTTCATACTCCTTTTGAAGTTGCTTAGTTGTTTGAGTAAGATAGTTAAGATGTCTGTTTATAAGTTTATGTTGGGACTCTATTGCTTGTTCCGTTCGCTTTAAAACGTTGTATTCCGCTTCTACGACAGACGTCTGGTTCTTCCAAAGTTGCATCAGGTGCTTTTCGTTGCTGTGAACAAGCTCAATGTCCTGCTGATATTTATCAGCAAAACTTTGGTCGAGTACTCCAAACAATGAGTTAGCTATCGAGCCAACTGCATTAATAAGTCCGCGTCGGGACCTTGACCGCTCGCCGAAATGCTGATTTAGCAGCAGCTGATTGTAGTACTGTAGTTCGCTATAATCGTGTTTCACTTGTAATAAAATCATATTGCAATGACTCGCTTCTTTAACCTTATCACAAGTTTGCTCTAGGTATTTTGTGAATGCATTTATCGCCTTATCTCCTTGCCAATATGGTTGCATGTTATAGTAAGATACTATTTTCCACTGATCACGTATTAAATGCATCCTACCTGTTGGATCGTAGTACAATGATTGATTGCTGCTGAATTGGGTTATGTTGGCAGATTCGCTGGACCAAATGAAGCTCATAAAAAAGATTATAGATAATGCTATGTTGATAAATTTAGGACGCTGTTTGACGTACGTTCCCTTGCTATCTTTTGCTGATTTCGCGCCATTTGGTTGACCACTATCTTCGACTTTAGTTTCCTTGCTTTGCTCGATGGGTAAAATGGATAATTTTATAATAGGACGCTTTATTATGCCATTTTTCGTTTTGAGTGACACTACTCTTACCAAACCGTCATTTCCGCTGTGTACTTCTACCACTCTCCCCACTGGAAATTTTGCTGATGTGAAGTTATCATCGTGGATGGTTACCAAATCACCTACTTCGATGTTTCTCTTCGATTTTAACCATTTACCGCGAACAGATAACTGACTGAGATATTCCGTCTTCCATCTCTTCCACAGGTCTTGGAATATCTTGTTTGTTAAGTGCCACCTGGTCCTGGCGTCATTGGCTGTTTCTATGACTGTCAGGCCTGCGTTGCTGGTTAGAAAGTGTGCTGGCGTAAGGAAGTCAATATCATCTATGTCCTCAGATATCGGACAGAGAGGCCTTGAGTTGAGACTTGCCTCGATTTGCGCCAACACGGTGCTGTATTCTTCATAGGTTAACGCTTGTTCACCTACTACTCTTTTCAGATGCTGCTTCAGGCTTCGGATGGATCTTTCCCAGATCCCTCCTGCGCTTGGCCAAGAAGGACAATTCCAATGCCACTGTATGTCCATCTCTGCTATTTCTCTATGGAATGTACCCTTGAAGACTTCCTCTAGCTGCTGATATTCTTCTTGAAGTATTTTATTGGCTCCTACAAAGTTGGTCCCGTTATCGGAGTACATATGCTTAGGTGCTCCTCGTCGTGCAGCCATTCGCCTCAACGATGCGATGAATGAGGCACTGGTCAAATCAGACACCAACTCTATGTGTACTGCTTTAGTAACCATGCAGATGAACAAGACAACGTAACCCTTTGTTGTTTTTATCCCTCGGCCTTTATTAGCTTTCACTGAGATAAATCCTGTTAGATCTACCCCTGTGTGATAGAACGCTGGCGCTGGGTTGGTTCTAAAGTCCGGGAGATCGCCCATAATCTGCTGTAATTTTATGGGCGCTTGTTTTCTACAGGTTACGCATTTGTGGAGCTGTTTTTTGACCGCTTGATTTCCCTTGAGTAACCAATACCTTTGTCTCAAAAAGGACATGGTAAGCCGAGGTCCACCGTGGAATGTAAGCTCATGCGCTTGATCTATGAGAAGTTCCGTTAATCTGCTGCTGTATGAAATGATAATCGGAAATTTCATTTCTGTGCTGATGTTGGCATTCCTAAGTCTTCCCTTAGCTCTAAGAATCCCTTCTGCATCCAAAAACGGATTCAAGTTAGCTATCCTGCTTTGTGAATTAACCTTATTTTTGTTTAATAAGCATTCTATGTCTTCCTTAAATTCAATAAGCTGTATATGTTTAATTATTAAAAATTTTGCTGCTCTAAGCTCCGGTAACATGAGATACGTCAGCTGTCTTTGTTTACAAGTAGCGGGGTTCATTGCCCGTCGTATCCACGCTACAATACGAATAATCTTATTAAATGAGCTGTGGCGGTTAAGTAGATCTTCGATGATGCTGCTGCTGTTGGAGATGACGTTACTAACCGCGTTCACTAGCTTTTTAACTTCTTCGTTAGTAGAGAACTTCATGTTTTGCTCTTTTGATTTGAAGCTAGGTACAGATAAAAAGGTAGGTCCTTGCCACCACAACTTATGCTCTATCAGTTGTGTTGGCGTCACACCTCTGCTGGCTGCATCAGCTGGATTCTCTTTGGTGTTAATATAATGCCAAGATTCTGGTGGCATAGTGGCGGTAATTTTCTTAATTCTATTTGCTACAAAGGGCTTCCAGCGCTCCGGAGAGCCTTGAATCCAACTGAGCGTTACCTTTGAATCGCTCCAACCGTACGTCACGACTGGAAAGCTGGTAATGCTTTTGACAATCTTAGTCATTAAATTTGTCAGTAATTCAGCCGCGCATAACTCTAAGCGAGGTAATGTGACGGCCTTGCTGCTAGGTACTAACCGGGTTTTTGCTGCGGTCAGCACCACTGACGCTGATTCATTCGTGACGATTCTCGCATAAACAACACATGCGAATGCTTTAATCGATGCGTCACAGAACCCGTGTAGTTCAATGACGTCACCTTCTTTACTTTTTAGCCACCGAGGGATTCTGACCTGATTTATGACGTCGATGTCTTTTTTCAACTGACTCCACTCTTCTTTAATTTTTTGCGATACTTCATCACTCCACTGAACCTCTGAGTTTTGCCAGACTTGTTGGAATAATAATTTTAGCTTGGTTGTCAATGGGGCTAACCATCCTAAGGGGTCGAAAATCTTGGAGATTTCAGATAAGAGCATTCTTTTAGTAAGCTTCGGTGTTTCCGTGCTTGCCAGATCGCATTGAAAAGTGAATTGGTCCTCGGTGGAATCCCATTGTATACCTAAAGTTTTTGCTGTGCTTTCAGTTTTGAATGTAAACAATAGTGGCTTGTCACTGTTGCTTTGCTCGACTTTTTCTAATAGCCGCCTATCGTTTGAAGACCACTTGCGCAGCAAAAATCCACCGCTTTTAAGGCAAGCGTTCATTTCTGCAATCCTTCTCCTCCCTTCGTCAATGCTGTGAGCACCCGAAACCCAATCGTCCATGTAGAGCTCCTCGTGAATGCATTTGGCTGCGTTAGGGAAGTTCTGCTGCTCATCTTCAGCTAATCTACGGAGAGTCATCATTGTGAGGAACGGGGCCGACTTGGTTCCGTACGTAATGGTACTCAATTTGTAAGCTCTGATAGGTTGCTTCTCATGCGATCTCCATAGGATCTGTTGTAGGCATTGGTCCTGCTCGTTAACCAAAATCATGCGGAAGCATTTTTCAATGTCTGCAGTGTATGCAAAACGATATTGCCTCCATTTAAGAATGATCTCTAGTAAATCCTGCTGTAGATTCGGACCCTTATACATAAGATCATTGAGGCTGTGCCCTGAAGATGTTTTAGCCGATGCGTTAAAGACTACTCGTAGTTTTGTCGTGCACGAGTCCTCCCTTCGCACGGCATGGTGGGGTAAGAAACATTCTATTTCCGCCCTGTTATTGCTGCTGAAAGTCGCTAACTTCATATGTTTAAGCTGCTCATATTCGCTGATAAATTGCTTATATTGCTTTGCTAAGTCTTCATTTTTAATTAACTTACGTTCTAAATTTTTAAATTGGGCTATAGCTATTTCCTTAGAAGATCCCAATTTCTCCTTCATTTCCGGTTTCATTGGTAGTCTAACTTCATAGCGCCCGCTTTCCAAGCGTTTTGTTGTAGCTTTATAGTAATCTATGCATTCTTGATCCTCTACCGATCTTTCGTTTTGCTCCTGAATATCCTCAATCTTCCAAAACTGATGAATATCCTCGATGTTGTTTAGTATAACATTGCATTGGAATGATGTTTTAACACTGCCGCATAGCAGCCATCCTAGCTGAGAGTGCTGCGCTAATGGTTCCGACTGAGCTTGTCCCCGGATTATCCCCTCCATGATGATGTTGGAGTAGACCTCAGCTCCCAGAAGGAGGTCAACTGGACGACCGATATTAAAATCTGGGTCAGCTAAGCAGATGTGCGCAAGATGTTTCCACGCTGGTTTTGAAAATGACTTGTTCGGCAGGTTTTTAATCAAATTGCTCATTATCAAAGCGTCCGTAGTAAACTTAAAATCCGTATAAGTAGATTGACAAGTAAGTTTAAGTTTCCCCTTGCAATTGTTCTCCCGCTCTCCTACTCCGCAGATAATCCCATTGCATTTCTCTCGCTTAAGTCCCAACTGTTGTGCTGCTCTCTCGCTGATTACAGAGACCTGCGAGCCCTGGTCAACCAGTGCTCGCATCACAAGCTGGCTATTATCTGCTGCAGTAACTCTTACGAGAGCTGTTGCTAATAGAATTTCCGACGGGTCATCTTGCTGAGCTACATTGATATTGTTGCTGCTATGTTGCTCTTGTTGAGATTTTTTCGAACCTTTGAACGAGTTATAATTAGATTTTGATTGGCTTGCAAAATAATCGTGCAAAATGGTATGATGATTATCATTGCATTTATGGCACCTCTTTGTTGAAAAACATTTGCCTCCGACGTGATCGTAAATGCAATTCTTGCAAAAATCTAATTTATTTAATAAAAATATTTTTTGCTCATCGGATGATTCGAGGAATTTTTTGCAATTTATTAAACGATGATTAGAATCACAATGAGGGCACTTACTTGCTGACTCTGAAACGTGCATAGATTTCGCAAGTTCGTGCGTTTTGTTATTTTTACTTTCAGTAAAAGATTTCTTAAATTTTCGGCTTGGGAAATTTGATGTTTGCTGCTGAGATGATGTTGTTTTTTGTGTTCCATCTTGTCGTCGCCGAGCTGTCTCTAGAGAAGTAAACTTATTCTCGAGAAAGTCTAAAAATTCTTGAAGTACCGGTAGCTCCCGCGCGTTCTTCAAGGACTCTATGTACTCGGAATAAGAGTCATTATCTAGTTTTTGCGATAATATGTACACAAGCAGAGGGTCCCATGATTTAATATCGATACCTAGGTTTTTAATGGCGTGTAGACTCTCTAATGTGACGTCATGAAGTCGCTTAATCGATGTGAATGACTGCTGCTGTATATTGGCAAGATTGTAAATGGTGTTGGCGTATGAATTGAAAATATTCCTCTTGTTGTCGAATCTATGGCTCAATATTTCCCAACAGGTTGCGTAGTTATCCGCGCTGATGAGAAGATGTTGTATCAGACGCTCAGCTTCACCCTTAACCTTGCTCTTTAAAAACTGCATCTTCTGCGCATTTGACAAAGATGGATTTTTGTGGATAGCTTCATCGAAGAGATCTTTAAACGATACCCATTGCTGAAAGTTACCTGAGAAAACCGGGACGTCCATTTTAGGGGTAGTTTTCTCGCGGTACGACGTTGACCACATCTTCGCGTTGATAGCTTTTCTCAAGCCGTTGTAGGTTCGCTCATGCTTGTTGTAGTTGTACTCGTACGCTTCGTCTTCTTCCAACTCAAGCATTATCTCCCAATGACAGTTGTCCACCACCGTCCAGCGACTTTGCAAGACTCGAAGGGCGTCTTCGAATTCCCATTTATCACTTAAAGACTCTATATCTATATTTTCTACGCTTCTCTCGAATGCTTTAAAATTAATTCGCTGCTTACGTAACATCGCATCTACCTTGCTGGAGATGCCACCCTCTTCTCCCGGGGACCCATGGTGGGCGAAGCTGGGAGGCGCTGCTGGTGCTGGGGTCCGCGGCCGCTGTCCCGTACCGCGTGACGGTCCTGCTTCTGGTTGAGAGGCCGGACTCTCTTCCTGATGTGACTCCTCATAATACCTAACAATTGTAGCTTTCACTGCTAGGTACGACTCCTTTGTTCGCTCAAACTCAGAATCACTAAAGTACTTATGCCCTCTCTTTTCAAAGGATAGGCATTTCTCATTATTATGCTCATACTCTCTCCAATACGTATCGAGAAGATCTAATCTCTTTTTACCGTATTCCTTAGTTTTACGTTCGCTACTATCCTTCTTAAAATTAACAAGGATTTTTCTAATGCTCTCCGCTAACTCGGTTTGTTGGAAGTAAAGAGATTCCATGTTGTCGGTAAAGATTGACAAAATAGACGTTAAAAATCGGAACGCTCTTACTTGTTAGCCGCTTGACCTACGGCTGATGCTGGTCTCTGCGTGGGTTGCTCCCCGCCGCAGTGCTGGCTGAAGCTGCTGAGGACGCGAGCTGAGACTCGCTGCTGCTGGTGAGTCGCGGGTACCTTCCCCCGACTACGGTTGCTGATGCTGGGCGCAAGCGATTTGCTCACTGCTGCTGCTGTCCTGAGCGTGTCACGCGTCAGGATGATGGGGCTAGCTCTCCAATAAGCTCACTGATAAGCTAACAATCACTCGGATCCGCTAGTCACTGGTAAGTTCGAGGTTTTCCACGCGCGACGATACGTTTACGATCGCGTTATGAATCCTCGAACGGCTCGAAGGACCATGTAGGAAATCGCGCTAGCTTTTTCCCGGGATGCTGATTGATAACACCGAGTTAACTTTACTTAAGTATTTATTACACGAAAGATAATAAAATAGTAGAAATGAGTGCGGTTTGTGTGGATGATGCTGATGCACTGGCTTACGTGTGTCGCCCGTCCGCGCTCGCGCCGAGGGCGACCTACTTAGGCCGAACTGCTGATGATGCTGATCAATGTGTCAATGAAGAAGACCTACATCAATGTAGAAGACCTCAATATACCTACGTAGGTACAAGACAGTATTGGTTGATATTCTTCTGCGTACAACTCAAGTTACTATCATTGGCAACCGACCTTACCGTCAAAACTTCAACCTACATGAACGTGAACAGCTATAATCCGCCGTCTATTGTAGGAAACAAAGGTGTTACCGCGTCGATCAACGTCATTTGCACGATACCATTGTTGCCTCTTACTTTCTCAAACTCAACGGAGCAAGAGCTAATATTATTTGGCAAGAAGCAATAATGATATCGTGTAAATGGTGATTTAGACGTAGACTTGCAATGACAAACGTACTGGTTCCACAGTGTCTGAGTGCTGAGCGACGGTATCCGGACTTATTGAATTTCCACCGACCGGTAGTGTATTGCTGTCCTTATCGATCTGTCCTTTGAGATTTGGCTTGTTTTACCAATAATATAATTGTTTGTTGATGATTTAGGTACTTGTAGGTACTTGCAAAACAATATAGGCCAATAATTTCAATATTTAGGGATCTATGTAGGTACGATGTGAGTTATTGATTGATATTTTTCATTAGTGAAGTTTGTAAGTCAATTATAAAATTGAAATCTAATAGCGTCATCAAATGAAATTCTCATACACCATAACACTAAAATAAATATTGCTGGACATTTCACACAGCATCATCTAGCCTTAAACTAAGCAAAGCTTGTACTATGGGAACCAGATAACTGATATACCTACTACTTATAAAATATACCTACTTCTTGTTTATAAATACATACATATTATGTATATAGAAACACTGAGATAAATATTTGCAGAACATACAAACATTTATACAGTGGCGGGGATCGAACCGCAACCTTCTGCGTCCCAAGCGGGCTTTCACCCACTGCGCCACAAAGGTCGTCAAAAATTTCAAATTAAAATAAGTCGGGCAAACGAAGATGAGTTTTGAACGTTAACCCACAAAATTAATTTCTCTATTCGCCAGCTTGACTAATAGCTGACTGCGACAGTCCTGAGGAAAAGTACGATCACAGTATCCAGACAAATGATAGTGATAAGGTTGCCTACAAACCTACTATTTACTGCGATTATGGGTTCAATGAAAAATGATCTTTATTACAATGATTTATCATTCCATATAGTAGGTACATACCTACTTTCATCTCTCATAAACCCATTTTCGAAAAGTAATTCGAGTTTTTTTTCATTTGAATAAAAACAGCCTCTTTCATCATTACCATGAAATATATTTTTAGCTATCTTCATTATAAATTAAACTACTCCTGAAACAAGACCTAATAGTTAATTAAAAGTAAGTTCGTATGAGCTAGTAACCATTGTTAATTACCTAGATTGCATTATTAAAGCGAGTGAAAAATTTGATTAATTCCAAACAAACTTGCTAAGTTTACAAAATACACTTCATGCGAAACAGAGCCTGTCTGTTTCATATGAAGTCATAGTCGACATAGAGTCATGATTTTGTACTAGTTATGATGACACTATGTAAAAAAAACAAAACACACGATGTATGTATGTTTACCAAAAAGAATATTAACTATCCTAAGTCGGATAAGAAGGTATTTATTATCTTATCAAATGATGGTTCACGCGGATGTGATATCTTTTTATAGACACCCATTTCACGAAGAAAAACATCAACCTATTTATTTCCTTTCCTACTCGTATTAGCTTTAGTTGTTGTTTGTTTTGATTGAAGAACAAGTACAATATTTAGACAATACAGCTCCGTCTAAACACAAATGATTTGCTCCCACCCGTCCGAGAAATGAAATGAAATGTACCTATTTATTGAAACCTGAAGAACACATATTAACAAAAACATTATTATGAATAATAATATTGTTAACTGAGACATCAGTTTCTCGTCTTATTTCATAGGTGGTTACAAAATTAAAGTCATAATAACCAAATGTGCGCTTTATAGAGGCGTCACAGGCGTTACATACAAACCAAAAAATATAATACTAGATTACAGCACTACAACACAAATAGGTGTCCGTCAGTTTTTATACATTAAACTTCTTATAGTCATTATCTAGATATTCACTTACACTGTATATTGTCTCATAATAATAGTATTAATAATGTTGTAATAAAACGCAACCAAAAATGAATTAATATGGTTATCGCATGGAATATTATCAGAGATTCGAAATAAGCAGCAAACAATCAGGCAATGCTATTATTCACCCATATAAGTATAGCAACGTACCGACGAACACACATACATTTTTAATACGACCTCATCCACAAAACATTTTGTGGGTACGTTACTAACATCGCAATAAAAACGTTGCCACTCTCCAAGGAAGTAAAGATCTTGAGAGCTTGTTCACAGTTGAGTAGGAAATTACTACTTACCCGCGTAACTTCAGTTGTTACTTATTTCGAAAACTACTTTTACTGAGAAATTTCAATGTATTAATTAGGTTTAAAAACTAAAAAGAAAACCGACTCAGACCGCGGCGTGTCTCAGGGCCTTCTCAGGGCGTTGAGTGAGGATGAGGTTTTTTGAGTGTAACGGAAAAACTACCAATCTTTTAGGAATACAATTTATATGGGACCACCTCGAGTATACTCTTTCAAACAAAAAAATAACTTTGGAAATCAGTTCACAAATTGTTCGGTGAACATTACATTAAATACTGTGCGACAAAAATATAACATTTTAAAACTACTCATTTGGAAAGTGAGTACTAGCAATGTCGGCAACCGGGGCCTTTTCACAAACAACTTTATTCAGTATTAGTAGTAAATGTGAAGTGCAAACATGGTAGATAATGTACTGCATATCCAAACGATGTAGGTTTTCATTCACAAACAGAAACCTACTATCTCTTGTGATAACTACAGGCTATGTTGGTACCTAGTATTTTAGTAAAAGCTTTTAAAAGTTTAAGAGATCATCACAGTAACAACAGTCTCATAATGATAGGTGCTTTTATTTTTCTTTATATTGCTGCCGTGTAAATGTACAAAGGCTCTAATTCCTCGCTCGACTGCAACGGTCTTGATCCAAACAACCTTTTGTTCACCTCTACTGCTTTTTATTTTTCCGAAACAATGAAACTTTGAAAACACCCTTCTATAGAAAATTGTGAGGTCGTTAACAGAACGAACGATGTAAGACTGAGAACTTACTGAAAAATGGTTTAAAGCCAGTAAAGCTTTGCATTTATTAAATAAGGATCATAATATTGCACACCAAGTATTATTTTTCTCGTCTCGTCATTAGTTTTTGCACTAAAGTGTACTGAAAAGGTTTTAAGTGCTCCTCAAAGATTCTCGTTTCATCCACTTGACTCATGCTCATGTTTTAGAACTTTACATTTTGGTTTCCTCACAATTTTTTAACCGACTTCAAAAAAAGGAGGAGGTTCTATGTTCGGGTGTATGTATGTTTTTTTTTTTTTTTGTTTTTTTTTGGATGTATGTTCATCGATATCTCCGTCAGTTGTAAACCGATTTCCAAAATTTTTTTTTTGTTTGAAAGGGTATGCTACCATAGTGGTCCCATAAAAATTTTACTCCTGAGGGATTGATACTTTTCCCGTAATACTCAAAAAATCACCGATCTTTTCGAAAAATGTGGACCGATTTCCAAAATTTTTTTTTTTGCTTGAAAGGGTATACATATCTAGGTGGTCCTCATACTTTTTTTTCCTGAGGGATTGATAGTTTTCCTGTAAATCTCAAAAAACCTCATTCTCACTACAAAATCTGAGTCAAACATTGAATAGTTTGACATGTTTAAATACGCTCGAGGTGATCCCATATAATTTTATTCCTGAGGGATTCTCACTCTAACTTCTTTGATCTTGACTATTCCAATATCTAACCTAACCTACTATATTATTTACACTAAAAATTGAAAAATAAAAATTTTTGAAAAAAAAATTGAACCGACTTCACATAACACAAATAGACACTAAGAACCTTCTATGTACCTACACTAAAAAGAGAAAAATAAGAATATACACATGCAATTATTACTTACAGTATTCAAATAATAAATTATTATGTTATATTATATTTGAAGTCGGTGCCAACTATTCTACTCCATACAATTTTGCACCCAAGTTCTATTGTAGGTACTCGTAATTTCTTCTTAGATGTAAATGCATAGGTAGTTGGCACCGACTTCAAATATAATATAACATAATAATTTATTATTTGAATACTGTAAGTAATAATTGCATGTGTATATTCTTATTTTTCTCTTTTTAGTGTAGGTACATAGAAGGTTCTTAGTGTCTATTTGTGTTATGTGAAGTCGGTTCAATTTTTTTTTCAAAAATTTTTATTACTACACGGATTGAGAGTAGGTACATACTGGCTTACTATACGTCAAATAGGTATTAATCATATGCATTATGTGTATTAATTTAAACAGTAGTTAAACTGCCAAGACATTCCAGTCCTCTAGGTTCTGCATCACTCACTCTTTATCTCACTCCTTCATTTACACAGCTCACTGAGATTCTCTTATTATTTGGAAGCACGCCCAAACAACTTTGTGTGTTTTACTAGAAAAACATCATCTAGTTATTTCCTGTTCACTGAAAATACCGAAAACGCGCGTCAGAAAAACAGCAAACACGAATTTTAGTCGAAAAACGAGCCCACAGCGGATCTGTCCGTCAATCAAGCGAATTCACAGCTAGCTTTAATTACGCGGTTGCTGTGAATTCAGAAATGCATGTAAATGTAATAGCAGTTCAGTTTGCGAGTTCACTGGAGCGGGCAGCTCAAGGAACGACCGGAACCTGCTTCTTAAGCCCTGGTTTTCTGAGAATTCTGGGCCGGAACACTATATTCTAAGAAACAGTGGAAACAACTGTTGCAAAAATGCATCCAAAAGATAAAGTTGATTTCTCTTTTGAATGTATTTTTATTCAGTCACCGGGATTTAGCCTTTTCTTTCTATGAACCAACCCATTTACTTTATGAATGTTTATTTATTATTTATTTTTTATTTATTTATTTATTTAAAAAGGACACCCAACACGGGTATACACTTCACATTCCAAAACAAAAACAAAGTGTCTTAACTCTAGTGTTCCCATAATTACAGGGTATCACAACATGCGTAAAACAACAACTTAAAATAAGTAGGCTTAATGCCTGCCTAGTCAGCAGAACAGTTTTAGGTACACGTAACATCTCTATCAATATAAAACTTAATATTATCTAAGAGATCATAGTAGGTAGGTTAGGTTAAGTACCTACCTAGTTAAATGACAATTTGAAATTTTCGAATATTTAATAAAAAAGATATGGTTGACTAGTGCAATAAAAACGTACCTACGAGGCCGTTTTTTAATTCCACGGACGAGAAAAAATTATCGAAATGGGTTTTGTAAGCTTTGGATCTAAAATCAAGATTACTTTCCACTAGACCAACACGTCGTATAACTTAAGTAAACCAGGGCTTTACCGCCTGCCCACTTTATAATACACCCCTTCACCAGTTTAATTAAAACTCTACCTAGTTCAGTCTTCCGAGTATTTTTTACCGATTCAAGAGTCTGTAACTCACAAGTTAGCTCTTGATTCTAAAGTTTGCGCTTTTGCACTATAAAACAATCCAGACAGACTTGTTATTTTCAGTTTGCTAACTGAAATTAACAGTTTTCAATTCATAATTGAAATAGTTCGTGCAATGCACAGTGCAGATGTTATATTTTTTCTTGTGCTTGTGTAAAAAACAATTAAAAAAGTCTCTACCACGTGGTCAAATGGATTGTTGATTGAAACCAACTGCCTACCACTTGCTCAGACTAAAACATATTTGATGATGTTCGCTTCCGTAGGTACTTCTATTCTAAAGTACACGGTAAATTATTGTCACTTGCACTTTTAAATCGTAATGCCACTACGGAAGCTTTTTGGCGGCCTGAAAACTCTAAATGAACTTACATTTTGTAGGCCCATTTTATGATTTTCAATTGGTTACTAGCAAACTAAGTAAATGTTCCTATTAACACGTTCACTGCGCCATCATTTTCAAAAAACTTTCAGCTGGTGCTTTGGAGACCTAAAAGATCTCGAAACTAACCTACCCTTTGGTGCGTTTGAGACCTAATCAGTCTCCTAAAAATACAGTTTTGAAAATAATTTATATCTTCC
The DNA here is from genome assembly GCA_963565295.1 of Epirrhoe alternata. NCBI lineage: Eukaryota > Metazoa > Arthropoda > Insecta > Lepidoptera > Geometridae > Epirrhoe > Epirrhoe alternata. The sequence goes on from OY751393.1 coordinate 5,043,663, forward strand.
ATAAAACCAATGACATCATATTTTGAAGTTTTTGTGGGTCAAGAGAGGCTATTGCTCTACATTTTGCTAGGTTCGCACGCAGTTATGACATTAGAATAAACTACAAATAACAAAAAAAAATTAGGTATCTATTGTATCTCTTACCGCAACCGAAGATAGTTCAATATGTGTAGTAAAGTAGTGATGGGAATAAAATAATATCTCGTCGATTGAAAAAGTTTTATTAAAAGTGTTTTTCATTAAAACATGGTAAGCACATTGATTGTTTGCATTGCGCGCAAATATGGTAATAATTCTTTTGGCTTTTTTATAAGCGTCAGTGCTGTTGAATGTACGTCGTAATTTTTCGTAACTGGACGATGCAGCAGTATAATCCGGCGTTGAGTTTTCGTTTGTAGAAATCTCATCAAAATAAATAGACTTTTTACACTTTTTCCCTTTAGAATTACTCATTGTTTATTAACAATAATCAACACACTTTAAAATACAATTACGTAGTGATATTTTCGAACCGTGCGCGCGACTTCGCACGTCGATGCTAGGACAACACTAAATCGAGTCACGCGGCGCCCGCACCGCCCATCCTCCTTCTCTTGCGTCTACGAGGCGTACAATTTCACGAGTACCGACAGGTCTCCTAACGCAAGGAATAGAAATAATTATACTACTGTGCGTTAGGGACCTAATCCATCTCTATAAATTTTTTTTATGTCCTTGAATTCACCTTTATATAGGAATCAAATATGTATATTTGTCTTACTCATACTTAAAGAACTTTACACGTTAGAGCCTCCCGCAAGGAGTGAAACAACACGATTATAGTCAACGCACAATACAAAAGTCCTGCAAGAGATCTGATAGATCTCGTAACGCAGCGAACGTGTTAACCCAGTGTCGGTGAGCCCGAGTTAGGTGTAGATTCGACCTCTCTACATTGCACTCCAGCGAGATAATTAGCAAGTTAATCATCTGAAACGCTACCAACTGCCAGTTACGTTTGGTGAATGGCTCACAACGCATTGAGTGGGGCTGACAAACGCACGACAAAATGAATCCAGTTATAATCCAAACATTTGATTTGTATAAATAAATAAAATAAATAATGCTGGACTTCAAGCCAACAGTTAGTAGTGTATCGCCGCGCCAGTATCTGATCAGAGCTAGAGTGAAATGGCTCAAGAATATCACAAAAAGTTGCTCGTCTGTCGACACTCTGTTATGACAATAGGCTATTGAAGCTGCAAACCACATGTTTATCAGGAAGCAGGTGAATGCATGTGCTTTTGCACGATTGTCTTGTACACGCGTGCCAGCTGGCTGGGCGCTGACTGGCTGGCATTCTGACGTAGTCAATACGTTGATTATAATCTATGCAGTGTCCGTTCATGCTAGTAAGACCAGTTTATGTAAAGTAGAGTGGTTAGATATAAAGTTTGGTGTGCGACGCAAGTACTGGAATAGAAGGAATTTCAGGTTTGAGCTTGAGTGATAATAAAAATGTAAATACCCGGATCACGAATCTGATCACAGTATTATGATTGTGTTCTTTTGCTAGTAAAGTTCCCTTGACCAAACTTTATGATCAACTAGTATCCGTGGTGCCAACATTTTAGAATACCTTTTGCTATTCAGTCTACTTCCATTCCACTGGTTGAAACACCTACGAGTACGAACATACTCACCAAACTTTCAGACTTATTCTAGACTACTAAAGCAGGATATTTACTTCCAAAGAGTGCATTGTGAAGATTAATTCAGACCACGTAAACGGACTCCATCTGAGGCTTTGTTTCCATCTATCGCATCCAGTCTATGATCCAGTTTATTTTATTTCAAGAAGCAGGAAGCTGCAGAGGGGATAGTGCGATCGACAGCTTATAACATTACCTACGTGACTGTGAGAAATGAGTTTTTAAATGGATTCCTCCCGCGTTCGAAGGCGATGGTGCTCATCCATCTTTATATTGCTACACTGTAATGAACATGAAAGCTTTGAAACTATTTATACACTAAACTAAGTACTTTTAGAATTATTTCAATTGTTTGCATGTTTTAGATACACTTTCGGAAAAGCTTAGGTATCTTTTATCTGTAAATCGTGTATTTTTTTCGATCAAATCACGAGGCTCATCGATCATCCTCATTTTAGGTACATCCGTGTTTTGGGAGGCAAGTTAAATTATCCCCCCAATTGAGATGTTGCTATGGTAAAATATAGAACGTGTAAATAAAATAAATATTGAGATGTTGCTATGGTAAAATATAGAACGTGTAAATAAAATAAATAAGAAATCTCCTGAAATCAAACTTTCAGCTAAGATTTTTGAAATCGTACCTAATTGATCGAGAGAGCGGTTTAACAAAGGTTAAAAAAAGGTTTAGGTCTAACAAAGAAAACCAAACCAAAATAATTTCCCCTGTTTGGCTGGGAGTTATGCTGCTACAGGTAAACATCATTATCCAAAGAAGATTCATCATCATAACAGCTCGCCCACTGTTGTGTAATAAGCCTCCCCAAGCTTGTATCACCCACCACGATCCTATATAGGTATACACGTCGACGTTTTGCAAAGGGGTTATCAATATTGCAAATGGAATTGTAATAAAACAAGTCACCAGACGATAAAACTGTCGAACATCCGCCGCTAATCCGCGTCAAATGCCGAAAGATCATAAAGGGAATTTGCATGAAATTCGGTATATTCGGCTGAATTCGAGGCCGGCGGGCATTTTCACATTAGGGAACATTACGCCCCCCTCGCGTTCACCGAAATAATATTTTTCAAGCTGTTGAGTTACTTTTTATTTCGGCCGTCGTCGGCAAATGAGTTTCTAAACGTAAATAAATCTTTTGCTGTCCGCGGTCTTTGCGGATTCTCTTTATTATTTTCTGGGTGTGAAGTCTGCGCCTGAAACTGTATTTTACATTATATTATGGGTTTGTCGGTATGTATGAGATAAATATTCCGACCAATTGAGCAGGCGCGGTCCGAGGTGGGGGGTTATAAAAATATGACAATATAGAACATTTGTTAATACAGTATCATCATTCCTTTGCCCTTATCCCACGCTAGGTGGGGTCGGCTCAGTCACTCCTTTAATTTTCATATCCTCATTTCATTAATGTTAATAAAGTATCTATGACAAATTGTTTGTTTAGTTGCTGAATAATCTTTTTATCTTACTTCCATGTCTGAGAATTAAATCTACATAATTTTTTGTCGGCAATTACATTTTTGGTTGACACCATAATATCTCATGTCTTAATAAACAACAATTAATATTCACGAATAATAATTCAAAATATGTATGAAAATATTTATTGTTATATTTGTATATGGCGTTGATGGGCTTGCAACCTGTCACGTATGGAATACTAACTTCTGCAAGATGTGGGCATGTATCAAATATGTATTTGTACATGCCTCTGACTACCCCCTTAGACATCTTCAAAGGATCTGGAATATAAAGATCTGAGAGAATGTCTACCGCGCCTTGGGGATACAGTCGTGACCCTGCTGTGTTTTTATTTGTGGATGCGATTGATTCGACTGGCGCAGGATCGGAAAGAGTGGCGTGAAAATGAGGAGGCCTATATGCTCAGCAGTGGGTAGATGTAGGCTGATTAGAAGAGAAGAAGAAGAATATTTGTGACAAAATCATGTATTTTCTTCACACATTTGAAAGTATGTTTTACAAAATATAAGCTGGCCATCTGTAATTTGGCCATCCTCTCGATTTCAAACTTGGCGTCTACTCAAATAATATCTGCTTAAGAACCTGCTTTGGAATGACTTAAGAATATTATAGCCCCGTGATCTCATTACTTCTTAAGTGCCTCTTAAACTGTGGTTTTTAGGACGGCGGCGCCGGCACTAACGATAAATGTCGATTTTATAACAAAAGTCAAAGCGTCTTACCATAGAACGTGACATAAAGTTATTCCACCGAATAAATCAAGAATAACCATACATTTTGACAGTTTACACTCCGGAATAACTTTATGTCACGTTCTATGGTAAGACGCAAATAATATAAAGATAAAGCACTATTTAAATACTTGTTACAGTTATTAAGCGAAGATAAGAAAACAGGTTAGGAAAGAGAGGCTAGCTGAAATTTCAATTTTCATTGCAATGTACGATTCGACGCCATAAAACGCCAGCGATATCTTACGAATGAGCTTTAGCAGTTCGAATTGGAAATCCACCAGACACCGTGCATTACGAGAAGCAAACATCGACATCCTATACATGGTGTGGGTACGTCAAATTCACAAGTTATTCCCAATATCCCAATTTCCGGCGCGACGCGCCTGCCACACACCTCTATGTGCCTAGTGATAAAATATACTGCGGCTCACGTAGAGGCACGAAACTAGTTGAATGGAAAAAACCAATTGTAACTAGCTACACATCTTCAAACGTGCCAGTAGGTAAAGTATATAATGCGTGAATGGACAATTAGGCAAACAGTTTCGCACCTACCTCTTTTCCGAAACTTCATTATATTCATAAATCAACCTATCTGAAATCGAATCAATAAAACCGAGTCGAATTTCGAGATCAGCTTTGAAGCTCGAGTTTTCTGAGGACCTGAAAAGCAATTCGTTGACAAATACTTGATATCAAACGAACTCAATTTAATTTCAATTGCGCCACATCAAACAACTATTCCCAATTTCGTCGGTAATGGAATTTTTCGTAGATCCCGTACAGAGCCGCTCCTCTAGGTATGTACTTACACGCGCTTACAAATCTTATTTGAGCTGGGAAGAATTCGTCTCGCGCCTGTATCGAAGCTTTTATTACCAACACAGCCTTATGCCTTCCTTTACATACGAGATGTTGCCATAAAAACGTTTTATGAAATACTACGCTTCAAAACTACTATGTTTTGTTTTGTTTATAGATCGACGTTTTGTTTTCTACAGAAACCAAAAGTTTTAGTACTTTTTTGTTGCTCAACTCCCTGATTTTTTCAGCTTAATAAACTTTGAAATGTAATTAATTATATATGTATGAATAGAGAGAATTAATTATTAAGGACACCATGTAATAGCTGTTTTCCAATAAATAAATAAATCTATTAGTAAAATCTCAGTGATAACTTAAAAAAATCTATTATTCTTTAAAACTTTAAACAGATATTCCATAAAATCTAAAATACAGCGGATATTTTTACCAAATCATATCGGATCACTGGCCCAGTAGGTTGCCTGTAGAATACAAATCCAAGATGATACCTGTCCAATTGAATGAGAGCTCCGTTACTTTTTAAAATACTCCGACGCTATTCTTATGTTTAAAGGATATAGGAGGTGAGAGGGCTCTACGAAGACTGGTCGTACCACCAGGCGGGCAAGTCGACCACCTGAGATTTCAATTTTGCGACGCTGAATAAATTTATTCGTATTTCACCGCATTTTTTGATAAGCTGCTCAACATAAAAGCAATATACAGAAATACTGAAGAGAAACGGCACTGGAAAGTAGAATATGATAACGCAAGAAAGCAAGGAAAATCTAGGAACATCGTAGATAGTTAGACCTACTAGATCTAAGAAACATAAAATTCAGTCTTATTACAAAAAGTTACAGTGGGGTAACTTGGATAAAATGTGCAGCCAGCGTTTAACTAAAACTGAATTTTCATTCCAAGTTCAGAGATAATTATGTAACAAGCATATTTATAGTTAAATGAGCGCAGTAAAGGCTTCCCGGGTTTTTTGAAATACGCCATATTGTTTGGAAACCCGCCAAGTACCCATATCAGCCTCATGCAAACCTATATCAACCGCAACGTACCTACTTACCTACCTATCTCTATGATGACGGGTATTCCAATACGACCTACGAAAATATATTTAAGCATATTTTTCCGAAAACTTCCAGACATTTCCATTACATTACTTTGTGCCTTTCTCATTTGAATAATTCAAGATGCCTAAAGTGAATGACAGAAAAGGAATGACGACAAAACCATTATCGTGATTGCAACAAAATCTTCCGGATTTAATTGAAATAAAAATGTTATTGAACCGAAATCATGTTCATCATCAAATAGAATCAATAAATAACGGATAGGATAACACATATCAATGAAAATCATACTACAATAGGACAACTTTAACAAAGTAGGTAAGTACCAAGTCTGTTCTCTACTACATTTTTGGGTACCTATGCATCCGCGAGTTTTCTTACTAAGCTGACTGCAGAAAGTTCGTTAATGAACTTTTTCCTTTACTTTATCGATAGCAAAAGGTAAAGAAATATTGTGCCCCCGGAGAGGGCGATAATCCGCCGAGCTCTCCGCCCCGTTGGTACCGAAATGACTTATTGAGATAAATTGTTTACCAAACGCTCCAAACCAAATTTTCTCGACAGAAAGCGGTTGTGTGGTGAAAATTCAGATAAATCACTATTTTTGTGTTACCCTGAAAATTGATGCAGCGAACCCAAAACTTTCACCACATCGTTTTATCGTATTCATGGAATATTTATAAGTATACTGAACCTTCTGCTCTACATGGTCTCAGTTTTCTTATGTTGTTGTTTTCTGTAAAAGGAAAAACAAAACGTCAATGAAAGATTTGATTTACCTACTTATATTTATTTATATTAAGCTCCTAGAGGTTTAGGATGAGGAAGTGGGTGTTAAAGCTGCTACACACTTATTAACTTTGTAGTTTCATCGTTATTTTGTAAATCATACTTAAGAAGCTTATTTAGATTCTAAATAAATAGTTTTAGTCCAGAAATCGCAAAATCATATTATAAAAAGCTCAATAGTTTACGCCATAAAAATCACTAAAAAATAATCCTAATGATGTTGTATGTAACCAACTTAAAATACGGTTCTACAAGGAAGTAGGTAGGTATACCTACTACGGACGCAGACTGCAGATAGGGTCACTGCATCCATTGCCCTAGAATAATAATCGATACACATTCCGTGATTTTAAACCAACAAACATTGTATTTATATACGAGAGAGAACAGAAAAGAAAAGCTATTCCTGATTACGTCCCGGTGGAGCCAGTCGTTACACGGGAATGCAGAAAATGTGTTCTGTTTTATTAGAGGCCAATAAATTCCGAACGTGATCCAACGCAATGGATCATGTCTCGGATAGGTAGATATCACGAGAAAAAAGGTTTGTTCGGTCTATTTGCTTGCAGGCTTCTCCGTGTGTTTCGTAAATTACATTCGTTGAGCAACGGTGATTTTCTCTGTTTATCAATTATAGTTAGTTATTATACTTAAATACCTAGGTACTTACATTAAAATATATTTTCTTTGGTAATTAGGCGTCAACGCTCAAACATTCGGCCTCGGCTATAAAGTCACTAAACCACGACTGAGTTCTGTAGGAGGCCTATTTACAAAAATACTTCTGTTATCGATAAGACACGTTTAAAAAAAACCATAATCTATACCTATCATAAAAAAAATTGTTGAAATAAAGACTTGATTTTGTACTGTAATCAATAAGTATAATTAGAGATCTGAGAGAACGTCTACCGCGCCTTAGGGATTCAGTCGTGACCCTGTTTTGTTTTTTTATCTACTGTAATCTTATATGTCACTAGCTGTCCGCCGCGGTGTTGTCCGCGATCCCTCGGGAAAACTTCACTTCCCCGGGATAAAATATAGCCTATGTTCATCCGGAATAATGTGGGATTCTAATGGTGAAAGAATTTTTCAAATCGGTCTAGTAGTTTCGGACCCTATTTCACAAACAAATATTTCCTCTTTATAATATATTATATTATATAGTATAGATAAACCATAAACCTAAAAGCAATTGATCACATTTTTGTTTCTAAAGCAAATATTTTATACGTAAGAATGAGTCCCAAGACACTCATAATTAAGATTAACAAATGGAATAAGTAGCTCCTTACCAGCAAATTGAATGAGTACAAAGCAATCGTCGCATAATAGAATCTAATAAGAGAGGTGTAGATAGAGTCTGCGAGAGACACGTTCGCTCCATCTTAGAACGCAACCACCCAAAAAGCAGGTTTTCGTGTCGAATATGATATTTTGATAGGTTTTTAATCATAATTTGATAGGTTTTTAGGATTCATTCACATGTAAACAGGCGTTCTAGTGAATACCTATGGTTTATATCTAAATGCAAAAATTCAGTCCAATATACAGTGATAGTTTAGTGAAGATAGTCAAAAACTATAGACATATATATATACATAGACTGTAGGATTTTTCGTTTCGCTTAAGAGGTAGGCACACTTTTATCATATAAAACATTATGTTGGTTAAGTGAAGCAGTGATAGAGCAAGAGATAATAGTTGAAGCAACGATATTTTCTGTGAGCTATTTCACTGTTAAAAAACGAAATCCAATTAACAACAAAGCACTGAGCGGATACTGGGAGGCAGCCGGAAATCTGTTTCGAGTCTGAATGCGGCGTCAGGGGCATATTTTGCAATTTCATTTCCCCAGGGACTGACACGGTGCGACACCTCATTCTTTGGGATGTTTAATATTTCTGCTGTGTAATCTTCGACCTGTCCGAGCAACGCTATAAAGATGACTCAAATATATTACGTTTTGACAAGTGAAACGGAGAAATATTTATTTTTATCAAGGTTACGTTGCTTTTTTCTGGAGTACTTACTTGATTTGTAGCAGGAAAAGTTATAATATACGACGCAGCAAATGTTGTTTTCTTGTAGCAATAAAAAGCCTGAAATTTATGGTAGGACGCACATAACTATCGCGGTGTATTTTCAATAAAACTTGCACGATGCTGAGTGGTTACCTTTTTTGCTAATAACATGAATGTAACTTGTACCTTGTAACTTGTACCTACCACAAATTTAGCAAAATAAACTTTTACTTTACTTTACTTTACTTTTACTTTAATAAGCAATATTTTTTAAAGCTGGAATCAAGAAGTAATCGTAGATAGAGAAAACAATAGTTCTGTACAAATAGGTTACCTATACCTTCAGGATAGTAGAGTCAATTCTTATAAACCAATGTGTTGAAAGGATTTTAAGTGAGCCACAAAAATACTTTTCTAAGTATAAAAAGGTATAAGTAATACCTTCATCAAATACTTTTTCTACCTCTTTTAGCGACAGTAATGTGCAGCTGCTCAAAAGTACGCTATTCATTCAAACGAAATGCCTTTTACACCTTCCTATTAATTCTGTCTATAAGGATTAAGTCAGATGCAGGGGTCCTCGGTTCGCCGCGATTTTTTCAAGCAGCCATTACCACATTTAATTAAATTCTCACTGTTTTAATTTGACTTGAAATTACAGGCGTAATTCAAATTGAGGGTAGCCATGATGAATGCTTTTGAATTGTTTAGTTCTTAATGTAGTGCTTTGGAGAAGCTTGTTGTTTGTTTGTATATTACTTATTGTTAAAACTTGCAAAATAATAATATGTATTATATGCAAATCAAATCTGAATACGAAAATCATATAGGAACTTCGGTACCTATAGGAACCGATAGATAGATCTAGAGACTAGAGTTCTAGCATGCATGATGCAGCCTCGCAACTGTGTGTGACAGGCCGGACGAACGCGCTACGTTAATTTTTTCACGAAACAAAAAACACTGTAACAAACTGACGGCACTGTTCGTTTTAGAGCAAAACATAATTGCATTTTTGGTAACGTGAAGCTACATACATTTGTACCTAGGCTTGCAGGCACGCGAGCTTTTAACAAGCACGGGAAATTGCGAAACACCAATTTATCTTTATCAGGTCGAAAAAGGCCGCACTTTAATTTTAAAAATCTATCGTTGGATAGCCTGTAGAGATGTAGGTTAGCTAACTCGTAAAATGCTGCAGAGCTCTATTCAATGCGAGCAGGCTGAAAGCGCCCCCTGTATACCATTTCCACTCATCAGTTCATGCACGTGTATGAAAAGTACCATATCGTGGGTTATTCCTATTCAAAAATCCCATGCCTCGTCGAAATCCAGAGTTCATTCAACTATTTTTTTATCTGCGCACGTATAAACGCAGTCCATCCTGAGTATCAGTCCAGAAGAATAATAATTTTTAGGTTGTATTTTTTGCTGTGGCCAGTGGCCGGTCGGTGCTCGCGTTTTATTGCACACTATTCCGGCGAATAAACGCGGCGAGGGGGTTTAATGGACCGGCCGTGGGGCAGGGGTGGACCACCCTCTCCCCCGCTGTCCACTGTATTGGCTGCGAATATTGAATATTTTTCTGCGAACAGACTAGGCTCTGCAGGCTAACCACTAATCAGTGGTCCGTGATGTGCGGTGGTTTTTTACCACTATTTTAAATCCATGGCTTTTTTAAAACATTACGATGCGGTTAGGTAGAGGTCGATGAGTTAAACTCGAAGTCGAAATCACTGCCATACATTTTTTTTTACTTTTAACTACCTACTGCGTTCATATAGGTAAACTTTCGAAAATGATAACAGAGTCAATCAGCAATAGCTTATTTGGAATTGATCCAATTTCTTCAAAAAGTTATAGACATAACGTTAAAGAAATCCAAACAGTATTTTCAAGATAGCTACGTTATTAGCCTTTGTTGGGTATTGTTTTTTCCCCTCATTCATGGGGAGGTATCTTGAGTGCATGTAATAAAACGTACTGTGGGTTCTATAAATCTAACCACCCAGGAGAGAACTATTCTACAGTTGTGAACAGAAGAAAATGTTCCGTTTTCTAAAAATGCTAGACAAATGTGGTGATCAAGTGACTGTAGTTCAGCGTTCAACGAGGACTAATGGTTAGACGTGGACTTGCTTTTCACAGACTTGCTGACTAAACAACATTTCTGTGGGCACACCAAATCAATACATTGCTTTATAAATAGCTATGTAATTCTCCTAGGTATAGTGAGGTACCTAGTTGCAATTGGTGCTTGAAAATTCTCCTCTGTTACTGGGGCATGTTAACAAACTTCGGATGTATGTAGGTGGGTCACGCGCTCACACGGTGTATTGGTTTCAATTCATTTCGAATTCCGCTGCAAAAAAAACGTTGATAGATTGAAAACAGTTATTGATCAGTAACTCAGAATCCAATTGTTAATCTGGTAATATATTTATACCTAGGTGTCGTCCTAATTGATCGTACGATGACACGATGCATTCGTCGTCGTGCGATGAGTTAGATAGTTATTATATGCCTATTACCTATTATAGATCAACACTTATTCGTGTAGGTACATTTGTTACAAAATACGCAGGTAAGTACCTAATTGAAAATGAAATGAAATTATTTAAGAATAGTATGTCATATTACACAGAAATAAAGCAGATTATCCAAAAGCAAAGGTGAGACAAAATTGCATGCGATACACTCCGTGGGCTGCAATATCGTTGGCTATTAGCGTTGTAATTGGCTGTGGAAGGTGCAGGCTAGGAGCATGCAATATGTTGCAAATTACCATTTTATAGTTCTTATAGCCGTTGAATTACTAGATTATTTACAACGTAAATTTCATAAAAATATGAAAACAGACTATTACCTATGTTTCATATAAGTATAAAGGTAAACAAGCAACAAAAATAAGTGTCTGAAAAAATAGCAATGCCTCTGAAATTAAAATTGTGTGGTGACATTCTCGGGTTAACGTATGAGTTTTATACTTACCTGCGTGTTTTTCTTTTAGTGATATCACTTTTATTTTGATACCTAGGTAAGTAATATGCATCAAATAAAAGAGACAAATTCTTATTTGTAAAAGACGAATTAGCCTGAGTAGCGGTTAGATATATCTGATTTCCCATCGTTAAGTTTCGTTTTAAGCATCTATCGTTCTTAATCCTACCTAAAGAAGTTAAAAAGAGGAGCTAGCTACATTTATTTTCTCATTAAAGCATCAGAATAAAGTGGGCTATACACGATAGGAGCTTACGAACGTATCCTAGCAACACTCATTCCGCAGCAGATAAATCCTATACCTACCTCGTAGTTGGAGGTGGAAAAACCAGCATTATCTGAGACTCAATTCAGCTTGAACCTCGGGTTGGTTGAATGAAACAATAAAATCCTCTCTCCAATGTCTGGTAATCAGCTTTTTGTGAGAACGGAATAATATAGTATCCAAAAGTAAGTAGGTAGGTATTTATATTTTGTCAGTCTTGTTTCTATTTTTATAATAAGAATCGTGGATGATGTATGGTCTGAAAGATGTTTTTGATCCATCATTTATACCTATCTTTTAAGTTATTGTATAACTTTAGCTCATATTGGATGCTTTGCCATGCACCATTACTACCTACTTATTTGTTTAAGAAGTACCTACACAATTTTCTCACTAATCATGATGAAAAAGAAGCCTTAAAATCTCCAATAAAATTGTTCATGAACTAATGTCGCTGACCGCACCATATTTAACTGTTACAGTATTTAATTGTTATTTCAAAACATCCACATACCTAGACCTACCTATAATTTCGAGGAATAGGAACTGTGTTTGTAAAAACTTACTTAATCGTTTATTTTTCGAAGGTAGCCTCAATCTTTACTTTCCAAAGAGCTTTCCTTCTCCCACAAATAAAAATTTAACTTTCAAAGTATCCCGTTCCAAGTTGCGAGGTTAACGATGCGTCGGCGACGTCGCCCGTATATTCTCGACTTCACTTCTGCTCAATGTGACTTACATTCCGACTCTAGAACTAGAAAGTTTAGTTTCAACTGATAACCCAAACTCAGGCCACCCTTGAACCGGTATCTAAAAAAAGTATTTCTAACATAATCCAAACAAATATTGAACTTACTATTATTTATTTTTATTAACTTGTATCCAATGACACATCCATCCCTTAGACATCTTCAAAGGATCTGGAATATAGAGATCTGAGAGAATGTCTACCGCGCCATGGGGATACAGTCGTGACCCTGTTGTTGTTTGTTTGTTGTTATCCAATGACACGTAACTACCTATGCACTTCTTGCTAGCATCCGCGTCATCAGAGTCAATGATTTGGATTCTGGAAACATGCATAAAAGATCTGTATGATTCTGAATCATAATGCATGTTTGCCATTAGATACTGGTTTAACAGTTTCTCTCCTTTTTCTAAATTGCCAGAAGCATTATGAGATTCAGAGAATCTTATGAACAACAAAAAACCGCCTTTTGGCAGGCAATATAGCCGATATCGCTTTCACATTGTATCAAATGAATTCTTTGGCAGGCGTCGACAATCGACATCGCTTCTTGGTTTATTTTGCTCCAGGGTTGAAACTGACGCTGGTCGTATGAAAACTTTGTTGTTGGATAATGGATGGCATTTGCAGAAAATATAGATACTGTCTCATGAATTATTTAGACTTCTTTGTGGATGAATGAAATAATATAAAAATATCTAGCGTTGTATGGAGTTTTTATAGACAGGGTAATTGAACTTAAGATGTTATTTTTAATTCCTGTCTACAGCAAATACTTAGCTCAGAAGTAACTAATATTTTAGGTAAATAATAGATCAGGCAGTTTCCTATATACTTACTATATATATCTTTTATACCTAAGTAACTATATTTTCCACTTTCATATCGCAACAATATAAAATCGTAATGACCTCCGAGAGACCATAAAAATACTTAGATAACTGTCTGGCTCTCCAAAGCTTTTTCGAAGCATTTTCATGAGAACCTTTGACTCTACGAAAGCAACAAAGTTTTTATTGTTTATCGACCTCAGAGATATAATAGGTAATATGGTTTACATGTACCTAATTAAGTACACGTAACATAAAGAACTTATAAATTAGAATCAAAGAGATTTCAGTATGTCCATATAGAACAAAATACGAAATGAAAATTAAAGTTTTAAGGGTCAGGTAAATTACGAAGTAGATTTTTGACCCTGACCTGACTTTGAGTCCTGACGTTCATACAAATAAAGACACACAGATCACACTTCTGAGACAACTTTTACAACCGAGTTGTATGGGGCCATTATTTATTTTGTTTCTATTAAATTGCAGCAAGACACTTAAGCTTTTAAAAAGTTATGTTTGAATCATAAGTTCATAACTTTAAAACCAGAGAATTAATATTCTCTAGTTTTACTTTTAAGCAGTTAACTGTACCGTAGGTAGGTACTTGTCAAAACATAACACAACATCATAGATGTAGGTACCTCTCAGACCAAAAAAGTTCTAAGATGTACTTAGGTTAGTGAAAGAAGCTTGTTTGTTCTTAGTTGTTCGTACTTAAAATTCTTACACCATACACACTGCACTGGTTAGAAAGAACAAGCAGAAGAAGCTGAATGGTAACATCATCAATTGTCAAACTTTACACTTATCTATGCTATCTTGGAACCGTTTTCATTCAATCATGCTACTTTATTCCTACTTCCATTGCTTCCCCTGTTTTTTATCAGCACTCTCAGGTTAGGACCGAACAGTTTATTTGCTGCTGTAAATAGGAAATTGCATTTTGTTATTGAGCGCCTTCGTAGGTATTTCGCGCAATAAAAAGAGTGTTTGATACCTTCTCGTTCCAAGAAGAATTCAATTTCTTGTAAATAGAATGCAATTAAAAATATATTTGACCTAGCATCCTTATAATTTCTAAATAAAGTACAAATTAGTCGATAATTTTAAATGTGAATGATACCAGTTAATTTAGAATAAATTAAAAAGTTTACAGGTCTTGTAGTACCTAGGCGTTGGAGTGGCTATACAATTTATTTCCTTTTCAAGTAAACTCCACGCGCATAAAACCACGGCCTTTTCATAATGAAGGACCTGAAGTAACTTGCAGCTGTCTGGGCTACATATAGGTATCTATAAATATGCTTATTTACACATCCGTATTCAAAGGCAGGCTCGGCTGGTCAACAACAGGGCTCGTTATATTCTCGTATTCAATGTTCCAGAATGTTCACAGGCTTCCAGTATGCGAATTTGTTTTCAATGCTGCATCGTCTCATTTTATTTCGCAGCGCTGAATTTGCCATTTTTATATAATATTTCGATGCGCACTGCTCTAGATTTAAACGATAGGTACTGGCGTATTCTTCAATAAAACGTACGTGGGATGTATAAAAGTTTGTCAGAATTTGCTCGCTCTCACCAAGTCTATTCAGAATATTGAACGAAGTCGTAGTTTCGTGAATAGCGGTACACGCGTCGGTTAATTTAGGCAAGCGTGTCCAATTAAAACTAAACATTGATTGATTGGTAATTCAACATTTTTCTATTCATTCACAATTTTTTTCGTGGAAAGTTGTATTGATAGTTATTTGGTTTTTCCTTTTGAATGCAAATGTGAGTGGTTCGTACAAACTTACATGTAGATAATGGAATCCACATCTCTCCCTAAACCTCTGATCCCTAACATGAAAAGATTTCTATTACGAGTCTCGGCCCGTGTCCCAACATCACAAGTCGAGTACGGTCTCTTTAATATTCGCGTCACACAATGCCTTTTTGATTCTGCACATATTCGTCATTTGGCCCCTTTGAAATTTACGATACGAAATCTACTACGTGTACAAACTCTTTCGTTGCTAGGTAGTTAGGTATCTACTAATAGTGTATCGGTATCTACTATTAGGATCTAGAGGTCTAAAACATTGAAACTCAGAAACAATAGGTAGCTTATCTAATACTTACAAAGGTTTATCTGATAAAAAACTGGATAAAGCACACACAAGGCAACCTGTTTATGTCTTAGTACCTCGGAAGTCAGTCGCCGAACAACCCCTTAAGGTGTATTCTTGATTAACGACCACAATAATATGCAAAGCATGTGTTGCGTCTAGGATGCATCCCGCAGAGTATGCTTCGCAGGAGTTTTAATAACAGGTGCAGACACAAAGGCCGGACATTGTGCACTCTCAAACCGCAAACGAACGAAACGCTCATTTCTACGACCGCGGACTGCAACATATTTTGAGCACTTTGTTTTTAGTTTGTTGGAATGAAACTAGCGAACAGAAACAGGACTAAAGGTAGCTCATATTTTTTCGCACAAAATATTCTTTACACAAACACACGCTACGATTAAATTAGCTAAGGTGCTACGTAGCGAAGATGCTACGAGATGAGACTCTTTTTATTTTAACTAAATTTAGGCTCTACGTTTCTCTCTAGTTTCGCAAATGTGTTTTCAACTTCTACTCATAATGTAATTTAAATGTAAAGCTAAAAGCTTCTGTAGAAAAACTCCTTATACCATTCAAGGCACCAAATGGAATCCAGTCTGAAGGCAGTCTAATTATTTTATAGTTTGTTGGCACACTTGAACCGCTTATAATGTTTACTACGGCGTAGGCTCGTAGCATTTCTCGTAGCATGTGGCTATAGCTTATACCGTTTTGTTTTGGTAAAGTGGGTAGAAATGTTTATAGATGGAAAAATGTATTACCACTGTCCAGACTTATCTACATATCCAATATAAATTCTGTCTCTACCCACCCACCATAAGGATAAAAGGATTTATGTGGATCGCTCAGGAATTATTCCGATTTGCAGCCCGATCACGAAGGATCAATCAAATACATATTGTTACTTTGTGATTGAGTCCGAGCGACTTTCAACTTTCGTTTTAAGCAACAAGGTTCAAAACAACAATGCTTTCCGCTTTAGAAAACTTTTGTAGGACAAGAGCGATAGAATTTATTCAGATGTTAAAAATAGAAATAACCAGAACAAAAAGGACGAGATGAGCTTAATCATAGCAGAGATCCTCGTAACGAGATATGCAAAGTATAAGTGAACAAATAAACGAATACCCTCAAAACCTCATTTCCTTTCGAGTCGAACAATAAATGCTTATTACGAGACCGTCTATGTAAATATCCATTTCTTTTTATCTCGGTGCGGCTTGTGGCGTATCTGGCTTGCGATCATTGCCACCTCGTTGACGGGACCAAACTATTACGATAACAGTACCGTAATATCCCATCCTATTCTTCTTGTTACTTTATTTCTAATTGGTTTTCACTGGTTTTCACGAAAACGTTGGGCTGTTGAAAGTGACAAAGGGCACTAATAATGATAACTATAAGTATAGATTAGGGGATTGAGGATGGGGGGGGACCAAATATAATTAGATAGATGATAGATGAGAGACTAGATGATTTTATAACTAACGAGTAACGGTGTTTCATAAAAAGTTAAGAGTACTTAGGTAGACATAAATATCTTGATTTTCATTAAGTATAGACTTATCTCCCCTAGAAAACACCAAAAAAATAACCCTATTTTAAAATATTATGAAAAGATCATGCGACGGCTCAGAATACGGGACGGGAGCAGTGATTTAGTTCATCCGAAAATAAGTCAATACCTTCATTATTCTATACCGAAATAATCATTTGTGACTGTGTAGGTCGGCCGCCCACGCACTAGATCCCTTCTGGCTTCTGAAGATTAAATATTTTAAGCATCTTTACGAATAATAGTGACCCTTTCTCTACGATAGAATATACTAAAATGACAAATTAGAAACGTAAAAGTAGAGTGGTCGTAGTAACTGGACGAACTTGTTTCGTTGTTACGCAATCCTAATAATATAATAAATCTGTGAGTATGTTTAGATGTTTGGATGTTTGTCACGCTTAAACCAGTGAACCGATTTGGATGAAACTTGGAATAGGCGTAGATAATGACCTGGAATAGCATATAGGCTATTCAAAATGTTGGTACCACGCGGGCGAAGCCGCGCGCATTAGCTAGTAAATAAATATTTGTGCCCAGATCTCAAACGAGATGCATGCATAGCGTATGTTATCCTAAAGAATATTTATAGGT
The DNA here is from genome assembly GCA_963565295.1 of Epirrhoe alternata. Classification (NCBI taxonomy): domain Eukaryota; kingdom Metazoa; phylum Arthropoda; class Insecta; order Lepidoptera; family Geometridae; genus Epirrhoe; species Epirrhoe alternata. The sequence continues at coordinate 5,061,409 of OY751393.1, forward strand.
TTCATAAAATGGACTGTGTCCTGTATCTACCTGCTCCATCTGACTCGACAGGAACTTGGCAAAGGACTTTAAACTGCCAGGCTTTTAGCCAAGTTTTTGATGTCGAATATTTTATTTAAAAAAATATTAAATTATATCGGGTTGTCTACTACTCGTAGGTATGATATGCAGACTTTTTATTTGAATTCACGTCTGGTGGGAATATGACCAGTGACACTATTATGGGGTTGGTTTAGAGACTTTTTTACTAAAGTATAATGCGTATGCTAAAACTGGGTACTAAATTACCTAAATTAGTACGTTAACTTTAGGCTCGCACCTAAAATTTGTGAGATCGTGTACGAGTATAATCTCTGTAATTGTAGATCCAATTCCATAAACTATTTTACTAAATAAACAATTACCTAGGTATTTGGCACATGATGATATTTGTGTAGAAAAAGTTAAGTCTACGTAAAGTTTCGAGTGTGTAACGTAACCGTAATAAGACATTATGAACGATTTATAAGAAACAAGCTGCGCTCCCGCGGTGTGACCCGCGGTTCCTCGGGATTTTTTCGGAATAAAAAGTAGCCTATGTCCTTCCCTGGGATACAACCTTTATCAATTTTCAACCTAATCTGTTCAGTGGTTTGGGCGTGAAAAGGTAACAAACAGACAGACAGAGTTAATTTTTTTTTCTTAACCTATCGTGTCCCACTGCTGGGCAAAGGTCTCCCCCTTTAGCTTCCACTACTTGCGCTCCAAGGCCACGGTTTGCCAGTCTGGCTCGAATGCATCTAGCTATGCATCTAGATCGTCTCGCCACCTTTTCCTGGGTCTGCCGCGTCGTCTTCGACTGTTTTCAGGCACCCACTGAGTGACGATCTTCGCCCAACGTTCTGGGTGCATTGGAGTAACATGACCTGCCCAGTCCGACTTCAAAAGTGCAGAGTTACTTTCACATTTATAATATTATGTATGAATATCATATATGTTGTTATGTGACCTACCCTACTAGGTGAGCGAAGCCACGGGCAGCGTTAGTAGATAAGTATGTACCTCTGGGTATAGTGTGGTGTGTTTCTCTGAAACACAACAATACTCAGCAGGTATCTATTCAAACGCTAAATTGGTTTAGTCGCTAATACCACAACACTAATTGAATTATTCGACTAAGAGCTTATTGAACTACGCATTATACTAATGAAGTTGGTTGACCCCTATCAATATAAACAGTTGTAGATCACACACTTTTATGACTGACTGACTTTCCACCCCGTATTCGCCCGGGTTAACATCTAGCCTATCATCTGGAATAATACCTACGAATTTTTCAAATGTAGGTGCAGTAGGTCCGGAAATTACCCCTTACATAAACCAAATTTTGCTCGGATCTAATTATTTACATTAGAAAGTTCAGTTTCCACCAAAGCGGAGAGGAGTGGAGCGGCACCGGCGCGGGGAGCGGTGGAAACTGACTCTTAAGCCTAGTCCGAACTAGGCTTTAAGCTCCGAACGGCGCTTAGTCGATACTTACGTGTCAAGTATCGACTAAGCGCCGTTTTTTGGGTTCAACTAATTTATGCGTACTCTTTGGGTTCAACATAGAATATATTATGTTAGTAGGTTATGATTTTGATTAATAAAATATTTTACTTTGCAAAATGTATTTATATTTACTTAATAGATATCTTGTCCTACAAGTAATAGATATTTACTGTCGTATGCTATTAACATCCAATTTGGACATTATGCACATGAAACGAACTACCTGCTCTTATAATACGTAAAAACGCTACGTCTACTTATAATCAAATGTTCCTCGTAATCTGCTCAACCTTAACAACATGATCCACAAACCTTGAAACCTCAATAATGTTGGGCAGCTAATAGTAGAATATAGGATGTGGATTAACAGGCTCGTCTGAGGGTGCAATCGCCTGCAACACCTCAATAGTGTTGGGCCGCACACTCAGCCCGGTCATTCTCGAACTGGCCCGGCCAGTCCGAGGCAAATGTCAGTTCAGCACCAACTTGACGAACGCCGGGTGAGTCTGTCAATCACTGTGGATCTTCACGGGGTCAGTGAACTGAGCTGTAAGGATGTAGAACATCGCTGGAGCTGGTACTAGTGATAAATACCACAGCTCTTTGAAACCAGTGAGGGATATGATCCCGTAAGCGTGTACTATCCAATGCCCGAGAATGATTATCAAGTTTCTCATGTCGGTGACGGAAGATATCAGGAGCGCGGGTGCCGACTGCTCGACGCGTCTAGAGAAGTGCGATGCTGACGTCATCATTGATATTATGATGAATATGTAAGGGAATGATTCGTCTGCAAAGAAATAATATAGTGTTAGGAGCGAATCACACAAAAACAGACTTAAGATGGGGATGGTACATTTACTCAGAACCACAAACAATCTTAATTTGTTGTAAAAACACTAGCTTCTGCGCGCGGCTACGCCCGCGTGGTACCAACATTTTGAATAGCATTTATGCTATTCCAGGTACTATCTACGCCTATTCCAAGTTTCATCCAAATCGGTTCACTGGTTTGGGCGTGGTTAAAACACAAACATACAAACATCTAAACAAACTCACAAACTTTCAGCTGTATTATATGTATGAGTAGGATTTTCGGGTTCAGATTATGTTACAAGAAACTTACAAATCAAGCCGGCAGCCACAGTGTGTATTAGCACAAGTATAGGGTAGAAGTACATAGCATAGTAGATAGCTCTCTGCCCGCAGTGAGATGGATTCCAAGCCACCAGCCACGGCCTTAGTGTGAGTGTCATCAGCAGACTGAACACATAGATCAGAAGCACTATTGTGTATCTGAAACAAGAATAGAATAAAATAGAATATATCTTTATTGAAAAATACCTAATAACAAGATGTATGGATTAAATTTTAAAACTTTCAGGGTAGAGTTCATTTCATCCAGAAAAGACCAGAGTAAGTAGCTTAGCTACCTAAACTGTAAATATTTTTAGGTGAGCGAGGAGAATTGATTGATTTTAGTTGGTGGCACAAAACTCACTAAATAATTAGTAGGGTCCAAAGAGAGGTGAACAGTGACTGCTTACACATAATAAGGTTTTTAGAAATCTTATTGTTTAACAAATTAAATAGTTAGGTAGCTCTTCAAGGTAGGTCAAGAAACTTAGATAAATATATTTTTTCAATTTTTTTATCTGCTAAACCACACTTAGGTATTTCATTGAGAAATTAAAAGTCTTATCAAAATTTCAAGGGTTTGAATCCTGTCAGAATCGAAAATTTTGATAAGACTTTTCATTTCTCAACTTAGATAAAATTGCTTATTTACTTTACATTCAAAACCAATTGTTTGACACTTACAAAGGATACACAGCCTCTTGTGTGCAATGCAATGTCTCCTTATAATCAGGTTGCGGATTGTGCAGCAGTGTGTACCAATCTGATAGGTCCTTAGGTGTGCACACAAACAGATCAAAATGGCCAGTTGGTGGCAGCACTAGGATTGCAGTCAATGTGCCTGTTACTACTTCAATGAATGCACAGATGTGTTGAAGGATGATGCTGTCTTTTCTGTAAGTAACAACATTTTTAGATAATGTTCAATACCCATTCTGTGTAAATAATCAATACCAATTTAAAAATGTTGACCTAAGAATATGAAAATGTAGTTGTGTACTAGATACTCCACAGGGATAACTTAAGATCTGAGAAAGCATTCGTGATTACATACCCTTTTCCCACAGCGCCCATATCAATAAAAAACCAGTTCAGCACCATAGGCAGCAGGACCATAAAGCCCAGATACTGCCAATCATACAGTGAAGGTACGTCAAAGCAGGGCTGGCAATAGCTAGAAGAGTTTGTACGGAAGCCCCTGGGGCAGGCGCCGCAGTCGCTCCAAATTCCATCGTCGAACGTCCGCCCGCAATATAGGCCCGGACATGTTCTGACGTCAGACATACTTGCAAAATAACGATTTTAGACAGAAAAATACTAGTATTAATAATACTTTTTGGAAAATATAAAGAAAACCCAATAAAATTACAGAAAAACAATGCTCAAATAAAATCAGCTGTCTCTTCAAGATGCTGATGACGTTTGGTCTGTCTGTTCTGTGTGCGTCAAATGTGTCAATGTCAAATGCCAAAAAACACCCACTATAGCAAAAATGTGTTCGGATACTTTATGGCACATGCCATTCGTTAGCAGATGTTCCGCTATCGATTGATTGACCTGTGATTGGTTTTCGTTAAGATCATTTTTTGATAGTTTATTTGATAACATTGGTTTGGTTTTTGATTTTACATTGGACCATTGGGCCATGCCATATGTGTAACTCAACTGGTAATCGACTTGAAGTTCACTGTCGATATCAATGATGATGTAGCCGGTTATTCTTCTTGATCACCTTCATTTAATGAACATTTCGGAGCCTCCGAGCTTCAGCGGTAAATTATCGGTCCCGGCCCCTGACTATTAAAGTCGTTAAGCCATGGCGGAGGCCTTATGCGGGCTAAAAACTCACCAGAGTTGGCCATTGACTCATACGAACTTACCTACTTCAAAAGCACTGGATAAAAGCCGTCACTTCATCATAATGAAGGCTATTTAATACGTACGTACCTACACGTACTACGTAGGTACCTACAGACCCTGATGTAGGTACCCCTACCCCTATGCTAGCGGTTAGAGATGATGCTTTGGGACCAAGTAGTTTAATCAAGTGTCTACTTCATTATATTGAAGTGGATCAAAATAACATAGATCAAGCTTATTGTAAACCTACGTGTACAACCTAGTGTATTTTTAGCACGTATTAATAGGTACAGTAGCACAATCTGATCAACTAAAATAAGTAAGTACCAGAACAATCAAAACAGTTTATTACAATTTTAATAACGTAATTCTTAAAATAACATGTAATAACATCTGATCAGTTGAGCTATCTATAGATCGCTTTTACGACGATCCTTAGATAGCTTGACTGATACTATTGTATTTTGTAATTTTATGTACATAAAGTTTAGTATAAATTCAATGAATAATAAATAAACATGTAGGTAATATCTATAAAGCTTTGAATTTACCCTGGGGTTGAACGTTACGTCTAAACGAAAAACCACGAATACGCCCTACAATCAAGCGCAACAAGAATAAAACAAGGTATATTACCGCTAGAACCAATATAGCGATGAAACTGATAAGATCCAGCATGTAATCTTTGACGAAGCTTGTGAATATCACTGGTGAGCGAAGTTGCTTAGCGCCTTTGTTCTTTATGACGTAGTCAGTCCATAGCAGGGCGTTTTCAGGGCCTGATACTATAGGGTTTACAACCGCTTCTCTCAGCTTTATGATCGAATCTTTGTAGCTGAAAATATAAAAGTTAGAAGGTACTTAGTGCACAGGGAATAGGTTATTATGTAAGTAGGTAGGTACCTACAAAGATATGGTACCTAGCTACCCGTATAATACTTTAGTACTTATGATTAGGTGCATTCCTGGGCGCAATATTGAAGCTTTTTTATTTAGAACAGATTGGGCCTCGAAAACATACTATAATAGATAGAATAAACTAAACTTTTACTTATGGAGGTAGGTAGGTACGTATATTACCTATGCTTAGTAGCGACATTCGTAATGACTGTTTTCAGAGTCTCCTTGTCCAGATAATACGAGTCTAAGATTTCACCAGCCCCATGTTTCGTGATCTCTCTGATGAATAGTTTTCTAGATTGGATCAGTGGCAGTCCAACAATAGGCACCTGGTAGAAGATGGCTTCTTCTAAAGAACGGGCACCTCCGTGTGTTATGAAAGCTTTTACATTGGGGTGAGCTGAAAATAAAGATGGATTGGATTATCCTTCATCATTAAGAAGGTACTCCGAGTTAGAATCAGCCCTGACCTGATCACTCGATAATGTAACCATTACCCATTACCCATGTATTTGAGAAAGCCCAAGGACGAATAAATACACATACCTAAGCCTTTATGAGTATTGTTTCGATTCAAACCTAAAAGATTAGACAAAGCTTATGTAGGTATAGATACTCCACCACTTGTGTAAACAATTTAAAAAACCCTGTAAATTATCAGAATACAACTTAAGGCTGTCGGCACCTACGTGTCTTTACTACACAATCTCACAATCGACACAAGACTGTCTTGAACGAAAGCTTCAAGACAATTTAAAAAGTAACAACGTTCTCACCTAATACTTGCTGTTGAGGGAACCAAGCTGAAGGAACAACATTAGCTGGTCTATCGATGACCGTGATGTTCGCAATCTTCCACAGTACTGTGTAAGGCAGCTCCTTGAAGGCCTGGGTCAGGGTCTGCAGCATGTGGGGAGACAGGTTTTCCGACTCCTGAACAGCGCCCAGGCTGAAGTATATAACGCCTTTGGTTGCTGCATCGAGCATTGCTTGAAGTTCCTATAAAAAAATAATGGATTTGGAAACAGCTAAAATACATTTTATCAATAAGGAAAAGAATATTGGAGCTTCATATTTAGGAATAGCGCTTAAAAGACATGAGAGCCATCACACAGAGACACGTACAATTTTTTTAACAACATTTTTAAATAAAAAACCAATAAACGAATCTACTTATACCTGTGGGAGATTGAATCCAGATTGGATATGCAAACGATCCACATAAGAAACAGCAGGAACAACCGGTCTGTTCCCAACCAACAGAGGACTGTTAGCGATTAAAAGCATATCAATGTCCTTCTCAACCTCTTGAAGATCCCTCTTCAAGCCAAATATCTTCTTTGCAGCCAAATCAGATAGAGGAAGAAGGTTATTGTAATACTCATTCTTTGTGTGGTAATACCGACGTATCTCGGACACCTTCTGCCAACAGTTCAGATCTCCATAATTCAGGGTATTGACGTCAAGGTATAAGATAGGGTTGACAGGAACCCCCTTAGCTTCAAATTGGTGTATTTTACCGCTTGATGTGGTGATAGAAACGTGAGGAGCTTGGTATTTATCAGCAACCGCGTACAACACCGGGACGTCTGCTTCGGTTACTACCAAATCGAATTTGATGTTCGGATTGATGAAAAGCGCAGTCATCTGCTTGGATCTCAGTTGTGCTATAGCTAATTTCAGCGAGTGCTCATTCATAGCTTTTAGTCTTGGGTAGTAATCATCGGTGTTGGATAAAAGCATTTTATGCTCATCCCAGAACGGTGCAGATTCTTGCCCTACATCCAATTCCACAATTTTTTTGGTATCTGTATGTTGGAATTGGCCTGGAAATGCTGTCATCACCACTATGGAATGACCTCTCTGTGCAAGAAGGGTAACATATCCCCTAAATACCTGATGATCTGAAAATGATAATGAAGAGAACAATGCTAAGATATGGGCTCCTTCCACATACTTGAAGAACAAGAAAGCTAATAAAACAACACTAATTTTACGAAGCCCCATATTGGAACTCTAAAACGACTTAATAATAATATAGAACACGTTCTCCTTTCTCAAAGGTGTCTATTGAAATACATGATATTGACGGAGCAACAGGTCATGAAACACTTGAACAAATAGAATAGATAATACGTAAATAGCGCTTTCTATAATAACTGTAATGATGACAACTATTTCATACAACGTCATACCTTAATATAGTTACAAATAATCGAATTTTAATAAAATGGAGCCAACCTTCGAACCTTGCGGAACCCCGATACCTTTACTCGAAGTTACCATAGCAACTATGTCACAAAACAACGACTTTGATAGTTTTGGAGCATATTGATTTCTGCTGTCAACTTCTAACAAAAATAAACAAAGGCTTTTCAACTCGCCTATTTTTGAAATATAAAATGGATAGTGAAATAAGTAATTATTCAGTGATTGGTAGGATAGGCGAAGGTGCCCATGGCTTGGTGTTCAGAGCTACGCACATACAGAGCGGCCGTGAAGTCGCATTGAAGAAAATCCTTATCAAAAACCTTGAGGATGGAATCCCAGTCAATGTTATGAGAGAAATCAAAGCTTTGCAGCTGTTGAGGTGTAAATATGTTAGTATTTATTATTAAAAAGAGATGCATGACTTAAACTTCCATCAATAGCATGGCAGAAGTAGAATGAGGAGCATTCAGATACGATTTGTATAGGTTGTTGTAATTCAATAACATCAAGGCATCATTTATCAAACTTCAAAGAGCCACATTAAAAAGAGGTTAGATATCCTGAAGGTAAATCTCGTATACCTACTTGTAATACACAGGCGTCAGGCATGTACCCTTTGGAAGTCATAAATACGAGCATATGCCACATGCAACCATGGAATTTGCATCAATACCTATTAACGTCAGTGTCTTCTTCGCAGATAATAAAGCTCTATGACATGTTTCCCCACGGCACAACCTTGGTGCTAGTCTTGGAGTACATGAGCTCAGGACTATGGGAGATGCTGCATCACAAACAACAGGAGCTGACCCTGCCACGGGTGAAGACTTATGCAATGATGATGCTGAAGGGCATACGGTATATGCACGCACATTATGTTATGCACAGGGTAAGATATACTGTACATTCGCATTAAGATATAGGAATGTAGAACACATGTCATGGCATGGTTACTAGAAGAAAATGCAAAATAGAGAATCTCTACTCATGCCCTTTATTAAGAAATGACACAGTAGGGATTCCCTCTTCCCCTCCAGTTGTAAGAGTTGTCATTTCAACATCAAATATTCCCACTAGACAATGTGGTAAAATCGCTTCAAAGCTCCTTTGGATCTTTAATGCTAGACTTTCAAGGAATCATCTATTTCATAGGACTTGAAACCTGCGAACCTGCTGATAAATCATGAGGGAATCCTAAAGATAGCAGACATGGGACTCGCTCGACTATACTGGCCTGAAGGTGGAAGACCCTACTCACACCAAGTTGCAACTAGGTAAGGTAATGAGATCAGATTAAAAATAAAATAAGTAGGTAAGGTACTTACTACACATTTTATTAAGTAGGTACTTAATATTATAAATTCAGTTTTGTTGATTCTTCTTGTGAACTGAATTATATTCTTATGACATTTTGGAAATGAGTATAAGTAATACTTACATTAGTAAGTAAGTTACATAATAGCACAAGACTACTTCTTCTTGCAGAGTGGCGCGTTAAAAAAAAACTTTAAAACTTACAGGATACTGATTTGCTGATAGTTACGCCTTTTCAGATGGTACAGGGCACCAGAACTTCTTTACGGCGCAAGGTTCTATACAGAGAAGGTGGACCTCTGGGCCGTGGGCTGTATTATCGCTGAAATGATAACAAAACAACCTTTATTTTCAGTAAGTTTTATAAAGGTACATAGGGAGGCACTATAGGATATATCATCATCATCTCCCTGCCCTTTTCCCACATTATGTGGGGTCGGCATAACATGTGTTCTTCTTCCATTCTCCTCTATCAGCCGTCATCTCAACACTCACCCCTTTCTTATACTTAGGATATATATAAGAACATTTAGGTACGTCCTTTTGGCCCTGCCCTTATACCACTTGTTATGGGGCCGACACAATATAATCTTCCTCTTTCTTTCACATTCCTCTGTCAGTACCTAGCCACATCAACAATCACAACATTTCACAACCCACCATTTCTTACATGCTTTAAGAATCGTATCATAATCAAGGGTCATATTACAAAGCTTACCCACAATTTTCTGTGTCCAGGGAGAATCCGATATCGAGCAACTGGCCATAGTTCTGCAGCACCTGGGAACTCCCACGGAGAGTTCTTGGCCAGGGCATGAGGAGCTGCCTGACTTTCACAAGATAACGTTCCCTGACTCCACACAAACGCCTTGGCCTGAACTACTGCCGGGAGTTGAACCTGACGCGCTGAACCTCGTGAAGTCTTTTATTCTGTACGACGCTGATAGAAGGATGTCGGCTAAAGAGGTATTTATTACATTGCATATGCACGCACTAGAAATTGTTGTAACATTGAATTTTTTCTTTGCACTTACTCTGCACTGCGATGCTCTCTACAAACGTGAAACAATAAAATCAGTACTCATCGGGTTTGGTTACTTTAGCTCTCTTCGGAGTCACCACCCCGAGCTAGCTACCCTTAGCTCTTAGTAGGTACTTCAACTCAGCTTAATGATTGATGGTTAACCCCAGCATACTCGAAAGAACTTTTATGGGTACAAGAATGAGAATACTTACGACCTCTGTAGCGCAGCGGGCGAAGGTCCGCTTGTGAAGCAGTAGGTTGCGGGTTCGATCCCCGCCGCGGGACAAATGTTTGTAAGATCTACAACTCTACAAGTATATGTATGTTTCGAGCTAGATGATGCTGTGTGGTCCAGCATTATTTATTTGTTTAATTGTCTGTTATTTTCAGGCTCTAAAACACACATGGTTCAAAAATAAGCCGTCGCCAGCTCCCTTAGAAGATATGCCAAAACCGAGCATTACAAAAGTTAAGTGATTAAATAAAACCAGCTCAAAAATTTAAATATTTTTTATTTGTAGGTAAGTATCCTAGATAACCAGCAATTACAATGAGTTGTACTTTTTGAAAATTTGAGCCATTACAGGGAAATATTTTAAACGAGAATTTATTAAGAGAACAATTTAAAATCGAATATCAATTAGGAATCCTAAATAAGTATTTTGTAGAGTAAATACCAATTATGATATATTTTACAAAAGAAATTGCCTTTCATAATCAGATTTTGCAAATATTTGTTTGAAATCGCGTCCCAAAAAGCATATGTTACACTAAAACCTACATTCACTTGAGCAGCTCAAGCGATTCAATAGACACCTGCATGGCGATTGACATTCTAATGTATTTATTCCGATACCTTCTTCGAGTCGATGCATTTGAATTAAATAAATCACCATGCAGATCCAAGAGCGATCTACAGATCGCACTTGGATTGAGCGGCTCAGAGAAAATATATAATGATCCTCAGTCTAAGCCGTTGATCCCCTAAGCATGCTCAATTGGATACAGGATAAATATTTAAATAATGTTACTGTTGATGGGTTTAACATTATAATTTTAAATGTCATACGCATGACTAATAACGAGAATACAATAATTAATTAAAATCTACAATATTTCCCTTACTTGCACCGAATTCATTTCGAGTTTAAAACTACCAAATCGTATAATCCTAACTTAGAAAATAATGAATTAGAAATTACATGGTTTTCGATATAAGTCACATAAAAAGAAATAATACAATGAGTAAATAAAATGCAGGTATATCTTTCTAACAGCCTTCTAAAATACAAAAACAGCATTTTGTTGTCCAAGTTCTGTTTTTATTTTATTAAATTGATAATTATATTGAGATAATTGATGATATAAATATTGATATTCCCAAAACAGTTATTGCTATTTTAGTATTTTAGATCAAGCTTATGTAAGAGATCAAATTTAAACCACCCCATCACAAATAAATCAAAATAAGCACATTAGCAACCTTGTCTAATAATGTGCTACATTATTTGGTACTATATTTTATGTATGGATTTTATAATACAACTATTATTACAATATTTATATTTAAATATAATAACACCTAACACAGCCACTGTTACTCAAACAGTTTAGTAACATTGGACTTTGCTCTGAAAGTGGATCAAAGTATCTATAGTGAAGCTTTCAAAGATCAAAAGATCCCCTCTTAATACTATTTGGTGCTTCGTTGTACAGAATGTGCTCAACAGCAGACGCTCACAAAATAGTTCCAACATTCATATAATGATGATTGATGTGCAGTCAGCGTCACCAACTGGTAACCCAAGGGGTTTACAATTTGGTGACGCGGCGCGCGGCGTGCCTCGTAGAGTGCCACAAACTGGTCTGAACCGGTGAGGCGCGTAAAATTAGTTAGTTCCTCTTTTGACCACCGGTCCAGATAAGTTTGTAGCACTCTACAGACAAGGCACGCCGCGCGCTGTACAAACTGCCTTATTATGGGGGTTACCAATTGGTGACGCTGACTGTACGTTCACGTACCTAAGGCTCAATGCACATTGAATTGGGAAGCGACGCGTCTTTTAGTTTTATCGCATGCTATTATAAGCCTTATGTTACAAGATGTAGAAACGCTTGTAGAATTAACGAGATCTGGCGAAGCCATCATGCGGGACGCGCCGGCGCGAGTAGTTCATTCTACAAGCGTTTCTATATCTTGTACCATTGCTCATAAAGTTTATAATGGCTTGCTATAAAACTAATTGACGCGCGCTTGCCAATTCAATGTGGCTTGAGCCTAAAGGTATTAAGTGCCAACGACGTTGGATTAGTCGAAATATACGACTTTTGGTAAATATGCTATGGTAATTTGAATCAAATGAGAGTATATTGAATATGAGAACTAGATTTCTGACTGCCTTCTAATGCCTATTAGGAAAACCTAACCCTCAAATTCTAGGTCCCAATACGAAACACCTTGTAACGACCTAGGTCAAACTAGTCACTATTTTTACTTCACTAGCAAGTTCGTGCCATGATACGTTACCTATAATACCATGCAAACATCCATTAAATACACGCCATTTTTCAAGCATTCAATAAATTCATCTAAATTATCCTACAACTAGATCATTTGGATCCATAATGCCTTTACAAAGGTAATGGATGAAATAATTACATATTTATTTTGACAGAAAGGCAAGTGATTATTTTAATGGTGTATTCATATTTTGTAGAAATTACTCGCATTTAGTAGGATACGATACGAATTCAAAAAGGTTGACAATACATGTCATACGTTTTGCCATTTCAATCAAAGCTCAGAAAATATGCGAAAACTGTAACTTTTATTATAAAACTAGCTAAACCCCGCGGTGTAACCAGCGTTTAAAAGTATTGCTTCTGCCATCCCATTGGAGTACTTCTAAACGGGATAAAAAGTATTGAATAACAAACATACCAACAAACTTCCCTAATCCTTAGAACACAAACGCTTCAAAGACAATTCGAAAACAAATCAATCGAACTGTGCTATTAATCCCGCTATTTTTCAGAACATAAATTAGCTAATACCATGGACGACGTCCATGCTAATACAGTTATGATACAAAGCTATATTTACATCGCTCTATAAGAGCCGTGTTAAACTTAACAGATGAGGTAATAACCGTTTTGGCGAAACATTTACTGGACGATCCAAATCATATCAAAATCGGCTAAAATTATAGTCCGATTTTGGTACAAAAATAATAAATTGAGTGGTTATGACAATCACCCGTTAATGTTTGGTTAACACCGGTTCACTTGATGAAACTTTCAATTTGGATGCTGTATGAACTTAAGATTATCGAGACAGCTAAAAACGAACCTTATACCATTGAGATAAGACTACAAATAGTTGAGCATGGAACCCAAACATACTATAAAATAAAGTGTACGGTGCCTCAATAACGTTGAACATTTGATTGCAAACATTTACAATTAGGTAACATTCATATTGTTGTAATAAAATTAAACTATTTACAATTTCAGTTTTAATGGTAATTTTTAATTTAAAATGTGCATTCTTATTCCAATTCACTAGCAGATCAGAATCAATCAGCCAAATATTTATATTTACAATAGAAGGAAAGCATAAAGTCACCGTCAAAAGTTGATTAACAATTTCGGTTCACCAAAAGAGTTCAATAAAGATTATATTAAGTATATATTATTGAAATATAGGTGCTGAAACCAGTGTACCAGTTTAATAAACCAGTGGGTTACATTAAATATTTCGGTACAATAAATAGAAACTGAACGAATATTGTTTGAACCAATAGTTCGGCTCAAAGCCGATGTTAAGATGGAAGCCTACGTATTTTTAACAACGAGAAATCAGCCACCCATATTTTGACAATACAAATCCAGCTGGATTCGCTTCTCGCTTCTTCAACGAAGAACAAGACAAGATAATGTTAATCAACTTATCACCGAATCAACTCAAGAAATGGCAGTTGAACGATCGGCAGATGTGGAATATCGAAATGCATCATTGTTTCCACAGAGGAGTTGAACGGTGTGGAGTTTAGCACACTAATTAACCAATCGCAGTGCTTGAAATTTGCACTCTATCATTGTGATTGGTCAATTCATGCGCTAGGATCCGCTACGCTTAGCTCCGTCTTAGTAGAAACCCTAAGGGCCGGTTTGCATGGGACAGTAGCAAATAACAAGTAGAATACAGTTGTAAGGGGGTGAGCACAAAAACAGAGCAACAACTTGCAAGGCAGCTTGCAAGCCAAGTTGACTGGCCACAACGGTTTACACTACTATTATAAACTCTTCTTGACTCCCCTGACTTGAGTTCAACTCCCCTTTAGGTACTTGTTGCTTGCCACTTGACCAATGTAACCTCTAATTATGCTATTAACCGTCATGGCATGTCTTACGCGCGCAAATAACATCAAACTCAATCACCATAGTAATTATTATACCTATATCTCAGTCCGTACTGTCGATGGCATAACCCGCTCCCTACTGCTGCAGAATACTTGCAAGTATCGGGAATGCGTTTATGTCGTCGACAGTACGACTGTTCTAGTTACGGACCCAACCGGCCGCGTGTAGGTAATGTCGGATTGTGTGGTCTAAGTCACTGTCGTTCGGTGGGCGACGAAGAAGAACACCTTTCATGGTGATGTACTGAGCTGGTTGGAGACTCAATGCGGTGCATAGCTGTGTGAATATTATTATGTTAAGGACACAAAGAATTAGTACTAGCCTACTAGGATCTATGTCTTTACTTAGCTATAGGTACCCCGCGATTTTACGGGTAGGGAATACTTCAATTATGGGATAATAAGCGGTTGCAGAAAGAGGGACACTAAGAACTTTATTTCCCAACAGTTTCTTGAGCAGAGCCGACAGAGTAATCTCTATATATCTGTCTAACAGTGCACTATATGAATAGTTGTTTCACAATTTGAAAATTACAATATCCGCTACGTAGGATATACGCCACCTGCGACGCAGAAGGTCGCGGGTTCGTTCCCCGCAGCGGGACCAATGTTTGTATGATCTACAAATATTTGTCACGAGTCTGGGTGTTTTCTATGTATAATATGTATGCATTTACCAACAAAAAAGTATGTAAGTGGTAATACAGTCATCACTGCTTACTACCTATGGGGCTAGATGATGCTGTGTGAAAAGTCAAGCATTATTTATTAATAACTACTGCGCACGGCTTTACCCGCGTGGTACAGTCAGCAAAATAAGTGGTTTACCACCCTACGGTTGAGATTCATATGAACGTCATGAATCAACAAGGTTGATTTTCCCTTGCAATACTATTTACGTCAGCAAAGAATTAGAAACTATGTATGACAGTTATCAATTGCTCTGTTTATAATTTAATCTATATCTATAAAAAAGCTTAACCTGACTGACTCACCATCGCGGAGCCGAAACCGCTGAAGCTAAACTGAAAGAAGGGGTAGCTTTCTTTTATAACATAACCCACTACCCATTATGGCGGTTTCGGAAATCTTCCCCAAAAGGGTTGAAAACGTTTTGTATAAAACTTTTTAGTGCGTTTATCGATTTGCTTGAACAGTGTTTCAGGGTTTTTCAAAACATCCATTAAAAAGGGGTTTTAAAGTTTGTATAGGAACATTTTGACTGGAAACTATTGGCTTGAAACTCGGTTTGGATACATTATATTATAAAATAAATGGACACGTGTTTCAGGGGTTTTCAAAAGAACCCCTAAAAAGGATTTCAAAGTTTGTGTAAGAACTTTTTGACGGGAAGCTGGTTTGACTTTTGTAATCTAGGAACACTAGGTTCTGACGACGTGAGATGCAATCGTTGATAGCCCAAACTTGTTGACGATGCACAGTCAAGGCGATATTCGATTTTAACGCGTACGAAGTCGCGGGTAACAGCTAGTATTATGTATAATTACACTTCAATAGTGAAGTGGGGTAATTGCGACTAAAATTTTTCCTTCGCGCTACTAATGTCCAAAATCAAATGTTAAACTAGAACTAATGACCAACACGAATTTTGTCCAATATCGATTTCGTAAAGTAAAGTAAAAAAGTATATGCGTCTAACACGAATATTGTCCAATATGAATTTCGTCCAGCACAAATTTTGTCAAATCTGAATTTGTCCATCTATGAAAATTATCAAACTTAAAATTAATTGGTAGTATCTACGTTTCGAATTAGTTACAATTACCATGGAGTTCTAACTTCATCGCTTTTTAATTCTACATTTTTACAAATTTCATCTAGTTTTATATTACCGTCTTAGGTAAATGTCTTAGCTGTAAAGTGTGTAAAGAATAAAGTATACAATATAATATGTAGTATTATTTTGCACAAAATGCTTGTAACAGTGGGACGGGTAATTGAAACTATTTACCTAGAAATAGTGGCACGTTATCGATTCTATTTTATCGATTTGATTTTATAAACTCGACAAGTAAATTAATACTACTTTTCGAGTCTTAAAATTTTTACAAATTTTAGTAAATAAGAGAACAATTTATTTATTTATATCAAGCCTGTTGAAAATTGTGATATTAGTTGAAATTATCCGATAGTTGCCATAACCCCACTTTACCTTAAATATTTATTACGTTGACAGTAATACAATGACACTTGTCAGAGATATTTTCTTTTTCAGATGTAAAAAGTTTTTCTCAAAAAAGATCGAACTTGTGTTAATTGAATGAAGATTTTATTTATTATTGCAAAAAAACAAGCTATTGCGTTGATAATAGAGCTCAAAATAACCAAATTATCCAGTGACTTCAAAAATGTCAAACATATCAGTTAGCGGATATTACGTCATAATTGTGCATCTCTTCTCCATTACAAAAGTAAACCGTAGCGCTAGTTAGATTTCACAGAAACTTTTGTCCAAAGTGGTAAACCACTTTCTTTGCTGACTGTACCAACATTCTGAATAGCCTATACAGGGCGTCCCACGGATATGCCACATGGAGGGAAAGTATCTTAAATATTGTAGATGGAACAAGTTGATGACACTATGTTATTTAGCAAAAAATAATCCTTAAGATGAAGCCTTTCGATCGGTATGATAAAGCTACAGGTTGATTATTTTTCTCATGTAACGGGTTCGATTTCCGGTTCAACCATATACCTAATTATTTAAATATCTATGAACGCAGTTTAAATTGTCTTATAAATTGAAATAATGTCTTCTTTCAGTAAAATGTTCCATCTACAATATTTAAGGTACTTTCCCTCCATGTGTTATATCCGTGGGACGCCCTGTATACTATTCCAGGTATTAACTATCTACGCCTATTTCAAGTTTAATCGAAATCGGTTCACTGGTTTAGGCGTGATTGAAACACAATCATACAAACATCTAAACAAACTCACAAACTTTCAGCTTTATTACATTAGTGGGATATTTATTATGTTATTGTTACTACTCTGGGTGACACTCGCACCCTTTATTTCAATAATGTCTCAATGACCCATTTGAAGAGTCTCTATTGAACAAAACAGCATAGCAACCTTGATAGTCATAGCGAATGATAGATGTAACTATAATGTAGTTCACAACTGCACAAACAAAACACACAATAGGTGATAAATTAATGAAATGAATGACGCAACATTGTATGGTTGTCATTATGAAATTGTTTTAGACCACACAAGAAGAAATGATAAAACAACAAGACAAGAGTTTAGTCACAGTTGAGAACTGTTTCTTACGAGCATTAACAAAATTATCAACATATTTTCAACTATTCACACAAAATTTCAATCACACATTGTGTCGATTGCCCATTGGCTCAGTTGGAAGAGCGGCGCGCTGCGTCACGGATAGAGGTCGTGGGTTCAAATCCTGGATGGGTGTGTTTTTTGGGGTACACTTTAAAATCTTTAAAAGTGCAAAGAAGGAGCCTCTCAGAGGCGCACCTTTCACTACAATGATTCGAAAGAAAAGAACTAATGACACGGCAAGAAGATCTCCATATGTGCTAGCCGGATTTACATTTATCTGACGTGATGGTATCGGTTTCATACATAGTATTTCACAATGTATCGCGATCAGGGGGTCTAATCCGGCCGCTTTGTATGTTTCATAAAGGAATACAATGTTTCATTTGATAATTGGTAAAATGGCTACTTATGAAGCAATTCATTTCCCACTTCATATTAATTATGTTCATATTCACATTCACATGCACATCTCTAAGTTTTTTTTCGAATGGCAACTAATACGATTCAGATATGAAATGTTTCATTGATGATTCACCTAAAATGTGTGGCTACTTTACGAATTGTAGAGAAACACAATATGTTCTGCTACAAAACTGCTTATGAAACATATCTAATTGATTACCTTAACATATGATTCACCCAAAGCGGCGGGATTAGACCACCTGTTGTGATAGCTTCTGATGCGACCAATGCAGCCATACTAAATGTATGTAACCGATACCGACACCTTAAATAAATAAATGCACATACCTGTATCTCGTTATTGGTCAGTAGATGCGTCGAGCAGCCGGCGTTGCATGAGTTCTTTTTGGAGCATCCACATCCGGTACTTCCGTCCTGTGTGCACTTTGGGCTGGTGGAACTTAAGCCGCTTTCGCCGTCTCTGTTAAACGTTTGATTACGGATTATGTAAAATTTGCTGATCGCTCATTGGTTGCTAAACAGCTGAACTAGGGTAACTGCAATAAAGTAGCAATCACTAGAACTAAAGTGGTAATGTGAAACCAAGGAAGTTTGAAATCAAATGCGGCCGTCATGCTCTACCGACATACCCTCAGGCTCTTGGATGAATAATTTTGCAATGAGAGACCTATGGGACCGGCAATCGGCATGCTCGAAAATCGATCAAGATCCCTAAATTATAAAAAAAAAACAAATGCGCAGGTAGGTTTGATTGTCATGTAGAGGCAGCACTGGAGATAGTTTGCAATCGTTTCATGATCGCGTACATTCAGTATTTTTCGTGGAACAGTAACAAACATGCATCCGCCAAACTTTTGCATTATCTATAAGTACCTACTATAATACTAATATTATAAAGAGGGAAGATTTGAATGTTTGTTTGAAATGAATAGGCTCCGAAACTACTGGACCGATTTTAATATTATAAAGAGGAAAGATTTGTTTGTTTGAATTGAATAGGCTCCGAAACTACTGGACCGATTTAAAAAATCTTTCACCATTAAATAAAAATAATGCTGGACTTTTCACACAGCATCATCTAGCCCCAAAGTAAGCAGAGCTTGTGTTATGGGTACTAAGATGACTGATATACTACTTATATACTTTTTGTTTGTAAATACATACATATTATACATAGAAACACCCAGACCCGAGACAAATATTTGTAGATCACACAAACATTGGTCCCGCCGCGGGGATCGAACCCGCAACCTTTTGCGTCGCAGGCGGGCCTTCGCCCACTGCGCTACAGAGGTCGTCAAAACCATTAGAATCCTACACTATCCCTGATGAAGATAGGCTATTTTTTATCCCGGGAAAGTGAAGTTTTCCCGAGGGAAAGAAAGAAAGAAAGAAAGAAAAAACGTTTATTTATGACATCCAGACACTTCGGAACTAGAAACTAAAAACACATAAATCGTAAAAAGCATCTACAAGCCGTACGTACAGTAAAGGATGTCACAAATTGGTGCCCGACTCAGCATAATACTGCGTGGGACTGCGGGTAACACCGCGACGGACAGCTAGTATTGGATATATTTTACCTTTTTCTTAGCAGCAGCGAGCTGTTCAGCATTGGATCTCTTGTCAGGTTGGTGTCCGGGCACCCACTGCTGCCCTGGCGAAGACAACAGTTATACGGGATCAAACCCTACCATGTTATATGCATAAAACACATTAAAATATTAATATTTTTATGTTTAAAATACTTTCTTAGAATATTTAGTATAATTCTGGGGAGGCCTTTGCCAAGTATTTGTATCGTGAAGCACTGGTGGTGTAGCTTGATTAGTCTATTAGCGCTTCCGTGCTTCGGAGAGCACATTTAACTGTCGGTCTCGGCTTTTAAGTCGTTAAGCCATGGCGGTAAGGCCTCCGTCATGGCTTAACGTCTTAAACACCCAAACAGCCCGTCGAATTCGCCACTGACTCATACGAACTTGCTTACTTTTATTTTAAACCTTACATTCTAATTTGAGACATGATATCATAACTATGGGACATGCATGTAATTTATTCTAACTTCAAGGATCCTAGCACCATACGAAGCGTAAGCATGAATTTATGAAGCATGACCTTCTAAAGACATGCAAATAATGCTTATGAGTATGAACAAATAATCTTTGAAAAAATGACTTCAATCATAATTTGAGTTGGTCACTTTGAATTTAGAAAATAAAATAAATATAATGAAGATGCCAATGTAAACACAACGTATAACGCCAAACTAAGTTTTCCTAAAATATGCGTCTAAAACGGAATCTGTCCAATCCTAAATCTGGGTAGCGATTCAGAGTTCAGCGGAATGCATTCATTTCGGAATTGGTCAGCTGTTCAACCAACCGCAACCAATCACAGTGCATGAATTGATCCCAAACTGACGTTTCTTGCACTGTGATTGGTTGCGGTCGGTTGAACAGCTGACCTATTCCGAACCTAAACCAGATTGTTGAATACTATTTCAAACGATTACAATTGCGACTGATTTGATTTCATGAATTGTTTGAATTGTCGACTTGATGATTGTTTTTTGAACGGTCTCTTTGACTTCCTCTGGACTTTGATTATGTTACAAATCAAAAGTGCCTTGGGGATCATGTTTGTTTTTTACTATAAAAGTTCTAACATCAATCCGAATACACTAAGTTGGCATTACACGCGCGTCGCAGGGCTAAAAGCAAGTACCAAGTAGCGTGGTCTCACGTCGACTTGTGGTCCGTTGGGATGTTTCCGATGGGCCGCGTGTTGTTCATAATGCGCGCATTCCTCCAATCGCGTGACGCCAGCGAGTCGGTACCGGTGGAGCTCAGCGAGCCGCACTCTCAGCTCTCGTTCACGCCATAGCCCCGCGATAACGCCGGCTTGCTCCGCTCGCCCGTAGAACTGGGACGTCCAGCGGAGGCGTTCCGTGAATTCTCTGTAAGAGTTTTATGTTTTAGAATCGATTTCTGTGTGAGGTGTATGGGTCGTAAGCCCTTTTTTTATATTAGCTGCTTCGCTCGCATGGTACTTTAAATACTAACAATTTGATTAGCCTTGAAATGGTACTTATTCCAGTCTACGCATTACCGATATCTTTGCCGAGTGTCATACAAATCGGTCTCTGGTTAAGGCGTGATTGAAGCACAAACAACCACAGATTCTCTTGATTTCCAATAATTAACAATTCGATTTTTAAATGCTTTTGCTTGGCTCATAAGGACCGTCAACGGCTTTGTGCGACTGCACAGCATAGAAAATAGATGAAATAAGCCATCAACATACTTTTTCTCTTTGGCAAGTTTCCCAAGCGTCTTTAGCTTGTTCCGCTGGTTATTGAAGAAGAGAGTGACGAGTTGATAGTCGCGTACGAGCCGCTTTCTCCGCGTGCGCTCGCGCAACCGACGCGTGTAAATGTCCACTTGCGATAGTTTTAGTGCTGGAAACAATGAAACGTAATGGTTTAGTAAAAACTTTGTTGCACCAGCTATGTAGGTAAAAGGAGACTCATTTGTTAAGAAGTCTGACTCATATACTTTTTTGAATAAGAACTCTCCATTTGATACAATGTATAGTTATCACTTTTTTTTTCCAAGATTTATTTGCGATCAGTTTTTCAACTATGAGCAAATTGTTTGCGGGTGTAATGTCAGGCAGAGTTCACTCCTGGTTTTCCTCTTCAGTAGGCACTCTTCATTAGTTTGGTCACACATTTAGCTGCATGACATCTTTTCTTTTAAGTTGTCTCTTATAGATAGGGTTAGTGAGTTGCTGTGCTAGTTGGTTAGGATGGCATTTCAGTTTTTCCTGATAGGTTTGAGCAGTGGTTCTGATCTCTTCAGCTACTGTGTTGACTTAAAGTATGTCATGCAGTTCCGTATTCTTTATGAACCAGGGTGCATTGGAGATATTTTTTAGGAGGCTATTTTGGAAGCGCTGAATGATGTTGACATTAGAAGTGCAAGCTGAACCCCATAGTTGGATGCCATAAGTATATTTATCACTGTAGTTTCAAAAAAAACCTTTTTTTTTACAGCAATTAATGCTATTGTATGTACGAGGGGAAAAACTTGAAACTTACATTCCCCAAGGAATGTATGTTTCAAAACTAAAACAGGGTCAAGACTGTATCCCTAAGATGCAGTAGACATTCTCTCAGATCTTTTTATGTATTCCAGATCCTTTGAAGATGTCTAAGGGGGGTAGTCAGAGGCATGTCCAAATACATATTTGATACATGGCCACATCTTGCAAGTTAAATTCCATACGACAGGTTGCGAGCCCATCGCCGCAAGTTTCAACACAGTAGTAAATACTTAATTTTCCTAGGCTCAGTTAACTCTATCAATGGTGGTTTGTTTGTTATTCCTCTGCAGCCCAGCCTAGCATATATCTGGTCAACCACACCTCTAAATTGGCACACAACACAACTAAAATGTTCGCTATGGATAGGTTCAGTCTTACCTATATCTAACTCATCATCTTCTGAGTTAAGGGATAGTGTTGAAATCAACTGTTCAGCTTCGTGATCATGTTCCTGGAATAAAGGATGAAGTCATAGCTAAATCACAAGCTTGAGATCAATATCAAAGCTAAATTACAGAGTGAATGCAACATTTATTCATTCTATTAAATAATGCCTGTTCAAAAAAGTATCCACTTTAAGAAAGGTACATAATGCCCAATGGAAATAGGCTATATTAGTTGGGTTCAATGGTGCTCATTAGGGGAGGCCACAGACAAATTAGCCTTGGGGAGGCCTATGTCTAGCAGTGGACTGCTATATGCTGATGATGATCATGATTTGGGTTCAGTTGTTACTGCGTTTATTGATTTATAATATTATCGTACATATGTAAAAATGATTACTTAGATAGATGAAATTATGACAAGGGGAAAAATGTATGGTACTACAGGTAAATAATGAGATAACTCAAAAATAAATGTAGTGAATCACACACATTATTAAATAAATATCAATTTACCCGCTCAAAGTCATCTCTATTAGGCATATAGCCAAGTTGTGAGGCCTCATCCACTGTGACTGCGAGGTGGGGTAGTCGTGACACTGCACTAGGGCCGAGGGGGCCTTCGTCCCGATCCGCACAGTGCAGGGACGGTCGGGTTGTGCTTTCCACATTGCCCCATGTGGCTCGGCCAATGCTTCCATCCAGGTATCTCGTGATATACTCGTCTTTTGCCTCTGTAAATTATTTAATTAATAGAATTACAGCTAGGCTAATAGTTAACATAATTGGAATATAAAAAAAGCCATCAAAAATTATATGAAAAACAAAAATGTTTGCTTTTTACATACCTTCTGGGGTCCGTGTTTCAACATGTTTTGCTATATCTTCCCAATTTCCAAATCCAAATTGTTCTATGGCATCTAATAATCTAACTTCTTCATTAGCTGACCAACTACTTCGACCTAAAAATATACCAAAGGCTCCAGAGTCCTGAAAGAAAAATTATTTCATGAATAAATTCTGGCAAAATGCTGAACAAAAAGAAAACAAACTTTATAAACTTACAACAAACTGGTAGGTGTGGTCGTTTTTGTGTGGTCCAATTTCAGCTCCAAATGAAAAACACTGAAAATAAATTACAAAACTGTGTGATAGCTTGAAAGACTTTTGACAATTTTGAATTTTGCGCCAAAACAAATACACAGAAATGGCGGCCAAGCTACTTTACCTGCAAACAAATATCAAAATCCGGGCATTCAGCACATTTTACTCGCACTCCACTAATTTCTTCTTGACAATAAGTACAATTATATTTGGCATAGAGATCTGTAAACGACATAGCAGTGAATAAATTAAGTTTTTACGCTCAAACAAAGTTTTACGTTGGCAGAATTCATTTACTCACCAGCCATTTTTCTTTTTTGTTGGCCATAGATAGACAACAAATCACGATTCGTCTTCTTCATAAAACAATAATGCCAATCTAACAAAAAAACCATAGACATCTCAGGGTACATTTACATTTGCACAACCACAACCATTTATACCGTTTCGTAACTACCAACAATACCGGTATCGATTTACACGCATAAGAGGAGCATCCCTAATCAAATGTCAACAAGATCGAGTGACAGATGTCAGTCTTACCGTGTGTATGTATTTCTTTCTTGCTCGACGATTTCTTGTAAATTCTCATGCGTGTGGTGTGTATTTTGTTTATTTTGTGTTCACTTCATAATTCTGAACGAAATACCGAGTTTACAAGTGAAAGTGGTTACTTCATGATGTGTCTTTTCTGTAAACTAAGTATGCGGGTAGAATCCGTAATGTAAAGGAAAACAGCGCAGTACTGTTCATCTCCTTTCGACCATGAAATCCAGCAAACGCAGGCTCCAGGCCCTAACAGAAGGTTCCGATGGAATGCCCAATTACCTCAAAATGGAAGATTCTGAGACCTCTATCCCACCAGTGTTTAGACTTCGCCTCCATGAGTTATTTTCCCAAATCGAAAAGGAATTTGACCTTCTCTACAATGAGAACTTGAACTGTGAGTAAGAATCGATAAAACCTACTTCGCAGAAAGTTGCAGTTTTCATTAGATTACATGATGGTTTGTTCCAACTATAATTTTGAATTTTTGGTGAAGTTGTATGACTGAATGTATTGTTTTATGTTGCTTGTTTTTGCAATACAATGAACAATAGATTGTACTTGTAGTTTTTCCTAGTCTTTCTGAGACAATGCATTTTATCAACATTCTAATCTTCATAGTCAAAGAAATGGCTAAATTAGCAATTTTATAACTCCTAACAGCTAATTACTCTTTAAGTTAGTTAATCCAAGGTTGTCAGCTAATTGCTATGCAATGTCCAGGAAATTGCACCTAACACTGAAGCTTCCTTTGAGTTTGTAATCCAGCAACAGCAATACCACTGGGTTTCTAAAAATAATGCTATGTTGTGTGTTCGATCAAGAATAGGACAAACAAAACCAAAGCTTAGTTCTGTCCACATGACATAAAGTTCAACCGAATAACACCCTTTGCATCTTGTAATAAAGTCTAAAATCCTCAAAACATTATCTTATACTTGAGATTTCAAATGCTAAACAAATTAACAGCATAAGCTGTTATTTACCAAGATTTTGCTGTGCTGACCCTGGAACCATAGTAGTCTTGATCGTAGGTTATGCCAAAGCAAATTTGTAATGAGCAAATTTGTAAATGTAATGAGAGTGAATGAGGCGAAAGTTGTGTGTCAGGATCGTAGCGACTGGAGATCCGTGGTCCCTGCCTACCCCTTTGGGAAAGAGGCGAGACTTTATGTATATGTATGTATGTATGTAATTATTCTAATCTCGTTTGTTTCAGTACAAGAAAAAATAGATATACTAAGTGAGAAATTGGAAAGAGAAAGCTATATTGGAGACAAACCAAACTTGGACTACATTGAGTTTGATGCTTCGGGAAAAAACTCTAAAGTGAAATGTAAGCTTGTAGCTTCAAACTTTCAAACATTATGATGGTGAATGCCTTAAGAGATGAGGAACATACTTTTACTTTAATAACAGTTTGCTTATGTAGAACCTTACTCAGAGAAAGTGAAGTTTTACAAAGATCTCTACAAATTATAACATATACTTTGGGACTGGCCCAAAGTATATGCCATTATTATAATAAGTTTTAGATTTTTTTGCTCTGTAGAGGAACTTCACAATTAAGAAACCAATCTTTACCAATCTCTTGGAGAATAAAACAGTGTACTACTGTTTTATTCTCCAATAAAACAGCAACAACAAAACCCGAGGAGGGTTGAAC
Organism: Epirrhoe alternata; assembly: GCA_963565295.1. Classification (NCBI taxonomy): domain Eukaryota; kingdom Metazoa; phylum Arthropoda; class Insecta; order Lepidoptera; family Geometridae; genus Epirrhoe; species Epirrhoe alternata. Next base: position 5,087,344 of record OY751393.1, read on the forward strand.
CCAAATAAAGTTTCCATGAACAAAAAATGCCTTTTGATTCAGACTTCAGCAGAATGCATTCGGGTCGGAATGCGTCAGCTGTTCAACCAACCACAACCAATCACAATGCAGGAATTGATTCCAAACTGATGTTTCTTGCACTTTAATTGGTTGCGGTCGTTTGAACAGCTGACCTACTCGGAACCTACTGAAGTCTGAATTGCTACCCTTGTGGTATAAAGAGTTATAAAAAAAATTACTATTTACAGTATCTCAAAGTAACTCCCAGAAGGTAAAAGCAAGCCACAAGTTACGAGTGCAGACCAGTAAGATAGTGTCTAGTTTCAAGGCTCCATCCTACAGCTGTCAGCTTGTCCGAGAGTTCACTGGCCACAAGGATGGCATCTGGGATGTTACCTCTGCAAGACCTGGACAGGCACTAATCGGAACTGCATCAGCTGGTTAGTAAATATGTACTAATACGGTACTAATCTCACGCATATATTAAAGCTGAAAGTTAGTTTGGATTTTTGTGTTTCAACCAGTGAACCGATTTGGATGAAACTTGAAATAGGCGTAGATAGTGACCTGGAATAGCAAAGTGTTGGTACCACGCGGGCGAAGCCCCGTGCAGAAGCTACTCTTAATATAAATCTGAAAATGTGTGTGTATATTTGTGTCTCAATCATGCGTTACCTGTGGACAGATTTGGATGTTTTGAATAATCGTAAATAGTAGTTTCAAATATACTAAAGGCTATTTAAAATGTAGGTACTAGTGTGCAAAGCCGCGGCGTAAGCTAGGACATTATAAAAAGATATACAATACAAAAGCTACAAAAATGTAATTAATAAATAGATAATTTTTGTACTTTTTTTTCCTCAGATCACACAGCATGTGTATGGAGCGTGGAGTGGGCCAAATGCCTTCTCCAGTACACAGGGCACGCTGGCTCAGTGAACTCTATAAAGTTCCACCCGAACAGAGATATTGCGCTCACCAGCAGTGGCGATAATACTGCGCACGTGTGGCAAGCAGCTGTCAACTGGGATTTACCGGTAAGGACACAACGGTCTATTTATGGTACCTATTTGCTGCCGCTGGTATGAACGTACGAAAACGAACCTAGTGCATAAACTATGGATAGCCTTGCCAGAGTTGGCTACTAACTCGTACTTACGTATCGATAGCGAAACTTCATCGCACTTAAAAGCGAAATTAATATAGGTACTGTCTTCCTGGCCCAAAGAGTTTTCGTCTGTTTTATTCAGTAGTCACATCAACTTTTATTACTAAAATGTTATCTTCGCTATCTTAGGCTAACTAATATTCGTATTACAGCGTGGTCAATCATCTGAAGAGGAATTAGAAGGTGGTGGAGAAGAAAGTTTGGGAGAAGGTGGCGATCGTCCCGAAGTATTACGAACTCCGCTCACGGAACTAATCGGTCATCAAGGCGTAGTGGTCGCCGCTGATTGGCTGACGGGAGGCGATCACGTCATCACCGCGTCCTGGGATAGGACGGCTAATTTGTATGATGTTGAAACTGGAGATTGCCTACAGATACTGACTGGTAAGGAAATGACGATGGCATTCTTGCGAGTTTATATTTTCTAGGTTCTAATTTTATTTTCTTTTTCCATTTTTCCACTGGGACTGCCTGCAAGTTGTTTACAATTTACCTACTACATTTTATACTTCACAAAATCATTGATGAGAATGACATCATGCATGATTAAAGACACGAGTTGATCAGTGAAATTGGTAGCCTTTGAATTGATTTTTATATGTAGGTAGTCAGACATTTCCAAATACTTAACGGGTTGCAAACCCATAGCTTTTAATAACAATTTTGTTTATAGGTCACGACCACGAGCTAACACACGCCTCAGCTCACCACAGCTCCCGACTGGTTGTCACCGCGTCCAGAGATACAACATTCCGACTGTGGGACTTCCGTGAGCCTATACACTCCGTCTCAGTATTCCAGGGACACACTGAGTAAGTCATCTTTTAACTTAAGATAGCTGCACCTGCGGTGTTAAGCTAGAAACACATTATACAACCGCCACTTATAGGTATGCACAGTACAGAAACATCCAGCGCGCCAGATCGTTGTCGGACGTCTGAAAGCTCAAGGACACGTCCGCGACTTACTTCCGATAGTTCGTTCGTGAACAATCATTATCCAGATCGTAGCTGTCAGCCGCGTCCGTAAGCCGCGTCCGATAGTATGTTTCTAGCTTCACCGTGTTACCCAAAATTCCTCAGGAACGCTTCTTTTCCGGAATGTAGAATTAGCCTGAGTTTATCCAGTGTATATAGATGCTTTATGTAACCGCATTTAATCGTTTATATCTTGATATCCCCAGTAACCATACAGAAGTTTGAAGTTTACAGAAGCGAGTCCAAATATCACTGGTGAAAGATCATTTTTAATACTTCTTTATTCCCACAGGAGCGTCACTTCAGCTGTGTTCACCCGTGAAGATAAAGTAGTCTCAGGGTCTGACGACAGATCTGTCAAGGTAAATTATAAAAAAAACCTCTTAAGGGCATATAGGATACCAGCTCAAATTCCAATCTCATCCCTGCTCACTGCCCGGGCCGTGCGGCCAGCGCGCCGCGCAGTCGCAGCCATCTCACTCGCACAGTGCATCGCGGGTCACGCGCGCCATGTAGGTATTCTATGCTCGCGCTACATAGGTAGGTAGTTTATATAATATGTTCTGACAAAGTGACGTATTGTAGGTACCTACCTGCATCTAGTACAGTCATCATCATTATTATAAGTATGTGACAAATTGTAGATTTTAAACAAATAACGTGTTTTTTTACTGAAAAGAAAACAGACAATTTTTGACATAGGTAGGTCTAGGTATGCACGGCGTAACTCAGGACGTCAAGTGAGGACGAGGTTTTTTTAGCTCTACAGGAAAACTATCAATAGCCTACCTCAAGAATAAAATTCCATAACCTACCTATACATTTTCAAACATAAAAAGAATTTTTCAAATCGGTCTACCATTGACGAAAATATCGATGAACATAGGTAAGTAGGTACATAAAAAAATCATACATATAGATACCTACTAAACTGTTTTGTCTTGCTCGATGCTCTACTCAAAGCCATACAAGCAAATTTACAACCCTACGAACTCCGAAGATAATTAAAAAAAAACGTATTCATGAACCTAGGTCTTTGACCCTACATTGGTACCCTACATTGGATATAAATAAAACGATTGCAGAAATTCATCAAAGCGCCGCACAATAGAGTAAATGCGCAAGTTGTTGTACATTTCCTAGGGCTTGGCTTTGGAATAGTTTAACAGGAGTTGAGGGTTAAATAGGTTTAAAACCGGTTAGGGTATGCTTCTTAATTACTTACAAGTCACTAATAACTTCAGGCAATTCATTTTTTCGAAAAAATAATAAAAAATATTTCTAACCTGAAATCAGACTACAAGCGAAATTCAACGCTAGAATGGATAATTTGACAACTAAATCTGTCTTTTAAATTGTCTGTGGGTATAGAATTTCGTGAAAAATTGATGCAAACGGAACGTAAAAAATATGTCAGTGTCATTGTAGGTGCCCATTCCGCTTTTCTTTAAATTGATGGAAACGGAACGTAAAAAATATGTCAGTGTTATCGTACTATTTTTGGCGCAAATGCTGGAAATGTGGAATCTTATGAAAGTTTGTAGTCAGTTGGTTTTGTCAGTTGGTTAGGTTAGGTTTGGATAGTGACCATCAATGCGCGAAGCGAGCGAGCAAAGCGAGCGTGCCGCGGTAGCGGCCGCCGAAGCGCCAGAAATCCCTTGCTCTATTATAGTTAATCATCATCATCATCATCATCCGCAGCCTGACTTCACCCACTGCTGGGTATAGGCCTCCCTAAGTTTGTGCCAGCCACCACGATCCAGCGCTAATCGGACCCAGTGACGGCCCGCGACGTGAACAATATCGTCCGCCCATCTGGCCGCCGGACGTCCCACATTCCTGTACCCAGATCTGGGCCACCACTCAGTTAATACTCTACTCCACCTGTCGTCACCGCGCCTCGCTATGTGTCCCGCCCAGCTCCATTTGAGGTCCATTATCCTATTCCCGACATCCTGGACTTTGGTCTGTTTTCGGATTTCGACATTTGGAACTCGGTCTATGAGTTTGATGCCGAGCATGGCGCGCTCCATGGCCCTCTGTGCCACCCTCATCCTATACACAGCCTCATGGGTTAGCGTCCATGTTTCGGCACCATACGTCATGGTGGGCAAGACACATTGATTGAACAGGCGGGATTTCAGACACTGTGGAGTATCAACTGACTTCAAGATGTCGTCAAGCTTGCCGAACGCAGCCCACCCCAGTTGTATCCTTCTTGAGATCTCCTTTTGTTGATGCTCCTTGCCAAAGGATAAAATATGTCCAAGATAGACATACTGATCCACCACCTCTAGCCTTTCGTTTCCCACTGTTACAGCGGGACTTGATAAACTAGAATGGTTTGACAGGACCTTTGTCTTGGACATATTCATTCTCAAGCCCACATTCTTGGAAGCATCATTAAGGTGTTGTAGCATTGTTTGAAGATCATCAAAATTTTCTGCGAACAGTACAAGATCATCGGCAAATCGTAGGTGAGACAAGTTGACACCATTGATGTTAATTCCAAAATTTTTCCATTGAAGCGTTTTTATAACATCTTCAAGGACTGCTGTAAAAAGCTTAGGAGAAATGGTGTCCCCTTGCCTCACTCCCCGCTGGATGGGCACGGGATCCGTAAGTTCGTGAACTCGTACTTGCAAAGTGGCCGATGTGTACAGCTCACGGAGCACATCTACGTAACGGGAATCTATGTGGCAGCGATGGAGAGCATGGAACACGGCCCAATGTTCGACACTGTCGAAGGCCTTTTCGTAATCAACGAAAGCCATAACAAGGGGCCGGTTGAATTCGTGACACTTCTCCATCAGCTGCTTCACCGTCTGAATGTGATCTACTGTAGAGTATCCGCTCCGAAAGCCGGCCTGTTCGATAGGCTGGGCGTCGTCAAGCTCGCGGGTAAGCCTGATGGTAATTATTTTAGCAAAAAGTTTGTATACCTGTGAGAGTAGACTCGGTCGGTAATTGTTGAGCTTAGATATGTCACCCTTTTTATGCATGATGGTGACTATGGCATTTTTCCACTGTTCAGGTCGAACTTCGTACAATACTTTATTGAAAAGTTTTACAAGAACTTTTAAGACCGCTTGACCTAGCGGAGCGCCCCGCGCGGAGTAACTCCACGGTAACTCCATCCTCACCAGGTGACTTTTCCGCTTTCATTTTATAGAGAGCATTGCTGACCTCACACGGCAAAATTGGCGGTAAGTGTTCCGTGTTACGATGTTCTAGAGGTGGTGCTCGGATATCGTCATCTAGTAAGTCTGGTTCTGCAGTGGTTGATGCGTATAAGTTCCTGTAAAACTCCTCGACGATGGATATAATGTGTTGCCTGTCTGTTATTAAGTTATTATCCTTATCTCTAAGTTTCATTATTTGTTTAGACCCTGTACTTGTTTTCCTGCGAAATACTTTGGGTCCTCTATATATTTATTGTGTGTATATTCGTGTGTTGTGTGTTTTTTTGTGTTTATATTTATTTGTGTGTATATTTGTTGTTTTTTCTCTATATATTTTATTGTGTTTAAGATTATATTTGTATTGAATTTTCTTAAGTCTCTTCTAATTAATTTGTTAATCTTTTTATTAACAATATCTAACTCTTTCTTATCAGATGCAGTCTGTTGTAGCATATCTCTTCGGTTTTGGATAAAATCAAGGGTTTCCTGTGATAGTCTATTGTTATTCTTACGTGACCTACCTATGTGTTTTTTCGCTGTTTCGTTAATTATCTTGCATAATTGGCCATTGATGTGATCTACATCCAAATTCGACTCATGCAATCCTTCAAATCTATTTTCCAGGTCTGCACTAAAGGCGCTATCTAGTCTCACTATATCTTGTTTTTCGTACTTTTTCTGGGATGGAGTTGTTATCATCTTTGTTCTTTCGCCTCTGAGGTCGAATCTGAGTTCAGCTCTTACTAACCTATGGTCACTGCCAGTTTTGAAGCTAGAGAGAACAGATACGTCGTTAACTACATACTTATGAGAACTTATGATGTAGTCGATCTCATTTCTAATTTTGCCGTCTGGGCTGACCCAGGTCCACTTTCTGTTCTCTCTTTTCTGGAAAAAGGTGATGACCCAATGATGACCCTGACCTTGGCGTGTTACAACGCTAAGACGATTCGCACGGACGACCGATTATAGTGATGCATGGGTTATTAGTCTGTGGCTAACCACAGACTAATAACCCAGTTATATTCCGCCCCTCTCTTTGCTAAATGATACGAATTCTGTACTGTTTTGTTTGTTTGAGGTTAAGGTTATATTAATTGATTTTTCTCAAGAACGGTGCATTGCCGTAAAATACGAGTGGTATCAGGGAGAAGAGGAACCCTCCCCCCTCTCCCCCTCAACCCCTTTACGTTCAACTCCTGTTAAACCATTCCGAAGTTATACCAAAATGATCCAAATCGATGATTCTTCGTCCATTCATTGGTAAAATACTCTCTGTTTCGGGATCACAATAGCTTATTTCGTACCTGAAATAACCAGATTCATAATTAATACTTATGTTACTTATGAAACGATCACTTCGTGATTGTAACACGCGGTAGGGTTATTAAGTAAAGATACACATAAATATGGTGAAATAAGGTGTAAACACGCCATATTCTTCAAACTACCCTACTACTATAATTAAAATTTGCAATTACCAATTATCGTCGTCAGGGTCATTCTGCAAATCACCATGAAATGTTTCGGGATGTCTGAAAAACAATTAAAAATAAAATATCGAGTCAGTGCAATAAATTAACTCCATAAGGGGGTAGAAATTCTAAAATTCCTTTCTTAGTGCACAGCTACATCATAAGTTAAATGATACCCTCCAAATTTTATATTTTTTAGATTTATGGTTTAGGCTGTGCAAAGAAGTTTCAGTCAGTCACAAAAGTAAAAAGACGTCTACCGAAGCCGAAAGGGGTAGGTACAGCATCCCAACACACAACCAAATCCAAAAGGATCATTTTATACATGTATGCAACAAGTGTTGCCAAAAAAAAAAAAAAAAAGCCAAGTCTCTGTAGCCGAAATCGGCCAGGAGGATTATTATTATTATTACATGTTTTATACTTGTTGCATACATGTTTTATACTTGTTGCATACTTGTTTTATACTTGTTGCATACTTGTTGCCTACATGTTTGATACTTGTTGCCTACATGTTTGATACATGTTGCATGCATGTTTGATACTTGTTGCATACATGTTTTATACTTGTTGCATACATGTTTGATACTTGTTTTATACATGTTGCATACTTGTTTTATACATATTGCGTACTTGTTTGATACATGTTGCATACTTGTTTGATACATGTTGCATATATGTTTGATACTTGTTGCATACATGTTTGATACTTGTTGCATACTTGTTGCCTACATGTTTTATACTTGTTGCATACATGTTTTATACTTGTTGCATACTTGTTCGATACATGCTGCATACTTATTTGATACATGTTGCATACATGTTTTATACTTGTTGCATACATGTTTTATACTTGTTGCATACATGTTTGATACTTGTTGCATACATGTTTTATACTTGTTGCATACATGTTTTATACTTGTTGCATACATGTTTTATACTTGTTGCATACTTATTTGATACATGTTGCATACTTGTTTGATACATGTTGCATACATGTTGCATACATGTTTTATACTTGTTGCATACATGTTTTATACTTGTTGCATACATGTTTTATACTTGTTGCATACATGTTTTATACTTGTTGCATACATGTTTTATACTTGTTGCATACTTGTTTTATACATGTTGCATACTTGTTTTATACATGTTGCATACTTGTTTTATACATGTTGCATACTTGTTTGATACATGTTGCATACATGTTTTATACTTGTTGCATACATGTTTGATACATGTTTGATACTTGTTGCATACATGTTGCCTACATGTTTGATACATGTTGCATGCATGTTTTATACTTGTTGCATACATGTTTTATACTTGTTGCATACATGTTTTATACTTGTTGCATACTTATTTGATACATGTTGCATACTTGTTTGATACATGTTGCATACATGTTTTATACTTGTTGCATACATGTTTTATACTTGTTGCATACTTATTTGATACATGTTGCATACTTGTTTGATACATGTTGCATACATGTTTTATACTTGTTGCATACATGTTGCATACATGTTTTATACTTGTTGCATACTTGTTGCCTACATGTTTGATACTTGTTTGATACTTGTTACCTACATGTTTGATACTTGTTGCATACATGTTTTATACTTGTTGCATACATGTTTTATACTTGTTGCATACATGTTTTATACATGTTGCATACATGTTTTATACATGTTGCATACATGTTTTATACATGTTGCATACATGTTTTATACATATTGCGTACTTGTTTGATACATGTTGCATACTTGTTTGATACATGTTGCATACATGTTTTATACTTGTTTTATACGGCAGACTTTGAGGCTGACCGACATGATGAAGGAACCACCGCAGGTGTCTGCCTGCTTGGCAAACATCTTTTTATAGCTCCTCAAGTAACATACACAAAGTTCAGGTTTTATACTACTACGAAAGCATACTTACAATTACTTTTGTTTAAGGGTGACTTTCAGGGGGTTGGACTGTACTAGGGATCTGACAAAGGACGACGTGATTTCTAATACTGTTTCAAGCCAAATATATCAAAATGAGCTTTATACCTTAAAGATTTCCTTATTAAAATCACCCGAGCTCGATCCTACGGTAAACTTTGAGGCTGACCGACATGATGAAGGAACCACCGCAGGTGTCTGCCCGCTTGGGAAACCTCTTTGTATAGCTCCCTAAGTAACATATATAAAATTCAGCCTTGGTTGACGAATCTTGGGTGCTATTTTGGGCACCTTTGATGCCTCATATCTCCCAAAGCCACCCGGACCCAAACTTAATATTTGGGGATCGTACATAACCATACTGGGACTACACACAGACAAACTCTCAGCCTTTATAAAATGACGAAGGTCTGCCGGTCGCTGGCTCTCACCCTAGACGGCAAATGATATGATACTTATATTTTGAAATGGTATTTTCACTAGCTTTCATTTAATACCCATATTGCTATAAAAAAAACTATTTATATCAGGCAACACATAACAAATTATACATTGATAAAATGGCATTGGCCCATATTTATAGATACCTTACAGACTAACATACATAAAAATATTAAATAGTCGAGTCATCGACGCTCCGATGACTATGGTAAGAACCCCCCTTTTTTTCATTAGGGGGTGCCATTTTCAAAATTAAATACCCTATATCACTACCACAATTCCGACGAATTCAACGACACCTTATTTATGTCAAAAACCATCCAGTCGTATAAGCTGTAGGGCGTGCCAAATAAATGATCATACATACAAATACATATACGCGAAAATCATATATACCCTATATATGATTTTCGACCTTCTGACGCAGTCAAGTAAAAAATAGGTAATTATTTCTCGTTCATTCATACCAATAAAATAAAATGTACCTAAGTGGTAACCTATTGGGACGACAACCCTAATCCATACTATATATACTATATACTATACTATACTATATACTATAATATTATAAATGTGAAAGTAACTCTGTCTGTCTGTCTGTCTGTTTGTTACCTTTTCACGCCCAAACCGCTGAACCGATTAAGCTGAAATTTGGCATGGATAAAGAGTATACCCCAGGGATGGACATAGGCTACTTTTTTTTGTCAATTACTATAAGGGGGCGGGAAAATAAGGGTTGGAAGTTTGTATGGGGAAAAAAGTTAAGCAACCCTGGGCGCGGTCATAAAAAGGATGGGTGACCGCCGGAGCCATTTTTTGCACTCTTGATTTTTTTTTTTTTTTTTTTGTATTTTGCATAATAAATAAAAAAATTAAAATTAATGATAAACATGTAACATGTGTGTTACCACCCATCAATATATCCGAACTCCGAAGTTATGATTTTTTGATATTAAAATATTTTTCCTTGGCTATAGTTAGAACGCCATCTATATCGCCGAGGTCAAAACTTACTTTATACTTTTCTCTTAGGTGGCGTTTCTATTCTACTATAGCGGAGATCAATCATTTTGAGTTTTGAAAAGTTAATGGAGATTTTTGCTTAGAGTTTTCGATATTTTATATTGCTGACGAAGTCGCGGGTAGGTAAAACTCTTTTATCTATTATAAATTCTTGAGAGAAACAAAACGCAATATTAGTTAATAATTTTATTTCGAAATTTAAAACCATACAGTTCTTGCTTTAAAAAAAATATGTTTCGAGTCAATTTCTTCAAAAAAATTGCCGCTCGCTTCAGCGATTCTATACCTACTAATTACCGTATTCGTTTTGTTCTTAGCATTGCAAGATCTGGGTAAGATTTTCTCTACCTCTATCTATTATGGGATTCTTGAGAGAAACATAACGCAATATTAGTTAATAATTTTATTTCGAAATTTAAAACCACACAGTTCTTGTTATAAAAAAATACGTTTCGAGTCAATTTCTTCAAAAAAATTGCTGCTCGGGATGCTCGCGAAGCGATTCTGTACCAATTACCGTATTCGTTTTGTTCTTAGCATTGCAAGATCTGGGTAAGATTTTCCCTACCTCTATCTATTAAATAATTCTTGAGAGAAACATAATTATATACAAAAAAAAATATTATATCATGCGACGGAGTTTTATATTTTGTACTCTCGATTCACTCAAAACTCCTCCACTTTGTTCCTAATAATGCGCAGACGAAGTTGCGCGGGTCAGCTAGTAAATATATATTTTGTAAAATAATTTTCCATGAAAAAAACTCACAATTCAACATATTTGTAACGTCAATGAAAGCGAAATGAGAGAATAAAAATATTGAACGTCATAAATAAATAAATAATGCATTTCACACAGCACATCAACAATCTAGTCCCAAACTATGCAAAGCTTGTGCTATGGGAACCAGATAACTGATATACTACTTATATACTTTTTGTTTGTAAATACATACATATTATACATAGTAACACCCAGACCCGAGATAAATATTTGCAGATCAGTGATACAAACATTTATCCCGCCGCGGGGATCGAACCCGCAACCTTCTGCGTCCCAAGCGGGCTTTCACCCACTGCGCCACAGAGGTTGTCAATAAGGTATATTGCACGATTGTATTATGATCCTGCATACAGTGCCACAAACTTATCTGGACCGGTGGCCAAAAGAGGAACCAAAAAAAATTAATTTTACTGTAAAATTTATTTTCTGCCAACACCAAATGCGCCTCCCTCACCGGTTCAGATAAGTTTGTGGCACTGTACTCTATTGGCGCTATAACTGTCAAATTAGAATAAAGTTCTTATACATATAGGCAATCTAAAAAGTTCCTGTCAAGATTAGCAAGTCACAATCTAGTCCATTGATCTAGTCATAATGTATTCTCTAACTTTTTTATGAAACCGAGGGTAGGTGTACCTTTAGGTAAATCAAGCGTAAGACAAAAAGCGCTTGTGCGAGCTAAATTGCTCCTTGTGGCTTTGAGTCGCTCGGCCAGTCAGATTTCTGTAGATACTTTTATTATGGTGAAAGGTAAGTCGATAGGTATAGGTACTCACAGGCACGAGTCTTCATCAGATACATTTTTATTGCAGTCAGCATCGATCGAGTAATCGAGTAATATTTTTCTATTTCTGAAAAAGAAAATGTATTGTAGATAGGTAGGCTACAGTAGGATACAATAATGTTTAGGTACGTAACAAGGTCTAGGTACCTAGGTAGGTACATTACTTACCTACCCATTACCCTACCTACTAAGGCTATGTTCAGATGGCTGAATTGTGACGCGTTTTCAAATCGCGCACTTAGACATCCTAATATATACCTAGCAACCGTTCACATGCGCGCGCGTTAACGCGCGTCAGCGAGCGTCAACGCGGCGCTCAGAGAAAAAGTTTCTAGACGCAGACAATCGCGCGTTGACTCGCGCTTTGATATTAATGTAATGTCCGTTTGCTGTTCAGTTGAGCGCGCGCTTTCATTGCGATCGCATGTGATTTTGTTAATTTTCGTAATTATATTTTGTTTAAAATGAGTGAAATTGAAGATATTGACATCGACTTACTAATCGATGAAGTAGAAAAAAGGCCAGCAATTTGGAATATAGGTTCTCTCGCAACGCGCATTAGCGCTCATCATCTGAACTCTCTTCAAATTTGATCGCGCGTTGACGCGCGTTAACGCGCGTTACGTGTGAACATAGCCTAACGTACAAAGGTACCTAGTTTGTCAAATTGAACATCTCGGGGAACAATGAATTTATGACCAACGGATGTTATTTTATTATATAATTATAACGAAGTCCTTACCTAGTTTACCTACTGCCTCAGAATACTAGGTAGTAGGGTATCTATTATAGTAGGTATATAAGCAGTTACTTACTTTAATGTTTCATTCATCTGTTTAGCCATTTTTCTATAATTTTTTCTGTTCCGAAAATTTCCCATTTCACCACACTTATTTAATTTTAATTTCTTAGGTCTGCGTATCTAGGTAGGTATCCGTGACAGCAAGCGACACAGGTTTCTCGTTTGAATGCCGGAGCGAGAGTGAATTTGTATGGCTGACGCGGGTCGCTCGTTGGGACAGCGCAATATTTCGGATATTAGTTTAGAACAACGAAAAATTAAAACTAATTAAAAATTCAATACGACCACTCAACTAGTCTAGCTAAAGTATTTATTGAGTACTTTTGTTTTTAAGTAAAATTCAGAGGGAAGTTTGTGATTATTTTCTATCGAGAAAATATTTAGTAATCGTGTTTTCACTACAATGGAGCAACAGTTTATATCCTCAACTATAATATATATTTTTTTCAATAATATTGGTTCAATACTTTTATAGATATTTATTTATTTATTTACACAGACATAGATAGTACATCACAGAATTAATTATTCTAATTCGTAATATCTAGGAATCTAATAATAATAATAACATTTGACAGAAAAATTACGCAACAATAAAATATAATAGGTAGTAACACTAAAAATACACACAAAATAACTGAACAAATTCTCACAATATTAAAACAAGATTACAACAATAATTAACAGAGGTACGTCCATCGTCGAAGCAGTTTTGAGGTAGTACGCGCTCTTAAAACGCATTTATCCTCAAATAAAAAAATACATTTATTTCGAGCAACAACTTATAGGTACACACAGAAATAGACAAGAATTTTTAACACACAGACTGACAAAACAAATACACAAAGCTTAAAAACTAACAGGGGTTCCTAGATAGGTGTCGCTCACAGCAATGTCTCGTGTAGACAGAACCACACTGTTCAAAAGAACAGACCATAATTAATAATAATAGATTGTACGCAAATTTTTGCAAAGTCACCTGTCTGGTGATGTGCAGACATCAAACCCTGAAACCCGTGATCAATTAGGTGTATCGATGATGTGCACTTGGCTTAGGCCCGTGCCGTGCTCATCATTAAATTACCGACTCAATTGAGTCGAGTGGATAAAAATCTAAAATCAATAATAATAATAAATGATTATTATGCTCTTTTTAACCGACTTCAAAAAAAGGAGGAGGTTCTATGTTCGGGTGTATGTATGTTTTTTTTTTTTTTTGGATGTATGTTCATCGATATCTAAGTCAGTTGTGAATCGATTTCCAAAATTTTTTTTTTGTTTGAAAGGGTATGCTACCATAGTGGTCCCATAAAAATTTTACTCCTGAGGGATTGATAGTTTTCCCGTAATACTCAAAAAATCACCGATCTTTCCGAAAAATGTGGACCGATTTCCAAAATTTTTTTTTTTGTTTGAAAGGGTATCCATATCTAGGTGGTCCTCATAATTTTTTTTCCTGAGGGATTGATAGTTTTCCTGTAAATCTCAAAAAACCTCATTCTCACTACAAAATCTGAGTCAAACATTGAATAGTTTGACATGTTTAAATACGCTCGAGGTGATCCCATATAATTTTATTCCTGAGGGATTCTCACTCTAACTGCTTTAATCTTGACTATTCCAATATCTAACCTAACCTACTATATTATTTACACTAAAAATTGAAAAATAAAAATTTTTGAAAAAAAAAATTGAACCGACTTCACATAACACAAATAGACACTAAGAACCTTCTATGTACCTACACTAAAAAGAGAAAAATAAGAATATACACATGCAATTATTACTTACAGTATTCAAATAATAAATTATTATGTTCTATTATATTTGAAGTCGGTGCCAACTATTCTACTCGATACAATTTTGCACCCAAGTTCTATTGTAGGTACTCGTAATTTCTTCTTAGATGTAAATGCATAGGTAGTTTTAGTGTAGGTACATAGAAGGTTCTTAGTGTCTATTTGTGTTATGTGAAGTCGGTTCAATTTTTTTTTAATTTTTTTTTATAATTGAACACTAATAACGGGGTAGGTATTACCTTATTTACTGTTTTATGAGTTTCCCGATATTTCGGCGCAGTTGCATATGCCATGATCAGTAAATCATGATATTTTTTATGGTTATCTAACCATGTTAGTATAATAATATTCCTATGTATTTTTTAAGGTATGGGACGTACGCAATATGCGTTCAGCACTAGCCACCATCAGATCGGACTCGTCTGTGAATCGCGTGGGAGTCAGTAGCGGCGGTATCATAGCTATTCCCCACGATAACCGGCAAGTGAGGCTGTTCGATCTGCAAGGCCAACGGCTGGCTCGTCTGCCTCGCTCTAGCAGACAGGTGAGAATATCATCCATCTCTTTTTAGCATGCTAGCTCACATACAATAGTAACGTTCAACGGATCTAGGCATTCGTGAAGTTAGCCGTTTCTCTGCGCAGTGAACACTTTCATACAAAATTGTGTACTGCGCAGACAAACGGCTAACTTCACGAATGCCTAGATCCGTTAGGCGAAGTGTACGTAGCTACGTTACGTAGTAAATAGGGCCTAAATAGAAGTGGTCCTGTCTCGAATTTAAAAAAAACTGCAATTTTTTTATAGGGTCATCGCCGCATGGTCACATCAGTAGCGTGGGCAGAGGACATCTCACCAAACATAAACTTCTTTAGCTGCGGCTTTGATAGACGAATCCTGGGCTGGTCTATCCAGCCTTCTAAGGAAAACTAGAATATAGATCTGACTTGAACATTGAGTTAAGTGATTGTGGACCCTCCGCCCCAATAGTTATAGTTGACTTTTGATTACCATTTTTATTTTAATTCCTTGATTTAGAAACTATTTCTCCAAACTCAGTCAAGTTTGGAGAAATAGCTTAAAGCTTACACTTTTTTTACTGTTCTCGCTAATAGTATGGAGATAGTCTAGAAAATGTTGAACTTTCAAGCAATGTCAATACGGGCCAACTAAAGCTTTTTGTCAACAACTTGAAACACAATAGAACATTTGAATAAAAATGGTGATAGAGAAAATTTGAGATGATAAGGATTTCTCTTTCCTTTCTTATATTAAAACGTTTTTTTTTAATTATGCTATAGTAATCATTTATAGGTGGTTCGTCTTGAAAGTAGCACAATCTGTAACATTAAATAGCAAGCTTAATTTAGTATAATTTATAACTGTTAATGGTTTGGTGTAGTTGTTTTAATTTATATTGTTTGTCCAATAATATTTATAGAATATGAGGTTTAGGGGAATGAGGTAATTTAACTTATTTGTATAACTGTATATTCATAATAAGTTATTTATTGGGTCAGAAGGACTTTGAAGTTTAATCTATTGGTTGTTAAATTTAATAATAAATATGAAATAAAGAGTTAGATAGGTAATCTCCGAGTTAACCTAGATTTTTTTATTAGTAATCAATAGTTGACGCTGTTTTTTACCATACAAAATTAATACCTAGTTTACGTCAAGAAATCGTATAGTATAGGTAAAAAAACTCGCACCTTGTGTTTGATATAAATTCGGAGACTACTCGATTATGTTATAGTGTATGAAGTTTACTTATTGTGATGGATAGAATAATTGAAAACAATATCATTACAAAATTGTGATTAGCATTCGTTATAAGAAATGAAAAGATGTATATGCTCATATTAGTAAGTTTCAAAATAAATATTTATTGGTAGCGCTTACCGCACAAAATCGCCATTTTCAAATCAGCCAATCAGCAGAGTTGGCGAAGCTCTTAGAACAATTTAATTCTATGCAAGATCAGCTGATGTCTTGAAAATCATAGCTTTTTCTGATTATATTCCTTTTGTGCTAAGAATTAACACGAATATAATGAAGAGGCAAAGTTTGTTTGTTTATGGTAATCTGTAAAACTACAGCGAAGGGCATAAGCTAAAATCATATGTAAGAAGTAATGTGACATATCTTTAGGTATACCAAATAACCGAACAATATAGCTAGTCAATGTTAATACATATAACCAAAGAAACTGAACTTTTGTCACATAACATCGAAAGTATAACAAGGAAATCCACATATCAGTAATTTGTCTAAACCATGATTTTTTGAAAATTACAGCAAATAAATGTGTTCCTACCAAAACTGTTGAGAGCATTGTCTCGAGAACCTAGTTTGATTGCCCTAAAAATAAATACCTACCTACTTATCTAAAGTTATTACCTTAATGCGTGTTTTAAGTGATGTGATAACACATGTTAATGCATAAAAAATAACTAACCATTTAACTGAGCGATCTAGTTAAATCTGTACTTTGTAAATGGCGTTCTTCTTACTTTAGAGAAATGATCAGACTATTTTTATTATTCCAAATGTGTTATCAAATAAATAATTTTATGTCATTAAATTTTATTTTATTTACCGTCTGTTCACACGACCTTTACATCCCACTCGTATAATAAAGCTGAAAGTTTGCGAGTTTGTTTAGATGTTTGGTTGGATATTTGGATGTTTGTGTGTCAATCACGCCTAAACCAGTGAACCGATTTGGATGAATCTTGGTATTTACCTAAAAGACGCAGAGCAAATGTCTGTAAAACTAAACTTTTTCGGACCAAATTCACAAATACTCAGCACTGTTTTATGGCCCCTTACCTATACAATAAAATAAACAAAAAACTGGGCATATACCCATTAAACAGAATAAATTGTAAAATGAAACTTAAATTCTTCTTGCTAAATCTTACCTACGCAGAAACAGAACACTACTTAAAAATAGAGACTTGATAAAAAAAAAAAAATGATGTATTATATATGTATATGTATACTTCAAAAAGAGAACATTAATAATAAACCTTTAGATAATATTATCATCTCCATCAATTTCGGGGACCCGAATTCTTAGTTTTAGTTAGAATATAAAACATATTATTATGCTTAATAAATGTACAAGTACATCTAACCTCTAACGTCTGTCATAAATAAGTGTAATCAAACTTGATTTTATTTTACTTTATAATTATTTTTTCCACTATTTCTAATACCATATCATAATTATCTTGCTGATAGCTCCTGTACTACACAACATTCCTGTTTTATAAAATCGCGAATTAATTGCGGGTAGTTTAAAACACTCACTCAAACTCCTTCCTAATGTTTAGAATGCAATGTACATGTATCATACTTTCCTACATACGCTATGGTACTGTTTTTATTTTTGTTTTAGTATTTAATTGTGTTTAGTTTTAGTTTTCGGGGGCGGGCACTGAGGATCGGGATACAGACAACTCTTGTCCGAAACTCAGGGCACCTGATCTACATAAAAAGTGTATCTAGCTACATAATCATCGCGTATCAGGTAGGTACCGTAAAAGCACCTAACTATGATCCAAAATGACGTATTATTTACGTTAGGGCTAATATTTTTTTAAGTAAGAGTCCTGAAAAAAGTGTTTTGTACTTTTTGTTTAAATGTTAAACTGTAGTTTAAAATTATGTGAAAAGTCTATTTCTATCTCACTCAGAAATACTTTTTTTTTTAACTCAAAGTTGGACTATAGTTGTTGTGAGGAGGCCCCAACTATGGTCCAGCAACAAAATTACATGTTTATTGGTCGATTACTCGGAAATGGCTTATAGTTACCTGCCTAGTACGGACTAAAATCGTTCCTTATTTTATAATTCAATTAAAATTGGAAAAAAAGTACAAAATACCTTAAATTTTTTTATTTTGACATAATAATCAACAAAAACAAAAAAAAATCTTCTCAAAATTAACAAAAATTACAAAACAGTCTCACGTGGCACGGTAATTAGTATTATGAGATCAAAAATCAGCTTATAACTAGTAGGAACAATAAATACTTATATTATTTCTTTGGGATTCCCCATTCACTCTCCAATTCTGGAACATTGTACAGTTCGCGTTTTGTACTAATTCTCTTTGGGATTTTAATAGAAAATAGAACATTTCTCCATGAGTAAAATATGCAGTCTTCCTTTTCAGGCCATTTCCAGGCCATTCCACACCTGGACATGCACTTAATGTAGGCTCCTTCTCCATCAGTTTTTTGTATTTGGCATGGCCAGCGAGCACCTTCGTAGTTGACAACAACATAATCATTTTCGACTGGGCGTTTATTTTTTTTGTTTGTTTCTGCCACTATATCTTTGCTGGACTGTGTAGCATCATCCAAACTCATTTCATCGGCATCTGACTCCGATACATATATAAAACCGTTGGACTATAGTTAGGCACGAAGTATCATTTTGTAATATTTTTCACTTCATAAATAAAACAATTGAAAAGTTTGATTGATTCTAAATTATTTTATTAGAGAGATAACTTACCTTCAAAACTAAATCACTTGACAGTACATAACTAGATTGCAATGTGAGGGTAAGTACGAAAGTTTGCAGCTCTTCTGCGTGTGTCAAAACTTTGTCGCAACTCCTAATAACCTGGGCCCTTACCATGAAAGTACAAATCCGACAGTATCGGCCGATTTTTGGCCATTTGGTACTCCCAACTGCATCGTATTTCGGGTCGTTCGGGTCGTTCGGGACCCGCACCGACCGACTTTAATTTTGACGTTTAGTTTATTAGATCCTCAGGTTAGATTATAGATTTAGCATGGTACCTCTTTGATATTATCATTACTAGGGATGGGTCGATGCGCGCTGACTAGAACCGAAATGCGGCATTCGGCCTAAATTCGGTTTAAATGCCGAATATTCGAAAGTAACTATACAATAACATAATAATAATAATAATAACGGAACTGCTTGAATAAAATAAAACATCGAAGGCAGAGTGATGCTTTACCAACTGAGCAAATGCGCAATCGAAAGGGTATGGTTAAAATTTTGTTAGGTACGGTTGCTTATGGTAGATACATTTTAGTAAATATTTCTTTCCTTTGAGTCGCTCAGAATAATGTTAAGCTTCCAGGAGATGATTAAAATATTCATGCCGCGTCAACAAGACTTGACGTGCGTTTACTCGAGAAACTATCTAACTAGGTAGGTACCGAATTTCGGCCAAAACTACTCCTTGTTATGCACTATTAAAACCATAGACTTTGAATGTATAGACGAACAGTGACAGGTGAACGGCTTTATAAAAATTGAAATGTCAGTGTTCGTTTATAGTGATGTCAAGACTCTTGAATATAAAATTTTATCGATACTTTTACTAGAGAAATTTTATGTAGGACAATTAAATAAGTAGACAGTGGGTTCCTATTACGTTTATTATAATAACTACACTAAACACCACTGAAAAAAGATTGTGTACAATGATATGATCTAGAAGGCTTTTTGATCTCCAATAAGAAAATTCTCTAGGTATTTTGGTTCCATTCCTTTAATTAGGTTCCTGAGAGTAGGTACGTATGAACAAGCCCATCTTGTTTTCAATTTGATCTGAAAAATAAAACATGAAATATACTTTGTTAGGTATTATTATTTACTGATATTGACTCGAAGATTTCATCGATACATTATGACGTCAGCACTGTGTCAAGCCCTAGCGTAAACAATCATTATTACAATTTTACATAAAATACTACTAAATTCTTCTTTAAGCAATGTAATTTCATGATACGTTTGAAGAGACACCTATTATTTATGATTCTAATAATTCTTTTACCATTTTCATACAAAAAATGACCAAATAGTGATGATGAACAATGCAGTAAATATTTACATAAAATACCTGTGAAATGTGTATTAATAAGGATTATTCTTGATGGGTATTCTAGATACGTACTTCATATTCATTCACTGCACAAGACACCATAGTTTTTAAATAAAATAAAATTTTACGACTTGATTAAAACTAAAGTCCACACCGCACGTTATTTTAAATTTTATAAAGCACGCTCTACACTTGCGACGCGCGAACGCGACGTATTACACTCGCAACATTCGCAGTAGCGCAGGAAACGCAGTCATTGTCTTGTGTACTGAAATAAACCTTTTTGAAAAAATAAGTAGGCCTACGGTTTTACCTATAATAATGAACTTGAGCTATCAAAATAA
This sequence comes from Epirrhoe alternata, assembly GCA_963565295.1. NCBI lineage: Eukaryota > Metazoa > Arthropoda > Insecta > Lepidoptera > Geometridae > Epirrhoe > Epirrhoe alternata. The sequence goes on from OY751393.1 coordinate 5,107,950, forward strand.
CATAGCACCTAATCATCGTATTTTTCCCCATCTCCTTTTTTTTGTTGTTGTTATGTCTAATTATCACAAAGAGCGCATATAGTGTCACAGCAGCAGCAAAATACACTTCGTCATCCATTTTCTTTGATATCGTGATTTGTGAACGAGACTGCGAAACTTTGCGAGTGAGATACATAGTGCACATGTTTATCACGTGAAGTTCACAGCGCAAATCGCGGTGTAAATTCCCGCCGCGATTCGCGCGCGAGTGTACAGCCCGCTTAAAAAGTTTCAAAGTAATGTGTCAATTTTTATGTCAAAATTGATTTCTGCGTTTTATTTTTAATTCTTCAACCAGCAAAGGCAGTATTTAGAAAGAAGTTATTATTTCTCTTTTGGAAAGATTTATTTAATTTATTTTATTTGTGAAATGTTATTTTACTGTTCAAAATAATAAACTTCTGTAATCTTACAGATAAATTACATCGATTGAGCAAATGGCTAATTGTTTATGAGAAGTTCCTTTATCTTTATATCTAAAATTGTATTCTGTCCGAACAAAGAGTACGCGTTGGTACTTACTATCCAAACCTCTTTTGTGGATTGGCTATGTTCCTGACCGATTTGAAATACGATCTATGTTCATAGTACGACGGATATCGCAACATCGGTCGTGCTTCGCGTCGGGCCGAAACATTTGGAAAACGCTTTGCTGGACCATTGTTCATTAGTCTGTTGTAGTAGCAGTCTGCGTTTCATAAAAATAAAGGGTCATTTAAATACTCAAACATTTTTGAGTAGCTACTTCGAGCACTACATTGATTTTATGAGTCGCCAAGGCGTCTCCGACAGAATAATCATGAAATGTACGTGTTAGCATTCTCTTAAATTTTGTGTGCTCTCCACTATGAACAAAAAAACATTTTCATTCATCTCATAATAAATACCTACGACTACGACGCTCGCCGATAGCCATTTTGCTATCGTGAATTTTGATATAAAATCAGCGATCGAGCTCGTGTCAAACTCAGACTATCGGTCGGAGTTTTTACATTCATGGTAAGGCTAAACTTCAAAAGAAAGTTCGTGCGGGCTAAGCCTATAGAAAAAACCAATAGAATGCATTTCAGAGTACGACGTATATCGTTACATCGGCCGTGTCTCGGTCGGGCCCGACCGACCCGATGTAAACTTTCAAAGTGGGCCCCCTGTTTCGTCAAATGGTGACGCCACAATGGCGGCTGTCATACGAAGATGGCGAATGTATTTCTGCTAGCAACGCGGTTACACGATTTGCCGCTAGATGTCACCGTTTAGCCGATAATATTGATTTAGTCATGCAATGTCGTTGGACCATAGTTGCCCCTTTGGATTATAGTTGGGTGCTTTTACGGTACGTAGAAGTAAGAAATTGTATTAATAGTTGTTAGTTTTTATATTCGGGGGCGGTCACTGAGAATCGGGAAACAGATAGTACTTGTCCGGAACTCATGGCACCGCTCCATAAGTCGTAGCCGAAGCCCGTCGTTATGCATAGAGGTTGGCCATTGGGTAGTTTTTAGTGGGTCGTCGAGTGTTCGACATCCCCACACACCCCAATTACATTCCCTCGACGTAGGTAATTGGATTGTAGAGGGCGTCATCGCCTGTATGTATTCGCCTGTTAACTTTCATCCAAATAATAGTTCGGCGAATGTGTAGAATGGCCACAAGAAAGTCTAAAAAATAGTTTGTTTTCTCCTCGGACGAAATAATCGAAGGTTTTCTCGTACAAATGATCTACGTTTGTTTTACTTGCTAATTATTTATTTAGTTTTTCCCACAGAGGTTTTGACGTGTTCTTGTTGTTGTAACAACAACACGTCATAAAATTCGATGGAGCCGGCTGCACGCACGAAAAAACATGACGTCATGCGTCGTTACCTCGCTCTGAGGCTTGAAGTGCAAGCGAGAGCGCGGAACGAGCGACAAAGAAGCACAAACGTTGTACTATCGTCTCTATCAAAAGTCAAAGTCAAGGTCAAGGTAAAAAAAAGCACAAACGTTAACACGTTCAACTATCGTCAGTAAACCGACTTTACAGTAGGGATGTTCCGATACCACCAAAGTATCGATACCTACTCATTTCGATAATACTCAAATCTTTTTTCGATACTACATAAATAAGTACTCCTAAAGTATCGATACTTACTGATATCGATACTTTTTAGTACTTTTATTTTGTTGGGTGGGTGCGGTGCGGGCGTCTCCCTCTCTCGCTCGCTTTCGGCTCGGGTTCGGCTGAAGTCGGACGAATTCGGCTGGCCTAGCGTGAGACAACGCGTCGCTCACGCCACAGAGTAAAGGCGGAAACATACTATTAACACGCTACGCGACCCGATGAAACGCGACGCGTGTCGACTCATATGGAGACACGTCGGATGTTCATAGTATGATTCTAGTCATAGAAAATAGTACAATTTGATTCGAGTCGACACCCGTCGCGTTTCATCGGGTCGCGTAGCGTGTTAATAGTATGTTTCCGCCTTTACTAGCTCACGCTGCCACGCGACCATAGACAAAGTTTACTTTCTCTGTTACGCACGCACGCGACGAATACCGGTAGGTAACTCGGTAACCGAGTGCGATCAGCTTTTGCCTCCGCTAGGAGTAATAGTGTTCTGTGGCTTTTGCTTGCTCACTCAGTTCTGTATTTGCTGATTCGATTCCATACCAAGTACTTTTGTTTCGATACCGAGTATGTATTGCAAAATTGATTCGATACAATAAATAAGTAATAATAAATAAATAATAAATAATGCTGGACAATAAATACTTGGTATCGAATCAAAAGTATCGAGTACCTACTCGTATTTACAAGCATCGGAATATCCCTACTTTACAGACAACCATTTTTTTCCATTCAATATTAATTTGTTTAGACGATTGGACAAAAAGTGGGACTTTTAAGAAAGTAGTTAAAAGTCATCTAAGAAAATTTACCGATTTTTTTTATCAATATACCGATTTTCTCAGACGATGTCTACCGAATTCAGGTTTCTATGACAACACTTTGATTCGGGCTTGATTCGGGTAAACAAACGTGGGGGGTAAACTTACTTCTTTGCAACCAAAGAGTAAATTCAAATTCTATCTATTCTCGCTCGTCTCGCTCGTCGCGTCGAGTGAGTTTTGTAAACAAGGCAAGGCACGCTGTTTTCCATTCCAATTTCCAGTTGCTATTGTGTGTATTCTCTTCAAAATTGTTTACTGTCGTGGTTTTGTAAAACTGCGAACATGGATGAGGTACGGGCTTTTCTCAATGATCCATATCCATCGAGGTCCCAAATGATAAAATTACGCGGCCCGTTGACTGGCGGAGTCAACGTTTCCAAGCACGATGTACTGGATGAGCTGAACAGGAAGGCGGAGCACCGCCGTTCTGTTGTCCCGAGTGGCATCGATTACGCCAGGGAAATTCGTGCGAAGGAAACACAAATGTATATGCAGGTAATTATTTTTTTGTTAAGACAAAAATGTAAGTAAACGTACTATTTATTCTTGATTGCCATTTTTGCTCTTACCTACACACAGGCTGCACATTTGTCAGCATGTTTTATTTTTATAGTTAAACAGAATTGGGACTGGCAGACGAGGGCACTGGGTTGTGTCGCCTGCGGAAGTGGGGTGAGGCCTTGCCCAACAATAGGATGGTATGGGTTAACTAAGCTAATAGTAATAGCAAACAGAATTTTCCTTGGGTTCACTCCTGTAGCTCTTAAACTCATACTCATACTCATACTCATTTATTCGCCGTAGGAGCTCATGGCACACTTGGTTTTGTCATGTATAAATTAATTTATATGTATAGATTAAATTGAATTGAAAAAACAGTCAAAGCCATAACAGACAAGACGGGTAAATAATTATCTACAACATTGATGAATTTGATGTATGTTCGTTTCGACACACAAAAAAGTCTTTTGCACTGGTTTATTATGGATAAGAATGCCATGATACATTGGGTGTACTCTCTGCTCTGCTGAAGCAGATCAGAGTGGAAGCAGTGGGAGGAGGCCTATGTGTCGACAGGACACGCCAAGGAATAGCCGGACTGGTGTGCAACATTAGAATTTAGCAAATTGTAAAATTCTCAGTAAAAATAAAGGCTTTGAATGGAAATTGAATAGATAGATAGCGTTTATTGTTGAAAATATCAATTTTTTTCTGATCAGTTTCTTAAATTAGGTTTATCTAGAGTTCTCTAACATAATTTATGCACATCTTAATACCTATTAAGTACAGCTTTAAGGAGCGGTATGCCGTTTTTGAGCTTATCATAATCTAAACCATTTTACCAATATTATATTTTGTCCTGTCGACACATAGGCCTCCTCCAACCGTTTCCACTCTGATCTGCTCCTTGACACTTGCAGCCACAGGTCCAAGGATATGCAGATGATAAAGATAAAGAGAATTTATTTGCTTGAACACAATGTGGGCTAGGTACAGTTGTTGGAATATTTAGTTTCAATTATGTTCTACTAAGATTAGCATGCAAATGTTAGGTACAGTTGGTAGATAATTTTAACACAGATTTATAATAATTAAAAACAAATAATTATACTTATTTAAAAAAAACATTACCTAGGCACCTGTGCCCGGTAATTTTCTTAATTAATTAACTTCAAAATGTCAATCCTTTGTCTAGTGCCAAATGGAAAGGAAAGAGTTTGAAAGCATGTCTGGAGGATTGGAATCTCTGGAACAACTGACCACATTTGGAGTATCAACATTGAACATTAATGAACTGAACGAAGAGGCTATGAAGGAGGTTTACAGCAAGTACTCTTTGCAAAAGAAGGAGGAAACCAACAAGCTGGCCATCAATGCATATAAGCAAAAGGTGAGCCAGGGTCAACTGCTCAAAAGTGTGGGACCTTTGAATCCTATAAATTTCACTTCCAACTCTATATCACACATTGAATTGTCATTCTATCAGATATTGTTCTTATGAATAACAGGATATGATTATTCAACCAACATACATATAACTTTAGATAATATTATACAAAGAAATTGATCATTACTAATAAAAATTTGCAATGTAAAACAGTGCAGTTCATAAACTGCAAAGGATTATCACATTTTTCACAATCAGTGTCAATGGCCTGCATTAAACATGGCTTGTTGTGGCCCTGAGTGGCATAAAACTCATCAAAATGTATTGAAATTGTCTTCTCATTACACAGATATTGAACAGTATTCAGAGCTCAGAAGCCTTAGTGATTGAAGGTCCTACTGGATGCGGAAAGACCACACAGGTGCCACAATGGATCCTGGATGACAGTGTACAAAACAACAGAGCTTGTAAGATTGTGGTGACTCAGCCGAGGAGGATCGCGGCTATCTCTATTGCTAAACGAGTTGCTCAGGAGAGAGGATGGGATGTTGGTGGCTTAGTTGGTTACCAGGTACTTGCTTTTTGTGGTTTATTTTGAGTAAGCATCATATATCATTCAATGAATATACTCTAGAGTCTTAGACACAGGTCAATGTGGTATAATTAATTTTAATGTGTCCAATATATAGAGGGGCTATAAATAGGCAACATTGACTATGAGTTTCACTTAACATTGTCATTGTAGGTGGGACTGGATAACACTACCTCACCAGACACAAGGATTAGTTATGTGACTACGGGCGTTTTGCTACAGAAGTTGGGTAAGTTAATAAAAAAATACTGTATTTGTGTAATTGTTTCTAACTAAAATTATGTGTTTTGTTTTTAAAAGATCTTTAATAGACAAAAATTTATAAAAAAAATACATACTCAAAACACGGCTTTGGCAGACTTAAACATAAAAAACACTGACTCGACAGGCTATTGCGCCTTCTAAAGTCTGTAAACAAGATGTGTAACACGTTATAAGTCTGAGATGCAATGCAATTTATCTAGAAAAATGACGAAGGACGAAGTTTAGGATACACTTTGTATAGTTTATGTAAAACGTAAACGTAACGTAAACAGGGTCACGACTGTATCTCCAAGGCGCGGTAGACATTCTCTCAGATCTTTATATTCCAGATCCTTTGAAGATGTCTAAGGGGGTAGTCAGAGGCATGTACAACTACATATTTGATTCATGCCCACATCTTGCAGAAGTTAGTATTCCATACGTGACAGGTTGCAAGCCCATCGCCGTAGTTTATGTTATAGTTTATGTTTTTAACTAAAATGATGTATGCGAAAGTTTCTCAGTGTTTCAATTACATCTTAGCCAATGCGCTGATTTTGAAGAAAGAATGATCATTCTCATCTATTATGATCACAAAGTAGATAGAAGTATTTTATTATTCCAGTGAGCGCGAAGACTATGAATGAATACACTCATGTAATTCTCGACGAAGTACATGAACGTGGACAAGAAATGGACTTCCTCCTGCTTGTAGTGAAAAGGCTTCTCTTCACGACCTCACCGCACGTAAAAGTTGTGCTCATGTCAGCCACGATCCGAGCGAATATATTCACTGAGTACTTCGCCGTACCGACGCCGCAAGGCTTGCAAAACTCTGAATGCATCAAGATTGATAAACGGAATCAGATGTTCAATGTGAAGACGTTTTATCTGAACGATTTCAAGAAATTTGGTGCGGTAAGTGCTAAGCATCAATATTTGTATCGTTTTCTGTAACATCTCGACTGATTTTTCTGCTTATAGTTACGTATACGTGAATCTTTCACGAGAAAAATACAAAAAAATTCTAAATTATGCTGGCATTTTTAATTGCGATGAATAAAGGAAAGGTTGTCTCTACGAAATTCACTCTCGAAATTCACACTCTCCAGTCTTTTACACGCATTTCCCACATTTTACAGTTGACTTCTATACGTCGCCCATCGCATACAAATATCATACAATCTTATTAAAATATTTTTCTTCAGATTCTGCATCAATGCACTCCCAAGAACGGAGAGCCCTGCATTCTGCCAGAAATGAACCACCTCGTAGTGAAACTGCTGAACGCGTTTGAGATCATCGACCGGAATGAAGATGGTTACACAGATCGATCGGAAGCAGAACTGCCGTCGGTCCTCATATTCCTGCCTGGAATCTTCGAGATTGAAGAACTTTATATTTGCTTGACCGATGAGAAATTACGGTAAGGGTTACCTAGAAGTACAATAATATTAATTACTAGCGACCTATGCATAAGCGAATTCAGTTTAGATGATTTTAAGTTTTATCGCGTTGTAGGAAAACATCGTGAGGAAACCCGCAGTTTAGTCAGCTCCTCAGCTCCTCCTAGCAACTCGAAAAACGTAACAACGATTAACTATACAACTTTAGCTGTAACTAATAGAATGTTAGTAACGTGTAAGTTTTATGAATATTTCAGTGAGAAGGTAGCAGGCGCGGAATGCGCTCGCTACAAGTGGTGGGTACTACCGCTTCACTCCACCATCACGGCGGACGAGCAGGTTCGCGTGTTCCAGAGGGCGCCGCTTGGATCCAGGAAGATTATACTGGCTACTAATATAGCTGAGAGCTCCATCACTGTTCCTGATATCAAATATGGTAGGTTAAGTTATGTGCGCTTATATATTTTATTTTATGGGTCTTTCCAAGGGTCAATATCAACTCATTGAGTTGCAATGTTCTTTGAGCGTTCATAGTTCTGCTGACAATATAAGCATTCTATAAGCATTTTTTTTATTTCCCACAGTGATAGACTACTGCCTCATGAAGACACTGGTGGCAGATGAACAGACAAACTTCACGAGTCTGCAGTTGTCGTGGGCGACCAAAGCGAACTGCGACCAACGCGCCGGCCGTGCCGGCAGAGTGCGTGATGGTCGCGTTTACCGACTCGTCAATGACACATTCTATGTTAGTATTACTTGCAAACATTTTTTTTGATGTGAAAACTTCTATAAGCACGTTTTTTGAGATGAGAATAAATTCTTGGATTCGCCTCGAAAAGGTCACGTGCGAGTCACGTGACTGCTCACCGTCCCTACCAGTAGCGCCATCTAGTTCTGTACTCGGTAAACTTTTACGGCACTATTTTTACATTTCTAAAAGATAATTTTGTATCTAAACGGGTTTTTATTTTTAATTTTCATTATCTTTTGATATTTTTCGATTTCCTGACGATTCGAAAAAGCACCTAATTGTTCAAGTTTTCTCATCTCTCGGCACTCCCGGGATTGCCGCTTTGGCTTGCTGTTATGGTGTTTGAATTTTTGATGAATAAATAAATAAGAGACTTTTGCCCAGCAGTGGTACAACATAGGATAGGAAAAAAAAATATCTTTGCTAAAGTCCACAGCCTAAGGGCTGTGGACTTTAGCAAAGATATTTTTTCCCACGCTAACTGTCGGTGACATTGACGTGTCTTCTTCCACTCACTCCTATCATTCGTTAACTGTGATTCCACTACTTTCACATTCATTTTATATCACAAAATTCCAACCTCTTATTCCATGGTCTTCATAAATATAATAACCCTCATCTACACTGATATTCATAACTATTGCACAAGGTAGATGTAGATTGAATTTGTGTATTTATTGAGACACACACAATTCATAAGCCATATGTTTACAGAAAAACTTGCCAGATGAAGGCACGCCAGAGATCAAACGATGCCCGCTGGAGCGTTTGGTGCTTCTCGCTAAGATGCTAGACATGGGTCCCCCGAGTGACGTGTTAGCTTTGGCGCTGGACCCGCCTGATATCGCCAACATACACCGCTCTCTGCTCGTCCTGAAAGAAGTAAGTACTTTTTGTATTCTAAACTAGTGTAAGTTAGTGGCTCTAGTGAGAGTGCTTTGGGAATTAAATTGTCAGTCTCGACTAACAAGTTGTGTAGCCTTTATACAGGGTGTAAAAAGACTGCTACCGAAAACTGAGGGGTTGCAATCAGACCATGATTCTAAACATATTTAGCGAAAAAAAACGCAATTTTTTTTTTACATAGCTTCGTCATGCTATGATATTTTCGGTTATTTACTACTAGTACGACATAATAAGGCCATACCTACCTAATAATTCCATTTGAAAAATAAAAAAAACCATTAAAACTCAAAATCCAGCAATCTACGCAAAACAACGCGCCCAGAACATACGCAAACAGTACTCTTCAAACGCTGTTTTCTCCGGATATAATGATATTTTCGGAAAGTCCTTTTGGATTTGGTTGTGTGGGGCTACCCCTTTCGGCTTCGGTAGACGTCTTTTTACACCCTGTATAAATCTATTGCCAGGGTTGGTCCACAACTTCCATGAGTTAACTCTAATGACAAAGTGCTACGAGCATGTTAAATTCGGTCTGCGGCTATAAAGTCGTAAACTATGACGGAGGCATTTAGGCGCCCAAAAACTCGTATCACCAGAGTCACTAATTCTATCACCATACATTTTTATAAGCTACTAGCTGTCCGTCGCGGTGTTACCCGCGGTCCATCGGGAAAACTTCACTTTCCCGGGATAAAATATAGCCTATGTTCATCAGGGATAATGCAGGATTCTAATGGTGAAATAATTTTTCAAATCGGTCCGTAGTTTCGGCTCTGAAACTACTGGACCGATTTGAAATATTCTATAGCTCTTCTATCTATAAGCTATATAGATTAAGCTACAGCGACATCTCTTCGTCATTTGATTCTGAATGTAACTTCGGTCGGACAATGAGCATGAGTTCACTGAGTGAAACTTGTAGATGGCGCTAACCGGTGCTTAACCGATAATATTGAGCTTATCAAAACTTTCGATTCTGAGAAACTTTGATTCGTCAGTGGTTCCGTGGCCGAGCGGTTGAAGGAATTGCGGCTTTAGAAGGATCGTCTGAACGTCGCGGGCTCGAATCATGTCGGAATCAAAAATTTTGATAAGACTTCATTTCTTAATTTTTATAAGCTTTCTTATAATGTGTAATAATTTTTTTTCTTTTATTGATTGTCATACATTTATTTTTTTTAGGTCGGAGCTCTAAAGAGGACAATGGGAGACGAATGGGTGCCGAATGACGGCGATATCACGTACATGGGCCGCGTTATGGCGAAACTGCCACTTGATGTGAAGGTTTCAAAACTGATCATACTGGGTCATATCTTTGGTTGCTTGGAAGAGAGTATTATTATGGGTGAGCAGTTTTATCATCCATACATAATATCTCGCCTCTTTACCAAAGGATCTTCACTTGCTACGATCCTGACATATAGCTTTTACCTCATTCACTTTCATCACGTTCTTCATCATGCTTCCTGGTTTAGGGTACTTTTGACCTGTCACCAATTTGATCTAAGAAGGGTAACGAAGTTGAGACTTCGTACGGAAACAAGCGCAATTATTTTGACAAACACGCTGACTCTCCAAAGCACAGAAGCGCTTAGTTGTCACGTCATATTTTTGTCAATGAATCGAGAATAGCTAGTAATGCAACAAGATTTAATTTCGTATTGTTTTTATTTCAGCTGCGGCCATGTCTGCTAAGAACGTTTTCAGCAGTCCTTTCCGTGAAAGACTGAACGCGTTCAACTCCAAACTGACGTGGTCCGACGGCAGCACTAGCGATTGTATCGCCTTCATGAATGTCTATAAGGTAAGTACGATACGATATGCCACCTTAGGGATACCAAGGTATCTTAGATGTTTCATTTAAGTTATTCAGAATCCTTTCAGTAGTCAGAAGCAAATAAATATTTTGTAAATACGTATTTATTGCACCATAATAAATAGTTACATCATTATCTACACTAATATTATAAAGACGAAAGATTTGATTGTTTGATTTGAATAGGCTCCGAAACTACTGGATCGATTTGAAAAATGGTTTCACCATTAAATCCCACATTATCCCTGATGAACATAGGCTATATTTTATCCCGGGAAAGTGAAGTTTTCCCGAGGGACCGCGGGTAATACCGCGACGGACAGCTAGTTTATTATTTATTATACTTATAACGGGAAAACCTGAAAAGCTCAAGCCTCAAGGCGCGGCCTTTGCCTAGCCGTGGACCAGTGCAGGCTAAAAACAAACAAACATTACCAATAGGTGGTATATTTCTTTGCCGCTGGGTAACAGTAATTATGAATTCCCACCAGGTATGGAGGCATCTTCGTCAACAAAACTACTTCAGACAGCAAGGCAATAGCGAGGTACAGTGGGCCAGTCGGTTCTACGTACAGATACGCTCTCTACGCGAAACAGACGAAATGGTGCGAGAACTGAAGCAACGCCTGTCTAGAGAGGGCATCGAACCCGACCAGGGAAATGCTTCCTGGGGGAGATATGAATTGCCTCTGGCTTTGAAGGTTTGTGAAGATTTACACTCTTTAAAATTGATTTAGTTGCACATGGGGCTGTCTTCGCGTGCCTTTTTTCGTTCGTTTGATGAATATTTGGATGCTTCCCACCACGATTTCTGACTTCAAGGGCCAATTTTTTGGTTTGAGATATTTGGTCCTAGGTATGAATATTCATCAAAGGAACGCGAATACGGCCCTTTAGCTTAGTGAAGGTTATTATTTTTACACTATGAACTGGTTTAAGTAAAGCTTACCGCGCGGACCTTAGATATCTGATAGTTGGTATGTTTCAGTATGTTCAAACTGTCATGTAGTACCCATAACACAAGCTCTGCTTTCTTTGGGCTAGATGATGCTGTGTAAAAAAGTCCATCATTATTATGGTTTGTTTGTTTGCAGGTGATCCTGGCCGGAGCGTTCTACCCGCAATATTTCATCCAAGTGTCGTTGGACGAAGATCGCGAACGTGATGCGGTGAAAGTGCTCGGCGGGTTGGACCCTAGGAACACGGTACTTCATTTGAGATATTAAAAAAAAACTGTAGCACTCCGGGAGTGCCGACAGAAGTGAATTATTACTCGTCAAGTTGCCAGTCCACCAAGAACGTTCTAATAAAAATGTTCGGAGACAGAATAATGTGGGTAAAATAGTTGATTGACCCAATTACCTGCGTAATTTTTGAATGTTCACCGGGCGCGCGGGAAACGCCGTGATAAAGGCTCTATCGTGTTTAGTTACGGAGTTCAAAACTAGATGGCGATGACGGTGGTATCAGTAACACTGCCAGTCTGAGTTCAATAGATTTTTCCCATATCAAAAATGCCCAACGCGTCTAAAGAAGTTTTTACTTCAAAAATGTACACAGAATTTTATACTTACCGTTTTAAGTTTAGAATTTTCGGCTGTTACACCCTTACAATCAAAGTGATCGCAGGCAGACTTCCTGAAAAATGATGTCTAAATATGAATTGTGATTATGAAAATTCAATAAAATAATTTAGGTAGAGAATATAAAATATTGTATAAACCATTTAAGATTAGTCTTAAGTGGCCCAAAATAACTACGACAGTAGAAAACTTTGCCCTGCATTTGGGGGTATTAAATTTATAACGAGTACCTATGCACTCGATAGAAAGTCACCTATGTTCATGTTCATTCACAATATCTGTACCTGTACCATTTAACTCTCGTAAGACTGGTCTTTACGAAATGCTTCACAGGTGTACCTAAAGAATTTCCCCGAGAATCAACCAGGGGAGGTTTACGCTGCAACTATCAAGAGCATCGTGCGACATCAGATCTCTGACGAGCCTCAAGTCATCTTCGACACGAATAGCAAGTAAGTATTTCAATCTTTGTTTATTGCTATTCCATCTCAAAGTCCCAGGCGCAGTGTCCCGTTGGGTGTAGGTATAGGTTCCCTCCTAACGCTGTGTAAATCATCTAGTATCCTGTCTGTATTTTATCTAGCTGTCCGCCGCGGTGTTACCCGCGATCCCTCGGGAAAACTTCATTTTCCCGGGATAAAATATAGCCTACTAGCTGACCCGCGCAACTTCGTCTGCGCATTATTGAACATAGTAGAGGAGTTTTGAGTGAATCGAGAGGAGGTATTCTTATACAAAATATAAAACTCCGTCGCTTGATATACCTAATAATAATATTTTTTTTATATTTATGTTTCTCTTAAGAATCCCATAATAGATAGAGATAGGGAAAATCTTACCCAGATCTTGCAATGCTAAGAACAAACGAATACGGTAAATTGGTATAGAATCGCTGAAGCGAGCGGCAATGTTTTTGAAGAAATTGACTCGAAACGTTTTTTTTTTTCATAGCAAGTATTGTATGGTTTAGAATTTCGAAATAAAACGATTATAGTCGGTCCAACTTAATAGGCCACATTTGACGTTTGTCAGTTTGAGCTTTCTAGTGAGGTGACCTTCTTAAAAACTTCGATTATGTTCGAAGTCCGTATCGATTCATTCACATGAATTAAACTTATCGCCAGGTAAACCGTTAACTAAGGGCTGGTTTCACCAAACTTTGGCTAACAGAGCGTTAGTTCAATTTTAGTACGACAAATAACAACGGATTAAGATTTTAACAGACCGTTACGATGTTTTGTGTTCTTTACAAAGGAAATCTTCATTAACAAGCCGCTAAATCTAATCGCTGGTCGGCGCGGCCGGTTAGCTCACTGACAGTTGACATTGTAGAAAATTAAAAATACGTCACAACAACGTCCCAAAAGCATTGCAAAGTTCGCGCTGTAACCATAGCAACAGAAATAACAACGAAGTTTGAAGGAAAATTACCTAACCGCGATTAACTAACCAGCTGTTAGATTGACTTTTGGTGAAACCAGCCCTAAGAGTAGGTAAGATCAGTTAAAAAAAACTGGGTCTGAAAAAAATAACACACCAAGAACGCAAAGTCACTTTGCACAACGATCAAGACTGCGTCACAATCCCATTAATTATTTATTTTGACAAAAATTGTTCAAATCTTCATTTTGAAAAGTCAAAAGTTTATGGTTGTCATGTCAAACAGAGAAAAAAGTTTTTGTCCCGTTGTCCTTTTACATAAGTACTTTTTGGTATTTAGTAACGTTTTTCGGGATAAATAAGTTTATTTTAAAAAAACAATAACCGTCTCACCAATAAAAACTAGTCATTCCGAAGTTCTATCAAAGGAGAACGGGCAGGCATGTATGAAGCGCCGCCCAAGTCAAAAAACGATCGCCCGCAGAGTGGACGTATAGTGGAATGGGTAGACCTTCTAAAACACTACATTTGATTGTATGACAGCAAAAAAATCCATCCTACAGAAATCGAGATATTTGCAGTTAAAGGTGGTGACTTTTACCATCATGTTTTTTGACTTATAGGGTGAGAGCCAGCGACCGGCAGACCTTCGTCATTTAATAAAGGCTGAGACTTTGTCTGTGTGTAGTCAGTGTGTTGTCAGTGTGTTGTATGTGGGAGATATGAGGCATCAAAGGTGCCCAAAATAGCACCCAAGATTCGTCATTTTACCAAGGCTGAATTTTATATATGTTACTTAGGGAGCTATAAAAAGAGGTTTCCCAAGCGGGCAGACACCTGCGGTGGTTCCTTCATCATGTCGGTCAGCCGCAAAGTTTACCGTAGGATCGAGCTCGGGTGATTTTAATAAGGAAATCTTTAAGGTTTAAAGCTCATTTTGATATATTTGGCTTGAAACAGTATTAGAAATCACGTCGTCCTTTGTCAGATCCCTAGTACAGTTCCAACCCCCTGAAAGTCACCCTTAAACAAAAGTAATTGTAAGTATGCTTTCGTAGTAGTATAAAACCTGAACTTTGTGTATGTTACTTGAGGAGCTATAACTTTTTATAGCTCCACTTTTTTTAACTTTTTAAACATCTTTATGTTTGCCAAGCAGGCAGACACCTGCGGTGGTTCCTTCATCATGTCGGTCAGCCTCAAAGTATGCCGTAAACATGTATGCAACAAGTATAAAACATGTATGCAACATGTATCAAACAAGTATGCAACAAGTATAAAACATGTATGCGACAAGTATAAAACATGTATGCAACAAGTATAAAACATGTATACAACATGAATGCAACAAGTATAAAACATGTATGAAACAAGTATGCAACATGTATCAAACAAGTATGCAACAAGTATAAAACATGTATGCAACAAGTATAAAACAAGTATAAAACATGTATGCAAAAAGTATCAAACATGTATGCAACAAGTATCAAACATGTAGGCAACATGTAGGCAACAAGTAGGCAACAAGTATGCAACAAGTATAAAACATGTATGCAACATGTATGCAACAAGTATAAAACATGTATGCAACAAGTATAAAACAAGTATCAAACATGTATGCAACAAGTATCAAACATGTATGAAACAAGTATAACACATGTATGCAACAAGTATCAAACATGTATGCAACAAGTATAAAACATGTATGCAACGAGTATAAAACATGTATGCAACAAGTATAAAACAAGTATAAAACAAGTATACAACAAGTATGTTACTTGAGGAGCTATAAAACGATGTTTGCCAAGCAGGCAGACACCTGCGGTGGTTCCTTCATCATGTCGGTCAGTCTGCCGTATAAAACATGTATGCAACAAGTATAAAACATGTATGCAACATGTATCAAACAAGTATGCAACAAGTATAAAACATGTATGCAACAAGTATAAAACATGTATGCAACAAGTAATAAACATGTATACAACATGAATGCAACAAGTATAAAACATGTATCAAACAAGTATGCAACATGTATAAAACATGTATGCAACAAGTATAAAACATGAATGCAACAAGTATAAAACATGTATCAAACAAGTATACAACAAGTATGTTACTTGAGGAGCTATAAAAAGATGTTTGCCAAGCAGGCAGACACCTGCGGTGGTTCCTTCATCATGTCGGTCAGTCTGCCGTATAAAACATGTATGCAACAAGTATAAAACATGTATGCAACATGTATCAAACAAGTATGCAACAAGTATAAAACATGTATGCAACAAGTATAAAACATGTATGCAACAAGTATAAAACATGTATACAACATGAATGCAACAAGTATAAAACATGTATCAAACAAGTATGCAACATGTATAAAACATGTATGCAACAAGTATAATCTGCACTTGCCCTGAGGTACCCACTGTGGAACAGATGTGGTTACGTATAAGTGTGCTGGGTAAATCTGTTATAATCGGAACGGGCTATAGAGCCCCGAAACAAGATACCCCTACTTTCTTGAGTGCCATCACCGAATCTATTACATCTTTCTCCTACTTTGATCACATGATATTGGTGGGAGATTTTAATATTGACCAGCTCATACCTAGGGGTAACAAACAGACACTGCTGAAACAATTCCTGCACAGTCTTAATCTGGAGCAAGTAATAGAAACACCCACTCATCTTAATATACATAATGAATTGACTTTAATTGATGTTGTCTGTACGGATGCTAAGGTTCGCAATGTCAATATAAAGCATACACCTGACCTTGGTAGGCATGCTATGCTGGTAGTAGAGTTCCATATTAGAAAGGAGAAGTCAGTGTCACGCTTTGTCACATACAGACCACTTAAAAACATAGTTGTAGAGCAATTTAATGCAGATCTGAATTCTATTAAATGGAGCGCACTACCCTCTCCCAGCTGTGTTAACGAGCTAGTACTCTCATTCACTTCTCTAGTGTGTAACTTATTTGACTTGCATGCACCTGTCAAAGTTCAAAAATTCAAAGGCCCACCGCATCCTTGGATCACGGATACTGTTAGGACTATGATGAGGATAAGAGATAATTATCACAACGAGTACAGACGAAACAAGACAGACTCCTTAAAAAAGTGTTACAAAAACATGAAATCACTTGTTATCGCAGCAATAGAAAGTGAAAAGTGTGCCTATTTCACTCATAGCATTAACAGCAATTTTGGCAATCCTAAATCACTGTGGAAGAATTTAAAAAAGAATCTAATACCCAACAAAAATAAGTCATCCGAACTACCCCCTCAATATAATGATCCTAATTCTATCAACAGCCACTTCCTGAATGTTCCAGGTAAGGACCAGGTTGAGATATCATATCTCACATATTTTGAATTTAACAGATATCATTCCCACACCTTTTCCCTGCAGCCTGTTGGTGAAGATACAGTTCTTAAAGTCATTCAGGGGTTCAAATCTAATGCTCTGGGTGTGGATGGTATCTCCATCGACATGCTGCTTCTCACACTACCTGAGTCTTTAACTACAATTACTAACATAGTCAATGGATCTATAGTTGAGGGTACATTTCCTGACTTGTGGAAGGTGGCTGTTGTAAAACCTATCCCCAAGAATAGCCAACCATCTTCACTTAATGACATTAGGCCGATAAGCCTCCTACCATGCTTGTCCAAGGTTCTGGAGAAGATTGTCTGTATGCAGTTGACCAAATACCTTGAGGACTGGGAGATACTGCCCTCGAACCAGTCTGGCTTTAGAAGGGGGCATAGTACTGCTTCAGCTCTGATGGATGTGGTCGATAATCTTTTAACTTCCCAGGATAAGGGTGAATGTAGCTTCCTGATTCTCCTTGACTTCTCCCGCGCCTTCGACTCTTTAAATGTGCCTCTCCTTTTATCTAAACTGTCATACTATGGCTTTGACCCTAGAACTGTGAAATGGTTCTCCAGCTACCTTGACAACAGATCCCAATGTGTTGAGCTCCATTCACCAGATGGCAGGGCACATAGATCTTCCCCCTGTCCAGTCAAGCGTGGCGTTCCGCAGGGATCAGTTCTGGGTCCAGTTCTCTTTGTTGCCTACTGTGCTGACATCATCAAAAAGCTCTTGTACTGTGAATACCATCTCTACGCTGATGATCTGCAACTTCTCCTCCCTTTTCATCCTTCAGATTGTACTGGTGCTATGGCAAAAATAAATTATGACTTAGAACAAATATTTCAGTGGTCTACCAGTAACTCTCTAATCCTTAATCCAAAAAAATCCAAGTACTTAATATTTGGAACAAAAAGTAATTTGAATAAACTATCCACCTTTAACATAAATATTGCAGTGAACGGTGAATCTGTTGAGCGGGTTGCTGAGGCTAAAAATCTAGGGTTAACCATGGACAGTCACCTACATTTTGAGTCTCACATAGCTGATACTGTCCGCCAATCTCTCTTCCGCTTGAAAATGCTCTACAAGATCCGTCCATATTTGAGTGAGGAGGTAAGGATCATGCTATGTGAGTCTTTGGTTCTGTCCCGGCTCAACTACTGCGACACAGTATATGGTCCCTGCTTACTCAGTAGATCTGTCAATCTGATACAGCGAGTGCAAAATGCCTGCGCAAGGTTTTGTTTCCGTGTCCCTCCTAGGTCCCATGTAACTCCATTCCTTAATTCAGCAAACCTTCTCAAAATGAAGGCCCGTAGAGAACTGCACCTTGCTACCCTTCTCTTTGGGCTTATCAATGGCAAAACTCCTGCTTACCTCTACTCTAAGCTTAAATGGGCTAATGACAGGTATCCCAGGCGCGCATGTACTGGTCTCATTTTGCTTGCGCCAAAACATAAATCAGTCGCTTTCCGTGGGTCCTTTCGCTTTGCTGCCTCCAAGTGTTGGAACGATATTCCTCCACCACTTCGGAGCCTGAAAACAGTTGGTACATTTAGAATCAAGCTCAAGCAGGAACTCCTGCGCATTCAAAAGTTGCAATAGCTCTAGGGTACCTTTCCAATTCCCACTTACCTACAGCCTTGCTCCCTCTCAGCCTGAATGTCTCCTGTGTGTTTAGTCTTCGCAACTTGTTGCAGCACGAGTTCACATTATTCCTTGTAATTTTTCATTAATAAACGACTTGCTGACGTGTCCGTTTTTTGTAATGCACGTGTGTAAGCACGTGTGTTTTGGTTTTCTGCCTCCATCACTCACTCACTATCTTTTATCTCTGTCTAACTTTGTTTCCAATCACTGTCACCGCTGGATCGACACTGACAGCACCCTTACCGTACGTACTCCTAACCACACACCTCCGAGTAACTACCGACCGCATACCTAAGATTAATGAATAACTCAGACACACACCCTTCACACACCATATATTTCACACATTTACTAATTTATTTATGCTATGTACCTACTTATAGTACTGTTATTATCTTATAAAATCTCAGTTTATCTATTTTCTTTTTTCTGTTCCTCTATTATTACTATCTTCGGGATGTGATGTCACCAAACCAGGAGTAGTCTGAAAATCAGCGTTGCCCTGTACCCCGGTGCAGAGCAACATAAAGCTGAGACTACTCCTTTTTGACTAACACCAGCGCAGACCGTACTTCTTACCTACTGATAACTCTTTTTATTTTATTTTTTTGTACTTAATTTTATTTAGTTGTGCTGTTTAGGTCTTTTCTTGTTTTGTGTATTGTTTGTAGATTGCATGTAGGTGAGTAGGGATAGGCACAGAGGTTCCTAACTTCATAGCTCTGTCACCTACTTACCTCATACCTACCTACTTTTGTATTTTTTCTTTTTTGTACCTGTTCTCTGTATGTGTCTCTCTGTGTGTTGGCAAATAAAGCTTTCTATCTATCTATAAAACATGTATACAACATGAATGCAACAAGTATAAAACAAGTATGCAACATGTATCAAACAAGTATGCAACAAGTATAAAACATGTATGCAACAAGTATAAAACATGTATGCAAAAAGTATCAAACATGTATGCAACAAGTATCAAACATGTAGGCAACATGTAGGCAACATGTATGCAACAAGTATAAAACATGTATGCAACAAGTATAAAACATGTATGCAACAAGTATAAAACATGTATGCAACAAGTATAAAACATGTATGCAACAAGTATCAAACATGTATGCAACAAGTATAAAACATGTATGCAACAAGTATCAAACATGTATGCAACAAGTATCAAACTTGTATGCAAGAAGTATCAAACATGTATGCAACAAGTATAAAACATGTATCAAACAAGTATGCAACATGTATAAAACATGTATCTCAGCTTTGTGTTGCTCTGCACCGGGGAGGTACAGAGCAACGCTGGTTTTCAGACTACTCCTAGTTGGGTGACATCACGTTATTAAAAAAAAGACAATTAAAAAAAGAGCTGTTAGTTCATAAATACTTAAATAATTACAGAATAAGGTATGGTTACAGATTAGATTATTATTAGATATTAGATTTCTGCAGGATGGATTTTTTAGCTGTCATACAATGAAATGTAGTGCTTCTAAAGTTCTATCAAATGCCCATAGTGGCTTGTCTGCGGGAAGCCTGTAAGTCAAAAAACATGATAGTTAAAGTCACCACCTTTAACTGCAAATATCTCGATTTCTGCAAGATGGATTTTTTAGCTGTCGTACAATGAAATGTAGTGCTTCTAAAGTTCTATCGAATGCCCATAGTGGCTTGTCTGCGGTAAGGCTGTAAGTCAAAAAACATGATGGTAAAAGTCACCACCTTTAACTGCAAATATCTCGATTTCTGCTGGATGGATTTTTTAGCTGTCATACAATGAAATGTAGTGCTTCTAAAGTTCTATCGAATGCCTATAGTGGCTTGTCTGCGGGAAGCCTGTAAGTCGAAAAAAGATGATGGTAAAAGTCACCACCTTTAACTGCAAATATCTCGATTTCTGCAGGATGGATTTTTTTGCTTTCATACAATGAAATGTAATGCTTTTAAAGTTCTATCGGTTACCCATAGTGGCTTATCTGCGGGAAGCCTGTAAGTCAAAAAACATGATGGTAAAAGTCACCACCTTTAACTGCAAATATCTCGATTTCTGCAGAATGGATTTTTTTGCTTTCATACAATGAAATGTAATGCTTTTAAAGTTCTATCGGTTACCCATAGTGCCTTATCTGCGGGAAGCCTGTAAGTCAAAAAACATGATGGTAAAAGTCACCACCTTTAACTGCAAATGTCTCGATTTCTGCAGGATGGATTTTTTTGCTTTCATACAATGAAATGTAATGCTTTTAAAGTTCTATCGGTTACCCATAGTGGCTTATCTGCGGGAAGCCTGTAAGTCAAAAAACATGATGGTAAAAGTCACCACCTTTAACTGCAAATATCTCGATTTCTGCAGGATGGATTTTTTTGCTTTCATACAATGAAATGTAATGCTTTTAAAGTTCTATCGGTTACCCATGGTGGCTTATCTGCGGGAAGCCTGTAAGTCGAAAAAAGATGATGGTAAAAGTCACCACCCTTAACTGCAAATATCTCGATTTCTGCTGGATGGATTTTTTAGCTGTCATACAATGAAATGTAGTGCTTCTAAAGTTCTATCGAATGCCTATAGTGGCTTGTCTGCGGGAAGCCTGTAAGTCGAAAAAAGATGATGGTAAAAGTCACCACCTTTAACTGCAAATATCTCGATTTCTGCAGGATGGATTTTTTTGCTTTCATACAATGAAATGTAATGCTTTTAAAGTTCTATCGGTTACCCATAGTGGCTTATCTGCGGGAAGCCTGTAAGTCAAAAAACATGATGGTAAAAGTCACCACCTTTAACTGCAAATATCTCGATTTCTGCAGAATGGATTTTTTTGCTTTCATACAATGAAATGTAATGCTTTTAAAGTTCTATCGGTTACCCATAGTGCCTTATCTGCGGGAAGCCTGTAAGTCAAAAAACATGATGGTAAAAGTCACCACCTTTAACTGCAAATATCTCGATTTCTGCAGGATGGATTTTTTTGCTTTCATACAATGAAATGTAATTATTTTAAAGTTCTATCGGTTACCCATAGTGGCTTATCTGCGGGAAGCCTGTAAGTCAAAAAACATGATGGTAAAAGTCACCACCTTTAACTGCAAATATCTCGATTTCTGCAGGATGGATTTTTTTGCTTTCATACAATGAAATGTAATGCTTTTAAAGTTCTATCGGTTACCCATAGTGGCTTATCTGCGGGAAGCCTGTAAGTCAAAAAACATGATGGTAAGAGTCACCACTTTTAACTGCAAATATCTCGATTTCTGTAGGATGTATTTTTTAGCTGTCATACAATGAAATGGAGTGTTTTTGAAGGTCTACCCATTCCACCATACGCCTACTCTGCGGGCGATAGGTTTTTGATTTGGGCGGGAATGCCCATTCTCCTTTACACATCGCATAGCTGTACCTTGCGTTAATTCAGAATAAGTCAGAAAAAAATTCTGACCAATAAACAAGGTGGAACTCTGAGGTAACTGTCCTTCTGTTACGTGAAGATGCACAGATCGGCAACATCGCATCCAACGAGAAACCTCAAAATAAGTATCATTTTGTCTATGAAAGCTGACTGAATTGGTCATTTTGTTTGTCATTCTTGTTTTTTTTTCTCATAATGGCTTCGCACTTTTTGTGCATTCGCCAATATTTCACATGTAATTTTTTTATTACAAAATCATTTTTGATTTCCGCGCTCGTTTTTATTATCAAATTACGATTTTTATTTTTTTAAAACCTTCTCGCCATGCTACCTCTTCTATTGGAATGTAAGATTTGTTCCAGATAAAGTTATTTTTTTCTCCTGTAAATTTATCTGG
The DNA here is from genome assembly GCA_963565295.1 of Epirrhoe alternata. Classification (NCBI taxonomy): domain Eukaryota; kingdom Metazoa; phylum Arthropoda; class Insecta; order Lepidoptera; family Geometridae; genus Epirrhoe; species Epirrhoe alternata. The sequence goes on from OY751393.1 coordinate 5,130,323, forward strand.
AAGAACTTAAACAAAAACTCCTTGGTATGTACGAGTAAAATATATACGAACTCTTTGGTGGTACCTATGAAAATATTTTTACAGTACCTACTAATATGTATTCTGTGGTTACACTAAATTTAAACAAGGGTGCTAGCTGGTGGAACTTCGGAATAGCGTTTGTATGAAAGAAATGTCAAAGTTATGCAAGGTGGAACTTTCTAAATGGTTTATTGGTTGCCATTTTGCTTATTCTTAAGTTGAACTAAAGAAAAACTTTACATAGTGTTTATTGGTGACACTGTAAGTATTTAATGCGCCATCATTCATCATCATTAAAGGTGAAATATTCCCTTACGAGAAATCATTTCATTCGATTCTAACTCTCAAATTTCGATTATTTTGGGTAACATACCTAGTGTCAAAAGAGAACAAGGGTTTACTGACGCAACATTGTAACAACGTTCAGTTCTCTCTAAAACTGAAATTGCTGTGGAACATAATATGTTTGGATGGTGTAATAAGGAAATAAATCATAAAATTACCTTCTTTTGTCGTTAATACAATAACTTATTTAACCGCAATTAAAAAAAAAGTTAAGCAATTGTGCAGTACGTACTAACTTCGATAAAATAGTAGTATTTTATGCCCGCCGGTACAAAGTTACGTTGTTAAATTTTGATGAAATGTCAAATGTGGCCTATTAAAATGGACCGACTATAACTAATATTACCTACCCGCGACTTCGTCAGCAATATAAAAATATCGAAATCTCTAAGCAAAAATCTCCATTAACTTTTCAAAACTCAAAATCAAAGAAAATTATACTCGATCGTATCTCGATCTCCGCTACAGTAAAAACGCCACCTAGGAGAAAAAGTATAAAGTAGTTTTGACTTCGGTGATATAGATGGCGTTCTAACCAAAGCCAAGGAAAAAATATTTTAATATCAATAAATCATAACTTCGGAGTTCGGATATATTGATGGGTGGGAATACATATGTTACATGTTTATCATTAATTTTAAAATAATTTATTATGCAAAATACAAATAAAAAAATCAAGAGTGCAAAAAGTGGCTCCGGCGGTCACCCATCTTTTTTATGACCGCGCCCAGGGTTGCTTAACTTTTTTCCCCATACAAACTTCCAACCCTTATTTCCACGCCCCATTATGGTAATTGACAAAAAAAAAGTAGCCTATGTCCATCCCTGGGGTATACTCTTTATCCATGCCAAAGGAGAATGGGCATCCCCGCCCAAATCAAAAAACTATCGCCCGCAGAGTGGGCGTATGGTGGAATGGGTAGACCTTCAAAAATACTCCATTTCATTGTTTGACAGCTAAAAAATCCATCCTACAGAAATCGAGATATTTGCAGTTAAATGTGGTGACTCTTACCATCATGTTTTTTGACTTACAGGCTTCCCGCAGATAAGCCACTATGGGCATTCGATAGAACTTTAGAAGCACTACATTTCATTGTATGACAACTAAAAAATCCATCCTGCAGAAATCGAGATATTTGCAGTTAAAGGTGGTGACCATCATGTTTTTTGACTTACAGGCTTCCCGCAGATAAGCCACTATGGGCATTCAATAGAACTTTAGAAGCACTACATTTCATTGTATTACAGCTAAAAAATCCATCCTGCAGAAATCGAGATATTTGCAGTTAAAGGTGGTGACTTTAACCATCATACGAGTATTTTTTTACTTACAGGCTTCCCGCAGATAAGCCACTATGGAAATTCGATAGAACTTTAAAAGCACTACATTTCATTGTATGACAGCTAAAAAATCCATCCTGCAGAAATCGAGTTATTTGCAGTTAAAGGTGGTGACCATCATGTTTTTTGACTTACAGGCTTCCCGCAGATAAGCCACTATGGGCATTCGATAAAACTTTAGAAGAACTATATTTGATTGTATGACAGCTAAAAAATCCATCCTGCAGAAATCGAGTTATTTGCAGTTAAAGGTGGTAACTTCAACCATCATACGAGTATTTTTTGACTTACAGGCTTCCCGCAGATAAGCCACTATGGGCATTCGATAGAACTTTACAAGCACTACATTTCATTGTATGACAGCTAAAAAATCCATACTGCAGAAATCGAGATATTTGCAGTTAAAGGTGGTGACCATCATGTTTTTTGACTTACAGGCTTCCCGCAGATAAGCCACTATGGGCATTCGATAGAACTTTAGAAGCACTACTGACAGCTAAGAAATCCATCCTGCAGAAGTCGAGATATTTGCAGTTAAAGGTGGTGACTTTTACCACCATACGATTATTTTTTGACTTACAGGCTTCCCGCAGACAAGCTACTATAGGCATTCAATAGAACTTTAGAAGCACTACATTTCATTGTATGACAGCTAAAAAATCCATCCTGCAGAAATCGAGATATTTGCAGTTAAGGGTGGTAACTCCAACCATCATACGAGTATTTTTTGACTTACAGGCTTCCCGCAGATAAGCCACTATGGGCATTCGATAGAACTTTAGAAGCACTACATTTCATTGTATGACAGCTAAAAAATCCATCCTGCAGAAATCGAGATATTTGCAGTTTAAGGTGGTGACCATCATGTTTTTTGACTTACAGACTTCTCGCAGATAAGCCACTATGGGCATTCGATAGAACTATATAAGAACTATATTTGATTGTATGACAGCTAAAAAATCCATCCTGCAGAAATCGAGATATTTGCAGTTTAAGGTGGTGACCATCATGTTTTTTGACTTACAGGCTTCCCGCAGATAAGCCACTATGGGCATTCGATAGAACTATAGAAGAACTATATTTGATTGTATGACAGCTAAAAAATCCATCCTGCAGAAATCGAGATATTTGCAGTTAAAGGTGGTGACTTTAACCATCATACGAGTATTTTTTGACTTACAGGCTTCCCGCAGACAAGCCACTATGGGCATTCGATAGAACTTTAGAAGCACTACATTTCATTGTACGACAGCTAAAAAATCCATCCTGCAGAAATCGAGTTATTTGCAGTTAAAGGTGGTGACCATCATGATTTTTGACTTACAGGCTTCCCGCAGATAAGCCACTATAGGCATTCGATAGAACTTTAGAAGCACTACATTTCATTGTATGACAGCTAAAAAATCCATCGTGCAGAAATCGAGATATCTTACAATCAAATGTAGTGCTTCTAAAGTTCTATCGAATGCCCATAGTAGCTTGTCTGTGGGAAGCCTGTAAGTCAAAAAATACTCGTATGGTGGTAAAAGAATAGAATAGAATAGAATAGAATATATCTTTATTGAAAAATACCTAATAATAACAATAGACAAAGAGAAATAAAGAAGAACAGAAAATATAAAACTTAGGTATAACAATGGGCGGCCTTATCGCTGAAAGCGATTTCTTCCAGATTTCTAAAAGTCACCACCTTTAACTGCAAATATCTCGACTTCTGCAGGATGGATTTTTTAGCTGTTATACAATGAAATGTAGTGCTTCTAAAGTTCTATCGAATTCCCATAGTGGCTTATCTGCGGGAAGCCTGTAAGTCAAAAAACATGATGGTCACCACCTTTAACTGCAAATAACTCGATTTCTGCAGGATGGATTTTTTAGCTGTCATACAATGAAATGTAGTGCTTCTAAAGTTCTATCGAATGCCCATAGTGGCTTGTCTGCGGGAAGCCTGTAAGTTAAAAAAGATGATGGTAAAAATCACCACCTTTAACTGCAAATATCTCGACTTCTGCAGGATGGATTTTTTAGCTGTCATACAATGAAATGTAGTGCTTCTAAAGTTCTATCGAATGCCCATAGTGGCTTATCTGCGGAAAGCCTGTAAGTTAAAAAAGAGGATGGTAAAAGTCACCACCTTTAACTGCAAATATCTCGACTTCTGCAGGATGGATTTTTTAGCTGTCATACAATGAAATATAGTGCTTCTAAAGTTCTATCGAATGCCCATAGTGGCTTGTCTGCGGGAAGCCTGTAAGTCAATAAATATTATTGTCAAAGTCACCACCTTTAACTGCAAATATCTCGACTTCTGCAGGATGGATTTTTTAGCTGTTATACAATGAAATGTAATGCTTCTAAAGTTCTATCGAATGCTTATAGTGGCTTGTCTGCTGGAAGCCTGTAAGTTAAAAAAGATGATGGTAAAAGTTACCACCTTTAACTGTAAATATCTCGATTTCTGGAGGATGGATTTTTTAGCTGTCATACAATCAAATATAGTTCTTCTAAAGTTCTATCGAATGCCCATAGTGGCTTATCTGCGGGAAGGCTGTAAGTCAAAAAACATGATGGTAAAAGTCACCACATTTAACTGCAAATCTCTCGACTTCTGCAGGATGGATTTTTAGCTGTCATACAATGAAATGTAGTGCTTCTAAAGTTCTATCGAATGCCTATAGTGGCTTGTCTGCGGGAAGCCTGTAAGTCAATAAATATGATTGTAAAAGTCACCACCTTTAACTGCAAATATCTCGATTTCTGTAGGATGGATTTTTTTGCTGTCATACAATCAAATGTAGTGTTTTAGAAGGTCTACCCATTCCACTATACGTCCACTCTGCGGGCGATCGTTTTTTGTCTTGGGCGGCGCTTCATACATGCCTGCCCGTTCTCCTTTCAGCATAATCGGTTCAGCTGTTTGGGCGTGAAAAGGTAACAAACAGACGGACAGACAGAGTTACTTTCACATTTATAATATTAGTATGGATGTTCATCGGGGATAATGTAGGATTCTATTGGTCCCCCCCGGTGGATTCCGATCTTGTCGCGATGGGGGGGCTCAGTAACCGTGGTTTGGAGGCCCACGGTGAAGCCAACAGGGATCCCAGGCGGGGACGCTCCGAGTGGGCTTGCGGTTGGGCCCGCTCTGGATGCGTCTGAGGCGGGTGCGGAGGACGGAGTTATTTCTGTCCCCCGCAGTCAGGAGGGGTCGCGGGAGAAGAGGCGTGTCGGTGTTTCGTTGCCGTTCGCCCTATCTTCCGCGACCAAACGGTGGCGCACCGTTGTTGCGTTGGCGGTGGGGCCGCAGTGGAAGAGGAGTGTCGGTGTTACGTTGCCGCTCTCCCTGTCCTCTGCGGCCGTTTGGAGGCTTCTCCACGCGCAGCTCTTTAATTAGAGCGCGCAGTGGACGAAGGTAGCGGAGAGCTCTAGTGGTGAGTAGCGGACGCTAGGTGCGGGGGCACCTTCGTCCGCCTTGCACTGCTCACCACGACGCGGGGCCCGCCGTAAGGGCGGGGATCGCCGGAGGGGGACTGGATGTAGAGGCTCTGCCGGTTGCCCGGGCCCCCTCCATTCCAGGCGACGCCGGAAAGGCGCTGGGATGTTTAGTGGGTATACCGGGAGTCCCCGGGAGTCCCACATACCCCTCTCGCCCCCCGGCGGAGGGGATGCGTAACGCATTTTACCCAGCGACAAAAAAAAAAAAAAAAAATAAGGATTCTATTGGTGAAAGAATTTTTCAAATCGGTCCAGTAGTTTCGGAGCCTATTCATTTCAAACAAACAAACAAATCTTTCCTCTTAATTATATTATTAATTAATTAATAATATAGAAATATAGATAAAACGTACCTATTTATTTTTATTCACATATTTCAGTAACCTAATTTTATTTCCAGGAAGGTATTCTTGACTTTCAACGATGGCTGTGGAGGTGAGCTTCAACGTGGTAAAGAAAGTGGCGTGAGTACTTTTTTATTTCTCTCAAATTCTATAATTAGTAAACATTTGATTAAACTGTAGATAGATCGATAGATATTTATTTCTCACAAGTTAACAATCTTTAGTTAGTAGTGTTTCTGAGCCTATATTAGATTTGTCTAAACACTATGTTGTACATTGTACTATGTTCTACATAGGCGGATCCAGGGGGGGGGGGGCACGGGGGCACGTGCCCCCCCCCCTGACGATATTTTTGTGTACCTACTAACTACGAAAAATTAATAAATTGTGAAATTTTTGTCAGTTTTTGTTTCTTGTGCCCCCCCAGAAAAAAATCCTGGATTCGCCCATGTGTGTAAAATAAAGAGTTTTTCATTCATTCATACGTTCCCGTTTAAAATCAGATGGATCAGCACATGACTCTGTTAAATTGACATCCCAATGGAGCTTTGATATTTATGACTATAAACAAGTCTTTGCTTGAAGACTTGTAGCTCTGACTTTTTACCGCTTTGATCCTGATAGACCAGTAGTAAAGTCATAAAACAAGATTTATTTCAGAATCCGACAATTCCCGGTCAAGTGGTACTACCGGTCTACAAATGCATCAAAGCGAGGCAGCTGAAAATGGACATCAGAGTGCCATTACTGCCGTAAGTAAACCAAGTATTATTTTCTTTCTTCCGTGTTTCTTTACATATAAAATTGTCGTTCTCGGCTATTAAGCCGTTATGCCTTAACGAACTTTAGGCGCCTAGAAACTCCGTCACAAAAGTTGACCACTAACATACAAAAAATCACTTATCAAACTAACCCACTACAGTACTTCTACAACACTGCAGTTCTTCAACGGATCTAGACATTTGTGAAGTTAGCCGTTTCGATGCGCAGAACACAATTTTGTATGAATCTGTCACTACGCAGACAAACAGCTATAGTATTTTTCACGTAGGAACGCATCCCTGACACATATAACTTTTACGTTTTACGCTGTACAACAATGAAAAATTTTGAAATAAATGAAATCTAGTGATAATACTAAAAGATACAACTTCAATAAAAAAGGATTTTGTCTATTTACTTTTTAATTATTTCAGATATTAACATAAAAGTGCCTTGTCACGGAACCGTTTCTACATGAAAAGGACTATAACTTCACGAATGCGAATAGATCGGTTGGGTTGAATGAGCTCTACATTAGGGCACCTACTAATAAACCCGGTGTTAAGTATTCCTGAGTGTAAACTGTCAAAATGTATTCTTGGTTTATTCCGAAAAATAACTTTGTCACGTTTCATGGTAAGGCTCTTAGTCTCTACGTCACGCGAACTCACCTTTAATTTATATTTTATGACTAATTCTGTGAATATTTTCCTAAGGCTGGACAAAGCAGAGGCAATCGCACATGAAATGAAGAACAATGAGGTGGAACTAGATTTGGACAGAATGGTGCCTCGTCTTCCAGACATTGATGAAACTTTCTTCCCATTTAAAATCTGCCAGGTGAGTTATTTGATCTATAAACACGCAAATATCTCAACATACGCTCACACACACAATCTCACACATCCACACACACACATACCCATACACACTCACAGACACGCACTGACTATGCGTTTTCTACAACCTAACTTTTATCCACAGCTGAACAACCCGAGCGATTTCTGGGTGCAAAACGACGACGAATCCACAGCGAACGAGTTGTTCAAGCTCCAAAGCGCGTTGAACAAAGGATCGCTCATAGCGTATACAGATACCGTCGATTGTGGAGAAATATACGCCGCGTCTTACAATAATACGATTTACCGCGCGAAAGTGCTCAAATTGCTGCCTAGAGGAATGCTTCAAGTAAGATGGAAAAAAGTTTTATACTACTACTATAAACTACTATAAAACCATATTTTATGTTTATTCCACCGTAGTGTCTTGTCTACTTATCCCATTTTAATGAATGAGAAATCAAGTTGCTATTATTGTTCTGTTAGTATTTTTTTTTAAAGCGTGGGTATATTTTAATGCGAAGATTTGTGAGCTAGTTTGGTTTTAGTGTTGATACCTATAAGCCAAAATACAAAACTAATAAATAATTGCGCTATCTAATTGCTGTGTGTCACCATATTATTGACGACCTCTGTGGCGCAGTGGGTGAAACTTGAGCCGCAGGAGGTTGCGGGTTCGATCCCCGCCGCGGGATAAATGTTTGTATGATCTGCAAATATTTATCTCGGGTCTGAGTGTTTCTATGTATAATATGTATGTATTTACAAACAAAAAGTATTTATGTAGTATATCAGTTATCTGGTTCCCATAGTACAAGCTTTGCTTAGTTTGGGGCTAGATGATGCTGTGTGAAAATGTCCAGCACTATTTATTTATCTATTTATTTATTTTATGTATATCTAAGATATTTATTAATAGCAATAGTCTAAATAATTTTTATTATATTTGTTAATACCGTGTATTTTTATAAAAATCTTTTTACTCGGTCTACCGCGATACAGGCTTGGCCTAGTGCGGGGTCCGTTGTAAATTATTTATGTATGAAATAAATAAATAAATAAAAATAAAATAAATATGTAAATCCGTGTTAACCAAAATGATTGTGCTATCTGATTTCATGATTACCTTTACAATTTCTAGGTGCTGTTCATAGACATCGGCGTAATGTCTCTCGTACCAGCTGCAAAACTTTGCATCTTGCCACCGGGTTTCTGCCAACAGACGCCGCCGCTAGCTATGCGCTGTCGTCTTGCTTCGCTCAAGGCGCCAGTACTTTCCAATATACATGGACAGTGGTCCGAAAATTCTGTACGACGCTTCGCGAAATTCTGCCAGAGAGGAGGACTTGTGGCCAAGGTAAGGCACTTTTGTACAATGTTTTTGGACAACTTTAATAATCTCTAACAAAAACCTGTGGTATAACGTTATTCCAGGTAATAAACAGGTGTAAACTAAGAATAAGCATGCTTATTCTAATAACAAACCACGTTTATTTTGTATGGCCGTAAGTAAACTTGACAACCTCTATGGCTTTGCGGGCGAATGCTCGGCTGAGATGGAAGAGGCGAGTTCGATTCTTGCGTTCACCTTTGGCCTGTTTTGCCTCTGAGTTCGTAAGTATAGTCCCACAAGGATATCTGTTCCGGTGAGGGAGGCGCTGCTATCGCATTTGGCATAGAGAAAGTAAATGTCTATGGCCTTTGGTCTTGCCAAATAAAAAACATTTCACAGTAAAGTGAGCAAGGGACCAAAGCACCCACAAAGCACCAAACGAAAATAACACACCGAGCAAACAAGCAGTGGCGGATATGGCAACTGGAAACGAATGGCAGACAGATTGACATTTCAAAATGGCGTCGTTAGTTCCTCTTTTGGCCACCAGTCCAGATATCTTTGTAGCGCTTTAACGCGAATGAAGTGGCAGCTAATATGACATTTGATATGTTTACAGGTATACTCTGTGGTTCACGGGGTGGCGGCTATAGAAGTGCTCGCAAATGGTGGCACGTTGAATATCAACCAGGTGCTAGTGACAGAAACACTCGCTGTGCCGTCGGAAGAAAGCTACGAATCCAAGGTACAATATTACATACATACAATCCAAAACAAACACACAATAATCCTTTGAATACTGTGTAGGATAATTTTCTTATCCAATATGCTGATTACACGCTGTTATGAAGATGATCAACAAAAAAATCGGATCACAAATTGTTTCCCAGATAATAAACAGGCATGATGACTATTTTTCAACATCTGTTCTATGTTGTTCAGAATGATTTATTGCAAAAAAAAATCATATTTCAGTAGAAAATAAAGGTTTTCAAACATGAAAATCAAATTTAAAATTTGAAATTCACGCCAAAACGCTGGTCGGTGTCATGGCGGCTGTTTTGACGTCACAGCTCACGCCAATAGCAAAAACTACGTGCATAGACACCTCAAAGGCAACAAAAGGCGCAGTTTTGGTCTAATAAATTGAGTAATGACGTCACGCACTCTGATTGGTGTACAGCTATCATGGCGGATTGTTGTATTTATTAGATTTATTTTATTAAATAATTTAATAATCTCGACATTATTAGGACAATAAATGCATTTTTCTCAATCCTTGAATCCTATTTAATTAGACCAATTAAATATTTTGGCGAAACTTGATTACTGTTATCATGCCTATTGTTGATTTTTTTTCTGATCTGTGGATGGCACGTGATAATGATAAAAATGAATATGATGATAAGTGACTAATCAGCTTTCCATTGGGAATTAAAATAATCTATCTAAAAATAAAACCTATGATTTTTTCCCCCAGTTGAACCACGATCTCAGACAAACTGCCAACGAACTGAGCTTGGCACAGAAGCGCGCGTACAACAAAGAGCAGATGAAGCTAGCTTACAGCCACCTGCGGGAGATAGAACCACCGTCGCCCAAGGAATGTAACTCTGATGTCGTTCTGAGTGGGCCGTTCAGGTGAGCCTATTTTTATTATCATCATAGCTTGCCTTACGTATATTAGCTGTCCTTATTCCACTTTGCAAGGTCGAAACAACATGTTTTTTCTACTGTCCTCTAACACTTGTCACATTCACTCCTTAACTAAACTCCCAACTTAAAAAACCTAGAACCGACTATGGCAAAAGAAGCATCGTGTTTGAGGGTGCACAACTGTTCAACAATCTGCCAAATGAACTAAAAACCTGCGGGTCAATCCCGGTTTTCAAGAGTAAACTCAAAAAATATATTTGCGACAATATCTTTTAATCAACCTCTGGAATATAAAATATATTTATAGAACTAATTGTTAGTTATGGGCGATTCCATTATCGCGGGTGCAACATGTTGACGCATTTAAAGTTACATAGTAATAAAATAAAAAACATTTCAAAGTAAACTATGCTAGGAAGAGCTACATTTTAACAAGTTTAATTTTATTTCAGTATAAAAAATATTATTGATCGATTTAGTTAGTCAGTATGGAGGTTCAAAGTGGTATTGCGGGTGCAACCAAGTTTACCCCACCTTTGCCGATCATCAAACAAAAACACATGAATCTGTTAATTGTGAAACATTTAATACGTTTTCCATTCATATTTTGTAAGATGTTGAACTAATCTACTCAACTTATAACAAAATATAGAGCAAACTAAAATAAATAAATAATTATTGACTTTTATAGCAATCGCGGGTGCAACGTCGAAATATCGCGGGTGCAACCTGTCTTATTACGGTGACTACAAACATCAATAAAACGTATAAATGAACGAAATACGGTATTAAACCATGTTTTTTACTAATTAGAATTCTTCTTTGTCACTTTTGCTTATTAAATCTTTACAAATTCGTTAAAATTCATCGGAAATTCTATCGATTTATTTTCCTCTACAATATTTTTCTCTTGCGCTTCCGACTTCGCGATTATACTCTCAAATAGCAAGTTTTCTATGCCATTACTAATTTCTGACGTTAACATTGATTCTGACGATGAATCTCCAACAAATTCTTTTCAATTTTTAAAATTACCAGCAGAATCATGCCATGAAATTGCTTCTATCTGTAGGTACTGATGTGTTACCAAAATATATTTGTGCTGGTTTGTACGTGCTCGTGCATCTAGAACTGGCACATGTTGACCGCGAGTTCGGTTTGCCATCAGCCGTCATCAGAAATGTTACCTACGTTAAGTGCTCCATCTTCATCCATATCGTTCTGACATACCTATACACCTACCTACATAGCGGTATGGCGTGATTTTCTTGCCAGACTTACAGAGCAGTTGCACGATCACGTACAAACCATCGCAAATATCTATTGGTAAGACATCAGAACAGATAGTACCAGTTTCATGGCCTGATTCTGCTGGTAATTTTGAGGATTGAAGAGAAGTTGAAAGAGATTTTGCCGTCTGAACCACTGTAAGCATCAAAAACATGCAATTTCGTTTTATGCGGAACTCTGAATATAATTCAGCTTCAATACTGATGGCGCAGATTCATCAGAACCAATTTAGGATTTTCTATTAACGTAGCAGTCTCTTTTCTTTGTTCTTCAGGCATTTTAGGCGATATTTGTATAAAAAAACGGAATTTGAAGCAAAAAACATTAAATATAAATAAATAATCATGCTCAGCATAATGTAATGACTATTCAAAGCTTAAATTACATGAATTGCAAGATAAATCAGACAATAAAAATATTAGAAAAAGAGTTGCACCCGCGATCGATCGCGGGTGCAACCGATTTCAGTTGAAGTTTATATCAATTTGGCTAACATTATTTTCTTAAAAACAACTGAAATATGTTTGCTTTCGATTTCTTCTTACTTTTACAAAGTTTGAAAACTTTAGCTTTGTATGTCTGTGAAATACACAAACTTTTATATGTTTTTGTATCGCGGGTGCAACAAGCTAACAGTGACATTTTGTAATCAATAATGCTTAAAAAATTACAACGATTTCATACATGTTTGAGCACTTATGAATAATACGGTATCTTCACCATACATTTAGCCGGTAAAATATAAAATTATACTATCGGTTACAGCTGTTTTATGCCAATGTTGTCCGGTATGATTTTGCACCTTACACCAGTTTTTCGAACGGTTAGTTTTCCAAGCGTGCCAAAACTTGGTATATGAAGTAAAATCCACAAAAAAAATATTTTTTTAGAAGCTTTTGACTTTCTTCTTTACACTGATATAAAAATAAGCTACAAATAATTTGATTTAAAAATTGATGTCAAAAATCGTCTATAGCGGAATCGCCCTTATAGTTTTTAAGCTCATTGTAAGTGAACGACGTTCTTTATGAGTAATAAATATCTTTAACCATACTCCTTGTCAATCCAGCCATTTACCGGCTTACCATAGAACGTGACATAAAGTTATTCCGGAGTGTAAACTGTCAAAATGTATGGTTATTCTTGATTTATTCGGTGGAATAACTTTATGTCACGTTCTATGGTAAGCCGGCTAGTATTTTTATATTGCAAACTTATTGTAACAACACAACAATCTATTTAGTAAAGTAGTATAGTTACTTGCTTTTAAATAAAATCTGGCGGAAACGGACGGCCTCACTACTGAGCAGGGTGCGCGCGAATAGCAACAGTATTCTAAAAGAAATTTCAAATAATTATGCTGGTCCTCTCGTTTGGAACATCTCTCAGAGGACGAAATCTCTTTTAGTTATTAAGTACTAACCCCTATTGTGTATCATTTTTACTAACATGTTGTGGACTCTTGTCTGAATAAATAACTTAAACTAAATTGAAAAGCAAAATAAAGATATCAAACAGCCATCCATCCAAACCTTTCCACCTGTAGATTCTGAGCACTGTGATATAATTGATTCAATTCATTGATGTATTAAAACACTTATTTGTCGACAGTCCGTTGGAAACCAACTTATACACGCTGATGTACGCCAGCCGTGAGAAACCAGTGATAATTGAGTGGAACTCCGTCAACTCGGTGCTTCTTGACATCGCACCACAAGAGACACACGAGAGGTAATATTTTCCTCCTCTTTTGAAAAATCTTTGAGCTCTGGGTATACTAGTTGATTTACAAAGTTCTGGAGGCAAGGTATGCCTACATTCTCCCAGCTTAATAGGCCTTATCTTACGGAAATACATATTAATACGTGTAGAGCTGATGAGCTTAGAAATAGCATAATAATGCTGGACAATTTCACACAGCATCATCTAGCCCCAAACTAAGCGTAGCTTGTACAGTCAGCAAAATAAGTGGTTTACCACCCTACGGTTGAGATTCATATGAACGTCATGAATCAACAAGGTTGATTTTCCCTTGCAATACTATTTACGTCAGCAAAGAATTAGAAACTATGTATGACAGTTATCATTGCCCTGTTTATAATTTAATCTATATCTATAAAAAACTTAACCTGACGACTCATCATCGCGGAGCCGAAACCGCTGAAGCTAAACTGAAAGAAGGGGTAGCTTTCTTTTATAACATAACCCACTACCCATTATGGCGGTTTCGGAAATATTCCCCAAAAGGGTTGAAAACGTTTTGTATAAAACTTTTTAGTGCGTTTATCGATTTGCTTGAACAGTGTTTCAGGGTTTTTCAAAACATCCCTTAAAATGGGCTTAAAAGGGGTTTTAAAGTTTGTATAGGAACATTTTGACTGGAAACTATTGGCTTGAAACTCGGTTTGGATACATTATATTATAAAATAAATGGACACGTGTTTCAGGGCTTTTCAAAAGGACCCCTAAAAAGGATTTCCAAAAGAACCCCTAAAAGAGATTTCAAAGTTTGTGTAAGAACTTTTAGACGGGAAGCTCGTTACTTTTGTAATCTAGGAACACTAGGTTCTGATGACGTGTGATGCAATCGTTGATAGCCCAAACTTGTTGACGATGCACAGTCAAGGCGATATTCGATTTTAACGCGTACGAAGTCGCGGGTAACAGCTAGCATCATGTATACACTTCAATAGTAGGAAGTGGGGTAATTGCGACTAAATTTATGTATAAAATATAATATGTAGTATTATTTTGCACAAAATGCTTGTAACAGTGGGACGGGTAATTGAAACTATTTACCTGCAATAAATAGTGGCACATTATCGCGATTTTATAAACTCGACAAGTAAATTAATACTACTTTTCGAGTCTTTAAATTTTTACTAATTTTAGAAAATAAGAGAATAATTTATTTATTTATATCAAGCCTGTTGAAAATTGTGATATTAGTTGAAATTATCCGATAGTTGCCATAACCCCACTTTACCTTAAATATTTATTACGTTGACAGTAATACAGTGAAACTTGTCAGAGATATTTTCTTTTTCAGATGTAAAAAGTTTTTCTCAAAAAAGATCGAACTTAATTAACACAATTGAATGAAGATTTTATTTATTATTGCAAAAAAACAAGCTATTGCGTTGATAATAGAGCTCAAAATAACCAACTCTTCCAGTGACTTCAAAAATGTCAGGCATATCAGTTAGCGGATATTACGTCATAATTATTGTGCATCTCTTCTGCGTTAGAAAAGTAAACCGTAGCGCTAGTAAGATTTCACAGAAACTTTTGTTCAAAGTGGTAAACCACTTTCTTTGCTGACTGTACTATGGGAACCAGATAACTGATACTTATAATACTGATATTACTTATAAGTATGCTTTTTGTTTTGTAAATACATACATTGTAGATCATACAAACATTTATCCTGCGGCGGGGATCGAACCCGCAACCTTCTGCGTCCCAAGCGGGCTTGACAGCCCACAGAGGTCGTCGAGGAGCATAAGCGTTCCGTGCAGTAAAATATCCCTTGTATTGAACAAAATATGATACCACGCAAGCGAAGCCGCGGGCGCAATCCACTAAAAATATAGTTAAATACAGTTAGTTAAATATAAGTTGATACGTCCACTCCACAAATTGACCAATCACAATCGAGCAGTTATATCTCCGCTCGAGTTTTGTGATTGGTCAATTCAAGTGCGTGTTATGTCTCGCGTATCAATATATTTTACAAACTATCCGTCTCACCAATAAAAACTAGTCATTCCGAAGTTCTATCAAATTTACACATCGCATAGCTGTACCTTGCGTAAATTCAGAATAAGTCAGAAAAAATTTCTTACCAATAATACAAGGTGTAGCTATCCTTCTGATACGTGAAGATGCACAAATCGGCAACGTCGCATCCAAGTAGAAACCTCAAAATAAGTATCATTTTGTCTATGAAAGCAGACTGAATTGGTCATTTTGTTTGTCATTCTTGTTTTTTTTCTCATAATGGCTTCGCACTTTTTGTGCATTCGCCAATATTTCACATGTAATTTTTTATTACAAAATCATTTTTGGTTTCCGCGCTCGTTTTTATTATCAAATTACGATTTTTATTTTATAAAACCTTCTCGCCATGCTACCTCTTCTATTGGAATGTAAGATTTGTTCCAGATAAAGTTATTTTTTTCTCCTGTAAATTTATCTGGAAGTACTTAAACTAAAACTCCTTGGTATGTACGAGTAAAATATATACGAACTCTTTGGTGGTACCTATGAAAATATTTTTACAGTACCTACTAATATGTATTCTATGGTTACACTAGATTTAAACAAGGGTGCTAGCTGGTGGAACTTCGGAATAGCGTTTGTATGTAAGAAATGTCAAAGTTATGCAAGGTGGAACTTTCTAATTGGTTTATTGGTAGCCATTTTGCTTATTCTTAAGTTGAACTAAAGAAAAACTTTACATAGTGTTTATTGGTGACACTGTATAGAAATAATACAATTTGTATTGACAGGTTGATAGTAGCAGCCAATGTGGGCCAGAACGAACATAATAGTAAGCTGACACTTCGCCACACAACGCTGATGCCGAACATTCCCGGATTGCCCGCTGTCATGGCTCTCTTGTTCTGTCCTACGTAAGTTTACACGGATTTAATGCTAGTCTACAGGATCAGAATCATCATCCGCAGCCTTTTTCATCCCACTGCTGGGCGTAGGCCTCCCACGTTCCCGATCCTGCGCCCGTTTGACCCATTTACGACCCGTTGTTTTTGTTTTAAGATAAAGATAAGATAAAAATATTGTTTGGGTTTGGGATTCTTCCCGGTAAGTAATATAATAACGAGGAACTCCAACTTACTAACAAGTTTTAATGATTATAGGTACAGTGGTTGTACAAATAAAAGGGGCGTGAGTTGTTCACGGCATTAATTTATTCAGCACTTATTACAGTGCGTTTGGTTACAAAAATATAACGAAGAGACTACAAAAGTTTTAAAACTGTGTAGCAGTCAGTGTACTTTTCTGTAACTCGAGGCCACCACAATCACTGCTCCACCAGTCTACAGGATATACCATATTCTCCTCTTCTTCTAAGTCTACAGGAGGACCATATTATGAATGTATCGTTTCAAATTCAAGATTATTTCTTGCATAGTTTGTATGTCATGTTTGTCAGGATCAACACTTGCAAGCTTAGTTTGACTCACTGCCCGGTGTCGCCCATAAATGACATTTCGGTGTCGCCCATAGGGTGAAAATGCAATCATAATTTAACGAAAGGGAGCTGATCTGATGATGGAGGAGTTGTTTGCTTTTCAGTTATAACAATAAATATCCGAATCCGTGTTTAGACTCTTCAGCTCGCTAATATAAACTTTGTTGTGTCATTGTATGTTTTTTAAATGTATTAATAATTCACCAGAGCTGAGCTACGTCGCAACAAAATAGGTACTCGCTACGTTAGCGCGCTTTGTGGTCTGGGGAGTGACGAAGATGGTACGCCTTACTTCCCCGAACACGATCTATTGCTCAACCTGGACGCTGATTTCACTGTAAACGATATAGGCGTGGTAAGTTACTTAGTTAATTGCTAAATCGGTTATGCGCTAGAGCAAAATATTATGCTTATTATTAATATTTAAGGCTTTTAGTTTGAAAGTAAGCCCAAAATGTACAACCACAACGAAACACATACAAGCTTATAAACCGATTCGTTTGTAAGGGCTAATGTCTGGAATGTCTGAACCGATTTGAATGAGACTTTCAATGGATAGAGGAGGGTTTAAGGCAACATAGACTTTATCCCAGAATTCCAACGGGAACAGAGTTGGCGTGACGAACTTGACACCTTTTAGAAAGCGTAGGTCGAAACGGCACAAGACCGCGATGAATGGAGATTTCTTGATATTGTATTTCATTAATCTTAATGTGTATTATTTTATAATACTTATATAAATGTGGATTCACATTTGTATGATGGATTGTGTGAAAGATGATATGAGTAAGAAAGGAGCGAGTGCTGAGATAACGGCTGATAGAGGGAATAGATAAGGAATACATGTTGTGCCGACCCCTCAGAGTGGGACAAGGGCAGGAAGACGATAAGTAATTAAATGTGTATTCACAGATCAACCATGTCCGTCACCTGATGGACTACATGTTGTATTGCCGAGATGGCCAGGATAGACCGGCAGCTGATGACCACATGCGTCCCACTATACCGAAGCTCATTCGTGAAGACGTCATGAAGTAAGTTTATGAAAAACGGAAACCTTGCGCTTCATTGACAGTTTTTAAAAGCACTTTTAGTATAGCTTGCTTTGCCGTTCTTGATCATCAGTTAAGTAACGTTCTGGCTGGTTAGTAAGTGGAGGGGTGAACGCTAGTAGCATTATCATCATCAACTGAGCGCTTCCGTGCTTCGAAGGCCTCAACGCGGCCTAAAAACTCATACCACTTACACATACGAACTTGTTAAACTTACTAAAATTATAAATCTAGAGGATTGTATGTTTGAAAATTTGGAATTTAAAATAGATCCGCAGCCAAGACGGGCGTTGACTCTGCTACACAATTTAAATTTTTGTTAAGAACATTATGTTCTATGTTCAATCAAAATCGTTACAATAAGTGTTATTCACAGCTTGCTATGCGAGACGCGTAAGGTGCGTGCGCCGGAAAGCGTGCCAAACGCCTGGGAATGGGGTTCGGTCGAAGACACGGATATGTTGGAGATAAACCTCCCAGAGATGGCGCTACGATCGGAGATATTCCCTCTGCATGCGCCACAGGAGCTGCGCGACCCAAGTCACGAACAACTCGCCGCGATGAAGACGGCTAATGATAACTTGAAACTCATTGTTGGCAGGTAAAAACCTTGTCACAAAATCTCTTATCGCCTTATTAATTAGAAAACCCTAATTCTAGCTAAATCCGAGACTGCTCTCAGAACTGTTACTTCTTGGAGTAACATGATGAGTTTAAGGTTATTAATAAATCGGTAGTTATCTCGAATCAGTAATACATTTCTTGCATCGGGACTAGCGCGTGCGTTATGGCAACCCATAAAATTTAAAATAAAAACGAGTGAATGAACGATTATTATTATCATTCAAAATATTGTCTGTCTCTGTCACTAATTATATGAATGACAGAGATAGACAATAATTTGTATTTGATAATCTGTTTTATTCAAAGAGGTTAGAGGTTTTATTCTTCTCAAAATTTTTGGTCAAGTGAATATTGACCAAAAAGTTTTTAGTCATAAAAAAAGTATTTACTGTGTTTAGTCATTTTTAACTGTTTTTTTGTTTCTTGCTAATGCTAAATGATTTTTTACCTCAAAATCTATACTTACTTGGATTTTAAATTCAGTTTCTTCGAGATCATAAAATGAAATTGTACGAATATTGTAAATTTTCACTCGCCCCATTTATCGTAATTGGTATCCATCCAACCTCATTTAATTTTTCCTCAAACCATCAACATATCCATCCTATTTGCACAACCTTTTTTTGGATATGACATGAATATTATGAAGTAAAATGACAAAATTCATGATAGAGTATGCTTACTCCATCTCTATACTAGGTTGCACCTAGGCGTAACTCTTGCTCCGAGAGCAGCGTCGGATTAGCTTATTTCCTCTTTGGTCTTTCTTTATTAATACAGATTTGACCTACTACTGCCTTATGCTTTGGATTAGCTCTAATCCCAACCAAGTTCGTGTTTATTAATAACAGGGTTAGAGAAGTATTCTCTCTTTCTCAGATCTTTCGAAGGTATAATGCTCCGTACACACATTTGATACTCGATAGTTTTCCTCCAGAACGAGTAAAAATCAACATGTTGACCGCAAAACTCACAACTCCACGAGTTATTTCGCCGTGGTTTTTATTGGACATGTTTTCTCTTAAACTTTTCGTTTTTTTTCTCTTAAGTGGACGAAAAATTCATTGGTAATAGCCGGGATTCGTACTTCGTACTCAAGTCGAGTGTACGTACAGTCAGCAAAGAAAGTCGATTAACATTTGATGTTTCACAAATCTGTATATTATTTCCGAAATCCGTAACATCATGCCCATTTTCACTAATATTTGAAGATAAAGTAATAAAGTACGTAATAATTTCCCAAAAAAAGTTATTTTTCCTAGTGATCAAAAACAAAAGTCATTTTAAAAAGTCCAACTGTTAATCGAATTTCCTTGCTAACTGTACAAAGTGTACAATGTACATTCTACTATTAAAATAAGATAACTAATTTCAAAAATAATTTGCTCTGGACCCCGCACTAAGCAAAGATTGTGTCGCAGTAGTCCCGACACAAGCGGTAGTGGTATTAGGCAAACACGATTTTTTTTTAATTAAAACGTAAAAGTTTGGATCCCACATTTATATCTAACTAGCTGTCCGTCGCGGTGTTACCCGCGGTCCCTCGGGAATACTTCACTTTCCCGGGATAAAATATAGCCTATGTTTATCAGGGATAATGTAGGATTCTAATGGTGAAAGAATTTTTTAAATAGGTCCAGTAGTTTCGGAGCCCATTCAATTCAAACAAACAAATATTTCCTCTTAATAATATTAGTTTCTAATATTGTTCCCAGGTCTCCCATGTCGTCGACGAACCAGCTGACATGCCAGCTGTGTGGCATCGGTCCACTTCCGATGCACGCAATGCGCATACACCTTTACACAAACGGCCATTTGCAGAAGGAGCAAGACTTTGTCGCGTTACAGTGTTAAAGTATGTGCCATTATATTATCGTACGACGAGTTTATGCGTCAATGGAGTTGATATTCGATTGTCAAAAGATATGGTGTGAAATAAACATACTAACAAAATTGTACGTAAATACGATATTGTATGTGGAAGGGCGATAAACGCCTGCCTTGCCTGGACGTCACATCAGACGAGTTTTTTTGTTAATGTACATGAGTGCGATTAAAGTCTAGATATTGCTGACTGACTGATTGCGTAAAACGGTGTGGCAAAAAAAAAATCGAGTTTTTGCCAAAATGATTATTCATTGCGATATACTTACCTTTGAAAAGGGTTTTTTTTATTGTTTTGTTATCTCTGGATCTGATTACAGTAAGTATTTTGTCTATCTAATAAAAGCGTGTTAAAAAGGACCTAGTAAGAATGTTCCTGGCTATATTGTCTGTTGTTTTTATGAAGTTATGAACCATTGGTTCAAAATTAAAAAAAAACATTCAAAATAATCTTAATGTTGTGTAACCATTGATGTCTATGTTTCTAGCTATTTGTTGTGGAAAACTTACAAAAATATTTCTCTCTGTGTAGTGAACAAAACGAAACTTTATTATTGACTAAGTATTTCGGTAATATCAAATATTCATTTCACTGTAAAATGGTATAAGTTACCATGTTTCCTTTGAGGTGTCGAAATTTTAACTTACTACTAATTTTATAATGAAAGTGAATATTTCAGTTAGTTTAGTGCTCAAATCTTATTCAGTACATTATTGTGTGATCATTTTGTGATTATTTCGTTACTTAAGTTTTATAGATTATATGCATTGTTGTTTAAGTTCTTAAGACTGAGGAACGCTAATTAACTTAAGTTTCGTCTATAAGTCTAGCGGTATTTTGTTCATAAAAATATATATTATACCAAAGGTTTAACTTTTGTATGGTATCTACTTGACTGTTTCAAAATTTATAGATGTAAGATTAATCAATGAGTATGTAAGGATTCGTAAAAAATATTCATGTGAAAAAAGAGTTCATATTTTTGAAACTATTTGATTGTTAAAATACTTTTTGACTACATTTCATTAACTAATAAACAGAAATAATAAAATGACGCAAGTTTTTTTTTACTTTATACCAACAAACCAAAACAACTCCCCCACCAGAGTTGGACACCAAGTCTACGAAATTGTATTTTTATACCAAACTCAAAAATCACATTCAAATCATCTGTTCATGTTGAATAAACAACGCGTTTTTGCATAATATTCAAGCAAGTCACAATAGGATCTATTTGTGTGATAAGTTATACCTTTTTAAAACCTGTTTGGGTGGTTATCAAGAACGCTACGGTAAACATAATTATGTTAAAGGAAAATGATACTAAATGACAGGAGACATTCTTGGACTCGGTAGTATGGTACACTCGGTTCGTTCATTGCCGGTGTCGAATGATAGTGTTATTCAACTGATAAGAGTGACGCAATAAAAACATGTGGACAGCTGAAGACATAAAAGCAGTTTTAAAGTAAGTACACACTGGATATTTTTGTAAGTCTATGCATGTTTTTATTAAGACAAAGTCAACGATTTTACTTTCATGTTGTGTGTGAGTTGTGTATGTTGTAGGCACAGTCTTGTGTAATAGTTAGGTACAGTTGGTTAGAAATTAGTTTTGAGAAATAGATGTCTTAAAAATATATAATCTTTAAAGTAAAACATGAACATGATTTTGTTTACGAATATTTTTTTTTAGGGCTAATTCAATCATTATTCAAAAAGTAAATACTGCTAAGATTTTTACTATTGTAAAAAAATAACTAAGATAGTTCATAAAATGTGTGATGTGCAAAAAAAAACGGGGTCTTAGGCAAGTCTAAACATTCCGTTAGCACTAAAGAGTGTGAGCAGTGTATTGTTCCTTTCAATCCTGAGATTCTCAAAGAAGCGTTTAATTTTATCTCTAACGTCAATGATAAAAGACCTCTTTGACCTCAGAAGTTCAATACCAAATTATTATGTTAATGTAGTTCAGTTGTGGTGTAAACACAGCTGATACTATGATAAGTTTGTTCAGAATCCGCTCAAATGTTATGAAAAAGTTATGTGATTATACTTTACGGTAGGTGATAGTTCAATTTTTACAATATTCATCCAATTATTAGAAAAAGACATATTAACAAAGCATGTCTGAATTTATTGAGTTATTAATACGTTACTGTGACGTTCCCTATTGTTAAAAAAATAAGAAATGGGTTGCTCAGTTTATGATTCAAATTTTATCGTTGTAGTGGCTTAAGAACCTTGCAAGGGGCAATTTATAAATTTCTAAAAGGAGTTCTGGGGCAATCTACTCGTAGAAGTAACTACGAGTAGATTGCCCCTTCTTGCTTATACAGATCAATGGAAGCAATATCAGTCCAATGCTTAAACTGCAAGTGTCATTAGTCGTTTTAAAATATCGGGGCACATCAGCATCGTATCTCTTCATAAAAACACCTTTCCACCTGTTTCCACCAGTGGTAAGCTAAGCTTCTTTTCGTGTCACTAAATCTTTCGAATTTTTAGGCCTTTGCCCTGCAGTGGGACGATGTGGGCTAGCAATAATAAAAATAATAAATCTTTCGAACTGCAAGTGCTGCAACTGCAAGTGTGCTGAAATAATTTCGGAGACAGCTAAGCAATTTATTCAACAATCCTCAAGCGAGCTTAGTAATCTAGCACATCTGCGTAAGGCACCCTAAACCCATTGTAACCAGACTCGCC
The DNA here is from genome assembly GCA_963565295.1 of Epirrhoe alternata. NCBI lineage: Eukaryota > Metazoa > Arthropoda > Insecta > Lepidoptera > Geometridae > Epirrhoe > Epirrhoe alternata. Next base: position 5,153,234 of record OY751393.1, read on the forward strand.
TCTATCTCCTGGGGTTATCAAGGGGTCACCTGCTTATACAGCTGCTCCGGACCCAGTCGTGGTTAGTCAGACGGTGGGACAACTACACTTCCAAAATGGTGGCAGAAAAGATTTCGGGGCTTCAAGTTGCAGGGTACTTATTGCAAATTAACTTGAACAGGCCATATTTCTCGCTGCAAAACAAATGCCTTAATATTTTTAAGGCATCATCAGTCATGGTTGTACTGTTTAAGCGTAGCATGGATTACCTACTTATTGTTAATCCATTTGTTTTCATTGTTTCTTTACTTAGTTTTCTTTTCTCTACTATAACTTCTCAAAAACAGGTAGATGACTAGCATTTTTATGACCATCCAATACTTCTTAGAATTCGATCCCACCACCATTACCTCCCGTTAGCCGAAAATTAAGGGCGTAGTGTGCAGTTAGTGATAGTCCAGTGATATAGGCTCATATTTTTTTCCAATTTTTAACGTTTTCAAATGGTCAGTTCCATAGAGAATGAGCTGCGCAAGGAAGTGTCAGAGTTCAAGGCGAAGCTGCCTTCCTTCCAGCCCAAGCTTGCCATCGTGCAAGTGGGCGGACGGGAAGACTCCAATGTCTACATTCGGATGAAGTTGAAGGCAGCCGAGAACATCGGCATCATAGCTGAACGGATCTGCCTGCCACGGGACATCACTGAAACTGAGGTCAGTAAAACTTTCAAACTCATAAGAGTTAGGAGTCATACCCCGTAAAATATAGACTGATCCAAAGAACAGCTGTGTATACCGGCTGTACAGTGCGGATGAATGTCTCTTTGAACTGACAACTCAAGATTCTTTAATAGCCAATACTGCACCCTTTCTCAAAAACCATTCTAAACGTCCCAATGCCGTACCTATAGATTTTTTTTTTTGCATAGCGCATGTCCTGTCTGTCACTGATTACTGCGATGCTCTTCGATGGATAGGGCCGAAAGTCCGTACGATTTTTTATATGGACGCGAAATTATTCCACCACCAGCCAATGTCAACTTATTAACTCTTACTTGATGTTATTCTCGTGCCCCTAGTATTACTCCGGCTAAGAAACCTAAGAAACGATTTTGGAACGAGAGAGAATAGGCTTGATAATTTTTTTTATTCTATGTATTCAAACTTAGGGAGGCCTATACCCAGCAGTGGGTGAAGTCGGGCTGTGGATGATGATGATGATGATTCTATGTAGTACCTTACCTTTTTTTTTTTATAACGTCAGAAAATCCATTATGGATACCCTGCCGCCGTGGGGACAGCGGAAGGGTTATGTCGGACTCTCACCGACTAAAAACTGACGCGTAGCCTGCCTCCATGCATGTCAAGGGGCTCCGCGATCTCCTACGGAACACAGCGGTGCCCCTCTCGCATTTTGCCTAAGCACTGTCCCGGGAATGGCACCCACAGCCACGCCCGGCACCCTCGCGGTGCTTACGGCAGCGCTCGCCACAGAGCGCCGCCGCCCTCCCGGGGTCCGCATCATGGACAGTCGAAGTCCCCACTTCAACCACCCGCGGACCCGGAAAGTCCCCTGTTTGGCAGGGGATACCACTCCGCCCCCTCACGGGGGGGCAGGCGGTGCGGGACGGCCGTTAGCGCCCCGCCTCCGCCTCCTTCTCCGAGCGGGATCGGCCCTCTCACGATCCCGCTCAGCCGCCTCTTTCTGGACCAGAACGGCTTCACAGAAAGAGGCCAATGTAGTACCTTACCTAGCCAGACTTTTCCAGGCCTTGAGCAGATCAAGTCGGATGATACATTTGACGCATTAATCTTTTGACTTACCCGATAGCACAGGTCAATTTGTAAACAAACTTGTATGATGTAACTTGTTTATTATTATGCCAACTTTACGACGGTATGATAATTATAATGAGATTGAATGGTGTAATATTAAAAAAAATCCAAATTTGAAAGAGTAACTCCCAACGTTTAACCGACTACCTACGTAGAGTTTTCTACGAAAAATGCTATGATGATTATAAAATGTACCTTTGTTACCAATTTAAAATTTCTTAATAGCTGTTGGCGAAAGTAACTGCCCTGAACGAGTCTCCAGCTGTCCATGGCATCATCGTTCAGATGCCGCTGGACTCGAGCAATGCCATCGATAACCACCTCGTCACGGACGCTGTGTCTCCCGACAAGGATGTTGATGGGTAAACAACTAGAAATAATCAGTCTCCATTTTCAGGCATTCATAAGCATTTGAAAATGTCTAAGTGAGGGTTTGAGAAGAATATCAAATACCTACAGTATCACTGCTTACCTCTACGACCAATTTGCACTTATGGCAACCGTTATTGTTGTGTCGTAGGTAGGTACTAATTGGTGACAATATCGCCATAGTCATCAACTCTAGTTTAGGAATGACAGATTCCTCACGATGTTTTCCAATATTGCGCAATCCATTAATTTTATATTAACCCATACATTTATCTTCTTTTCGTGACACTAGTTATTTCGAACCAGTGTGGTGAAAGGACAAGGGCACCTCAAAGAGGCTCCTCGTGTGCACTTGACACATATTTTCGAACTATTTTTAAATTTTTCCTCACGATATTTTCCTTCACCGTTAGAGTTCTGGCTTAGTACACATTAATTTTTGGATAGGAAAACTCATTGGTGCACGACTGGGTTTCAACTCACGAGAATCTAAATGCAGGGCATTCTTAGAAGTATAGAACAGAACACGGGGTCATAATCGTTTTTACAACATTTTGTTACAGTTTGAACACAGTGAACGAAGGTCGTGTAGCATGCGGAGATTTCTCCGGCTTCATCCCATGCACGCCAGCTGGTTGCGTGGAACTTATTAAACGGACTGGAGTTCCCATCGCTGGGAAGAACGTGGTTGTGTTGGGCAGGAGTCGCATTGTCGGCACTCCTGTATCTGAACTTCTTAAATGGGAACATGCAACCGTCACTGTCTGCCATTCGAAGACTAGGAACTTGAGTGAAGTTGTAAGTAGAGATACAAAGAAAGATAATACTTCTTTTGAGTAACTTCACCTCGGTAGACTCTAAATTGGTACTCATCTCAGGCCAAAATTAGTAAACCGGCAAGCTTATGTGAAGAATGTAGGTAATGAGCACAGATGAAGGAAAGGAGGCAATGAGAGTGAATGAGGCGAAAGATGTGTGTCAGGATCATAGCCAGTGGAATTCCTTTACAAAATAGGCCCCTACACAATATACCTACACAATACAATTTTCACAATAGTTGGTAGTGGTAATTTCAAAGGTTTATAGTTTATTTGATTTTTGTCATACAATTTTATTTAAATTCGTTTTGCAATTGCAAAGTAGTAGAAATATCGTTACCCAGTTTCATTTACATAATATTTTGAAGATGCAAGAAAACCAACAAACACTTAAGGTTATTTTTAATTCTTATTTTAATTTTCAATTGTTTTTTTGAATTTTGATGTAGAACGTCTTGAGACATAGATTATGTTTTTTTTAAAATCGTCAAAAAATTACACAATCTATTTTTGTTTTAGACCAAAACAGCCGATATCCTAGTAGTTGCTATCGGAAGGCCCGAGATGGTCCGTGGTTCGTGGATCAAGCCCGGTGCTGTCGTCATCGACTGTGGGATCAACCCTATACCAGGTAACTATTTATGTAACTAGCATCACTTCTCATCTCAGTTTCTCTTAATCATCATAAACCTTTACGTCTATTTTGAAATTTAAAGGAAAAAGGTGGTCGCACAGTCCAGCCGAGCCGAACGCACCGAACTATCAGTGTCAATTCAATAGAGAAAATGCTGTTGACGTCAGAAGCGAGCCGCATTTTCTGACGTCATCAGCATTTTTTGTATAGAAAAATGACTGCGGCGCGGACAAGTGTGCGATCAGGTTAAAGTGTCTGTTTGGGTTAGGCATTCCTTTTCCTGGCTATGTAAACCTATTCGGGAGGATTACACCCGCAATTGTTTAGTAGAAAAGCGAAGTATCCCCAAGGGACCACGGGTAACACCACGGGGCGCAGCTAGTTCAGATCAGATATAAGTGATTTTTTGAGAAAAAGTTGAATAGCTTGTGTGTTAACTTTTAATAACGCGACGAGATCATGTAAAGGTTTTGTCGATCGTTATTAAATAAAAATAGTCTAAATCGTGTGAGTTATTAAAACAAAAATGAGATTAAATCGAGTGAGTTTAATATGTTTAAGTAGTGTTCTCAAAGTAATTGTCAGTAGGTAAGTTTGTGTCAGAATGCTAAATTAAGTCTAGAATTAGGTAAGTATATATACCTCTGTAACAATGTTTTGCTCAATAAAGTTTTTTATTTTATTATTTTTTATTTATTTAACTTCAGCGCAAGCAATTTCTGAAGTGAACTTAGTATTACACTGCATAGTACCATCTATTTACGCATGTTAGTAAACAGCTGGGGTGATCGACAAAGGACGGAACTGGCGGAAGATTCTAAATATTGATAAAACAATTCGATGCAACATCCCCCTTCTAAAAGAGAATGCTAGCAGTTGGCAAAACCGCCTAAAGTAGACATCATGAATTTGTGTTCCTAAAAATGGATTCTCTTTTTATTTTAAGTAATTTATTATTTCAAAGTAATTCGTATTTTTTTGAAAATGTTTTATAGGGGTTTAGACATGGTATGGTCAAGAATCAAATAATTAAATCGCAGTTAATTTTGTAAGTGCTACATTATCTTGCTATTCGTATAATGAGATGCATTAATTTGCATTGATAACAATGGGTGTATTTCGACTAATTGGTTTGTTTTTAAAAATACACTAAAACTGGTTCTGGGCTGATAATAATGTAAAGTTCTGAAGGGTTTCATTCTGTTATTGTGGTAATATAAGGAGAGACTCACGTTTATAAAATAATAAGATATTTATATTTTTATCACAGCTTTTCTAGTGTTTGAGGAAAAGGTAAGTAAGCAAGAATAGCTAGTGGAGTCTAGTGGGTAACTTCGAACCCATTTATGTATTTTTTTTCTGTTCTAACGTTGAATATACATTCGAGCAAAGCGAGCAGACAACGACTAGGAGTGGGTAACGAACGGGTCACACTTGATGGGTTTAATTTCATGAGCAAAGCCTGCCACAGCGACTAGGGGATGACGTGTCTTTGTTGATAGGACTAAGTATTAAAACGTAGATTCGAGCAAAGCGAGCAGAAAATTACTAGGGGTGACGTGTCTTTGTTGATGGCATTTTAAAGCATAAAACCGCTAATAGGTTCGAGCAAAGCAAGCGGGCAGCGCTTAGCAGATGACATGTGATTGTTCTTGTTTCGGAGAACACTTTAAATTTGGTCACCTGTCTTTGTAGATTCGAGCAAAGCGAGCGGGCAGCGTCTGGTGGGTGACGTAGCGTACAGCGAGGCGCTGGGAGTGGCGTCTCACGTGACGCCGGTCCCGGGCGGCGTCGGGCCCATGACGGTGGCGATGTTGATGCGGGACACGGTGCTCGCGGCGAGCAGACAACTGGCGCGCCTGCTCGCGCCCGCCTGGCCGCTCCGAGCGCTGCGACTCGCTCCTCTCTCACCCCCGCCTAGGTATACTAAAGTCAAAGTCAAAAAGCATTTATTCAGTAGGACCGCTAGGATCACATTTACTTCAATTCTTTCGCGACCGATACCGTGAAAAACCAGGGCAACAAAGAATATTGAAGGATGTAGAGACTTACATCTGGGTAAACTTAAATTATTGCTGGTGGTAATATCGATATTACACCTGGAAAACTTACAATTTTGTAATATGAGTAAATACGCTGAACTTTGACATCATGTGAGCAAGCAATAAACTCAATTTACGCGCGCAACAGGAAATATTCAACAAATCACAAGTTTTAATCCATCCTTCGATCTTCCACAGTGACATCGCTATAGCAAGATCTCAGAAACCAAAGGACATCAGCGAGTTAGCTTCAGAGATCGGCTTGTTCCCGAGCGAAGTGTCCCAGTACGGCAGAACTAAGGCCAAGATCTCGCTCTCTGTGCTCGACCGGCTTAAGGAACAGCGTGGTGGAAAGTACATTGTGGTTGCTGGGTAAGTTAACTAAACTTTGACGAGCCTTAATTTGATTGCTTCGGGGATCCCACTGGCGATATTTAGATGTACGCCAATCGACCTTAAATAATGCTCCGAAGGTTTGAATATGATCTTAGGAAGATCTTTAGAATCTTGAGTGGATCTTCCTAAGATTCGATGAAGATGACTTACGGGGGTAGACAGATACACGTCTATTTTTTTGCAGAAGTTGGTATTCTGTTGGTATACGTGATACTCATCGCCGTCTATGAATTCCAATAAACTGGTTTCTTTTCAATGTTTTCCTTCACTTATACGCATAAGTATAAATCCAAAACTAAAATATCCATTGCCGGACCAACTCAAGACTCGTATTGGAAGTCGAGGTACACCTCTCGGCCAACACGGCATTGAAATTATCAATTTTTCAGAATAACTCCAACACCTCTAGGAGAAGGCAAGAGTACCACACTAATAGGGTTAGTGCAAGCGTTGGGCGCCCATCGAGGACGCAATGCCTTTGCTTGTATGCGCCAGCCCAGTCAAGGACCCACCTTTGGAGTCAAAGGGGGTGCCGCGGGAGGAGGGTATTCGCAGGTAAAAAATATTTGAAAAAATCTTTAAGAACTTACAAGCTTTTAGAAGTTTTTAGGGTTCCGTACCTCAAAAGGAAAAAAACGGAACCCTTATAGGATCACTTTGAAGTCCGTCTGTCTGTCTCCGTCATTAAAATCAGCTTACAGTAGAAGATTATGTAGAAGATGAAAATTCAAATACATAAAATATTTTTGATATAAAATACAACTTTCACAATAAATACCTACATATCTGTGTAATGGATACAAAAATCCATTGAAACAGGATTTGTATTACTGTCATCATATTTTAAACGATACTCGGAATTTTAACGTCGCCTGTGCCATGCCCAGTTTCAATTCAAACCTAATAAAATAAAAATTATAGATCCTGTTTACAGAATCAGTAGCTTTAGTTCGAAATTCACAACTAGATGGCACCACTAGTCGATTAGATCGCGCTATCGCTGCGTTCTGGCTCTGCGAAAGCTTGACGTTCCCAACCCAATGTAATTTAACATAATTTCTGCGACTTCCGATAATATCTTTACGGAATCGTGTTCTTTTTGTGTTGCGTCCCTATTTAAATGGAAACGCATCTATAACTTAGACTAAAAATTATGTAGATGTTATAAAATACAAACATAACATACTCGTACATGCGTCTGCTCTGCTGCGTTTGAGAAATTAAGTAAAGATAATTTATTTGCTCAAAACATTGTGTAGTATAGTAAATTTCATTCAGGGCCAGTTATTATATTAACCTTCATCTTCTTTGTCTTCGACGAACTCTACCTACTCACTACTGAATACCTAGAAGTTACTAGAAGCTTTCAACTATATGTGGGTCTGAGCGTGAGCAATGCACCATCATGCGGATGTTGATTATCCGTTATCCGGTCTCAGAAAATAATGCCGTAGTGTTCAAATATTGTAAAGCCACAATATTTCAATACTACCTAACCTACCTATAGTAATAATTCTGGCTCTGCCAATGAGACAAGTTTTGCGGCTAACTTTACACAGATTCACTTAGACGTCTACTACGTTTCGACACTGGGGGATTGTCTAGCTTGTCTGACCCGGGGTGCTAACTTTGTTAAGGCCACATCAGTTAACGAAACTCTAGATATCGGAATGCCCAGAATTATTTTCACTTTACAAGTTCGTTTTTTCAAAAGAAAACACCTGGACATTTGGTCTGACTGCGCCTAGTAGTACCAGTAGGTACTTACAGTCATAGGGGTTCCCATAACATATAAAACTGCATGGGGCTAGATGGTGCGTTTCATACAAAAAAGTTTCCTAAATATTTGTTCCCAGGTTATACCCATGGAGGAGTTCAACTTGCATCTAACAGGCGACATCCACGCAGTAACCGCCGCGAACAATCTTCTCGCCGCGCAAATGGATGCGCGAATCTTTCATGAGCTGACACAGAAGGATGGTCCGTTGTACGACCGACTGGTGCCGAGAATCAAGGTGAATATTGCTAGAACAGGATCTCAATTGTTCGATAAATATTTCTAATTTAATTCAGATTATTTAGGTATTCCTGTTCGATGAAAATAAAGTATGGAAGTCGGCAGAGGTAGATACAACCTTAACCTTAATATACCTACTTAAATCCACCAAGTATACTCCAAGCATAACCAGTTCTTCAAAAGCACCCGTGACAGAAGCCCACATGACATCTCGAATTGAAATGGCAAAAGTTTCTGATCAGACCGCCTCTATCGTAATAATGCCGTTTGATTTAAAATAACGACACGTTTTAAGGTACATCTTCGAATCGCATGCAGTCGAATAGGTATGAATCTGGCGATGTTGTCGCTCAGCGACAAAGCCCTTTATGTTTTGGTGTAAATAAAAAAAAAAAAGGTATGAATCGGCATGTTAAGTAGATGTCTATTTAAATAAATAAATAATGCTGGACATTTCACACAGCGTCATCTAGCCCCAAACTAAGCAAAGCTTGTACTATGGGAACCAGATAACCGATATACTACTTATATACTTTTTGTTGTAAATACATACATACATATTATACATAGAAACACCCAGACCTGAGATAAATATCTGCAGATCATACAAATATCAATATGTAATGTCCATGTGTGTGGTGTTCAATAAAGTATTTTCTATCTATCTATCTATATCCCGCGGCGGGGTTCAAACCAGCAACATTCTGCATCACAAGCGGGCTTTCACGTCGTCATATAAAGTATTTTCCTATGAGTTAAGGTGCAATTTACACGGTGCGATACGATTTAGCATCGCACGTCAATTTTCCCGTGTGAACGCTCATCGTATGCGATTTTACTAAGACAAATCGCATACGATGAGCGTTCACACGGGAAAATTGACGTGCGATGCTAAATCGAATCGCACCGTGTAAATGCACCTTTAGTCGTGTCCCTGGTCAACTCTGATGACGGAGTGTGTGGGACGCCTTTAGGCCGCCGTCATGGCTTAGCGACAATAGCCTGGACCGACAATTTAACGTGCATATCATACAGATATGAAGAGTGTTACGTTTACGTAGGTACCTACTGATATTGCTTCTAATTTTTCATATTTTAATCTCCAGGGCTTGAGGAAGTTCTCTCCCATCCAAGTCCGCAGGCTGCAGAGACTTGGCATCAACAAGACGGACCCTGACTCCTTGACGGATGAGGAGAAGACCAAGTTCGCACGACTCAACATTGACACCTCAAAGATTATGTGGAACAGGGGTGAGAAAATATGCCTTTGATGTTATTGGAGTAATTAATCAGGACAATTTTGCAATTTTAATCGTATTTTGTAAAAGTAGATATTTATTTATTTGGTTGGAGCTTTAAGCCCTTAATAATATTTAAATTACTTATAATTATAAATAAAATTCTTTAATAAACATGCAAAGTGTCTAAAGGAATGGGGGAGACCTTTGCCCAGCAGTGGTTCAGCAATGGGCGAAAATAAACAAATATTAGGTACCTACTTATGCAAAATGTTGGTACCTACCACGCAAGAGAAGCTGCGGCTAGTATACTGTAAAAAAGATTCCAAACAATCCAAAGTTATTTCAATAATAATTCAACTTTGACCTGTGTTTGTATTCTGCAGTCTCGATCTATTAAGATGAATTGAATGATAAACGCGATTCCATCATAGCTATGACCCGCTGGGAATTCTCAATAGACCATTTAGATTTCATTAGCTTTGATTCGCTTGGATGATTTCTATGATATCATGTGGCTTCCCCGCTATGTATATTACACTTGAATTTAGATCAATTATAACGTTCTGTTTAATTGGTTAAGTTGGGAGTTTTAGCAGGGTACTAGTGCAGACTAGTGCTAATTGTATAATTTATAGTCTGGACCGGCCATTCTTAAAAAATTGCCCAGAGTAACGATTCAAACTTCAGCGGAATGCGTTCGGTTCGGAATAGGTCAGCTGTTCAACCGACCGCAACGAATCACAGTGCAGGAATTGATCCAAAACTGACGTTTCTTGCACTGTGATTGGTTCGGTTTTGTACAGCTGACCTGTTCAAAACCGAATTAAGTCTGAATCGCTAAGAGGTTTATTAATAATAGGTATTTCTAGGAAACGAAATGATTGATAGTTGTGTTCTTCAATCATCAATCACAAAATAGACGCATTCATAATATACAGGGTTATTTTTAAAACACCGGTAACTTCTCAGGACTGTATTACTATCATCATAAGGAACAACTTTTGTTCTGACTTTTAAAAATTCATCATGATTTTTTTTCATCAGATTGTCATACACAAATAAAAATATTTAAATTGAACGCTCTAAATGTAACGAAGTCTATGCAAAACAAAAGAAAGCGATAGTACAAAGCGAAGGGAGCGGGATTAGGGCGGCGGGGGGCTGAAATGTGTTCGATAGGACAATGTTTTAAATAGAAAAACGAAATCTTGAATGTTTGTTTTTGATAAATGTATTATGTTTGGAAAAAAGTCATAGAACAAAAGTTGTTGTTTATGATGATAGTAATACAGTCCTGAGAGGTTACCGGTGTTTTACAAATAACCCTGTATAGGCATAATTTTACTAGGAATCATAAGATTATGTCAGACTCAGACAGTTATGATTCCTAGTGTTTTTATTCAATAAATTCTTAAGAATTTGAATGCGTTTGTTATTAATAGATAGAGTGATTCAAGAGAAAGGTTTATAGGTAGGTAGGTACCTATAGTTTATTGCATTAGTTTTGTAACCTCACGATTACGAAAAAGAATTAAAATATCTATTATGTTTCCAGTTGTCGACTTAAACGACAGATACCTGCGTAAGATCACCATTGGTCAATCTCCGACCGAGAAAGGCTTCACCCGTGAGACCTCCTTTGACATCGCAGTGGCGTCTGAAATCATGGCTATCTTAGCACTGGGCAATGACGTGGAAGACATCAAGACTCGCCTCGCTAGCATGGTGGTGGCGTTGGATAAGAGTGGCAATCCTGTTACTGCTGATGACCTGGTAAGGAATTTTACCTTCTACAACTTAAGAGCCAACTTAGACATCTGTCTAAGAGGGTAGAACGAGGCAAATCTTCTAAATACCTATATAAATCTTTAGAAGATTCAAAGGATTTGGAATACCTACACAAAAGTTAATTTCTAGTTAATATTCTAAAAGACGGCGATAGGTTTGCATTCTGTTGCGAATGGAATACTAACTTCTGTAAAATGTGGGAGTGTGCCTTAATTATCTGGATCTCCTGACACCTTAAAAAGATCTTAAGTCGAAGCACTACAGCGTCCCGTCAAGTGTAGGTATAGGTTGCCTCCTGACTTTGTATAAATCGTCGAGGAAGTTTGAAAGTTGCGCCAGTGACGGATAAGTTGAGGTAATAGGTTGTCGTGGTATGGGAATGTTATGAGGAGGGAAGAGAGTCATGTAACGAGACGAATGTGGAGGGATGTAGCAGAAGAGGCAGACCAAAGAAAAGATGGATGGACTGTGTGAAGGATGATATGGGTAAGAAAGGAGTGAGTGTTGAGATGACGGCTGATAGAGCGGAGTGGAAGAGGAAAACCTGTTGTGCCGACCCCACATAAAAGTAGGATAAGGGCAGGAAAATGATGATGATTGAATAAGGCCTATAGTGATTGATGTTTTCTGTAATTTATACCTCTCTCTGTACAGGGTATGACTGGAGCTCTCCTAGTCCTCTTAAAGGATGCGTTCGAGCCTACTCTCATGCAATCTTTAGAAGGAACACCAGTTTTGGTGCACACTGGTCCATTCGCTAACATCGCGCATGGCTGCTCCTCTATCTTGGCCGACAAGATCGCTATGAAGCTCGCCAGAGAGAATGGATACGTCGCTACAGAAGCTGGCTTCGGATCTGATATTGGTTAGTAGTGTACTGACGTCTTAGTAACATTACTTAAGTCTTAGGAAATTTCTGGGATTCCTACAACGCTAAAGTACTAATCCTACAAAATGGGAAATATGCATTATGCATCTAGAAGTCCTAGGCTAAAACAATATGGTCTTGATTCATAGGTATTTTATGAACTAGCCAATCCTCTCGTCAGTACTCTCACGGGAAACATCGTGAGATGCTCACTAAAAACTTTTTTGGTTCTACGACATGCCGGTTTCATCGTGATGTTTTCTGTGCACTAAAGTAGTCTCTTTGAAGCGCACTTAACCTTCTTTTATCTTACTTGTTCGCAAAAACTAGTGACATGACAAGAAAACTAATTAAAAAAAAATGGAACTTATTTAGCTGTATTTTAGGTATGGAGAAGTTCTTCGACATAAAATGCCGAGCCAGCGGGGACACTCCACACTGCGCCGTGATCGTGGCCACTGTTCGCGCTCTCAAGATGCATGGCGGTGGCCCGCCCGTGTCGCCCGGACAGCCGCTCCACGATGTATATGTACAGGTTCGTACTAATCCATACAATTGATCTTGACGCTGTTTCTGGGAAGACACAAAAAATCCTAGAACGAGACTGTTTTATTTATCATTAGCTACTGCGTGCGTCTTCGCCTGCGTGGTACCAACATTTTGAATAGCCTATAATGCTATTCTAGGTCACTAAATCTATTCCAAGTTTTATCCAATTCGGTTCACTGGTTTAGGCGTGATTGAAACACAAACATACTCACAAACTTTCAGATTGATTATATTAGGATAGTGGAGTAGTAGGATATTAGTAGAATTTTCAACTTTTAATTACACATAGGTAGTACCTGAGAATTGATTGAGAAATCTCTCAGAAATTGCATTGCATTTTTTAAGACCACCAATTTTCATTTATCGGTATTATTTTATGTAGCTTTAACAGTTGATTAAACAGTATGTTGAACACATTGCACACAATATAGTCTGGCATTAAACATGAGTCACTTGTGGTTAGTTCTGCATTGACATAGCCATCTGTTATACATTCGATATGCACAGACAGACTATCATAGAGCTTCTATATATTGATTTGGAAAAACCAACCTTAACACATAGCCATAGAAGCGTTTATTTTCATCCCGATTATGATTAATCTTCTAGGGATATAGATTAGTGGTCCATTGTTGAGGTCTATAATTTCTGAGCAATTGTTTAGCTCCCAAGGTCTAACAAGAGAAACGATTATACATTCGACACGCGCGCTAAGTTTAATTAGAAAATTATGTCTTTATTTTTATTGCTAGTTTAGATAAATATAGGTTCTTAATACTACTGAATAATTCATGAAAACGTAAGCTGTTTGGTTTAGAGTCTTCGGTAGAATCGCTAATTGGTAGCGTTGTCTACGGGCATTGTCGAGTTGTTCTTCTCTTTCCAATGCACAGAAAACCGTTAGTAGAAGTTGCATAGCTTGTTTTAGAGAAGATAAGAGATTAGAATGTGTGAGATGGAATTGCGGATTGGCCGCTGCTATTTGCCTTGCTTTTTCTGCCTTGGATATTTGTCGAGTTGAACTTTTATTTGATTGAGCTAATCTACTCGTAGTTCTCAGAAATCTGCCAGATTCGTTATCATATTTTGGAAACTATCTTGCTAGCTAGAGTAAATGTTAGTTACTACGTATAAGCTTTGTAAATTGTAAATGTAGTAAGTATTATGATGAATGTATGAGTATTTTGGATTTGAATAATAGGAGCATTGTTTTAGTTAGCTGAGCTGTAGCGAGCGCTGTTCATAGCAGGAAACATTTCGAAGTTTGTAAACTGCCCACATAGTGGCATCACACACAATGTAGCTTACATTTGTGTCAAGGTTTTACCAAAAAGTATCCATTAATATAATATACTAGCTTCTGCGCGCGGCCTCACCCGCGTGGTCTACGCCTCTACCAAGTTTCATCCAAATCGGTTCACTGGTTATGGCGTGTTTGAAACACAAACATCTAAATAAACTCGTAAACTTTCAGCTTTATTATACAGGGTGTAAAAAGACGTCTACCGAAGCCGCAAGGGGTAGGTACAGCATCCCAACACACAACCAAATCCAAAAGGAAAAAAAAACATTAAGTATATCCGGAGAAAACAGCGTTTAAGGAGTACTGAGTACTTGCATATGTGCCTAATGGGCGCGTGGTTTTACGTACATTGCTGGATTTTGAGTTTTAACTGTTTTTTTTTTAATAAATGAAATTATTACGTAGGTATGGTCTTATTATGTTTTAATAGTACTAAATAACTGAAAAGCGTTTTTTTTTCGCAAAATATGTTTAGAATCATGGTCTGATTGCAACCCCTCAGTTTTCGATAGTTGTCTTTTTACACCCTGTATGAGTGGGATGTGTGTAATAAGTCGTACTATACCAAGTATACTCGTACTACGCAGTACACACCTATTACTCCTCATACCAATCGCCACTTCGAGTTTTTCTTCCTCGATCTTTTTTTCGAACGAGAAATTCCTTATACCTAACTAGCAAACCCCGCGAACTCCGTTTCGCCACCAGAAATTTTCTTTGCTATAAACCCCACGGAGCCCGAGACCTTTCCAACGAATGCAAAACCGTGGAAATCGGTTCGTGCGTTCTGGAGTTATAGCGTCAGGAAGGAAAACCCGACTTATTTTTATATAGTAGATTATGAGCATGGCGTTCGCATAGTAAGTAAACTGATATTAATGTGTTATTATTTCGGTGTCAATGCGAGCTTTTCTTGGCTCATGAATTTCGTGATCCTATTAACGAACGGGATTTCCCTGAAAAAATACGGCAAGTGTGTTTACTCGAATCGCGTCTATCTGTATTCTCGCGTCTTGAGGGTTCCGCGGTTCCTTACGGCATCTGGGCACTGATAGGGTTTATCTTACCTTTTAGGCACCGACCTACTACGAGTAGTTGGCATTTCTTACAAGTGTTTATTTATGGCTGACATGAACAGACGTTCTTTGTTAATGCTTGGTTACAGCGTTAGAAAGCGAGAAATGGAATGAGACTTTTGCTCTGAAGTGTCGATCGATAGTGACTAAAACCAAAAACTAAATTAAGAACTTGGTGTAGATAGGTGTAATGAAACGTAAAGGAGTTATTCTTATTACATTACATTTTGATTTCAATGGAACCCAAAAAAGTAATCGTCGTTTGCCAGTACGCATGTGGCAACGTGCCACGTAAAAAAAACAGAAATTCCCATTACTAAATTATATTTAGAATATTGGTTTGTTATAACAACTTGTAAACACGGAATTTCCATTGAAAAAAAAATCCAAGACGTAAAGACCTATTTAAAAATATCTAGGAACTCTGGCCAATTTTGATCGCCTAGATTCAAAATAATGTTAATATTTTTAGGAGAATCTCGAGTTGTTGAAGAAGGGACTCTGCAACTTGGGCAAGCATATCAGCAACGGAAACAAGTTCGGAGTGCCAGTCGTGGTCGCTATCAACAAGCACGGGTAAGTCTCACGAAAATATAAAGTCACAGTCGTTGTCAGAGGCACGTCACGTCCATTTGGACGTAAGTAGGTACCTATATTTAGCACATGCTCACATTTTTCTCCCTTTGATTTGGTTCAAAAGTAGTTTGGTTTCATTTGACACCTTCAAAGGATCTTGCTTGAATGACTTCATCAGGAATTAATCTATCAACAGACCCGTGCCTTCAGGGATAGGTACAGTTAAACCTGTGGTTTCTTTTCATATCCTTCAGCTATCACTCGCAAAATAACCGATTTCAGATCTCCTTAGCAGCTTTTCTACTTAGTATATGGTCTTACATTAGAATACATTGTTCCAGAAACGATACCCAAGCGGAACTGAACCTCGTCCGTCAGTTTGCTCTCGACAATGGTGCCTTCAGAGCCGTTCTATGCGACCACTGGGCTCGCGGCGGCGCCGGAGCTTTGGAACTCGCTGACGCAGTTATTGAGGCGTGCGAGAAAGAGCCAGCATTCAACTACCTCTACCCTCTCACTCTCTCCATCCAGGATAAAGTCAAGCAGGTCGCGACTGAGATGTATGGAGCTGGGAATATTGAGTATACTGATGAGGTGTTGGAGAAAATTAAGGTGTTCACTGAAAAGGTTGGTTTCATTTGACTAGTCACATAACCCAATAAGAACAAACATTTGTGTGATGACTGAGTCTGTGCTAGGATTCCAATTTATCTACATAGTTCCTATAGTACCAGCTTCGCTAGACGCTGTCTGAAAAGTCTTCTCAACGAAGTCTCATATAAAAATAATTGTATACCTACCTACCTCCTAAACTTGTAATCATTATTTATGATTGCCATAATATTTTCTGAGATTTAATCACTAATTTTCGTTGAGACGTGTAAATCATCATGACATTGATGGCTACAAAGTCGTCAACCTTAATTTATTGGGTACTAGCGTCTGATAGCATTATGGTAATGCGCTTATAATGAGGCACATCGGCACATACCATATGGCATATTCATAAAACCTCGTGAGTTATTTATTCCACGTATCTTGTAGATAGGCCTTTATTCTTCAAGAGTAACATGAGCTGAATTCATATGCGTGATTAATGCGAACCTTATTTTATGGAGCGAGAATGCCAGTTTTTTAGTCTCATACAAAAAATTCAGGGCCTTTAAAATTGATCTTTAAAGATTTATATTAACTTCCAGAAATCACATAAACAGTTTATGTGGCAACTTATTTCTAACACTTGCACACGAGATCTCAATGTTGCCTCAAAGAAATTAACAGCTTGATATGAATTAATTTTACACAACGTTCATGACAGGTAGTTTAACAAACAACTTTTTTTCAGGGTTACGATAAGTTCCCGATCTGCATGGCCAAGACATCCAATTCTCTGACGGGAGACGCAGCTATCAAGGGTGCCCCAACTGGCTTTACCCTCAAAGTCAACGGTATATTCGCTTCAGTCGGCGCTGGGTTTGTCGTGCCAATGGTGGGAGAAATATCAAAAATGCCCGGTTTGCCTACAAGGCCCAGTATCTATGATATCGACCTCAACACAAAGACGGGAGAAATTGAAGGACTCTTCTAATTTTAAGAAATCATACAGACTTTATTAAACATATCGTTATTGAAATGTTTGTTTTATTTGATTACTTACTAGTTTCCGCCTGCAGTTACACTCGCTAGGTACTTACATTTTAAATAGCCTGCTATTCCAGGCATCGCAGTAGCACGGTCCCCCACTTGATGGAAAGACGATCTAGTAAAGGTTGCTGGGAGCCGTTGGGTGCAGGCTGCAGAAGATCAATCGCTGTGGAAATCGATGGGGCAGGCTTATGTTCAGCAGTGGACGCTACATGACTTAGATGATGATGATATTCCGGGCTAGTGTTACGGCGTGATTGAAACACAAACATACAGAGTCTCAAATTAGTAGGACAAAACAAATTCAAGTTTTGGTAGAAGTAACTTGTGCGACAGTTTTTTTTTTTTTAATTTATTTAAGGGTTTTGTCGCTTACGACAGATTTAAAATCACTTATTGAATATTACGCACTTATTAATATTAAGCGTTGAGACTAATATGCTGGCGTTAGTCAATTAAGCGTTTAGACTAATTCGCCGCTAGTCTAGTTAGTTTAAAGGTAAGCGTCCACAGGTCGGTATCGGACGCATCGCATTTATATTCTTTGTATAGAAAGTCACACAAGTGCGTCTACTGATCCGCATCGTACGGATCGCACATCGGTAATGCACTTGTGTGACTTTCTATACAAAGAATAAAAATGTGATGCGTACGATACGGACCTGTGGACGCTTACCTTTAGACCACATGCTTCATTACTACCAAAGACGACAAGTTACAGTAGATGATAGCAGTTCAAATTCAAAGTGTTTATTTGCATTCATGCGTTGTGTTTGTTTGTTTCCTATACATATGAAATCAAATCTATAGTATCTTTAGCAGATGATAACAGTTTTCTTTCACAATAAATCCTAGCAGTCCTATTAATAAATGCTTCAAATAAAAACGTTTATAATTCAAAAATTGTTTATTCTCCTTACAACACTATAGTTTAAAATTCAATGGTCCGGCGCCTCAACCTCATTGACGATCTCAGTGGGCGTGAATGCAGGCGTATCTTCGTCGTCACTGTCGGCGGCGGCCGCGCCGGGGTGTGTCGGCACGAAGTGTTCCGCTTGCTGCGAACGAGCCGCGCGTTCTGTGCCCGGAGCTGACCAGGAACCACTCTCCTGATGAATATTATATTTACAAAGTTATTTAGATAAAGAGTATTCCTAAAAAGTTTACATGAACTGAAGAGGATGTTAATTCCATTTATTAGGGGCGCAACACATAATATTGATACGCAGAAGTTTGCGGGTTCGATCCCCGCCGCTGGATAAATATTTGTATGCTCTGCAAATATTTATCTCGGGTCTGGGTGTTTCTATGTATAATAATATGTACTGATATACTGATATACTTTTTGTTTTTAAATACATAAGTATTTAAAAACAAAAAGTATATCAGTTAACTGGTTCCCATAGTACAAGCTTTGCTTAGTTTAGGGCTAGATGGCGCTGTGTGAAATGTCCAGCATTACTTATAAAAAAAAAATAATAAGATATTCAGTTCGACCACAGACTCAACCTGTTGTCTGTGGATTCAACACAGTGCAGTGGTGAATTATTGAATTTCCGAAAAACTTTCCATTTCTTTGGATTTATTTATAATGCCAATTTACCGTTAAAATATACGTAGTTTTTACATATTTTTGTTTAAAGTTAAATTTTAATTTTGGGCCACATTCCGTGTCTCTGTGTGTAGTGTAGTTAATAAGTGGGATGAACATTTTTGCAAGACGTGATATTTCGTAACATGTGAATCAAAATGTAAACAAGCGTCAAATTCGTCTGCCACGTTACTGCTGTGGAATGAGCTAACATAGCAATGAACCGTCATTGCTTCAATATTAGCTCATGAACATGTAAGCACCGGCTTGCTTTCATAAAGTTTACCTACTTCATGAAAAATTGTACTAGCTGCATAGCGAAAACTGAATAGGTAGGTAGGCAATTATAGTAATCTAAGAAATCATTTGAGGCTGGAACCATGTTAGACGAAATGACTTGTCAAATATTAAAACAGTGTACCAACTAAAATTAGTTCACATAATAGGTAATATTGCAAGTTAATTTAATGTTAATAAATGTCTTTGTTTTGGGTAGGTACATAGGTTAGGTATGTGCTGAATAAAATATAGAAGTGTCTATGTAATTACGTGCGCCTACTCGAAAATAAGTCTAGTTTATTTGCATATAAACATACATTAACTAATTGAAACACGTACCAAATTTATTCAAGCCAAATCCCGATTTATACACATTTTTTGTTATTCTGCACAGGCGGTGTTTTTTGGAGACAACGTACTGCATATTAAATTAATTTAAATGGTAGATATGCTGATACAGTTTAAGTGCAGTTGGTATTTCAATTTTGGTAGCAACCTGTTGGTATTTGGTATACCTACCATTAAACTCAATGTAACATAGAGCTGTTTACATATAGCTTAACCTACTAATAATTATGGTTCCCAACTTGATTATGTAACTATGTCTACCATTAGTGCCTATGCATATAGACCTTATAGTAAGTAAGTTGCCTTTTATTCTACATAGAGATAATAGTTGCCCTGTACCATAAACCAAGAGAGTACCTTGTATTGATGTGTGGCAGAGTGTACACGTTCCAGGTACATGTTGTAGACGAGACGCGCCATGTGTGGCATGTCCCGGGCCGCTAACACGCGCTCGGCCGGAAGCGCCGCGCCCACTGCGCGCTGTGCCGGGTACTTCTCGTCTGGTACCAGCTCCAATTGGAGTGATCTCTCCACCAGCTACACATACAATACACGTACAGATTATTTGCAATACATTAACGTATGTGGACGGATTTTATCGACTGCTTGCAAGATTTGATTTGACGATTGTGTTTCAAACACAATTATGTTCGGTCAGTTGAGGCGCAGCGTGGTACAAGCTCTGAAGTAGGTACTCTTTTAGCTAGGTGGTAGCTAGTTTTTGTGGCGATATCGGATAGAGGTGGCTAAAATAGAATAGACGCCCAGTCCCTGCAAGTGATTTCTTCCAGGTCACGATGAAAAGTCGAGAGAGGTGGTGGCGGCTAGAGTCAGGACCGACAACTTATCGCGAGTATCCCACTCATATAATAAAGCTGAAACTTTGTGAGTTTGTTTAGATGTTTGTGTATCAATCACGCCTAAACCAGTGAACCGATTTGGATGAAACTTGGTATAGGCATAGATAGTGACCTGGAATAGCATATAGGCTATTCAAAATGTTGGGGGAAGCCGCGCGCAGAAGCTAGTAAAAAATATGCCTTGGTCTGAACTCAAACAACAAATCAAAACATCAATCCATCACATTTTTTTCTAACCTCAAAGTAACTTGTAATCTAATCTATTAAATCAAGCTAATTTCCTCACCTGGTTAAAAGTGGGCTGCAGCTCAAAGCAGTTCCTGAAGAGATTGGCCCTCGCGAAGATGTAGAGACCGAGACGCGCTCGCGACGCGGCCACGATCAGTCGCCGTAAGTCGCGGACGTGTCCCACCGCTTTGGTACGCACTAGCGATACTAGCGCTATGTCGTTCTGCTGACCCTGGTATTTGTCCACTGTTGTCACCTGACAAAATCAAAAACAAAATCGGTTTTATTCAGATCCCAATATTTTCTAGTCGAAGCACTTAACAAGTTATCACACTCAGCCAACACGGTACGGTCAGCGACATTTCATGTTTTTGAATCTTCTATATCTTCGAAACTCGTAGGGTTGTAACTAAAACTTTAGCTTATATTGGATGCTTTGCCTCACACCATTATTATTTGTGAAAAGAATACACAATTTTCCCGCAAATCACAAAAAAATTAAGCTTTAAAATCTCCAATTGTTCATGAACTTCTGTCGCTGAATGTACAATAATAATGTAAATAGTTAAAAGTCAAAAAGATTTTAGTTAGAAGGACCAGTTACCTAAATCCTAATCGTCTTAAGTATTTAATTCTACTCCTGTTTTTCATGATGTTTAATCCTCTATTTTGTTTAGCGCTCTCGTTCATTGTTGCTTTTCATCAAAATGTTATTCAATATTTTTCAATACAAATAGCAATTTTTTTGACTATTGCCATACTTATTACAGTTGGACTAGAACATATTTTTCCATGAAATTGATAAAAACTTGTTATTTGACAAATCAAATAAATAAAGCTCAGTTTTGGTAGACTATTTCGATTTATCAAAAGAAACTCATTATCAAACTTAGTTGATGTTTTTATTTGATAAGGTGGGTTTTATAATTGCATGAGTCATATGAGTCGCTATTAATCTTACAGATGTATTCAATGACCCCTTTGTGGCTCGTGATTATTACACGTACATACCAATAGAGTTATTTTATTTCACGAAGGCGGATTAGTCTTAATTGTGTGTGTAGATTTGTGTCTGTGTGCGTAAGCGACACAGCGCTCATTCGTCAATGGAGAGTGCCCGTGCACAGAAACAATGTGCATGCACATACACACTTCAGACCAACCAACCTTCTAGAATGTCCCAGACCAGTCATTCTTCTCAAGATATTATTATGAAGTTTTTATCAATACCAGTACTACTAAGTATACCTACTGTTTCAATTGTACGAGACGCTCTTACTAAGATTGATGAGTATGAATGAAGGTGGGTACGTCAGAATTGATAATTAAAGAAAATATGAATGGATTGTGTGTTGTGACATCTCATGTGATGTTTTTTTTATTTTATTTTTTCGAAACGTCTCAAGAATCGAGATATTTCGAAAAAAAATTAGGAAATAGACCTTATAAGATGAGTCAAATTGTATAAATTTAGATCCTATTTATTCTTTTTTACAACAAATTTAATTAGAACAAAAATACTTCTAAACTTAACATAACAAATGACTTTAATGAGGACATAGTAGCAAAGCAACACAGAGCGCAAAAATCTTGCTCCTAATAGAATCTAACAAAAAACTGCACAAATTGATCGATCAAATCAAATCAAGTGCCAAATAACATCCAAAAAATCTCAGGTCAAAAAAAAAAACTCTCATTAGGGTTCACTTCTTATGACATCAATTACATTATTATGTGGTTTTGTTGTGTATCGAGCGTCACAGTTTGATTGCAAAAGTCACCTATTACAATTTGCTTTACGTATGTAAGGGAAAAACTACATTTATACATTTCTCAGAACTATCACGTTGAAATTAGCTTGGCCTTTGATTTTACGCGCAACTTTTTATCCGAAATTAGGACGATGCAATCTGTCATTGTCATTTTAAGGCTTCTATAGTGGGCCAGGGGTAAGGCCAGGTTTAATATTAACTGGAAATATTTGTAATAAATTCGATGAATCAGAAGAAGCGTAGGTAGTACCTACATATTGATTTTTTTATTTTCCTGGTATCATCATAACAAAATGTAATAAATGACAGTGGAGTGTACTACTCTTGATGGGCCGATTCTTTGATTCTGTAGTGGGATAGGGTGGAGAAACAATTCACTTACCGCGTGTAATTAAAAAAAAATGCACCCATGCGATTGTATATACCCACGACCTAACCAATCCGTGGCAACGTTCTGCCAACTGAGCTGATAGACACGTCAACGCTATGGTTAAAATTTGTGAAAATACCTTTAGTTTAGTTAACCTATTTCCGAGGTAAGGAGTGCTAGATTGATATGGTACTGACACGTTATAAGGACGGATGAAACCCATGTTACCAATAGAGTATGAATATGAGTGTGGCTGGGACGTGTGCAAGTAGGGGAAGGCCGAAGAAGGTATGGTTGGATGAATAAATGAAAATTCTTTGTTGCACATCATAATGAAAACAACCAAAAACAAAAGAAAAATCAGATAATAATGTACAATGGGCGGCCTTATCGCAAAGGTTGCATTGTGTGAGAGAGGATATGAAAGTGAAAGGAGTGGATGACAGTTAACGAGTGATAGGGAGTGAATGGTGGAAGAATACATGCTGTACCGACCCCACTTAACGTGGGATAAAGGGAAAGGGAATGATGACTTCTCGTATAGTTACCTTGTGTGGTCTGCCAATAAGTGGATTATCAGCACATCTCTTGTCAATAACGTCTCGAATCAGATGCTTCTGTCCGTTGTACGTGGTCAGTATGGAGATCCGCTCAGCCGGCCAGCCCACCAGTCTCATATACATGAACACGGCTACCACGTACTCTGCTTCCGCCAAATTCTGCAGATATAATACATTATTATCATCTCATATGGTTACAGTAGGTCACAGGAGAAATTTGTAAGATCTGCAAATATTTGTCTCGGGCTTGGGATTTGTCTGTGTGTACAGTAGGCACAATAGCTCTCTGAAGTTAAGTGCACTAAACGAGCGAGGCAGCTATCTTATAAGGCGTCTTATAAGGGTTGTGGCGACCTCTAACCACGATAGCCTAAACTAAAAGGGCATCGTAACAGAGTTGCCGACCTAGCTACTACAGAGCTTCACCGCTTCATCGCTAGATGGCTCTAGCGCGCTTCCAACGGAAACATTCAAATCCTAGAACGCACTTACGAAGTTTTCAAGCACAATTAACATTATGGAACTATCCGACATTATCTGTCGGCTGAAAGGCCCTAAGGTATGTGGACCAGTTGGAGTCGACCTTAGTACAGGTAGTACTATCTCTTTGCCATAGATTGGGGGAATAACACCTACCCCCAATTGGGTGATGATCATCATCATCCAATCCAATTATCCAATTACTCAAAGGGTCATCAAAAATCAGTTCTGCGCAGCAACTTCGGAGGGATAAAGATTCGTTGTGTATAGTTATGAATGTATTTATAAAAAAATAAAGCTAATGCCAGTTCACGCTGTGTTAAAAGTCCAGCATTACTTTTTATTTTTCCTACAAATATTAAAAAGTTTTTTTGTACCTACCTATAATTGTATGCTCATCTTTCTTTGTATCGGTGTACTTTCCAACTACGCAGTATATTTATTTTGGTAACTACGTACTTATCGGAAAAACTCCATGACAATCTACGCATTTGTAAAAATGTCTAAATAATGCTGAAATTGAATGCTTTGTCAACTTAACTTTGCAAATATTTTAAGCAGATTATTATTCAATTATGAATTTTAATCATAAGTTACGTAACCGATGAAGTATTTGAATGACAGAAGTAAACTAATGAATTAAACATGCTTTTGTAGTCATAGATTTTAGTAGCTATGATCTAATACCAGCTTAAGTATATACAGGGTGTTTTGAATAAAACCGGTAATTTTAACTAAAACATACACATGAATTAGAAACTGTATTTTGTCGTGCATACAACATCAAATGTATCATATCATAGACATTTAATAAACAAAGTAGAACACCCTGTATTTTAGTTTCTAAGAACGCTAAATGATTGGTCCCATGAGATCAGATTCTGAGATCACTTTTGATTATTATGATACAACTTTATAGATTGTGGTCCTACTATGACAGATGTTCATGGATTCAAAGTAGTTTTTAGGTTGTCGTCATGAATCAGAACTATGAGACGCTAGATCACTTTGTGTAATGTTCACTTAAAATCATAGTAAATAAATGTTACAATTGTCAAAATCATAGGTAATAAACAATAATATTGCCTAGTTTAAATAAAAAAGCAAATTGATTTCAATGCAACTTTAATAGTGTCACTATTGTTGTACCTTCACTGCGTACTATTCTGTGTGATGCGTCAAGTCCTAGGATAGAAAGGCATCCTAAACTGGAGGCCAAGCTCCAAGGTCTGATCAAGCAATGAATTCGTTCCCCTCTCTTAGATTGTATCCAATTTCTTGACCTTTTAGATGAAATAAGGAAGAAATAAGCAGATGTATATTGTAGTATTGATTTCTATACGCTTTAATATAGGCCTAGGACCAAGTATCATACTGGACAGAGTGATTTCGTTTTACGCGTGTCCATTTTTTGCTAGTGTGCGGTTGCAGAATTGTATTAGTGTGCGTGACTAGAGATGTGACTTTGCTGTCGAGCCTATCGATAGAATAAAGACGAAATGAAAAAAAATAGCATTTTAATTGGTCTTAATCAAGTCTAAATCTTTATTAAACTTTCATTAAAATTGATATGTACAATAAATATAATATTTTATCTATCTATCTATCTATCTATTCAGCCCGGTTGCACCCACTGCTGAGTATAGGCCTCCTCTCTATATCGCCACTCTTCTCGGTCCTGTGCAGTCCTTTCCCACGCTTTCCCAGCTACATTAGCGATGTCATCCGACCATCGGGCGGGTGGTCTGCCTCGTGGTCTTTGTGCATCTCTGGGCCACCATTTCGTAATTGCTGTAGTCCATCTTCCATCTTTCCGTCTAGCCAGGTGTCCTGCCTAATAATAATATAATAATATTTTATATTATTAAACAATCTTATAACACCGGAAAACAATTTATCCATCTAACTAAGCTATTTATTGTCGAACTAAGCTATTTATTAACAACATTTTCAGAAAATTTTCTTTTACTTTACTGTAGGTACATCAATGAGAGATTACAACAGTTAGTTTACAATGACTTGACCTTTAGTGACCTTTAAATAATATTAATTTTGTATACATATTTCTGACGCTGCTTTCAGCGACTGCATTCTTCATTACAAATTTCTAGGAGTAATCAATTGAATTTCATCTCTGCGCTGAGGTGGTTTTCTTTTCTTCGCTACCTGCAACATTCATTTTGAAAATCTATTAACCGGACTAAAGAATAATCTATCATAGACCCGCAGTAGGGCAGTGTATTAACACAGAGAGTAAATAAATAATAAATAATGCAGGACAATCCATACAGCACCATCTAGCCCCAAGCTATGCAGAGCTTGGTTATTAGTACAAGATAACTGATAATACAGGGTGGATTTTTGAGATGGGCCACGGAGGACAGGTACCTTAACCGTTATAGCAACAGGAAAACGCTCTTAGGGGATCTGACTATAATTTTTTTTTTTCAATATCTGTGAATGCAGTTCAAAATATCTCAAAAAGTTAGGGAAGGTCTCCTAAGAGCGTTTCCCTGTTATAGTTCCCTGAATGTAGTTTATTTTTACATTTGAAAAACTTACCGGTTGATAGTATACTGGATGTCCTTCAAAAATGGTTGGTACTGCTTCACTCTTGAGTTTTTTAATTGATAAGCCGTTGATAAAACAGGATTCATCAAAGTGTTTTGAACAAAGCTTGGAATGTTTTGCAGGCTCCCAGTTATCACGTCTAACAGCTTTGATCCACTCGGTTCTTATTTCTGGGCATTTTGGGAACCTAAAAGTTAATCGTTAAATTTAACAAACATGAAAGTTGAATACTATCGATAAAACTAGACTTGACTCTACGCGCATCACTAGCAAAGAAGCTAAATTTATTTAGGCTATTTATTGGTGGTTTTTACAGTATTTTGAATCATAATCACTTATGAACATAATAACTAGATTGCTACAATGCTATTACTACTGTTTTTATAGTCATGAACTCATTATTTTAGCATTTTTATCGAGGGAAAATGTTATCAAAAACTTACGCATGAAATGACAATTCCGGGTCTTTTACTCCTCCTTTTGTAGTTCTTGATGAACAATACACAGCTGAACATGATATATTTTCAATTTATCCATTCAATTTAAGCCTAAACACAGTATTTTTTAGGTATTTCTTGATTTTTCTCTAACGTTCTCGCATTGTTTTGACTACCAAGGTAGTCATAAACTGACACGACTTACACCTACAGTGCGGCGTTGCCAAACGTACACTAGCTATCTCTTTTACTCGGAGCTAAGCTCCGTGAGATAGACAAAGATACATGACTACTAGGTTGTTACACAGATACAAGAGCGGCAACGTCGCAGGCTCTGTCCAGTGTGATTCTTGGTCCGAGATATAGGCCCTATAGATAGATAACTCTTTATTGTTACACCATCAGATACAATTTGAAAACTTAAAAAGCTTAAGACTAATTGCGGTGACACAATGGGCGGCCTTATCGCTCAAAGCGATCTCTTCCAGGCAGCCTTTGGGCCATGACTTGGTAACTAAGCTCGTATGAGTAAGTGGTCAACCCTGGAGGAGTATCTTATTTCATCGTAAAGGCCATCTGATTCGGTATCGGAATTTAACAGTACCTATATTTATTAAGAAAATACGTTAACACATTTGT